>OX439475.1:29635215-31010173 GCA_949320105.2 Crepidodera aurea
CACTACATAATCTTTATTATTCAGTATTAACATCAAAATTGAATGTGGAGGCTGTATGTATTTGACTTTTAATGATGCTGTAAGTATGTAGGCACTATGTTTTTTTAATAAAGAAAAATGTAGTATGTTGCAAAAATGTTTACACTTATCGATAGATACGTTAAATGATTGTAGCCGAATGTTGAATTTACAAATACCATGTTTTGATTCACTGATTTCGAATTTTCATGGAAATTCATGAAGCAATGGCGATAACTTTATGAGTTAATACTACTAGGTTGTAGGATCTTATCTTTCAAACGACATATCATACAAGTAAGTAAGTTGCCAGTTCGTAAAGTTACAGTGCAATAAATCAGTGCAAGTCAGTATGACTGAAAGTGATCAATAAAAAATCAAATTTAAACAGCAAATAAGTAAAAAAGGTAAAAACTAATTACAACACGTAAGTTTCCCTAAATAGGTTCAAAATGGGAGGTCCTTCTATCAGCTACTCAAAGGTTTGCATCCACCCAGCAAACACCCTGTATATCATATTATATTTGATTAAAATTATGATATACAAGGTGAGGTTAATAATTATTTTAATAATAAAATAATATTGTAAATAATCATTAAAATGTTTACACTGTTGTAGGTCAAAGCTAATGGCGAAATTATAGATTGTCTTAGTACCCTCAAGAAAGATAATACCGGATATCAACTTAAAACACCTCTTCATAGGTTCTGAAGGCACTCTTGGAGTAGTAACGAAAGTTTCTTTGCAATGCCCAGCTCATTCAAAATTCAAAAATGTTGCATTCCTAGGTGAGATATGGAGCTCAAATACAAAAAAAAATATTTCTCACCAAATGTTAAATTCTGCTAACTTGTATTTAAATAAAAAACCAGTATTCAGTTTATTATTACAAAAAAAAATAACTGAAAATGTTAAATTAATTATTAATCTGCTCATATTTTAGGCTTACAAAACTTTGAAAATGTTCTGAAAACGTTCAAACTTCTCAAACAACGATTGTCAGAAATTCTCTCTGCCGTTGAAGTAATTGATACTCCCACTATGGAGTTCATACAGAAAAATATTGGTCAAAGTTCCCCAATTGGTGAATATCCATTTTATTTATTGATTGAAACACTTGGTAATAACGAAAAACATGATGATGAAAAATTGAATGGATTTTTCGAAGATGCCTTAAACAAGGGACTGGTAATGAATGGTACAGTTGCTAGTGAACCTGCAAAAATAAAGGTACGTTTGTTTCACGACCAAGATGGCCGCTATAGGGTTCCGACCGCCAGTGTACGGGGTCTTCGTAGTCCTACCTCGAAGACACGGGCTTTCGGTAACGTAACTAACATAAGGTACCTATGCAGGTGGCAAGGGAGATAACTGACATTCATTTCTGTAAGTCATAGTGGCTTGCTCGTGTATATTACCTTCTGTATGGATAATATAAATACTTTTTATAAAAAAAAACTTTTAATCTCTTGAGAAATTGAAAGTTCCCTTTTAAAAAGTGGTTTCATTATCCATATAGAAGATTGTGTAACTGTCATCTTTCAACGACGTATCTACCTTGTGTAAAACGACGTATCTGTCATATGTCAACGACTCATCTGTCAGCAGGGTTATTCGTGAAGGCATGCGCAACGCTATTGACACATGTCAAATTTGTCATTGACAGTTGGCAACCATATCGATGCATGCCATTAGCAGTTAACAATAACCCTGTTGACATATCGCAGGTACGTCGTAGTCCCATGTTAGTTAAGTAATTGCAGATGGGGCCCTCCCTACGAAGGCCACCAGCAAGAGGACCTTATATTAGGTGCATTACCGGAGAGCACTCTTCTTGACGTAGAAGCCCTCTACGAAGATCCCGTACAACGGTGATCGGCCATCTGGAGGCACAGAGCCTCGACGGCGGTTATCTCGCCTTCGTACGAACGTTGTTTATACACTACTGATTAAAATTTTCAAAAACAAAAAAAAGCGCAAAACAAATCGCTGCTCTCACTTTAAAAACCATTGTTTGACAGATTTAAAGTTCGATCGTTTAGGTAGCAACCAACTTTTATTTCTTATTTATTATATAATTTTTAGTCAATTTGGTCAATAAGAGAAAATATACCAAATGGATTCAGATTATATGGTTCTAGAATGCTACATTACGATATATCATTACCGCTGAAAAACTATTATGACATACTGAAATCTGTTAAAGAAAATACCAAAGATCTTACCGAAACAGTATTTGGATTTGGACATTTAGGTAATGTATAACGAATTTTTCTAAAAAATTAGTTAAAATGTGTCTCTATAAAGAATACAAAAATTATAAACCATCAGTTGTGAACTACTGCATTATGACAAGGGTTGGATTGAAATTGTTTCTACATTATATTTAAATAAAAGATGAGATATCATAATAAATTTTCTTATGTTCGATATCACTTTTTCCAAGACTTAGCATTGGAGCTATTTTTTTAATAACTGGTGTGGTTAAAAGTTTTGTTATTGCGTTATTGCAAATCATCATATTTGCATCTATTTTCAAATTATTTGTTACTAATATAATAGTCAAAAAACTACATTATTGACTGGACTAACATTTATGAACTTTATATGGTGTTTATGTATGAGATTATGCTGATGCAGACTTTTTAGCAGTTTTGGTTGATGGATGATGGGAGGCAGGCATGATCAATCAATGGCTATACTTTTAGTAAAGATACATGTGCATTTGAAGAGCCTGAATTATAATTGTTAAACTATCTATAGTATTTATCAAATACTATTAAACGAGCAAGGTTTGTATGTATGTGTGTATGTGCGTCCGGAGGATCTCAAAATCCACTCGTCAGAATTCAATGTTACTTTCAGGGTAGACTAATTCCTATCTGAATGAACATTTTGCCCTCCACTACAGTTTGTACGTATTTTTCTGTCCGTCCAAATCATTACTTTTTGTTTTCCCTATATTCCATACAATGTTTTAAAAATCATTATAGATCAACAAGTCATGCAGAGATTTTTATCAAGAAATACATTGTTCGCGCGTAAACTTTAATGCAATATTTTTGGCTTTCGTAGTACATCAAACTTTGATGTAGGAAGGATTTGTAACTGCGCGTTAAGGCTCGATGCAGACGGGCGAGTTCTATCGCTGCGAGCTCGCCGCGAACTTTTCTCGCGCGAGGTAGGGGACCAAAGAAACAAATGGTGCGATTCACACGTAGGAGAGCTCGCAGCGAACTCGCCGCGATCTCGCGGCGAGAATTCCTCGCCGGCGGTTAAGCAGTACCTGTAGGCCGCTTGTGCTCGCATCTAGAAATTAATCAGTGGTGGTTCGTACTCAGGGCTGCCAGATCGTATAATTGGATACAAAACGTGTATAATTTGGTAATCTTATGTATCCTATTTGTATAATGGATCGTCTTGTATAATTGGATACAAAACTGATAACTGATGCAAGTTTTTTTAACCTAAATTCTTTCTAATAGTTATAGTACAAGTTATGGTAAGTAAAGTACGCCACTGCAACACGTCTTGATGCATCCATGTTTGAAGTCGACAACATACTGATGATTCATAGTTGCGATCTTCGAGAAAAGCTTCGCCCGTGTGCATAGTGGGACGACGAGCTCGCGGCGAGAACGCTGCGTACTCGTCGCGAATCTACTCGCCCGTCTGCATCGAGCCTTAACAATGCCATGTTATGTTTGTGATTTAGTTCATTGTCGTAGAGGGGTTTATTAATTTGAATTTTATTTGATTGAATATTTTTATTTATTTTGATTGCCCTTTTCGAGCACAGGGGCGGCGTTATGTTGATTTTCAACATTTCTTTTATTATGGACTTATTTGGATTATTTGCCAGTTTGTATTGTTTGAATTGAAACTTATTTTATTTTTCCAGGTGACGGCAACCTACATTTGGAAATTATTCTGAAAAACGAAATAACAGAAGATATTAAATATAGAATTGATTCTATTGTTTTGGATAACGTTTTAAAACTGCATGGTAGCATTAGTGCGGAACATGGTATTGGTTTACTTAAAGCTAAATATATGGATAAAATTAAACCTCCAAATTCTATAAAACTTATGAAATCCATGAAGAAACTTTTGGACCCTAATGGAATACTTAACCCATATAAAGTTTTGATATGATTAATTAATAAATAAAGAACTAATTTATATTAATTTCGATTTTTTTGGGCTTTCTTTAAACTGTAATCAGGAGAGTGGGCTCAGGGTCCTGAACTTATAGCCAAAAGGACATCATGATGTGAGAAGCAGATTTGCAGATTTGTATCCTATGTGGTAATATACCATTTCTAAGAAACACGTAGTGATTATTTCCCTTGCCTGTCAAATATCAATTTTTAACCAATCACGTGCTTGGAAACTGATTTGACGCAGCCAATCAAAACAGAACAAAGCGACTATTCACCTTGGTGGTAAATAGTCGGCTATTTGATCATCGTCCTCAATATTCACCTGAAGGCCGGTATTTATACTTATGTACACAATTTTTTTTGAAATAATCTTATTAAATATAACGCGACCTTGACAAATTAGCTACTATTTTTATTGCTACTAAATTTCTCGTATATTTTACAATTTGTCTCGACAATTTTGGTATTAATAATCAAAGAATAACTCCCTCGAGCTAAAGCTCTCGGGAGTTATTCAGATTATTAATGCCAAAATTAAGTCTCGACGAATTGATCCTAAAGTAAACTCGAAATTTTGATGCAATAAAAATAGTCGGCTATTTGTCAAGGTCTTGGGATATTACTGTCAATTATCTTCTTGATTTATATTATCTGAAATATCTGGCTCTTTGTGTTATTGATTTTGTAACATGTGCTTATTTCGATTGCGTGTATTGTACTCATGGTTAGGAATCTCAACTTGGTTTTTATTTTTCTGGGAGTGGTATCTCATTTTAACACAAAGGTAGTATAATTGGCATGAATTTTAGTTCTTTATAGATGAGGCTGTAGGAGTTGTATCTGGATTTTTTTTGTAGAATTAGTTTTAAAATTCGTCTTTGTAATACCTCCAATGTGTTTTGAGCGTACCACCTCAAGCTGTAATATCATAGCGGATATATTTCTATGAGTAAGAAGTATATTACTCTCATTTCTTGGATGGGTAGGTAGTTTGGTTTGGAGTTTTTTGGTAATATATTTAATATGGCAATCCCATTTAAAGTGCGTGTCTAGATATATTCCTAAATTTTTGGTTACGGGTACAGAATTTAACTTCAGCATTTTCAATCTATTTTTATGTCTAGTAGTTTAAATGAAGGGACGACCGATTTATTACAGCTGAAAGGTACAAAATGTCATCAAACCATCCTAATCAAATACTATTAAACGAGCAAGGTTTGTATGTGTGTATGTGTGTCCAGAGGATCTCGAAATCCACTCGTCAGAATTCAATGAAACTTTCAGGGTAGACTAATTCCTATCTAAATCGGCAAAAAATGTAGGTCTCATGTCTGTGAAAATTCGATCTTCCAAGATATTTACAAGAAAAGTTAAGCTTTTAGTTTTATTTCCTAGCAACGGCAGATATAATAACTTGTTTCTATAGTAATATATACTATAAAGGATAGATGAGTACAGTAAAAGTGGGGATATAACGTCACATTCCATAGGCGTACTTTGCAGTATGAATTGTAATATTTTTCTTTAAATGTAACTGAATTGAATGTAGTGTTTGTAACCTTCCAAATATCTTAAAGAATTAAACCTGATTGGATAGGTTCTTCGGTTGTCCCGGTCTTCAACCTTTACGGCCTTCGGCTTCACTCAAGTGGAGATGGTCGTGGATCAAAATTGACTTCCGGGTAAATCCACAATATAATAAAAATACTATTCTTTGGGCGCCAGCTGAATCATCCCTGGCCTAATCCTATATTATTTTCCCTGATCCAGCAAGAGAAAAAAAAAGAAGAGACGAACCTTGAACTTACAAATATTTATTCAAATCAGATATGAGTGAAATTGTGACAATTTGTGACAGGTTATAACCGAGTATAAAACAAGAAAAATGTTACGCATTAAATCCGTTCATTAAATTAACCCCCCCCTTAATTAAAAATACATATGTGGTTAATAGTAAAATTACCTCCACAAGTTAAAGTACATAGGTGAGAAATTAATATATGAGCATAAAGCCCTATACTATTATTAAGACATTAATCGTTAGCATTGGTACCAAGGCGAGCGACACGGTGAGAAAAAGAAATTAAATAAATTCAAACATTAATTCCTACCTTCACAGGCGTTTGATGAGATAGTGGAATCTAGATAAGTTTCGAATCAAAATTTGTAGGTACAAAAAAAATATTAAAGTAACTTAAACACTAATTATCAAACCTAAAATACATCTTAGTTGCCTAGAGTTTAACTGGACCGAACTTTAGGTCATGTTTAGGCGACTGCGCCTTTGACGAGGTCCTTCCAGCGAACCAGGTCCATATCCATAATCAGGTCCTCCACACAAAAACCATTAACCATAAGAGAAAAGAAAAGAACCCTTCTTCCTGAAGGGTTTAAGTATCCAAAAACCAACTCCTTTTGGTTAAAAAATAAAAGTGCCGTAAAAATGAAATGCCGCCGAAACGACTCCAAAACGACCACAGCGTCTAACAGTTAAATATTCAGCTCCAGTAGCAGTTAAATTAAGTGTTTTTGATCCCACTAAGGATGTGTCCTAACAATCCTGTTTATCCAACAAAAATCCAAAATACAGGAATATCCAAATTCTATCAAACTTCTACAGACACTTTAAGGGTGAATCTTTTGATCCCTTTTCAGGATTACCTCTATACCGGGCAATTAAAATAAAACACCACTTAAACCACTTTTCTCGTGCTAGCAGAGATGAACGAAAACGAAGACAGACGGAAACGAAATCCATAGGACCAAGTACTACCAACGTATTCCGGTTGATAAAGTATCGTGACGTCACCCCAAATTCGAATAAAAAGAAATAATATATATATTTTAAACCCAAAAACGAATAACGGTAAACATTTAAGTATCCCACGAAATATATCGGGCCAAATCATGGAGTTACTCTGTATATCTTTGAATGACGTCATATACTCCGACCACATATGAAACAGTGAACCTCGAAAAATTGCCTCGTCGTAGCTCGACACAACTACACTCGACGTCAAATTTCATATATAACCTCCAAAATGTCAAGCTAGGTAAACAAATAATTAATCTTACATTAATTGTAATGATACTGTATTTCGAAACTAAAATGCAACACAAATGTAGATACTGTCAGATTATGTTAGAAATGAACTTTCTCCACTGTACAGTTCCACTGCAAGAGGGTGAAAGAAAAAAATAAATCAGTGAGAAAGACTCGCACCGAATATCAGGATAAATGATTTTTCTACTGAAAACGTAAGTATCCCACTGTACAACTGATTGAAGTCGCGTTATATGCGTTGACAATGCAAGCGAAAGCTTATTTAGTTATGAATTAAATGAAAGATGTGTGTGTTTCGTTAAGCGTACAATCGAATTACGCTCAAGGCTCACGTTTTTATATTATAATTACTAGTAGTGAAATTGGATCGTTACATGTTCGTAAAATGTTCCGTAATAGAAAAATGCAAATGTAAGAATATAATAGAAATTTGGAATATTGAATATCTACCGTCTAACCTCCCTTAAATATCAAAATCGAAAAATGACATATATGTCATCATTTATTTCATCGCAGCTTTTTTGCCGTATAAGTATGCATGTACACGCGGTGATTTTTTTTAAGTTTAGCGTATCGCAAAAAATTGCGATTATTCGTATGAGTATGGACGAGCCTTAACGCCGAATGATGAATGACATTTGTCAAAACAAATTGATTGGTTTATTCTGCTTGTGAATTGTCAAAATTTGTAGATTATTGTTGAATAAGCGTGGTAAAAACATAATTTGTGATAAAATGGTTGGACGCCCTAAAAACATAAAAAAGCAGGTTGGCAAATCAAATAACGGTGGATGTAGCCCTGTAAGTAAAACAACCTCTGTTTCAAACGAAAACATAGCAGACCCATCCGTTGAACAAGCTAATATTCAACCTCGGACAGCAAAGTTGCATTGTATTCAGAAACTTTCTATAATCGCTGAAGAAGACTACGTTACTCAATTAGAAAATGCAAGAATGAGTAAAGGTATAAAGCGAAGTTTTGAAAGTGAAGTAGAAAGAGCTATTCGTTTAGAAAATAAACGAATTCACACGACTCAACAGCGGGATTCTGAAACCGAAGTAGAAAGAGCTATTCGTTTACAAAATTTACGAGTTTACACAACCCAGCGTAGAGCCATTGAGACTATTGATGAACAAAATCAAAGACTAGAAGAACAACGTCGTCGTACTGATAGACGTCGACAAAATATTCGGAACAATATATCGACATATAAATTAGCCGTCGATGCAAATAACGTATGCTACATTGCATTGGAATTCAGTGTTGCTTGCATTCATTGTGGAGCGATTCATTATCCTTCAGAACGGGTGTCAAACAAAATCAACCTAAATTCTTTTAGCGATTGTTGTTTGCACGGAAGAATTAACTTAGAAATGCCCAAATCTAGCAATTCTATTGCCATGCTTTTCCTAAAGCAACATCCTCTATCGAATGAGTTTCATAGCCGTATAAGGAATTTAAACTCATGTTTCGCTATAGCTTCCTTTAATTCTCAAACCGATAAAACAATAAATAGTCGTGGTATATATACTTTTATCGCTGCAGGTCAAGTATACCATAAAATTAACCTTTCAGCCTGTCCTACACAGACCACTAATGGAACATTCGAACAACCTAAATATGGTCAAATGTATTTCTTAGATGCAGAAGAGGCTGTTTCTGAACGACAAAATCATCCACTTAATCATGGCATTAGCAATGATTTAATGACATTATTAGAAGATTCTCTTCGAAACATTAATGGTTATGTTAAAGGATACATGCTCATGAATGAAGTGATTCACGAACAGCGGACATCAACCGAAACAACAGAAATTCCGGAAGTTTATTTAATGTTTCGTGAGCCAAATCAGTCTGATTACAGAAGATACAATATACCAGCTGCAAATGAGGTATGTGCGATTCTTACTTTAAATGCAGACCAAACTATACCGGAAAATGAAATGTTGGTACATTTACGCAATAAAAATATAATTACATTGAAAAATTCTAATAAACTTGTCGAACCATTCACATGTCCATTGTTTTATCCTACTGGAACTGCTGGATTTCACTTCAATGTTAGATTACAGCAACCTTATCCAAGTCGCTCAAATGTTACACGATTGGAGTTTGCTCAGTATCGTCTAGCTTTTAGGCCAGATTATGCAATGTTTTTAGAAACTACGTTGGCTGTTGATATGCGCGTAATAAATTTCAATGCTTTACATTTTGGAGGCCGACTGTTTCAACAATATCTTGTTGACACTTTTATTCGAGTTGAACGTGATCGTATTCAGTGGATAACATACAATCAAAAGAAAATTTTAGCAGATAATTATGCCAGCGTGGCAAATTATTTAAATGAATTAGCCACTAAGCAAAAAGCAACGATAAAAGAAAAAATTATTTTACCGTCATCCTTTCCCGGTTCAACGCGCTTTTATACTGAACACTTTGAAGATGCAATGGCTATAGTCAGACGCTTTGGAAAACCTGATTACTTCATAACAATGACATCCAACCCCAATTGGCCTGACATAAAAAACGCTTTAACAATAGCTCTCCCTAATGGTCAAACACTTTTGCAATTTCCTCAAGACCGGCCTGATATAATTGCAAGAGTTTCAAAGTTGAAGTTTGATCAACTTATTGATGAATTAGATAAAAAGCAAATTTTTGGAAGAGTTGCTGCGTTTGTCTACACGATCGAATTTCAAAAACGGGGCCTACCGCATATGCACTTGCTGCTAATAATGTGCCCAGTCGATAAAATCCATAACCCTGAAGAACTGGATGATCTAATTTCTGCAGAAGTGCCACAACATGACTCTGCATTACGCGAAATAGTTTTAAAATGGATGATTCATAATCCATGTGGTGACCTTAATCCCAATGCTTCATGTATGGTCACTAAAAACGGAAGAAAGTCATGTAGGTTCAGGTATCCTATGCCATTTACAGAAACCACTACTTTAACCGATGACAAAAAGCCAGGTTACCGACGACGGTACATACCATCACTAGATAGAAATAATCCCGACTTTCAGCACTGCGAAGCAATTTATCGCTCAGATGCAAACGGTGGAACGATAACCAGAGACAATCGACATGTTGCACCTTACAATCCGTACTTACTCAAAAAGTACAACTGTCACATTAACGTGGAATATGTGGGAAGCATAACAGCGGTGAAGTATTTATATAAATATATCTATAAAGGTCATGACTGTGCAACAATTAAAGTTCAAGAAGAGGGTGGTCGGCAATTGATCTATGACGAGGCAAGCACGTATATTGACGCGAGATGCATTACTCCACCTGAAGCTTGCTGGCATTTGTTTGGAAATGAAATACAGAAAAAAAGTCATTCTGTATTTTGAATATACATTTACCAGGCCAATACAGAATTAACAACTTGCAGCAATTTCAGGAAGATCTCACTGAGATGGGCCAGAAAGGGTCAACCCTTGAAGCCTATTTTAAAGTAAATGCAAATCTACGATTAAGAAATGCTGATCCAGACAGTTACGTTTTTTATTTTCAAATGCCTGAAAAGTACAGATGGATTGGTAGGACAAGCGAATGGATGCTCAGAGTTCGTCATATTCGTGTAATAGGCAGAATACATACTGTAAATTTCGTTGCTCAACCAGAGCTATTCCATTTACGCTTATTGCTATATCATGTTAAAAATGCCACCAGCTTTGAGGATATGTTGCAAGTGAATGGCGTTCATTATGCTTCGTACAAGCAAGCCTGTCTTGCTCGCGGTTTAGTGTTTGATGATCAACAATGGATAGAAAGCTTAAGGGAATCAGCTTTGTCAAAAATGCCGCATACCATGAGAATTTTGTTTGTGCAAATCTTAATTTTTGGTGCACCAGAAAACCCTAAACGTTTGTGGGATATGTTTCATAGAGACCTTGCTGATGATTTTATACGTACCGCATATTCTCTTGGCCAATCAGAAGAAGAAGCCATCAAAAAAGCTTATAGAATAATCGCGAGAAAGCTAAATTCAGATGCAACAGAAGGGAGAAATTTTCAGTACTGGGTACGAACATTCGGCTTTGACGATATTGAAAATTTAAATGCTGATGAAGAAGTGCCTGTTGATTTTGACATAAATATGTCTAATGGGGAACAAATGTATTCCCACCTTAATACTAAGCAAAAGGAAATTGTAGATATTATTTTAGAGTCAGTTACTAACAATATTAAAGAAAAGAAATGCTTCTTTGTAGAAAGCGGTGGTGGGACAGGAAAAACTTATCTGTATAAAACATTGTTCAATTTGTTAACCGGAAAAAATTACAAAGTACAATGTATGGCATTTACCGGTATCGCATCAATTCTCTTGCCAAAGGGTCAAACAATTCACAAGACATTTGCACTAAAAGTGCCTTTAACATCCGATTCAAATTCAAATATTAAACCTTATTCAACAAAGGCAAGGAATTTAACGCAAATTGACGTATTTTTATTGGACGAAGCGCCAATGTTGCCAAAATACGGTTTAGAATGTATTGACCGTCTTTTAAGATCAATTTTAAATTCGCAACTTCCTTTCGGTGGAAAAGTTATTGTGCTTGGCGGTGATTTTCGTCAATGTCTACCAATTCAACCAAGAAGTAATAAAAGTGAAATATTAGACCTTTCAATAAAGAGAAGTTATCTGTGGCAACATTTCAAACTATTTTCACTTGATGAGAATGTTCGCGTTAACAAGGACGAAGTGTAGTTTGCAAAATTCTTAATTCACTTAGGAAATGGAGAGTTGCCATCGAATTTATTAGATGAAATTCAAATACCGTCAGATATAATATCAAACGGAAATTTGATTGGTGAAATATTTGGTAGTTGCTTGCAGAGTCAAAAATATGAAGAAATGAAAAGTCGTGCAATTTTGGCGCCTTTAAACAAAGATGTCGATAAAATTAATGATGATATTATAGCAATTTTAACAGGCGATTACACAACGTATCACAGTTACGACACTGTCAAAGATCAAGAAGACGGTGCGCTTCAATTTACCACGGAATTTTTAAATTCTGTCAATATAGCGGACTTACCACCACACGAGTTAAAACTAAAAGTAAATACAACCATAATGCTTGTTAGAAATTTAGATGTTTCAGAAGGTCTGTGTAACGGAACACGACTGATTATAACTCAGCTATGTAACAATATTATTAAAGCTAAAATTTTAATCGGTGAACACTGTGGCCGCGATGTTCATATACCCAGAATGACATTAGATTCTTCAAAATCTCAACTTGGTTGCACTATGCAAAGACATCAATTCCCAATAAAGCCAGCATTTGCAATGACCATTCACAAATCGCAGGGTCAAACTTTTGATTATGTTGGAGTTGACTTAAGAACGCCAGCATTTATGCATGGTATGTTATATGTTGCTTTTTCGCGAGTTAAGACGAGAAGCAGCTTGAAAATTTTATTACCCGCAGAAAACGCTAATTGCACACGCAACGTGGTTTGGAAAGACATCTTAAATACTTTTCCTGACGTTGCTCAAACACATCCTATGATACTTCCGTTTCAATCAGTAAACACCAGTGCAATTCAGGAAATTCCATTAATACCATATGCGGCACCAGCGCCAAGCAGCAGGCCAATAAATTTCACATCAAACGATTACGAATATTATAATTTGTCGCGTGAATGTGAAATTACTTTGGCTGAAATGATAACAAGAAAAATGTACAATCAGAACCTCAATGGTTTAAAACAATATATGGATGAGCGTGTTAATCTATGCAATCAAGTTTTTCAACTGCTACGTGATCGCCAACCGATAATTAATCAGAGTTTAGTTTCTAACGTTCCTTTTTATGAGACGATTTCTTACGAAATTTTAAATAAATTGCATCGAAAGTACATCACAGGGGATGGAAATTGTTTCTATTATGCTATTTCGATGTGTCTTTTTGGCCACGAAAATTACATGCCGATTATTAGATTCGCTGCGGTTATTGCAATCGTCCGCAACGAAGCATGTTTCAGAGCGTATGTCACCCTTAGAGGTGAAAATATTGCCTCGGTTCTAATATCAGCTGGAACTTGTGCCGCTATGAAAGAACAGTCAAATAATGTCTATGGTCAGTTAGAAAACAATTTTTATTGGGCAGACCGAATTCACGAATTAGCCACAGCAATTGCTTTAAACAAAGCGATTGCTATAATAAACACATCAATTAATCCTCGAAATGAATTACGAACCACTACGCTTGAGATTTTTAAATCTAATCCAAGGTCTGATTACTCTAACATTATGTTTGTCAAGTTAGAAAACCAACATTTTGAAGCTTTGATTCCAATAGAAGCTAACCTTGGTCAGTATATACAAGAAGATAGGTGTGAGATAAATTTTTTACCTGATGAGTTATAAAATTAAATATATTTTATATTGTAAAGATATTTTATACTCTTTGTGTTTTTGATAAGTCATTTGTATAGAATCATTTATAGATTTATAAAAGGAAGACGAGTATGCACATTTATGTTAGTAATATGGAACTTAAAATTGGCTAACTGGCTACTGTTGTTTTAATGTCAAGAATATTTTGTATACCTTTTTATAATGTAATATTTTATTATGCGGACAGTTTTAATATTTTAAGTTTTCATTATCATAGAAAGAGAGAGAGAAAGAGAATGAATGCTTGTACATGTGTACATTAACATAGATTTAAATTTTTATTTTTCAAGAAACTTTAAAGAGACATTTAAAATTCTCTATTTTCATAGTACATTTTAAGGTGGATTGTGACTTTGTATTTTCCAAGAACAAATTGTAATGTAATGTGCGAATGAACTATTTTTGTAACTGAAAAACTTTGAAAAAATATGATATCAATATCTGCCACACGTCGAGAGTCTGGTCACAGGTTTTTGTGGAGGTTTTTATCCAAGTGTGAATATCAGACCTATAATTTTCCTTCACTGCAGATCAATAAATAATAAAATCAATTGAACATAGAGTTTTTCTTATATAGTGATAAATAGAGTGAGCTGAGCGATCTTCTATTGATGGAACCTGTGCCCTACACGCTGCTGTTGCCCGTCCCGGAAACGGGGCCTGTCCGCCGTGACTATTCGTGAAGATCAAGGGTAAGTAGATGTTGCCCTAAAAGGGTGAAATCTCCAGAAACTACGCAACTTTTAATGCATTTAACTAACCTCTGTGACAAGCAGTTGATAAACGTCAATAGCAGCTGCAGCCAATTGAAAATTAACACTGACAACTTTTTCAATTTTCCCGCCTACTTTCAAGCCAATCGCCAATCAACTTTTTATTTATCTCCCTTTCAGTAGTTCAAGTAGATGTCGCCCACTCCGTGATTTTCGCGAATGAATTAATAATTTGTCAGGTTATAAATATACTTAAATTATATATTGGGCTGCTTAAAATGTAGATTTGAATATTAAGAGCGAAGCTCGGTAACCAGATATTAACTTTTAAATCTTGTTCTGCGCTGGTTTTCAACTCCTGCCATGTTTGAGCCTGATAAAAAATAGCAGTACCATCAGCATATCTCTATGGAAAACAAGTCAAACAAATACTTAGTCTGTGATACCGTATGAAACAGAAGCACTCTACAGGTTTCATGTAATAGATGATCAGTCTAGCTAGTTGTCAACTTCAATTTTATTGTTAAGAGTAAACCGAACCCCTTGATTTTTTTATAAACTTTCGAAAAGTATTTATTTTGTCAATTTTAAATGGAAAATGACAAAAAGAAGGGCCCGTGCCATTCTGTGTTAAATCTATGAAAATTTGCTCCCATTTGTTTTAATAAGTATCAAGTAGTTTTTAACTAATATGCTTTCCCACCCTTTTCTTAAATATATTTGCATAGTGCTGCCTCATCGTTTCAGAAATTTAAAGCTGTCGAGAAACATGCCATTGCCAAGTGTTCGCAGTGGCGCGCATATAAATACAATTTTATATTAGAAAATCCTCATAAAATAGTAGTGAAATTTGCTTTTCACTGATTACTCTTAAATGCATAGCAAATAAATATACTATTAGTGAGAAGCTTCAAGAAAAATGCAATAATCATTTTAATTTTTATTAATCTAGGAAAGGTAAAATACAAATAAGAAATTAAATTATTTTTAAAAATATACAAAAAACATTAATGAATTTTTCAGGTCGTTTAATTTTGTAACAATTATATATAAAGTCCGAGGAGAGGAAAATAATTTACTAGAACACGACAAACTTAAGAATAGACCGCTAATATAGCTGCCAATGTGCGTAGGCAGAAAGATTTTTACAAGTGATAGAATATGGTTATTACTCCACTACACTCTGAATACTGTTTTGTCCGCTCCTCTTGCGCTACTCCTGTCATCACTCGGTACCACTTCGTTGCTAGGTAACGTAGAGAATCGAACTAGTAGGAAGTGACAATTACCGGTCTATTCGTAAGTTTGTCGTGCTCTAGCCTTCAGGTTTATTGAGAGTTTTAGTTAACAATATTGAAGCTTTTGTAGTAATCTGTCAAATACTTGTTAGCAGTCCTACAAACTTCTAATTTTTTACCGCTAGAGTTAACCTTGAGAATACTCAGTTTTGAAATTTCTTTATATCAAAGATTTAACAAATATAAATTAGTCTAACAAATCACATGGAATAAGTTTTAGATGTTTGTAAGACTATTTATCTCTCAACCAGTCGCTGTCATCTGACTCTGAATCCAAGCAAGGTAATAAGGGACATTCACATAAACACCGTAAACATTTTGTTGACCACAGTTTTTGCCCCAAATAACTAATCCAGCTATACTGTACGCTCCAGTGGTTCCTGGGCACATTAGGGGAGCTCCACCATCTTGCTGTAAAGAAACGAAGATATTGAAATATCCATATTAGGGAAGGCTTCTATCACTAACTTATTATAGTAAGAACAGGAAATGTAGTATACCCTCATGTCAAACTCTTTGAGTTAACTGGATTTTTTACAAGCAAAAGATTAGTACTAGTAACAAAGTAATATACTAATATATCTAAATACTTGAAGAAAGAAGTGGCAATAACTTATTAACTGATTACAAAAGAAAAACTTACTGTACAAGCATCTAACATGGCTTGTCCTCCCGCACATATTTCTCCATTTGGATCCAAATAAACATCAACATTATTTCCCAGTAAATTTGTTTGAGCGAAAGATGCCCTACAAGTCGTATAATTTACTATTCTCACAAAAGCTTGCTTCTGAGGGTTTGTGGGTGCATCATCTCTCGTGAAAGTAGTTTGTCCCCAACCACTTACTGCACATCTATAAATAAAATGTAACATAACTTAATAAAAATATGTTTAATAATAAAAAGAAATTTACCGATTTGACCCTGGTCTAATATTAAATACTTAGTATAATGCAAAAGCGCTGCTGATTTATTTTTATATGTTTTAATTTTTGTTTAGTTATTTAAAAAATCAAATAAGACATTTAAATGTAATAAAACCACTATATGAAAGTTCCTATTCTTAACCTAGGACCTAAACGAATTAAACCTGGAACCCATGTACTCTTATAGACTAAGTATTTCTTACGTTTGTCCTACATAGGTTGCTCCACTAACTGGTAGGCAAGCAGTATTAATATTGGCATAAATTCCTAGTACAATTGGTTGCGTCAACCGTAATACTGCTATATCATTTAAAAGAGTACTCGCCACAAACGAAGGATGAACAATTATTCTGGCAACAGTACTACTTTGTACATTTACAAGACTTTGTGGGTTCCATACTCCCATCAATACGGTGACAGCTGTTGGGGTGTTTCTATTAAAAAAGTAGAATTTTTATAATATAATATTTATAACAAATTTTCCAAGTTTAAAACTTACACATTCAAATAGACTTTATGGGCTGCTGTAATGACATAGTAGGGACTTATAAGTACGCCACTTCCTGCAAAGCGACTGGTTGCGTTTCTTAGATAAGCTTGCCAAGGATAAGCTCCATAACTAGATGGTCCAGCTGCCGTCATATTTGGGGTTATGAATCTAGTTCCACAAGCCGTATTTGTTCCGTAACATGGTAGACTACCTGTTGCACATAGGCTTGTCTGGAAAATAAAATATACGTAGGCAATAGCAACGAAAGAGTATTAATGATATGCTTATCTGTAAAATGTAAAAAAAATAAAACCCTTAATTAAAAACGAATTAAAGCGAAAAATAAGTTTGGAACTTAATTGTTTTTTTGTCACTTCACCTCATTATACACTTCATTTATACCCGATTAACAACAAGGTCTCACCAAGCATAAATTGGAATACATGGTTGTTGCCAATAGTATTTTTTCTGGCCACTTAATTTATTTCACTATTATCGTTCCTGTCACGAGACTAGAAAATGAAGAAAATAGTGGCACTTTGACGGTAGACTTCAATTAACATGATCTGGTTGCAACTTCTGAATCAAGTGTATTTTAAATAAACGATGACGTTTTTTAAATACCATCAACGGAAGATTTAATGCCCAATGTTTTCGAAAAATAGTTCTTTCTTCCTTAGTTAAAATATTCAATCAATCCATTTTTCTACGTCACAACCTATCTGAAAATTTTTATTTGTTTATTCCTAATAGCTCTATTACTTTTACAGAAAAAAACATTTTACAATCCAAATCCAAATTTTAAATTATATTCAAAATTTTTAATTTTATCTAATTCAGTATTTTTATTAAATTCAAATTAAAATTGTAATCATTTATTTTTTTAATAATATTTATTGTAATATTATTTTTTTAAATCAATGAGATATATAAAAAAAACTAACTATTAATAAAATTTAAACAAATTACTTTGATAACAATTAAATTCTTTATAACAAACCAATAATCATTACCTATTTATGCGTAATATGCTTTTCCTTCTATTATTCTATACAATATTATAGTTATTTAGAATAAAATTATTAAAAAATTTAAATTATTGTTTTTGGCCAAAATTTCAGTTTAGTTTTTAAATAAAAGTTACCTTTTATATTACCCACTATCCACTTTATACCAGAATTCGGATATAAATCGTTCTTCTAATTCTGGTCAAAAATTCCTGGAAACAGCTATGATTTTTTAAAATTAATTTCTCCTCTTCAAAATTGGATTTCTATCTTCCATGTCAAAATTTCCAACTTCTTCTTAGAGTCGTTTATACATTATAAATATAACATTTTTTTTTAATTAATTTTTAATCAGCAATCAGAAAGTTACATTTCTATGAGCTAATGTGATATTTTGGGAATGGGTTGGACACGTTCCATCATTCCATCATTTGGCAGGATGAGGACCTCTCCAGTGATATGGCCTCTTGACTATGATTTGAGATCAATAGGTACACGTCTTTTGAGTCTTCGGTTATCCCCTTGTATCAAGAGTGGCTGTATTAACGAATTGGTATGGCTTTCAATATTTTCGTAATGTTTAGTGCTGCGCTTTGAAGAGTGGCAATGTTTGATTTAGTGGCGCATCCCCAATGTTCGATGCCGTATGTCCATATTGGTTTCAGTATTGTTTTGTAAATCAGGATCTTATTTTCAAGTGACAAGCGAGATTTTCTACCTAGTAACCAATACAGTTCTTTGAATTTTATGTCGATCTGCTTTTTTTTTTCTTGATATGATCTTTCCATGTTAACTGTTTATCTAGATTCATTCCAAGATAGCGCACTGAGTTGGATTCTGGTATTACTATATTGTTGAATGAGACTGCCGGGCACTGGGTCTTTTTTTTAAGTACATGTTACTGCTGTAGATTTCGTTTCATTTACTTTCATTTTCCATCTTGTTGTCCATTGTTGTAATAGATTTAAGTGATGTTGTAGATGAGCCGAGGCTGTTTCTGGATTTTCATGGCTGGATAATATTACATCACAAGCTCCATTGACATTGACAAACTACAAAACTATAAGTAGAACTAGGTAGAATTTTTCATTTTATTAATATTTTTATATTCGAATAAAAAATATTGTATGATAACGCGGACGAGAAGTTTCTTCTTCGGACAGTTATGGTTATAAAAACGAAAAAAAAATAAGATTTTTCGCATTTTTCGGAAATTTTGGAGGTTATGGTCAAAGTGACTTCTACAAAAGTTGAAGATTTTTTCATAACCTAGAACTTTTGTATAAAAAAACTTTTTCGATTCTGTTACAAAAAAAATTAGAAAACGGTTATTTTTGATCTTTATATGAGACTTCCAACAAGTTCGTTTAATGTTTAGAACAATACTGTATACGTATGAAATTTTACATGAATAAAGAAAACATTTTATTCAGCAGTTTTTCCCGTACAATTCAATAGTGTAATCAGTTTTTTAATTTTCTCAAAAGTTTAAACAAATTATCAACAATTGTTAAAAATTTATTTTTAAAACAGTGATTTTTTTAGTTTTTTCCGTTTTTGATGATGTTTTTAAATAGGAACGATAGTGGTTTATCAGTGTATCAAAAAGTTCACGTGAAAACGAAAAAAATGCGCATCCGGAGAACTCTGTACGAGAAAATTTCACCAAGCTACTTTTCATCTGAAAAAAAAGTGTTTTTGACCGAAAAAAATGAATATCTCAAAAAATGTTTATTTTTTTATACTTAAAATTTTTCTGGTTATTTATAACATAAAAACAAATAATTTCACAAAGTTTTATCGAAATCGAATGATGTTTGCTAAAATGAAAAATGGAAAACAAAAAAAAAATTACTTCGAATTTTCTCATTTTTCTCGATGCTTTTCAGGTTACGGTCACAAGTGTCTTTTACAAAAGTTGTAGGCTTTTTTATAAGCTACAACTTGCCTTTAGATAGTTTTTTGATAGGACATCAAGTTTCGCCGGAAATCCTGAAAAATCACACAAATCCATTTTTCAACCCCTTTAATCACACCTCCCTTAATTGTACCATCCCCCATGGTGTCGTTTTTTTTAGAAGTTCCTTGTAACCCCCTTAACCATTTCCCATTGGTAGATTTCGGGTGGTATTATTCTTGTTGAAAAAATTTAATTTGCCTGCACTATATGATAATCTAAGTCGGTAAATAGCGTCTAATTAATTAATTATTTCTCGAGAGGGAGTAGAGATAGGGCCTTAATGTTTTGTGAATAAAAGGGTAATAACGAGTACTTTTAAGTGCTCGAGGGTGGGGGTGGTGGGACATGAAGGGGGGGGGGAGATATGGGAGGAAAACAAATATTATTGAAACGCTTGTAACTTCCGTACAAATTGAGCTGACGCAACCAGCCTGGGCTCAATTTTCATTTGAGCCCCGCAGTAACTCAATGCGATAATTAGGAATGGCGCTACGGGCGGGAAAAGTATTTGCTATATAGCGGGAGAATAAAGATGAGTAGGGGGTTCTAACCGAGCTCAAAAGAAAGACGAGAACATTTTCTAACCATTTATTCATTTTATTATTTTGCCGTATCAGTATCTTGCCCGCCCACGCGAGTTACAAATGGAAAAACGGAACGAAACAGGACGAAAACCACAGAAATCATGCCTAAATTCGCGAACAAAAAATTATTAATTTTTTATTTTGCGCGCCAAGCGCGCATTTGCGAAAATAGACAATTTGCCGGTTGCGTCAGCTCAACTTGTACGGAAGTTAGAAGCGTTTCAATAATATTTGTTTTCCCCCCATATCTCCCTCCCTACTTCCCACCCTCCAGCACTTAAAAGTACTCGTTATTACCCTTTTATTCACAAAAAAATTAAGGTCCTATCTCCACTGCCTCTCGAGAAATAATTAATTAATTTTTTTCATTTTTGCAATTTCAAATCGCGATAATTCTCGAAATCGTTGAGTTATCGGGTTCTGGTTGGAACTAGGTTACGTATTTTGTTAAGCTCTTCAATTTTGGCAAGAATATTTTTTTGTGGGATCAAACCCGGCTGAGATTTGTCGGAAAAACCGTTTTTAAGTTCTTTAGATAGAGAATTTCCCCCTCCTCCACCGCCGCCTGGGTCGAACATTTCATGCAAGAATGATGGGGGGAACTGATTTCATCGAATGGGAAAAACAATTACTCGATTTCATCAGTCTGTTTTCGAAAGCCAGATAGACTCCACTAATAGTAAATGAAATTATTCGCATGTCAAGAAGAAGTTATTACACTGTTCTATAGTGTGTTATTTAAAAACTACAAAGAATACTAAAAAATCAGCGAACGGTGAACAGTTATTTCCAATCTCTAATTTCAATCAGGAGACACTAAAAAAATTGATATAATAAAAATATTCGGAAACAAAAAATTACAAGCAGTTTTCATTTTTTTTTCTCTAAATTTAACACCATGTGTTTCTATTAATATTTAATACACACAGCCAATTGTAATATTTTTGACCTTTTAATCATGTCTTTACAACCTTGATTTTTTATTAAGTTTACGTCTACAAATGGAATTCACTAGTACTTAAAAGGTTTTACAAACTTTATTTTTACATGTTTTGGATAAGCGTTTTAATACTCCCTGGTATAAAATAAATATATGTGAACCTAAGAATTCTATGTCCCCCCCCCCCACAAAGAAACGAATTGTCATTATTGGAAAATACTACTTACATGTAGTAATGTTTTTGGAATAAAACATCGTATTTTACTAAATTAGGCTCAAATTAGTGGAACAACGCTCGTACTTACTGTAGTTCCTGTTGGCGTGACTATTCTAGGATCTATAGTACCACTACCAGTCGTGGGGCATACTGTGCCTGTTGGAAGACATAAGTAATATTGGCCATTAGAAACTCCAGATGTCGCCTGACCACTAACTATATCTGAAATAATAAAATTCGTAAATACTATTCATCAATAGCACCGAGGGTCACAACCAACATTCTGCAAAGAGCAGTGAGTTTAGAAGCAAATGTGACTTTAATAATGAGGCTTACCAGTAGGTCGGAAATTATAAATGAATTTATGCAGAAACGATAAAGAAGGGGATTTAGTGTTTCTAGGAAAAAATATCTCAAGATATAATTACCCGGTTCCAGAGAAATTGCAATTTAAAGAATAATTAGTATTAATTCTCACGGATAAATCTAACCAATGGCGTGGCAATCTCATGCGATTAATTTCATCGATGAAGAGTTGATTACTTATTTGTTATTGTCGAATGTGAAATTCTGGATTGCTTTTGCTGTGTAATTTTTTTATTTCTTAACTATTTTTGAGATTTTAGTGTAATTATTTTTTTAAATTTTCCGAAAAACTTAACTGACAGTATTTCGAATAACATTAGAAATAAATGGGGTTATATTTATACTTATTAAAATGTCACGGCCATCACTGCCGCCAGCTGATAGATCAGTGTCTAGCTGGTTCTTAATCCATGTTATACTTTCGACAAAAAGGTTCCGAGAAAGAGATTAGTAAATAATTTTTATAATTTTTCTTTGAAGGTTTAGCTTTTGGTTTTCAAAAGTCTCGTCTTGAAACGTACTTAACAGTTCTTAATTTTTTTAATCCTTTAATTATAATACTTATAATTGCACACATTAATACGGTACAATGAACATTATTTTTTTCTCTGATACCTATTAAATTAATAAGACCATTTTTAGTAATATTTTATAAACTTTCTTTGGTTTTTTGCCTACAAATATAAAATCAGAGTTTAACATCATCTAGCGCTACCTTTTTCGGGAATCCACAAACATGATTAATAGTCGTATGTTTATGTTAAAAGAAGTCTAGTGTTAGCTAAGACTACTCTTGAACTATCTATTTCGCTCTTTCTATTAATTAGAAAAAGATGATGCCAACGGGAAATCAAGATTGTATTTTTCCGTCATTTTACAATTTTTAAATAATCAATGCAGTTTCAATAACTCACCAACAATAATCGCAAGAAATCCCAAAAAAATCGAATAAAACATTTTTCGATGGTCGCTATACAACTAATTCGGCGACAGATTATCAGACATTTTAAATAGTAGGTGAGATTCCAATTGCAAATTTTATAATAAATAAAAGAATTATATCATTATTGAAATATCTGCATGTCAGTGCTAAGTACAAACGGAAATCACAAATTACTCCATATTTACATAGACGTAGTTATTTTTTTACTTCTTCGCAACCCCAAGTAGAATCTCGTCAGAATAAGTCAGTAAATTTTTATTAATTATATGGTACTTCGATTTGATATTGTTAATACTAGAAACGCTGATTTACTATTCAATAAATATTTTATTAACCTTTCAGTAAGGTTATAGTTATAATTCCTTTAAAACTACAAAACATTGCTACAAATCGTGTTCATAATTTTTTTTAGATTTTATTTATAATATATCTTATCAACGTATTTCGATCTAAAAATAATGAATATTTTAGAGACAATCCAATGAAAAATGTTATGCAATCTCATGATATTTTAGAGGAAATCAAAGAAAAGTTTTAATACAAAAATTTTTACATGACTTTAGAAAATCGTTTTGATTTATTACGTCTAATCATTGCGAACAACGAAATATTTAATAAAGATACTTGGACAGGTTCATTTTATTTAATCTGCCCATCTTTAACGCTAAGCGCTGTTATTCTGACATCATACCTCTTAAGGCTATACGATCATCTTTATTTTTTTTAACACACCCCTTTTTGAATTTTTGGAATTTATGTGAAAAACATCTAAAAAATCCCACATTTGAATTCCAAAATCCTCCTTTCAAGTAACAGTCATAGCTTTAAACTTTTTTTAATTAAAAAGTACATCCATGTGATAACTCAGTAATTAAAATACTTATATCAAAAATTTATCACAATTTGATTCCAAAATTTATGGGTTCTGAATATACGAGGAAAAGTTTTAATAACAACTAAAATACTAAAATGATTTTTTTCAATTTCTTTAAAGTTTTCTGATGGTATAAGGGCTTTTCTTTTAAATTAAACAAAAGTAGTAAAATGAACTTTTACTTTGTTAAAAAAAGTTTTTGGCTGACTTATTCCTATTAGATTTTTTCCTATGTGGTTACATAAAATCCAAAATGTTTCAGACAAAACCAGAAATAATTGACCAACTGCGCCAAAGAATTATCCGATAATGACATACAGGGTGATCAACTTATACTACGGAGTTTGATATCTCTGTTTTGAGGGATACGAAAAAAAGTTTTAAATACAAATTATAGATAGAGTTCAGCTCCTCATTTTAAAATTATTTCTTAATATTCGTAATATTCCACAAAGTCACAGCATACCAAAGTTATGTTTTTTTATTGGAACATCCTATATGTTTTCTCGAATTTGAATTTTACTCATTTTCCCTATTCCGGCAATATAGGGTTTATCAAGTTCTACAGGGTACTTTTAAAGAAATGGCCACTTTTCTGTTAAAATCTTAATGTTTTAATAATAAAATATACTATGTATATTTTTGCTTTCCTACATATTCACATTTTTTTCATATACAGCATTTTATATTTTCACATTCTTGTACTTTTTTATTTATATACTTTTATATTTAACGCATTTTTCATATTTTGTATGCTATATGTTTTTTTTAGAATTCTCTACTTGTTCAGAAATTACTGATGTTATAAATAATTACATGTTTAGGTATTGTTTCATCAAACACCAAAAATTTAATAGTGAAGTATGTTTATACCCATATACAACCGTTCATGGTTTCTTTGGGTTTTTGCTTATTGCATGTTACATTAGGTATATAATATATATTTTTTTAATGATATTCAAAAAATGTAACTAAATGTAACTCAGTTGTTTATATATTTCGCAATAAATTATTATTATTATTATTATAAAACGATATTTTTGGCAAATACTGAAAGTTTCGTAGAGTTGGCAATTGACAGCTTGAAAAACCCGGTAATTATAAATACTCTAAAAATAAAAAATAAAACGACAGATTTTTTAACAAGACTATCATATTAATACTAACAGCTATTAACTAAACAAAAAATTCGTAATACTAAGGGTTGTATCCAATATTCAAATGACCTCCCCACATTTCTAGCCATTGGAATACTAATGTTTTGGAAAACAACCCTAATTCTATTTTTCAGGCCTCTCTTGTAGTTACAGGTATTTTATACACCTCATTTTTCACATACCCCACAGAAAAAAATAAACTTTTGTTAGATCTGGCGATCTAGCTGGCCACTGAATTGGCCCTCCTCCATCGTTCTGGAAATTGATTATCAAATTGACCATGAATTACTGCATTATGATGTATTGCAACTCCATCATGTAGATACAACATTTGCTGACGTATAGGAAGAGGAACATTTTCAAGAGGTATAGGCAACTGATTCTTCAAAAAGTCTAAATAAACTTCACTGTTAACCAATAATACCACCCCAAACATTTAAAGACCATCTTGTTTGAGAAGTAGTAACTATCGCATAAGGATTTTCTCTGGCATAATAGTGAAAATTATGTCGATTTAAACAACCACTTTTATGGAATGTCGAAAAGTACATAATCAAAAAAATCTCTTTGATCATGAATTTTTCTTTGTGGCCAATTACAAAAGTTTGTTCTTTTCCGAAAATCATCATCCAATAATTTCTGGTGCAACTGAAAGTGATATGTGAAAATTTCTTTTTTCAGGTAATCGGCGCTGTGGGAATCTTTCATGATACACCCTTACTGCTATTTTTATGACATTCTCCTAGTATCCAGACTAATTCCGCATTGGAAAAATTCATTCGCCAATTCCAATTGTATACACAAACAATAAGAAGAACCGAATCAAAACTCAAATATTAATTGACAATTAGTTGACAAACATAACATTACTTAATACCTTCTGTCAAATACGGACGTCATGGCCAACTATAAGAAACTTTCAGTATTTGCCAAAAGTATCGTTTTATTATTAAAAATCGAAAAAACCTCTACGACTGTAACATTTAGGTATAGGGAATGCTTAACAAAAGTAAAAGTATTTTGTAATTAGGTTATGGAAATGAGATAAGATACGGGGTGTTCCATTTGAAATAACTGAGAAAATCATGGTCGTGGGTTTTGGGTTACCCTGTATACCCTGAAAGATTAAAAACATGACGAGTTGCAACAAAACTAGACTACTACGAAATTATTCTGTACTTGAGATATTAACCCTCAATTGTTGATTTTAAATAATACAGGGTGACGATTTCATTAAGATTTTCACAGAAAAGTGACCATTTCTTCAGAAGTACCCTGTAGAATCTGATAAAACCCTATATTGCCGGAATGGGGAAAATGAGTAAAATTCAAATTCGAGATAACATATAGGATGTTCCAATAAAAAAAAATAACTTTGGCATACTGTGACTTTATAAAAAACCTATCTATAATTTGTATTCAAAACTTTTTGTCGTATCCCTCAAAACAACAGAGATATGAAACTCCGTAGTATAAGTTGATCACCCTGTATATATTATTGATAATGAGATGTTGCAGAGTTAGAGAGGAACCAAAAAATTGGCTACATTACCATCAAGAAATAAATGGGAAACATTTTGAAAACCTTTTACATTAAAATAAGTTTTAGTATTACCCTTAGCTGTTTTTTGCAATTTGTTAAAAATATCTTAAATCATTTATTAAGTTGTGGTAATTTAAGATTTAAAAATAATATAATTTTAATGCATTTACTCATTTTAAAAGAAAAACCCTTTAATGCTATTAAAATTTCATGATTCTGTTAATAAAGGAGCTTGTCATTTCTTGACCGGTTTCGGCATCGTTGTGCCTTATCAGTAGTAAGTAGACAGCTCAACATAGAGTCCTAAGTTCATGTTAGAAAATGACCGTGTCTATTAAACTGTTTACGTGAGAGTACGTATTCAGCGCGAGGAAAGTACAACGCCATCTTCACTTTAATAACAGAATCAAAATTGCACAAAATTCAGTGGAACTTGGGAGCATTAAAAATTAAAAGCAATAATATATATTCATCCAGGCATTAATGTGTTAACACAACGTGACCATTAAATAACTTTTTAAAGGTTACCCACTAAAGTGGTGGGAGGAAATTAATGAAAATGTACGGGTCAATTTCGATTATTTTTTGGCTTTTTTCCCTTTTGTAAGAGGTGATACAATTAGACACATATTTTAAAGTCTAATCAAAATATTTTATATATGTATGTATAATATAAACAAGATATGCAGTTAATTACATTTGAATTGAATTTATTTTTAATATTGTTCTATAAGCTATTTTTATGGGTTGGACATTCTAATGAAGCGCTGTATTAAGAAAATGTGGCGTGCTCAGTTTGTGGCTAATAGCGAATAGGATCGCAGAGATAAGTTCACCCAAGCGTAAAATGCATTTGGTCGCGTAGTCGACCTATTAATATATTACATCTTAGCGATTGCACATGTTTTTATTTTTTAATTTATAAGCTTTCCACTCTCGAGTTATATCTCCTGTTCTTTCTATACAAGCTTTTGTTTGCACCCCACAAACCATAACGTGGTTGCAAGCAGAAACATCGTAGGAAACAATGTCAATTTATTTAACATTAACAATTCGAATACGAACATAGATATATTAATTTTTATTTACACATAACGTATTTAATGAATTATGAACATGAAGCTTTTAGCATTGTACCTTCTTTGAAGGGTTTTCCCCAAATTCGAACTGAGCTGGTCAAAAGAAAGTGTACGCTTGTAATTCCTCCGTTTGCTGTAAATCCACAGTTTACTACTTTAGGTGAATACGTGTTTTCATACTACCTTTTGCTTTCTGCACCAGGAGTTTCCTTCAAAACAGTACCGAAAATTAACCTAAACCCATCCTCTCTAATTTCTTCCCTAACATTACTGATATGATAACTTTCGAACAATTTAGTTCCCTTAGATATACTTTTCATCGAAAGACGCCCATATTAACCTTTTGGAAACCGCTGCCACACTTGCAGAAGGAGCAACATTTAACTTCATTTTCCCTACAAATGCAGGAGGATGTGGCGTATTTTAAACAGTTGCAAGCACCAACAAAATCAGTGGGATATTTGTGTAAGTGTTTTTGAGACACCAAATCACCCTCAAATACTGTAAAACTAAAATCACAAGGGTCTTAACAAGCACATCATCAATACAATGTCGCTGAAGGTATTTGTAGAAATACGATCTCAACAAATGGCCCCCAACGCTTCTGCTTGTAGGCGGCAAATCTGCAATGTCTATATTCTTGGCATGATGATACATCCACAATCGTCTAAGAACTTACATAACGACCCTTTTTTAATTAACAGCACTTGGTATTCTTCTGCTGAGGCTTTGTTCTATGTCATCCCAGTTAGATGATACACCAAAGTGTTCCAAGTAAACTGTAGTTGCACTTTGAATAGCTGCTTTTTGGCGCCAAACTTACTCTTATAATCTGATCCAGATAATGCGTGGATGGCTGGAAGCAAAGAGCATAAATTTTGGCCCATTTTTGTATGCATATCATGAACAGACAAAAGTCGCGTGGAATCACCAACTCCAGTGCGCACCCAAAGTTCTTGAACCAATTACCCCAGTTGAAATGCTCAAGAGATCAGGGGTCTTAGGGAATGGTGGGTGGACTTTAACCACTCGTAAAATTTTTGGGCATGTAGGTTGTCAGTCGTAATTCTTGAAGTAGTAGAATCTTGGTGCTGATGGGAATTCGGTAATGAAACATTGCACAATTTTTCCATTGCTTGACATACTCTGTGGCAGGCGACGTATGCGCTCAACCATTGGATGACAACGCTTTTTGTTGTCTCACAAATGCACCGCCCTTAACATTCATTTCTCGATTCAGAGTCTGCTCAATAGTTTGATCAGAAAAAATACCATTTAAAAATTTGTTTGTGCGTTTATTAACGAACTGGTTATATTCAAACTCATCCATAATACTTTTCCATATCTTGGAGATAAATCTGTGAACTTTTAGCATAAGGAAAATGACTAGACGAATGGAAGAAGGGGATCATTTTCTCCAAACTTCGTAAGTGACCTGACCAATCCCCCATCTTCTCTGCCGTGTAAAAATCTTTCAAAATATTCACTAATTTATAATATCGCACCCATAATTTAGAAGTTGGGCCCCTATGCTTTCGCTCTGTCAGTGTGTCCTCGAAAAGGACAGCTAATCTCTCCAAGGCAGGATCTTCTTGTAGTTCATACAGCTTCAAGGCCACATCAACATCTCCAGCAGAAAAAAAAGCTTGAATTTTTTCATAAAAAACGCTGTTATTTTCGATCATATCTTTAAACTCCGGACGAGCTTCTAACTCTTCAAAAATTATTTTTGCCAAGCTAGACTGCAGCAAAATATGAGCTCTGATACCCTGTGAAAAATGACCCCCATTCAGCAGTAAATCAGCTCAATTCGGAGCATAGACTTCGCTAAGAACTTCTTTAATACCGCTTCCGCTCATTATGTAGCCTATTAAACCCATGAATGATAACAAAACGTGAAATCCTCCTAAGCGAGCTTTAACCTTTACACTTGGGTCGAGCTTATCACCCAAATATTTCAAAATATCTTGACATCATGTAAAGAGGACGATCAAAAGTTATGATGATATAAGTTTTCTTCCCTCAAAACTGAGCCTTTCCAACGAGGTGCTTGATAGTCGTGAATATTGTCCTGTAATCACTAGGATTCCCATAAATAAAAGGTTCAAATATATCTGTGAAGTTTCATAACTATATTACTCAGTTAATCTCTCCATGAATCCATTCCAGCCTAAAAAATTGAGGTTCTTAGACCTTTCGAGGAGCCAAAGATAATTGAATTTTGTCACATTTTAAATTACTGCTTCTCTTCTTCGTAAAATATTCTGTCTTATCTAATCCTTTGCCTGGAGGGACATTGTAGCCGAAAAATTCGACGTTACCTGAATTTTCCAACTCAGCTTGCGATGGTAGTTTCAACAGGCGTTCAATATTCTCTTCTTCGTCTACCGAGCATCCTGGCGTAACAATTACCATTGAGCCCATGTAATGAAAAGTTGATCTTCCAGTTAAATTATTAATGTTATAATCGCAATTGTACAAAAGGTTCGTTTGAAACACTGAAAGGTTTGTAAAAAAGAGCTGATGCTTCGTACAGTTGAGCTTCACTGTAAGAAGCACTGTATCCTAAGTTATGCAACATTTCTATTAAAGTCTTACACCTGAATTTTCTATGTATAAAAACTGACGGACCAACATGAAGAGGAGATAAAAATGATCTAGGACGTACAGCTGTTATTATAGAATGACAAATGGCACTGCATTTGTTTTTGTAAGATACTTGGCTACTTTTTTTCTTGTCGTTCAGAATGTCGTTTCTCAATGAAATATAACAATAATTTTGGAATACCACTATCCAAGTCAGACATCATTTTAGAAGGGTTAAAGTAGTAACTGATATCAGAAACTACGTCCCTAATCTCGTTACGGAGAGCTTTAGCAAATTTATTAGCCATTTGATAAATCTCTTCGACGCCATCTTTTTCCTGCTCTTCGTGCCAAGATTTTTCTAAAATTTCTTGCTGCTTATTTGCAAAACATATTAATATGTTCCCACCGGATTTGCGTGTAATTATTAAATTGCCCTTATAATTTTCTTTCAATTTGTTAAGTAAACTGCTTGTAGCTGGTACATTGTCTTCTAAAAATTGTCTAAACTCGGTCACATAGAATTTACAGTCCGCATTTTCATCTATATATGCAAACAGTGCATCCAGAGCGATATTAATATTGTCAGTACGAGCGTTCGATGTACTTTTGTCTTTTTCAGGTCTAGTAAATTCTTTGTAACAGTCGTCATGATAAACAGCTTGTACTTCAAACACATCTACACCCTGGATGCGTGATTTCACGCTATCGTATTCTCTAGTATCTTCTAGTAATTTTTTCATGATAGTTTTTTTGGTACCTTCTGACACTACAGAAATTTTCCTGACAGCATTCTTGTTGCAAATAAAACATGTATTTTCAAAATTGAAGCGCTATTCTTCAACTCGTTTAATTCCTGTAAATCTTCATCAATTTTACGTTTTCGTATAGCCTCAATGTTGTTTTTATGAACATACACTTTTTGACCACTCAGTAAAAACGGTAGGAAACCATCTTGTCGATGGGTTGAAGACTCCTTCAAACCATTCAAACCTTTCAGAGTCTTGACCTCGGTGACTGGTCTATCATCTTTTTTATCACAAATAAAACACTTTTCCAAACTATTTTCACAAGCCATGATAATGAATTACAAAGAAAATATGATTGAACCGTATTCACACATAAAAAATGTCTATCATTCAAAATCAAAAGTAAAATATTCACAAATGTGTAATTCACGAATTAAAGAAGAACTCAGGAGAGCGATCTAAACGGTGCAAACACTGGCAGGAGACCGAACAATATGACACTCCGGATCGCCATGCGAGTAAACTTATGGGAGTCAACAAACACGTACAAACATGATGTCAAAGTGCTTCTCCTACATGTTTAGTTGGATGAAAATCGAGTTCTCTAATGATTTCAGGAACAGAGTTATTAATTTGTTAATTAGCCAGTTCACAACAATTCAACAATAAACAATTATGTGCTACAACTTTGTGGGTATGCTTCTCTCCGTGGAACCGGAGTTTTTGGAAAAAAATTCGAGGCCTCTAAGGATTTAGGGAGCAGAGTTATCAATTTGTTAATTAGCCAGTTTACAACAATTGAACAGTAAACAAATGTCCGAGCGTGAAGAGGTTAGTTGTAGATTTTGTTACTGATAATTTTTCGAGAATTTAAAAAAAACCGCATGTCGATGTCGGTCCGATTTCTCCGAAAAAAGTTACAGGTTTTCAGTTTTTTCATGCTAGTTTGACCCCACTAAGTAGTTCGACTTGTTGTGAAAGTAATTTGAGTGGCCATATTTATACTCAGTCTAAAAAGTTCAGTAGTTTTTTTAGAAGCCCTCTATGAATATTCGCTGAGATAAGAATCCCTGTGTCATCGGTGTCAACAGTAAAAAGACGATAATGCATAGGTTCAAGGACAATTCTTTGAATAACTTGAGATTGTATGGGATTATATTTTGAGAGGGAGGTGTTTAAACGCTCGTTTAGGTATGATTTAAAAATTATTATTCTTCGCTAGGTATATTCATATATGCGTAAACCATTGTACTAAATCTTGTAAAATACATTTTCCACATAAGGAAAACTTACGCATACATGTTCATCTCTTATTAGTTTTGTTTTATTTGATTAATATAATTGCTGTGATCCCTTGTAAATGACGGTCTTCTACGAACGCTATTTTCAGTAAAATGGTAAAAATTGTTTAATCCACATACTGGAACTGCACTGATCTATAAATCGTATGTAATGGTACGCAATAGAGGTCATAATATAAATTTATTAAAAGTATTACAATGTTACACCATTTTACCAAATGACCTTAAACATAAAATAAATTATACTGAAATAAGGTTAAAAAAATTACAATCTATTTGGGAAAACCCCAAGTTCTCATATAAAAAATATGAAAAATGTTAACTAGTTTACATAATTTTATGAATTTGTAATATTTGTCGTTAATGACTTTAATAATAGCCCAGTTACCGCAGCCAGATATTGACTAAAAGCTCGAACAAAATGTGATATCGATGAAAGTTGGCACGTAAGTACTTGAAGGGGTGTAGAAATCGATAAAAAAATCGTTTATGCCCTAAAGTGTATAATAAGTCCACAATTTCGAAAACAAAATCGAAAATTTGGTTTTTCATTATATCTCGAAAAAAAGATTCGAATAACTAATAGCACCACGTGAAAGAGCGGAACGTTTTACTAATAATTATATTTTATAAGTTTTTTTTTTAATTGTATTACTATAAAATAGTAATTTATGTATCAAGGGAATTAATTCCCGAAGGCAAGGTAATTAAGGCTCATTAATTCCCGTGGTACATAGATTATTTTATATCTGATCGATTTTAATAAAATTTATAACACAAAGCAGCAATGACATTCACTAAATATAATGAAACACTGACAGCAATATTCAACAAACGTCAAAATATCCTAACAAAGGGAATTAAGATACCTCTAATATCCCAAGGGAGTTATAACCCTTTTTATTGATAGCGTAACTATGATGTTATAAGCTTATAATATCCCGGTCAGGAATAAAATTATTAAAAATAAGAAAGCGAATGCGAAAAACCTACGCGCGCCGATCCTTTGAAAATAATCAAGCGAGGGGTTCGGAAAAACTAAAGTATCTTTGCCTAAAATGTACCCAAAGAAAAAAAAGAAAGCATTTTAAAGAAGTAAAGAGAAGACTCAGGAAGCCATTAGGTTTTTTTTTGTTTTCTTATAGAAAATTTGACCGGAAGTTCAAAAATGTGAGCTGATGAAATGAAACCTCTACCCCGAGAAAATTTTGTTACGGTTAGAAGTAATTTGGATATTGTTAATTACGTGAAATATCTTTTATTAACTCGAAGGACCTTTAATGGTGATGATGATTAAGAATTCTTGACTTTTTTAAGAATTTATTTTCGGTTTATCAAAACATTAAACATAGCCGGCCACCTTGAAAGACAATAACAATACATAGATATAAAACCTAACTACTCAATGGAAAATACAAATTTTTGTCATAGAACGCTTAACAATATGTCCGTTTGGCAATTTTATCGACACTACCATCTGCACCTGGAAAGGGTTGAACAATTCTGCCGATGGGCCATTTTAAAGGAAATTCATTCTCTTCCTTCAAGACCACCAACAAACCTTCCCTTACTTCACTTCCGGACTTGTTCCACTTATTGCGAATTTGAAGTTACTCAGATAATCTCTACTCCATCTTGTCCAAAACTGCTGAGTAAGGTGTTGAAGTCTTTTATATCGAGCTGTAAGGTTTATTTTTTTCTTTGACAGCTTCACTTTGTGGCAAAGCTTTCAGTGAGTCCCCGAGAAGAAAATGAGCGGGTGTCAAAGGAATAAAATCGTTGGGATCGTCAGAAATAGCAGTTAGTGGACGTGAATTAAAACACGCTTCAATTTGAATTAAAACCGTATTTAATTCCTCATAGCGTAGAAAGCGTCTTAAATGTAATTTGCAAGATTTTACCGCAGCTTCCCAAATACCACCCATGTGCGGTGGCCTTGGCAGTTATAAAAACCATTTGATCCCTTTTTGGGCTAAAATGGCTAAATAATCTGATACCTCAGAATTATGTTTACTATGATTAAGTAATTTATGAAGCTCTAGAAATTTATTGTGGGCTCCCAAAAAATTAGAGCCGTTATCAGAATGAATTTCTAGAGGTTTCCCTCGTCGCGTAATAAATCTTTTTAATGCATTTAAAAAGGACTACGCAAACAACTAAGCAAACGAATATACAAACATATGATTTGAGAAATTTACTATTTCTAGTAGTGCCTTCCTTTACCAGGATCGGTCCAGCATAGTCGACCCCACTTTGACTTTCTCCCCATTTTCGAGGATGCTGAGCACAGTGGTGGAAATCGCTTTCGGGGGTGAGTTTTGGCCAGTGTAGGCGCTGGTGGGGTTCGGAAGGGACATTCAGCACCACCACTGTGCTCAGCAACCTCGAAAATAGGGAGAAATTGTGTTTTTCTGCATAGAAACCTTGTAAAGCGCGTTTAACCCATCTAGGGGGTGGTTTTTGGTCGTTTTGAGGGGTTGCGCAACCCCAAAGAGAAATTGTGACTCACCATCGTGTTCAGCATCCTCGAAAACGGGGGGAGAGGTAATCTTATTCCGGCTGAAAATAGCACTAAAATAAGATTTTCGCCGTTTAAAAAATATCCATCTTCAGTGGCCAGTATCTCAAAATCCTTTCATTATTTTTTATTGTGCCCATGGAGACATTTAATGAGAACGATATGACTGATACTTTTTAACAGGTTTGAGCGAGATTGAGTGAAACCCAATTCCCCTTTACAAACTGCGAGGTCCTTATTATTTAAACTTTCGTAAATGCATGCATAAATTCGGCATATTGATTATATAACTCTTTATCTCTTTTAAGCCGTGCTTCAATATCGTAATATCGTTTTAAAGTAGACGTTTTGGAATCTCCAAGCTTTTTCAATGAATTAGTATCAAATAAATTTGAGAACGGTAAACTAACTACAAAACGGCCTTCATCATTTCTAAATGTAGTTCTTTTAAAGGTATCTTCTTGAGAAAGTACCCTTTTCTTAGGAACTTCATCAAGTTCCCAAAACTTAACTGTGCGTCTAATTACAAACAAATTACAAACTTTATTAGCATTAGATTAAAATTGATTAAGTTTCCCGGTTAAAATCCTTCCAAATTGTGTTTCGATTAAATCAGGACTATTTCTGCCCAATTTCAACTTTCCGTTAAGCAAAATATCATAGAACATTTCAGCACCTATTAAAATATCAACTGATTTAGACTTAAGATATTCTACGTCTGCTAAATTTAACGAGGTAGGTATATTTAATAACTTATTATTATTTGCAAATAATTTTCGGTAATTTTTGAAAGTACAAAAAGTTGTAAATTCGCCTTAAATTGGTTCAATCGTGATTTAATATTAGTCTCTACCTTGTATTTAATATTTGTTATCGTTTCACCGATACCTGCGATTGGTACGGCTGTATCTTCTCGCTGAAGTTTAAGTATTTTACATAATCTTTTAGTTATTAAATTTAATTGATTCCCGAATCCAATAAAGCCGTACACTTTACTGGATTTCCTAAATAATCATTAATTAAAATCGTAGCCGTGGACAATAATACTTGAGAAATTTGACATATTTGAGCAATATTTGAGACAGTGGAAGAAATTGCATTTTCAGTAGAAACTGTTTCGGTTTGTATTACATTTGAATTATTGATTAAATCTGCACGAATTGACTGTGTGTAACTTTGTTTCCAATCATTCGAATGTAATGCTGTGTTATGCTTATAACTGCATTTTTTTCATCCGCCTGATTTGCAGTACATATTTGTATTACCTGAACGAAGACAATTTGTACAAAGCCTAAAACATTTAACCTTGTTATATCTTTCATTCACCGGTAAGTTGAGAAATAAAGGACAACTGAATAAAAGATGATTTTCTGGAAAACGAAATAACAGAAGATATTAAATATAAAATTCTATTGTTTTGGATAGCGTTTTAAAACTGCATGGTAGCCTTAGTACGGAACATGGTATTGGTTTACTTAAAGCTAAATATATGGATAAAATTAAACTTCCAAATTCTATAAAACTTATGAAATCGATGAAGAAACTTTTGGACCCTAATTGAATACTTAACCCATATAAAGTTTTGATATGATTAATTAATAAATAAAGAACTAATTTATATTCATTTCGATTCTTTTGGGCTTTCTTTAAACTGTAATCAGGAGTTTTATTTTATAACATTTATATAGGTATAAAGTCCGAGGAGAGGATAATAATTTACAAGAGCACGACAAACTTAAGAATAGACCGCTAATATGGCTGTCAATGTGAGCAGGCAGAAATATTTTTACAAGTGACAGAATATGGTTGTTACTCCACTACACTCTGAATACTGTTTTGTTCGCTCCTCTTGCTCTACTCCTGGCATCACTCGGTACCGCCTCGTTGCTAGGTAACCTAGAGAATCGAACTAGTAGGCAGTGACAATTACCGGTTTATTCTTAAGTTTGTCGTGCTGTATCCTTCAGGTAGATAGCGCTAGTTTATTGAGAGTTTTAGTTAACACTCTTTGAAGCTTTTACAGTAATCTGTCAAATACTGTGTACAAAGTTAGCGTTCTAATTTTCTACCGCTATAGTTAACTCCGTTTTGAAATTTCTTTTTATGAAAGACATGAAAGAATATAAATTAGTCTAACAAATCACATTGAATAATACTAAAGGCTGAGAGTTTTAGATGTTTGTAAGACTATTTATTTCTCAACCAGTGGCTGTCGTCTGACTCTGAATCCAAGCAAGGTAATAAGGGACATTCACATAAACACCGTAAACATTTTGTTGACCACAGTTTTTGCCCCAAATAACTAATCCAGCTATACTGTACGCTCCAGTGGTTCCTGGGCACATTAGCGGAGCTCCACCATCTTGCTGTAAAGAAACGAAGATATTGAAATATGCATATTAGGGAAGGCTTCTATCACTAACTTATTATAGTAAGAACAGGAGGTAGAGTATACCCTCATGTCAAAACTACTTGAGTTTGACTGGATTTTTTACTAGTAACAAAGTAATATACTAATGTACCTTTATACTTGAAGAAAGAAGTGGTAATAACTTATTAACTGATTACAAAAGAAAAACTTACTGTACAAGCATCTAACATGGCTTGTCCTCCCGCACATATTTCTCCATTTGGATCCAAATAAACATCAACATTAGTTCCCAGTAAATTTGTTTGTGCAAAAGATGCCCTACAAGTCGTATAATTTACTATTCCTACAAAAGCTTGCTTCTGAGGGTTTGTGGGTGCATCAAATATCGTGAAAGCACTTTGTCCCCAACCACCTACTGCACATCTACAAATAAAATTTAACATAACTTATATAATATAACATAACTGACATTTTTTTGACGAATTTTTCAAACGGGTACGAGTTAGGCATGCGATTAATGTAGATATTCTTACACTTTTACATGTTTATAAAGGGTGTTTCATAGTTAAACCGACATACGTTAACTGTAAATAGAAGGGTACTTAGGCGATTCCAAATAACCTTGGTTACTGGGTCTAAAGCCTTTACTAACCAAGATACGGAGTGTTTCATTAATTTCGGCCAATATATAGATTTCTCTCATATTTGGTACAGGTATAGTGTGTTAATATCCCAATCATATAGTGCAAGAATTACAATTAAAATCCAGATCCGGATTAAGAAGAATGTGTATCAGATTTTTTAAAATTTGGATGGATATTTGAAGAGAACGGAAAAAAATAAGTCAAAAAAACAAAAACGAAGAGACGGTTTTGTATTAAGAGAACGAGTGGTATTTTGGAAAGTTTATTTTTGGAACCATTTTTTATTAAAAACAGAGAATATAGTCATTTATGCAAAAGACACTTTACACACAAATGTTCAATATTCGCCTCCATTTTTTAAATTTAGACGTCAAGTATTGAGGTGTAGGTATAGATTTAAATACAGGGCCCACTTGATGTAATTGATTGTATACCAACGTAAGAAAAGTTGTCTATCTAGAAGTAGTATTTAAGATTATTAATATAATGGTAACCTTAAAATAATAAACATTAAAGGATTGTATGTAAAGTTCAAACAATTTGTGTATGTGTTCAAAATTTTTTAACTTATTCTAAATCCAACAATTTCTGTAATCTACTACCTACATACTTAGTTATCTAGTACATTTTAAAAACCAAGGCATGCGCGATTGTGTTTGACATTATTTGAAAATATTTTTCCGACCAGCCACATACTGCTGAGAATTTTCCGTGAATTCGGGTATTGAAAATTGATTTGACCCTGGTCTAATATTAAATACTTATTTACTTAAAAAATCAAATAAAACATTTAAATGTAATAAAATCACTATATGAAAGTTCCTATTCTTAACCTAGGACCAAATAAGAACTAAACGAATTAAACCTGGAACCCTTGTACTCTTATAGACCAAGTATTTCTTACGTTTGTCCCACATAGGTTGCTCCACTAACTGGTAGGCAGGCAGTATTAATATTGGCATAAATCCCTAGTACAATTGGTTGTGTCAACTGTAATACTGCTATATCATTTAAAAGAGTACTCGCCACAAACGAAGGATGAACAATTATTCTGGCAACAGTACTACTTTGTACATTTACAAGACTTTGTGGGTTCCATACTCCCATCAATACGGTGACAGCTGTTGGGGTGTTTCTATTAAAAAAGTAGAATTTTTATAATATAATATTTATAACAAATTTTCCAAGTTTAAAACTTACACATTCAAATAGACTTTATGGGCTGCTGTAATGACATAGTAAGGACTTATAAGTACGCCACTTCCTGCATAAGCACTGGTTGCGTTTCTTAGATAAGCTTGCCAAGGATAAGCTCCATAACTAGCTGGTCCAGCTGCCGTCATGTTTGGGGTTATGAATCTAGTTCCACAAGCCGTATTTGTTCCGTAACATGGTAGACTACCTGTTGCACATAGGCTTGTCTGGAAAATAAAATATACGTAGGCAATAGCAACGAAATATATTGATATGCTTATCTGTAAAATGCAAAAAAATAAAACCCTTAATTAAAAACGAATTAAAGACAAAAATAAGTTTGGAACTTAATTGTTTTCTGTCACTGTCTCACCAAGCATAAATTGGAATACATGGTTGTTGCCAATAGTATTTTTTCGCCACTCAATTTATTAGTTTTCACTATTATCGTTCCTGTCACGAGACTAGAGAATAAAGAAAACAGTGGCACTTTGACTAGATATGGTCAATGTCCAGACTAGAGACTTCAATTAACATGATGTGGTTACAACTCCTGAATCAAATGTTTGAGGAGTATTTTGATTCGATACACTTTTTCTATATCATAAGTGGTTAACGTGATGATAAATTGGACTTGACAAAAACATTGATAAGAACTGGTTAAATTCCTTAGAACGGTGATATTTTAAAACAGGCAGTGGCTACTCTGCCATTCAGTGGCTACCAAATTTTCACGTCGCGTGGCAATCGAGGAATGTTGCAAGAGTAACACAAAATTTAAAATAAAAGACTCTTTAATTACATGTGCAGGCAAATGCAAAAATAAGTTTACTTCAAAATTTCTGAATTTTTCAACTTCAGACATACAAGTTATGCAAAAAATAAAAGATATGCTATGGTTTTGTGATACATGTTTGGATGAAGTTGATAATAATGGAGGTGTGCGTAACGAAATTGAGTCACTGAAGCAATTAGTTTCTGAAGAAATTGGTAAGTTGAAAAAAATGTTTCAAACCCAATATGAAAATAATTCTCTAAACCTTAATGATTCCAAAAACTCCGGAGCTATGCTCAAGCTGCAGGAGAGGTAGTTATCATTAAGCCCAAAAATAGTGACCAAGCTTGTAGCAAAAAAACAATTGAGACTGCTCAAAAATATCGAAATCCATCATCGTTACAAATAGGGATAAATGAAATAAGAAATGTAAAAGATGGCGGTGTCGTTATTAAATGCAACTTTAAAAATGAAATTGAAAAGGTTAAGTCTGCTGTCGAAAGGTATCTAAGACTTTTAATATTGTAATAACCCACCAAGTTTAAGGTTATTTTTTTTATCTAATGCGTGTCTATCAAAATTTGAATGGAGCGGTATTCTTAGGCTAACTGGTTTATCTACCTGAAAGAAAAATCTAAGTCCTGAAAAAGGGCGTGATCTAAGGCGATCAAAAAGATAGTTTTGAGATAATTTGAAAACAAAATTTGTATGATTTTGATGTGTATTTTGTACTGAAATATATTAAGTGTAGAATAAGTACTATTATGTTATTAAAATATTAATAATTAGAATACGCATTATCTCCATGAACAATTTTTGAAATAGGTTGGTAATTAAGAAAAACAATGTGGGATAGTCCGTTTTGTCTTTGGGAAATTATTGTAAAAATTTTTAGGCCACTTTTTAAATAAGGAAATTATTTCACAAAGTATATAAAAAATAACAGAACAGCGTTTGATTTTAACAAGCTATAACTAGACCAGTCTTCAGAAGTGGGGGGAATGTAATTGCATTGCTCTAGCAAATCTTTTTTCTTTTTAGAATCAACTTTGTGTCCATTTGGATATAATAAATCCAAAGATTCAATCTACTCAAACTGCTGTCCTAAACTTCCTTAATAACCTCTATGATAATTTGAACAAAAACAAAAAAGTGTAGGTATTTTTATGGATTTAAGCAAAGCATTTGATCTAGTAGATCATGGTTTACTTAATGTTAAACTTTGTAAGTATGGTTTTAGAGGAAGAGTTGGTGAGTGGTTGAGTTCCTACCTATCTGACAGAAATCAGTTAACAGTAGTTAATTCGTGTCTATCAGAAACACGTTTAGTTAATTGTAATGTACCTCAGGGCTCTGTCCTTGGGCCTCTTTTATTTTTAATCTTTATCAATGGCTTACCTCTGAAGGTTAATGATGGCAGTATTATACTATTTGCCGATGATACTTACTATCTATTTTGTAATAATGATATCTCCCAATTAACTGTTGAATTTCAAATTAGAATAAATAAGCTACAATGGTTTGAGGAAAATAAACTTATTGTTAATAAAGAAAAAACTGTGTTTATTCATTTTACTCCTAGGATGAATGATATACTTGAGAGTCATCTATTGAGAATAGATGGAAAATCTATTCATCAAGTACAGTCCACAAAATGATTAGGTGTTCACATAAATAACTCTTTAAGCTGGGAATTTCATATTGATATACTGTGTAAAAAACTTTCATCTGCATGTTTTGCACTTTTTAGGCTTAGAAATATAAGTACTAAATCTGTTCTGTTGGCATATTATTACGCACATTACTACTCTCTCATTAGATATGGTTTAATTTTTTGGTGCTCATCAGCTCATGTATTGAGAGTTTTTAAACTCCAAAAAAAAGATTTAAGAAATATAGCGTCACTGAGTTATAGGCAGTCATGCAGAGAAAAGTTTAAGGAACTTCGTATATTACCACTTCCTTGTATTTATATTCTAGAATTTTTAATTTATGTCAAATCAAACCTAGAACATTTTCGTACTAATAACTTCTACCATAATTATTCAACTCGAACTCTAAACGATTTGATGATACCAACACATACTTCTGCATTTTTTTTAAAAAGCAAAAGCCCTCAATACATGGGTATTATAGTTTATAATAAACTTCCTAATATTATTAAATCAATAGGACCTTTGAAACTATTTAAGAAAAAAGTAGAAAAGTTATTGATGGATAACTGTTTTTATTCTGTTGAAGAATATTTGGCGTAGGTATACATTTTTAGCTATACGTTTGTTTTTTCTCCTTCCTATATTTTTTGTATTTTTATGTTTTATGTTCCACATCTTATAAACTGTCTTTTGACTTGTCCCATTTCATGTATAACTGATCATATGGACAATACAGTTATTATTATTATTTTTTTTTTTTTTTTTTTTTTTTTTTTTTTTTTTTTTTTTTTAGGCATCGACTTCTAAGGTCATTAGCCTATAGATCGTAATTATACTACAGTTTGTTGGTGTTGTGTGAGTTCAAGCAATTTTCTACGGTATTAGGTAAGTCAAGGGTTTGTCTCAGGTAAGTGTAGTTTTGGCAGTTTAGGAGTATGTGTTTAACAGTTATTTCTACCTCACAGGTACTGCAAATAGGTGGTCTTGACCCACATAGAAGATGGCTATGAGTTAGGTGTGTGTGTCCTATTCTCAGCCTAGTTAATGCCACTTGTTCACGCCGCTTTAGTGAAGGGTAAGTAAAAGATTTTATTTGCGGTTTTATCTCTTTGAGCTTTGTATCTGATTCATTCCATTCTTTCTGCCATTTGTTAATTGTTTTCTCTTTAAGGTGTACTTTTAGGTCTTCTATTCGAATCGGGATGTCATTGAGGAATGGTTCGTTAGTGGCAGTGCGGGCGGCATCGTCAACCTGTTCGTTTCCTTGGATACCAATATGTCCCGGGATCCATATGAAGTCCACTACCTTCCTTGATTCACGTAGCAACTGTATTGTGCAATTGGTCATTTGGATTAAAGGGTCAGATGAGAAGGTGTTATGCAGGGCTTGGAGAGCGCTGTGTGAATCAGAACATATGAGGTAGGTTCCACTTTTTTTTGAGTCGATATACCTTAGTGCTTGTAGTATAGCAAATAGTTCTGCTGTGAATATAGAAGCTATAGGGTGTAAGGTGCATCGGTATATTTCTCTCTTACAGGCAAAAGCTGATCCTACTCCGGTATTTGTTTTGGAGCCATCGGTATACAAAATATTAGTGTCAAGGTAGTTATCTGAAATTTCTTTAAATATTTGTTTGTATACGATAGGGTTTGTATTTTCTTTTTTATGTTTATCGCATTCAAAGTGTATGTTTGCAGGTTTAGTTAGCCAAGGAGGGAGTTCTGGATATTTTAAGAGGAATACAGGTGGAAGTTCCACTTCGAGCGTTTCCAGGTTGGTCTGAAAACGGTATTTTAGTGTCTTTGCGATGTTCGTTTCTGCAGTAAAGATATGGTGTACGGGATGGGAAGGTTGGCCCCATATTTTAGAACAGTAATTGTAAATTTGTTGATCACGTCTATATTTTAAGGGGGGCATTCCTGCTTCAGAGTAGATTGATAAAGATGGGCTAGTACGAAAAGCTCCTATGGCCAGTCGGAGCCCCTCTTTATGAATCTTTTCGAGTTCATATAGACGACTTTTACAAGCCGAAGCATAAACAATGCATCCGTATTCTATTTTTGGTAGGATGAGAGATTTGTACAGGTTTAACGTGACCTCGCGATTTGCACCCCAATTAATGTTGGAAACGCATCGTATGATATTAAGAGCTTTTTTACATTTTGTGGAGAGTTCGTCAATATGTGTCTTCCAATAGAGTTTTCTGTCAAATGTAATTCCAAGTATTTTTGTATTATCTCTAACTTCGATGGGATGGCCCTTTATGGAAATGTTAGGGTTATTGTGCTCGTGTCTTAAACGACAGAAGTCGATACAGTGTGTTTTTTGGGGTGAAAATCGTAGTCCGTTTGAATCAGCCATTCTAACAAGTTGGTTTACAGCTAGTTGGAGTTTGTTTTGAACTAGTGCTATGTCCTTTCCAGAATAATATATAAGTAGGTCATCTACATACAAACTCTTGCCGATTTCTTCGTCCAATGATGATAATAGTCTATTTATTGCAATCAGGAATAGTGTGACGCTAATGGTGGATCCTTGTGGTATTCCATTTTGGAGATATCGTGTTTCGGATGTAGTTTGTCCCAGCTTGACTTTGATTTGGCGGTTTAGGAGGAATTGGGATATGAAAATAGGTAAGTTTCCTCTCATTTCCCATTCGTGTAAGCTCTTAAGGATTCCGTGACGCCATGTTAGATCATACGCTTTCTCAATATCAAAAGATACAGCAACTAAGTGGTTTCTATTAGCAAAACTTTCTCTGATTTTGCTATCGAGTAGCACAATTTGATCCATAGTTGATCTATGTTTACGGAAGCCCATCTGATAGTTAGATAAACAATTATTAGTCTCCAAAAACCAGATCAGCCTGGAGTTAACCATTTTTTCAAGTAGCTTGCGGAGGCAACTAGTGAGAGCTATTGGCCGGTAGTTTGAAAGTACTGTAGGATCTTTATTAGGTTTGGGTACTGGAATAATTGTTGCTTCCTGCCAGTTTTCTGGATATCTACCTTTGGTCCAGATTTTATTAAATAAGAGAAGGATTTTTTCTTTTTGACCTTCTGGAAGCATTTTGATCATGTGGTAGTGTATGTCGTCAGGGCCAGGTGCAGAGCTTTTTGACTCTTCTAATGCCAGTTGTAATTCGGCTAGGGAAAAGGCGGTGTTGTAGCTACGTTCTTCTCCATCTTCATTAAAATCTAACGGTGTTTCTTCCGTGGTTTTAATTAATTGGAATTCTTGTGTAAAGTTTTCAGAGCTGCTTACTTTTTCAAAGTGTGTAACTAATGCTTCTGCTATGTTGGTTTCACCTGTAATTTCTTCGTTGTTGATGAGCAATATAGGTGAAGGTGGTATGAATTTTTTTCCTGTAATTGCTCTGATTTTTCTCCAAACTTCTGTCAGAGGAGTTTCTCTTGTTAAGGTAGATACGTAGTTCTCCCATGATTCTTTCTTAGCTTTCAAGATGATTTGCCGGGATTTAGCGCGAAGTCTTTTGAAGTTTATCATGTTATCAGTAGTAGGGTGTCTTTTAAACCTGTTGAATGCTTGCCTTTTTGCTTTGATGGCTTGTTGGATATTGGTGTTCCACCAAGGTACCGATATTTTTTTTGCTAGGCCACTAGATTTAGGTATGCTTTGAGAGGCAGCGCTTATAATTTCATTGGTTATAAGGTCAACTGTTGCATTAATGTCTTCTTTTATTTCTAGGGGTTTCAAGGTATTCTGGAAGAGGTTCCAGTCAGCTCTTTTAAGTTGCCATGTTCGGGGGAAGGAGGGAAGCGAGTTTGCCACATTGAAGTTAATTTGGATTGAAGCATGATCGGTATGGAAGTGTTTGGATACCACTTCCCAATTCAGCTTATGGGCGATATTAGGAGAGCATATAGATAGATCTAGGTGGCTAAGAGTATTGGATCTAGAGTTCAAGAAGGTTCCCTCACCAGTGTTTAGAAGAATCAGGTTTGTATCATTTATTAGATCTTCGATAAGTCTCCCTCTGACATCTAATCTATTAGATCCCCATAGAGGGTTGTGTGAGTTAAAGTCGCCTACTAAAATAAAAGGAGAGGGGAGTTGCCCAATAATATGTTTGAGTTGTTGTAGGTTCCAATTAAAATCTGGTAGGTAGATATTACATATTGTAATCTTTAGGGGGTGTAAAATTTGGATGGCGATAACTTGTAGTCTAGATTGGATAGTTAATTCTACAGATGGTAAGTTTTCTTTAAGGATGATTGCTACGCCACCATGTGCTCGTTGATTTGGAATAACGTCTTTTCTATATATTTTGAAACCTCTAAGTGAAAATTTATCGTTTTGTTTTAGGTGTGTCTCCTGTAGGCAAATACAAAAGGGCGGATATGTTTCACATAAGATTAATTTAAGTTGAAATAAATTATGAATAATACCATTACAATTCCATTGTAAAATGTTTTCCATTAATTTAGTTTTTAGGGAAGAGAGTATTATAACATTGTTATAAATCTTATGTAAGATTAAGGATGAAATTTTGTGTAAGTGTAAGACAAAAATTTAAATAGTATAAATGGGTAAGTATTAAATAATATAAATTATAACTAAGAATATAAAAGTATAAGAATATATGGTGATATATGGTTATAAATAAATCTCAGAGACCTCCTTCTGAGGGAGGTTCTAATGGTAGACTTGCTGGATCGGCAGTTGATGCCATATCCATGTCCATTGACGTCTCTAGACTAGTTTTTCTAGGTTTGCCCAGTGGCCAACCTCTTTTTTTCTTTCTTTTGTTGCTTTTTGTCGAAGTTTCACTAATTAGTGATTCCGATTCGGAAGTATCAGTTCTTTGCGAAGACTGGTTAGTTCGTTTAAAACCTGATTGTTTGTCTGATAAATCGTAGGAATGTGTTTGCTTATGGGATATAGGGTACGGGTAGTTAAATTGGGTTCCTAAATTTGGAAAAAAGGTATTCATTGGGAACATCTCACTAATTGCCTTAGTAATATGTGGGATTAGGGATTTAACGAGATCTTCAGTATTAATAGTAGCTGGAGGTGTGGGGTGGGCTGCTTGAGCGTAGCTAGTATTCGGTTTTGGAGTGTTAAGGATAACCTTCCTTTTAGCGTCGAAGTATGATAGCTTCTCTTTAATCTTTATCTCCTGTATGGCAGCTTCTTGTTTATAAACAGTGCACTCTTTAGATCTGGATGTATGTGATCCTTCGCAGTTAACACACTTGAATGGAGGTGTGCATGCACTTCCTATGTGTAATGCTTTGCCGCAAATGCATACCTGCGGTTTGTCGCATTTTGCAGATGTATGTCCAAAACATTGGCATCTAAAGCAACGTAGGGGAGATGGTACAAAAAGTCTAACATTTAAAGAGTAGAATGCGACTTTAATCTTTTGCGGAAGGACGGAAGAATTGAAAGTAAGTACATGGCTTGGAGTATCAACTAATTGGCCATCTTTTTTAGTTTTTATTCGGTATATCGAGATAACACCTTGATTTTTTAACTCATCTTCTATTTCCTTCAATGGACAGTTCAATAAATCTGGACAATAAATAACTCCTTTGGAATGATTGAGCGAAATATGGGGAACAACTTCTACATCAATGTCGTTAAATCTATTAATGCTTAATAATTTCCTTGCTTGGCCTGGGGAGACAGTTTCAACTAATAGACCATCTTTAATTTTTTTTACCATTTTAGGGATACCACATAAACCATTTAACGTTTTTTCGATTAAGAAAGGGCTAACATTACCAAAGTCTCCGTCTTTCTTTTTCACGACCAAAAACCGGGGAAGAACCTCCTTTTCCTGGTTCGTGTTGTTTTGGTCTCTGTTTTGAGAGGGAGATACCTCTGTGTTTTTTCCTTTAGGTTCTGACATACAGTTCCCACGAGAAGGGACGAATATGAGTCCGACACAGCAGTGCGCCCTTGCCATGCTAAGGTCTTATATACGTCTGGATGCGACCTGGTGTCCAGAAGGAATCGTTAGTGACCAACTCCGTATGGCCATGCATCCCAAGGCACGATGTCTTACACCCTCAGATTACGCTAGGAGATTTTCTACTTGGTGGTCCCGCTCCTAGTCAGGGATGTGGCTCGGGTCCGTGGTGTCGCATACTCACCAAAGAATGTAGGGTCTCCTACATTCCCCCTGCGGGGTATTATTATTATTATTATTATTATTATTATTATTATTATTATTATTATTATTATTATTATTATTAATTATTATTATTATTATTATTATTATTATTATTATTATTATTATTATTATTATTATTATTATTATTATTATTATTATTATTATTATTATTATTATTATTATTATTATTATTATTATTATTATTATTATTATTATTATTATTATTATTATTATTATTATTATTATTATTATTATTATTATTATTATTATTATTATTATTATTATTATTATTATTATTATTATTATTATTATTATTATTATTATTATTATTATTATTATTATTATTATTATTATTATTATTATTATTATTATTATTATTATTATTATTATTATTATTATTATTATTATTATTATTATTATTATTATTATTATTATTATTATTATTATTATTATTATTATTATTATTATTATTATTATTATTATTATTATTATTATTATTATTATTATTATTATTATTATTATTATTATTATTATTATTATTATTATTATTATTATTATTATTATTATTATTATTATTATTATTATTATTATTATTATTATTATTATTATTATTATTATTATTATTATTATTATTATTATTATTATTATTATTATTATTATTATTATTATTATTATTATTATTATTATTATTATTATTATTATTATTATTATTATTATTATTATTATTATTATTATTATTATTATTATTATTATTATTATTATTATTATTATTATTATTATTATTATTATTATTATTATTATTATTATTATTATTATTATTATTAATTATTATTATTATTATTATTATTATTATTATTATTATTATTATTATTATTATTATTATTATTATTATTATTATTATTATTATTATTATTATTATTATTATTATTATTATTATTATTATTATTATTATTATTATTATTATTATTATTATTATTATTATTATTATTATTATTATTATTATTATTATTATTATTATTATTATTATTATTATTATTATTATTATTATTATTATTATTATTATTATTATTATTATTATTATTATTATTATTATTATTATTATTATTATTATTATTATTATTATTATTATTATTATTATTATCATTATTATTATTATTATTATTTTTCTCATAAAATTTAGATAGCGATATTAGTAAAAAATTCAATTGATTGATTTTAATTAGTTTTAAAATGGCACAACTTTTTTATTTGCTAAAAACTAAAGTTTTGGGGAAAATATTTATTATTCTCAATACAATTAGTTGAATTTTAATTTTAAATAAGAAAATAAAATAAAAGTAAATTAAATCATTCTGAAAAATATTACTTCAGTCATACTTAAATAAAACCACAATTATTCTAAATATTATCCATTCGGTATATGAAACTCCGACAGGTCAAAGCTTGTTTTGCCACTCACTATAAACAACTAATTGTTAGACTGGTCTGCCCAAGTTACAAGGTCAGCACCAAACTCTAATTTGTGAAGAGACTATCAATATATAAGGTGATAGATTCACTACATCCGAGAATTATGATAATCTAAGACGGTAAATAACGTCTGCCCCCTTTGACAGCCAGGGGATGTAATCTCACCGGCAAAATTAAAGAAAGAAATGATTTAAGAATAGCTTGACTCTATTTAAAAGCTATTTATACCAACAAAGTCAGTATAAAAATGAAAAACTTCAAATTCTAACTAATACAGTCGACTTATTTAACATCCTAAAAAGATTAAAAAACCAAAGGGTGTTATTTCCAATCTCTTATTTCCATCAGAAGACACTAAAAAACTTGATACAATTTTTTCTGCTAAAATGAGCTTAATTTTACTGGTAGAATATCTCCTAAATTTTACAAAAAATATTCGGAGACAAAAAATTACAAGTAATTTTCATTTTTTGTTTCTCTAAATTTAACACCAAGTGTTTCAATTAATATTTAATACGCAACGCCAACTGTTATATTTTTGACCTTTTCTTTTTAAGTTTACGTATTTTACATACTATTGCTGTACAAATGGAACTCACTAGTATTTAAAACGTCTTACAAACTTTAGTTTTACATGTTATGGTAAACGTTTTAACACCCCCGGGTATAAAATAAATATATGTGTGAATAAGTTATCCATGAAAAAATATAGTTAAGGCAACTAGTTTCAACTTAAACAGCCATCATCAGGCCTAGAACAAAGGGTTCCTAGTGGAAATGATCAAATGTTTACAGATATAAAAAATTTTTACAACTTACCCATGGGTAACGAAAAACATTGAAAAAAATTTAAAAATTTAAATTGCAAGCATATGGTTGACATGGTTGACAATAGTTTAACAAAGATTAAAAGGTTGAAGCCGACCATCGCTGAACCCTCAAATGTTCAAAGTTCTTCAACGGCAGCCAGCATTACAAAAGCTGCCCCATTGAAGAACAAAAAAGAGGTATTTGAAACACTCTTTTCAAATCTAATAAATGACGCGTCATTAACAAACCGATGAACAACATGGCGTGATCGATAAAAGAAACCAATATGAAGTATCTCAATCATCAACACTAAGAAAAGAAGATTGACTAGGTAAAAATAAAGTGAGAGTGCTCCAACCACCATAAATTAAGGATCAAGGCAGATAAGATAAAAAAAAAAGAACAGAATGACATGTGAATTACAAACAATACAGTTTTGAATACATTAGAAACTAAATGAATTAAAAACAAGCAAAAGAAAACTCGAAATTTCGAGAAATTGGCATCCACAAATCAAGGGTAGCTGTAACAACCCAACCTAAAGTTCAAAACCACGCGCCATTCGAGAAAAACAGTAAAATTGAAAAAATTTTAGCGTTTAACTCGTATTTTTGCAATTTAATGTTTTTACTGATTTGGTTGGAACACTCTCACTTTGTTTTTACCTAGTCAATCTTCTTTTCTTAGTGATTGATGATTGAGATACGTCATATTGGTTCCTTTTATCGATCACGCCATGTTGTTCATCAGTTTGTTAATGACATGCCATTTATTAGATTTGATAAGAGTGTTTCAAAAACCTCTTTTTTGTTCTTGAATGGGACAGCATTTGTACTGCTGGCTGCCGTTGAAGAACTTTGAACATTTGAGGGATCAACGATACATACAATTATGTGGTGCCGACTTTGTGCTGTTTTATTCCATAAAAAAATATATGTGAACCTAAGAATTCTAAGTTTCCCCTCCAAAAGAAACAAATTGTCATTATTGGAAAATACTACTTTCAGAACGTGTAGTAATGTTTTTGGAATAAAACACCGGATTTTACTAAATTAGGCTCAACATTAGTGGAACAACCCTCGTACTTACTGCAGTTCCTGTTGGCGTGACTATTCTAGGATCTATAACATTGGTACCACTACCAGTCGTGGGGCATACTGTGCCTGTTGGAAGACATAAGTAATATTGGCCATTAGAAACTCCAGATGTCGCCTGACCACTAACTGTATCTGAAATAATAAAATTCGTAAATACTTTTCATCAATTACTAGTACGAGGGTCACAACCAAAATTCTAGTTGTTAGACTTACAATTATCCAACGATTAATAGGAAACACAGTGGAGCAGGGCAGGTCGCTTACTCGCTTAGAGCGAAGGAGAATTAAAGCGTGAATACTTACAGGCATGTACACGGAGGAGCATAGCTGGGATAGTAGCAGTGAGCTTAGCTGTAAGCTGATATAATTGCCAAGTCGATCGTTTACGTCTCTTAGAGCGAGGATGTCCCGGATGGCGCACGCGCATTGACACGTTTTATGTGACGTGTCTCAGTGTTGCCTTTAAGAGCATTTTATTTTATACGTTTTACGTACCCGTGTGAAGATGGCACCCCCAAGTGAGAATTTGAAAAAAAAAACTATTGCATAATTTTGCCCAAGTTATGCCCATTATTGCCCAATAGTTTCATTTTTTTGCCCACCCCCCCTTAACAAATGAGTAAACCCTCAAATTTCTAGGGTGCGGCACCCCCATAAACGAATATCATGAAATAAAGTAGCCCAGAATTATGCCCAAGTTATGCCCAGTTTTGCCCAACCAAAAAAAAATTTTGCCCATCTATAGAAAAGTACCAAAATGGCGTATTGTTATTTTAAAAATTACAAACAAAAAAAATTGAGTACGAACAAAATGGAAAAAATTGGAGAAAATGCATCATTTTAGTTTTGCCCAGTATTGCCCAACACTCGCGCAGTCTCCCTTAACCCATGAGTCAATAGTTAAAACCTTATTTAGGCCATGTTAAGTGTTCCCCAGTTTTGCCCACTTAAGGGAGACTGCGCGAAATAAACTGAGTGTTGGGCAATACTGGGCAAAACTAAAATGATGCATTTTCTCCAATTTTTTCCATTTTGTTCGTACTCAATTTTTTTTGTTTGTAATTTTTGAAATCACAATACGCCATTTTGGTACTTTTCTATAGATGGGCAAAATTTTTTTTTGGTTGGGCAAAACTGGGCATAACTTGGGCATAATTCTGGGCTACTTTATTTCATGATATTCGTTTATGGGGGTGCCGCACCCTAGAAATTCGAGGGTTGACTCATTTGTTAAGGGGGGGTGGGCAAAAAAATGCAACTATTGGGCAATACTGGGCATAACTTGGGCAAAATTATGCAATAGTTTTTTTTTTCAAATTCTCACTTGGGGGTGCCAACTTCACACGGGTGACCTGGCCTGTTCTAAATGTGGTAAGAATTAATTTTCATTATTGATTTTCTTAGTTTTTGACAATTCATTTTTTATTTATTGTTTTTTTTTTTGTTAATTTGAACAAATTAACAAGTTTTAAGTTTTTATTGATTTCTTTGTATTTTGGCATACTTACCAAGTTACTGTAAAAAATTATAAATCGTCTGAAGTTTAAAGTTCTTAGTTTTTAAACAAATCATTTTTTATTTGTTGTTTTGTTTCGCTTGTAAATAATTTCGTGTGTAAATAAATGTATATATTTTTTAATTCAGTGATTTTATTTCTGGTTCTAAGCAGTAATTAAAATAAAAGCGTTTTTATCGACAAACCTCTCCAGTTTGTATGTTGGGTCGGGCGGACTTTATTCCAACCCTGAAGAAGTCCGAGCTACCCTGAATACAGCTTGGTGAGCTAGAGCTCATCGTGGCGTCAGATAAAAATCTGAGCTACGAAACCCCAAAAAACGAACTGACCGATCACCATATTTTGGTCCAAATAACCTGCCCTTAGCCTATATCCCAATAGTTATGAATCACCCTGTATAAATCAATAACCAAAAAAGAAATTTGTAAAATATTTAGTGGTATACAGAGAAAGTCAAAAATATTGATTTTTGCTGAAGAGTAAATTGTTATTTTTAAATGTGATTTAAAAATATTGAATTAAAAATTTGTCCACGGTCTTCTAATAATTATTTAATAAATTTAAAGTAAAACAAACTTAATAATTTAGTGTTTGTTGGACTATTTATTGCATAAATTAAAAATAAATGCACTTACTAAAAGTGGGCATTGTTTGTAATGCATGAAAATAAATCAAGATTTTATTTTTCCATAATTTTAAAATTTTTAAATATAAATGCAGTTTCAATAACTCACCAACAATAATCACAAGAAATCCCAAAAAAATCGTACAAAACATTTTTCGATGGTCGTCGCTATTCAACTAATTCGGCGACAGATTATCATACATTTTAAATAGTAGGTGATATTCCAATTGTAAATTTTATAATAAATAAAAGAATTAGATCATTTTTGAAATATCTGTTTGTCAGTGCTAAGTACAAACGGAAATCACAAATTACTCCATATTTACATAGACGTAGTTATTTTTTTATTTCTTCGCAACCCCCAAGTAGAATCTCGTCAGAATAAGTCAGTAAATTTTTATTAATTATATCAAGTACTTTGGTACTTAGGGTCGTATTTTGATTTGATATTGTTAACACTAGAAACGCTGATTTACTATTTAATAAATATTTTATTAACCTTTGCTTGCTTGCTATTAATTTTAACTTCTCTTTTCTGCACCTACTGGGCTAATTTGGACGGGACCTACAGCTTATCGTGGGCTCCGAACCACGGTCCTCAATCACCTTAAACCCAGGACTATGCCTTTGTCATTCAGGTGATATACCGACTAACAAGTGTCAGTTCCACGAGATATCCAATCTCATCCGGCCTGATTACCGGCGTGAATGAAACTGCGTATGACACAAATACCTTTTTGCACTTGCCCAAAGTCTTATCTGACTTTTAACTCCACTTGAGTTTCGCAGGAATCGAACCTACGACCCGAACAGTGATCAAGTATAAAGGCCGATGTCCTAACCAACTAGGCCACGGTGTCCGGTTTATTAACCTTTCAGGAAGGTTATAGTTATAATTCCTTTAAAACTACAAAACATTGCTACAAATCGTGCTCATATTTTTTTTTAATTTTATTTATAATATCTCTCATCAATGTATTTCCATCTAAAAATAATGAATATTTTAGAGACAATCTAATGAAAAATGTTATGCAATCTCATGATATTTTAGAGGAAATCAAAGAAAAGTTTTAATACAAAAATTTTGTCATGACTTTAGAAAATCTTTTTGATTTATTACGTCTACTCAGTGGGTACAACGACAGGTCGATTTTTTTCTGCCCATCTTTTACGCTAATCGCTGTTATTCTGACATCATACCTCTTAGGGTTACAAGATCATCTTTATTTTTTTTAACAAAAGTCCTTTTTGAATTTTGTGAATTTATGTGAAAAAAATCCCATATTTGAATTCCAAAATAATGCGGATAGAAAAATATGCAAAATGCTCGGTTAGGTTAATTTTTAAAATCCCCCCTTCACGTAACAGTCATAGCTTTAAAATTTCTTTTTAATGAAAAAGTACATCCATGTGATAACTCATTCGAAAGTAATTAAAATACTGATATCAAAAATTTATCACAATTTGATTCCAAAATTTATGGGTTTTGATTTATACGAGGATTAATACGTATCCTGTAACAACTAAAATACTAAAATTATTTTTTTCAATTTCTTGAAGTTTTCTGATGGTATAAGGGCTTTTGTTTTAAATTAATGGAGTTACATAAAATCCAAAATGTTTCAAACAAAACTAGAAACAATTGACCAACTGCGCCAAAGAATTATCTGATAATGACATATACAGGGCATGTGGACTTTACATAACCCTTTTGTTTTTGAGGATCACATGCACCGTTGTCAAGTTATTAACATTTTAATAAAATTTTACGAAAAAACATGAACGAAGAAAAATTTTATTAAAATGTAAATAACTTGACAACGGTGCATGTCATCCTCAAAAACAAAAGGGTTATGTAAAGTCCACATGCCATATATTCTAAAAATAAAGAAAGACCGAATGTTTGGTCCCGTATTCATGTTTCACCCTCTATACTCGAAAATAATTTTAAGAAGTAGCACATCGAGCCTCCACATACAATAAGATTTTTTTCTCGATCTTCATCAGCCTAGCAGCTATGGTCCAAGCGATGTTGCAGAGTTAGAGAGGAAACAAAAAATGGGCTACATTACCATCAAGAAATAAATGGGAAACATTTTGAAAACCTTTTACATTATAGTAAGTTTTAATATTACCCTTAGTTGTGTTTTGCAATTTGTTAAAAATATCTTAAACCATTCATTAAGTTGTGATAATTTAAGATTTAAAAATAATATAATTCTACTTCATTTACTCATTTTAAAATAAAAACCCTTTATTGCTATTAAAAAATTAATTTAAGTCGGTATGCGGTAAGTATAAAAACATTTTTTGGAACCCATTTGTGATACATTTTAGAAATCAGTATTTTAATAGTTTCGGCATCGTTGTGCCTCATTAGTAGGAAGTAGACAGGTCAACATGGAGTCTTAAGTTCACGTTAGAAAATGACTGTCTCTGTATCTTAAATTTGTATCTTAAATGATTCATTACATTGAGATAATTTAAGATTTAAAAATAATATAATTCTAATACATTTACTAATTTTAAAATAAAAACCCTTTAATGCTATTAAAAAATTGTTGTGCCTAATTAGTAGGAAGTAGTTTATTAAACTGTTTTTGTGGGAGTACGTATTCATCGCCAGGAAAGTACAACGCCATCTTCACTTTATTAACAGAATCAAAATTGCACAAAAATGTATTACCCAGTATTCATTTGAAAAATTCAGTGGAACTTGGAAACATTAAAAATTAAAATTAACAGCAATAATATATATTTATGTTTCATGAGTGCGTAACTGCTTTACAACACGCATTACGTACTATACTTTATCTACGCCTTAACAAAAATAACTATTTTTTTTAATATAAAATGTATGTTTCTAATTAATTTCATAGTAATGGCATCATCAGGAGTTGATAGTCTAACATAGTTGGCGAAACGCGCGTAGAGTGTGTTAAAATTTGTGTTTTGGTTGAGTGGTCGACGATAGTGTTTCAACTTAGTTGATAAATCAAAGGTTCCAATTTCCCAATTTAATATAATGTGTATTGCCTAAATTGATTAAATTAGCATTATTATTATTAGTATTGTAAATAAAACTGTAGATAAATTAATGTATCTGATTATTTTAATGTCTTAAATATCCTAAGACAATAATAATTTGGAAATTAACGGTTTAAAACTTATATATCGACTTTTTGTATAAAAATCGCACGTTGTGCGATTTGTATTACCATAACGCACGCGTGTATTATCCGTCGCTTACTGATGTTTTTGACAGTACAATAATTGACATTTACAGTACAGGGCGTAGATAAAATACATTTTCCACATCAAGGAAAACTTACGGATACATCATGTTCTTCTATTCTTAGTTTTGTTCTGTGATCCCTTGTAAATGACGGTCTTCTACGAACGCTATTTTTAGTAAAAAGGTAAAAATTGTTTTACTTGAACTGCACTGATCTATAAATCATATGTAATTCTGGTACGCAATAGAGGTCCTAATATCATTAAATGTATTACCAAATTTAATGACCTTAAACGTAAAATAAATTATACTGAAATAAGGTTAAAAAAAATTACAATTTTTTTGGGAAAAACCCTAGTTCTCATATAAAAAATATGAAAAATGTTAATTAGTTGACATAATTTTATGAATTTGTAATATTTGTAATTATATCGTTAATGATTAGGTACTTTAATAGTAACCCAGTTGCCACAGCCAGATATTGACCAAAAGCTCGCACAAAATGTGATATCGATGAACCTGGGCAATTAAGTACTTGAAAGGGTGTAGAAAACTATCAAAATCTTTTATGCTCTAAAGTGTATGCTAAGTCCACAATTTCGAAAACAAAATCGGAAATTTGTTTTTTTTCATTATATCTCGAAAAAAACAATAAAAATTTCGAAAAACTAATAGCACCACGTGAAAGAGCGGAAAATTTTACTAGAAATTATATATATTTTTTTAAATTTGTATTACTATAAAAAATTATTAAAAATAAGCAAGCGAATTCGAAAACTCTACGTGCGCCGAGCCGTTGAATACAACTATTCAAGCGAGGCGTTCGGGAAAAAACTAAAGTATCTTAAACATCAAAAAAGTTTATCGCACACTTATGTCACAAATGTGGCCTAACTAGCGCCCTCTACAAATTACATCGAAGTAGGTACCAGATTATGATTTCTCGTGCCCAAAAACAACAAGTTCCAAATTTTTATGTATACATATCCAAAAACGCTAAAGTTATTGCAAAAAATAAATCTTAAAATGTAACCTTTAACACCCTGTATATTCCTTATTAGCAACATTTTATTAGAGCAAGTTGATTCAAATCGTAATATTTTAAAATGAGGAATATACCATACCATTCTATGTACAAACACTTAAGGACCACCCTGTATAAATCAATTTCTTAATTATTACACTTATAAAGTGAATTCTCACCTTTATTAAAAAACCAGTTGAGAATGCTCTTCTAGCATTGCCATAAATCGAACAAATTGTAATTACATTATTAATAAAATTTTAGATTGACAGTCCTCAGTTCTCATTCTAACCAACCACAGTCTACTCACCTGAAAAAGTCTCCTCTTTGAAATAATTTCTTTTGTTTTTGCGTACATTTTAGGCAAAGATACTTTAGTTTTTTGCCGAACGCCTCGCTTGAATATTTGTATTCAACTGCTCGGCGCGCGTAATGTTTTCAAATTCGGTTTCTTACTTATAATAATTTTTTATAGTAATACAAATTTTCACTGAACAAATTGTTCGGTATCTGAATTCGATCTGTGTGTGTGTGTCTATAGCTTTTTCGTGTTTATGAATTTTAAAATTCTGACTTCAGATTTCAAAAAGTAAGCTTACGGTTTGATGTGCCCCTCCGTACCTCTTCGGGAACACCTTCAAAATGTTTAAAGTAGACACATATTGAATGACGATTTTGGTAAAAGTGAGTAGACTGTGGCTGTGTTGATTCGAATTAGAACTGTCAATCTAAAATTTTATTAATACTTTCTCAACTGGTTTTTTTTAAATAACTTTGAGTAAAATTTTCCGCTCTTTCACGTGAGGCTATTAGTTTTTCAAAATTTTTATTTGTTTTTCATGATATAATGAAAAAACCAAATTTTCGATTTTGTTTTCGAAATTGTCAAGTTAGCATACACTTTAGAGCAACAAAGATTTTTTTCTACATCGTTTCAAGTACCTAAGTGCTAAGTTTCATCGATATCACATTTTGTGAGAGGTCAGTCTCTGACAACTGGGCTATAAAGTAGCAGTAGTTAGATTACATGACGTACTGTACTCCTAGATATCCCAATTGAGGTTTAATCTGTTTACATCAAGAAAAATTTAACCTATCATGACTGAAAATAATTAAGAAAGTTCTTCGCTAATGTTTCAAATTAAATATTTGGAATAATTAATTATACAAAAAGATAAAATTATAAACAATCTATAAATTGCAATTATTTTTCTTAAACAAGAAATTTTAATTCTAAAACAACTACAAAATTAAAAAAACACCTCTGTCTATCGGGGGTGAGTTTTGGCCAGTGGAGGGGTTGGTGAGAATTTTCAACACCACCAGCATCATTCGAAAACGGGGAAAAGAGGTTATTTTAAAGGGAATGATGTCCTGTCCGTTTAACACCATTAGATGGTAGTTTTTGGCCGTTTTAGGGTTTCGGCTGGCGAAAAGAGAAATTCTGATACCGCCATCGTGTTCAGCATCCTCGAAAACAGGGGTACAGGCGTTTGGTCGCTCTTAAAAAGAAGGAAAAAAAAACACCTCTGTCGGGGGTGAATTTTGGCCGGTGGAGGGGTTGGTGATGTTCGGAAGTAATCTTTAACACCTCCACCATGCTCGTTATCCTCGAAAACGGGGGGAAAGACGTTTTTTTATAGGGAAATAATGTGCTGCCCGCTTAACCCCTTTAGGGAGTAGTTTTTGGCCGTTTTAGGGGGTTCAGCAATCGAAAACAGTAATTCTGATACCGCCATCGTGTTCAGCATCCTCTAAAACGGGTAAATTTTAGTCCATGTCCTTCCGACTCACAGACGGCGCTATAAGTGTGATTCCCCACTCGACAATTGACAGTTGGGTTCTAATTAACATTGCTGTTCCTAAAGTGGCGCTGGATAACAGTAACAAAGCCTACACAAAATACGAGCATAGTAACCATAGAAGTCGACGCCGTTGGGCAAACAGAAGTAAAAAAAAAAGATTTAGAAGTCTCAAAAATCTGACGTAAATTCTCTCTTACTACGCTACTGTTTTCTTTTTACTATAGACTCGTTTATCTTAAAATATGTCACACCAATTAAAACCAATTGAATCTGTTATAGGTCTGACAGATTTTTATCACAAATTCTTCTTGTGACCATAATTGGCACTAGTGGCATGCCGGTAGGTACGATTGCTGACGCTAAGTACTTTCGATGGTCAGTTTAACCAAATCATAATTGTCGTTATCCTCGTTAATTAAAATAAAACCGATGATAAGTAGTCATATAGTTGTCGAATGTGACTCTAATCATTATGAATATGATCATAAATTTTGTCTTTAACATTTCAAGTTCAACGACTATAAGTAGTAACACGTCAAATTTTAAGCAAAATCTAATAAGATGTGCCAAACTTTTATATTTTTTAAAGATATTTATGCATTAATGTCAATGTTTTCTCAGAAAATTAAGTTTTCCCGAAAACATAATTAAGTTTTGCGACAATATTACCACCTTGAGATTCTCAAAAAATCTGATTATTTTTTTAGCTAGATAAATTGTTTATACTTTTAAAAATATTTTAAATGTTTGACCACTTCAAAGTTTAAATAACTTAGGAAATTATAGCTATTAGAAGTTAGTGCAGCAGAGTCTGCTCGAAACCCAGGTAGCGATCGAATCAAAGCTTACAAAGGGTATTATTATTATTTAATCTATTTCTGTAGTTGTTCAAAAAGCACTCTTTTTTTATTTCTTACTATGGAAATAAGTTGCTGAAAATATTAAAATTGGAAATTTTGGAAATACGAGGGTGATTGAATTTTTAATTTTTATAAATAATTTACAAGGTTGCATCTATTTTTTTTTAAACTGTACTTTGACCGAACTCACCAAAGTACATAAAATAATTTTGACCTCGGAATCTAAATTAAATTTAAAATAAAAATAAATTTTGGCTTTTCAACTAAATTTAAATAAAATAATTATATTTAAACAAATTAAAGTCATAAAATTAATATTTTTATGACAGTATACATAAAAATTTGGAACTTGGGGTTTTTGGTCACGAAAAATCATAATCTGGTACCTAATTTAATGTAATGTGTGTGCAAGATAAGCCACATTTATGGCATAAATGTGGCGATAAACTTATTTGCTCTTTAAGTTAAACTTAAAAAAAACTATCTAAGCAACACAAGAAGCCCAGAAAAATATTTTCGTACTATTAGCAAGCAAACCATCTAAAAGTTGTAAGGATTAAGTAACCGTTGCCAAAAGGGAGCGCATGATTTGAACTAAAAGAAGATCTTATGGCGCATGTTTAACCACAATGTAGCTTCCAATATGTAGAATGCTCATGTGTACAGATTAGACTTTAATGTGCATCATTATTATATTCAATATTTTATATAGTTCCTCATTTCTCATTTACAAAATCGAAAATAGTAATTATACGAACTTCCGAAATCTTTGCGAATTTTACTATTTTGCTGTGAATACAATACATGTTAAGGATTCTCGTTATGTATATTTCAGGGACTGGGTAAATGTAGAATGTTCTGCATATTTAATTGATATTATTTATAACTCCTAATCATTGCGAAAGCCAGTCCATCTTCCATTCTTTTACAATAAGCTTACTTTAATCGTTTATATTTTTGCCATTATCATTAGCTTTTACACAAGAGCACAGTAAAATTATTATGTCACTTTACCAAGCACCTATAAAATTTTCCGATCTATATCAGTAACATCGCACTTTTAGAGCTTATAAAGTATACACGCATGTTCTAGATTGGAACACGAAATAGTATATTATAACAAGTGTAGAAAGTGACTTATTCTACACGAGTGTGAAAATCACTTTCTAACGCGTTATGTACAATATTTTTCTTACGACTAATAATTAAAACAAATTCGAAAGATAAAAATTATTTAATAAGAAACAACAATTAAATGAACTTAATATGTTAGTACTTACTTTTAAACTTTGTGTCATTGATTTGACAGTTCCTGCCTTCTAGATAGAAATGCAAAATTCAAAACTGATATTTAATATTCATATCGTATAAGTTTTAAGTTCATATCATCACTGTTTTAAATGTGACAGATATTGTCAACTTTCTGACGTATTTATTTATGCGATATAAGCTACTCTCGCATATAGTCGTAGAAAATAGCAATTTCCGAATTGTTTTGACGCTTCAAAAGTGACAAATATCATATGAGTCCCGTTAAAGTTAAAAAGAAAAATTAATATCAAAGTAATCGTGTGATATATTTTATTTTCGCGCACAGGATCTGTCAGAGTATTGTCAATCGTTGTGAATAGTGAAAATCGAAAATGGAAAGTGATGATTTAACTCCACCTGAAATATCGGCGGCAGCTAAAAGTACTTGTTTAAAGCTGTGCCCGAAAAATCAAAGGATAGGTACACCTATTCTTACAACAAATTTATGGAATGAAAAAAGGTTTAGGGATTAAAGCTTCTTTTTACGGAAGATGTTTTGCTAACATATATTCATCCGAAAATATTTAAAGTTAAAGGCTTATCTCGTAATACGTTATTATTAAGAATATGGGGCCAGCCGGGATTTTCATGAAATTTTCACAAATGCTACAAAACATGATAAAATTAATAAAAATAAAAAAATTGCCGCGGAAAGACATTTTTCATAATTTTTTTTTTTAAAAAATATGTTGGGATACTCACTTCCAAGACAAACAAATTTAGTGCGTTATAACGATTATTTAACATATTTTTCTAATTCAAACGCATACATAACTTTTCTACAAATGCACAAGTAGCAATTTATAACCAGAATAAACCTGAAAAGTATAAAAAAGGAAAAAATGTTCATTTGACGGACATAAATAATTTGCTTGATAAATGACAGCCATCTTATAAATTCAAAGTTCGAAATACAACGTTGCCAATTCAATTTCAGTAATTATAGATTTAAGTAAATATTTATTGGAACGTTAAGAAAGTTGAATAGTAAAAAAAAGTATGAAATTTTGAAAGATGGGTAAAAATTTGTCTTAACAGACTGCCTCTAGAAGGCAATACTATATATATTTCGGGACGGGACACTAGACAATATTACTTTGTACATAATTTTTGATCCTAAGCTGACCTTACGTAGTGTTGAGGGTTCTGGAATAAACCCTATGTTGTGCCAGTTTCCCAGGACGACCAACAATGTGTTATCGCCTTTTTAAACTGCATCGTAGTTCTAATGGACTGTAGTTTTTATATTGGTTATGGGTGTACTGTATGTTTATCTTCTCAACTCCATTCGACAAAAACAATGAACACTTTTATTTAACTATTTATTAAAATGTTAAATAAATAAATGAATAACACAACAACGTAACAAAGGATTACATTAAACTAGTAATCAATGAACAAAGTATTAAGTACCTTATGTGCTTAACAAAAACTAGCACATAAGTAAAAACCTAAAAGGACCGCATCAGTCAGAAAATATTTTTTGCATGTGTTCTGCATGAGTGATGAATAGACACTGTTTAAATTCTCGAAGCACTGAGTTTTGATTTGAATATAGAATGAACAATAAAGTGGACCGCTTGATTGCAGCTAAGTCCCACTGATTCGATGAAATATTTTTAAAATAAAATGGACCGCTTGATTGCAGCTAAGTCCCACTGGTTTGACGAGGCCTTGTTGCCCCAGAGCGTCGCTGTGCACTGAGTTAAAAAGTCTCGAAACTCATCGCTTCAAATTTTTATCCCTTCCCGGGTCGCACGATTACTTCTAGAAAGATTGTAAGTTTTTTATGCTGTCTCTCTCTCCCGCTTGAGAAGACAAGGATTAACTCAAATTACGTCATCATGAATTTCAGGGCGGACGTGACTATAGTAGCGTAAACTTAAAAAATCCGTTATAGATTCTACGCGGTAAATATTGGCCTACGTGCTAATCGTAGCGTAATGGGAAAAAAGACTAAAAAAAAAACTGTTTGTCGATGCCTCGTGTTTGAGCGCTGTTTTGCAAATGCATCCTAGTGCGGTGTTGCCGGTTGAATGAATATGAGTTTACATGTTTAATTGTATGAAAATTAAACACGTAGCATTATCTTACCTGACCTCACCCTGTAAAATTTTTCGCTGTGGCTATTACTTATTCCTAAATCTATTCTTTCTGAAAATTGAACTGGCAACGTGGCAAAATTGACTTCGAGGAATGACATTTGTCAAAACAAATTGATTGTTAATGTTTTTTTAAAAAAAAATTTTACTTTTCATAGTTTTTTAGTTTATTCTGCTTGTGAATTGCTACCTGTGTGTATGAAGAAGTGTTTTGGGTTCAACACAGTGCATATGAATTGAAAATAATAGTCCGTCCAACGGATTTTATTGGTTTGTCTTGGAAGTGAGTATCCCAACATATATTTTTTCAAAAAAAAAAATGTGAAAAATATTTTTCCGCGCAAAAATTTTTATTACTACATTATATTTATTTACCATGTTTTATAGCATCCGTGAAAAATTTCATGAAAATCGGAGCTGGCCCCGTATTCTTAACGTTTACCCTTATCTCAAACGGAGAAATGACGGTTATACACCAAAAAAAGCTAACTCCTGAACAAATTAATGAATATTTAAAAAATACTTTAATTTAAGACCAGAAATTAATGAAAAACGGTTTTTTCTAAATTACCAAAAGACAAGATGCACGATGCAAGTTGTTGGAATTAATAAAATTGGCAATGTACCAAAATTTTTAAAATTAGAAAACCTAAATTTGTATACCGGGCATTGTTTTAGACAGTCCCCTGCAACAATACTTGTTGACTCAGGTGAAACTAGTAACTGATCACATCGACTTCTGTCGTAAAATTAGTTCAATATCAATTTTTACGTAATACTAACAGACTTTCGGTAATTTTTAAAAACTTTTTACGATTTTTGTGGTGAAAATCGTAATTTTCTTCGTCCTCACTCGAGAAAGGTTTATTTTCATGAAAAATTGTATTTAACATTAATTCATATTCATAATAAAAAAGGATAATTTATCGATGGCCCAATTTGTCCTCACTTTTTGATGACATACCCCCGCCTCCACCCAAAACGCCACTAACGAAAGTTTTTACTTCTGATCTGGACATCTTTCCTAACAATTTGCAAAAAATTTCAATTCGATCTGATGAGTTACTAGTTTCTGCTCGATATTACAAAAAAATTTACTACCTTTCTGTGATTAAAAAGTTTCATTAGATATCAATACCACCTCGTAATTGTTGTCTTGTTCCCTTACGATCTTTATAAAAACAAAAATGTATTTCTTTACTATTCACTTTTATACATGTCCCACCCGTAATTTACCTTTGTTATACAATTTATCGGAATCAATTCTCAGGCAACCAAGACTGGCGGAGTGTTATTTAGGTTGCATAAACTCTGCGTATATAATCGATGATATTCTGTTATAAACTCATAAATGGAAACAGAAGTTTTAAGGAACGCAAAAAAAAATTGTTTGCAACTTCCTACATGTGAAATTTCATGATAAATTGAATGCGAATGTTTTAAAAAAATTAGATCTATATTTTAAAGTAAATTAATTATTTTCAGGCTGCAATACATGCTTTATATATGGTTGGGTTGCTAAACAAACGAATAATATTGTCATCACATCGTAAATAATGCTATTCAACTTTTGGGTGTTGGCGTTTTTCGCAAATTTATTGTTCTGTTTACGAGTGTTGAGAGAGGACTGACTATCCGATACGATCTACAAAACTCGAATGTAGACGGACGTTTTTTTATTATAATCTTCAAAACATAGATGTTACTGATATCAAACACCATCGTCTCATCGCTTAGAACAATAAAAGAAGATCGTAAAAAAGACACGTGGACATAAATCATGATCTTTATGTACCATTTAAATTTAAAATACAAGGTACTTGACCATATGTAATGCAAAATTTTATTCCAAGAAATTGCTGTTACCAATACCACCTGACTCAAAACGACCAGATTTTTGTATTGATTTTTATTTTTTGAATTATATATTTTTCTAGAATGATGCCTATCGTTGCCATAATCCTATAAAAATCAAGTCAACATAAATTGTCTACTCGGTTGCTCACTAATTTCGTGGTTTGACTAATAACACAACTTTTAGGCAAATCTCTTTCCCTAAAGCGTTGTCTATATCAATAAAGGTATAGTCTTTCAACCTCATGAGTATGAGCAGGAGAGTCCTAACAAATATCATGTATATTAGGAGGTGGTGCCATGGATGATTTTGCGACAAAATCTGAAAACCTTATTTTATTGCTATCCTAGTGAATTGTAAATGGCAATACTTTTAATTAAATTATTTTGAAAACTTAACCGCGCTGAGATAAAATCAACAAAATATTTCAGATTCCATCTCAGGTACCTAGTGGTTAGTGGTTTAAAAATTTTATGAACTTTGAACTCATTTCTCTGGCCAAAATACTTTTTTGAAGACATTGTTTTAGTTTCCTTAAAAATCAAAGTTCTTATTAATAATTCTAACATAAATAATCTATACAATTTACAATCATTGTTAGTGAACCAGTCTGGTAAATGTTGCTCCAATTTATTGAAAATTAACTTAATTTAGCAGGCGGTTAGAATTATTTATTTAGATATAATATATGATATAAAGTAAATGTCCCAATTATCTACAATCTACAATAGCGTGATCGTAAGAATGACGAATAGTTTTCGAACTCAAAGGAAATTTTTATGTGGTTGCAATATACATTTTTCTAATCTTTGTACCTTCATTTTCAATAAACAGACGTAAAATGGTAAAATAATGTGAATTAAATAAACGAAAGAGCAAAGCAGATGTCCCAATTTTCGACACCTGAAAAATAAGAGTAACCAATAGCCGACATGTAAAAGGACCAATGTTCGACACTGAAAAATCGAAAACTTGCACATAATGGATATAAATATATCAATGCGGCTGATTTTCTTTCTCAATTTCACCCTCATTTCTAGTTTTCTGTCTACTTTTAGTTGTTTTTGCTAATCCTCTTTTTCTCTGCTCGGTCTCTTTCTCTAATTTTCTGCTGTGATATTCCTGCCAGCTCGAGGAAGATACAACAGCAGGCAATTTTTCACTTTGTTTTCTGTTATTTCTAGTAGTTGGTTGGTTTTTCTGAAGAAGGCCGGAACAAAGCTTTCTTGAAAGGAGTGGGATATTTTCTTCTCCAGATATTTTCTTTATTGGTGTTTTTTCTACTATTTCGTAATAATGATCTGCCCTTTCTGCTACTGTAACTTGATTTTCTTCTGTTTCATTTCTGAGAACCATTTCATTTGGTTTACTATTTTCATCATTTTGTACTCTTGCTTCATTAAGCGTTTGGGTGCCAATTGGGATGATTTGAAGTATTGACTGCGTTTTCATTTTCCTTTTATTCTGTGATTTCTTGATGTAGCTCCAAAAACTTATTATCAATGTCAGTATAATCATGGAGGTTATTAGAATCCAGTAGCTCAAATTTTCTGCCCTAACATCCAAAAGTGACGAGTCTAAGTTGCACAAAGAAAAATTGTCAATTTCTATTTCACTGGTTTCGAGAACAATATTTGCATCAGCAGATGCTTCTGATGGACCTGTGATAATAATTGGTGAATTGTTTGGAACCTCTCAAAGCAGGCATTCCATTTTTGACGGCGGACACAGCATTCCTCATGTCTCCTTCCGTATACTGTAGCCTTCTGGCCGTTTTTGAAATGTGTTGGTGACTGAAAATCAAATATAACTAATTACCGTCACATGAATGTTCGGAAAATTGGTAATTAAAACGTATGTATTGCATCTTAGTCACCGACATAAGATGGGTTTAAGGAAACAAAAGTAAAGGGTACGCACTTACCAGATCAGTAAGCGACGACTGATACTCGACTGATTAGCAGAAGTTGTTGTGAGGGGGATGCTTAGGAGAAATTGGTGGTAAATTCAAATATGTTCAGGAAACTACAAATTAGAAACTTGAAGAATGAAAATATGTATGAGAGCCCTCTTCATCTTGTTACATAGAAAACAATTCGAAATTGTCGATAATTGGGACACTGTCGATAATTGGGACATTTACCTTACAGTGTCACACATATCGTCTGCATTATATGGGATGCAGATAAATTTTGATCGCCCTTATTTTTAGCTTCAAAAATGATAACACATAGCATGTAAATGGTCAATCACGTGACTTTGAAAACGTCAAATTTGACATTCACAAAACAACGCGACTTTTTGTATCGAGGGCCATCTTGCCATTCGATAGAGAATTTAATTAGCAATTTAACGATATACACTATGTACCACTTCCTTTCCTCATAGCTATGTATGTATTCAAATCGATTGAAAAGTGAAGGAGATATAGCATGGCCCTAGGCTTATATTTGGCCACAAAAATATTTTACCAATAAAAATATTGCACCAAAAATCTAAGGTCATGTAGAAAAATTGCCAAAGCAAAAATAAATATATTTACGCTATAAAAGTTAAAAATGTAAATATTTTTAAAGAATTACAACATTGATGTAAAAAAAATGTTTTTAAAATGGTGCGTTTTTGCACCATTGGCGCTTAATGGGTTAACGAATAATTTTTTAGTCATTGCTGATGGATTAGTTATTGCTGATATAAGAAATGTAAAGAAAGAAGAAAACGTGCATGGTCCAGTGAACCTCATATCTGAAACAGAGATGCACGGTCTGTTTTGACATACCAGAGTTGGTTCTCGAAGTCGATTTCATCGAAGTTTTTTTATTCGATAACTTGTGTGTACATGTGGCTAACCAGGCACGATGCTACATTGTTTACGGATTGTTATTTCATGAACTTTAGCTTTTCTGAGATTAGATATACCATTATATATTGTATGTAGAGAAATCTAAAATCTTCAAAAAATTAAACGTTTTCGTTTTAAACCAGCTAAACATTTGATTTTTAGTTTCTTAGTTTCTTCACTCATTACTAATTTTTGAAGTCATGTTACAATTTCTCGTTGCTAATTCAGTTTTTGTCTATTATTCAATTACAAAATACACTGTTTTAATTGGTGTGTTCTCGATTTTGCATTTCGACTCTTTTATGAATGGAAAAACCATTATATATAAAAATAGATTTGGTGAACATAATTTACAGGAAATAAGAAAATATTCCGCAAAATACAGTGTGATCCAAAAAGTATATTTGGAAGTAGTTCACTGAATTTTGCGAAGGCTGTGATCATCGATTGAAATCAAATACATCTGCGAAAAATTTGTTAGTATTCTTACAAAATGAACATTTAATATTCGAAAGTGAAAATTGAATTCCTAATTCCTCTACTTACTTTGAAGAAGAGAGTGACTTCTTGACCGGAATCGGTTAAAAACTTTACGACCCAAAATGCAAATTTCTTCAGTGTGAAGCTGCATTGCAAAAAAAAAGCGTTTTATATAATAAAACTACAAGAACGTTGCAAAATCATTGTAAAATATAAAGATTTAATATTTAAGGGCGCCGTCCAGTGTTGTGTATTTGTAATGCCAGTTATACTCAGAAACGGTTTGACTTAAAGAGCTTAAATTTGGTGGGTAAACTCAAAAAGGATTGAAGTACTGATTAAATATATCGAGTTTGATTTTATTCTGAAAATTGATTTTTTTTTCGATAATTGAGGAAAATAAGGGAATTTATGTTTCTGCCTCATTTCAATGAATATACCCAAGAAAATAGTTCATCTTCCCATTCAAAGCGAACCTCCAGACAATTTAGTTGAGAAGATTAGTTGTAATTATAAAAATGCGATTATTTGACAAATTTGAACATAAACCGATAAATAATGTCTACTTTACCAACATTATTAATGATTTCTTAGTTCAGCTGTTTTCAAATAGTGGCCGCCATGATATAATTCATTCAGTATTGCGAGTACCGTTATGAATGAAATAAGAAAGTAATTTTGATAACGTAGAAGGAGCAAGTTAGGTAAAAAGAAAAGAAGACATCTGTTGTTTCTGATTCGTAGATTGTTTATTGGCATTATAAATATATAAATGATATAAGAAGCTTGCTTTGACTGATTTATCATCGTCATAATATACTATTTCACCCACTTCCAGACGCCCGAATGATTTTTTTGAAATTGGCAGGTGCTCGTAATTGCGGTGACAATTTATGATTAAATATTTGTTAGAGAAAAAAAAATCGATTCTATTCAAATTTGGTATGTGACTGTTTTCAGGGTAGCAAATTATTAATTTTTTGTCAAAATTAATTAAATCAAGATGCGGACGACTAAATTCAAAATGGCGGTTGCAAAATGAAATTCAATACACATGTTTGCGTTCAAAGGTTCGAAGAATTTATTAAAAACAACACAAAATATGAATTAGTTATTTTCACTTTGTATAATAGCCTCCTCTATCCAGGCTGGGTCAAAACATCTCTCAAAGAACGTTGTCTTATTATTTTTTCCAATACACAATCTCTGTAAAATAGTTAATAGTAATATGGGTAACATTTTTTCTTCCCATAGAATATCATCTTTCTCTATTTCCTCGATAAATATGTTATAATGTTCTCCAACATATACAACAAAATATTCTTCCTGGTTATATTCAACTGTCCCTGAACCTGCCAAAACATGCATGTTGAATATTTGGTATATATAGCTCAAAAAACGTGTTACCTGATAATAGAATTGATGATTTTTTTTTCAATCTCAATGCACCGTCTTTCAACTCCAAGCAAGTTTTTTTCTGTTTGGTAGCTTCCTCTAATGTCAAACCTGACTTGAGAACGCTAGGTAAACATTTTACCTCTACACAATGCGTATTTGCAATCAGCCCTGAGAAACAGAAAGAGATGCAAAATAACCTCACGGAGGTGTAGAATGAAAATTAACTCACCATCAGGAGAAGCTGTCAAAAATGGTTTTTCAAAGTCTATGAAAAGGCCAGCTCTACTGTACACCCTATTTTTTCCTCAAGTTTTTTGAGGGCTACCATCTCATTATTTTTTCCGTACGATATGCTGGAAATATTACTAAGGTTCTTGTGACCGCTATACAGAATTCAATGAACCATCTGTTTGTTTTTCTTCTATTCATCACAGCATCTTTGCACACTTATGGCATAAATAAACTATATTTTGTTAATTTTTAAAAGAAAAATCACAAGATGTTTACGCCATTATATATTTAATCTATGAAAATTTGCTCTTATTTGTTTTAATAAATGTCAAGTAGTTTTTAAATAATTTTTATAAAATATTTGTTTTAAATTATTTACAATACGAAAATTTTATATTTTTATAACTATCATAAACCGTTAAATGTTTGGCAGATGGGCTAAACAGACATACGTAATTTTAATTTTCTTACTTATCATATCTGCAATTTCAATAACGTAATTTTAATTTTCTTACTTATCATATCTGCAATTTCAATAACGTACGTCTACTACTATTGCATGTTTAAAAACGTAAAATGTTATTAAGGACACGTAAATTTTTGTAGTAGAAATGAATTTTGATAACAATTCTCGTATGCGGGGTTTGTGTCTCGAATAAATATTCATGAAAATAACTGGTGGCTCCTCTGTCGGATTAGTTTTCCTAGCCCGACTAATCGGCGGCCTTAAAGTTTCTAATATAATTTACAAATGTTTGATTTTTCTTTCCAAACATTTATCTCACATTTTTTCACCTTGTTACTTATTAGAGTGCAAATCCGTATTATATAACCATAAGTACATTTCTTCTTCAATAATGCTTATAGAATATATTGCAATCACATTATTTCAATTAGTTCAAGGCGACTTCTTAGTTTTAGTTAAACCAATTTGTCAAAATGGGTAATTAAGCGTAAATTTCCAGCGTCTATTATCCCACATAGATAAACATCTTTCATTTGAATAACTTTTGGTAGATTCTTATCAGACTTGCGTGTCTAACTTTAATGGATATAAATGGTACTTATATAATATGTCCCTTTATGTTAAATACATATATCGGATTTTTTAGTACAGTAAAATTATCGAACTTGAAGTTTGTAAAATAACAAATGATAAAAAGTAATTCGCAATCAATTTTTAAGTGGTACCTACTGTTCGATATTAGTATTTACAAATTTAATTACCAAATAACATTTTACTATTAGGAGGCCATGCACGTTGCAAGTTTAAGAGTGAAAATGTTTTCTAATGAAATGAAATTTTACTGTAGTATCTGATAATATCTATCCGAGTTTGCAATGTTCTAAAAACCAAAATTAAAGTTAAATTGTTAGCAGATTGTTTAATTGTTTTATGTTTAATTCCTGTTAATGAAACGCCCATGGCGGACATGTATGCATGGTAACAGAAAAAAAGTGATTTGAAGATTGATAAAGAAAAATTCGTAATGTCAATCAAAGGAAAATAAATTCTTTAAAAAGTTAAGATATTTAATCATCTGAAGGTTCTTCGAGTTAAGAAATGTTATTTCACAGATAAACTTGATATAATCGTTTTATTAGAAAAATAAATTGTGTTCTGACGGAATCAAGGATAATTAATAATAATTATTATTCTGTTCAATAATACCTATAATGAAAGTAAAATGTTCAATCTCCGATGTTGATAATTTACATAGTTAGCAAATCAAGTGCATATAAAAATAAACCTCTTATTCTCATTGTTGATTTTATCTTATATTTAAAAATAAATGTAATTTAAGTGTAAGTAATTGAAATTTTTGTAAATGAACGACTAATGATAAAACTGTACAAATTGTTAGGCGTGTGACGTTATTTGAAGAACGGTATTTTGGACTGGCATTTTTTGGAAGCGTAACGCGTCAAACACACACAACGGATTTTTGACGTACAGTAAAAAGTCGTACACAAATTCCTTTGATATTTTGTTACTCCACCCAGTTCAGTATTTTTATACCCTGTACTAGTTTGTGCAGTTTTTTTACTGGGTTTTTGTTAAAAGTTTTTGGGTCCAAAGTTCATTGCCCAAAAAGTTTATTTAAAGAGAACTAATAACTATTTTTTTTTGTTATTACAGAACCTGAAACTGTTTCCGATTGTTTGGTCTTCGAATTGATGTCGATAAAACCTAACAAACCACAACTGGACCAATTCGTTGATTATTTGGTAGATATTTATATAGGAGATGATGCCATTTTTCCACCAACGATTTGGGCTTCCAAAACCGCCTCACCAACGAAAACGACCAATGCATGCGAATCCTTCCATGCCCATTTAAATAAATGTTTTAATTTTAGTCATCCCAATATATTTATATTTGTAGAGGCATTAAAAAATTATCAATGTAAGATATATATATATATATATATATATATATACAGGGTGGGCCACGCTCAACGGGATGGAGCTTACTGGGAAAACGAAAAATGTTATGAAAAAGTTATTTGGCAGGAGTGCGTAGGTTAGTGACGACTACATTTCTAAATTAGTTAGATATATACAGAGTGTTCCAAAAAAGCGTGATATATCGAAGTTAAGTTTTTTTTAATGGAACACCCTATATTTTATTTTTGAAGTATATTGAACAAAATAATGTCACTTTATTAAGGGCTCCCTATACCCATTCTTGATAGTTTTCGATTTAAATGACTATTTTTGCGAAATTAATATGGTTTAAATACATTCATTACACTTCGTCCCATAAAAATTAACTAACGCATTTTTGTTTATTAATTGCCAATTAGGAAGGCCATCGATACGAATTATTGTAATGTAAAGTTTATTTACAGGGTGTTGTTAATTGAGAGTTTCATGACAATACAATATTTTATACGATTACTGCGTTATTCTAAATGGGACACCCTGTATTTTGTTATTGTAATAAAAGGGTAAAACTATTCCCGTTCAAATTACTACAAGGTTCCCTATACCAATATCCACCAATTTCAGACTTATTTGCATTATTTTACCTGCATCAATAAAAATCGGTAATTTTATAACACGTTTTTATTAAGTAAGCTATGAAATAGACAAAACACTAGTTTGCTGTCAAACTGTGACAATAGTTTAATTTTTACCGTGTTATTAGCTGTCGTTCAGATACAAAATGAAAGAATATACAGTTGAAGATAGAGTTAATATGATTTTCATACTCGGAGAATGTTTTCAAAACTGTCTATTAGCATCACAAGTTTATGCCGAGAGATATCCCTTAAAAGATCATCCTCGCAAAGAGGTATTTGAAAGGCTGCAGCAAGGTTTCGTGAAACCGGCAGTGTTTCTTACAAAAAACGAGATATTAGAAAGCTCGTAACTCGCAACGAAAATACAGAGTTGGAAGTTCTCCAATCACTTATTGAAAAACCAAACACTAGCACAAGAGTTATGGCCAGGGAATTGGAAATAAGTCGGACTAGTATCAGAAGAATTATTAAAAATCATTGTTACCATCCATACCACATTCAGATGCACCAACATTTGTATGGAACGGATTTTCACCGTAGATTGGAATTTTGTTTATGGTTTCTCGAAAAAGCGGGAGAAGACGAATTCTTTTTTGATAAAATATTATTCACAGACGAATCTACGTTCCATAATAGTGGACTAGTGAATAGACACAACTTTCACTATTACAGTACCGAAAATAAAAAAGAATTTAGAACGATAGATCGTCAAAACCGATGGTCTTTAAACGTTTATGGAGGATTAATAGGAGAATATGTTGGGGGACCGTATTTTTTTAATGGCATTTTAAATGGACGTAAGTTTTCCAGATTCCTTCAGAGAGATTTTTCTGTTCTGTTAGAAAATATCCCTTTGAATGTAAGAAGCAGAATGTGGGTACAGCTCGATGGTGCTCCCGCACATTTTTCTCTCATTGTAAGATCATATTTAAATCGAAAATTTCCGGAAAAGTGGATTGGTAGAGGTAGTCCTAACAATTGGCCCCCTAGATCTCCCTGTTTAACCAACATGGACTTCTTTTTATGGGGGTACATTAAAAATTTAGTGTATCAGACTCCACCCACGACTGCCCAAGATATGAAAATTCGTATCCGTGAAGCGTTTGCAACCGTAACGCCAGAAATGTTAAGAAGTGTAAAAAAAAATTTTGAGAAGAGAGTCCGATTATGTATCGAACAAAATGAGCACCATTTTGAACATTTGTTGTAAAGTTATTTGTTTTGTCTATTTCACAGCTTACTTAATAAAAACGAGTTATAAAATTACCGATTTTTATTGATGCAGGTAAAATAATGCCAATAAGTCTGAAATTGGTGGATATTGGTATAGGGAACCTTGTAGTAATTTGAACGGGAATTGTTTTACCCTTTTATTACAATAACAAAATACAGGGTGTCCCATTTAGAATAACGCAGTAATCGTATAAAATATTGTATTGTCATGAAACTCTCAATTAACAACACCCTGTAAATAAACTTTACATTACAATAATTCGTATGATGGCCTTCCTAATTGGCAATTAATAAACAAAAATGCGTTAGTTAATTTTTATGGGACGAAGTGTAATGAATGTATTTAAACCATATTAATTTCGCAAAAAAAGTCATTTAAATCGAAAACTATCAAGAATGGGTATAGGGAGCCCTTAATAAAGTGACATTATTTTGTTCAATATACTTCAAAAATAAAATAAAATACAGGGTGTTCCATTAAAAAAAACATAACTTTGATATATCACGCTTTTTTGGAACACCCTGTATATGTCTAACTAATTTAGAAATGTAGTCGTCACTAACCTACGTACTCCTGCCAAAAACCTTTTTCATAACATTTTTCGTTTTCCCAGTAAGCTCCGTCCCGTTGAGCGTGGCCCACCCTGTATATATATATATATATATACACATATTCAGAGCATTTATAAATAAAAAATCCCAAATTCCAAAACTCAAAATCAAGAGAATTATTTAAATGAAAAAATTAGACAATTAGATAATAATGAAATATGTTTATTGCAATTTGTAAAATTATGTTCCCACTATTATAGTTTTAATATACTTACCTAGTTACTTATAATACTATATCTAATTTTTATATTTATAAAGATATTAAAATAGTATATTATATTATAAGGATTAAAAGTGCATATTTTTTTTACGAGCAATATTTGCAGTTGCGAGGCGGAGCATTATCAACTTTGCTGACGATAGCGGTAGCGACAGTGCATCTGAGGAATCTGAGATGGAAGATTAGACGAATTGATAAAAGTTTTTAGTTTATTGTAAAAATAATTAACTATTATTTGGGTTAATTCTTAACCCTTTCAAAAATTAATAAGCACGCCACTGCCTTCAATATGCCAAGTGCCAATAAAACTCTCAATCATTTTTGGTTCTAGTATAGGTATTCAATAAAATTTTATAACATTTCATTGCAAAGTTCACATTGGTAGGTCACGTATTAAAGTATTTTTTCCGTCGTTAACGATATTTGCTTTTCCGTTGCGGCACTCTTTCTTTTCTTCAAGGCTGTCATAGCGGACGAACTGCTACACGTTTTGGGCGGCTCATCGAAATATTTACAATCTTTACGATTGCTGTAATCAAGAAGGTGCTTATTTCTTACAGTGAAAAGTGATTAATGGTAAGGAATAATACTTCGTCTGATTTTAAGTTTCTTCTACAAGAAAAGATACGGGGGCATATTGATAAATCTTGTACCTTATATTGCAATAGAAAACCTAATCGCTTATAGTTAGAGAGCCAGCGACGAAAAAAGCCGATGTGAGTGCAACGTCAGATGAAGCGGCTGTAGGTAGTTCGAGCCCCTCTCTCCAACTTTTTCCTCTGGAGTACTTCTCTATCGCCTTGCTGGAGTGCGCTACAGCCCTTTGCAATATGGAACCCCGATTGATTTTATAAAGTAATCGTCGAAAATCATTTTACAGCTTTTAGGGCTCCCGAATACCACAAAATGATACTTTCACAAACTCTTGCGGGGGCAGCAAAAAATCGGCAACAGAAAATTCGCAAACAGTGCTTGCAATGAGTCAAATTGAGCTTTATCGATTCGTATGAACAGAGAGATCAGAAAAAATATAATTTTGTTGTTAATTCTTGAATTTTCGACGGAAAGTGCGAGGTCGAGGTAGCTTCCTTTGAAAAGGGCTGTATCACTGGAGCAAAACAAAAACAAAAATGTAAAATAATTTATTACCTCTGTCCTTAAGAAGCCAACGTAGTGAGACAGCCTTCCAGAGTCCACTGGTCGAATTTAAAGCTGTTGAAGAATTTCAAATGAATAAAATGGTAAATATAACTGAACTTACAAGAACGGTAATAAATCTTAACGCAAAAGAGGGATTCCATAGTAAAATAGAAACCTAGTTGTACAAACATAAATATACACACAACTTTATCTCAGACCGGGAATATAAAATTGTCAACACTTCATAATTCAATTCATCGTTTATAGTGAACAAGGAATAATATTCTAAAGAATTATTGATCATTAAATAAATTGTTATAAACACCGGATTTGTAGAAAATATCATAGACCATTTAATTTTAAAGAAACAGAAATATATTGTCATAAATATAGTTATTTTATAATATTTTTTTTTTAATTTATTATTTGTCATAAATAATTTATTTAATTTAGTTGAGCTCAATTTTTTTTTTAACTTAATTTAATTTCTCAAAGATCAAGTTAGTTATCTGTACTTTGTGTGAGTTCTGCCGAAGTATAGATTTATTTTAAAATAAAAAAAAATCTTGTAACTTGTTTTCTCTTTAATAAAAATTATAGTATTGTATTTCCCCAATATTTATACTGGCATAAACATAAACTGGAATAATAATAAAGAATTTATTTGAACAATTCTGAAAAAATACTATCTAATTCTAATTAAAAATTTCTTTCAAAAAATCCTCACTCATTCTTATTGCTAAAAGAAAAATTATCATCGAGCTGTCAAAAAAATATTCACAATGAAATCTTCGTAAAAATTTTCAAAATCCCAATTTAACAAATTAAAACTATTCCTAAAGAACAATATTTTCCCACAGCCAGTAAATTTAAATCAACATACTAAAATTAATAAACAAATCAACCACAACCACAACCACTACACAGTCCAAAACAAAACCTGCTTTCTTTCTTTAACTTTTCTACTCCACAAATGTCTTTTTCCAAAATTCCTCCTCTCTTCCAAATTTTGTATTACATTAAAACATTTTATTACATACCATTTTTTTACTTGTGTTTTATATAATTAAATTATAAATTCTGGGAAAATACTTTTTACAAAAGAAATACTTATACTCCCTTTTTCAAAATATTTTTTTCTTCCCAATTTCAATTTTCACCGGTATCTGAATTCGGTCTGTGTGTATGTATGTATGTTGATTCTTTAGCTTTGTGAATTTTAAAATTCTGACTTCAGATTTTGATATATTATCAAAAAGTAAGCTTAGGGTTTGATGTGCCCTCCGTACTACTTCGGGAACTCCTTTAAAATGGGGTCCAAAATATGAAAATTTTGAAGTTTAAAATGACATTGAATTTAAAGTAGACGCATAGTGAATGACTATTTTGGTAAAAGTGAGTAGACTGTGGCTGTTAGCTGTGTTGATTAGAATGAGAACTGAGAACTGAGAACTGTCAATCTAAAATTTTATTAATAATGTCATTACAATTTGTTCGGATTATAGCATTTTAAAAAAAATCAAGTTACAAAATTTTTGTTATATTCAAAAACATAGATTTTGACAATTTTGACAATTTTAATTTCATACTTTTAGGTTAATTTTGTGTCATTTTTTTATACCATAACAATATATTTTTATTTACAGGAATTTAAATTACATTTCACAACTTAGTGAGTGTATTGTAAAAATTGACTGTAATCCCGATTGCCGATGCCGCCTCGAGCAACCTTCAAATACCAATATGACTCTTGTCCTAATAAAGGAAGACTAAGTGTTTTTTTTTAATGTGCAGCTTCCGAGCACGGCTCAAAGGCAACCCGGTCCATGAACAATTATTCATGTAAAATGGTGAATACACTGCTATCAGCAATCTCACGAAATTTAAGTTTACGATTGGCGAAAACTAATTTCTGTACTTTTTTATGTTTTCTGGGCGATCAGAGGATTAGATGGTGTTAGTACGGCTGCGCTTAATATCAGAAAACTCTTGTCAAGCCATTGATTTGCTTGAACGGTATTTTTTTAAATTAAGAGTCAATTTTTTTTTTCGCCTACCATGTCTGAAAATGAATCATATCAACCCTAAAAATCAGACCGAAAGTAATATTTCCGGGCCTTGGGCTGCAAAAATCAAAAATTTCACTATCAACGCACCTTTGACTTTGACATTTCACATACATTTTCATTAAACGTCAGTGTCGAATCAAGAGAATTAAACTTTAAAATAAAAATACGTTCTGATTATGAATAATTGTGATTATGTGAATTAATGAAAATGAATAGTAATTCAGGCAGTGATGAAGAATTTACGAATACTCCATTAGACTTGCAAGAAGAAGGTAGTAATGTTTCTCTAAATTTGTTACTTAAGAAGACAACGAGCAATGGTACGAAAAGTCCTATGAATTGTTTAACAACTGGAAATAATATATAATAAATAAATTGGTACATTTTTATTACTTAAGTTGCTGATTAAATTCTGTCTGTATTTATAAAATTAAAGATTTTTGTTATATTTTGGTCCACAAATTTATAAACTTGATATTATATTAAGTTCTCGAATGCCTCTCGTAACCTGTTTGATTTTACGTTCACTCTGATGCGCGAATAAAGAATGTAAGAATGATAATAGTGCTCATTATCAATGGTTTAAATGTCTACTTTAAGGCAAAGTTCAAAGTTGAAAATAAACAGATATTGTTATGTGACTTGTAATAACAGTTTAGCAAGGAAGTAGTACAATTTATTTTTTTGTGCCTGTATAAGTAAAGTGTCTGATATGCATACAGGGTTATTCACTGTAAACTACACATTTTTTATCCTCGTTATTATTGCATATATTAAAAACTGTTTTAAATAAAGGTTGTGTGGTATACAGATTTCACGGAATACAACGTATTATATTTTTGGAATGATCTTTTTTTCCTGATTTCAAAAATATATATTACGTACATCTTGTATCCTTTAAGCTACGTATTTTAAATGAGGAGAGATCATTAATAAAGTAAGTTATAAAAATGACAACTACTCTGTTTGATAACCAAGATATTCGACGTATATTTTTTAAAAAGGAAAAGGTGTGATTACATTAGAGAATTCCGATTTGGAACTTGTTTTTTTCCAAATCAAAATTAACTATTTTTCATGTATTGGCATTTGTAAATTTGTGGGTATCAAATGCCTCACTAAAACTAATTTCGGAGCAGTTTGAAATCTCTAGAGTAACATCGATCGATTGGGCTAGTTTCTGTAGGGAAGTTTTATTGGAGGGCGCCATTAAACTCGCCTGGACGCAAACTACTGACCTGTGAGAGTCAGGTACATTTTCTTTCATTTAACACAAGTATGGTTTAGGAAAATTCAAAAATTGGGCTTAGCTCAGGAATATAGGGACAAAGATAGTGAAGTTGGACAGTGGTTGCATTACGTATTTGGTTTAATTTTTCTCGACCCTAACGAGGTTGGAAAAACTAGTTAACATAAAAGTAGAAGAATATAAAAATGGCGAAATTTCTAGGTTCGCATTTGTAAAATGTTTGGGTTATTTATGTAATATTAATTAGTTTTTCATTTATCGAAATAATTAAGTTAAAAAAAATGCGATTTTGGAGAAATTATAAAAGTCAATCAAGTGTTTTAAAGTTTTTAGATGTGCTACCATCTATGGTAAGAAGAGAGTATTGACATTAAATTTTGACTGAATCTAGTCAAGATGTCACTCTCTTCTTTTTTATCCCTTTCAGAGATTAATACAAAGTGAGTAAATCAGTAAGGAATTTTAATTTATTAGATTCGACATCCTAAGACCGGTTTCTGTCCTGCGACTTCATCAGTTAGGCTTTTCGAATCCAATAAATAAAATTCCAAACTCGTACAAGTCAATAGCTATATCCGCTATAAGATAACATTTTTAGATGTGCTACCATCTATGGTAAGAAGAGAGTATTGACATTAAATTTTGACTGAATCTAGTCAAGATGTCACTCTCTTCTTTTTTATCCCTTTCAGAGATTAATACAAAGTGAGTAAATCAGTAAGGAATTTTAATTTATTAGATTCGACTCACTTTGTATTAATCTCTGAAAGGGATAAAAAAGAAGAGAGTGACATCTTGACTAGATTCAGTCAAAATTTAATGTCAATACTCTCTTCTTACCATAGATGGTAGCACATCTAAAAATGTTATCTTATAGCGGATATAGCTATTGACTTGTACGAACAATAACCGAAAAATCGTTAAATCAATAAACGCAAAACATCAAAAACTAATTAACTGTATCCTTAATATAATGTAAATATTAATCAAATCAATGTTTTGCGATTATAAACCTATGTACCTACAAACTTTAAAAATTAATTAACAGTTTTCATTGTTTTGGTGAACACTAAACGTTAAATCTATGAACGCCACCATTGACTGCTTAAAAACGCGCCAAATTAATGCTACGTAATCGTAAATCAATGTCTGCGAACATTAATATTATGAATAGGCATCTGAAAATAAGATGGCAGCGCCACGGTGACTATATTGGAACCCTTTTCACAGACATTGGCTCATTGTTGTTTGCGTATGTCTGATATTTTTATTTTAGCATTTTTTACCATTTATTAAAGACTAATTTGTGTGAAAAATTTATTATTAGTTATTATTTATCATATAGGTAAGTAATCTTTTTCATTTCATGTAAAAATAAGCATTTATTTTGATGTTAAAGTTGCCTTTCTAATTCACAATCTAATCAGTGTTTTCTTGTATTTAAGGATTTATGGAGGTACAAATACATCTAGATGTGTATATGAAGAGGAGGAAGTTTTAAATGCTAGTCATTTAATTGTGTGGTCAATCAAATACTATTAAACGAGCAAGGTTTGTATGTGTGTGTGTATGTGTGTCCAGAGGATCTCGAAATCCACTCGTCAGAATTCAATGAAACTTTCAGGGTAGACTAATTCCTATCTAAATCGACAGAAAATGTAGGTCTCATGTCTGTGAAAATTCGATCTTCCGAGATATTTACAAGAAAAGTTAGGCTTTTAGTTTTATTTCCTAGCAACGGCACATAATAATTACTTGTTTCTATAGTAATATATACTATAAAGGATAGATGAGTACAGTAAAAGTGGGGATATAACGTCACATTCCATAGGCGTACTTTGCAAAATAAGTTTCTATAATATAAATAAGGTCACAGCATATAAAATATATATACGCACTTCGTAGATTAAATTTTGAAGTTATATTATTTACAAAAAATAAAAATAAACTTTATGCATCCGACACTTTAACATTGAACGAATTAAATTTAACCAATAAATAACAAGGAGGATTATATGTTGGGATTAAACTTTTTTTAATCTCTTGGCATTAAAAGTAACGCTTCTGTACTTACCTAAACTCAAAGATTAAAAAAAAAGTTAGTTTAAGAACTATCTTTAAAAGTCACTGTCTTCACTAAAACTACTGGTATCACTATAATTGTCTTTTCTGAGGTTTATTATTATCGGTTCTATTAAATTATCCATTGATATATCCACTTTCCTAAATGAATTTTCCACATTTTTAACATGACCAATGCATTTTCCCCAATGTTCTCTATTTATATCTGAAACTGCCTTCAAAAACAAATTTCGCAGATCAGGAAATTTAAATGTTTTATTGTTTTAAGAAACATAACCTTTTAATAATTGAGACCAGATCAGTTCAATGGAATTTAACTCTGCGTGGTTCGGAGGCAATCTGAATCAGCCTAACTGATGAAGTCGAAAGACAGAAACCGGTCTTAGGATGTCGAATCTAATAAATTAAAATTCCTTACTGATTTACTCGTTTTAAAGTTTTCTAAATCTGTATAAAGTAAAATATTCCTAAGAAATAATGTATAATTGTATTGAAATATGTTTGAATATCAATTATATTAGTGTTAATTATGTTATGATTAAGATGTTCTTTTTAAATTGCATTCGATCATTATTTTGCTTCAATCCTTTTACATGTGAGTTTAATACTTCTCTTATACGACCTTAGTTCGTCTGAAGGCAAGTTTAATGGTGGGATTAAAGTAAGGCAATTTAGTTCGTAAAGACTTTTCTCTCCAGGCGAGTTTATGTGCACCCTTATTGGGGGCTTTTTTTGGTAAGCCTGAGAAACTCGGGGAACCACGAAAAATCGTTGAGATTGACGAGAGTAAATTTGGTAAAAGAAAATATCACCGACGTCGTTATGTAGAAGGCCAATGTGTTTTTGGTGGGAATGAAAGTGGTTCTGGTAGAATTTTTATGGTATCTGTGGACCAAAGAAATACAGACACACTTTTACCAATTATAGAGACTTGGATTGAAAAAGGCACCACGATTCACTCAGATTCTTGGAAGGCTTACGATTGTCTATCTGAGGACGGCTACCACCATCTGACGGTGAACTATTCAATTTCATTTAAAGATCTCGAATCTGGTGTACACACCAATTGGATCCAGTCTTCGTGGAGGCATGCTATCAAATGGCAGTACATTCCCGGTAATTTAGCTCGATACATGTTTTTTAAAAAACGTGATCAATTAAATTTAAATCGGACCACCGAATTTTTCAAATTAGCCGGACAACTCTATAATCCTCTAAATACCAACAGAGAGGATTCAATCCATGAGGTCGATGAAGATGAAAGAATAGAACTCGATGAAGATTTCTAAAATTTTTTTTATAAAAAAACGGTCCTTTTCAGGGCCACCAATATTCTTTAAAGAATTTGTTGAATAACTGTCATTATTACTCTCTTCTTGGATAGCGAGGCTAGCCAAAGTTAGGAGTCCCCTTAAACATTAAAAAAATGAAGTTATAGTTAGTCGTTAAATCAAAAGGCACTCCAAAGTCTATGTATTTCTATTGACCTATGTTAAACATTTAAAAAAAATGCCTTTCGTAGAAAAATTTCTACGTTTGCGTTTTGAAACATCTGTCAAAATTTCATACATTTTTCTGGTTAGGTCAGGTTAGCTTTAGGTTAGGTTAGTACGATACGTGTCACATTTTGACAGTTGTTACATTCTGACAGGTGTCCATTTGACAGTTGTCACGTTTGGACAGTTGTATATTTTGACAGTTGTTACATTCTAACAGGTGTCACATTTTAACAATTGCCACGTTTTCACAAGTGTAGCGTTTTGACAGTTGTTACATCCTGACAGTTGTCAGGTTAGGTTAGATATATTTTTTTCTTTATTTATCATAGCAGTTAGGACTTTTTTGAGCTTATTTGACATCTGGGGGCCCTGAAGGTCATGCTATTCGACTCAACTCGAAGAGGTCAGCCGAAATATATCAGGTTTATTGAGTTTATTTTGCTACTTATGCATTTGTAGAAAAGTTATGTGTGCGTTTGAATTGTAAAAATATGTTAAATAATCGTTTCTACGCACTGAATTTGTTTGTATTGGAAGTGAGTATCCCAACATATATTTTTTCAAAGAAAAATTGAAAAAAATGTCTTTTCGCGGCAATTTTTTTTTATTTTTAATTATTTTATCATGTTTTGTAGCATTTCTGAAAATTTCATGAAAATCCCAGCTGGCCCCATATTCTTAACGTATTCTTTATATTATTTTATAATATGCAAAGGTTTTAAAAATCACAGATTTTGACATTTGAAATTTTTTAGACTTTGATGTTTGAGTAGACTAATATGTTTTATTTTTTTTTATACTGATAAAATACTGTATCATGCATTGTTTTTGTTGTATTGTATTTTGACTATGTATGTTGTACGAATAAATTTCTTTCTTCTTCATCTTAAATTTCAAAATCTATTTCTCTGTCCTATTTTTTTTTATTATGCCTCTATTAATATATATCTTCAGTTTTATAAAAATCAGTGAGTATTTCAGAAATTATAACTTCCGGTCAAAAACTAATGGCTTTCTGAGAAAGCTTAGAGGCTCCTCTTTGAAATGCTTTCTTTTTTTTATTTGCGTACATTTTAGGCAAAGATATTTTAGTTATTTCCGAACGTCTCACCTGAATATTTGTTATTTGTATTCAACGGCTCGGTGAGCGTATCGTTTTCGAATTCGGTTTCTTATTTTTAATAATTTTTTATAGTAATAATATTAATAATAATTTAAATAATTTATGATCTAATTTTTAGTAAAATTTTCCGCTCTTTCGCGTGGTGCTATTAGTTTTTCGAATTTTTTTTTTTTGAGATATAATGAGAAAACCAAATTTTCGATGTTGTTTTCGAAATTCTGAACTTAGCATACACTTTAGAGGAGCAAAAATTTTTTTGTCGTCTTCTACACCCTTTCAATTACTTAAGTGCCCAGTTTCATCGATATCACATTTTGTACGAACTTTTGGTTAATATCCTTCTCTGGCAACTGGGCTGTAAAGAAAAAGCATATGTTTGTATATTTTGACGTTAACTCTTCTTATGTTGTGATATTACAAAATGAATATCATAAATTTGTGCTACAACTCATTATCTTTTGATTAGAAAAATAATTATTAAAAAGGATTGCAAATTGTGAATTCCAAACCATACAATCCTGCTATCTAATTGCTTATTAGATAATAAGCATTTAATGTTACTTTCAAAATCGATCAAAAGAAATAATTGAATATGTTTGTGAGAAATTGCTGAACTTTCTATTATTTAAATCAAAATATTAACTTGGTTACGACACGTATTGGACGATAAAAACATCAATTTATAACCAATTTTTTGAGACGAAACAATTCAGTATCCACTTGAATGAATTCCATAAATTCCATATTAATAATATTTAGTATACTTTGAAATTCCATAAAAAAACATAAAAACCATTGTAATTGCTTGTTTAATATTTTTTATTTAAATTAATGACAAAACTTTTAGAAGAGATGTTCATCATTTTTATATAGAGTGTTATTGAAATACAAGTACATATTAAAATAGAAAATATTTGGCGGCTACTAACATTTAATTCTATTACTGAAAGGAATATTAGAAATTTTGCTAACAGGTGACTTTATCTATGATTAGTAATAGGTACGTTATTTTATTTTAATTGATAGTGTAAAAACATTCATTCTTGTTGCTTATTTTTATTTAAGAGTGATTTTATTTAAAAAAAATATTGTTGTTAGACCTGTATTAACATAATTATTTTTTATCTTTTGGCTAACCTTTTTAATCTACAGGGTGTATCTAAAATAATACTTGTAACAATGAAATTGAAATGTTTTATATTCTTTATTCAATTTTAGTTCATTCATTATGTATCTTTTTATTTCATTTCAGCATGTTTCTTAATTGATGGCAGAATCATCACCGGATGCTTGAAGCCAACACCCCTGAACAAGATCCACCACCTAGCCGGCATCGCTCCTCCTGCCATCCGTAGGGAGCAGCTGCACGCAAAGAACGATCCAAAGCAGCAGTATCTGAACGCCACCCCCTCCACGGTCTCCAGCCGGCCCATCAGCGATTAAAATCAAGGCGAAGCTTTCTGAGATCGACAGAAGGTTATGAGAAACCTAAAACCAGAGTGGACCTTTAGGGGAAGACCTCAAACCAACATTGGATGAAGCCGAATGAAAAACTGGCACCAGGAGGCGGCGAAAACTGGGAAATCTGGACACAGCGAGATCGAGAGATGACCTAAATAAGTGGGGCTACCCTCTGGACTCCAATCTCTGCAAATGTGGAGAACTGCAAACCACGCAACATATGTATACTTGCACGCTGTGCCCCGCTAGATGTACCATTTTCTTTTTTCTTTTCTTAATTAACTTGTGATGCTTCTGAAACGAATAAATAAATAAAAATTGCTGGCGCATGTGAAACTTACACTTTTCTTACGACGGCCCTGACCACCCCTATTTTAACCACTGTTGAACCAAACCTAAGGATACACTGAAAAATATATTTGGATTACATTGTGAATTTCGTTCGCAGTTGCACTGTGGATACTTCACAGTTGCATTGTGAATACTCACAGTTGCATTGTGAATCGTCTGTTGCTCGATTAATTCGTGCATCACCTATTAGTTCATTTATGAATCTACTGTGAATAAGACAAAACGTGTTAAGTGTATTGTGGACAGTGTTTGTAAAAGTGCCACTGTAGGTGAGTTCATATTCTTTTATTTGACTGCATGCTTATTATCACAGGATTAACCCTTCCGTAGTTTTGTATATCGTATTGTATATTTTTTATAGTTTTTCTTGTATTATGGCTATAAAAAAACTGCACGTGTATATGTTCTAATCTAAAAGATTGGTTTAATATGCATATTTTTATAGAGTTATCTTCAGAAAGTAATGCAAGTTTCTGTCAAAAAAAGTGTGTAGGATACAGAATCTCAGTCAGACGATGAAACTGACGCGAATATAGGAAAAGAAGTTCTACGAACAGCAAAGAAAAATGTACTTCCAGGAGCCTTTGATAAGAAAAACAAAAGTGACAGTGATTATACTTACCTCATTTGTTAACAGCGATTCCTCTCCACTTCTCACACCAATGTCCTGTGATTGAATAACAGCACTGAGCACAGAGGTACGTTCTTAATTATAATTACTTTGAATTAACAGTAAAAAAAATCGAAAGAACTAAGTTTGTAAGTTTGTTCATCGTAAAGAAAAGTTTTTTCTAATAATTCAATTGGCAACATGGCAAGCAAGGAAGGAGGTCCGGTAGAAAGTGTGCTCCGTAACAAAACTTGTAAAAAGTGTAAAAAAAATGTTGTGAGTGGACTAAAATGTAACAATTGTGAAAACAACTTCCATGTAAGTTGTGCTAAAAACTGTAACTTTGTGAAATTTACTACGGATGATTCAATTATGTGTTGCGAGCCTGAAGGAGTTGATATAGCATTCTTTGGGTAACTGATTTCAGCCCTAACAGTAGAGTAAAATGGATAATAATACTGCTTATAAAGCGAGGGACCCTAGTACCTTCAGGCAAGGTAACCGATACGACGACCACAATGAAACATACGAGATGCAGCGAGATGTAGTCTCCAGGGGGCGAAGGCCAACGTTCAGAGGTCCAAGACGCGGGGGACGCGGCAGACAATCCTACAATAGCCAAAGAATGGAAGATCACAGAACGACACAATCCTTAATAACTTTGAATGATTTATCTGAAGATCTTAAAAAGAAATTATTTCCTGGCGTAAAGGATGGACAATCTGCAATGGAGAGACTAGAGGCCGTTCAGACGTTCAAGGCCATAACATTGTGCATCACAACAAGGGGTATCGGATTCGGAACAGTTAGTATTTTTCGAGCGTTATTCGAATTTAATAATGTGCCTGTGCGAGATGACATTTATCAATTCTATAGAGTGAGTTTGGCGGTGACCCAAACCAAAGTAGCGTTAGCACAGAGAGGGATAGTTGCCGTTATGGATAACGAAGATGACTATCGTCGTATCTTTTATATTTTGCAGAGAATGATTTGAATATTAAATAGTAAAACACTAGCTTGCAGAAAAACGTTTTTAATACGCATTGACATTAAACATTATGACATTTTTCGTTGCCAAGAAAATAGCATTACAAAAGAAAAACTAACAGAACTCAGTTCCCAATGAATCTCAAAAGTTCACACTAAATCTTAAAACTTTCCCTTTTTTCTTTTGACTACAAACAGAAAATTAAAAAAAAACTTAATGTTACATAAATGCAAAATTATTGAACAATATATTTTCTATACACTTTGTAAAAGTCCCAACTTATTGTTCAAAATCACTAGTCGAGGTCTTGGAAGTGGCTTGGTCATGATGTCAGCTATCTGATCTTCAGTAGGAATATACTTGACTTGAAGAGCACCTTCCAACACCTTTTCTCTTATAAAGAAATACTTTATTTTTATATGTTTTGTCCGATGGTGATTTTCAGGGTTATGGCAAAGACGAATCGTTGCCTGGTTGTCTATCTGAAGAGTAGGAACTTGTTTTGGACAGCCCATCTCTTCATACAGTCTAGACAGCCATATAATTTCTTTGACTGCCTCATTTGCCGCTACCAGTTCGGCCTCAGTTGTTGACGTAGCAGTCAATTGTTGTCTTTGACTGAGCCATGATACGGCCCCTCCTGCATATGTCACTACAACTCCTGACGTAGAGCGACCAGTTTTGTTGCAGCCTCCGAAATCTGCATCACTGTAGCAGTCTAACTTGCAACTACCATCTGCACTGAACTGTATTCCTAAACTACAAGTACCTGCTATATAACGAAATACTCGTTTTAATCTTGCCACATCTTGCGTACTTGGGCAGTCTAGAGTTCTTGACAAAACACTAACACTGTAGGCTATATCTGGTCTAGTACCTACCATTAGGTACATTAATGCTCCTACAGCTTCTCTGTATGGAAAATTATGATTTTTGTCACTTTCTATTGCGTCCTCAATAGAATCTCCCAACTTTATCATAGGAGTCGAAACAGGTTTACATTCACTGAAGTTAAAACGTTCTAACAGCTTTCTTGCGTATGCTTGCTGACAAATTTTAATTGAACCCTCTTTCAAATGTTCGATTTCGAATCCCAGAAAATAAGATGCTGGTTTAACTGTGATTTTAAACTCTTTCTTTAACTCTTCTATAAAGAACTCAGCTTCTTTCTGACTACTTGCCATAACTAGGCCATCATCAACAAACAATGCAATCATTAACTTTTTATTGTGACTTCCTCTAATATGAAGACAAGGATCAGCTTCACTTGTTTTAAACCCTGCTTCTTTAAGATAACTACTGAATCTCTTATTCCAGCACCTTGGAGCTTGTTTAAGTCCATATAAGCTTCGTAATAATTTACAAACCTTTTTTGTTCCATCGGTAAAGCCCTCTGGCTGTTCCATGTATATTTCTTCATCTAAATATCCATATAAAAATGCAGTTGAAACGTCAAACTGAATCAAATGCAAATTTTTTGTAGCTGCAATACTTAGCATGGCTCTAATTGTGCTTAGTTTTGCTACTGGACTGAATGTTTCGTTAAAATCTACACCATACCTCTGACTGAAACCTTTTATAACCAATCTGGCTTTGTACTTATCCACTGACCCATCAGGATTTGTTTTTACTCTAAAAACCCACTTAGACGGTATCACTCTAGATCCTTTTGGTAGATTTATTAGTTCCCATGTATGGTTTTCCTTTAAGGATTTTATCTCATTGTCCATGGCTTCTTTCCAATAATTTTTATTATTTCCACTGAGAGCTTCTTCATAAGTTTCAGGTGTGGTGATTTGAAAAACTACTTCTTCTCCAAACATTACATAGTCTCTTAAGTGTGCCGGTTTGGACAACTTTGAACGGTCCCTCAAATTTTTGGAAAACGTTGATAGCGGATCTTCTCGTTCTTCATCTGATGAATCATACTCTTCACTCTCTGATGATTCTCCAGATTCACTTTCTTCTGCTCCTTCTGTCTCAACAGATACCTCTTGATCCGTTTGCTTTCCCTCATTTTGAACTTCTATGTCCTTTAATGGCAACTTTACATAATCACACTTACTTAATTTTTCTTGAAACAAGACATCTCTATTTAAAATAACTCTATTTTCTTCCTTCACCCAGATGCGATAACGCTCATCTCCATCGTAACCTATCAGGTAACCTTTTACAGTTTTTTTATCCATTTTTTTACGTTTTTGATAAGGAATGTGGGCGTAGCACACTGAACCAATTACCCTTAAATGTTTTATCCTTGGTTTCTTACCTATCCATAACTCATAGGGACTTACACCTTCAACAGATGACTTCCCAGTTCTATTCAGGATGTACAGTGACGTTGCTACAAGTTCTGCCCACATGGCTTCTGGAAAAATTAGATTATTATTACAATATTTAAATGTTCTCGCCATTTCAATAATAGTTCGGAAATCCCGCTCACAGATGGCGTTTTGCTGAGGTGTGTATGGAGCTGTTAACCTCTGCGTGACCCCCGCTGCACTCAGAATCTCTCTGATTTCTTTGTTATCCATTTCACCACCATTGTCAGTAATCAACTCTCTGATTGAATGGCCTAACATTTTGGAGTGTTGCAGTACCTTTTTAAGCATTTCTTTTACCTCTGATTTTTCTGACATCAGGTAGCCATATCTAAACTTTGTATAATTGTCCTTAAAAACAACTAAATACTTTTTCTTACTGAATGACTCTGCAAAAGGTCCACACACATCTGCTGAGAATAACTCACCTGGTTTTGTTGATTTTTCCCTATGGCCAAATGGCAGCCTGTGTGCTTTGCCATAGATACAAGGCTCACATAATTGCTTTTCTTCACTTGAAACTTTTAGATGCAGCTCTTTTTGCATCTTAGCTTGTACGTGCCTTTTATCTTGATGGCCCCACCTCTCGTGGTACAACTGCAACTTATTATCAACAAAATTTACCTCAGAGTTTTCTTTTGGTAGCACTGGTTTAATTTTTGCCTCGAATAAAGTGCCCTCTAGTTCTCTTGATCCATTTAGCAGCAGCTTTCCATGATTTGAGAGCCTGCACTTTGTTGCTGTTGACTCAAATACACTCTCTGGATTTCTATCTTGTGCTGCTAGAACGGAGAACAAATTTCTACACAAATTTGGTACATACCAGACATCCTTTAACAAAAATTCTTCCCCGGTTTCCAAAGTTTTTATTCTTACTGTTCCTGTTCCAATGGCGGGAAGGACTTCTTTTCCTGCTGATTTTATGCCAGACGCAGATTCAAATTTCTTAAAATCAATGTAATACAAATCAGTATTTGTTACATGTTTCGTCGCCCCATTGTCTATCCACCACCTTGACGGATGAATAGACGAATCTGCTGACATAGCCTCTACCTCCACAAACATAAGTCCTGCAACATCAGCTGCTGAAACCTGTTGGGTTTTCTTTGGTCTTCCGTCAGAAATCCATTTTTGACAATCTTTAACCCAATGTCCAGCCTGTCTGCAGTAGTTACATGTAAAATTCTTTTGCTTTGTTTTAGCTTTACTCTTACTATGCTTCGTGTTAGCCGCAACTAATGCCTCTTGTCTCTCTTGAGTAACTGTACCTTCTTGTTTCATAAAATTTCTTTCAAATGAACAGAGTTGAACGGTTAAATCGTCAAAAGTCTTATTTTGATCGTCTTTTAATATCATCCAACTTGATTTAAAACTAATAAAAGAACTGGGCAAAATATGCAGTGTCTTACACACTAGTAATAAGTCTGGTAAAGCATTCTCGTTTTTTGCTTTTAGACCATTATTTAATTCATTCCACAGTGACTTGAGCTTAGCTATATGCATCGATACATCTTCACCATCAATCCAGTTAAATGAAAAGAAATCTGTACAAATCTTAAATAACTGGTCTTTTGACGATGCCTCAAATTGATTTTTTAACATATTCCAAACATCAAAAGCCGTTTCTTGATCCATAATTTTCTGGTACACTGTTTCAGTAACAGAACTTGCGATCATTGACTTAGCATAACTGTTGGACTTTCTAAATAGATCACTCTTGGATTTGTGCTCTTTTACTTCAGCTTCTGAAGCTCCTTCTATCAGCTCTTTAGGTTTAACTAACTTGCCATCTATGACATCTAGAACACCTTCATGATAATCCAAAATATCTCTTATTTTACGTTTCCAAACTGGCCAATCTGACTCACCTGTCAAAGGTTTAATGTGTTTATAAAGCTCCATTCTGTATTTTTAAACAAATTGAAAAACTTTTTCTAACCAAAGACACTAACGAGTTTTCGTTTTGTTTGTTTCAGCATTCATAATATTAATATCACTAACTTTGATATTTTTTTATTCTCTACTTCTTTATAATGTTATTACACGTAACTGGCACCCATAACCTTTTATATTTTGCAGAGAATGATTTGAATATTAAATAGTAAAACACTAGCTTGCAGAAAAACGTTTTTAATACGCATTGACATTAAACATTATGACATTTTTCGTTGCCAAGAAAATAGCATTACAAAAGAAAAACTAACAGAACTCAGTTCCCAATGAATCTCAAAAGTTCACACTAAATCTTAAAAGTATCAATGTTCAAGAGAATGTCCTTTCAGTGGATAAGGGCATGATTGTAGTTCCAGATCAATTGTCATCAATTGTAAATTCAATCGGTAAAGTGAAGGTTGGTGATAGATTATACGTTCCTAAAGTTGGTAGAGACAATTATACCAGGGAAAACTTATTCATCCCACAAGCGGAACAAGTGGTTTTTGACAATCTACGCCAAGTCGTGGTAAGCTTGGCTAACATCAATACGCCGGCGCAGTACCGCAGGAGATTTTATCGTTGTAACCCCATTCCGGGTACGATATGGCATGGTGTCCACAATGGCAATACAGTTTTATCGAATCCTGACGACATCATTAGGGATGATTATACTGTTGATGATTTAGCGGATGACATATCCGATATTAAAACAAAATTGAATTTCCTTAACAAGAAGGGGTATTTTACTGCCCCAATAAGTTTGAGTCCTGAAGGAAGTAAATCTATGCTCGTGTGTAATGAGCAGGAAAATCTTAGGGTAATTGATCGGAACGTAGATGAGCCATTAGAACAATATTATGGCAGAGTAAAGTTAACTGGTGATGTTACTGAATTCTTCAGCCTAGAGAAATTAGCTCCAGTTGAACAAATAAATGGGACGTTGTGTTTATTAGGTGAGAAACCAACAAGTGTAAATTTAGAGTTTCCCATATACATTGGGCGTGACAAACGTGTTTGTTGTGAGACGTCCAGTATAAAGTATAAAGCTACGTAGATAAAATATACGTGATCCCTCTAGTGGGTTAAAAGTCAGGATAATAAGGTAATTGACATAAGTATATTTAAATATATTGTAAACCAAAAAGATGCTCTAATCAAGGAATTGCATGATAAAATTGATTTGATGAATCAACAAATTAATTTGCTTAAGGAGAGAAGCCAGCATGACAAAAATATAGACAAAAATATAGTTAATCAACAAAAAACCTGGGACAAAAAGTGGTGAAACCATTGTAAAGGTCAGCAATCCAATTTGTAAACGGCCCGAGCTGATTAATGAAAATAGGGACGTTGCCAGATCTTCAAGAAAACCAGTGATTACAAAGACTGATGTTTCGACTGCTCTACTGAAAATAAATACTGAACAGAAATGTAAAGAAATTATTGATCTTGATGTAGAAAAACAACCAAAAGATAGACAAGAGGAATGGAGAGACGTCAAGAGGAGAAAACCTAGAAAACAATTGGTTGTTGATAAAAACAACGAAATTTCAGTAAATGGAAAGGAGTTCAAAGCGGTTCCGAAATTTACAGATCTACATATACATAGAGCGGATCCAACTATGAATGAAGATGACCTGAAGGAAATCGCATTTCCCGGAAGTGGTTGTGAAAAGCCTAAACTCTAGGTATCCATCTCTCTTTATAGTTCCTTTAAAGTAAGTGTTTCTAGTTATAACTTTAAAGATGCGATGAATCCTGAATTTTGGCCTCATGGAGCCCATATCCAGAAGTTTTTTCACAGTCAGAAAGTGAGGTCACCGGTAACCAAAAGAAGTGTGATCGTGAAGTTCTTTTGAAATCTGATAAAATATTTTATATGAACGACAAAAATCCAAATTATAGTAATTTAAATATTTTTAATGACTCGAATGTGTTGAGTGTGTTTCATTTAAATAGTCAAAGTTAAGCAAATAAAATTGAAAAAATTTATGCTTTTTTTAACGAGTTTAAATTTGATGTATTCTGTGTTTCTGAAATCTGGCTGAAAGAGGCAGATTTACGGAGTATAAATATAGATGGTTATTCACTATCGTCTTATTTTTGTAGAACAGAAAAAATACATGGTGGTGTAGCCATATTTGTAAAAAACAATATTAAGTTCCGTACTCTTAACTTGGATAAGTTTAATTTTGAATAAACTTCAGAATTTTGTGGAATCGAAATTACTGAAATAAAAACTTTAATTATATTCTTGTATAGGTCTGGGAAGGGTGATATCAATTCTTTTTTTGTGAATTTTGAGAATTTGCTTACATCTGTTTCGGAAACAACAAAAAATATTGTAATTGTTGGAGATTTTAACATTCACTTTTTAGGGCGTTCTGATACCTTGAATGAATTACATTATTTGTTGAATTCCTATGGTTTACGAACTACTATTAAATAAACAAATAAAAAATTATAAAAAAAAATTATTCAGAATATGAAAGAGCTATATAAATTATGATTTTTGAAGAAAAACAGTTTCTTAATATTAATATTTACCTAATACCATACAAATATAATACATACAAATTCTCAATTGATGTGATTATTTCCCTTGCCTGTCAAATATCAATTTTTAACCAATCACGTGCTTGGAAACTGATTTGACGCAGCCAATCAAAACAAAATAAAGCGACTATTCACCTTGGTGGTAAATATTCGGCTATTTGATCATCGTCCTCAATATTCACCTGAAGGACGGTATCCAACAATAACGAAGCCGCCCGTAAATTTCAAATTTTTCAAATAAAACCTATACTAATGGTATTATAAAATTGCTTATAGTTAATAAATTATCGATCTTTAGTAGCAAATACAGAAATCCAACTGATTTCGCACTTTTTCTGAAACTATAAATATATTCATTCATTCCTTTCTATGTAATACCGTCCATTTTACGACAAACATAGTAGGCGCGCGTCATCTGAATTTTGACAGTTTGCCATTAAAGTTTATTACAGAATTAAATTTGACACATTTTGTTAAAAGGTATTAACAATGGGTAGATTCGGGAGTAAAAATCTTCAAGAAATTGATAATATAATTAAATTAAACGTACCTGCCAAGACAGTAAAGAGCAAAACTAGTATAATTTATACGTACGTACAGAATTTTTTGTGACTCGGGAAATAATCTTATTAAATATAACGTGACCTTGATAAATTAGCTACTATTTTTATTGCTACTAAATTTCTCGTATATTTTACAATTTGACTCGACAATTTTGGCATTAATAATCAAAGAATAACTCCCTCGAGCTAAAGCTCTCGGGAGTTATTCAGATTATTAATGCCAAAATTAAGTCTCGACGAATTGATCCTAAAATAAACTCGAAATTTAGATACAATAAAAATAGTCGGCTATTTGTCAAGGTCTTGGGATATTACTGTCTATTATTTTTTTCATTTGTCAAAACAGTCAGATTTTGTGGTTTCAGCCAATAAGAAATCACGATCCTAACCAATCATTGAGTTTTATACTGATTATTTTTTCATATGTCAAAACAGTCAGATGTTGTGGTTTCAGCCAATAACAGCTCAGGATCCTGTTTTATACTGATAAAACCGCTTCTTCGTAATTGTTTTTTGATTAAACTGTGTTTACCTTTTTTGAAATGTCAAATATAAACATTTAACAACTTTTATTTAGCATGATCAATTATTATTATTATACTAAAATGTATTGCAAATCTATGTTAATACCCAAATTTCAAAATTTATGTGTAAACTAACCTGTTTATTCGTTTATTCACACACACAACATCCGTTTTTTAAAACCCAAATACTTAAAAATCCATAAATCTCTTTAAAACTGACAAATGTCAAACTCTATATCCGAATTAAGCCAAGCGCAATCACGTAAAATTTTCAACATTTGTGTGTAAAGTATCTTTTGCATAAATGACTATATTCTCTGTTTTTAATACAAAATGATTCAAAAAAATAAACCTTCCAAATACCACACGTCCTCTCAAATTTTATAGATTAAATTTTTGGTCTCCATATTCAAACGCCTTTATTTTAGGCAAAACCACTCAAACATTTGAGTCTCGACGAATTGATCCTAAAATAAACTCGAAATTTAGATACAATAAAAATAGTCGGCTATTTGTCAAGGTCTTGGGATATTACTGTCGATTATACAAGAAATAAACACTTACATTGTGAATTCGCCATATTGAATCATTTCCACAATTTAATTTCACAACACGTTTCCATAATTAGTGAGTACATTCACAAAGTTATGTGAAAGTAACATGTGAAATCACAATACTCTTTTAGTTGAAATGTGATTTGACATTGTCATTTCACAAGTTTCGAGTAATTTTACAACATAGAAATGCAAATAATATTAATTTCACAAGTATTCTGGAATCTGCGTTCACTGTGACTTCACAATGAATTTGTGACTTTTTCAATTTTCTTGTGAAATTTCACAACTACAAAGGTAATAAAAAAAAACGTTTTTTTCAGTGTAGGTGGTGCATGAGTTGGTAAATCACTATTCCCAAAACAGAAAACTTTTGATCAGCTGTGACCGAATATCCTATTTGCATGTTTGATGGAGTTTTCTTTCAAATTCTAATAAACCTTGTTTATCATAAAAAGTTTATATTTTCCACCCAAGTTACGCTGTCAATAATCACATGTCTGTAAAAAATTTGCACCTGTGGTTGTTAAACACCATGTGTGATCTGTACGTATGAGTTTAGTTTACTTTTTGGCTCTTAAAAAGTGAATTATCTCGAAAATTATATAGTAATTTTCATGGTGTTGCCTGCAATTTGGCAAAAGGTTCTCGTACAATAAAATGAACATTAACTAAATTGGTTGACTGGTTTAAAATAATCTTTTCGTAGTAAAAAAATAAGATGGGACCTACATGAAATTACATCGTTTACATTACGGTGTATTTAAACCACATAGAAACAAATTTTGGCTTTTACAGTTTATAGATGAAACCGTTAAATTTAATGGTTTCCAAAATAAATTGTATAAATCTTCAGGTTCATGTAAATGATTCTTCTTTAAATTTATTTTTTATTTAGTGTAGGTAAAGTTATTAAGAAGTACCTGATCATCGCTCAATAAAATCGCTCAGTAAAATGATACAAAGATGGTGCCACTATTGACAAATCAATGTGTTTTTAGGAAATACTGACCTTCAGATGATACATATAAAGATTTCACGACAAGCTGTGGTTTAGTTAAAGTGTTTTTTGTTTTATAATTTTCAAAACAATTGAAAAATCTTCATACTGAATATTTTTTGATTATACAACAAAAAAATTTAAACCAGTTGAGAATGCTCTTCTATCATTGCCATAGACGGAACAAATTGTAATGAAAGTATTAATAAACTTTTAGATTGGCAGTTCTTATTCTAATCAACATAGCCACAGTCTACTCACTTTTACCAAAATCGTTATTCACTGTGTGCGTACTTTAAATTCAATGTCATTTTAAACTTCAAAATTTTCATATTTTGGGCCTCATCTTGAAGGTGTTTCCGAAGTGGTACGGAGGGGCACATCAAGCCGCTTACTTTAGTGATGCACTATCAAAATCTGAAGTCAGAATTTTAAAATTCATAAACACAAAAAAGCTACACACACATAGATCGAATTCAGATACCGAACAATTTGCTCAAAAATCAAAGGACCCCGCACTAATCTTATGGAAAACCGGTTTCGATGAAAATCGCTGAAATTTCAATATGATTTAGCCCATGCCATTCGTTTGGATCCTACAGGGGGTCAAAGTTTGATATTTTGACGATTTTTCAAAAAATCCGGAATTTCATTTTCATCGTATCGATCTGAATTTTTATAATGGAATAGTCCACAATATGTGCATCAAAAAGTTCAAATGACAAAAGTTCTAGAATCAAAACTGGCGGGTATACAGAGGGTTAAACTTTGTTTTTGGTAATTTTTATCGAACTTTTTTCGAGAAAATATTCGTTTTCCTGCAGATCTATATGCAATTGATGTTACTTACAGTACATGAGAGGGCGATCATAATTTGCATTTGAACCAACCGTCCAACTTTAAATATTTGGAAGATACTGGGCGATCAAAAATATATTTTCAATTTCGGAAAAATGTATCCCTTTGTATATTCAGCTTCCACCAACATATTTAACTGATGTTTTGAAACTATGTAGCTAATATATATAATGTGTCAACGTCTGTGCTCATTAATCTGAATCCAAATAAAGTTGCGGCGATGGTCCAAAAAATATGGAGAAGGGATGTTTCGGAATAATTTTGAAATGATTTCTAAAATCATCCGTGAATTTTTTTTTTATTTTCTGACATAATGTAGATGAGTCGTTCTTGATTAAAAAGTTCCACAGTCCCTACCTCGCAAATGCCACGGTTTGAATTATACAGGGGTTTGAACTACACGAAGGTGGAATTTTTTTAACCATAAAAATTCCAAAAAAGGACCATGGGAGTGACAAAACTGCACAAAAGATGTGAAATAAAATCACGCAAGCTCCCAAGAACAAGGACATTAAAAATGTCATACACTGCACCAGCGTCTGGACTTCAACAACTACGCCTTGGACTATATGCCCCAACAGGTACTGAATTACGAAAGTCCAGACGTGGTTTGGTGCCCGACCAAGTCGGGGCTTTAACCCAAAAACTTCGATTTTGTCATTAAAGGAGCTTGCCATTCTTAGACCGGTTTCGGCATTATTGTGCCTCATCAGTAAGAAGCAGGCTAGCTCGACTAATATACTATTTCGCACGGAAATTGACAATACAGATCCCCAAAAAAATGTGACGTTTAAGTGACAGGTAAATTGATGGATTAAAAAATTAAAATTTACAACAATTAGTTTCAACTATATGATAATACGGGAGACTGGTAAAAGAGTTCTGACGATGAATCCGTACCACCTGAAATTATTGAAAAAGCCAAAGAAGTAATTAATAATTTACTTCTCCAAAAATCAAGATTTAAATATGAAGCGGCTTATAAAAAATTCATAAAATGGGGGTCGAAAAAAAAAATTAAAAGTTTTTTTATCTTACTTTAGCGAACTGGCCGAAAATCATAAGCCGTCAAGTTTATGGTCGACTTATTCGTTGCTGCAAAGTACGATTGACATCAAACACAAACTTAATATTCAAAATTCAAGTTTAATTGCTTTTTTAAAACAAAAATGTAAAGGATATCGAAGCAAGAAAGCCCAGATACTTAGTGCTGAACAAATCAATCAATTCCTTCAAAAAGCTCCAGACAATTTTGAAAAAATTTCAATACAGTATACCGGGTGACAATGAGACTAGGGCCATGCCTATATCTTGGTCATTTTTCAACCGATTTGAATAAAATTTGGAAAATAGATATAAGACCCAATTTTGGATTGACAGTCGTATAAAAACAAAATGGCGGACTTTCGGTTTCGCCAGAAATGTCACCAACTTCGATTTTTTAAATAGAACACCCTATATATTTGATGTTTTTTAGATTCTATGGCTCAAATTACATACGACAGTGTTGCCAATTTTTTTATTTTTCAATAAAAAAATTCAAATTTCCAAAATTTTTTTTTAGCACAGGAGGCCTTTATCTGGTCAAAATCTATTCTAATTGACATCAGTAATTCATAGTAATAAACTTTTCATCGATATGATCAATAACAAATCCTACAGCGGGAATTTAAATTTTATAAATTCATTTTTAACGAATAAATCGTTTTTTTCAAATGGTACCTACCGAGGGCCATCTTGTCATTCAATAGAGAATTTAATTACCAATTCAACGATATACATTATGTACTATTTTCTTTTTGTTAAAAATTAAACATAATCATTTCTTGAAAAAAAAATCTGAGAATTTGAATTTTTTTATTAAAAAATAAAAAATTTAGCGACACTGTCGTATGTAATTTGAGCCATAGAACCCAAAAAATATAAAATATATAGGGTGTTCCATTTAAAAAATCGAAGTTGATGACATTTCTGGCGAAACCGGAAGTCGGCCATTTTGTTTTTATACGTCTGTCAATCCAAAATGGTTGAAAAGTGAAGGAGATATAGGCATGGCCCTAGTCTAATTGTCACCCGGTAGATATAAATCAACGCGCCAACTTATTTATATGTTTTTAATTTCAGGTAGCTCTAATTCTTGGGGTACAAGGTGCTCGTAGGCGGCATGAGCTGTGTGACTTAACTGTGGATAATATGGAAGATAAAGGTGGTAAAAATTCCAAAAACTAAAAATGATAAGCCGAGATGATTTGTTGTTACGGATAATTTTTACCATGTATACAAAAAATATGCTATTTTTAGTAGCGGATTTTTTCTAAATTATCGAGACAGCAAATGTACAAGACATCATCAATACGTTTGGCAATATGTCTAAAACAGTAGCAAAATATTTGGAAGTTAAAAATCCAGAGTATTATAGTGGACAACGTCAGCTACACTGTTAGCTGATTCTGGTGCCGATCTGCTGACAATTAAGAGACATGGGGAATGAAAATCTAACACTGTCGCTGAAGGTATTGTTGAAGAATCGATCGGCAATAAAAAACGAATCGGCCTGTAAATTGCGACCGTCTACGAGTACTTCACGTGAAAATGTTCACCAAATCAACCCAAATATCGAGACAACGGCTGAAGTAAAAATATAAATTTCAATTTCACCAATTGTTCAAATGTTTCAATAATCATAGGTGAAAAAAAAAATTAATTACCTTTTTTCCCAAACAAATATTCTTTTATTTTTTTTTAAATAAATGTTTTTCATAATACTTTAGTTATCAAGTATCTCAAAAAACTGCCAAGGCTTCCATTCGCTACCAAGTAGTACTAATTTTTTTTAGGTTGGCATAAGAGTGTATAAATATAATAAACATTTGTTGGAAATTATGCACCAGTTTTATTGTTACGAATTATGAAAGAGGGTGCGGTATAACAGCGAGAATTTTATCTTATTCAATTGCGATGGTAATTATCTTGGCGGCGATCTAATGATTGAACTGTTATTAATAACTTTGCCGCTAATTATTCTGCATAGTTTCGCATTTCGTTGCCACTTATATGTATTATGGCTTTATCTTTTTGTGGTCAGATGTGGGTAAATGAGAACGCACAAGTTGAATTAAAATCGACAAGTAGGTGAAGGATGTATATTATGATTGATAGATTGGAATAAATCCTGCAAACCAGGAAAAATAAAAATCAGTGATAGTATAATAAGACTAGTAATAAATAAATATAAACCATTAAATAAAAATCAATTTTAAGACTATTTGAATTATGAGTATTTTAACGTATAGTCGTTGTAGTTTAAATTGGGCAGTTCTATAAAAATGACGAATATTTATTTATTTCCTGACCAGGCTATTACAAGCTTATATCATCATGGTTACGCTATCAATAAGCAGGGTCATAACTCCCTTGGGATATTAGAGGTGCCTTAATTTCCCGTTGTCAGGCTTAATTCCCGTTGTTAGGATATTTTGACGTTTGTTGAATATTGCTGTCATTGTTTCATTATATTTAGTGAATGTCATTGCTGCTTATTTTACTAAAATCGATCAGAAATAAAATAATGTATCTACCACGGGAATTAATGATTCCCGAAGGCAAAGTTTGCATCCCGAGTGCATCTGGCCCGAGGGACTGCAATTGCCTCAGGTAATTAAGGCCCGTATAATTCCCTTGATACATAAATTACTATTTTACATTAACGTGCTTACATTATATTAATTATATACTATCTTGATTTGGGTTGTGTCACTTAAGATATCTTTTAGGTTGTGATTGAGCTTGAGGTGCTGCCTTGTTGCACTATATTGGTGGCATTCCGTGAGGATATGATTAATTGTTAGTCGGCACTGACATCTTTGACATCAAGGATAAATAATTTGACTTGCTTTCAGTTTCTCCTAAAAAAGTATCAAATTTTGTTACAAAACGAGGTATTTCACGACAAATTGTGGTCCTTCGAATTAAAGAACTCAGCACGTGTTCATACACTCTTTTACTTTGGAAAAAACCAAGAAGATTTAACTTCCACGAATATGCTCCGAGATATACCAGGTGTAGAAGAGAAATTGAAAAAGTCGACGAGAAATACATGCTGTAAAACATTTTGCATTATATGGAAATTATTTCAAAGGAAATGCAGTAAGAAGACGAATCCTTTCTTTTACTGGCTTCAGTTTTCCAGAAAATAGTAAGCACTATGAAAGGGTCAGCAAATCTCTCAGTATTTTAGTTCTTCAAAAACTGTGTAATATTTTTGGGGAAGAATATTCAGATGATGCCAATGCTGAAACTTTAACATGTCATTTGTTGAAAGCCGTGAGAAAATGCCTCAATGAACAAACCAATAGGAGTACCTCAGAAGTCAAGAAACACACGAAGTTCAGTAGCCAGTGCGAGATCTACAATGCATCTAAGGAATGGGCAATTTCAACATGTATCGCTCTCATTGGACAGCCTTCGACGGTAATTATACCTGGATTGTTTACGGAGAGAGATTTGCTTTTGAAGAAACAATGGAAAGTATCACAATACTTGGCAGATATATGCTGGAAACGTTGGCTTCGTGAATATATTCCTACTTAGATTAATCGTCAAAAGTGTAACAAAGATAAACCCAATTTGAAAGTTGGTGAATTGGTGGTGATCAATGATTGCAATATGCCTCGAGGAGCTTGGCCAATGAGAGTAGTAGAAAAGATCTATGATCGTAAGTATAGCAGATGTCCGAACTTCAAATAGGATCTTCAAGCGTCCTCTTAGGAAGCTGCATCGCTTGGAAGTTTGTTGTACAAAGCAACAATTTTTGTTAATTTTTAAATGTGAAATTGACAAATACATAATTTGGCTTGCTGCTTACAAATCTTACTTCAAGAGCACGGAAATGTATTGAACAACTGTTATAAGTTACGTTAAAGTTATGCTTTGTTTGAAAAAAAAAATTATCTTGTTTTTTATTAACAATGGTTAAAAGTGATCAAAATCGGAAAACGATAATCGTTGCCAGTTTACCACAAAAGTCGCTCATTCTTTAATTGAGGCAGACGTATAACTAAAAAAATGAATAATTGATTAACATATTAAGGTGTATCCCAAGGATATACTATTTGGCCAATTCAAGCTATACTTTTCGCGGAATTAGTCTTTGGGTAACCAAATGTCTGATGGTAGGTTAAGTGGTATCTTGTTTGGGTTTTTGATTGTAGTGAAACATTCGTCGAAAATGCATAGGAACGACTTGTTTCCTCTGTTAATGACAGAGGTTCTGTTGGGATAATTTCAGGCTTACAATAGAACGGATGAGAATATATTTTTGATGGTATTTCAAATGTATGTCTACAAGGGAAATGATAATGAATGGACTTTTTTGCATAAAGAGCTGTTAAGTTCGTGACTGAGAGTCGTTACTTTTTAATAAATGCTTGAAGAGTTGATTGGAGAAAAAATAACAGCATGGCTCTAATATCTCACTAAAGTAGAAAGAAAAAAGTAGTGCAGTAATAAAACAAGAAAATAACACAAATAGAGAAGATACCATAAAATCACACCTCGCAGATCCTTATTATTGAATATATATTATACTTAACTGGTAGTGTTTATAAGGATGTTGATACAATAATAAAATTTTTTTAAGTATGTCTCTACAGGGTAAATCCGAAAATCAATTTAAAAAAACAGGGTAATTTTGTTCGATAAAATACAAAAAAAAATAAAAACTAACAGGCCACCGTCTTGTTATTATTTTTATTAAATTGCATCTTGTTTTCTGATGCATAGTTTCAATTCCACTTTTGGTTTTATTGTAGGCGAGCATATTCTTTTTATTCGAGTATGTCAAATTCGATGCAGTACGCAGTACACAATAACAAGAAGAAGAACTTTTCGGCCTAGGACTTTTTTCGTACTTTTTGGGATGGTGAACTGCCCGGAAAAGTAAAGTATAGGTATTTGACTTATCGTTTTCTTTTAGCTTTAAATTAATAGTTGTGTTCAATAATATTTGGTGTATTTCCTTATCGGAATAACATATTTACTTGCTGTGATATGTTTTTTTTAAACCAAGTAATATTTGTAGGTTATGTTAAAATGTCGAAATAGTTATAATTTTTGTTTGAAATTTGACATTTCTTTCTATTGCTTTTTAGTGTAATTATTACACTGACAGAACCGATCAGCTATTCGCATCCTTCAAATTCAATGAAAAAGTTCTAATACCACTGGTTTAGTTTGTCATAACTCAAAACTTTGTGTTTATAAATTCTACATACTATTTGCTTCGAAAAGTATTGTGTATATTTTATTTATTTTAGTTCTTTTTACACTATACAAATGCAATGAAACTCGTTTTTTAAAAATTGTGTAGCTCCTTACTACACTTTCTAACACAAGCTCCATTGACATTGGCAAACTACAAAACTAAGTAGAATTTTCTTTATTTTATTAATATTTTTTATATTCGAATATGATAACGCGGATGAGAAGTAACACTTCTGGTCCTTGCATCATAAACTACTATTTTTAACCCGCATTAATTTCCTTTCATTTCTGTAGTTTATAGTGCTTTAGTATTTTAAATGTTCTTCTTTTCTGGATATTAAAACCACTTATTTATATCAAAAAAGTTTTTATACTATAGAAATAGATAAGTGGACAATCTCACACTTGACAACAATATAGGACAGAGAAATAGATTTTGAAATTTAAGATGTCAAAATATGTTGCCAACATATTTTTGTGACGTTTCTGGGAACGATTTTAAATGGATAGCGCATTTGCATATAAGAGAATTTGTACTTCGTCATAAATGAATTTTTCATAATAATATTATCATAAGAAAAACCCAGATAAAAACTTATGATACTATCCCGATATACATGCAATTAACTCTTTATGTAAAATTTTTGAAATATCGACCGAACGCACACATTCATATGTGCCGCTTCTTTAACTTTGCGGCTAAAATTATTAGTTTATCTTAATAATCTAGTTGCAGAATTCCATTGTATGTTCACATATTTTTTATTATTTTTGTGGACAATGGGAAACAAACATTACGTCGGGCTGAAAATCAAATATATATAAAAGCAAATATTGAATAAACTTCACGCTTTTTAATTTATTGGCAATTCTTATCTATTTGCATTGATGGTCTCCACTAGTACAAGGCTCTTGTCCAAACAATCACTAGCCAAATTCAAATTTATAAAATAATTATCACACGTAATATTATGGCCGGTATTTTCTATCTCAGAGACCAAGCTCTTGATCACCTTTTCTCCAAGCCCCACTGCTCTGCCCTCAAGCTCCTTAATTTTATAGATTCGCATTTTCCAGAAATAAATTTTCTTAAATCCTCTCCATTCCGCCCTACTTATTTGTCCAGTGGCATATTACTTTTCCGCCATCCATAGAGAAAAAGTAATGTAATCGTGCAAAAAAAATCCAAAAAATGTTTTTTCCGTTCAATTCATCGTTGAAAACCATGAAAAAATGGTTTTTACGGAATTTTTGTTCTGTGAGTATGCCGTCAGCAAATTTCTTGCTAGCACGATAACTCGATTAATACGTATGGAACCGATCGTGTCGAGACAGATCCTGATTGGGGCTGATACAAGGACACCTATTGATTTTGGGACAGGTCGGGTATGTTTATACAAAAAAAATTTGGAAAAATTTCAAACAAAAAAAAATGGAAAAATTTTTCGATTTTTTTTTGCTCCATAAAAACTCGCGATTCTTGTAAAAAACACAAAAAAACAAAAATAAATTAATGCATGTACCCCTCTAACCAGAAAATTGAAAAACACAAAAAAATACAACAACAAAATTTTATGCCTAACCAAAAAAGACAAAAATTAAAAAATGTCAGACACACATGATCTAAAATAAGAAAATGTTGTATTAGCGGAAAAGTTAGTTTTAGGCTAAAACCAATTGTTATTGATTTCAATAACTCATAGTGGCTTTGTACTTCAAATACTCTTCTTTATGGATATTAAAACCACTTATTTTGTTAAAAAGTTTTTTAATTTTTGACGTTTCGACTTCCTTAATTGGAAGTCATTTTAAAAATGACATAACAAAATATATAATAAAAAATTTACTATAGAAACAGAACACTTGATAATCTTACAAAAATATGACAGCAACATAGGACACAAATCTGTTTCCATCCTATTTTTGTGACGTTTCTGGGAACGAATTTTAAAAGAAGGTATGGAAAGGTGAACCCTTTGGTATGACAATGGGTTCACCTTTATCACCAAAATTGTGTGATATTTTCATGGAGGATTTTGAAATGGAAATTGTAAATAAACAAAATTTTAGACCTTCTGGCTGGAGGATATGTAGATGATATCTTTGCAATTTGGCAACACGATAGGGAAAATATTAATAATTCGGAACCTACTATTAAATTTACAATTGAAATTGAAAATAATAAAAAATTACCGTTGCTTGATGTACTAATACACAATAACAACAATTGTATTGAAACATCAGTTTTTAGAAAAGAAACACATACAAATTTTAATTCTAACCACTCAATTTGTGTTAAATGAGGTATTGTCAAATCTCTTTCCGATAGAGCAAAAACAATTTGTTCAAATGACAATATCTTAAATAATGAATTATCACTTGTTAAATCTGTCTTGATTAAGAACAACTACCCAAGTAAATTTATAAATGGTGAACTTTACCGAGACATCAAAAATAAAGAACAAAATTTAAATCCCCCAATACTTCATTCAAATATAGTAAAAATCCCGTATATTCCAAAATTATCCGAAAAAATTAGAAGGATATTGGCAATAAATTTAATTTAAAAACAGTTTTTCAAACTAATAATACATTAAAATCTAGTAAATACAAAACCTTTTAATGAAATTCAAAATACAAAAAATTTTATTTACAAAATTCCATGTGAATGTAATAAATTTTATGTAGGAGAAACATATTAGACTTAATGAAAAATCAATAATATGTGAACATGCATGAGATTTTGGTCATAAAATACAATTGAATTCTTCAACTAGATTATTAAACGAACCTAATAATTGTAACCGCAAAGTTAAAGAGGCAGTATTAATATGCTTAACTAATAACGAATGTGTTTCTAATTGTTCGGTCGATATTTCAAAAACTTGGATAGTATCATAAGTTTTTATCTGGTTTTTTCTTATGATAATATAAGTATAAATTCTCTTATAATATGTAAATGCGCTATCCTTCTTTCAAAATTCGTTCTCAGAAACGTCACAAAAATGTGATGGAAACAGATTTTGACATCTTCAATTTTAAAATCTTTCTCCGTATCCTATGTTGACGTCATATTTTTGTAAGATTATCAAATGTTCTGTTTCTATAGTAAATGTTTTATTATATATTTTATGTCATTTTAAAAACGACTTCCGATTAAGGAAGTCGAAACGTCAAAAATTAAAAAACTTTTTAACAAAATAAGTGGTTTTAATATCCACAAATTATGTTTTATAATTTTTATAAAGATTAAAAGAGTCAAAAGTAATAAATATGTGAGACAGACATGATGTAAAATAAGAAAATGTTATATAGGGTAGAATCACGGAGTGGGCGACATCTATCATTGATCATTTGAATCGAGTGAGTCGAGGTGTGAACAATAAACTATTAAGTTTGTTTACATGGGCGTAATGTGAAGCTCGAATGTTATTTTAAGTTATTTGTGCATTAAAACATTAAAAGTGGTATATTTCGAAGGTGTTTACCGAAGAATTATTGTGAATAAACAATACGGCACCTTTCCTTAGAAAAAAAATAATTATCTAAAGAGGAATCAACATCTACTGCAGAAAAAGCTAGGGCAAGGGTGCATGTAGAGAGAGCTATACAAAGAATAAAGAACTTCAAAATTTTGAATGATGAAATGGATTGGTATCTCATACCATATATAAATGATGCCATAATTTTAAAGTAATTATTTCAACTGTAAATCTGATTTCATTTGATTCTAATGTGTTTCTCACTTTGATTATAATTTTTTTTTCAGTCAATTTGTAGATTATTATTATTATTATATTTATATTAAATATTGAAAAAAAAGATACTCTTGCTTATCCAATCATTTATTTAAACAATAAACATGTACCATCTTATTGAAATATTTTTTGATATCATGTGGGTATTGTAAAATTGTAGAGGATCTCATACATATAGTTTTGATGATTTTCACATGGGAGACGTCAGGTCCTCATAAAATGATGTGACCAGCTTTAAAAACCTCTTCACCTTCCTTAATTGGCCCAACACGTTCACCCACATAATCCAGAATGTCCGATATTGATATTTCAACTTTCACAGGCATTGTCAATCATAAAAATCCAATGATAGTAACTCTAAATCCAACTGAAATTCGAAGACCAACCATTGTACAATGAATAAAAATGAACTTAAAGCTCTGAGAAAACTGAAAAACAAATCTTACAAAAACTGTGATTTTAAAGTGATCAAATGAGAGGATATTTGTTGTTCACACTTCAATCCGACATTTTGTCATTCGCAGCGCCATCTGCAGGTAGATAATTTTTCCCTATTAGTATTTTCAGCAGAAAAGTTCATTTTAGGCTAAAACCATTTATTTTTTTATTCAACACTTTCGACAAAAAAAACAAGAAAGGCAAAGGAATCATTCCTTTTTTGGGTACTCCGTTGGGCGGTTTGTTTCTTCAATACAGTATGTTCACTTATCCTACCTGTGCTATTGGACAGAGGGTTAACCAAATCAGCATCTGTATTCTCCTTGCTGGGATATTCAATATTACCTTCTTCGCTATCTCTGCATGATATTTGACTGAAAAACATTACCTTGTGAAAGTTATAATGAGCTGAAAAATTTAATATATAAAAAAGAATAACTATATTTTTGTTCTTGCTAGATGTAGCATCGGAAAATCTGTTTGCAATGCACGAGAAAGGAATTTAATTTATCAGATTCGACATCCTAAGACCGGTTTCTGCCTTTGTATTAATCTCTGAAAGGGATACGAAAGAAGAGAGTGACATTTTGACTAGAATCAGTAAAATAAAAGCTTTGCAACACACAGTGCAAATTGTGTATGCAACCCCAATACACCGGGAATTTTTTGCTTTTAGTAATTGTCAATACTCTCTTCTAATTATAGATGGCAGCACATCTAAAAATTTTATCTTATAGCGGATATAGCTATTGACTTGTACGAGTTTGGAATTTTATTTATTGGATTCGAAAAGCCTAACTGACGAAGCCGAAAGGCAGAAACCGGTCTTAGGATGTCGAATCTGATAAATTAAATTCCTTACTCGTTTTCTAACTTTGTATTAATCTCTGAAAGGGATACGAAAGAAGAGAGTGACATTTTGACTAGAATCAGTCAAATAAAAGCTTTGCAACACACAATGCAAATTGTGTATGCAACCCCAATACACCGGGAATTTTTTGCTTTTAGTAATTGTCAATACTCTCTTCTAATTATAGATGGCAGCACATCTAAAAATTCATAAATCTAATTTTTCCTTTTTGTGGACAATAGAAAACAAATATTACGTCGGGCTGAAAACCAAATATGCTTGAATAAACTTCACGCTTTTAAATTTGTTGGCAATTCTTTTCTATTTGCATCGGAAAATCTGTTTGCAATGTAGGAATGAATAGCTTCTTCAAAATCAACCACTATGGGTTAAATTTTGAGTACATTTTGAAATTAGAGTTTGTTACGAGATACTTTTTTGACAATTTTTTGTTTACTCCAAATGACGACAAAAAAATAATATTTGGCGTATTCTGAAAGCCCAGATTAAACCCAAAATGTACCTTTTCTGCGTAAGTTGTATGTTGTAAAGTTTTATTTTTGTACCGAATTAAATGAGGGAATTAATTTAAGATAGGCAAATTACATTTATCGCCCTGCTTCGTATTTATTAATAATTGGAATAAAAAATAATACATATTCATTCGATTAGTAAAAAACGTATATATAAACAAAAATTCTAGATATTCTACATAAGTATAAAATACCTTCTAAAATGATTATTTTGAAAGTTTTGCTTTTATTCTCATTTTATTATTCCGCAGTTGGTTTCCAATTTTTAGGAGGAATCCTAATTTATCCAGGTAAGATCAACTATAATTAGTTTATATAGAAAAACATTGAGTTTGTTTGTTTCCAAAAAATCTGGAACTGATAAACTGGAGATCGGATGAAAAGTTTTTATTTTTATTCTGACAGTATACACATTGACATAACTACTTACCTATATAGCAATAGATATGAAATCAAAGGCTGACGATATTAAATTAGGACAAAGTAGTACATAGTACATATTAAAAAAGTAAACAATTACAACACCCTCCCTAAATCTAGCCAGACTAATACAAAAAAAACATTACCATAATCCAAGCTAGCCAATACCTAAACCATTTTTACAAAAAATCAACTTTGCTTTATTTAAACTTTTTGTCATCGTATCGGCTAAACACGTCTTCTGTAGGTAAGTAGTTTACTATTACTCTACCTCTTTCAACTTGTTCTCTAATATAGTGAAATTTAACATCAATGTGCTTAGTTCAGTTATGAAATGTTGAATTCGTTAACAGTTTCTGAGCACCTTGATTATCATTGAAGATAACTGTTGAATTCTTACACTCGGTAAATTCACTGAAAAATTTTTGTAAATGAATTACTTCCCTAGAAGCGTCACACAATGCACATATTCAGCTTCTGTGGTAGAGAGGGCAACACAACGTTGTTTTCTACTTTCCCAGGAAATAATACCTCCAGAAAATATACAGGCATATCTTCCTTATTATTTGCAAAATCTGCATCTGCATATCCGATCAGATCTTTTCCCGTCATTGTGTAGTTAATTCCAACTTCAGTCGTTCCTTTTAGATAACGCAGAACCCGCTGTGCTATTTTCCAATGAATTTCCTTGTAACAAGTGTTCAATTGACTGAGAAAACTGCAGATGTAGGCAATATCTGGCCTAGTATTGACTGACGAATATGTTAAACTCCCTATCAAAGATTAATATGGAACATTTACATTCCTCTGCTCACCTTTTAGAAGTTTATTTATGTTAACTTCCCCAGGAGTTGAAACAGGTTTACATTCTGCCTTGTTAACATTCTCCAGCAAGTCCAACATATACCTTTTTTGGTGAATTTTTATGTTTCCTTCTTCTCGATTCCTGATAAAGTTTATTCCCCAAGCATACTGAACTTCTCCTAAATCTTTCAATTGAACTTTTTTTGAAGTTCCCAGTTCGTAAAGATAAAAAAATCGTCTACATACAGGACTAAAACAATTAATTTTTCAGCCTCTTTCTTGAAATAGACACAATTTTCGTAACTTGACTGTTTGTAGCCAATTTCAATAAGTTTTTTATGAACCGTTAAGTTCCATGCCCTAGATGCTTGTTTTAATCCATATATAGCTTTTTCTAACTTAAAAACCTTATCCTCTTGTCCCTGAATCTTAAATCTTTCAGGTTGCTCTATATAAACTGTTTCTTCCAGCACTCCATTTAGAAAAGCCGTTTCCACGTCTAAGTGTTTTATATCCATATTTCTTTTTGCAGCTAAAGCTATAAGACCTCTAAGTGTTGAATTTCTTACAACTGGAGCATACGTCTCGTTTTAATCAACTCCAAAAGTTTGACTATAACCCTTAGCAACTACTTCTAACTTTATATCTTACTATTATTCCTTCTTCATTTCTCTTCCTTTTAAACACCCATTTACTAGAAACTACATTCTGTCCTTTTGGTCGATCGACTAGTTTCCACGTATTGTTCAGCTGAAGGGAATTATACTCGTCTTACATAGCTTTTAACCAGTAGTTATTTTCGTTACCATTTAGAGCCTTCTCTGCAGTTTTTGGTTCATGAATATCGTAACAATGTTCGGTTTTATAAACTATGCCTGGATATCTTTGCACATTCTTTCTTTCTCGCTGTGAATACCTTCTTTCTGTCTGTTCTTCTGACAAAACATCTATTTGTTCTTTTTCTAACTATGCTAAATCGTCATTTGATATCTGTCCGTCTTCTATATGCACAGCCTCTGGTGCTGCTTGCACATCAGACACACGTGAACTATCAGATAAAAACAATTCAACAGAATTCGGTTTATCTTCTAATGTAAAATCTTTTATATTATTTTTAGGAAAAACGTCTTCTACAAAAACAACATCCCTAGCTACAATTTTCTTTCTAAAATCTAAAAGATCGAGGAGAAAATAACCTTTACTATTTTCGCTGTATCCTACAAAAATATGCTCTTCTGATTTTGCATCCCATTTAGCTATTTTTTCTTTTGGGATATGAACGAAAGCCAAATACTTTTAAATGGCTTAAATTTGGCTTCTCACCTGTCCACATTTCCTCAGGAGTCATTTGGATTACCGATCTATGTGGGGATCGATTTTTGAGATAACCTGCGGTATATAAGCATCCTCCCAAAACGCTTTCGCCAAACCCGCTTCTAAAATCATACAACGTGCTTTTTCTACAACAGAACGATTTGTACGTTCAGCTACGCCATTTTGTTCTGGTGTATAAGGCACAGTTGTTTGATGTTTAATTCCTTGACTCTTTAAGATAATCTCTTAACTCTTGATTGACGTATTCTGATCCATTATCAGATCTAACAGCTATTATCTTATTGCCTGTTTCTGTTTCTACTTTTAATTGAAATTCCCTAAATACAGTTTTTACTTTGTCTTTTGACGGAATACAAAAAACAAAAATTTTTCGCGTATAATCATCAACAAATAAAGCATATACCAATTTCCAGTAAAAGATTCTACACTAAAAGGTCCACAAAGGTCTGAGTGTATCAACTCCAGTGGTTTTTGTGCTCTTTTTCCTTTAATTCTTTTAAATGGTAACCTGTGTTGTTTTCCTTTAAGGCAAATTTCACAAACCTTCTTACTTGACCGCGTGAAATTTATTCCTTCTGATATTTTATTTTTCAACAGATCCATGCCAAAACGACACAAGTGTCCCACTCTTGAGTGCCAAAGGTCTTCGTTTGCCCTGCTCTCTCTAGCTGAATATGCTTGCTTATCTGAAACATAATTAACTTCTAATTTATACTTACCATTCTGTAAAGAACCCGATAATAAAACTTTACCCTGTACTCTACAGTTATCTTCCGCATAAAAAGAACAACCTTGTGAATTAAAAACTACTGTAAATCCCTTTTCTGCAGATTTAGAAATAGAAATGAGATTTGCATTTAATCTAGGAACATAAAGAACATCTAACACTTTGTTTATACTAGAATAAGGATTAGAAAAACATACTGTACCAGAACCAACCGTTAACAATTTTTCGTTATTGGCAACAGTAATTTCCAAACCAGACTTTCTATCGGAAAAATACAATTTTCTTCACTTCTAGTTGTCTTCTTACTGGCATTTGGACATTTTGACTTATAATGACCTGGTATCTTGCACCCATAGCATATTACATTCTTTATACCTTTCTTATTATTCGTTCCTTTCATCGTTGTCAAAGCTGATTTCGTCTCTGATTCATTTACCATCGATGTCTTCTCATTCAACAGTTTCAATTTCACAATTTCTGAGGTAATACTAATATTTGAGTTTTCCAAAGCCATTATCAAAGGATCAAAACGTGACGTTAATCCACCCATCATTATGGCTCCAAGAGATTCGTCATCTATATCTTTGCCGATATCTGCTAACTGCTGAACTGTCTCCATTATTAGGTAATTTTCCATGGAATCAAAATCATTTAATCTTAAGCGATACAGTTTTCTTTGCAGACTAAGTCGCCGACCCAATCCTTTGTCCTCGTAATGCTTAGCCAAAATATCCCAAACTTCCTTTCCTGTATTACATCTTTTAACCAAAGTTAATGAATTAACTTCCAAAGTAAGCGATATTTTGGTAAACGCCTTCAAATCCTTTTGTTTCTTAGTAGCCTCAGTTGTCGTATCTCCTGTTGGATAACCAGAGATGGACTCCCATAAATTTTCATGCATGAGATACATAGGCATTTTGAATTTCCATGTGCTGTAGCCGGATCGATCATGCAATGATTTTATGACTGCAAGAGATTACCTCCACTAGAACTTGTACTTTCAGACATATCTTTTTAAATAACTGGTGTCTGGTCCCATAACCTTTTGTCAAGTAACTGGAATCTAGTATAAGTCAACTGATAAACTAGAGGTGGGATGAAAAGTTTTTATTTTTATTCTGACAGTATACACTACATTGACATAACTATTTATCTATATAAAAATAGATATAAAATCATAGGCTGACGAGATTAAATTAATTAGGACGTAGTACTACATAGTACATACTAACAAAGTAAACAATTACAAAATAAAACATATTATTTTTTCTAACACCTCCTTTGATACTGAGTTTAATAAAGTTATATATAAATAAGGACGAATAGCGAGGAAAAGTGCCACTTTTAACCCAAAAAATAGGGTCAATTTTCAAAGTAGGTGTTAGAAAAAATATTTTTTCTACAACCCTTTACGAGAAGACGTCATTTTGTAATAGAATACCTTCATCGAAAACGTGATTTTCGTCACTAGTGAGAGAAATTCTCATAACGTTAGCTTTCGTTTCAGTGACGAGAAATTTATTTTTTTTTAGATGTGCTACCATCTATGGTAAGAAGAGAGTATTGACATTAAATTTTGACTGAATCTAGTCAAGATGTCACTCTCTTCTTTTTTATCCCTTTTAGAGATTAATACAAAGTGAGTAAACCAGTAAGTAATTTTAATTTATTAGATTCGACATCCTAAGACCGGTTTCTGCCTTTCGGCTTCATCAGTTAGGCTTTTCGAATCCAATAAATAAAAATTCCAAACTCTAACAAGTCAATAGCTATATCCGCTATAAGATAACATTTTTAGATGTGCTACCATCTATGGTAAGAAGAGAGTATTGACATTAAATTTTGACTGAATCTAGTCAAGATGTCACTCTCTTCTTTTTTATCCCTTTCAGAGATTAATACAAAGTGAGTAAACCAGTAATATAGCTATTGGCTTGTACGAGTTTGGAATTTTTATTTATTGGATTCGAAAAGCCTAACTGATGAAGCCAAAAGGCAGAAACCGGTCTTAGGATGTCGAATCTAATAAATTAAAATTCCTTACTGGTTTACTCACTTTGTATTAATCTCTGAAAGGGATAAAAAAGAAGAGAGTGACATCTTGACTAGATTCAGTCAAAATTTAATGTCAATACTCTCTTCTTACCATAGATGGTAGCACATCCAAAAATGTTATCTTATAGCGGATATAGCTATTGACTTGTATGAGTTTGGAATTTTTATTTATTGGATTCGAAAAGCCTAACTGATGAAGCCGAAAGGCAGAAACCGGTCTTAGGATGTCGAATCTAATAAATTAAACTTCCTTACTGGTTTACTCAACTTATATCTAGTTGCCTGGTTTTCATTATTTTGACGTTCCTCGTTAATTATTTAGACTTGTCAGTTTGCACTGAAAGCATTGTTAGTTTTTTAAGTTATCATGATTTCTGATTCGAAAAATGACTTGAATTTTCCAAATACATCAAAAGAAATAGCAAATCAAGCTGAGGAAACCCCTTTGGATTAATTACCAGTAAAATCTAAAAAGAGATATGAAGAAATATATGCAAAATTCATGGATTGGAGAGTTCATAATCAAGTAAATTCATTTTCGGAAACTGCGCTGCTTGCGTACGTTAGATGAGGCCAGGCAGCAAGATATATTTGTTTTAAAACTTTTTTATTTTTTTGTTTAATAAAAATGAAAAAATGCATTCCAGTTATAAAACACATTCTTTAGCATATTATTATGATGTAGAAAAAATATAGTGTTTTACTTGTCGAAAGCATTTTTGAAGCTCCTGAACATTACCAGCCTCGGCTGGTAAACTGTTCTCTCGCTTCAATAAATGTTACTTTCGTCACTCGTAAAACAATATACTATTACTAGTTATGTGTGATTTGTAGGATCAAATGGTTATTACTCATGCTATTTTATTAATTTTTAAACATATTTTTTTGTTCCAATATTTGACTTTAATATTCATCCTTAGTTTCGTCTATTTTGATTTATATAAACTACTTTATGAAGTAGTTTATATATATAAATCAGAATTGATTATGGTCAAAGTAATACATTTTATTTTGTACAAATGTCTCAATATTTTTTTTCCGTATCATTAAGAATGTTACCAATTGTAAAGGAGTTTCAGACTTCCATTGTCTAAAGGTATAAAGTTTTTTGCATCAGTTATCACCTGAAGACGATTGTAAATACACACAATCGACGCGTCGTAACAAAAGATTCAAAAATCTGCATACCTTTAGACAAGAGAAGTCCGAAACTCTACTTTAAAACAAAATGTTATCAATATTATTGTTATTTTATTTTAATTTAAGGAACTAAATGGTGTGGGCCTGGAAATAAAGCCAAAAACGACAACGATTATGGCACTGAAGTAGCCACAGACAAGTGTTGTCAGGCCCATGATAACTGCCCAGATGTCATAAGTGGTTTTAAGTCAAAGTATAATTTGAAAAACCCAAATTTTTATACAAGGTAGTTAGACATAACAAAAACATCACAAAAAACTGTTAGTTCAAAATGTCATTGCGAATGTCAGAAATTTCTATATGTATAAAAAACAATAATAGCTATTTATATTACAAGTACATAAACAGGGCTTTATTGAACGAATCGTTTTATGGCCGAGCGAGCTTGCGAAAACGGCTGTAATATGATAAGTCACAGCAGATGCGACGACGTTGACAATTACTTTATTGACGCAAAACTGTTCTATAAAGAGCGTTTTATTGTTCAATCATACATAAATTTAATTTTATTTTCTTACTAATAAGAATCTTTTTTTTAATTACTTATATTCTATATTGTTTTTTAGGTTAAATTGTAACTGTGATAGACAATTTTACAGTTGTCTTAAGTCCGCAAATACTGGAGCTTCAAATGCTATTGGAAAAATATATTTTGATGATATAGGAACTAAATGTTTCAGTGGACAAGGAAATTCATACCAATGGTTGGATGAACAACATTATTAACAGCACCGTATGGCAAGACTAGGATGAAATTTGTTCAGTTATGAATATAAAATTATGATGTTGTTTATTGTTATAGAAAAAAAATAAAAAATTACCCCAACAAAAAAGAATTTGAATGCATAATTTGATAATCTAAATTAAACGAGATTTCGTCTGAAAAGTTAAAACTTATGTTTATTTGTCCTGTCTTTTAATTGACTATAGTTAATGATTTTTCTTAGTAAAACATTTAACGATAATCCTTCTATTTGTTATGTTATTGTTTAATGTTTATACCGGGTGACTTTAATAATTTTCATACAGCTGGCAGAATGAATCCTATTCGTAAAGGTATATTTTTAATTATTTGACAATATTAGTGCTGAATTTCGTGTCTTTAGAAATTATATCTGTATGTGGGAGGTAAACTACACCAAGTCACATTTTTTCAACATTCGTTCTTTTTATACTGTTAGAATCAGGATCTACTTCTCTAAGTCTCTAAGTCCTATCTAATGTAGTTTTAGAGAACAATTTTAAATGACACCAAGTCCAAAGTTTTTAGAGGTAAAGAACGCCAAGTGTACCAATTTTATAAAACATTAAAATACGACGCCAAAGTACGAAATGATGGTGAAGAAGAACAATGAAGATTAAAACAATATATATATTTTAAATGTCATTTTTTAATGTAATATCTTTGTTTTAACGTCTTTTTTTTAATTTTTCAAAAAGCTTGTAAAGAATGAACCTTTTTAGTCTTAAACTTACATTTTTAAGTAAAGTTCATAAAAAACTGAGTAAGGTAAATAACGCCAAGTCCTTTTGAACAGATAACCGTATCATATGTGACGTAAGAAAACGAGTAAGGAATTTAATTTATCAGATTCGACATCCTAAGACCGGTTTCTGCCTTTCGGCTTCGTCAGTTAGGCTTTTCGAATCCAATAAATAAAATTCCAAACTCGTACAAGTCAATAGCTATATCCGCTATAAGATAAAATTTTTAGATGTGCTGCCATCTATGATTAGAAGAGAGTATTGACAATTACTAAAAGCAAAAAATTCCCGGTGTATTGGGGTTGCATACACAATTTACATTGTGTGTTGCAAAGCTTTTATTTGACTGATTCTTATAGCGGATATAGCTATTGACTTGTACGAGTTTGGAATTTTATTTATTGGATTCGAAAAGCCTAACTGACGAAGCCGAAAGGCAGAAACCGGTCTTAGGATGTCGAATCTGATAAATTAAATTCCTTACTCGTTTTCTAACTTTGTATTAATCTCTGAAAGGGATACGAAAGAAAAGAGTGACATTTTGACTAGAATCAGTCAAATAAAAGCTTTGCAACACACAATGCAAATTGTGTATGCAACCCCAATACACCGGGAATTTTTTGCTTTTAGTAATTGTCAATACTCTCTTCTAATCATAGATGGCAGCACATGTGACGTAATTTTATTAAGGATATGATAGATATAAAAAAATATATCAGAGCAATGAAAATACTGTAAAATTTCAAAAATGCGACGGTGTAGTTTACCTCCCACATACAGATATGGACACATGCTTTCAGGTTATCTATTTTCAATATGTATGCACTAACGTAGCGGGGTTGGTTTGATTATTTTTTATATTTATACCCAAAGTACCTCTCTCGAGGGAGTGCAATACTGATTAAGACTGTAAATAACTCTATTGGTCAAGGGTTAACTGATTTCCGTTCCAAATGTCATTGTGAATATATTAAATAAATTTAAACTCAAATATCAAAACAGTGTAAGTATAATTTTGAATTTTGCGGAAGAAATTTATTATTATTTATGTTTTTATATATTATTTTGGATAAACTTAAAGATAAATTAATATAAAAGGTATTTAAATTTTTAGTTAAAAGAAAATTTTAATAATTAATTCATAATTAAATTTGAAGCTTATGCATACTTTCTTAAATATCAGATTGACTTATAGCATTACAATAAAAAGATAGTCGATCATGGCGAAAATGCAGTTTTTGAACGCACATTTTTCGTTTTAACGGCATTCAACGTCTAATTCAATCCAATATTTGATGTTGAATCTAAAAATAAAAAGAAAAATGGTACATGCCATTTGAAATAACAAAGTTGATGTCTACTTACGGTAAAACCGGAAGTTACCGGAAGTTGAAAATATTTTCATTGAATAGATCGTACTAACAAAGCCCTGTAACCCAATTTTAAAATTTCAAATATCTATAGTTCTCTATATAGGTTATCCCATTTAAAAAAAATAATATTTGAGTTAAATTTAAATCTGCATGCTGCTGCATTTGCGATGGAATTTTGACAACATTCGGTCAAAGCCACACAACTTTTATTGAATGGGTAATTATTGAATTATTTGGAAATATTATTGTTAAGTTATATCGACAGCTGATTTTGACCGTCATACCCCCCGAATCTTCACACAAGCGCATATTAAACTATATAATACATGTAGTAAAATAATAGTATATTATGCAATAAGTGCGTTGAGTGGTTGATTGCCCACGAGAGCGAAGTTTAGCACACGAACGGGCAATCGGCAATCGTTGAATTAGCGCTAAACTCTCGTGGACAATCGACAATACCGCACGAGTTGCAGATACCTACTATTTTTTTTACTAATGAGGCGATAAGAGGATCAGTCTCCGGTATCACCATAGAATTGAAATCCTTTGTTGTGAATTACTAATTTTAATTTTTCAATTTATTTGTCACTTAAACGTCTCTTTTTTGGGACCTGTATTGTTAATTTCCTTGCGACAAGTTAACTTGTCGCACGGAAATGATTAAATAGCCAAACAGCAATTTTCCACCCGAAAAGGCTAAGATAATACTTACCCCGCATGAGTAAAAAAGTTATATTTTTGTACAGAATTTTGTTGTTTTGTTTTTTTAACAATTAAATTACAAAATAATACATATTCATTCGATTATTAAAAAACATGTATATATAAATAAAAATTCTAGATATTCTACATAAGTATAGATACCTTCTAAAATGACTATTGTGAAAGTTTTGCTTTTATCCTCATTTTATTATTCCGCAGTTGGTTTCCAATATTTAGGAGGAATCCTAATTTATCCTGGTAAGATCAAATATAATTAGTTTATATAGAAAAACATTGAGTTTGTTTGTTTCCAAAAAATGTAGAATTCTTGCAATATAAAAATTGTGCAGAACAAGTAAATTAAAATAGCTATTTGTTTAACTAGGGAGAAATGTGTCACTTTTCCTGTCATATGCAAGGTTTGCTGCCGAGAGCCCGTAGGAAAAGACACTTTAGTCCAGTGCAAAACATATGATTTTTTTCTAACACCTCCAGCATAAAACCACCAATTTTTTTCAGGACATTTAATTCGAATCTGTAGTTAAGTATAATAAACATTACAGTAATTTTGATGTCTATATCCATTTGATACTGAGTTTAATAAATTTATTGTAACGGTTAACTAATTAAAATAGTTCGAAAAGAAAATAAAAAATTTAATATCGAGCACAAAGAATTAAAAAGAAACAGATAAGTTTATTAAAATGAATAAAATCATTACTTATTGTATTTTAAGTAATCACAGGACAGAATGTAATTTAAAAACAATGTTTTAAACTAGTTCTAGCATGGTAATTGTAAAATAATCTATAAAATTTGACATATCAAAATTTAACATTGAAAGCCCATAAGAGATTTTTACTAACAGATTTAAGTGGCAACCGGAGTTCTTGTGAGAAGCAAATTTCACTTCTATTTTATGAGGATTTTCTAATATAAAATTGTATTTATATGCGCGCCACTGGGAACACTGAATATTGAATATTTCTCTACAGCTTTAAATGTATGTAACGATGTGGCAGCACTTTACAAAGATATTTAAGAAAAAATGGGAAACCATATTAGTTCAAAAGTACTTGATATTTTTTTAAAGAAATAGGAGCAAATTTTCATAGATTTAATGTAGAATGGCGCGGATATTTCTTTTTGTGATTTTCCATTTAAAATTAACAAAATAAATACTTTTCGAAGGTTTACAAAAAAATCCAGATTTCTCCACCCTAAGTTTTGGAATTATTAGTATTTCCTGAAAATTTCACAAAAATCAGACGAAAATTAAACGGCTTAAAAGGTTATTAAAATTTTTCAAGGGGTTCGGTTTGCTCTTAAGGTATTTACGCAACATTTAACAAAGAACTGAGCTTATAAATTCAAAATAGTGTAGTCTCAGACTGCGACTATAATAACAATGAGAATGTTATTATATTAATCGTCAGGAGAAAAAGAAAATTGCAAGATAACCTCAAAATTCAATATCATGGTATATCAAAATAATTAGTTAAAATTTAAAGGAAATAATAGAAATCCCATCTTGAACTGACTAGGAAAATAATCAGAATAAAAAAGTCTAAGGTACCAATTTACTATATTCAATATCGATATTTAAAAACGTTTAAAAATAAAAAAAGGCCACAAGTTTTACAATTAACTAGGTTAGATTTTTTTTTTAAAAACTATAACTAAATTACTTAGATTAGAATATAACATTGGAGTAAGGTAAGAGAGTAATCATAAGATTTGTGCTAATTGGCGATTTTGTAAATAAGAAAAATATTACGCTTACCTTATTCTGGCAAACAACTCTTTCACATAAAATAAAATGTTAACCGTTATTTATTTTGAATATTAACAAATGTTTACATATGTTTACTGAGTAGTTATTATCAATTTCTACAATCACGAGGTCAATAGAAACACTTCCTGAGTTTAAGATTCTCAAATTTTGTACTTGATAGCTCAACAAAATTATCCACAACAAATAATACATTCTGTCTGAGTTTACGGCAGAAGGCAATAAGAACTAAAAGATATAGGTAAAATTTAAAATTTGTTATAAATATTAAATTAACAACAAACCAAATTAAAGAGCTAAAGTCGAGGTTATTATTATTAATAAAATCAATAATAACATGTTATGTACTAAAATTCAAAATTAAATAAATCAAATAATAAAAATAAATATTCAATAAAATTATTTTTTTTACACACCGATAGTACGTAACATTATATATAAATATGGACGAATAGGGAGGAAAAGTGCCACTTTAAATCCTAAAAATAGGGTCAATTTTGAAAGTATGTGTTAGAAAAAATATTTTACTAGTTATGTCTGATGTCTTAGTTTCATCTCTTCTGATTTATATTGCAATTAAATAATCACCTTGTATATAGAAAAGGTAACCAGGTAACGAGAAAAAGAGTGACAGGTGATTTGGGGATTGATAGGAAAAAAAGAGAAATGTCAAAGGTTTTAATTTTTGGTAAGATAAAAAGTTTAAGGAAGGAAATTGTATTCATGAAGAAAATTTTTGTATAGTGTATAGAAAAGATTAATCTTATGGTACTTGGAAGGTTTATTGAGTGAAGAGTTTGTTAAGGCGTGAATACAGGAGGTAGAGTTTGATAAAAGGAGGAAGGACTTGAGTTTGTTAAGGCGTGAAGACGGGAAGTAAAATTTGAGTTTGATAAGAGGAGGAAGGACTTGAGTTTCTTAAGGCGTGAAGACGGGAAGTAAAATTTGAGTTTGATAAGAGGAGTGTTCAAAATCTAAAACATTTTTAACAGGGCTCTGAATACTCAGAGTACGGTACTGCCTTCACCCGGCAACATCAAACAAGTCGCATAGATGCGGTGCGTCATCTATGCCCCGGACCCTCATCCTGGGCTAGTTTACGTAACGACTACCAATGGCGTCCCGAGTAGGCGCAATGCGACCAATTGGACCTGACTCGGTGACGTCACTTGCGTTGCGTCAACTATGCCCCGGACACTCATTTTAAACTTTTAAACAGATCTTACGAAAAACGTTTTGTTCATAATTTTTTACCACTTTTCTTTTCAAATAATTCATCAAGGAAGCAACAAACAACCATATCATTTGTACTAATAAAATAAGTTTACAAGTGACAATATTAAAGCAACAAATACCTCTTGAAGTTGTGTTATTTTTACAAAATCACCAGCACCATCATATCTACAGCCACTTTACCAAAAGAGTTGTGCGGACACAAACAGCCACAATATTTCTTTATATAGTTTATAATAGTTTTAGTGTTAGTTATAGAGTATTTTTTGTCGGATTCTTTTATTGTTTAATAGTTTAATATTAGATTTAATGAGTGAATGAGTGTGAGTGTTAATTAGTCATTTAATTTTCAATTTTTCGATAATTCATTTTTGCTAGTTTAATAAAATTATAAACAAAAACTTTGACATTTCGTATCAATATAAACTACTTTATGAAGTAGTTTATACATATATGGCCAAAGCAACAAATTTTGTTTTTTACAAATGTCTCAATATTTTTTTTGTTATTTTTCAATATTTTAATTGAAGGAACTAAATGGTGTGGGTCTGGAGCTAAAGCCAAAAACGACAACGATTTTGGCACTGAAGTAGGCACAGACCGGTGTTGTCAGGCCCATGATAAATGCCCAGATGTCATAAGTGGTTTTAAGTCAAAGTATAATTTGAGAAATCCAAATTTTTATACAAGGTAGTTAGGCATAATAAAAACATCACAAAAAACTGATAAAGAATTTCAAAATGTCATTGCGAACTTCAGAAATTTCTATATGTATAAAAAAACAATAAATTTAATTTTGTTTTCTTACTAATAACAATCTTTTTTTTATTTTACTATTGTTTTTAAGGTTAAATTGTAACTGTGATAAACAATTTTACAATTGTCTTAAGTCCGTAAATACTGGAGCTTCAAATACTATTGGAAAAATATATTTTAATGATATAGGAACTAAATGTTTCAGTGGACAAGGAAATTCATACCAATGGTTTGATGAACAACATTATTAAGCAAGACCTTATTGCAAGAATAAAATTTATTGGAATAGACACACGGATGAAATTTTTTCAGTTATGAATATAAAATTATGATGTTGTTTATTGTTATACATATAAAAAAATAAAAAAATTACCCCAATAAAAAAGAATTTGAATGCCTAATTTGATGATCTAAATTAAACGAGATTTCCTCTGAAAACTTAACATTTATGTTTATTTGTCCTGTCTTTTAATTGACTAAATTTAATGATTTTTCTTAGTAATAAATTTAAACAATAATCCTATTTGTTATGTTATTGTTTAGTATTTGTACCGGGTGACTTTAATAATTTTTAACCATACAGCTGGCAGAATGAATCCTATTCGTAAAAGCTATATTTTTATTTGACAATATTAGTGCTGAATTTCGTGTCTTTAGATATTATATCTGTACTATATTTGTAATATATTTGTTTGAACGTCTTTTTTTAATTTTTCAAAAAGCTTGTAAAGAATGAACCTTTTTTAGTCTTAAACTTAAATATTTTTAAGTAAAGTTCATAAAAAAACTCAACTTTTTCTTTAGTAATGGGTAATATCTATACAATCTTGGACTTTATTAACAAAATTGTTTTGTTACGACAGGGAACCTGTTCGAAAATTAATTTTATTTTTACATTTTTAACATTCCAAATTCAATTGTAATTATGTAAACAATGTGCATATATTTAATAGATTGATATTGTTATCACCGAACACGTTATTTTTAGTACGTAACTAAATTATCTGAATTGAATAATGCAGTTGAAAATAACGGTAAATTCTTTCATTATCAAAGCGGTTGTTACATTTTTTCTTCAATAATAATAATTATTAAAAACTTCCAATGGCAGCGGTTTTGGAAAAACTACCAGCCAAAAAAAAACATCAAACAGCGTATGTACAAACCAGGCCATAATCGTCACAACATTGCAACTAGCAAATCCGAAGAATTTCGCCCTATTAATATTTTACCTCCAATTGAAAAACTTCTTGAAGTTGCAGTGTATGAACAATTATTAAAACATGTCAATAATAATTCTGTTTTGATTAATAACCAATCTGGTTTTCGCAAAGGATTTTCTTGTGAGTCGGCATTACAGCATACATTATGTTTTCTTAAAGGTAATTTGGATAAAAACAAATATATTGTTGGTGTTTTTCTTGACTTTCGAAGTGCCTTTGAGACAATTGATAGAGAGATACTATAAATTAAACTAAAACATTATGGTATAGAGGGTAGAGTACTGGAATGGCTTAGTGATTACTTACAAAACCGAAAACAGCGAGTTCGTTAGGCGATCAAACATCTTCTGAGATGGGAAATGATACAGGAGTTCCGCAAGGCAGTGTACTTGGGCCACTGCTATTTATATTATACATTAACGATATAGAACTATCCATAAAATGCGACTTTGTCAAGCTATTTGCAGATGATACTTTTATTTAAATTTAGAAAAGGCCATTCAAAAAATGAAAGATATCTTAAAAACTATGTAAATATTTAGACAATAATACTAAATGTTTCAAAAAATGATAGTGGAGAAAAGTGAAAGTGGAGAAAAATTTTCCTATTTCTTTGTTGGAGATAAAGCATTTCCTCTTAGAGATAACTTGTATTATTGCTAAAATTAAAAAAAATCTACATTAAAGAGTAGATATTTTCAATTTATTAACTAGCAGGCCATTTCAGGGTCAAATTAAACAAAAAAGAGCATACAAGAAGACTTCAAAAACTTTTACTAACGAACAATAAAAATAAAACTATAAACAAAACCAAACAACAGTGTTATTTTCATATATAAATAATTCAGGAACATTCATACACAAAAAACTATATATAAATATTATATATGTAAAGATAGGGTTGAACAGTGCCTGGAGAAATACCTATATTTAAATAAAAAAATCAGTCTCACAAAAAACTACTTTTTTTGTTTATAGAGGGAAAAGCAGTACTATAGGTTAGAGTCATAAGTTCTATCTCTAACCGAGCCCTTTTTTCCTCAACCAGTCCTTCGAGGATTTGGGAAATCTTTAAACATATAGGGTTTATTGTATATTCTTTAGTTTGACAACGTTTCAAAGGCTGTACATTTTTTATTGCTTCTATGAAAGCATCTTCCACTGGATTTGCTATGCTGGAAGATTTCTGTTTTTTAGAAGATGTGACTACAATATCATTCTCTTTATTTTCATTGTCTGATTCTGACAGATTCGTTGTTGTTTATCTGAAAATTTAAAAATTTAATAGTGGTCTATAAAGAAGAATGTTGTGGTTGTTGAACTTCTGAAAATAAAACATTTCATAATTGTCCATAAAGAAGAAGAGTGGTGTGGTTGTTGAATTTGAATTACAATTCATACTTTATCTTGGTGTTACTGTATCTGATAAAAATTGCAGCAGTTCAAAATGTTTCCATCTTTTTTACTGCTGCAGAGCCGCTTGTAATGTATTCAAGAATCTCTGCTTTCTTCTTGATGAAGGTGTCTCTTAGGTTCCTCCATTTCCTCTGAAGAAACTCAATATTATACCTACCTTGAAAAGATATATAGATATATACCTCCAGCCAGAGCTTTTCCTTAATTATTTTGTTTCTTTGAATTAAGGGAATTCTATTATCTCACAATTCTCTTCTTGCCTCCACTAACGATATTAGGAGTTCTTCCAAAGTATCTTCACATAATATTTCTGATTGGTCGTTCTGTTGAACTTTCTCCAATTTCCTCAGAGGTAGAGGTTTCCTCAACCGTTATGTGGTCACAAAGGTCACTTAGTGTGATGTAACCACAAAGTTCACAATAAATCAACTGAACACTCAAATAATTTAAATATGACCCCTTCACATTGTCCCTCAATAGAGTGAAATATGCCAGTATTCAATTTTATTAAATTATCGACAACATACTTATTGGCATGTTTACTCAAATTTTCAAAAACTATTCACTAATTCAACTTTTTTGCCGTATGAGTATGCACATACATGCGGTGGTTTTTTACGATTTGCGAATCGCAAAAAAATTGCGTTTATTCGTATGAGTATGGACGAGCCTTTATACAGACAACGTAGAGAGTGATACACGATATCATGAGAGCCAACATAGCTGTGACAGTTCCAGCTAGGAATAATAAGGTGGGAAATAAAACTATAGTGCCAAAAAAAATATTTGTTATAATCTAATATAAGAATGAAAAATTATACGGAGAAATTAAATTCAGAAAAATTCAATAATATATAGGGTGTCCCATTTAAAAAAATAATATTTGAGTTAAATCTAAATCTGCACGCTGCTGCATTTTCGATGGTCAAAACCGCACAACTTTTATTGAATGGGTAATTATTGAATTATTTGCAAATATTATTGTTACGTTCTACCGACAAAGGATTTTGACCGCCGTAACCCCCGAATCTTCACTGTAGCGTATATTAAACTATATAATACATGTAATAAAATAATAGGGCTTAAAAAGTCAGCAAGACAGGGCTGTACTGGTAAACCGCTGCTAAAGTATTCAAATTACTTCAAATATGTTAGACTTTTGTTAAACCACAATAAAAGATTATTTTAAAAATTTTATTTTAAATCCTAAAATTAATATACCTACCTAATAATTAATATTTTATAAAAAAAATAAGACTAGAATATTAAAAATATGGGGGTCGTAGGAAAAATAGTGTACATAACTTGTTGGAAAGTCCATTTCGTGCACTCGTTACGTTTCCGCTACTCGTGCGTAATTGACCACTTTCCACACTTGTTACGTAATATACTAATTTCAATATAGACTATGCTCTTAATATGAGTAAATATTTTTATTGGGATTGTTTTTATATCGTTATAATTTAACCTTTAAAGAATAAAAACCCAAAACATAAGATCATTATTTACTTTGCAGAATCTGCTAATAAACTTAATGATTATTCGTACATGACGATATCCTAACAGGTAAATTCCATGGCAGTAAAGATTTTTGCCTTAGATGCGTTATGCAAATAGTTGCTTTAGGTAAGGCGATAGTTGTAATTCTCTTTTATCTTCTGATCTCAAGTAAATAAAGTGATTGTTAAACAGTTAAATCGGTTGCAATGTATAATGCTAAAGGAACTATAATTGTTTTCGATTATCTAGATAAAATCAGTTGAGTAATAATTCAGGCATTAAATTTAAATGTTTATTAATAAAATTACAGAGTTTGTTTCAGTTTTTGTTAATACTGAACACACCTTAGGTTCAATATTTTTTAGTAATCACTAGTTTACGGTCGATACCGTTGCATGAACTACCGGGGATAATCAGATTCACAAGTTTTTTTTGACATATACACTTGACTCACTACACGCAAAATTTCAGTAGATTTATTAATGTGACAACTTATTGTTATTTTTTGTCTAAAACATCGATAGGGGGAAACTAAAATTGAAATATTCTCTAAACAAAAACATTGTTTACTATGGTGAAATTTCGGAATATTTGGTTCCAGGCCCATATACTCCTATTCCTCTTCCTTCTGTTGTTCTAGAACCATCTGTGTACAGTTTCATGGCACTTCTCTTGAGTTTTGAGATGGTATCTTTGTCCCATTCGCTTTTGTTACTTAGCTTTGTGTTGAATTCTTTCACAAAGCTAGACTTCTTTGTCATCTCATCTTGGGACATGTCCCAGGTTTGGTGATTTTCGACTTCTTCCTGGAATCACCATGGGACATGCCCCAAGATGAGATGACAAAGAAGTTTAGCTTTGTGAAAGAGTTCAACACAAACCTAAGTAACAAAAGCGAATGGGACAAAGATACCATCTCAAAACTCAATAGAAGTGCCATGAAATGGTACACAGATGATTCTAGAACAACAGAAGGAACAGGAATAGGAGTATATGGGTCTGGAACCAAATATTCCGAAAGTTTAGGCAAATCTCCGAGCATTTTCCAAGCTGAAATATACACCGGAAAATATGTTCAGTTCAACATAGAAAGAAATTTTCGTAGACAAGAGATCATCATCATCCTCGCACGTAATCAACTCCAAGATAGTTTGGGAGTGCCTAGAGAATCTAAACGAACTAGGCAAGAACAACACTGTCACCCTACTATGGGTCCCGGGACATACTGGAGTGGAGGGTAATGAAATAGCAGACGTACTCGCAAAAAAAGGGGATGAAACACCATTTCTGGGACCTGAACCCTTCTGCGGAATAAGCACCAGTACAATACTTAATGAACTTGGAAAAGAAGTAAATAAGAAAAGATCCCAATACTGGATAGGACTACAAGGAATGAAGCAGGCCAAGACACTACTGGGGAACTATAACCAGAAGAGGTCTGACGACTGCATCAGTAAAAGTAAAAATAAGCTCAGAGTATTTCCCAAGTTTGTGTGTTGAGACTGTATTCTTCACAACCATTTTTTATTCTTTGGAAAAAACACAAAACTTACTAACTAAACTAAATAACATTTACGCTAATAGACCGAATGTCTGAAGCTATTTGTTTGCTCTCTTATTAATGATGCGCAAAATTGGGGTTGATATCTCCCAAGTTTGTGTGTTGAGACGTAAATGGACTGTATTGGATTTAAATAACGAGGTTCTTCACAACCATTTTTTATTCTTTGGAAAAAACACAAAACTTACTAACTAAACTAAATAACACATAGGCTAATAGAAAGAATGTCTGAATCTATTTGTATGATCTCTTATTAAATTTGGAGAAGACCGCCTGCAAAGTCCTAGGGCTAAAATGGAACCCAGCACCAGACAAATTCCAGATCTCCACCCCCAGCTCGCTAAGAACCACCCATTTGACCAAAAGAACTATGTTGTCTCTCATTGCCCAATGTTACGACCGCTTAGGCTTGGTGAACCCAATCATCGTACAAGGCAAGCTAATCATGCAACAACTTTGGTCAAAAACCTTCTCCTGGGACATGGATTCTGTGACGCCAGTTTGGCAGCCTATGGGTGTTGCATCTACTTGCGTGCTTTTTACTCTGACCACTCTCTCTCTCTCCTCTCAGTTAGTAGCAGCCAAATCAAGGGTTGTACAAATTAAAAAACCTCTCACCATTCCAAAACTAGAATTAAATGCGATGGTTCTCCTATCTCAGTTATTTTCGCGATTAAGTGCTATACTACAAAATCATGTAGTCATCTCGGAAAGTACATTGTGGTCCGACTCACAGATATGTCTCTCTTGGCTCAAAGGGCCTTCCTCCAGATGGGCAATTTTTGTCGCTAACCGTGTGTCCACCATTCATTCTCTCACTTCTCAAGTTAGTTCGAGACATATTCGATCCCAATATAATCCTACCGACTTCCTTTCCAGAGGACAACTTCCCGAAAATTGTATAAGTAAATGGATGCACGGCCCTGAAATTCTTCTAGACAATAATGCAGACATATCCTCATATGACTCGTTCTCATTGATCTCAAATCCTCCAGAAGTATCGGTGAGCACTACCGTCCAAACCAATGTCTGGTACATTACCTTTCAAAATTTTCTTCTCTGACTATTGTAATAAGGTCTAAATCTAACCTTGATCTCTGGTTTTCTGGACGATGTGAAGATCCGGCTCGAATGGGACCATGCGCAAAATTGGGGCTGATAAACCTTTTTAGGCACGCCAAAAAAGCGTCCGCTGAGAGATCTGACACTAATTCTAAATGAACGGCTTTTGTAGAGAGACACACAAATAGTGCCAAATAACTTTTGTATTTATTCAATTTATTCAAAGATTATTATTATTATTAAAAAAAAAACAGGGCACTGCCGTCTGAGAGGCCACCTAAAGAAACTCGGATTAGTAGACAAAGAAGACTGCAGATTCTGCGAGGAAGAGGAGGAAACCTCTATCCACATTCTCTCAGAATGCATTACCCTGCAAAATCCAAGAGTACGAACCTTGGAGAATATCAAATAGAAGAGAAAGATCTACCTAACCTGAAACCTACCAACATCCTGAACTTTTTGAAAGCAATAGGACTGGAGGAACTGCTCTAATCGTTGAGACATCCTTTAACGACAGGGCAGCAGTAGGGGCACAATAGATCTTATAGGTCGCGGTGTATCGACACCCCCATCACAGATAGATAGATAGATAGATGGTGAAAAATGACAGGTAAACTTTCTATTTGGAATTTTCCAACGTTCAAAAGATTTTTGCGTACCGTCTTGTACGCGTGCGCAAAATTTTTTTTAAACTAACCTCCCGATGGAAGATCCCTTTCTGAAGGAGTTATATCCAGTTAGGGATCGGTAAATTACGTGATTCCATGAATAGTTTTGGTCGGTACATTTCGATTGCAAGCTATCGAAATATAAGTTTTTCCCTTATCTTCATTTTTATGAAACCCGGTGTTGAATTAAAAACCATTCAAAATTAAAATCACCGCCCGGGAAGTTTTACATGAATCACCCTGTAAAGTTATAATATAAACAAGTATCATCATCGTATCATTCGATCTTTTTCTAAAAATTTCGGATTGTTGTTTCGTTTTCTTAACTGGTATATTTTAAAAATTAAAAAAAGAAAATCGAGGTCGAAAATAAGAAAAAGTTCGTTTAGTCCAGCGGGTGCCCCTAGATATAAATAAATTAAGCTTCTCCCATTAACTACGACAATACACTTATCCTTATCTTACGATCTTCAAAGACGCATGGAATGAATGGCGTGAGACTAAGCCACCTTGTAAATCAAATGATTCCTTGAACAAACATAATTATCCGGACAGGATGTGGCAAAACGTAACCGGTAATTATGTGTTTTGCTTAGAGAATAAACAGGACGGTTTTTAAGAGCCAACAACAAATTTGAAATTAAAGTGATGGAAGCTAACAAGGGTCGAGCTGCAGGTTTTATCATTTTTCAAAAAGTCTATGTTATACGCTTGACGACAATCATTCAGGGTATCTAAAAACAGATAATTTTTCACCGATCGATACTCAGTAATCTTTTTAATTTATAATGTAGAATTGACCTTTGAAAAGGATAAAGTATTGAAAATATAGCCACGAGTATTAAATTTGTACAAGATATAGATAATATTCAAGATCTTAATGTTGATAGCCTTTGAACCCATATCTATGAATAAATTAACAAAAAGTATCAACAACTTAAAGAATAAAGCGACAGGCGACGATATTCTAAGTACAAAACTAATAAAAGAAACATTCGAAACTACTGGATATCCTCTGTTAAACTTAATAAATGTCTCCTTAACAAATAGCCGAATCCCAAGTGCTTTAAAAACCACAACAATTGTGCCAGTGCCAAAAGTATCGAAACCTACTACACCAGCTGAATATAGGCCTATAAACCTGATTCCTATTGTCAATAAGATTCTAGAAATTGTGGTAACAGAGCAAATGAAGAAGTATTTCGAAGAAAATGATTTGCTGTTTGAGTGCCAATCAGGGTTTAGAGATCATCATTCCTGTGAAACCAGTCTTCAGCTTGTATGTGGAAAGTGGAGGAGTGAAATCAATAAGTTCAATATTGTGTTAAGTGTATTTATTGATCTCAAACGTGCATTTGAGACGATAGATAGAAGTAGGCTTCTGCAAAAATTAGAGGCATATGGGATAAAAGGTAGGGCTTTATGCTGGCTAGAGATTATTTGAAAGACAGGCTTCAGAAAACTAAAATTAAAAATTCGGTATCTCAAATTATGCCCAACAATTATGGAGTGCCCCAGGGGAGTGTTCTGGGACCACTATTATTCATTATCTATATTAACATTTTTGTTAAACTAGATAATAGTTTTGTGAACCTGTTTACTGATGATACATTGCTTTCTGTTGCGGGCCAGAACTTTAATGAAATAACTGAAAAAATGAATGGAGAACTCAACATTTTATACAAATGGCTCTGTTCAAGTAAATTAAAATTAAATAGTTCGAAATCAAATTGTATGGTTCTAGGTACGCAGCAGAAATGCAATGAATTTTATAGGTGGTGAAAAAGTTGTTTTTGGTGATCAATGCAAATACTTAGGGGTAATGTTAGATAGTAGGTTGTGCTTTTCTGTTCACGTAGATTTTCTATGTAAGAAAATTGGAAAAAAAAGCTGGTTTTTTCTATAGAATTTCAAAAAATCTCTCTTATTGGTCTAAGTTACTTATTTTTAACACAATAATTAATCCATACTTTACCTATTGTATTTTGTTATTAATTGCATGTAACAATACCGAGATTCGCAGGTTACAATTATTACAAAACAAATGTATGCGTACAATTTTAAATTGTCCCCGACTTACACCAACTGTTTATATTTTAAAAAACATAATAATTAGGTGTATTAAACAAAGATAAATGGTGTGGTATTCAAAATAATAAAATAAATGGAATTGAAGAAACCCAGAATGATATTGATAAATAAATTAAGAAGAAGATGTAGGAGTATGATTTAACTTATTGAAGAAACCCTGAATGATATTGATAAATTAAGAAGAAATGGAACTGAAGAAACACTGAATGGTATAGATAAATTAAGAAAGAAGAGGATATGGTAGGATTTAATTTACAAATAGGGACGTACATTGGATTAAACACAAAGGTCGGACAAATAAGTGTACTAAATAGAAGAACTTTTGTAAGTGTTTTTTTTTTATAATTGAAACTTTAATAATTTTAAGTAGTTCTAGGTGTAATTAATATAGTTGGGTAATTTAATTTTTATAATATTTGTTTAAAATTGTTTTATTCTAATAATTTGTAAATAAAGAATATAAAATTCGTAACTAATCACAAATTTTTTTGAACTCACTTAATTTTTTTGGGCCCTGAGATTAAGTTAAGTTGTAAAATTTATAAATTAAAAAATTAAATTTTAAATTAAAATAATTAAATATCATAAAAAAAAAATAAATAATAACATTACAATATGTTACTTGCTAGCTTGTTATCGCTTATAGAGATGCTTATCGTTAGACCTTCTACAATATTTGAGAATATGAGCACTAACTAAAACTATTAAAACTCAGACATAAAATGCTGATATCTGCTACAAATATCGTTACAACGGGTGAACACAAATGACAAAAACAAGAAACTGTGGTATTGAAATAAAACTGTTTTGTTTGGTACAACTAAAATAACCATACAAGGAATTTTTTGCTTTAAAAATTGTCAATACTATCTTCTAATCTAATATAGCTATTGACTTGTACGAGTTTGGAATTTTATTGATTGGATTCGAAAAGCCTAACTGACGGAGCCGAAAGGCAGAAACCGGTCTTAGGATGTCGGATCTGATAAATTAAATTTCTTACTCGTTTACTAACTTTGTATTAATCTCTTAAAGGAATACGAAGAAGAGAGTGACATTTTGACTAGAATCAGTCAAATAAAAGCTTTGCAACACACAATGCAAATAATTGTAATCATAGATCTACATTTAAAAACATACAGGGTGAGTCACGGTGAACGCGACGGTCCATTGTGGCTAAACGGTTAATATTTTGAAAATTTTGTTTATTCATGGATATGTGGGTTGATAAAGGCTACATTTTAAAATTATTTTGAAATATACAGGTTGTCCCAAAAAAGTGTGGCGTATCAAAGTTATATTCATTTCTGTAGTTCATAGTGGTCTCCTTTTTATTCAATTTCTCTTCTAATGGAAATAAAACCACTTATTTTAAAGAAAAAGGGGGGCTTTAATGATGTTTCGACTTGACTTCGCAAGTCGTTTTCAAAAAGTGATAACAAAATATAATTTACTATAGAAACAGAACACTTGATAATCTTACAAAAAATATGACAGCAACATAGGACACGGAGAAAGATTTTGAAATTGAAGATGTCAAAATCTGTTTCCATCATATTTTTGTGACGTTTCTGGAAACGAATTTTAAAAAAGAATAGCGCATTTGCATATTATAAGAAAATTTATACTTCGTCATAAATGAAGTTTTCTTAATAATATTATCATAAGAAAAAACCAGATAAAAAACTTATGAGACTATCCCGATATAGAGGGTATCCAAATTTTTGAAATTTGAACAATTAGAAACACATTCGTTATTATTTAAACATATCAATGCTGCTTCTTTAACTTTGCGGTTATAATTATTAGGTTCTTTTAATAATCTAGTTGAAGAATTCCATTGTATTTTATGACCAAAATCCCATGCATGTTCACATATTTTGGATTTTTCGAATTGTTTATTTTTAATGTATGATTGGTGTCCATATAGAATTTATTACATTCGCATGGCATTGTGTAAATACAATTTTTTGTATTTTGAATTTCAATATTTTGTATTTAATATTAAAGATTTTAATGTATTATTAGTTTGAAATCCTTCTAATTTTTTCGGATAATTTTGGAATATAAGGAATTTTTACTATATTTGAATGAACTATTAGGGGATTTAAATTTTGATCTTTATTTTTGATGTCTCGGTAAAGTTCACGATTTATAAATTTATTTGGGTAGTTGTACTTAATTAAGACAGATTTAACAAGTGATAATTCATTATTTAAAATATTGTCATTTGAACAAATTGTTTTTGCTCTATCGGAAAGAGATTTGACAATACCTCGTTTAACACAAATTGAGTAGTTTGAATTAAAATTTAGATATTTTTTGTATGTGTTTCTTTTCTAAAAACTGACGTTTCAATACAATTGTTATTATTGTGTAGCGGTAATTTTTTATTATTTTCAATTTCAATTATAAAAATAGTAGGTTTAGAATTATTAATATTATGTAAAAATGTTTTTTTTTCCTATCGTGTTGCCAAATTGCAAAGATATCATCTACATATCTAACCCAGACAGAAGGTCTTAAATTTTGTTTATTTACAATTTCCATTTCAAAATCCTCCATGAAATTATCACACGATTTTGGTGACAAACGTGAACCCATTGCCATACCAAAATTCTGTTGATAAAAATCACTATTTAATTGAAAATATGTAGTTTTAATACATAATTCCAACAATGCTGGAATTGCTGAGACGTTTAATTTAGTTCTATTTATTAATGTATTATCACCTGTCAACTTCTTTCTATTACACTCCAATGGCTTGAGTCCAAAAATACATCTGTCGCCTTCATATGGATATAGGGATCAAAGGAAATGAACTTGCTGATCAAGCAGCAAAAGAAGCTACAAATATGAATACCATCGATCAAATTCCCACTCTAATGGACGATATATGTAATAACATTAAGGATAAAATAAATAAGCAGTGGCAAAATGAATGGCAAATCCATAATTCATTGCTAAAAACAAATAAAACCAATACAATCCGTTGGATTTGTCCTGTTCGGTTAACAAGAAGAGAAGAGGCTGTTATCACCAGACTCCGAATTGGACATAGCAGAGCAACTCATAGCCACTTACTCCTTGGCAGACAACAACCAATTTGTCAAGTTTGCGATGAACACATAACAATTAAACATATACCGATTGACTGCAAAAAATACAAAAGAGATCGAAATGAGGTAAAATTACCACGAAATTTAAAATTATGCACCAACAATTCACACTACATTAAGAAAACCTTACAATATTTAAGAAAGCACCTTATAATGTAATTAAAATAGAATACACCTTTCCGTAATAGGCTAATGACCGCAGTAGTCGATGCCTTAAAAAAAATAATAATGGAATAGGTTGTTCCAGCAAGTCAAATGTAAATATTGTACAACGTTTTCAATCAAAGGCACTAAGAATTATTGCAAATATCCCATGGTATGTGTCCAATCATACACACGGATTTTGACATGCCCTTTATTGAAGAAGAATGCAGGAAAAGAGCCCGAAAACATTTTAACAGATTTGAACACCATCCCAATGATCTAGCTTCAAATCTCGTCAATATCGTGAACCCAAATCGACTGAAGAGAAAATGGCCAACCGACCTACTGTAGGACTGTGTCAATGAATGCGGAGCCGTTGGCTGCTTTCACACTTGTCAGCACGACAACGACACGACATGGAGTAGGGATGAATTTACATTGAAAGCGATATAGTGGCTTCGTCGATTTCAATGTAAATTCATCTCTACTCCATGTCGTGTCGTTGTCGTGCTGCCTAGTGTGAAAGCGCCCGTTCCCGACAAGAAGCCATCGAATTAGCTCATAGAATTTATATTGTATACGACATATATATAAGTTGTTCGGATAAAAAAATTAATGGTATTTTTGTAAATTATCTTATTGTTTTGTCAATAATTCCCCTTTCATGCAGAATTTTCAACACATGTCATTTGGTACATTATCGAAAGATTTTTCTAGGTTAATCAAAACCAATCCAATCTATATTTACTTCAAGTGTACACACATAATTATTCAACATTTTTAAAGGCTAATATTTCCGCCGTCCCTTATCTCTAGGAGGTCTTCTACTTCGTTCTTCATGCGCATATGCTTGTCCACTCATCAACAACGTACTTATCCTATACATCCTCCTCGTTGATCTTCTTCTATTCTCTTAGCGGAATCTTACTGCCTGTTGTCTCATCTTGACTTTAATGACTATAATCAAGAAATGCGAGAAAACCGTAGTTTGTTCCCCTATACTTATCACTGGCTTTGTGGTTGGTGGCAACAAGACTTGGTTTCTTAGCAGGACAGTGGCGGAGAAAGTATGGAATTTGTTTTGTTATTTGAAAGGTGGCAACAAGAGAGAGAGAGAGATAGAGAGAGAAGTGTAGTTGTATAAGAAAGATGGAGTGCCATAGAGAACAATTGCCTAATAAACTAAAATTATATTTATTATTTTTTGTTTGAAAGATATTTATCATTTCCATTTTGCGAAGCGCTCGGGAAAAATTATAAAAACGACTCATTGGCCAACGACGATTTCGTACTGATACAATTTAGTCGCTTTCAAAGATTATTATTTATCGTGTGCTTATTGTCATTTGTGTGCTTATTGTGATTTGTGTCTATTTTTAACGTTTTAACGTTTATTTCTAAACAATTTATTTATTTTACTCATAAACTGGTAGACACCGCAGAGACCTCCACGTTCGAAAAGGTAAAACGATAGGAAAAGTATTCTCATTGAACGTCCAGAAATAATAGTATAGAGAAGAAATTATCTCAGAAAAATTGACGAACTTCGGAAACTTAACAAAAAAATTTACTACATGGATGTGACGTGTGTTAACCAGGGACATACGGTCAAACAAGTATGGCAAGATGGAAAAATAACCAGTGCACGACAAGCCTTTATTGAAGGGTTGTCAACTGGGTTAATACAGCGGCCTGGAAAAGGAAGTTGCCTGATAGTTACACATATAGCGACAGCGGATTTCTATCAAACTGATATTTTCTTCTAAAAAAACTGGCGATTACCATGTGGAGATGAATGCAGAGGTGTTTGAAAAATGGTTTGAAGGTATCATTCAACTTTTGGAACCTGGGTCTGTTATCGTCATGAATAATGCCCCCTATCATAGTCGGCATTTAGAACCATTACCGAAATAATTATGGAAAAAAGCTGAAATTCAACAATGTTAATAGATAAAAACATCCATTATAAACAAAGATAGTCTAAAGGCGGAATTACTACAGATTACAAAACTACATGTTTATAAATATAAAAAATTCGCAGTTGATGAAATGGCGTTAAGTTGTGGAATGACAGTTTTAATAATACCTCCTTACCACCGCGAATTTAATCCTATAGAATTGATCTAAGCGCAAGTAAAAGGACAAGTAGCACGAGAAAACAGAACATTTAAAATGACGGCTGTATAAAATCACCTTAAAAAAGCCATTCAAAGCGTCACTGCAGAAAACTGGAAGAAATGCATCAAGCGCGTTCTGAAAGAAGAACAAAAAATGTGGGACATAGACATATTGAACCAGTCATTATCAACTTTGCTTACGATAGCGGTAGCGACAGTGCATCTGACGAATCTGAGGTGGAAGATTAGACGAAAGGTATGTATAAAGATACAAAAAAAATTAAAAAAAAGTTTTTAGTTTATTGTCAAAATAATTAACTATTTGGGTTAATTCTTAACCTTTTCAAAAATTAATAAGCACGCCACTGCCTTCAATATGCCAAGGGCCAATAAAACTCTCAATCATTTTTGGTTCTAGTATAGTAAATATTCTCATATTTTTATTAAGATGTGCTTTTAATTTATTACTTAATATTAATAGAAAATGATTTTTTTACGTGAACGAAAATGAAAATGTATTTATTTCTTTCGAAATTTGAGCAGTTCTCCGCCAGTATGACAATAAATAAAACAATTTTGTTTACCCATATAATAATAATAAAAACGATCACTATTTTGTTTAGCTATTAAATGATCATAATTGGCTTATAACAAAGTTTACGAAAGTTGTGTAATTATCACATTTTTAATTGATATTTATTGTTGAAAATTCACTATTTAGTATTTTAAATTATTTTTCCAATGAAGAGTATCCTGACATTATTTTTGTGTAGGGTTTCTGTAATGGCAATAGTAGATAATCGATAATACAATATGAAAGGGCTTTCCAAATAGAATAATAATCTAATGACAAAACTGTTTTCCAATATTGCAGAAAATTTGGAGGAAAGTTTCCTTCAACCCATACTCAAAAAAGAAACCATCAACAAAACTTAGTAGAAATTTAAAACATTTTGGAAATAATGCAGAGTGCAAGAGTATGAAAAAAACTAAAAAATTAAAATTATTATCCTTTTCTCGTTCAGCAAAATTAACGTTTAGAATGAGGCTTCGCTTACAAAACCTTACTTACTGTTGATGTGTTGGCCGGATTAGTTAATGGTTATTTAATAGGATGGTATATTATCGAAGACGGATTAAATGCACAAATTTATTTAATTTTTTTAGACGACACGATACCCGTTTTATAAGAAAATGTTTTAGTTTGTGGAATGTAGAGTTACTATAGAATTTGGTTTGTTTTTTTAGGCATCGACTGCTATGGTCATTAGCCTATAGACCGTAATACCAACTACAGTTTGTTGGTAAGAAATGTTACAGTTTTAAGAAGTGTATTATGTGAATTTAAGCAATTTTGTAAGTTGAGGATTTGTCTCAGGGAAATGTGAGTATGTGTTTAGCAGTTATTTATATTCTACAGGTATTGCAAATAGGTGGTCTTAACCCACATAAAAGAAGGCTATGCGTTAGGTGTATGTGTCCTATTCTCAGCCTAGGTAATGCCACTTGTGCACGTCGCTTTAGTGGAGGATGAGTAAAAATTTTTATTTGCGGCTTTATCTCTTTAAGCTTTGTATCTGATTCACTCCATTCTTACTGCCATTTGTTGATTGTTTTCTCATTTAGGAGTACTTTTAGGTCATTAAGGAATGTGTCTTGAGAGGCAGTGCGGGCGGCATCGTCAACCTGTTCATTACCTTGGATGCCAATATGTCTCGGGATCCATAGAAAGTCTACTACCTTTGCTGATTCACGTAGCAACTGGATTACGCAATTAATCATTTGGATTAAAGTATCAAACGAGAAAGTGTTATGTACGGCTTGGAGAGCGCTATGTGAATCAGAACATATGAGGTAAGATCCACTTTTTCTTTTTTTCTTCACTGGATTAAAACCACTTATTTGTTAAAAAAGTTTTTAATTTAACAAATAAGTGGTTTTAATCCAGCGAAGAAAAAAAGAGAAATTGAAATATAAACCACTATGAGCTTCCGAAATGAAGATCCACTTTTTCTTGAGTGTTTGTAGTATAGCAAATAGTTCTGCTGTAATTATAGAATCTATAGGGTGTAAGGTGTATCGGTATATTTCTCTGACACAGGCAAAAGCTCATCCTACTCTGTTATTTGTTTTGGAGCCATCGGCATATAAAATATTAGTGTCCAGGTAGTTGGCAGTTGGTTTGTTATTCTCAGTTTTAGATTTTAATTATATTTTACATTAATATTAGTTATTGTTAAAGTAGAATATTTAGGTAATTCTTTATTATTAAACAATATTGATAAAATATATTCTATTTATTGCTTTTTACACCGATTGAGAACTGCTTAAATTTTGAAAAAAATATACACATATTTTGGTATTTTCTAAAAAACAAAAAACAAATGTTAGTGAAAAGGTGCTCATAAAAAAAGTTATTTTATATTGACCTTAAAAAAACTGAAAATGTGAAAAAATTAATGAAGCTATTTGATACATATTTCCAATTTTATATAGAAAAGCAATCAATATTTTTGAGTTTCATGACGGTACTGGACGTTTTTAAATCTTTTTATACATGTACTTATGAATACTAACCACTGTATTGCATATACCAAACACAAACTACCTATTTCTTCAAGAGTAATAAGTAATATCACCCTGTAAGTCAGCAACAAAGTTCAAGTAGGTTTTATATATAGTCACTATCCATGGTCACTAATACATCCCACTTGCTTTTGTCCGTAACGTAATGAAACACACTGTATAATAAAAAATCAACAGGACTGGCCATATATTGCAACGATTTTAACGATTAAACAGACAAAAATGGAGTTAAAATACGAGACATATTAGAACAACTAGAAATCGAAAAGAGTATGGGCGGTAATAAGTTTATAGTGATTTACCAAACCAGATTTACAAGTATCCTAAATAATAGATCATATAGCAAATATTAGGTAAAATATAAGAGATACTAACAAATTTATTTTTATTCGAATATGTCAAGAACAAGAACTTTTCTGTCCTAGGACTTTTTTCGTACTTTTTCAGACGGCGAACTGTCCGGAAAAGTAAAATATAGGTATTTGGCTTACCTTTTTGTTTTAGCTTTAAATTAATAGTTCAATAGGTCAATACTATTTGGTGTATTTTGTTATCGGAATAACATATTGACTGAATACCCTGATTAATCACATCAACAATAATGGATACACAATTGCATACGCAGATGACATAGTTGTCTTGCAGACCGGCTTTGAGAACTTACTATGCGAAAGAGTGCAGGATGGGCTCAAATTAATAGAAACATGGTGTAAGGAACACTCACTGTCTATCAATCCCAACAAGACTGAATGGCCCTTTTCACGAGGAAAGAAGAATATCGGGCTAAAAACTCCCTGAAATTTTCAAAAGCAAATTAAACTTCTCTGAAAAGGTGAAATACCTTGGTATTACCCTCGACAGGAAGTTTAACATGGAACTCTCACCTACAAAGCAGAGCAAAAGAGCATATGTGGCTCATGAGCAATGTCGGAGGATAGTGGGACGTACATGGGGTCTTTCACCCCGAGTGGCCACCTGGATCTACACTGCAATCGTAAGACCAATGTTAACATACGGAGCCATTGCATGGGGACCGAAGGTTCTACAAGCAACGGCCATCCACAAATTATATCAAATACAGCGAATGGCTTGTTTAAACATAACAGGAACCATGAGAACACCAACCGCGGCAATGGAATTAATTACTGGTCTGGCCCCTCTGGACCAGCACATCAAAGAGGTTGCGTTGATGGCCATGTTACGATTGCGCACGGCTGGTGTAAACCCCGAAGTAGGAGTGGGTCAATTGAGACTAAGCATATGGCGAAAAGCGCTTACTGCACTACCTCTGCTGCAGGCGGTCAGCGATGCAATTGAACCCAAGTTTGTGTTTAAACAAACCCTACAAAATACAGATAAAACAGAACACGGAGTCAGATGCTCCAAATGCAATACGCATATACTCAGACGGATCCAAAACCAAAGATGGCTCAGGATGTGGTGTCCACTCCAGATCACTAAGCCTAAGAATTAAGTGGGGAATGGGAAAAATTACCAGCCTGGTTCAAACAGAACTGGCTGGTATCTCAATTGCCACAAAAGAACTAACCAGAAAAAGAATTTCTGGAAAAAACATAATAATCTGCACTGACAGCAGACAAGCTCTACTAGCCTTGAATAGACAGCGTGTTACATCGGCTAGTATTAGAGTGCCATCAAGCTTTAGCTAACGCCTCGGTAGATAACAATATTATCCTGAAGTGGGTACGACAGGAGTAAAGGTAACCGCATTGCCGATTCCTTAGCCAGGCAAGCGGCTGGACTAAGGCATACACCTGCCGATATAAAGGAGATGTCTCCTAGTGACTTGTCCACTTTCCTGGAAAGGACGGGATGGGCGATGACCTAGGAGGACAACTCCTCGGGAGGATGTACAATGGGTCAAATGTGGCTTAAGTGCTGTGGGACTAATTCACCCTGCCTACTCTACAGATACAGAATATATTGACTTGCTGTGTTATGGTTTGCCGGCTGAGATGTTAGCCATAATCGTCCGAAAAAGTAACACTTCTCGTCCTTGTATAACAAGCTACTATTTTATTTCACTGATTAAAATAGAATCGTTTGCGACATATTTTAATAACTAAAACGAAATTGTTTTTTTAAAGCAAGAAATCAACATATTTATATCTCAGTATTGATTGATTTTATTTACTACAAAAGAAGGCTAAATTGCTGATTTAAACCCTGCTGGCATAGAAAAAGAAAATGTATAACGTAAATGTTAAAAGCAATCATTTCTAACACTATCGTTTCCACTGCTAGTGTGGCATTTCTAAGACTTTTCATATTAGATTTTAGCGATACGCATAAATCAATCCACCATCATCGATCATCTCGTGCATATCGTGAAGGAATGGGTCTTACTATGTTTCCGGCACTGTGCTCCTTGACCTTTTGTCTTTTAGTGACTGTAGACGTACAAGTATACACAAGAAAGCAAGGCAACTGCACTCAGATTTAGATTAAACGCTAAAAGAATTGACTTAATTTATTTACCAAAGATATTTTTCGTATTTTGTGGGGATAACAAAAAATTAAGTAATTGATAAGATTACTAAACTTATTATAAGTGCAGGTGTAAGATTTTCTGAAGTAATGTCAAAGTTTATATATAAAGAGATAGGATAGGGGAATACTGTGAAAATAATAAGGAGTGGAACCTATTTCCAATATAATAAATAAATGAAATGCATTGAAAATAGATAGATAGACGCGAATAAAAAAATTAAAGATTGTCTATTAGTTGAAACTGTCTCCCCAGACCAAGCAAGGAAATTATTAAGCATTAATAGATTTAACGACATGGATGTAGAAGTTGTTCCCCATATTTCGCTGAATCATAACCATATATCCTCATATATTCTTATACTTTTATATTTTAATTATAATTTATATTATTTGGCAACTGGTAGACACACAACATAAAGGATATAATTGAACAGTTACCACGACCATTCCTTCTCGTTGGTGACTTCAATTCTCACTCCCCGTCCTGGGGCTCCCAGTTGTTAGATACTAGGGGACGGCGTGTAGAGGCTTTGTTAGAAGACAGGAATTTATTACTACTAAATAATGGAAAGCCGACCCATTTTAATACAATAAACGGGGAGACTTCTGCCATTGACCTTAGCTTATGTTTCCCCAACTTGGCCCTCGATTTAATTGGAATACTTTGGAAAACCTTCATTCTAGTGACCATTTCCCCATTAGTATCAATGTAGATACCCCATTAAAAGAATTTACAATTAAGGAAAGATGGCTACCTGGCAAAGCAAATTGGACAAAATACGCTAATCTAGTCAATATACACAACCTTCCGAATGATATTTACAGTGCCGTTGATACCCTTACCCAGTCCATCATACACGCAGCTAAAGCTAGTATACCGATGACAAAGATATCCAAATCTCACCGGCCAGTACCTTGGTGGAACGAAGATATCAGAAAAGCAATTTTGGAAAGGAAAAATTATACAACTTATTTAAAACCTAGTTAAGTTCAAAAAAGCTAGAGCATGTGCCAAAAAGAAAGTCACTCTTGCAAAAAAGGCATCCTGGGATGAGTACATATCCACAATACACAATACACAATACAACTTCGGAAGTGGGAATAAATGAAATTTGGAGAAGGATTAGAATTATCGCTGGTAAGAATACCTTTAATTATCCAGCAGCTCTCGTTATTCAGAACGAAACATTAACTGAACCGTCCGTTATTTGTGAAGCATTTGCCAAACATTTCGAAGATATCAGTAGTTCAAATAACTATGACGCAACTTTTCTAAATATAAAAACAAACGAGGAAAAAAATCCCCTTAATTTCAGTACACAACTAGTCAGCCAGTATAACCTTGAGCTCGGTTAGAAAGAACTGGAACTTGCTCTCGAAAGTTGCAAAGAGTCTGCGGCAGGTCGTGATAATGTATTATACTGCATGATAAAACACTTACCTCCCAGAGAGAAATCAAAACTACTGAAACTGTATAATACTACTTGGGACACTGAAAAAATGATCAACTTTCGTCTTATGTGGTGGATCGAAACAGAATCCGTTTTATCCCAAAACCAAAAGTCGGCTGTCGAAGTAAACACGCATTAGTATACTTGGAAAATGCAATACAGGATACACAAAAAAAAACATAGTGAGTATTTAGTAAATTTGATGTGTAGTGTATGGCTTGTGGTGGGTGCCGTTCATTGACCAAAAATTTGGCCGCAAAAATTACAAATCATTCTCACCGTGCTAGTACAGTTTCCCAGCCAGACACTCATCATCACAATTAATTAAACTATACCTCCAAATAGATCCTAAACACCACGAAAATCTTGTCAGTAATTCAACAGACAAATTGACAAGGAATGTCAAACTCTAAACTAGATAGGCAACTTGTATTACGTTGGTATACAATCCATTACATCAAGTAGGCCCTGTATTTATATAATTGACGTTTAAATTTAAAAATGGAGGCGAATAGATTTGCGTGAAATTGATAAAGAAAATATTGAACATTTTGTGTAACGTGTCTTTTGCATAAATGACCAAATCAAAAACAGAGGATATTTTTTGATTTGGATATTCGTGATGGTGTCCAGTCGCAGAACAATTCTTGCAATCACGGTGTGCAACAATTGGTGACATAAATTGGGAATGGAATTGGAAAACTACGGAGGATAATCGGGAGAAACAGATAAGCTCTAAAAATAAGAAAAATTGTTAAAATTCAAAGTCATATGTTATTACCATATTCATTCACTTCCTACAATTAGTAAAATTTAAACTCATATTTTAGTTAATATAAATAATCAATCATTGGCTAACATTTACTCTTACTAAAGCAAACCTTCTAGAAGTGCCGCTAAAAACTGCAGTATCTAAACGACTTTATTTTTCCTTGCTTCTTGTTAACCTAAAAGGAGATAATATTAGTAAAAATAATTGTATAAATATAGTAACCAAAGACTTACATAAATCCCAAAACTTTGCCATACAAACAACTCATATTTATTTGTGAAGAAAATATAGAAAAGTAATAATTGTTAAATAAATAAATGAAATTTATTCAGCATTCGGGATCATACATTTTTTTAAAATACAATAAAATGTCACAATTAAATTACATCAATTACACCATCAAGGATCCCTAATAAAGTCTTCATAAGAGTAGTAGACTTTAGTTAAAAGTTAAAGTTAAAAGTTTAAGTAAAAATTTTGTATTTGTCGACTTACTGTTTGAACTTAAGCTTAGTTTTGTACCTAATGGGTGCAGTTGTCGTTTTCTTTTACAAAACTGCAGGACCGTGTTTATGCCTTATCTAGGTAGTACTAGGCTTTTGCAACGTAGTAATGTGTCTCATTTTACAATGTCGACGAGTTATGTTGCGGCACCGAAAGGGATCTGTGTGATTTATAAGGTATTAGGTTTGCAAAATGACAAATTCAAGGAAATATAAGATTATTAATATGAAATTTCGTCCCACAGCTAATTTTGACCGGTAGTAATATAGCTCGTTAATATAAATATTTTAAATTCTGCCGTGTCTCATTTATAAAACGAACCACAGACCAGAAGGGATCACATATCTAGAAATCATTATTTAGTATAAGTATTTACAGGGTGCTTCATAATGAATGGTCAATATTTTAGGCTTAGGTTCAGGAACTCCAAATATCCATATTTTACTAAATAACTCTGGGTCAAATGTTATCTACTACTAAGATACAGGGCGTTGAAGTTAAAATTTATTTTTCGTTTTTTTTTGCAATAATTTCTTTATTATTTAACATATTGACAATAATAATAATAGCTTTATTATGTGTTACAAAAAAGATATTACTTAATTAAATTCTCAAAATGTGCACCATGTACGTCAATATACGCTTTAAGTCTTTACTTAATGAAAAAATGTGTTATGTTCGGTTTTAATAATAATAATTCGCCGCGTGTATTTATGGTCGTTGAATATACTATGGTTTTCGTGTAAAAATAATCCAAAGGGGACTACGGGATGGCCAAGGGAATTTTTTTCAATATTTTTCTCTGTATCTTCTGGTAGCAGCAAGCCCAGAAAAATTCATTTGTGCATAAGCACAAATCATATCTCTCATTTCTGAAGTAGAGGAATGGTTGTGTATTGCACTTGATTTTTTGTTTTTTTGCCAGACAATTTCACATTTAGGGAATTGTCACATATCCCATTAAATTTACTAAATATGGTTCTTAGTACTTTTAAACTTTTACCGTACAGACAGTTTTGTTTATAACGTCGTACTGTATTTATATGTACGGAGTGAAATTAGCGACACATTGTTGTGCGGCTAGCGTCGTAAGATGTGTAAGTTATTTTGCGAGAATGCTCTTTACAGAGGCGGATATTTTACTTGCCTACTTTGTGTTATTTAAGATGCAGTCCTTGAATGCAGGGGCGGCCGAATATCAATAAAAGTACTAGTAATAAATTTGAGTTGCAGTGGGAAAAGGTATTTTTTTCAATCGTATCAAAATATGAATATTATAAATCATATACATTTATTGAGAACGAGTCTTTTATATTACCCGTAAAAATTTCTATATTGTATACCCCATGTAGAACAATAAAAGTCCATTAAATTCATCTTATCAAGGTGTCTCCTTCTATTGCATTTCAGTGTAAACACGTTGACTTATCCATCGAGTCGCCTTATGCCGATAACTTATTTTTTTTAACCTTATTAGCAAGTTTGTTGAATTGAATTGAAAAAGTTCGCTTATTAAAGAAGTCCTGATTCAAAAATGTCACAATCAGAAGAAGAGTAACAAAGTGTACATTTAATTTCATTAATTGTGTTAATAAATAAAATTAAGAAAATAACATAAAAATTGTTTTATTTTTTTAACAGTTAAGTTAACCTAATGAAATTGTTTACGCTTAAAAAAATAGTATATACAACAGGGCTGAGAAATCATATTAATTACTTCGCCCAGAGTTCTGCAGCCTCGGCTGCGAACTTTGGGCTCAGCTATAGTAAGGGATTGCTCAGCCTGTTAAGACAATATACTATTAATACTGTTTAACTAAGATGAAAATATATTATAAAATTATAACTGATATTTGAAATAAACAGAATCCCTTTGCAAATTAATTTGGCCATCAAACAATATATCGCTAATGGCCATCTTTGCAAACAATTACCAATGTTTATTCACATTTATTTTGTTAAAAGTATAATTGTAAACTGTAACTCAATTGAATAAACATTTTTATTATTATTATTAATTGTTATTGAAGCGTCATTTTCTGAAGCTGTACCTCCAAATTTTATCGATAAAATTTTTGGTTTTCACGAAAACGGCTTTATTTGAAAAAACCACGAAAACAAACTGATTTTATCTCAAATCAGTTTGTTTGAATGGTTTTGACTAAAATAAAGGCGTTTGAGTATGAAGGTCAAAAATTTAATCTATAAAATTTGAAAGGACATGTGGTATTTGGAAGGTATTTTTTGAATCATTTACGCAAAAGACACTTTACACACAAATGCTGAAAATTTTCTTTATCAATTTAAATTGAAACATCATGATGAGCTGTTATAGTTTTAAATACAGGGCCACCAAGGCATACGGGATTGCGTTTGGCTTAATTCGGGTGTAGAGTTTGACATTTGTCAGTTTTAAAGAGATTTATGGATTTTTAAGTATTTGGGTATTCAAAAACTGATGTTGTGTGTGTGAATAAACAAATAAACAGATATAAGTAACCCCAGATCGTCAGCAAAAGCCACCACCTCGCTCTCCTCCGGGTATGTGCATTTCAGGATGCCGTCATAAGCTATGTTCCAGAGCGTCGGGCCAAGGACCGATCCCTGCGGCACCTCTGCTGTCACGTCCGCGACCTCCCCCTTGTCCACTAGAAGCTTTCTATTTCTTTGGTAGTCTCATATTTCATTTAGCAAGTATCTGGGTACGTGTCTGCTGGTCAGCTCTTGCACTATTACGTCCCACCTCAACGAATTAATATGGGCATCTGGTACGGCATATAAGCTTTCAAATGACGCATAACGATCTTATATCCTTGCCTCCATATATCTCGATCCAAGTCTACACATAGGTCACGCCATTTTTGCTTCTTGCTTCTCGAGATCATCTTATCTAATCTTTTCCTCTTCTCTGCGTAGCTGTTTATCATGTCATTGAGTTCCGCTTGCTCCAGCGTACTACGGCCCCTTGTAATCTGTCTCCTGAACCCAATAGACTCTTTTCGTTTAAGGCCTATTCGGCGGTCGAACAGTATGGAATCCTTCCTGGATTATTTTGGTGCCTTCCTCTGCAGTGTTCCCCTCTCTACTCGCTACCCTTTGCCTTAGGGTCTCGACAAAGGCGTTCCAATTCATCCCCGGCGGTGACCGGCTTGTGTTTTTAGCTTTCGTTTCTAGTACCTCAAAATAGAGGTACCTATGATTGGTTAATGTTTCGTCATCGGATACCTTCCATTCCTTAACGCGTTTTCCGGCCTTTTGGAAATTTTATTAATACTGTCATTACAGTTTGTTCGGTTTATGGCAATGCTAGAAAAGCATTCTCAACTGGTTTTTGTTAAACGTGCATTTTTTTGTATAATCAATCTATGTTTGGATAAATAATGATAAAAGTGATGCTAAAATTTATTTAAAAACAATACAAATCTTAATTTTCATAATACAGGGTGTCCCACGACGTACCGTACACAGTCCAACCATAAGTACTATGGACCTAGGCCATTTCATATCTGGTATACGGATATACAGGGCGATATTTGAAAATATGTGAATTATTCTACGTTAAGTATATCTAAAAGTAAAAATCTCAGACCAATCAAATTTGGCACACTGAGTGTGCTCCCTGAGCTCAATAAAATAGGTTTTAAAAAAATTTTAATTTCAGGTCCGGACTTAGTTTTTTTTAGATTTTTATTGGTTTTTTGAAAACAACACCCTGTAAGCCAGAACAGACAATTTTTATTTTTGTCACTTTAAAGCTTAAGGATGATACTAAGCAACAGTTAAAAAAAATTGAACGCGCAACTTTTTGTTTTCTGCAGAAAAAAATAAAACTTTGAAAAATAATATAATTTTAATGGATTCACATTCTTCTTATGACTGATGCGGCACTACATTGATAGCACATCAACATTTTTCAACAAAAATCATAAGGAAATTTCATTTTACTCAATATAAAGTATTATTCAATCAACCGTTGAAATTCCAGGGCCGTATTTATTTTTTGCAGTCTCTGTACCAGTTGGGGCTGATATGGATGCAGGAGATCTTTCTTTAACGTCCTGAAAACTGTGGACTTAGAAATATTCAAAAGACTGGATATTCGCCGGGTGCTTCTAATTTTGATTTACCATTTCCAAAATACCCTCTTTTTGGTCGTCTGTCAGTCGCTCACTACGTTCTTTCACAAACTGTCAAAATGGACGTCAAATTGAATTCAAAGCCTACTTGCATTTGCACAATAATCAAAAGTAATAGTTTTTTCTTTGACGTTACAGAAAGAAAATTTGTACAGGGTGTTGTTTTTACAGGATCAATAAAAACTTTAAAAAAATAAATACGGGCCTGGAATTTCAACGGTTGATTGAATAATACTTTATATTGAGTAAACTGAACAGTCCTTATGATTTTTGTTGAAAAATAATGATGTTCTATCGATGTAGTGCCGCATCAGTCATAAGAAGAATGTGAATCCATTAAAATTATACTATTTTTCAAAGTTTTATTTTTGACTGCAGAAAACAAAAAGTTGCGCGTTCAATTTTTTTTACCTGTTGCTTAGTATCATCCTTAAGCTTTAAAGTGAGAAAAATAAAAATTGTCTGAACTGGCTTACAGGGTGTTGTTTTCAAAAAACCAATAAAAATCTAAAAAAAACTAAGTCCGGACCTGAAATTAAAATTTTTTTAAAACCTATTTTATTGAGCTCAGGGAGCAAGCACACTCAGTGTTCCAAATTTGATTGGTCTGAAATTTTTACTTTTAGATATACTTAACGTAGAATAATTCACATATTTTCAAATATCACCCTGCATATCCGTCAAAAACGCAACAAGGCATTTTTTAATACCAGATATGAAATGGCCTAGGTCCATAGTACTTATGGTTGGACTGTGTACGGTACGTCGTGGGACACCCTGTATAGAGAAGAAAAACCTAAAAGAAAAAAAAAGTAAAAAAATGGAAATTTTCAGATAAAAATGATGAAAACTCATTTTTTATCTAAAAAAAAGATAATTTGTTTTAAATATTGTTAATAGTCATAATTAATTATTGTCAATACACAAATAGAATTGAACCAGAATTTTCCACACTTGTTAGGAAAAATACTATTGTTTTTGCACTTATTTCAAAAGAGGTATAACACGTCGACGTTACTACTTTGACAGGTATGATTTCAGAAATATGACAATTATGTCATTTGGAAATAAAAATCGACTTGTATCAGTATTTTTGCAAAAGCTCATCTTTAGTTGGAATAATTCAATAATTCACATTACTTTAACGCACTATAGAAGATGCCACTTCCTCCGAAAAATTCTATTTTAAAAAGATATCCCTTTTTCATCTCCATCACTGGCTTGATTACCTGATACAGACTTTACACGAAGCCTACCGAACTACTATGTTCAAGTTAAAATAATAGTAAAGCGTTATAAAGTAATGTAACATTAATAAATATATACGTCCCGCAATTTAGCGAAGGCGGCTCTATTAAAGGCGAGCTACTAAAAATTCTTAAGTACCTATTTGGATTGATTCTAATTCTTATAAAGTATAACGTTTATTCAGTTGTCCATTGAAAAGTTTTACACAAGGGCAACATTTTCTGTAATTAACGTTCGTTTACAGAGTAAGTCAAAAGTAACGTTTTACCACGTGATCAAAAGGATTAAATCCGAAATTATTCATTGCCGACGACCTATCAATTATCGTTAAGGGCAAATTTGAAGGAATCAAAATAGCTTTAAACGTTCACCGGGGGGCATATACGTAATCTGCAGACGCACAAGGGATAGTGTATCTCTTCGGTTTTTTATGATTAATTCTACCAATAAGAAAGCTAGTAAAGTTTATCCTAATATATCTGCGATTTACTACGAGTGACTAATTGTCGAACAACTCGTAGAATGCAGACGCAGTTTATACTACTACGTCTGCAAACTATTACTGTTTGTAAAATGTAAATAAGGCACAATAGATATTCTTAAAATTTAATAATCTCATAAAATCACTCTGCGCAGAACACTAAAAAACACAAATGCCTTATTCTAACTTTTTAAACAAAAATAAACATAATAGGCCAGTAGATATAGACAATCAATTAACATTAATTTCAAAAGTTTTGAAACTTCGATGGTATATTAGTGCATTAATGAAAACAAACAATAAAAATTTGCAGAAGTCTGCGATGAACGGAACATTGTTTAAATTACAAAAAAACGCTTTATTTTTTTATTTTTACACTCAAAATTGCAAAAGTTCTGCAAACTAGGAATATCGCTAGTAATAATGTTTTACAACATGCATTAAGTTTGCAACCTTTCAACAGCTACGGAACCTTGTTTTTTTCTCATTTGTATAAGTTTTGTATTGTAATTTGTTTAAAAAAATTACAAAAGTTATGCAAATTGGGTAAGTAAACGGAAAAAAAACTGTAACATATACTGGTACATTTGCAACCATTTCTGAGAAACGGATCATTTATTTATCAAACCTTTTTTCTCGGCGCGGCCATTTTCAATACACACAAGCCTCGAACTAATTACAACTTTTTTATCATGGTTGCAAATAAAGAGAATATCGGTCTCAGTGGATAACTTTGCAACCCCATACGAAAAACGGAACCTTAATTTTTTTAATAATATTAGTTCTGCCAATTGCAGTTATAGTCCAGTCAATGAATGGGTTGTAGAGTGCGTGAGCGAACGTGCAAAAAGGGACTTCAGGGCGGTATTTGGAGTAGTTAGGAGGTATAGTTTTTTATTCAATTGTTTTGTTTTTTGTTCGCCATATGACCATAAATTGGAAGCTATTTGCAAATAGTTTTAAGATTACTCATTGATTTGGGAATTTAGCTGAATAGATTAGTGCAACACAAAAAAAGACGACAGTGGTCCAGTTAAATACTTGATTATCCATAGAGTACATTTCTTATACGCTGTACTGGTTGATTGTATATTCACACATGTCTGCCTTAGTCGCTGCCATGTTGCCAAGTTGCTTTTTTAGTAGAGTACAAATACGAAAATATGGTTTTTTTAGTTTTACCGCCATTTCCGTATTAAGGGCGAGGTTGCAAATTAATGAAAACATTATACGTTAGGACATTTTCATTTGCAACCATTATTCAAAACTTTTTTACTATTTTAATAGAAAAAACAATTTCATGAAAAAATATGTTTTCCGTTTGTCGCAAGAGGTTGCAAATTACAGCACTTCCCAAGAACATTATTTTAGTTATTTTTTCAAATTTGCAGAACTTTTGGAATTTTCTTCGAAAAATTGGGATGAACAACAATTTGATTTCGATAAAAGAAATCTTTCCGTATTGTTTGAATGGTTGCAAATTTAACAAAGGATGTAAAATGCTATTTTACAAAACTTCGAAAGTTTGCAGAACTCTTGAAATTTTTTTCGCGCTATTAATGCGAAAATTAAATCGTGATTTTCAATATCTTCCGTTCAGAAAAAAAGGTTGCAAAATCAGACACAACGTCATTTGAACTTACTCTTCATTCAACTGAAGTTTTAAAACTTTTGTAATTATTGTTAAATTTTGTAAAAATCATGTCTATATCTACTGGCCTATAATGTAATCGCAACTAAAACAGACCTATGTATGTAATTGCAAAAATTCATTCTATATTAAAGTTTCGTGAAAAACACTATTTCCTAGACTAGCGGTTCTCAAACGTACATGTACCACTGGTGGTACATTACAATATCTTTAGTGGTACAATTCTTACAGAAAATAGAAGTAAAATTGTTCCTCTTTTAATATTTTGTTTTATTATTCAGAAACACATATATTTTTCCATTTTTTGACTTTTACGGCTATAGCTTCGAACAATTTCGCGACGCATTGATTTTTAATTGCGAAATACTGTTAGGGAGGTACATATATTTTTGGTGGTACAAAATTTGAAAAGTTTAAGAATCGCTGATCTAGACCAAAATAGGTAAACGTTTTTAAAAAATTAGATATTTTGGATGGTTCATTATGGTCTTTAATTAAGACACACTCCAGAAAGGATTAATATTGGAGATCACATTATTTTGGAGAACCAACGAATTGGACTCAAATGCTTGGCAGCTACTTTAAGTGGTTTCTATAAACGTGTCTTTTATATTGTGCATCATCAATAAATGTTTACGCCCCAATTAAAAATAAAAACAAATAAGTGTATTCAACATATGGTATTTTAATAGTTACTAACAGTATACCATCGCTTTGAGCTTTTGATAAAGAACTTGAAATTAATACAACCTATAAACTGTTTAAGACTTTATTCAAATCTTTATTATATCAGGAACATCAATTCCTAACGAAATAAAATCCGCAAGATATTAATTACTGAAGATCACGTCAGAGTTGTTAAATTCGAGCACTCGTACCGTAACTTAATTTTACTGTTCGTTTTACGACCCTTTGAGATATGAAGAGGTGTCAGAGAATATATATTCTTATGCTTAAAGAAGTGATTTACGACCTAATGCAGATAGAGTACACTCAAAAAATGTTTTATGGCAGGAAAAAACTATAATGGTCTATTATGTGTGTGAAATATTTTATCTCAAAAATGCTAGACATAGACACTGTACTGTTATTAGAAGCTATTACCTATAAAGTATTTATATACAAAGTTGTATCTAGATGCTTTATAGTTCAGCTACCCACATTATTTATTGTATATACAGGGTGTGTATACATCGAAAACAGCGCGTCCCTAGTTTAGTTCAATTAACTAATCGGAGTGTGTCACTTAACTTGGCAACCTGTTTTATGGTTTTTCCACAACTACAAGTACAGTTTAGACTTGCTTTAGTACATACCAATTGGGATCGAATTGGCAAGATTGCCAACGTTTCTAAATTTCTGTAAATACTAAAACAATGTTTTGTAGAACACTTGCCCGTGAAATTAGAGAATCCCATTTCGTCTTTGTATATGTGCTAATATGTCGTTTGGCGCACTCTAAAACAACAAGGATTATATCCACATAATTTATTATTTATTTAGAGCACATTTCCCGTGACCTCTTGTAACTCGGTTGAGTTTTGCCCATAGTCGGCGTGGCAGGTCAGATCCGTTGAAACAGTGCGTTGGATCATCTAGTAGGTCTCCTGCAGTTTCTGTCCATATGGTGGTCCATTTATTGGCCGCATGGAAGTTTTCGTTCGATTCCAGTGCTGATCGGATGGCTGGGTGTCTCGATTTGAGCCGATGGTACTGTCCTGTTAGGTATGGGATATCTGTATGGATTGGTAGCCATAATTTTCTTATATTCTCTACTGAGAGCCGTAGTTCGGACATTTGGTGGTGTGATATTACTGAGCACTGGAAGCAAGCGCGTTGGTGTTGGCCGTATAGTCCCAGTAATCAGTCTCATTGTTTGGTTTAGTTGCACATCTACTTTTGTGGTGTGTGCACTGTCGATCCAAACAGGACAGCAATATTCTGAGACAGAGTATACCAAGGGCAGAGCCGCTGTCCGGAGTACTGCCGCTGTAGCTCCCCATGTTATTCCAGCAAGTTTGGCTATGATGTTATTGCGCGTTCTCAGTTTACCAGCCACGTTTCCAAGATATGTATTGAATGTTAGTGATCGATAGAGTGTGACGCCTAAATACTTAGGGTTTTTATTGTGGTTAAGGGTTCTGCCATTAAATTCTAACCGCAGGGTATCATTTGCTTGCCGGATCGATAGATGGAAGCAGCAGACTCCTGTTTTAGACGGACTTGGGCATAGTCTCCATTTTCTGAAGTAGTCGTTGAGCTTGGCGAGGTCTTCATTCAAAGCATGTTCAGCTGGCAATTTGAGTTTGTGCTGTTAGGATATCGCTAAGTAGTCTGCATACACAAATTTTCTACACCTCGTTTTAGGTAGGTCAGCTGTGTAGAGATTAAACAGGAGTGGGGCGAGCACCGAGCACTGCGGGAAGCCGTTGTTCAGCTTTCTAATACTGCTCTTAGCATCGTTAACAAAGACTTGAAATAGTCTGTTTGATAATAGGTTGTTAATTAAATTGCACGTTTTCAGGCATGGCATGACTCTGAGTAATTTGTATATTAGGCATTCCCTCCATACGGTGTCATACGCTGCAGTGAGATCAATGAACGCTACGGATGTTCTCAGTTCCCCATAATGTTAGATATGTGATTGATTATCTAATTTTGCCAGTGGTTAATTAAAAAATGTACTGATTTTTTATTAATTGTTTTGTTCACAGAATTCGGTAGGATCCTAGACTAACTTCCAGCATTCAAAAGCCTTTACCACTTCTGCAGTGCAAATTACCGACGATATTTAAAAACTTACAGTAATATGAACAGTTTTTTGTTAGTAACAAAATGGACACATTTTAATTTTATTTATGAATTATTTAGTGTAAAAAATACACCTTTCTGTAAAGCGAATCTTTAGTAAATCTAACTATAGTAAGTTTTCTCAACTGTGTCTGGAAGAAAATTGGTTTAATATTTTGTCATCTTCCCTAGTAAAAAAATTTAATATTGCCTTTCCTATTAAAACACTAAAACATAAAATAAAAGGCCTTGAATGCCTAAAGAAATTAAAATTTCGGAAAATAATATGCACTCCTTATATCTAACAAAAGGCTATTTAGATAAGTAGTGTGTCTGCTTTAAATTATTACTATAAATATCGGGCAATTTACAGAAAAACAATTAAAGCAACTAAATACATATACTTTAAAAAAGAATAAATGAGGCAAAAAATAGACCAAAAGAGACCTCGAAAATAGTAAATGATTTAAGAGGCAAAAGGTCTAAACCCTTGATTACAATTTTTATTGCTCCGTTGGCCCTAATCTCTCCACTCAAATAATTCCTTTAAATGATGCTTTGTCTTATTTAAGTAATCTAAATATTAAAGGTTCATTTTATTTTATATCAAGTTATGTAGAAATTAGGGATATCTTCTCATCTATCACAAAAAAGAATTCCTCAGGCTGGGATGAAATATCAGTTAATCTTCTTTCACATCTTCCAGAGCCTGCTTTAAATGTTTTAGCAGAAGCAATTATTCATTCATTTTTGAAAGGTTCTTTCAGTGATATTCTAAAAATAGCCAATGTTTTACCTTTCTACAAGGGTGGGGACCATAATTGTCCTTCTAATTATCGCCCAATTTCTTTATTACCTACTTTGGCAAAAATTATCGAAAAATTGGTTAATAGAAAAAATACTACTGATGCTATGTTTTCTGTTCTAGAAAAGTTATATTTAGATTTAAATGATACCAGGGTAGCTTCTGCAGTATTTTGTGATCTTTCCAAAGCTTTTGACTGTGTAAATCACAGAATATTGTTGAGCAAGCTAGAAAGATATGGATTCCGAGGAGCAGCCTTAAAGTGGTTTCAGTCTTACTTGGAGAATAGAGTTTCTTTCAATAAGCAAATGTCATCGCCACTGTGGGGTTCCACAAGGATCCGTTCTGGGACCGGTCTTATTTTTAATCTATATTAATTATATTATTTAAGATCAATATTAATGGTTTCTTCGCCATATTTGCAGATGATACAACGATACTTTGGGAGAGTGATACTAATGAAGACTTGTATAATGTGATTAACAACGATATTATTAAGATTAAAGAATGGTATAATTCAAATTATGTGTCTCTTAATATATCAAAAAAACAAATATTGTTTCATTCAGTGGTGATATGGGTATAATTTCAGTTGGACAGAAAATAAATTTTTAGGCTTATTTATTGACCAAAAATTAAAATTTGAGGTACTCGTTAATACACTTTCCTCTGGATGTTTTGCAATAAGAACTGTTACATACAATTTGGATGTATCGATTGCAAGGAGTGTATACTTTTCGTTGATAGAATCTCATCTGAGATATGCCATTTGCTTTTGGGTAACATGCTCTTCAGAGTTATTCACAAGAGTTTTTGTTCTACAGAAGAGAGCCGTAAGATATTGTCACAAATTCTAATTACTTAATACAATTTTCAAAATTCAATACATAATTATTTAAAATTTCATAAGTAATTCACCCCAAAAACGTAACTGACCATCACGACGTGACAATATATTTGAAAAGTTGATGCGGGTGTCTCTTGTAAGTCATCATCTAGTAGGCACAAAATAATAAGTCACATGTATGTTTCAAAACGTTACTGCTAGTCTTTAAAAAATATAAAAGTAACATTATTACCCACAGCAATACTCGACGAACTTTTTATCTTCCCTCTTCCAGTTTGGTGCATAACTCTATTATGTATACAGGGAAGAAAATGTTCAATCACCTGCCAATTGGTATAAGAAAGGTGGATTCTTTAAAAATGTTTAAAAAAAAGTTAAAAAAACTATTAGGTACTTGAAAAGGCTTACTACAAGATTAATTTTTCTGTGATCAATTAAGTTAAATATCTAATATTAGTTTATAACTTTATGTTTATTTCCTTTTTGTCCTTTTTCATTTAATGTTCTGTATATTGTTTTTATAGTTTCAGTATTTTATTTTTTTGACTCTATATATAACCTTTCATTTTAAATTATTTTGTATAACTTTTATGACTTTTAAACGTTCTTTTATTGTTAGGTACCTATTTTACAGCTTTGTTTATAAGAATTAATTATTCTTCAACAATAAAGCAATTTTGACTTTCACTTTGGAATCTATTTACCGGTATGAAGTACATTTTTCTGATTAAATAAAATATTTTATCCGTCAACAATGCGCTTGGTGTATACTGGTGCAGATTTTCATTGCAGGGGTTAACATAATTATATATTTGATAGAGAATAATTTAGTAATAACCAAGCCTTCACTCTCTCTCACAATCTTTCCTCATGTTAATATCGCTTTAGCCTAACTATATTAATATCGCTTTAAAGATTATATTTATAATTATTGAAAATAGTAAATATCGCTTTTTGGGTTCTGTCCACTTAAAATAGTCTTGGACATGTCAGCCTGTTTTACGAGCCATTTCAATTTTTTGCTTTGCATTGCCCATATAGCCCTCTTTTTATGGGATAAAATTGTCAAGAGTTAACAAGCCCGAGTGATAATTATGATAATTTGAGGTGTTGCTCATTGCCGACTGGTAAGTTATTTGCAATAATTGGGTCTGGGTTTGTACGTATGTAATTTTCATAATTTTCATAACTGTAATGTGATCGAATAAAATTCGCGATTTATGTACCGCGGCCTGGCAGTAACCTTGGGAAATACACATTTTGATGAGTTTTTTCGTAATTGGTTGTGGCCGTTTGCATAATTTGTCAATTTTCTGTTGGAGACTCGACGACATTTTCGTTCTGGTATTTGTGTACGTCTCGCTGTTTACGTATCTGTCCGAATCGAATTAAGTAAATTATAACATTTATTAGTGAAGGTGGGTTTCACTGGCAGCGAAGAAACTATAAGCAGAATTTTATGGATACCATAAGGAGAACTAGAATAAGTGGATGGTAAATATATTAAACCAGAGGTTCGACTGCCCCTCCAAAAACCTTTCTTGTTTGCAACTATTTAAATTTAAATTTAAATTTTATAAATAATAATATTGTGGAGTATTTTTTTACACACAGCGAACGGCAGCTCTTCGTCTGGTGGTAATGGGTCGTGGTTCAGAAAATAACTACATAGTCAAAGTTTGATAATTAATCAAAAAAAAATAAAATTGTGCGCACTAAATTTTTTGTGAAGGAATTTAGAAACTAAAACAATATTTGTGACAAAATCTGATGAAATAAAAATTATTTATCCCTGTGATAATTTAACACACACACACACTTTTACCAAAATCTACTTTAGACACAGAACGAATTCAGATACCTAACAAATTTGTTCTGTGAAAATTGTTCATGTTTTTTGACAAAATGGTTACTTACATTTTGTTTCTAGTTTTTCTATTTTTATACATGATTTTATTGTATTTTCACTGCGTACCTATCGTTTTTTTATTGTTTTAGCTTAATATTTCTCCTGTGTTTCATTTAACTGATGATTAATATTTCTGTATTTGAAAACATGTTCTTATTTGGTGACAGTTTTAGAGCATTTGACTAAAACTTCTTCAACTTCCCTACTTAGGGTTTAAATTTATCAATATATGTGTGGAGACGACTTTGAGTTTTATTTTGGTTTAATCTAACTGAAACTTCACTTTGAGCATGGACAAAAATATTACATTACACAAATGTAAATACAGTTACAAATAATATACAACTGATACAACTTAAACTATACCAAACTAATTCTAAAAAGTAACGTCATTTTGACGAAGTAGAATTACGATACTTTGACTAGATAGTGTCACGTCATATTAACGTCACATATGACGTTCAATTCACGTCACTTGTGACGTTAAGTTGTTAAGTTCACGTCGCTGGTGACGGCAAATTCACGTCATCAAATGACGTCTCTGGTCTGTGACATCCTGACGTCATATAACACGTTAATATCACGTCATATTTTTCGTCACAAGACACGTTATAATGACGTATGGTTGCTAGCTGGGTTTGTATACCAAAAAGCTTAATTGCTGCTGACGAATTACCCCAAAGAATAAGGCGGAGTATACATAGGGTTACTCAAAAGACGCAAATCACTAACCAGTCCGCGATGACTCTTAGCTATTGTAATTGAATGGGACACCCCAAACGACGCTACTTGTCAGTAACCAATTAGTAATGCGTTAGTGACATGGTGACTCAATTTTGACTTGAATCACCCAATTTCTAATGTTCATCTGTCAAGAGTATCAAGTATTGTTTATTTCGTTTCAAAATATTTTTTTTTCACAATGAATGAACAACTAATAAATATAAAAATGTTAGAAGAAGTTGAAAAATATCCCTTTTTGTATAGTTTTAAGCTCATAGGCTACTCCAAGAGGGATGACACTGATCATGCTTGGCGTGAAATAGCAAAAGAATAATAATAAAACTGTAATAAAGTAAGATGGAATCCGTAATTATTTTTAGTCAGATTGTGAATAATAGATGTTTTCGACCACAGCTGTAATCAGAGACTACTGATTTCGATCACTATTGAGTAGACCGTGTGTGCGGATATAGCATCACTAATCAGTTAGTAACCGGTTAGTAATTTCAGTTTCAGTTTCTTTTGAGTAGCCCCATGTGTACTCCGTCCAACTCCGTAACCTATCTGAGAATGAAACAATGAAAAATATACCGTTTTTAAACATTCAATATTGGTAACTAATGCCAAACGCCGAATCAAAAACATCACACTAGATAATCTTTTAGCAATCATATCGATATGAGGTAACACTTTAGAAATACTTCAACATAGAAAAAATGTGTGTCAAAATAATTTGGACAAATGGTTTTGATCGTTTTAACTTATAATTTTTATTTCTAAAGAAATGTTATTCATATACATTTTTTTATACATTACTTTTCTACCGATAAGATAACGATAAAAACACTTTCTTTTTCAAGGAATAGGCCAGTAAGTTAAAACGATCAAAACAATAAATCCAACTTATTTTGAAGGCAACTATACCTTTAAGCTATAATATAGTAAGGAATAGTTTACAAGGGCTGATTTGAACTACAGCTTTAAAGATCTTTGGATACAAATCATCTAATTAGTGATTACTTTTAATTACTTTTAGATTTTACGTAATCGAGATATTTGCTGTCAGTATGTTTTCAATACAGATATTAAAATTATTGAATTATAATTTAGTTTTAATTGTTAATTAATCCTTTGTTGTTGTGTTTGACCATATTATTGTCTTTCTGTAGATTTATTTATCATATTACATCGTAACCTGTAATACAACCCACTTGTAAACAGAACAAGCTTTCACTAACACTTCAGACACTACAAATTAGTCTATCGCTGAAACCATTAATTATTATATAAAATTCATACATAATAACATTAATAACCGTGACCTAGTCTCTGGATAGATGTGACAAGATAATACAATAATAGTCCATAAGCGCGTTTCATATGACGAGGACCAAATATAATAACCTCTCTAATTTTTTAATTTAATTTTTATTTATCCTTGGTGGTTATTAGTTTTAGTAATGTGATTACTTTTAAATAGATTTTTAATTAAAAACTTATTAGTATAGACAGATGTTTTTTTTTAATTATTAAGATGAAGAGATTTTAAAAAGCAATTTAATTTTGCAACCAGTCACATAACTTGGACCTTTGTTCCTCAACCTCGATAATTTTGAGGTTATATTGAAAATGTATTAATACAAAAGTTTTAAATTTTTTAATTATCTACAACTTTTATGGTAAACTTTTTTCGATAGGATGGATATTTCAGCCACAAACAATATCTAACCCTCCAAACGTATATTTAGCACACCCCATCCCCTTCCGGAACTTTTACTCAGTCCATTTGATATTCCATTTGATATTTCTACTACTTTAGTAGGGGAGGCCAAGCAAAGCAAAATCATATGGGAGAAACCTTGCACCCTGTAATGTACCCCTACCATATATTAACCCTTAATATAGGGGGGTGAGGTGAGGTAAGTTAAGTACATCCAGAAAAGTGTATATTTCAATAATCTATCAATTTGAGCGCGACATAAGGAAATGGTCGAGTCACAAAGTTGTAAAAAAACGTCACCTCGAAATACTCGAGCGCTATTGAATTTTTTTTTATTTTGAAGGAAATTCTATCAGGATTACGAAAAGCATATAATCTGACGGTTTTCATGGGGCTAGAACCATCGATAAAGGATGAAGCGTAAATATATTCAGAACTGTGCATTCCCCACTCCGCACTTCTCGTTTCTTCTCACTCTTTCTCTATCTTTCACTCTCTCGCACAGTTCCCACGCTACAGTCTAAAGAAGAAAGGAGTGCAGTAAAAGTGGGGATATAACGTGACATTCCATAGGCGTACTTTGCAAAATAAGTTCCTATAATATAAATAAGGTCACTTCATATAAAACGCACTTAAATTTTGACTGAAAAAAGTTATATTATTTACAAAAAATAAAAATAAACCTTATGCTTCTGACAAAATTGTTGTACTTTGACATTGAACGAATTAAATTTAACTAATAAATAACAAGGAGGATTATCATTGTCTTTTCTGAGGTTTATTATTTATTATAAGGTCTATTAAGTTTTCCATTGCTATATCCAATTTCCAAAATTAATTTTCCACCTTTTTAACATGAACATTTTCTCCAATGTTCTCCATTTACCTATGAAACTGTTTTTAAAAACAAATTTCTCAGTGCTAGGATGGAAATATTTAATAAAACATACAAAGTATATGTTACGTCTCAACCCTTTTCATTAAATGTGCGTAATTACGACGCTTGTAATTTGCCACCTCGCCGATCAGAGCTACAGCAACATTTATTGCAAACAAAATACATGGCATGCTTTTGGAGGAATGCGCACAATCGTATTGTTACTGAGATGTCACCGACAAACTGCGGATGGAAAATTAGAGCCGACTTGGTTCGTTGAAAACCAACTTCCTGAAGCATACGAAGATATCGTCATAACACCTGACATTTTACGAGATACTTTGGATTCAGGTACGTTCCTTTTTAATACTATAATATCATAAAATAAATAAAAGATTGTGAAGTATCATAACCATTCTTTCTTACAGAAACACGAGATGACGAGGAAGTTGAACAAGTGGAAACCAACTTCGAAGACGAATCCAGTGAGGATGAATAGTAAAATACTTTTTTTCAATAATTTTTTGTATCTGCTTTTATATCAATAAATGATTGAACCTTCTATAAAAAAATGTATTTTAAAATTGTCAGATTACCATTATCCCTCCATATAATTGTCAGATTATCATTTAGGACGACTAAGACATCAAGTTTAACCCTCTGTACAAAACTCTGACTCGCTCAAGTATTTCAAGGTCACATTTTTTTTACATTTTTAAAAATCGGTCATAACTTTTGGTCACGTCCAAATCGTCAGTCATTTAAATAGGACACTTTTTTGAGTTCACTTAACATTGCCTTATCTGGCACGCTCGAATAACTTTTTTTTTATCCCTTTTTACGGCCACCCCCCATTAGTTAATAGTCAGATTAATATCTATCGGTTATCAGAAAGACAAAACGCGTATACACTATGAATGTCTGACGCGCTCGAGTATTTCCATGTGACTGTTTTTTTTACATTTTTGAAAATTTTTACACGCTCTTCCCCACACTAAAATGGGAAACTAACATAAATTTTTTTCGTTTTAGAACCTAATCTTCACAATCCAATAGGACCCCATGACGCAAACTGCAAATTTAGCATCCCGGCCTCCCCTACTATTCTAATTTACCCTAAATTTTCCGATCACAAATGTTAGCCGGTTTTGGCATCCTTATTTTGGTATGCACGGTATTTTATTTATCGATTACCTTAAAAAAGGAAGAACCATCAACGACGAGTATTTTATGCACTTTATATCGAGGATATGTACCCCTCCCTGCCATGGGACGATGCAATAGCGGGTTTAGCCACTGAAGTATCTAGTGAAACTGAAAGAGTTAGCAAACGCTCAGGAGAAACAGAAAAAAGAGACAAGTGCGCCATCCAGTCTGCATCAAGTACACAAAAAAATTACGCATGATCCTGTTTAAGCATCATCCAGCATCTCAGCTGAAGGAAGCTCTAAAACAGGCTCCAAACAAATTCAAGTAGCCATTATTTTTTTTAACGATAGGTTCGACAATGAGGCACATTCTAAAAATATTTCTATTTATATACAGGATGTCCCAAAATAAGATACACAACTAAGTTCTGTTCTTTAAATGGCAACGCCGCATTTTTGTTACATTTTTCGATTCGCCATTAAATTGTTGATATAACGGTTTCTTCGACTTATCTGCAATATTTTTTTACTTATGTTAATTTATGTGTCAAAATAGCGTCGTGCAGAGATCACAAAAAATTCGGAACTATTCAAGATAACTTAATCAACTTTTTTCCAGTCAATTTCTTAAGCTTTAGCGCATCTTTCGAGATGTTCTATCGCCTACTAAGATTTTTTGAAAATGACAAATTACAAATAGCAAACTTGACTTTTTCAAATGCATCACCCTATATTCACCAGATATTGGGTTTAAGGGGTTTATTTTGTGCGAGATTTATTACAAAATAAGAAATGTTGATGGTTTATTCGAGAAAAGAAGGAATCGAGTAGGCCCCTGTCGTAAAATTTGACAGATTCATACAATTTTGAAAAGAAAATGTTTCAACATAATGAAATTGTAATAGAAACAGAAATACATTACAAAGTAAACAATTTTAGTAATACAATTTGCAAGAACATGAAATAATGATTTTTGTGTGGAACATGATGGTGACGGTGACCTATTCGAGCATTTGTTATAAGTCAAAAATGTTTACATTGTTTCCTATTAATCATTCTTTCATATACCAGGTGTGATTCCCCACTCGACCATTCACTGTTGGATTCTAATTAACAGTGCTGTTCCTAAAGTAGCGCTGGGAAACAGTAACAAAGCCTACACAGAAGACGACGCTAATAACCATAGTATTTGATGCCGTTGACACTGAATTAAAAAAAAATAAAAAAAGATGTTTTCTACAAAATTGTTTTTTCGCCCAGACCATTGTTTAAATTAAACTGAATTTCGCCTAAACAGTGCTCATAGCGAAACCTTAGCATGTAGCAAATATGTCATTTGGTATGTAGTCATCAAGGTTGTAGTCGCCCGTTGCGTTATTAACAAAATTCTTTAGTTAACACATTAAGAAAGTCATATACACGCAATCATGACAACTTTTAACGTTAAATTTGATTATTTATGATCGAAAAGCAAACTGTTATCTACATTAATTAAAACGAACATTTTTTAAACAAGTTATCAGATTGAATTGTATCTAACTACTGCTATTTGGACAGTTTTACTTGTATCTTAGACTAAACGTTTTATAATATAAGTATTAGTAAAGAACTGGGGAACCTACAGAGTATTTTTAAGTATTATCAAAATCTAATGTAGATCGACAGTAAGTTATTTATTGTCTCAAATGTGACCATTATTGAAAATAAAACGAATCGAAGTCGAAAGCAACTAGTTTCGGCAAAACTGCCATAATCAGGCCTGAAAGTAACAATACGTGTTCAAAGGAAGAACTTATAAACAATGGAAAAGTTCAAAAAGGTCTGAGAAGCTGCCTAAGAGGAATATGTAATTGTCTTTGAGTCTTAACTGTTCATTAAAACACAAAAAATTAACGTTGTTAAGAAAGAAATTAATTTCTCACCTTTCTAAAAGGTTCAGCCTGGAGCCTTTGGCCTAAACTGGCGAAGCCGGGAGGCAGGAAACAGTCGTAGGGTGTCGAGTCTAAACCAAATGGTACCAAAAACAGTAAGGTTACTAAACAAAAATTAATGAGCATCTTAAAAGTTAGATACATTTTTGAAAATTGGAAAATTATTATTAACCCCCTAAAATTTAAAACAAAATCCAAACTAAAAATTGTTAATCCTCATAATTTAGTCCAAAAAACCAGCACTTACTCTATGGTACGAAGAAATGAAATATTTTGAACAAAAATATTTTACCTTGGGAGTAATAAAACTGCACAAATGATGTGAAATAAAATCACAGCTCCCAAAAAATGCGACATTAAAAATGTCACACACTGCACCAACGTCTGGACTTCAAACAAGTACTACTTGGCCTATGTGCCCCAACAAGTATTGAATTACAGAAATCCAGACGCGGGTGGAACACGGATTGATTGATTGATTAAGACGATGTACCTGACTGAGGTTTATAAATGCCTCAATACTGCAGCCTTAAGACTTATTGTACATTTACCAGGCTGAGTAGCCTTTTCACCAGATTTTCTTTTGGAAAGTCCTCCTGTGGGTTTACCGGCCCCAGTATTTCCAGTGCGTGAGTGCCTGGCACTCTAGTATGATATGAGAGGCTGTTTCATCCTCCTCATTGCATAGTCTACATATAGGTTCATCTTGAAAGATGACCAACTTTGATTTTGTTACTAAAGGAGCCTGTCATTCTTAGACCCGCGTCTGGACTTTTTGTAATTCAATACCTGTTGGGGCATATAGGCTAAGGAGTAGTTGTTTGAAGTCCAGACGTTAGTGCAGTGTGTGACATTTTTAATGTCGTATTTCTTTGTGCAGTCTTATTACTCCCAAGGTAAAATATTTTGGTTCCAAATATTTCATTTATTCGTACGATACAGTTTTCTATATAATTGCAAACTTTGATTTTGTTATTAAAGTGAAGATGGCGTTGGGCTCTCCTCCACTTACTTCGACCCAACCAGTTGTTTTAAGTATCTGGTCGGTCCAACGAGTCTTCAGACATCGTTTACAGATACGATGTTGAGCTTATCTACTTCTTACTGATCAAAATCAAAGTTGTTGGGTTTAAGTCCCGGAAAGGGTCCGGGTTCCACCCGCGTCTGGACTTCTGTAATTCAATATCTGGTTGCAGTGTGTGACATTTTTACCGTCGTATTTCTTGGGAGCTGTGATTTTATTTCACATCATTTGTGCAGACTTACTTTGTCCTAATAGTTATGATTCACCTTATATACGAAGAAAATAATAAATTGCTTAACAGTTTTCCCAGAAGAAAAACTACATAAAATTTATTATTTAAAAGAAAAAATTTTCTATTTAAGTACACACTATTTCATAACGAGGTAATTTTAGTAATTGAATTCCCAAAAAGACCATAATTTCATAATTGAAAAGCACGTAGTTTCTTGGAAATTATTATTTGCTCTATTATCATCGTTATTTACTTAGTTTGCCAACCAGAGCATGTACCCTATACGATATATTCAGAAAATGATTATTTTTAATTTCCCAATTAAAGAGATTTTAGTTATTTAGTACTAGACAGGGATATCGAATTTGATGAAAGTATTTTGTTTGTAGAAATACTTAAAAAATTTACATCTGGATATGTAATATACTTGTTTTTTTAAGAGAGTCTTCGGCGACTTACAGAAGAAAATATCTATTTAGAAATTCAGGTTTCTTCAATTTTCTAGGAAATATGACAAGTGATCTAAATTATGAGGCAAGTTTTTAACAAACTTAACAATAAAATACGCAACCATGTTATCATCTATTAGCAAAACTGATAAATGAAACAAAGAAGATAGTTTTATTAACTCTACAAAGCAAACATTCCTGATTTGCATTAGAGGTTGCAAAGACCGATTCTGGCCAAGGTGTTACTATTTTCTTCGTATTCCTTCTGATGTCGAAATGTGACGCCTGACAATACATGGCAACTGTCAAAATGTAACACCTGTTAAAACGTGAAACTAATCAAAACGTTAGTAAACCAATCAAAACGTGATACCTTTTAAAACGTGACAACTGTCAAAATGTAACAACTGTCAAAATTTGAAACTTGTCAAAATGTGACATTTGTCAAAATAATTTTGGTAAGTCAAAAATAATTTCATTATTTGGCGTATAAATTTATTTAGGTTCTACTAAACGGTCAGAAATGGAGAAAAGGACGCTGTCGGCGCATGAACTTTTAATGCAAAGATTCACACCCCATCTGCAACTTCTTTATTTGATCTTTGCGGACGCTGAAAATCACGCAGATCGACTCAAAATCAAAAATTGAGTCGAATGATATATAATTTTGCACTCTAGCGATGGACTGCTAAAACCAATTTTAGCCCTCTTAACGGTGTGAGAAAGCGAGCCTTCCTCATTGGAGCGTTATGTGGAAAAATCGGAAAATGTCACCCGAGCACTCTCCTCCACACCTACAAAACATTTATAAGACCGATCCTTGATTACAAGCCCATAGTCTACTCCTCCATCCTCAATCACCTAAAACATGCCATCCTCGCCACGGAGAGAAGAATCCTCAGGAAACCCACTACCTCCATCTACAACACCCTAGCCGATTAGTCCATGACTACAAATATACTCAATATACTGTCACAAATTCTAATTAATAATTTTCCAAATTCCATTTAATAACATTTTCAAAATTCAATACACAATTATTTAAAATTTGAGTAATTCACCTACAATATGTATAATTGCGAGTACATTTACCTTTATTTCTAACGTGAGAATTTTTTAAAACATATATTCTAATTAATTATAAACAATTTTCAGTTTTTATTTCACACTTTTATTTCATATACTTCCGTTCATTCTGCATAATATTAAATGAAGTTAATTCAGCTGAACTAGCAATTTGCTAAAGGTACAAAAATCACCAAGTTGAATCAACTTAAAATATTATGCAGATCTCAGCAGATGAGTTGTAAAGGTAACTGTACGAACAAATTGATTTTTATTCTGAATTCAGGAGTCTCCTGAGCTTCAAGTGCCTGCGCGTTTCAAAAAGATTTTTTTAAAGTCTTTTTAATAAAATGAAATAAAAAGTTTGTAACGTGACCCGGCCTGTTTTAAACGGTATGCGACAACTCGGCGATGCAGCAATATAGTACAGGAAAAACTGGACCCTTCTCTTGATGCGTATCTTTTCTTGTCAGAACAACACATATTTGAGCAATAAGTGGAGGACACAATAAGAATGTGCCGTCAACAAATAATTGTTTCATGCATGCACTCCATGTTGCATGGTATTCTCTACCAAATATCAGAATTCGATGTGAATCCAAATGATCTCTTCCGGAATCTTCCAGCAAAAAATTATCAAATTGAGTAGGGCTGTACTCATATTGCAAGTACACTTCTGGGATGATAATTTCACTAAGAGTAACTGAATTGGCGGGTGCTTTGGACATGGTTACTCTTACTCTATGAATGTTTCTACGCATAACACTGGAACTTGGAAGAATTCCTTTAACCGCAGCTGGGACATTCTCCAAAACTCGTCCCCTGATTTGGGCAGGATTCTCCATCGTTGTAGCCGGCCAGGTGCTTCACAGTAGTATTCATTTTTTGCAGAACAGCATTTGCTGCATTTCCTACCGTACTACATGTGTGTTCATTTCGGATACATTTGAAGGAACCATCCATAATATTGGTCCATATTCTTGCATCGTTCGTGCTTGTTTTCGCAGCGTCAGAATTGAATTGTGTTGTCCTTGTTCGTTTTATCCTTCGTGTATAGGTAGCCATCTCAGGAGTACTTTTCGTGACCCCTTTGGCTAAGAACTTTATTTTCCATCTTAAGTCGCAGTAAATAAAAAACTCGTACACACAAACAAAATTACACACAATGTCTTTACTTCTGAGATGAATTCGGAATATTAAGGAAACTGAATATTACCAGTATTTTATAGGATGTAGGTACGAGTAAGCAGGTAGGTAATGATAATAATAGGTAATTCCATATTAGCCTCATATTTCTTGGAAGGGTCGAGTATATCCATTTATAGGTAATAAACGTTCGTCAATTTACGTTCATAATTTACTTTAATTAATTTTTAATTAGTTAATTTTTGAACCTAATTTTTTTAACCTAAACCAGGCAATAGGAACATATTTGTCATTATGTAATTGAAATGAAACTAGATTTATAAAAAAACGGTTAGCGAAAATTCGACACTTTTTAAAAATGGAAACTGTCAATATTTCCCAACTGTCTTTGATTATATAAATTATCTAAAAGATTTAAACCCTGGTTATTACTTATTTTAGACTCATTGACACTTTGAATTTTTTGTAAACGTTTATGTGAAATTCCTTTAGTTTGTCTATGAGGGGTGCCATGTGTAAAATGAATTATTAAAATGTGCATGAAAAGATTCGCAACAGTTAGTTGTTCGAGTTATAGAGTGACTCAATTCTGCCCATATATCCACTGGAAAATCAGTTTCGCCATCTATATACGTTTCTAGTGGGTAATCGCAAAATTTATTTAAGCGTTCATCGTGAGGTTTTATCGAATACAAATCATAAGAAAAACTATCACCTACTTGTAGCGTATTTAACATGTTAGTTTACGCTGCAAAGATTTAAAATCCTGGAGGAGTCCATCGTTGTCGAGGATGGTGTTGTGTGGTTTTTCTGGGTTTTCCCACAACTGTAAAGAAAATGCGCCATCAAGCATCAGTAAGTCGCCCCAGAGCGCCTCGGCAAACAATAATAATAGCCGTCCCTCCCCCGCACAAGCTGCAGAGCTTCTGGGGTTCACTCGTAAGGGAGTGAATTGCAGGGCGTATATTATTAATATTATTATTATTATTACTTCTTCGGGTGCTAACTAGAACAAGCCAAAACAGTATTTTAACCAACAACAAATTTCAGAAATTTTATCGCGCCCAGACTTTGTATTTTCCCCACCCGGTACCTCTCAGTGCTCGGTGTGCATTAAAAGGTACTTTTAGACGGTAAGTTCAGTTCTCCGTTCAGTTTCAGTTCCGTTGTCAGTTCGTTGTTAGACGATCAATTTAGTTGTCAGTTGATAACCTAATTGCGGCGCGTTGTGCTTGGCACAAAAAAAACACGAAAAAAGATAAATAAATAGAGCAAAAATTGGCCTGAATGGACAGGTTTGTTTATACATCCGTTTAACTGATAACTGATGGAATTCCCATCGAGCCACGTCTCCGGAACAGTTACAGTTTTTCGTATTTAAACATACAAATAACTGACAGTTCAACTGAAACTGAGACTGAACGGAGAGCTGAACTGACCGTCTAAAAGTACCTTTACCTATGGGATTACGGTCCCTTCAATTTACCATACTCAATAAAGAATTATTGGTGTGAAATTTACCTGTGCCCTTTCTAAATATGGAAAGAATTAATTTTCGTTATTAATTTTTTTAGTTTTGAGAATTAATTTTATATTTATTGTTTTTTTGTTTGTTTGGACAAATTGACAAATTTTAAGTTTTCTGATTTCTTTGTGTTTTGGCATACCAAAAAATTATAATTTGTTTAAGAAGTTCATTTGTTTTGTTTCGCTTGTAAATAATTTCGTGTGTAAATAAATGTACCTATATATTTTTTAATTCAGTGATTTCATTTCTGGTTCTAAGCAGGAATTAAAATAAAGCGTTTTTATTAACAAACCTCTCCAGGTTGTATTTTGGGTTGGGCGGGCTTTATTCAAAACCCCAATAAGTCCGAGCTACCCTGAATATAGCGTGGTGAGCTAGAGCTCGTCGTGACATCAGATAAAATTCTGAGCTCGAAACCCCCAAAAACGTAACTGAACATAACGACGTGACAATACTATCTCGTTTTCAGCTTCACAGATCAAGATACGCCAACAGGACTGCCTAAGGAAACAACACAGCCGCCCAGAACACGTTCAAGATGCCATACAAGCAAGGATTTAGGAAACCAACGAAGAAAGTTCCACAACCCAACGTTGCTACGGATCATCAAAGAAGCCCAGCAGACCTCGAAGAACTGCTAGAAAACGCGCCCCTAGATATAAGATAAACCTTTAATAAACTGTTTATTATATTCGGCCCTAGCTTTTCATTTCACTTAGTTTATCAGTTATAAAAACGATAAAAAATACGACACGAAAATTGCTCTATTTTTTAAAAATATCCACTATGGCATAATAACTGGCTATGGTCAAAATGATATGAAATAAAATTGAAAATGTTGTCCATTTGTTTGATTTAAAAAAATATTTAACTTGTGTGGATGTAATATTGCATTAAAAATAATTCAGGGACGATTTTTTTAAGGTACTTTTAGACGGTCAGATAAGTTCTCCGCTCAGTCTCAGTTTCAGTCGAACTGTCAGTTATTTGTATGTGTAAATATAGTTTTCCATACAGTTTTTCGTATTTACAAATACAAATATCTGACAGTGACAGAACGGAGAACTGATCTGACCGTCTAAAAGTACCTTCAAATTTGTTCTTACAGAACAAAACATAGGTGCAGCCCCTCATAAGTAAAAAAAAAATCGACCTAAACCAACTTTTTCATTTTTCTACCTTTTACGTGTTTCTCCCTACTGCTTCTGATTTCCAGCTCATTGACTCGCTTGCACTTTGCTCTTCCGAACCTGTTTAATTTTGGCAAATACCACTGTGGATAAGTTATTACTACGGTTATTATTTGACGCCGGATTTGTCTTCATTACCGAACGAGTCGAGTCCTGAGTATATGGCAATTTATCGCTCCTCGAGAGTAATCAAGAAATGTTTGTTGTTTCGGTAACGTTGGTGATTTATTTTGAAACAACATTTTATTTAGTTGTACCAATAAGTTTCGGTTCTCAGAATATTTATCAGAAGTAATTTATGGTACGCCAAATCAACAATATTATTTCGCGAAATATATCAATGTATTTGATCCTTTTCAAGTTACTAGTTATTTGGGAAAGGTTCGGTAAATGACTTTTTAAGGAGGGAATATCGTGCAGTGAAACCTGATTCACAATTATTCAGGAAGGACCATGTAGTACACCAACTTTCCCAAATAATATTTTCGCGTATAATTGTTCCATTCTTAGATTAAAGACGGACTTTTTTGTTTACGATTGCTTTAATTTTAGTTTCACTTGCACATATGTAAATATACTTGAAATTACCAAATTTTATCCCGAAAATAAAAAAAAAATAATAATATATATGTTCCTAAAAGACAACTAAGTGATTGTAACATTCAGACTTTCCAAAGTTTGTTATCAAGAGAGGAATGGAGTGAAATGTATCAGATCACAAATTTTGAAGACAAATTTTCTTATTTTTACAATACTTTTCTTTATAATTACGATTATGCGTTTCCTGTTAAAACCACATGTATAAAAACAAAAAGAAGGAGATGGCTCTCTCCAGAAATCAAGCAAATGCACAATGTGAAATGTATGGTTACAGAAAGATAAAAGCAGTATAAAAAAGAGTACAAAACACTTGTGAAATATAAGAGAACAATGAACAACCAACGAATTTCAAACTCTAGCACTAAAACGAAGGAAAGTTGGAAAATTATTAATGAGAGTAAAAATAATATGTCAACAAATATTGCAGCTGCTGGGTTTTTGGAGGGTCATAGTCCTTCTGAGCAAGCTAACTACATAAATAATTTCTTTATAGATTATAACAAAAACAGCCAAATACCTAACTATGATGCATATTAAAAAGGTACATAAAAGCTTTTTCTTGACACCGATAACACCAGAAGAGGTGATCTCAATAATAAGTAAAACATCTGATAAAACATCGCCTGGTACTGATGAGATTGATCGTAAAATAATCAAGGTAGTTGCACCATTAATTGTTCAACCATTGAGTCACCTAATAAATGAATCTTTTGTGTCTGGGACCTTTCCAAATATAAAGGAAGGTATACCCATCTTTAAGAATAAGGAATCTGCCAGAGATATCACAAACTACAGGTTAATTTGCATCCAAAATCAAATATCAAAAATTTTTGAATTAGCTTACTCTCAAAGATTGACCAAATATCTAGAACATTTCAAACTACTTCCCGATACACAGCATGGATTTAGGAAATCAAAGTCTACCACAACTGCTATTCAAGATACTTTGGAGTATTTATATAACTCTCTTAATAATAAAAAAAACTCACTGTACCTATTATATGATATAAGTCGCGCTTTTGACACAATAGATAGGAATTTACTGATTCATAAGCTGGAGGCTGTAGGTGTCCGTGGGGTACCCCTTGATTGGGCAAAATCATATCTGTCTAACCGCACACAAGTATCGATGTTTAATGACATTAAATCACTATCAAGAGAAATCAATCTAGGTGTGCCGCAAGGATCAATCTTAGGGCCCTTATTCTTCATTATATTCACAGCCGATATAAAAAAGTGTTGCGAATTGTCCGATCAAATAGTACTATATGCTGATGACACAAATATACTGATATCACATAAAGATGTGGACCAATTAGTGACAAACAGCAATGCTGTTTTTGATGAGTTCCATAAATATTGGAATGGACTCCAATTAAATGTTGCAAAAACATATATCCCCAAACTATGATCTTTATTTACATATTCAAGGAAAATCAATTCAGGCTACAGACACAATAAAATTTTTGGGCGTAACACTCGACCCAAAACTAACATGGGAGTCTAATATAAAAATAATATGTAACAAACTAAGTACATGCCCTTACATGATAAGGAATTTGAGAGAAACAGTGTCTTTTAATGTGCTGAGAATGCTGTACTTCGGTTTGGTACAGTCAGTTTTACAGTATGGTCTGATATTCTGGGGATCATCATCACACTTCGAAAAGGCTTTTGTTGCTCAGAAAAAAATCTTAAGAACTATGTTCGATGTTTACCCAACAACTACATGTAAAAATCTGTTTACTAGAGCACAAATAGTGACATTACCTAGCTTATATATCTATCAAATACAAATGGTTGGGACATATTATTTCCCGGACACAATAAAATTGTTCGGAATACCTAAAATCCTGGTAGTAGGTGTACAAGGGCTAAATACGTTTCACTGTCACTATGTTTCAATTCAAACAGACAGCAAACCCGATGCCCAAGAGTCCATTAGAAGTAGACGCAATTAAAGATAAATAAATAAAACTAAATACAATCAAATAAATTTTGGTAGTAAAGTTAGTTCCGTTTTTTGTATGTATTTATTTTAAAACAAAGTGAATGAATAGATTAAAGTATTTCCTACCATCTCTCAGGCAATTTTAATTTCATCGCGAAAATATGACTCTACTCTTGAGGCGATCCAAATTTGGAATCAAGCTCGATTTCTCTGAAGGAACAGAACCGGTGGACTGCTAAATCTTGCTGCATCCTTTGGAACAAACTGTCATCAGAAGGGGGTGACCGCACAAGAGATTAGGTCAACTAAGCCTGGTTCAGACTTACACACTTACAATATCATTTATAATTCAAAGATAAAATACAATTCATTTAAAAATCTAAAAAATAAATCGCAAAGTGTGTATCGTAGCTTAGTGAATTCACTGTTATGACTAATTTAAAGAAATAGTTTATTGCGAATATAATTACATTAACTCATCAAAATTTGCATCTAACAGAATCTGATATACGTTTTAAATTATACCCATATATGTAATTGAAAATTAACCACGACCATTTATAGTAAGAGACAAACCGCTAAGATTGGAGAATTTTCATTTTTAAAATAGTTTAGCGGCACATCTAAGATCTACAATTCATTAGCAGTAATTTTGCTAGCGAACCAACATCAAATCTATTAATTCTTGCAATTTTGTATTTATTGCTTTGTACATGTGTTCCGGTATGGGCAACTAAACTCAGAAGAAATCTTAGACTCTTATTCGAACTGGTTTGTAATAACGATTATTTCTTTCAGATTCTTTACCTCAACTGGCCACGGGATAAATTAAGAAAAATAACTTAATAAAATTATAAAATCCAATCTCATAAAGAGTTATACTATACGAATGACCTAAAACCAAAAAGTGAAACTTTAAAATGAAACATAAAAGTGACAAAGGATAAACTTATCAGCAACAGCAGGCAACAGAAAAGTCAACATAGGTACTATTAGAATAGGCTTTAGAATATTCTTGTAAATCAATATTTTATTGTCAAGTGAGAGTTGAGACCTTCTTCCAAGTAAGTAGCCAATACATTTCCTGACTTATTGGCTTTTATGTGGATTTTCCAAGTAAGCTTTTGGTCCAGATGAAATCTTAGGTACTTTACTTCAGATTTTTGTGGTTATTATTTATGTGGACTTGAGGGCACGCATGTCTCCTGTGTAACCTGTGTGGATTTGTCAGCACTAACTGTAATTTTCCAACGTTCGAGCCAGGTTTGCAACAGTTGTAAATAATTCTGGAGTTTAATGGCGGCTCTATTGGGATCTGTATCTGATGTCAAAATTGCTGTATCATCAGGAAATATAGCCATTAGGATATCATTATTAGTAAGTACATCAGCAGTGAAAAGGAGATATATAAAAAAGGACCAAGGATACTACCTTGAGGAACTTCAGTCCCCCCGTTTTCGATGATGCTGAGAACGGTGGTGGTGTTGAAGATTACTTCCGACCCTCACCAACCCCTCCCCCGTTTTCTAAAATGCCGTGAATGGGAAAATAATGATATTTCTCTTCTTGGTTGAAATTTTCTTTTTCTTCCTTCAGTTGAAAAATTGTAATCGAATACCTCAAAAAGTAGGTCTACTGTAAAATTGATAGACATTTTTATGTTCACATTAAAATTATGAGGAGCATTTATTATGTCGCTTGCAATTATGTTTAACGAAATTGTTACAGTCTATTTTCTTTTATTAAAATAATTCGCTACAAAAAGATACCATGATATATGACTAAAATCTGCGTACAATAAAATAACCATAACCCTTTAGGGGGCGAGTTTTGACCTGTGGAGGAGTAGATGAGGGTCGGATGTAATCAACACCACCAGCGTGCTCAGCATCCTCTAAAACGGGGGGGAAAGAGGTTTTTTTAGAGGGTATTTTTTGGCCGCTTTAGGGGTTTAGGGGTAGAGAAATTCTGATACCGCCATCGTGTTCAGTATCCTCGAAAACGGGGGCACAGTCGTTTTGTCGCTGTGAATTTTGGCCAATGGAGGGGTTGGTGAGGTTCGAAAGTAATCTTTAACACCACCACCGTGCTCAGCATCCTCGAAAACGGGGGGAAAGACATTTTTTACAGGGAAATGATGTGCTGCCCGTTTAACTCTTTTAGGGGGTAGTTTTTGGCCGCTTTAGGAGGTTCAGCTGGCGAAAAGAGAAATTCTGACACCGCCATCGTGTTCAGCATCCTCGAAAACGGAGTGGGGAGATACTCTCGAACCGGGTAAATTTTGGTCCATTTTTCCGACTCACAGACGCCACTAAATAGTATTATACTACTATAGTACTAATAAAATGCCTGCAGGTATCTTTAATCGTACAATATACACATCCATAAAATATACTATTTTGTTATAAAATTTGCACAGAAAATATCTAAGCTTGAGTAGAAAGTTAAGACCTACTTTAATTCAAACATTGTTCTTCGTGACATCAGCCCCTAATCAATAAATCGGAATCGTGTTTGTAATGCGGCCGCTCACTTGTGAAATATTTGCAAGTGTAAATTAATTAGTTTTATTGCACGTCTAGTGATCGAGTCGATTCTCTTAGATATCATCACAGAAAGCGAGAAATGTGCTAGCCTCTTTACTTCTGTGTATAGTTCGGTGGCAAATTACATTATTTTGATCATCAATTTCTTATAGAAAGGAAAATTTTGTGTGCAAAAAATATTCCCGTAAGACCATTTAAAAGTTCAACAAATATTCTAATGGAAACGATGTCGACTTAAATTAAACAAAAAAATACAACAATAACGATACGTTTAATTTCAATTAAATAGTAATTTTTGCTATTTTTATACAGGAACTGTCAAACCTCTAGAAAGTAGGATATTTACTTCTTAAAAATATCTGTTTGTTCATGAGAATACTCTATATCTGTTTATACTTCTAAAACAAACATACACATACGTTTTAAGAATACATAAAATTTTATAATGATGAAATGGGCACTTTAAAAGTTAGAAACAAAAATTATTTTTATATTTCAACTTTGGAAGCCCAAAATAGGAAATAAGGTCCTGTATTACAAAACTTTATATAAAGTGCTAATATTATTGTACCTCCAGCTTTACGCTCCTGACTTTTTTCGTTACTAGTAAATTTTTTTCCGATTTTTCCAAAGAAAATGTTAGTAAAATTAATAAGATGATATTCACTAACAAATAAACACAGAACAAATAATTTAACATTCGTCAAGTCCAGACGATAGATAGAACGCCGCAGGCAGCAGATCTGAACAGCTCGGAGGAAGTCATCCTAGTGGAGGAAGACACTGAAGAGTCCAGAAAAAGGGCTAGATCCGCAGAGGACAGTGATGACAATTTCTTACTTAATATAATGGCAGGCTTGGAGAGTACACAGAAAAAAAGCAGGACAGAGGGCCATCGAGACAATGGAGGGAGAACGCCCCTTGATACTGTAAAGGGGATAACGGAGGCACTGGTCAAGCTGATAGGAGAAAATGTAAACACGAAGAGAGAAATCAAGGAGAAGGTTAAAGCGCTAAGGAGGGCAGTGGCAAAAATGGATTGGGAGAAAGCAAACCCAATTGAGCCAGTACGAAAGGGCACCAGGGAGATGGGGACTCAAACAGAGGAGGTGATAAAAACACCGACTAAAAGTATAGCAGTACCTGCAAACGGCAACAAGGTGACTAAAAAAGACGTCGAAAAAGAAAGGGAAACGGGGACGTGGAAAGCTTCAAGACCCTATGCGGGAAGGACTGGCAGAAAGAGGCTTGTCAAACCAGAGTACTCATGGGAAATCCCAACGGCACTTCGGGAGACGTGGATACAATCATACTCTTCGACCCAGAAAGAGACACAGACAGCATAAATATCACATGTCAACGAATCATTAGAGAGGTCATAGACATGAAAGAAGTCAGAAGAGGGGGGACCGCGAAGATACAAGATAAGACCGAATTACAGGTGGATGATAGAGACCTGACCAAAAGAAATGGAAGCACGATATTCTTGGGGGGTATTGACAACAGCGAGGAGGAGGATTATAAGTTACTGAAAGACCTAAGGGTGAAGGTAAGAGAGGAGAAATGCACAAAGCTGGCAAGCATAGCCGACCCTAAAATAGCCAATCCTGAACTTAGAAAAATGATAGAGTGTGCTCTAGGAGACGAAGCGGATGAAATCAGTATTTACGACATGGGCACCCAACTGGTAGAGGAAGGCGAAGTTGGGCGGCAGTCGTCAGAAAAAAGAGGGGAAAGCCACCGGCGCTAATCGTGAGGAACAAAGGCACGACCTATGAGGAGATACTAGGAAGTCCAGGGCCGTGGATCTTGTGGTCGAGATGGAGGGAGAAGAGAGGCTAAAACTCCTTGAGGAAGAGATAAGTAGTAACATTGCTGGCGCCGACGTTAAAATCCTAGGGGGTGCCAAGACCGTAATGCATAAATATGACATAGACGCGATAACGACGGAGGCCGAGGTGAAGGCGATCCTAGAAGAAATAACAGGCTACGGCAAAGCAGAGGTCAGGGCCCTAAGAGGCCCATAGAGGGAGGAAGGTAGTTAGCAACAGTCGAAGTGGAAGAAAAGGAGGCAGAGAAACTGAGGAGGGAAAATTGGGTTAAAATAGGGTGGTCCAGATGTAGGATCAAAGAAAGGGTGGATGTGAGCAGGTGCTACAAGTGCGGGGGTATTGGCCACCTCGCAAGGGAGTGCAAAGGTCAACCAATCGGGGAAAAGTGCAGGAAGTGCGGGGGTGACGGTCACAAAATGGCCGAGTGCAAGGAAGAAAAAGAATTCTGTTGGACATGCAGAGAGACCGAACACAGAAATGCAAGCATTAAATACCCAGCCTTCAGGAAGGCAGTGAGAGAGGGCGAGAACAAAAAATAGTGTACTTGTGGATACATACCTATTATTTATTACTTATAAATTTTACATATTTTATTACTTAGTTATTTACATGTACTGATCTGTGATATTTTGAAATGCTACGAATATTACAAACAAACCTAGGAACCAAGAAAACGGCACACCATGTATGCCTGGCGACAACTATGGACATCGTTGGGGAGCCCAACCGGAAGATCAGCGAATCAAGAGGATGGTTTTCAGATTTCACCAAGCGAGTGGCCGTACACCTGCTAAACCGAAATATAATAGTCAAGAGGATAGTACCGAAGAGAGGTTTCCTGGCGATTCATCTACAGGAGGCGACGATGATTGCATGTTATCTGTCACTTAACGAGCCCATCAAAACCTTCGAGAGACGAGTAGCAACAATCATGGATTACACGGAGGGCATCCAAAGGAACTATGTCATACTAGGTGACTTCAATGCCAAAGATGCGGAATGGGGCTCCCCAACGACAGATGCTAGAGGCACTATCCTTACAGAGTATATCTCCGAATTAATCTGGTGGTGCATAACATCGGATTAGCGCCAACCTTCGTCAGAGGAAACGCGACATCCTATATAGACATCACATTATCCGACCAGAAGGCAGGAAGACGTATAAATAAGTGGGAAGTCCTGGACGAAGAACATAAATACATATACTTCGAGCTACGAGACAAAAGCCAAAGAACCGTTAGCCACACAGCAACAGGGATCAATTGGAATACGTTTAGCGAAACTCTGAGGACATTGGGAGTGGGACGCCCAATGGACAGAGGCCCTCATACCCACAGTAAGAACGTGCGCGGAATGTAGACACCGCAATTTGGATTACTTCCAGACACAAGCCCTCACTGGGAATGTGTGCAAAATTATATGGCACGTTATAGAATTCTGCTACTTGTAATATGGGCTGTCTATAAGAAAAACCCTACTCGATTTTTGCAACTCAAATGTATTTATAGATTTTTAACTGTATCGGAGAGGGTTATTAAGTATACAATTTTTTGGCATTGTAGGTATTGGATTTTTATTAAGTCAGAGGTGGGTTTTGTTAAATAAACATCAATATCTAAATTTCTTATAGGACATCTACGAGTTGGTCTTGCGAACTAGGTACACCTATTCGAAGATAAGTAGAGCAGGAAGGGTTAGAATTTTGAAATTTTTTAAGAAATTTTCACAATGTGTCATACTACTTAAACCAAGTAAATAACGAATTGCTCTTTTTTGTAATTTGGAAATAGGTTCTAAGTGGTATAAGCTACAAGAACCTCAGAACGGCAAACCATAGTGAATACGGAAAAGTAGGTTAGTAATGTTGTAAAAGAAACTGATTTAATAGTTTTAGGAATTTGTCTTTATATAAAGATCTACAAACAAATGAATTCACCTCTAAGGACAGTTTTACTGGTGTTGAAACAAAGCCCATTCGAATCAGACCAGGACTTGACAGTTACTAGATCTTTGCTTATGCTAGATTAGATCAGAACTACTCCAGGTTACACTCGTGTCATTGGCAAATACAGTAATTCTAGCACTTATTCGTAAGTCTGTGATATCATTGATGAATAATAAAATTGGACCTAATACTGAACCTTGAGGTACTCCACTGCTTATTTCTAGATTTGTAGAATCCTCACCATTCGCACGCACCAGTTGATTTATATTTTCATGATTAACACTATCAAAGGCCTTTGCGAAGTCACAAAATACTGAAGCTGTGAAGAGTTTATTATTATGTGATGTATATATTTCATTAAGAATGCGTCACTAGTACATTTTTAGGTAGGAAGCCTGTAGGAAACTGATGTAACAATGTATTATTTAGATAGAAGTAAATAACAAATAACACAGAGATGTTTAATGTAAAATTTACTTAAATATTTCCAAAGGTTTACTTTTTCCGTAAGAAAATCTTTCCAGGCGCTTATTTTACGGCAGACCTGGATTGAATTTTGATACCACACTAATAAATATTTTAATGTCAAAACGTACGAAAGGACAGCTCGGATTCTTAACTAATTCGAATTTGACCTTTTCAATCCTTACGTTTCTTTCGTTCACGTATTAAAATTTTGCTATTTCGTTATTTTGTTCGTGATAAACATAGAATTTCAGAAACTTTCTAATGGTATTCGCGACAATGTACGTGTTAGTCATAAATTGGGAATTTTCATTGTTATGTAGGGTAATTTAAAACACGATTTTTCATTATCTCTGGAAATAGTTGTCCTTTATTTTCTCAAACATATAACATTTGACAAACAAATAAAATCCAGAGTAACTCATCGTCAAATCAACATTAGTTTGCTCCGTTTAAATAGCTTATGAAAAGTATACAAGTGTTTAAAATTAAAGTACAAAAAGATAAAATGTCAAGAGTCTAAGTAACGTTAGTTTTCTCGATTAAAAATCTCTAGGTTGAAAATCTCTCGGTTAAAAATCTCTCCGATAAAAATTTCTTGGTTAAAAATAATTTACGTTATATTTGAAACAATTGTTTTAGTATAAAAGTTTAACATAAATGATGACTGACGAACGTGCTAAATAGGCCCTTACTAGATAATAAATTACAAAGTTTAAGTGTTAATTTTTTTTTAAGTCGTTTCTTCTTAGAAATTCAGTATTGTCCGGGAGGCAGTGACGATTTTCGGTACTTATTTTCCCAGTCAGCAAACATGGATAAAATTGTAGGGTTAGTAATTCTAAGCAAAATTAATATACAGGGTGATTCATTAGTGCGACAAAGTCCAATATCTTTTAAATCATTAAAGGTATAAAAACAAAATTTTGAAAGATTGTAGCCAGCCTTAAGGTTCATATTTTAAAATTAGTTGCAATTGTACAGGGTCTTCCAGAACACCGCGCCAGATCAAAGGTACATTTTTTAAATGGGACACCCTGTATATTACTTTAAATTTGAATTCTGCTTGTCTTCGCAATTGCAACAATATGAAATTGTAATAAGTTATACAGGGTATTTAAAAAGTTCTGACCACTTTTTCATGAGAATCGTAATGAGTTCAACGCTCTGTATCCTTTAAACAACACAAATGCAAATTAATCTTTTACATTCATACGACTGTGATGGTCGTCTAGTTTAATAATTCACTAGACCTCCTTCCATATTTTGAAAACCGTATACAGGGCGAGTCCAAACTCGAATACATCATTTTCACACCATTTTTAAATAGATCACCCTGTATTTTATGTCGGCAACTGAAAGCTATTTTACTATACTTTAAGTTTTATTAAGTATTCCCTATACCCAAATGGAATAGTTTTTGAGATATTTCAAATTTATTATTAAAAATTCTACTTCCATTAAAAACGACTTTAAAAACCACGTAAGTATACAGAATTTATTTACATCAATTAACTTATAAATACCCTTAAATTAATAAACAATCATATCTAAAATTATAAAAGATGCTCAAAGAGGCCACATCTACATCGATGCAGTGTTGAAGACGGTCGTCAAAAGATCGACTTACGTTTAAAAGCATTTGCACATGAACACTTTGAAAAGCTTGCCTTATTCTCTCTTTCATATCATCTCGTGTAGTGACAGGTACTTTGTACACCTGGTCTTTAACATAACCCCAGAAGAAAAAATCTACTTTATTTAACTCTGGTGATCTTGGTGGCCAGAGAACTGGCCCTGCTCGTCCAATCCGTTTTTCTGGAAACATATCATCCAATTGACCCTGTATGAGCACATTATGGTGAGCAGGAGCTCCGTCATGTAGATACCACATTTGTTGACGTATACGAAGTGGAATGTCTTCCAGAAGAACTGGTAAACGATTTGTTAAGAAATCTAAATATACTTCCCTATTTACCGATTCTTCAAAGAAATAAGGTCCTATCACGTAGTCACCAATTATACCACCCCATACATTTATAGACCATCTAATATTACTGTGGGTGACGATATGATGAGGATTCGATGTATCATAGTAATGAAAATTTTGCCTGTTTACAAATCCATTTTTATGAAATGTCGCCTCTTCACCAAATAACACGAAGTCAAAAAAATTTGCTTGCCTCTGTATTTTTTGAAGACCCCATTCACAAAACTGTACCCTCCTCTCAAAATCATTACCTCTTAATTCCTGGTGTAACTGAATGTGATAAGGATGCATATGATTTCTTGACAGAATTCTTTGCACTGAGGTGTAACTTATTTCTTGTTCCCTTGAGATTGTACGGATGCTTGTATGGGGATTTTCAGTAACTGATTATTGATGTAAATAAATTCTGTATACTTAGGTGGGTTTTAAAGTCGTTTTTAATGGAAGTACAATTTTTAATAATAAATTTGAAATATCTCAAAAACTATTCCATTTGGGTATAGGGAATACTTAATAAAACTTAAAGTATAGTAAAATAGCTTTCAGTTGCCGACATAAAATACAGGATGATCCATTTAAAAATGGTGTGAAAATAATGTATTCGAGTTTGGACTCGCCCTGTATACGGTTTTCAAAATATGGAAGGAGGTCTAGTGAATTATTAAACTAGACGACCATCACAGCCGTATGAATGTAAAAGATTAATTTGCATTTGTGTTGTTTAAAGGATACAGAGCGTTGAACTCATTACGATTCTCATGAAAAAGTGGTCAGAACTTTTTAAATACCCTGTATAACTTATTACAACTTCATATTGTTGCAATTGCGAAGTCCAGCAGAATTCAAATTTAAAGTAATATACAGGGTGTCCCATTTAAAAAAATGTACCTTTGATCTGGCGCGGTGTTCTGGAACACCCTGTACAATTGCAGCTAATTTTAAAATATGAACCTTAAGGCTGGCTACAATCTTTCAAAATTTTGTTTTTATACCTTTAATGATTTAAAAGATATTGGACTTTATCGCACTAATGAATCACCCTGTATATTGTTAGGTACTATTGTGCTGTGTGTTTATGATGAAGTAATTTTTTTATTTATCTATTTTATTGTTGTTTAATTTTAAATTTTAGTACATAATCTATATCTTATATTTCAAATTTTGTTGTTTTATTGATGGATTAACTAACCACGACTTTAGCTCTTTCCTTTCTTTAATTTAATTTAATTTTGTTAGGTGATTTAATTTAATTTATTTTTTAACTAATTTTAAAAAGATTTTAAAATTCACGTAATATCTGTTTATTCTTACCTTCTTACAGTTTACATTGGGCGCCATCTACTATAAAGAGTAGAGAGAGAGAATATTCTTTCTTGTCAAGAAAAATTACAAAAATTTTATAGACAAAGGGAATTAAAAGTAATCATAATAAAAATAAAAATATAAATTACTAGACAAAACAAAACACAAACAAAATATGAATAACAATTGCATTGGATATGCAATATCCGTCACTATAACTTAATGTTAAAATTAAAATTTTAATTTAATATAATTAAATTTAATTATTGCTTCTATATGCTGTAACCCAAAAGTTTAAGGCACGTTATAGAATTCTGCCACTGTGTAAAACGGTCTTTCTTGAAGAAAAGCTCTAGTTGATCTTCTGAACTTATCATATGAATTTATAGATTTGAACTGTATCGGGAGGTTATTATACAATTTTTTGGTATTATTATTAGGTCAGAGGTGGGAATAGTTAAGTAAACATCAGTATTTAAATTTCTTGTAGGATATCTACGAGTTGGTCTTTCCGACAACTTTTGAATGTGCTTTTGAGAGATTCTTAACCTCAGGTGTGCTTCTATTGGCTTGCTATTTATAGAAATCAATAATAACGACTCATTTATACTTGTTTATTTATATCTATGTTAATTCTATAAACTTTATTATTATTATTATTATTAAATAGAATTCATAAACATTTATTTATTTATATATACATAAACCTTTTAATTAAATGTGTAACAAGTGCTTGGTCGAATAAGGTAAGTACAGTTTTTATTTATATAAGAAAATTAACAGTTATGAAAAAATTTTATTGTCACACCCTTATCTTATTCTCCAAATTAATACTCTAACCTAACTTATTTCTAGGTTAAATAAATCTTAACCTTAGTTAATTGTTTTATGGCCTTTTTATTGTTTTTATGCTTTGTTAAATATGGTACCTTTCTTTTTTATTTTTTTTCCTTTAGCTAGTATGGATGGATAAATATTCTTTTTAAAGATTTACAACTGGAATACTTTTCAAGTCAGAAAACGTCAGAAAACACGGCCCTTTTTTTCCAGTGATAAAAATAGTTCTAGTAGTAAAAGGTATACTGAAGTTAAGTAAAAAAGCATAGTCTGGCTAATCTGTGAATATGGATAATATATCTGGCAGGTGAAAAACTGAAAAATTTCCTTCATTTTCGCAGTCATTAACATTTATCTGATGATGGCCTATATTATGATAACAGCTTAAAAATATAATCTGGCTAATGTGGAACACCCCGAAAGCCTTGCAAGACTCTCAAATTATCGAGTCTGGCAAGGCTTTCGTTATTGTAAATGTCATCCAGACGTGCATTTTCACTAATAATACCACGAGAGGTTAAATTATTTCCGGAAATTTTTTCGAGCTCATGACTCGAAGACGAGGGATAATTTTCTAAAAATGAGCGAGAAGAAAGTTCCGGATTTAATTTAACCTCAAGCGGTATTCGGTAAGAAAATTTCACAACAAATTGTGTTTAAAATAAAATAAATAACCTAAAAAGTATGTTTTCCGAAGCTGTAAGTTTTGTAGATCATAGAAATATAATTATTATTATTGGTATTATTGATTTCTAGTTTTTTCTACAATTTTAATACTTAAAATAGTATATTCTTTAACTTTACATAGTGGTAGAAAAGAAACTAACTATAAGTAAAAAAAAATAATTATTTTGTGATTATGTCAAAAAATTTCCACTATAATTCATGTGGTGTGGATTTTTCTATAAAATTATAGTATAATCTGTAACAAATTTTCAAACCCTGGAAAATACGAGCAAAAATTTTCCATTTTTCCGAGTTTGAAGATTCCATCAGACTCATTTGTAACCGTAAGTCAGCCAGACTTATTTTAATTAGAGATTGTATCAATTTATATGCTAAATTTCAAGCCTGGAAAAATGAGGGCTTCGTATCCGCAAAATGAGTCAAATTTTTTAATCCGAAAATGTTCTGCTATTTTTGTAAACTTTATGTTCTACTTTAGTAAATGTGAAATATTTATGACTAGGAAAATAAGTGGACTCGCATTGTTTTTTATTGTTTGAATCCATCCAAAAATTTTAGCCAAACTCAGAATGTCTTTTGTCACTAAGTAAACAGCTTATTTCTATATATACCGCTGGGAAAAAAATTCACTGCCTCCCGGGATAGTATATAAGTGAATCTAAATGTTGTAAATATCATTAGCTAACAAAAAAATTCCTCAGTAAATTTTACATGTATTACCATTGAAAATGGCTAATTGAGCTGCTCAGTGGTATAACGGCCTAAGCCACTTAAAGGTGATATGGAAATAAACGTAAAAAAAGAATTAGTGAATTTTTCAAAATTTTTATTTCAACTTTACGTAACATTTTCAATAAACTTTAATTTTAGCCCAAATAAATGAAGTAAAAGCTAATGTTTTAATAAAAGTATTTTTTTAAATTCCAAAAACTAAAAAAAATAATGTGGTTTGGGCCACTATTACATAAAAAAAATTAAAAACTCTCTTATAACTGTGGTTTAGTACACACATCCAATTAGGTTTCTGGCATTTCCTCCAAGACTTCGTCGTCTAAAGCACAGTCAACATCATTATCTACGGCACCCTCATTGGCCTTTAAATTATTATAAAATGAATGATGAATTTCTGGAATGTATGGAAACAGAGACTGTAAATCTTTCATTTTATTTTTTTCTATTGTTCGTCCTTCAGGATATAGCAAATCCAGTTCAATGTTATGTAATTTTGAATTTCTAGTTTTTCTTTTTTCAACATTTACAGACATAAATGGTGCTATAAGAACATCGTCAACGTTCGTATATTTATAAAATATTTTATAAGGGTGAGATTTACGCAACCGTATCCATTGAAATTTTAACCATTCTACTTGTCTTCTTTCGTTTTTTATTTCGTTATCGTCTAGTTTTCTGTTTGTTATTAACTGTTCTAACTTTTTCGTGCATTTAAAATCATTTTCGGTCATCTTAATTACCTGAAATTTAGGATGTTTCTTCTTTGCAGATGCTATGACTTTCGCCCAATCTTCGGGTATGTAAATATTTTCATGATAACGTTTTTCTCTTTCAATCACCCCAAAATCTCTATCGCACGGTAAGTATGAGTGACCGGACACTAAAAATTTCTGGTCAATTTGTTCAATCTTATATTGGTTGGAACTTGTTACAAAATTACAAATGGCAGCAATTTTAATGTTTCTATTCTGCCCTCCACATTGATCGCTATACATGATAACTTTTTTGGTGGTTATAAAATTTTCAAAAAAATGTAACAGACAGGAACCAATTTCAGGTGGCCCACGAGATGCTAATCCTTCATGCCATGTATACATGTATGCTTGATTGGTTGTCAAATTATGAATACCCAAGCAATATGTCCATAACTGACGTTTATAGTAAACAATACCCGTAGCTAGATTTGGTGTGGGTAATGTTTTCATGGGGTTAAACGCAAATATTGTGGTGTCATTGTCCAAAGTTTGGGCAAAAATCGTATCTTTCTTTAAACCAGACCGTGCAGATTCGACCTTTTTTAAATGAAGTTCCTTCTGATGTGCGACTTGAGTCTTTTCTTTTTGTGTACCTTGTCGTAACTTAACGTTAAACGCATCACATTTTTTACAGGTGTCTGAATAGGGTTGTCGAAAATGTAAATTAAATTTCTCAGTAAATATTTTATTAAATATGAACCTCGATACTGCATTATTTCCCATTTCTTCCTTGTAAAGACTATACATTTTAGTAATACATAAGTCAGGGGAAAGATATTTGGCATTAGGACTATTTGTTCTTCTGTAGTGACTTCTATAAGTAGGAAATTTCTTAATAAATGAAATCACACCATTCACAGCTTCTTCACTGGTCTTCTTGTTACATGGCTGTTTTCCTCTTTTATCCAATGGAGCTTTAGTTGAATTACCTGTATTTTTATATCTAACTGCCCGAGAAATTCTTCCGTCCGAGACTCCTAAACTTTTTTTAAAAAAAGTTTTACAAACGAAAACATCCACACCAGCTTTCGGTAAAAGGTATACGCGAGTATTCTGTCTTCTTGGTAAATCGGTCAGCGCTCTTCTGCTGTAGGTTCTTAATTTGGGTTCAACTTTTATTTTACCAAAAATAAAAGCTGTCTGTAAATCAAAATTTTTCAGTTTATAGAAGTTATCAAAAATAAGCTTCATTTCCTCTAGTGTTAATAAACTATGACATTTTTTATGACATGTGCAATCACCATCATAGAACTTCTTTAAATACTCTTGACCTGCAGCTCTGATTATAGGCCACTATTGTATTAACTAATTCTAAGCAACTACAGTGGCTCAAATGATATTGGCCACTCTTCCGTATAAAAATATTGCAATTATGTGAGGGGAAGAACTACAGTTTCATTTCACTCTATCGTAAAACGTCAAAAATAAGGTTAGGTCACTATAGTTTTGAAAGTTTACGTCCTTCGCCAATAGATGAGAGTAGTAACCCTTTTTTGTATATTTTGTGGGTTGGGCCATTATTGTACTGAGCAGCTCAATTTAAAATGAAAATAAAAAGAGCAACGACACGCGGTGTTCCCAAGCGGTCACCCATCCAAGTACTAACCGCGCCCGACAATGCTTAGCTTCAGTGATCGGACGAGAACTGGCGTTTTCATTATGGTGTGGCCGTTGCACGTCAAATTTGAATGAATTCGGATAAACAAACTGATTAATTGTACTAGAACTAGATGCAGTAATTCTTTTTCTCCATTCCAAGCAAGATACATTGATTGAGGCGTTAAAATTTTTTTTCTGGGATTTTTATTTAGCTTACCCTTAGACAACAAAAAAAATCCTGAGTAAATTTTACATATATTATCATTGGAAATGGCTAATTTAAAATAAAAATAAAAAGAGCAACGACACGCGGTGTTCCCAAGCGGTCACCCATCCAAGTACTAACCACGCCCGACAATGCTTAGCTTCAGTGATCGGACGAGAACTGGCGTTTTCATTGTGGTGTGGCCGTTGCACATCAGATTTGAATGAATTCCCATAAACAAACGGATTAAATGTACTAGATGTAGTAATATTTTTTCTCCACTGCACTACTTTGATTGATTGTGAAGCGTTTCAAATGTTTCGCAGGGAATCAATGTAGCAATAGAAATTTTTGCGCGAAAAAATATTTTTTACATTTTTTTTTGAAAAAATATATTTTGAGATACTCACTTCCAAAACAAACCATTAAAATCCGTTGAGCGGAGTATTATTTTTCAATTCATATGCACTGTGTTGAACCGAAAAGATTTCTACATACACACAGATAGCAATTCACAAGCAGAATATACTTAAAAAGTATGAAAAAAGCAAAAAAACTAATCATTTTTTAAAAAACATTACCAATCAATTTCTTTTGACAAATGTCATTCCTCTGATAACTTCGAAGTCAATTTTGCCACGTTGCCGGTTCAATTTTCAGAAAGAACTACAGCCAAAAAATGTACAGGGTGATGTCAGGTAAGATAAGGGTACGTAAGGTCAGCTTAGATCAAAAAAATTATGTACAAAGTAATATTGTCTATTCATTTCGGAAGCTCATAGTGGTTTGTATTTTAATTTCTCTCTCTTTCCACAGGATTAAAACCACTTAGTTGTTAAAAAAGTTTTTTTTTTTTTTTTATTGACGTTTCGGCTTTCCAGATCGAAAGCCGTTATCAAAATGACATAAAATAAATAAATTTACTAGAAACAGAACACTTGATAATCTTGCAAAAATATGACATCAACATAGTATACATAGAATAAGATTTTGAGATTGAAGATGTCAAAATCTGTTTCAATCATATTTTTGTGACGTTTCTGGGAACGAATTTTTGAAAGGATAGCGCATTTGCATATTATAAGAGAATTTATACTTCGTCATAAATGAAGTTTTCTTATTAATATTATCATAAGAAAAAACCAGATAAAAACTTATGATACTATCCCGATATAGAGGGTATCCTTTTTGCAATTAACTCTTTTTGTAAAATAGGTATCCAAATTTTTGAAATATCAACCGAACAATTAGAAACACATTCGTTATTATTTAAGCATATCAATGCTGCTTCTTTAACTTTAATTTTGATTTTTGATAATTTTTCTAAAAAATGTTTTGAATTTTTGATAAAGGAATTAGTATAGATAACGGATCTATTATTTTAAGTAGAAATCTTGCTAAATTTTGACAAGGTGAATTTATAGAACTTATTATTGGTCTTAATGGTATTTGTTGTTTATGAATTTTGGGTAAACCATAAAAATGTGGAGGTTTACTATAATGAGAAGTAAGAGATCTTCGTTCTTTATCACTTAGGAATTTTTTATTTTTATATAAAGTTTTGTAAATTTTGTTTTCAATACTAGTAGTTGGATCTTTGTTTAATTTTGAATAGCTACCGTTTTCAATAATTTCGTTAATTTTGTTATCATAATCTGTTTTGTTTATGACAACCGTCGCGTTACCTTTATCTGCCGGTAAAATCTTAATTGTATTGTCATTTTTTAAATTTTTAATTGATTTAAATTCTGCGGAGGTTAAATTTTGATTAATTTTGTAAGATTTTTCTAATTCAATTTTGCAATGTACCTTGTATTCGTTGCTTAAGTCAGTTGGTAAATTTTGAGAAGCGTTTTCTATAGAACTAATAATATCAAATTTTGGTACATATTTTGGAGTTACCGAATAATTTAAACCTTTAGCCAATAATAAATTTTCTGTGTGATTAAGATCTCTACTTGAAATATTTATTACCGTATTTAAATTTTGTTCTGAATTTCTAAGGTTGTAAAAACTTTTTTCTTCAATTAGATTATTAAATTTTCTTAATTGTCTATTTTTGGTACAATTTAATTCTTTCTCATAACTATTTAAAACACAATGGATTATTTTATGGAAATCAAATCTGGATACCTGATTATACAAATATGATTTAATATCCTCGATATCTTTTTCTAAATTAAATTTATTAAACCTATGGAACTGAATCCTCTCTCTTACTATGGCGTGCTCTGCTCTATTTAAAATTCTCCATATCTTGTTGTTCTTTATTGGAGTTTTAAGTCTTAGCCCTTTTGGAATGATCAATTGAATATTTTGTTTAAAGTATGAATAATATAGGACTGTCTAAATGTCGAAAATAAATCCATTTGAATATTGAACGATAAACAAATAATTTCACTTTTTTTATTTTACTTCCAGTTTCAAAAAAAAAAGAGACGTTCAAGAAAGTAAATAAAACAAAATAGTGAACATTTTGAGCAATTTCGTTAATTATTAATAAATGTTTGTTAGTTACCATGAATGAGCATTTATTGTCCCGCTTTACTTTATACTGGGCGTTTAAAAAATAAATACCTAATTGAATATTTTCCCCTAAGTACGGGCCTGCAGGTGCGCCAGTAGAGTGTAAAATTATTTTAAGCCGAATACACAAGAAATAGGTAAATGACGCGAACTGAATTTTTGAAATTGTTACAGAAAAAATGAGTTTCATAATATGTTTTGTCTAAATTAAATGAAAATTTTACTTTGATGACCTGGACCTAATTTTTTAATATTGTGTCGATATACTTACCATTTCTATAATTCAATTTGTCATTTTGTCCTTTTCTGGTTATTATGGTTTATTTTGAACTTCAGTAAATATCAAAACATTCTGGTTTCAATAAATATATTTTCTTAAAATAAAATAGTATAAACATAACTAAAAAATAAGAATTTTGAATTTTTCTCCTTAAATTACTGAGTTACTTCTTTCCTGAAATAATAATAATAATTATAATCATTAATAATGACAGATCTTTTATTAGGATTACGGTTTTTAAATTCGGTACATTATATTTTTTTTTGTAAAAAGTCGATCGCGTAATTTGTTCAAAATCTCTAAACCTTTTTAATTATTTTTTGTAGACTTTTATTATATAATTTTTTATTATCTACTTACCCTGATAATGTCCAATTTAAATAATCCATAAAATCAAGTCTACTTTACTCCAGTTGGTGTTTATTTGCAAGAATTTATTAGCAGTTTTAGCCTAAAATAATTTTAATAATTTAACAACAATATTTTAATTAATCCCGAAATAAACTAAATTAACTACTACATGGTCACTCAATAAGTTCGTAGGATGACAGGTAGATTATTCTTTGTCCGCTGATCGCCGATCTCCGGGAATGGTCCAGGGAAAGAGATTTGGCTCCAATAAAGAAGTTATTGCTAAGTTTGAAGTCTATTTTGAAGCCATGTTAAGGATATTATGTTGAAGAATAAACTCTAATGGTTCTTGAAAGTAGTTTTAATAGTTATCCTATTATTAGTAAGTTGTAATATTTGATACAGATTTTGTTGTGAATTGAACAAAAAGTGAGGGAACAAGATAAAGAAAAAAACTTTTTTTTTTAAATAAAGATAAAACAAATAAAAATTATTCGGAAGAACATTTGCTCAAAGTTTTGTCTCTTTAAATTTTTTTAATAATCAATACTTTTCATGCTACTGACCAAAAATTGAAAATGTCATAAAAAACAAAAAATTTGCTCAGCTTTAACAGACCAAAATAATAATCCCATAGGGCTAAAAATTACTGAACAATTGTCGAAACATATGTTACGACTTTCTGCAAAAGGATTTTTTGTTCAAATATCACAGTCTAGATGGCGCTAAAAAAATCGCGTAAAAAAAAATTTGAAAAAAAGTTATTTTGTCCATAACTTTTTTCTGCTTATGTTAAACGGTTCTTAAATGTCTTAAAATGTTCCCAATGTTGTTCTCTCATTAGGACGTTATATACATTTTTTGTGGAAGTCATATTTTTCCAGATATTTACGCTAGAACGATCCAGTTTCTTTAAACACCCATTTTTGAATTGCCATATCTTCCTTCGTATTGATCGTAGAAAAATAATAAAAAATTCATTTTAATTGTTAGCTCAAGGCCAATTTTTACGTAATACTAACAGATTTTCCGTTAGATTTAAAAAACTTTTAATGTACGATTTTTGTGGTGAAAATCGTAATTTTCTACGCCCTATAACTCGGGAGGGGTTTATTTTCATGAAAAATTGTATTTAACATTAATTCATTAAAAAAGGATAATTTAATGTTTGCGCAAGTTTTTTTCTTTTTTTTTCCCTCACATTACCTTCTTCTATGGTACAGTGGAGGGCGGAAAAGTAAAAGCGGTAAAAAATAACATATAAACATTTAAGTATGTAGTGCCCAAAACCGGCGGGCGTAATTTCGGCCGGTAATCCCTTGGCCTACCTGCATAAATCAAGGGGTACCATTTATGACAGGGGTAATTTCGGCCGAGGGTTGATGTTTACGATGAGATTAAAATATTGGTAATTACGCTTAATAGTTTCTGTAAAATATTAATGGTGTATTTATTTGGAAATACCTATTTTATTTTATTTGATTAATTCCACATGAAGAGTGTATGGGAGAATAAAATTCGTCTCGATTTGTTTAATTTTTTACTCGTGTTAGGAGAGTATAGAGAAAACTTAAAAAAGTAAGGAGAAAACTTAGGAAAGTATAGAGGAATAAAATTCGACGTTATTTGATTAATTCCACATGAGAAGTGTATGGGAGAATAAAATTCTTCTCGATTTGTTTAATTTTTTACTCGTATTAGGAGAAATACTAGAAATACCTAATCCTGTGGATATTATTTGTATACGATGGCATCAGTTTCAGTAATTAAGAGTTCACGCGGTTGTGACTTACTAGTTGTAGAAAAGTTTCAGTTTTGTAAACAGGACGTATTAAAAAGTGGTGAAGTACGTTGGAGGTGTGTAAAGAAAAATTTAAGATGTTTAGCCAAACTGTACACTGTTGGTGCGGAATACACAGTTACTAGAAGTGAATTAATCCACAACCACGAGTCCGATGAAACTACGTTGGGGAGAAAAATAGTGACGACTTCATGCAAGCGCAAAGCTGAGGAAGACATATCGGAGAAACCTTCAAAAATTATTAAAAGCGTTCTTTCAAATCATTTGCCAGAGAATTTGTCATCGATAGATGTCAGTCTAATAAGAAGAAATTTGTACAACAGCCGCCGTAAGCTCTTACCAGCCCTGCCTAAGGATATTCACGATGTACATTCTGTACTCGATAGTTATGGACCGAAAACCACAACAGGTGAAAATTTTTTGTTTATTAACAGCACAGCTGATAATATCATTGTTTTTTCTTGCCATACAAATATAATAAGTTTATGTAAAATGAAAGATTTTTACATGGATGGCACATTTTCTTATTGTACAAAATATTTTTATCAGTTATTTACCATCCATGGACTGGAAAATGGGCATTATGTTTCTCTTTTGTATTGTCTGTTGCCCAATAAGACCAGTGACACATATATGAGACTTTTTCTGTTGGTAAAATCTAAAATTTTTGAACTTTATAAAATTGTTTTTGAACCGAAGGAGGTATTTGTGGATTTTGAAATCGCAATTCATAACGCATTAAAAGTTGTCTTTCCCAAAACCAAACTAAATGGTTGTAGATTCCACTTGCACCAGGCGTGGTATAGGAAAATACAATCATTAGGGTTAACCCAAATGTATAAAGATAAAAACTGCGAGGAAAGCAAATGGCTTACTCATACTTTTGGGCTAACTTATTTAGACCCCTCTGAAGTTGAAGATTGTTTCATATTTGATCTCATGTCATACAAACCGGACCATAAACTTATAGATAAATACACAGACTATTTATTAGAAAACTACATAGCGCCAGAATCTCATTTTCCACCAAATATATGGGCATATGAAAACCCATCAATTAAAAGAACCACAAATGCCTGCGAATCATTCCATTCGCACTTTAATTCTAGTTTTTATTCAAGTCACCCTTCTATATTTATTTTTATAGAAAAATTAAAAGATTGTCAGATCGATGCATATTTAAAAATAAAAAATTTAAATATTCCAGCAAAAATTAAAGACAAACAAGTAAAAAACAAACTAAAATTTATCGAAAACATGGTAAATATGCTTCGATCTGACAATATTTCTAGAATTAATTTCGTTAAATCTGTATCACATAAAAACGTTTTTTAAAAATTTATAGTTTACCTAAGTTATAGAAATAAGTTGATGTAATAATTTTATTGAAATAAAGAAATATTTTAATATAAAGCATTCTGTTATTTTATTTGATTTGCGGCCGAAAATACCTATGAGATAAGGAAGCAACTTAAAACCTCCGGCCGAATTTACCTACCGGCTTTTAGTACCTGCCCTTTTTCCGGCCGAAATTACATCCGCCCTCAAAAACACATTCCAAAAGAGAAAATGATAATAATCACTGCCAACTTCGTTCGAGGTATAAATCTAACGGCGCTCCAATATTATTGTAAAACAAAAAATATTGAAAGTAGTTTTTGCCTTAGATTTTTAACCCTTTAACCACCTAAAATATTAGGACGATCACCATGTGCCAGCAACGCCGCTCGCGCGTGCTATGCTTGATTCATTTTATGGTTATAATATTCATCTGGCAACAATAACAAAGACCGTTTGTGTGAAGGCACACAGTAGACAGTCAGTATTGTGTGCCTTCACACAAACAGTCTTTGGTATTGTTGCCAGATGAATATTACAACCACAAAATGAATCATGAGCATGCGGTAGCCACTTTGCTGACACACGGGTCAAACCTAACACAACGCGCTAGGGGCGTTGCTGGAAGTGAAAGGGTTAAAGAATGGAATGACTTTAATACGTTCAAAACCACTGAAAATAGTGTGTAGTCTGATGAAGTAATATCACAATGTTACTGTTCGCCTTATTCGAGCAACCCAGACATTGATGTGAAAGTGGTCAAACAATCTTCTATAATTATACAAGTGTAAGGAAGTTTTATTTGGTAGATTCCCTATACTTTATGGCATATTAAAAAACAGATCGTGTCAGTTATAAGAATATCTCTCTATCACTTAGCTCGCCTTAGCAAGATTTACGTAAATTTTTATAGCTGCCTATTTAGTATTCAAACTATAAAATAGTTATTTATGCAATAAGTGTGGAAAGTGGCGTAAAGTAATAAATGTATATTTTGAGCAGTATTTCAATCCATATCGGTTATAAGATACTATAAACTGCAATTACATTTGAAATTAAAATTATTAAGTATATCTACAAACATTAATAACAAACACTTTTTACCTTGTCAACATAAATTCGGTTTTATAATAATAAATAAACTTTAGAAATGCATCTATAACCCGAGGGGTACCGCTAGTTAAATCTTTGTACACTAATGGATTTTTGTCATAAAGATGGCCACTAATGGCTAGTAATGGCTCACTATTGGTTAGTAATGGCTACTAATGGACGAGGTCTGTACACCAAAATGTACCTCGCGGTTTACCCCTCACTATAACCTATATACTTTTGCACTAGTGAAAAAAAGTAAAACTTTACGCACTCCGTAGCGTACGTGGAGTACGTACTTTACGCACGGTAGTAGAAAAATACATTAATGAAACATCCAAGATATAGTCCCTAATTGGCTCACAACTATCTTTTTATGAATGAAAGAAACTAAAAAATTGTTTTAAAAATCTAAATGCAAAAGTGTGTTGACTTTAGTAGAAATTAACAGTATTATTTATCTTATCACAGAAGAAAAAAATGTTTCACCACAAGACTTTCCCGGCAGTTATAAAATAAAAATTGGATTTTAAATTTAAATTTTTTTTTCCATTACTTAGTTTTAAAATTAAGAAATGAAAATTTCAGGTTGTATTTACAAGCCAATAAGGCACCTAAATACCAAATAAAAACTAGGTCTTTTATTTTTTTTGTAATGTACATAGGGCTACTGCGCCTCCTGATGGGGCGATTTCAACCAAAAACAAACGGATTCATTCCGCCATGATCCGATAGCCACATACCAAATTTCAGCTCAATCGGATCAAGCGTTTGGACGCTAAGGGTAGCGATTTTTTAATTAAAATTAATTAGGTTAGGTTCAAAATTAAGGAATGAAAATATCGGGACGTATTTACAAGCCGTGAGGCACCTAAATATCAAATAAAAACTAAGTCTTATATTTTTTTCGCGATGTACATAGGGCTCCTGTGCCACCTGGTGGGGCGATTTCAAAAACTAATGGGTTCAATCCCCGATCACCCGAAACCCGTATACCAAATTTCAGCTCAATCGGATTAAGCGTGCGGACGCTATCGTGGAAAAATACAGACAGACAGACACTCAGACAGACGGACAGACTTCCATCTGGAAATCGTTTTAGTTGTCTCAGGGGACCTCAAAATGGATATATCCATCGTTATCTCAATTTTTTTTAGCGCGTTGACAATACTTTCCCTTGGCGAGGGTCTGGGAAAGTAAAACCATTAAAACTATGAACTGCAAATCGAAAGTAGTGTACTCTCTTCTAACCATTTATTATATATGGTAGCATATCTAGTGTACTTACGTTTCTTTTTCTTCATTGCTCTCTGGGCCGTATACAAACTCCAATACTTTTGAATTTTCTTGGCACATCTACCGAGGAAGAACTGATACGCCATTTCGTTAAACAATCTCTCTTCTTCTTCAGCTTTTTCTCTCATAGATGTGTTGTATATGTCTTCTTGATTCTCTAAAAGCTCTTCCATTCTTGTTTGTTGGGCCAAGATGTTGTTGAACCTACGATAGGTTAAATGCAATATAAGTGAAAATAGAATGAATTTACGTGAACTGATTGAAGGATAAAAAATTACAAAAAAATGCTTTAGTAAAATGTCTGAATGACATTTTGAGACTTCTACTTATTTAAGTGGCCTACTTTCAAAAATATATGTCTGACACATCGTTTATTCGTAACGTACAGCCTAATAAATTGCCATAGTTTATACCATATTGAATACAAGCAATATTATAGAAAAGTATCCAGCAATATTTTTAGTGCGGAATTATGTGTGTATGCATTTGTTCTGGATATCTGGACAATCAAGTCTTTGTAACCTACTTAGCTTGTCTTGCGCTGTATCTAATTAAGTTTTTAGCCACCACATCACAATTCTTTTCTATATGTTCTGGTTCCCACGAAAGTGGATATCCTGTAATGTTCAGAGAACATCTTGAGAACCAAGGGAAGGAAGGTAGAAGTTGGTGTTCTTCTTAAAGTTCTGGAGGTTGTATGCCTCGGGGAACACCTCTCTCGGAAATATGTTCCAAAGCCTCGCCGTTTGTTAGATGAACGAGTCTTTAGAAAGAGATGTTCTGCAGGTCTCCAAAGAGACCACAAAGAGGTGTGAAGACTGAGCATCATCGTCCATGAAAATATCTATAAAATAAAGACAAATCGCTAACTTTTCTACGGTGTTCCAGAGAGGTGAGCGAGTTTGTAAGCGAGGCATCACTGACGAGACGAATTGCCCTTTTTTGGACAGAATCCAACAGTTTCAGGATATGTTTAGGTGCCGCACTCCAAATATGGAAACAGTATAATATAATATAAATCATAAGCAGCTGCCTGGAAGTGAAATAGTTTTGGGGATTCACTTTTGGGAATGGACCTCACGTGATTTTCCCAAGAAAGAGGAGTCCCTGGTGCCAAACACGATCGAATGCCTTGGAGATATCTAATGTCACGGCTAAGATTTTTCAATAGATAGCTGCCATACATGTGAGACGTAAGCGAGCAGGTCACCAGTTGATCTCTGATGACGGAAGCCATATGGTTGACAATTCCTGAGTGTTCCAGATATTTCATGAGCTCGATGTTGACGGGGTTTTTCCATGAGCTTTGAAATAATAGATAGCAGTGCGATAGGTCTGTAGATGCTAGGCAGGGCCTTTTTGCTTTTTTTAGGGACTGGTTGTACTCTCGCAATTTTCCAGTTGGACGGAAATAACCCCAGATTGTAAGAGTGGTTGAACAACTTGCAAAGAACAGATGATAGTTCGGGATTGCAAAACATATTTTTAACCATGAGAACATAAGTTGGTATTTTAGTTTTTCGGACAGGTCTATTATATATTTCACTTCCATGAAAACAATTTTTCCTACGACGACCTATGAAAATGGCAATTTCCGAATTGTTTTGACACTTTGCTGTCAATCGTTATGAATAATTAGTAATGAAAATGGAAAGTGATGATTTTTTGATGGAATTTACTCCACCTGAAATATAGGCGGCGGCTAAAATTACCTGCTTAAAAAATCAAAAAAAAGCTTAAAGCCGCTGTCCCAAAAATCAAAAGAAAGGTAGGTACTCCTTTTCGTACAACTAATTCATGGAGTGAATAAATATAAAAGGCATTAAAGCTTCTTTTTCTGAAGATATTATTTAAATTAAGTTAATAAATATATTAGAATTTTCTTAAAAGCACAATAAAAGATTATTTTTAAAATTTTATTTTAAATCCTAAAATTAATATACCCAATGATTAATATTTAAAAAAAAACAAAATTAGAATATTAAAAATGTTGGGGTCGTAGGAAAAATAGTGTACATAACTCGTTGGAAAGTGAATTTCTTGCACTCGTTACGTTTCCGCACTCGCTGCTCGTCACTTTCCACACTTGTTACGTAATATACTATAGTTTGGGATTTTTCATAAGAAACTTACTCATCTAATACTTCTTCGTATTCAGCCTGTTTGGCTCCTATATCCTGATCAAAAGTATTGATCCAACTTCTTAACTGAGCTGCAGATTTAAGTCGGGCGCCTCGTTCTTTTTTTTCCTCTGATAAATCATTTTCAGTAATCATTTCGAATGTTTTAACTACCTCTTCTGCTTTTTCGGCTAAATCAGCTTGCCTCGTTTCACTGTCAACGCATACTTGCATCATTTCATTTTCGGAAACATGTCTAAAAATAAAAAATAAATATAAAACGACTCTTTCTAGTTAACGGTTAGTAGTTACGTGCAAAAAAATGAGAAGGTTAAAAAAAAATTTTCAAAAGTGCAAACTAGTGTAGCCAAAAGTTCCAGATTCGGCCATTTGCTAGGTTAAAACGAATGGATAGTAGTGGATAAGCGGCGTTCAGACTTTACAAGTTACTTGAATTCAAGTAACTTGAAAGGAGTTACCTGAATTCAAGTGAACGTTCATACTATTTCAATATTTGATTCAAGTCATTTCAAGTTGACATTTTTACTTGAATGATTCCTGTTTCAAGTTACAAATGATGTGATTTCTGCAGGAATAAAAGTTGTAAATAAGCTAATTGTGAATGGAATACTAAAATCAGAGAAAACATTCTACACTTCATTTTACAAAAAAATTCAAACAGAAAATAAATACAACATAACCTCACAATTTGTTTTTTAATTTGATGTATTAGGTAGGTGTTAAAAAGGCTCGTTCAGACTTTATAAGTTACTTGAATTCAAGTGCAATAATTGGTGCAACTTGAAACAAATTGAAAGTTTCTCTCTCTTTCCACTGGATTAAAACCACTTAGTTGTTAAAAAAGTTTTTTTATTGACGTTTCGGCTTTCCAGATCGAAAGCCGTTATCAAAATGACATAAAATAAATAAATTTACTAGAAACAGAACACTTGATAATCTTGCAAAAATATGACATCAACATAGTATACATATAATAAGATTTTGAGATTGAAGATGTCAAAATCTGTTTCAATCATATTTTTGTGACGTTTCTGGGAACGAATTTTTGAAAGGATAGCGCATTTGCATATTATAAGAGAATTTATACTTCGTCATAAATGAAGTTTTCTTATTAATATTATCATAAGAAAAAACCAGATAAAAACTTATGATACTATCCCGATATAGAGGGTATCCTTTTTGCAATTAACTCTTTTTGTAAAATAGGTATCCAAATTTTTGAAATATCAACCGAACAATTAGAAACACATTCGTTATTATTTAAGCATATCAATGCTGCTTCTTTAACTTTAATTTTGATTTTTGATAATTTTTCTAAAAAATGTTTTGAATTTTTGATAAAGGAATTAGTATAGATAACGGATCTATTATTTTAAGTAGAAATCTTGCTAAATTTTGACAAGGTGAATTTATAGAACTTATTATTGGTCTTAATGGTATTTGTTGTTTATGAATTTTGGGTAAACCATAAAAATGTGGAGGTTTACTATAATGAGAAGTAAGAGATCTTCGTTCTTTATCACTTAGGAATTTCTGGGAACGAATTTTTGAAAGGATAGCGCATTTGCATATTATAAGAGAATTTATACTTCGTCATAAATGAAGTTTTCTTATTAATATTATCATAAGAAAAAACCAGATAAAAACTTATGATACTATCCCGATATAGAGGGTATCCTTTTTGCAATTAACTCTTTTTGTAAAATAGGTATCCAAATTTTTGAAATATCAACCGAACAATTAGAAACACATTCGTTATTATTTAAGCATATCAATGCTGCTTCTTTAACTTTAATTTTGATTTTTGATAATTTTTCTAAAAAATGTTTTGAATTTTTGATAAAGGAATTAGTATAGATAACGGATCTATTATTTTAAGTAGAAATCTTGCTAAATTTTGACAAGGTGAATTTATAGAACTTATTATTGGTCTTAATGGTATTTGTTGTTTATGAATTTTGGGTAAACCATAAAAATGTGGAGGTTTACTATAATGAGAAGTAAGAGATCTTCGTTCTTTATCACTTAGGAATTTCTGGGAACGAATTTTTGAAAGGATAGCGCATTTGCATATTATAAGAGAATTTATACTTCGTCATAAATGAAGTTTTCTTATTAATATTATCATAAGAAAAAACCAGATAAAAACTTATGATACTATCCCGATATAGAGGGTATCCTTTTTGCAATTAACTCTTTTTGTAAAATAGGTATCCAAATTTTTGAAATATAAGTATAAATTCTCTTATAATATGCAAATGCGCTATCCTTTCAAAAATTCGTTCCCAGAAACGTCACAAAAATATGATTGAAACAGATTTTGACATCTTCAATCTCAAAATCTTATTCTATGTATACTATGTTGATGTCATATTTTTGCAAGATTATCAAGTGTTCTGTTTCTAGTAAATTTATTTATTTTATGTCATTTTGATAACGGCTTTCGATCTGGAAAGCCGAAACGTCAATAAAAAAACTTTTTTAACAACTAAGTGGTTTTAATCCAGTGGAAAGAGAGAGAAATTAAAATACAAACCACTATGAGCTTCCGAAATGAATTACAAATTGAAAGGTGTGAACATCATTTCACTTGAGTTCAAGTAACTTGAAAGGTGCTTTCAAGTTTCAAGTAGAAGTAGAGACCAACTTTTGCTTTCAAGTTGGGGACTTGAATCACAGTTGAATAATGTGAACTGATATTCAAGTGCACTGGAAGTAGTGAAAGTGGATCTGCACTGCGGCAAATTAGTCAACCACATTTACGTCTACGGCCCAGCCGTGAGTGCTCACGCTGTTGCTAAACTTATCGCATAACCTAATGCACGAAACATTATATCCAAAAATAATAAAATGTAACAGATCAATAATTTACAGGGTGAGGTCAGGTAAGATTAGGGTATGCCAGGCCAGCTCAGCTGGACATATTGGCAGTGGAGAACGCTTCAGTCAAACCATGCATTCTGTAGGACAAACGTTTTTTCGAGTTTATTATAAAATTATCGTCTCATATAAATACAAAACTAACTGTTAGTCATAAAATTTGGACACCCCACCAAATCATCATGTTTTACACCTGCGCACTTCATTAGCTATCGAGAATTTTCGCAGAGGAAAAAGTTGGGCGTCTCGTCAAACCGAAGCTACTTACGGAGGATCAGCCTGCTAATGTTCATAAAAACCAGTTTAGAAATCTCTTTTAGCATTGCCATACCGAACAAATTGCAACGAAAGTATAATTAAAATTTTAGATTGACAGATTTATTCTCATTCTGATCAACACACTTATACCAAAATCGTCATTCACTGTGGTCTACTTTAAATTCAATGTCATTTTAAACTTCCAAATTTCCATATTTTCCCACCCCAATAGTACTGTTTTCTGTATGGTTAGAAGGTTGTGGTCTCCTGGGATCTCTTTCACAGCTTTACAGGTCGCGTTGAATATTCTTTGGATTTTTATCTGTGAGTCTTTATATTTCAGGTACTTTAAGCTTCTTTGTTGTTGATATTATAGTCTGACGGGATAGCGACATCTATTAGAAGGCATGTTTGTTTATTTTTCCGTTTCAGGATGATATCTGGTTTGTTGTCTTTTATTATTCTGTTGATTTGAACTTGGGTGTCCCATATTAGAGTGATTTCCGGGGTGTCGATCACCGGATCTGGGACATGTTGATACCAATTCCCTTGAACTTCTATCTTGTAAGCTTTGCATATGTTCCAGTGTAGCTGAGCTGAGCTGCTACCGCATTGTGTCTGTCGAGGTATGCCTTTTTTGCAAGGCATGATGTATCGTTTCATTGTGTATCTGGCAAAGTCTACATTTTGGGTCTTTGCCAGATTTCATGATTCTTGTCTTCATGTAGTTTAATTTCTCTTTATTCGTCTAGAATAAAACTACTTATTTTCTTGTTGTAGAGACTCACATCAAGTTTATTGTGTTTAGTAGTTTGAATCCTAGAGGATTCAACTACTAAATTATCAGCGTTTCTGGTACCGTAGTTATGTACAACAGAGTGAGGTCAGATAGTTTTTACGATTTTGGTGAATGAAACTAACGACCTCAAGAACATACATACAGGTTAAAAGTAGAATTGAATACTTCGCAAATAATGGTTTGCAATGTGCGTCCCACCTTGCGCCTTCTAAACTCTAATAGCAGATATTTGCAACCGAAATGCTGCTTTAACACCTGATGAGTTTCCCCATAGAATTATGCCATAATTAAGTTGAGAGTGTATTGTAGCGAAGGACTAAGGATGGTCTTAATAGTCGAAGTGCATATATCTGTGAAGCTTTTTACATATAGAGTTCAAGAGTCATCCCCAGATATAAAACTGGAGCTGACTTCTCAATAAGTTTACTTGAACTAATTAATAATTTTTGGTTTTTAGACTCATTTAATTTTAGATGATTCGTAGAGAACCATTCTTCCACTGATTTCAAACTCGCTCTGCTCGCCAAATTATTTTCCCGTGACACGATAGTTGTATCATCAGCGAACAAAAGACATTTGGAATGTTTAAATGCATTAGGCAGATCATTAATATAAAGAAGGAACAGTACAGGGCCCAGAACAGAGCCCTGCGGAACACCACTCTCTATAGGAAGGATAATTGAGTTAACACCATCACAGTAGACGTAATGTCTCCTGTTTAACAGATAAGAGCGAAATAAACATAATTCATTAGATCTTATGCCATAGAATTCAATCTTAAGAAAATGACTATTAATTTTAAATCTATTAAACTAAAAATTAAACTAAAAAAGATTCTTACATAGCTCTCCTAATATCCACCTGGGAATTTTCAAGTATACTTTCCTTTTTCTTCACATACATTTCAACAATTTGAAGTTTGTCGTTTAACTGTTGGGCAAGTTCACTTCTCTGTTTTTCAACTTGTTGTTTTAATTCTAAAATATATATTTAGGTACATATTCATGTTTTGAATGAACACTAAATATTTAGACATAATATACAGGGAATCAAATATTGAATTTAATTTTTCAATAAATTTGATTTAAGAGGATGAAAATTAGGTTCATTACAAGGTTGTATAGAACAACAAAACGATAAATAAAAATTTACACACTTATGTTCATAAGTTTGACAGGCAGATCTCTGATTTAAAACTGAAAGAAGGTACGAAAAAATATAATCATGGAAAGGTGTTTGGAAGACCCATACCTTATAAATGTTTATACTAGATTTAATGACCCAAAAAATATAAAATCTCCCGCATATTCTGAATATAAGTCACACAATGTAAAAGACAAAATGGAATTATATATTTCAGAGTTATATCTAGGGAGGGTTATCATCTTAACAAATTTTATTGGTATAGTGCGTGTAATACATATTGTATCCCCAAATTAACAGCTTTAAAACGGGGACCTTAAATTCTACCAAAAAAACCTCACCCTCGTCAACGTAACCGGTATCATTTGAAGCAGTCAACGTGGACTGTCGACGAGTCATTGGGCTTGATGCCAAAAAAACGGCAAAACTCAAAAAATGAACTCATTCATTTTCGACTTATATGAATTGTATTGCATACAATAGATGTCCCTGCACCCCATGCCACACTAAAACCGGTTTGTAGCCCCCAGGTATTCGGTATTCGGATGACGACAGTCTGGACCTAACCTTTCTTGAGGGAGGTTCGAATTGATTTCGTGCTCCAAAATATTCGAATCGCGTCAAGTGATAAATTGTCTGTTCCACGCTCCCGATTTCAAAACGGTTTAATGGATGATAATGATGAAGCTCTGTAGATCACTTTCATATAAAGAAATTGAGAAATTGTTCGAAATGTTCTATATTGTATGTTTAGAAGAGTGTTGAGTATGTACATTCCAAAGACGCGGGTGAATGTCATAACCTAAAATAAAGTATGAAAATAGTTAGAGATAGAAAAATGATCCCGTGATACGTATGGTTTAAATCAGGGGTTCTCAACCGGTGGGTGGCGACTCCCCAAGCATTCAGGCCACAGATACCATACGAGGCGCAGATAATAAATGAAGCGACTATGTATTTATTTAGAACCTGAGTTGAGTACGCTTGTTTAATATTAATTGTAACCAATGCAATTCAACTTTAAAACACAACTATGATTAACAAAAAGGAACAAGTGGAACTATAAATGACTTAACAGCGCTGCTAAAAATGATGCCGCGCCGCTTGTATCGTAACGTAGGCGTTATTGTTGTAAGACAAAACTTGTTTACATCTCCTGACACAAAAGTAACTTTGTCGCCTGAAAGTATAGGGTAGTATGCGTCAAATCCGGTAGTTCTGATTTTTGGCAGGCTCGTTTATGATGTTGGTCTAATGAATAATCCAAGTTTTTGACCTCGAGCGGCGAACGCAACTTTGTCAAAAATCGAAAAAACCCCGAAAAAAATCGGTTTTTCTTCATATTTTGCCGATTATAACCCTAAACGACTAGTTTTTGAAAAAACTTTCTTAGGACGTTTTTAAAGAAGACTGAATTTGCTACAATATGATACTAGAATGGTCTCTGTAGACTTAATAGTTTCCGAGATTAAGCCTTTCAAAGTTTATCATTTTATTCGAACTTCGCAATTTTTTGCATTATTTTAGACTTCACTCGAATAACTCTAGCGGGATAAAGTTCCAATTTCCTCCGACCTTGAAGCTCATCATTTGGTGCGATAGCTTACAGACGCATACAGTACATTACTACTCACTATAGCTCAAACGTGGCAGTAGTTTTCGATGGTTACCCCGTAGATGCTGTACAGAAAAACACAAAGAGCTCTGAGCGTCTTCAAAGAGCCAAGTTGCACTCATCGCGAGAGATAATCGTTGATGAGAAAAAACCATAGCACAGATTCCTCAACAGAAATTCTTGTCAAATGACAAAAACAAGATTCGTTTCATAAAGCTACTGACAAGAAAAATGGGAAATCACAACATTCAAGTACTAGATGCTGATAGGCTCATCATCACTACAGCTGCAACTGCTGCCCCTACCTATGATATAGTGGTAGTCGTTGGTGAGGACATTGACTTGCTGATCATCCTTACTGCGATCTCAAACCAACGTGAAATTTTTTACAATAAATGTGGAAGAGGCAAAGCATCAGATATCATGCATTCTAGCATCGCTTCTTCAAAATCCTCTTTGAAACCAGGGCTTTTCCTCTTCATCCATGCCTTTAGTGGTTGCGACTCGACATCCTGCTTCTTTGGCTTAGGGAAGAAGCAAATGATGTCCATAGTCGAAAAAATCCGGACGTTGAAAAGCAAGCTGCGATTTTTCTCGACACCTGACGAGATAGCAGCAGCAGGAGAGCGAGTCATAATTGCTCTATACGGAGGCAACCCCAACTCTCATAATCTTGACGAGCAGCGGTACCAACTATTTGCCAGGGCTGCGACGAAAACCAGCTTCAATCTAGCCAGGTTACCTTCTAGACGAGATTCTGCTCGATTTCACTCCTTGCGGACATACCATCAGGTAAAAATTTGTTGGAAATGTCGAAATGGAGGATGACTTGTGGGCACAAGACGTCGACGATTCATCACCATCCCTTGATGGGGATATGCCTTCCCAATACGTCGATCCAGATACGGACGAACTTCAACCGGGGCCTTCCAAGAGGGCTAAATTAATTTAATTTTTTTATTTTGAATATTACTCAATTTCCTAACAAATAAACTTATTAACTTTTGTTGTATTTATCTTTTTTACTTCATTATTCGTAGCTTAGCTTAAACATCATCGTTCACACTTCTCATTTTCTGTTCTGACATCCCATCATAAAAGCACATGGCTTCGACAGTATAATCAGGGTCAGAATTCATTCAGAACGACAGAATTGCAAAAAATTGCGAAATGCTTAAAAAATGATAAACTTTGAAACGCTTAATCTCGGAAACTATTAGGTCTACAGAGACAGTTCTAGTATCATATTGTAGCAAATTCAGTCTACTTTAAAAACGTCTTAAAAAGGTTTTTTCAAAAATTAGTCCTTTAGGGTTATAATCGCCAAAATTTGAAAAAAAACCGATTTTTTCGATTTTTGACAAAGTTGCGTTCGGCGCTCGAGGTCAAAAACTTGGATTATTCATTAGGCCAACATCATAAACAAGCCTGCAAAAAATCAGAACTACCGGATTTGACGCATACTGTGATTGTATAAAGTTACTGGACTATATACCGTTAGACAATGGAAGTCCGAAACTCCACTTTACAGTAATAGAACAATTTTGTAAAAACTTACCTTCAACAATACCCTCTAGCCGAATATTTATTTTAAATGTTCTTCTGAGTTCCTTTTCGTGTAATTTTTCCTGTTCACCAGTAATATAAACTCTAGTTTTTGCTACTTCTTTTAAATCATTAAAGGACTTCCTTAAACTTAATACATTTTTATTAAGCTCTGGATTTTTTGCTTTTCGAATTGCTGCTTGAATACATTTATTATAAAATAATATATCCATCATTTTGAATAATTGTATACTTTCAAAATCTTCCGGCTGACTGGTTGATGTTTGCCTTCTTGAAAATTGATTGACCTAAATTTTATCCAAATTAAAACAAGTACTCGTTGATATATTCGGTTACTGAATAAGTTCGTAGGGTGACTAACAAAACAACAATTTTTAGACAAAATTCGACTTTATTCATCAACGTATTCTCCTTCAAGAGTGATACATTTATTCCAATAAAAATAATTCTTACATGCGGTATGTGGAAATGGATAAAAGACGGAGTCCAATCGGCAGTCAACTGAGAGGACAAAGGAGGAACTATCAATAGCGAATATTATATGGCTTATAAATAGACCTATTTGCACCTAAAAAATGTTTCACGGAAAGAGATTGCCTAAATTGAAGCCTATTTTGAGGCCAAAGATAAATTATCCTGCAAAAAAGGCATCGAAACATTAGAGAATCATTAAAATGAATGTTGAATTGTCGAAATTTTGCCTAAAAGTTGTTATATGTGATTTTACGAAGTTATAGAGTGGCCGAGTAACACTGCAAAAAATCGAGGAGTATATACAGATTCGGAAAGAATATATTTGTGGGTTTACGGTTTAGCGTGAGCATATCATGAACAGACAAAAGTCGCGTGGAATCACCAGCTTCAGTGCGCAAAGTTTTTGAACACCACGTTCATGAAGAGTAGCCCAGTGAAACAAAGCTAACACCATTATATCAGTGTCCGCACTAACGAAAACGACTTTTTTGAACCCATACAGTATTGCCTGCTTTGAATGAATCAGCATTCTGAAGTCTGCTTCCTCTACTGACATACAATTTAATTCTGGATGGTTCACTTGTCTTCCACCTTGCACCGATGTACAATTGAAGGTGACCTCATCTTCTTCATTACCATAAAAAGCACTGAACGTGTGGTTAGTAGTAGATGGTGTTTTGTTTGTCATAAGTTTAAAGTCCTCATCATCAAAATTGTCTTCAGAGTCAAAATGATCTTTTACAGCATCAACAGAAGCATTTCTAAAGGCTCGAAACCATTGTGTTATCTCTCTAGAAGATATGACTACGCAGAGCTCCGATTAAATCTGACAACAAATACCCTTCATTATTAAAATGGTTAATACAGCACAAAGAACCTTCTGGAACATATATTTCTTTTTTTAAATATATGTCTATCCTGGCTTCAAAAGAAATTGTCTGGAGATTTCTATAACCATCGCAAACAAAACACATATTGCGCCTTTGCGGTACACAATTAAACTGACAATAAGTGTCATCATTATCCCCTTCAATGTCGGCCATAATTTGCCTATAACAATTAGTATGAATAACCTCTCCATTTTGATAAATAAACTGATTTTTTGGGTTTATTAATTAAATTATCACTTTGGCGCAATGATATAAAATGTTCTATTTTTCAAGACGAATGTGTTGGTATCAAAATATCCGCATTTGAGTGGTCTTTTATTTTCCATAAGGAGAAAACATATTCCTTTGTTTTACTCGGTAGTTTTAATTAAATTAAACTGGGAGAAAATCCGTTCCCATTTTGGGTTCGATACAGGGAGGCAAAGCATTTGTTGTGCAAAATTAGAGTACATCATTGCGTCTCTCTGGGTTATGTGGCCATATATTATTATTACTTTCCTTTTTACTCTTGTAGGTTTCGGTGCATACCCAATATATATTTTTTCCGAATTCGTATATTGTGCCTTAAAAAAACAGTCATTTTTGTTAGTGATATTTCAGTGATTCAAAAAAGCACGAAACTAAAAAAAAAAAGAAAACAGGGACGATTTAGATGAGGTAAAATAAGAAATTAGAAAAAAAGTAAAAAGAAACATTAAATCATTAAAAAATAGAGAAACGACTGTTAAATTGGTTCGAAAATATGGTAAGAATTAAAAGAAAGGTAGCCGACTTAGAAAGAATAAACTAACAAAGGGAAAGTAAAAATATAAAATGAGATAAAAACACTAGCAAAAGAGAGAAACATTTGGCAAAATAGTACATAGTGATACTTAAAAAGGCAGAATGATCTGGGAAAATTAAGAAATATAATTCATTAAGTAATTATTCATCAAGTAATATTTTATTTAATTCAAAAACTAATACTTACTGTACCTAACCGCAAATAGTCACCAATATATTCTCTAGTTCTTGTATCACTAGTATCAAAATTGAGTCCCCAATGACAAAATAATTCTAAAACAAAAAATGTTTCTGAGCGTTTTAGATACTTCCTTAATAATTCAGCGTCATTTTGAAGAAGATGCGGCAAGAAAGCCTTAAAAAATAGAAAAATTGTTTTAGACAAAATTAGGTATATAAGCACACATTTATTGAGTAAATAGGAACATAAGTGTGATTGCACTACTTAAATATCTGGTCACCGAGCTTCGCTCTTAATATTCAAATCTACATTTTTAAGCAGTCCAATGAGTATATAATTTAAGTATATTTATAACCTGACAAATTATTAATTAATTCGTGAAAATCACGGAGTGGGCGACATCTACTTGAACTACAGAAAGGTAGATAAATAGAAAGTAGGCGGGAAAATTAAAAAAGCTGTCAGTGTTAATTTTCAATTTGCTGCAGGTGTTGTTGACGTTTATCAACTGCTTGTCCCAGAGGTTAGTTAAATGCATTAAAAGTTGCCTAGTTTCTGGAGATTTCACCCTTTTGGGGCAACATCTACTGACGCTTGATCTTAGCGAATAGTCACGGCGGACAGGCCCCGTTTCCGGGACGGGCAACAGCAGCGTGTAGGGCATAGTGGTTTCAGTGGGGTGGTTTTAGTGAGTAACCGTAAGGGGTAGTCTCACACTATCGGGGAAGGGAAGAACCTTTACCCGATGTGCATAAAGAATTTCCACCCGCCAAAAAAAAAAGATTAGCTTTAGGTTAGGTTAGATCTGTGTAATAAATAAAGAAAAGTACGATACGTGTGACATTTTGACATTTGTTACATTCTGACAGGTGTCATATTTTGACAGTTGTAACATTCTGACACGTATCACATTTTAACAGTTGTCACGTTTTGACAAGTGTCCATTTTAACAGTGTTACTCAACGTTCCTATAAATATTTACCTAAACCCATGATTTCTGAAATTGAATTGGCAACGTTGTATTTTCAACTTAGAATTTATGAGATGGCTGTCATTTGACAAGCAAATTATTTATGTCCGTCAAATGAACCTTTTCTTTTTTATACTTTTCAGGTTTATTCTGGTTATAAATTGCTACTTGGGCATTTGCAGAATAAAAAAATGTGAAAAATATTTTTCCGCGCAAAAATTTCTATTGCTAAGTAGGTATATTGATTTTATCATGTTTTATAGCATCTGCGAAAATTTCATGAAAATCCCAGCCGGTCCCATTTTCTTAACGTTTAACCAGAGATGTGCGTGTCAGTAGTTGTCAAAATTTGTAGGTCATTATGGATAAAAAGCGGCAAATTTAAAATTGAATTCTTTCAGATTTAAACGCCAGAAATTAAATAAAGTCAAACCTTTTTAGTACTATACTATACAGAAGAAAGGAGTGCAGTATTTAATTTGCAGAACGTAGTACAGGTTCAAGAGGTAGAAATTTTATTTTTACCTCATCCTTCAATGCTTATTTGTAGTTAAAATTTAAATTTTAATACATCTGATCGGCTTAATATAGTTTTTGTCTAGATTTAATCTTGTTTCCATGGTTTTTACTGTAATAAACCTGTTATTTTGACAGATAAGTCAGACTTTATTTATTCATAGCCGTATCGTATGTATTTTAATTGATTCGGAATTTTGTAATAAAATATATATTTCAAAATGGCTTCATTCTAAAAATATTATCAGTCCTCCTAAATCCTTGAAGGCAGAATTATTAGTAATTCAAATTCAAAATTCAAAAAATATATTATAGATGAGATGGCCAGAGAAAAACTAATTAAAATTCTCAGATTGCCTCCGTACCACGCAGAGTTAAATCCCATTGAACTGATCTGGTCACAATTATTAAAAGATTATGTTTCTCAAACCAATAAAACATTTAAATTTCCTGATGTGCGAAATTTGTTTTTGAAGGCATTTTCAGATGTAAATAGAGAACATTGGGGAAAATGCATTGATCATGTTAAAAAGGTGGAAAATTCATTTAGGAAAGTATATCCACTATCAATGGATAATTTAATAGAACCTATAATAATAAACCTCAGAAAAGACAATTATAGTAATACCAGTAGTTGCAGTGAAGACAGTGACTTTTATAGATAGTTCTTGAACTAACTTTTTTTTTAATCTTTGAGTTTAGGTAAGTACTGAAGCGTTACTTTTAATGCCAAGAGATTAAAAACAGTTTAATCCCAACATATAATCCTCCTTGTTATTTATTGGTTAAATTTAATTCGTTCAATGTTAAAGTGTCAGATGCATAAGGTTTATTTTTATTTTTTGTAAATAATATAACTTCAAAATTTAATGTACGAAGTGGGTATATATATTTTATATGCTGTGACCTTATTTATATTATAGAAACTTATTTTGCAAAGTACGCCTATGGAATGTGACGTTATATCCTCTCTCCTTTATAGTATATTACTATAGAAACAAGTTGCCGTTGCTAGGAAATAAAACAAAGCTTAACTTTTCTTGTAAATATCTCGGAAGATCGAATTTTCACAGACATGAGACCTATATTTTCTGTCGATTTAGATAGGAATTAGTCTACCCTGAAAGTTTCATTGAATTCTGACGAGTGGATTTCGAGATCCTCTGGACACACATACACACATACAAACCTTGCTCGTTTAATAGTATTTGATTTTGTAGCATGTTAAGTATTTGAAATTATATAGATATATTTTTTGATAATGTGTATTGTTAGGGTGGCTTTATTACGGTAACGTTTCTGCACAATTGAGGTGTTCCAAAGTTATCTGAAGGATTTTTGAATTATACATTTTAGTTAATACCTCAGAATGTTGTAATTTATGCAGGTAAGCCCTGTCGTGAGTATACAATGCAAAACAAACTGTAAAGCTGAGATCTTTTTTAAACATAAGATTTTCTATATCCAAATACAAAAACCGTTATTCATAATATATCTTCTGTTTGTACAATATTGTAGAAGAACGTTTACTTTTGGGACTTTTAGCAATCTGTCGCCTCTGTATCTTTTACATCAATAACCTATATTTCTATTTTTGAGTAGCATTGATTTATCTTCGTGGATTGCCTTATCACTCATGTTATCAGTATAATTAGGACTAGATTATTATTTAGGTTTAAGTCTTCTTCTTCTTATAGTGCATCTCCTATCGGAGGTTTGCTATCATCACAGCAATCGTGACCTTATTGACTGCAGCTCTGAACAGTTGAACATTGCTACAGTTAAATCAATCCCTAAGGTTCGCTTTCCACTAATCTTTCCCTGGACTATCAGTTGGAAAAGTGTGTGGTTTTAAGTAGTAAGTTTCATATTTTTGTTCAGTTTCTGGATATTTCTTACTGTTGCAACCTCCATTTCTTTTGTGGTACTTTTAACTGAAATTTGAAATGTTGAGGAGATTGTGCTGGTGAGTAAATGGTTACTGAGTGTAATTTTGGTGGGATTTATGTTAGCTGATCTCGTATAATTTACTTTGTTGTTAATTGCTTGCTCGGCATATCTTCAATGTTGGATAGATCTCTCATTTGAATTTGTATGTTTAGTCGACACTGAATCAGTAAGAGAGAGCCGAGCCGTTTAATACAAATATTAAGGCGAGGCGTTCGGAAAAAATTAAGGAATCTTTGCCTAAAATGTACGCAAAGAAAAAAAAGAGAGAATTTTAAAGAGGTTATGTACCAAAATGTTATTCAATATTTTTAGCTGAAGCGTTAGCAATTAAAAAATCACTCGAGTGGTGTACCCTGAATCCAATTTCAGCTATTATTATGTCAGATTCTAAATCAGTTCTACAAGCCATTGAAAACTCTCCCACCAAAGTTTATAGACAAGAAAAAAACATTATTAATTAATCTAAAAAATTGCAGAAAAAACATTCACTTTCTTTGGGTCAAAGGACATTGTGGATTGAAAGGAAATGAATTAGTCGATTTAGAAGTCAAAGAGGCTTGCAGAATGGACGTAAGTACGGTAATCCCATCATTTTCCGATTCAATAAATATACATACAACATATGTAAGAGACAGGTGGAGAATGCATTACAAAGAAATGGCCAATGCATCTGGAAACGAATATTTTCGTCTGCATCCTCATCTTCCAGATAAAATTGTACATAATATCAACACTTTGGATTATAACAAAAAAAAGCGTCAAGCTTAACACGACTAAAACTTAACCATGGCCGTTTTCCTGCTCACCTTCATAAAATCGGCATCAAAAACTCTCCATTTTGTATATGTAATGTTGCAGATCTTAGCCATATTATCTTAGAATGCCCCAAATACACAGAAAAGATCTCAAATCTACATAACTCTATTTTAAGAAATAGTATCCCTCTCCCAGTAAATTTAACAACCCTACTAGCTAGCAACAACAAGGATAAATTCGATTTATTAATCAAGTATATACAAATAATAAAATTAGATATGCCTGGCCCTTATAATCCTTGTAGTCCTTGAAAAAATGGAACTAATTGCCACTGTACGATGTATATAATAATAATAATAATAATATATGCCCTACATTTCACTCCCTTACGAGTGAACCCCAGCAGCTTGTGCGGGGGATGGACGGCTGTTATTATTATTTGCCGTTGGGCTCTGGGGTGACTTACTGATGATTGATGGCGCATTTGCTTTACCCCAATTAATTGTTAGCTAGATTCTGAGATTTCAGTTTTCAGTAGACTGCCTGAATTCATTTAGAATATACGGGTTTAATTTCATTCAACAAAACTTATTAAAAAATAAAAACTTCTTTTAAAAAGCAAACTTACCAATGTATTCAGTTTAGCCAAGCATCTGCCGATAATATATATTATACGGTCCTGTTGTATCCTCAAAGATAATTCCTCATTTGTCAAATCCCTAGCGTTCAATATATCTTCCATTGATCAAGGTATAAAAAACTCCCAGATTTTATATACAAAATATATTTTTTGTTCAATATTGGATAACTTCAAATAATTGTTTACTTGTCATTTTGTAACCAAGCGATTTTTCATTTCATGCTAAAAATGTTCAAACCAAAGAGTACACCATCTAACAAGAGGCGAAAGAAAGCTGTTTTCTTGAACAAATTTGTATGCGCATGCGCGATTAAGCTAGTGTAACTGTCAATGTCAATTATCATTTCCGTTATTCCGATTATCGCGGTAATGAAAATGAGAAATGCTGCCAGGAAATATCTGAACTAAGATCCTTGACTGTGTATATTCAATAGGTATAGACCAAAATAATAAACTCTTCATTTTCTCAGAAATTGTAAGGAATACTATACTAAAGTTATGTATGCCGTGAATGCAATCAAGTTCAAGTTTCTCCAGTAATGTTTTTTTTTTAATTGTATGATACAACGTACCAATTGTATGCAATAAATGTCTTTCTTTCTTTCATGTACTTGCTTGATAAACTGAAATAATGCATTGTTTTTTATTTAAAAGATAAATTATCTTTGTTGATCTATTTCTTAACCACCAATTATAGCCATTTCTACAGAGCAAAACGCTTTCACCCCCCACCCTCCTTTCCTGATTATCGGATCGAGTTCTTGTAGGGTTCAAATCAAATAGAAAAAAATCCTCATCCGATGGCGAATAAAAAATTTCCTTCAATTTACTATTTCGTTGCGAAAATTGAAACACAAAATTTACAAAATCCGAAATTCGGTCGCCATTTATCCGTTTTCGCGACAATCATCATCTCCTTAATACATCCTGTAGCAGTGTCCTCAAGAAAGAGTTTGCCCGGATTGGTCAAAAATTAAAAGTTACCTCGAGCCAAAGACTAATCAGTGTTTTCTATCCCCCTCTCCCCCAAATTAAACTAGCGACTTGAGATTTGGACACAATGCTTGGGTCATGACTATCTATCGGAGGAAAAAATCAAATCTCTCACTTTTTCCCTACGAAAAACGCGAACACGGCTCTAGGTATGTTCTTGTCGCAGCAAAAATCCCTATACTTTCAAATCGCAATATCTCGAGAACCGCTAGGCCGATTTGGACGGGTTGAAATTCAGTTTATTCGTTTTCACGAGCCCTTTCATATCTAGAAGTCGTTTCGATCCAAATAAAACCCAGCGAGTTACACGCGAAAAACCGATTTCCCATATCTTTACATGTTAATTTGCCCCCTTCCACAACTCCCTTAGCTTTCATATAGTGATCACGTGAAAGAGGGACCTCCAATCTATGAAATCGAAAAGAGCGACTTTGTTTATCGGGTTTTTTTTCGCCAAATCGACTCCACTAAAGGGGGACGTATATTCATCAACACTATTATTTTTCTTCGTGTAGTTCGGTTTGTACGAATTTAAATGAATACATGTTACTTTTCTCAGTGTATCTCAAATAGTTTATGATTCAATGACGTATTTCCTCTCAAGATTGTGACTATCCAACGTCAAAGGAACCGATCAGGCTTTCGCCCTTGTTAGATGGTGTACTCTTTGTTTCAAACTTTTTCCTCTGCTTTATCATAAAACAATTTTTTTGAGTTATGAGGTAGTTTCTTTGGTTAGATCTGGTTAGAATATTAATATAACCATGTTCGAATATAACAAGTAAACAGACATTTTTTCGTGAACCATGTGCCGCACAAATTGCCGTTCCACAAATATCCGCATTTCGAATACGATCAGCATATGGTGAATATCATATCCAAAAATGTAGAAATAGTCGTCCAGTAAAGTTTTATTGAATTAGTTAGTTGTTTCGGTGAATAATGTCGATTTTTTGGTTCATTTCCATCACACAATGACTTATTTTAGTAATCAAAGTATACGCCTGTCAATTTCGATTTCGCTTGACACGAGCGCGGTTCTAACGGAATTTTGGGTAAACAAACATAACTATTAACTTATGGGCCACGCCGCATGATGTCACCTTGACGGTTGCCTATCGTTATACTCTGAATAAAAGAAATGCAAAAATTAAGCAAAAAGCCAAACAAAAACATTACATGATTAATTAATTAAATTATTAATATACAGTGTGTACCTAAGTTATTCTTGATAAAAAAGTATTGCATCACTTATTAATAAAATAATAATACTTTTAAATTCCAATATACATAAAGCAAAATATGAATTGACAAAAAGTTTAAATCATTGCACTTATTCAATATATAATCCATATAAACTAATGCTTATATAACGGAAATTTGTGTATTTTACAATTTTGATGCTTGATTATTGATTTCGAAGTGAGGCAGAATTTTTTTTCGTAATAGTAATAAATATTAAATATTATCTATTTATTAAAAAGACGAAAAACAAAATTAATTTGCAAAAATGTCATTATGTGAGCAAATTCCCCAAAAATTATGAATCAACCCAAAATTTCCACCAAATTTCTACCCAAACGGCAACACTGGTCAGCAATCTGCGTGTCTGTTACACCGACATAACCTTAAACTAGACGGCTAATGCCATATGATAGAAATTGATCAATTACGAGGATGACTGGTGTCCATAATGCATGCGCATTGTGTTTGTCATATTCACCGAGTTCCGACATTGGCGTACCTTAGAGAAAATGATTGGGTCTAGAACGAAAATAAGTGGAATGATGAAAACAATTTAGGATTTAGGTTGGAGTTTTCATTTACTGATTGGAAATAGTATTATTTGTGAGAACAGAATGTTTTTTATTGCAAAATAGTATAGTACAGATATAAATAGCTGTATCGTTCGAGTAAGACATATAGTATCCTCAATTTATAAGCTTTAAAAGGTCTCCTTTGATACCACCTAAAAAAACATGACCCCGTTAGGGGCTAAGTCCGGTCAATGCAGTGGGTGGAGTATAAAGTTCCATTTGATGTTTTCAAAATTATATTTAACAAAGTGAGTAAACCAGTAAGGAATTTTAATTTATTAGATTCGACATCCTAAGACCGGTTTCTGCCTTTCGGCTTCATCAGTTAGGCTTTTCGAATCCAATAAATAAAATTCCAAACTCGTACAAGTCAATAGCTATAAGATAACATTTTTAGATGTGCTACCACTTTGTATTAATCTCTGAAAGGGATAAAAAAGAAGAGAGTGACATCTTGACTAGATTCAGTCAAAATTTAATGTCAATACTCTCTTCTTACCATAGATGGTAGCACATCTAAAAATGTTATCTTATAGCAGATATAGCTATTGACTTGTACGAGTTTGGAATTTTATTTATTGGATTCGAAAAGCCTAACTGATGAAGCCGAAAGGCAGAAACCAGTCTTAGGATGTCGAATCTAATAAATTAAAATTCCTTACTGGTTTACTCACTTTGTATTAATCTCTGAAAGGGATAAAAAGGAAGAGAGTGACATCTTGACTAGATTCAATCAAAATTTAATGTCAATACTCTCTTCTTACCATAGATGGTAGCACATCTAAAAATATATTTAACAAGTCGCAAAAAATTTTGCAACACGGGGTCGAGATTGTCATGTTGCGAATTCTGGTCGTTTTTCCTTCAATGCTCGGTTCAACTTTATCAATTATTGTCGGTACAGATCGCGAAAAATCGTTTATCGGCGACGCTGGCTCAGTTGGCAAAGACGGTTACATTTCAATATGTACCATTAATAGGTCTGTCCGTGCTCTGGTTCGTGCCCCGGTCTAGACAATGAGATTTTTAAATAAAAATTTTCATTGCCTACTTCTGGGCATGATTTGTAGCGTATTTAACATTAATTACTTTGATGTTAGTTTACGCTGCAAATCCTGGGGGAGTCCATCGTTGTCGATGATGGTGTTGTGTGGTTTTTCTGGGTTTTCCCACAACTGTAAAGCAAATGCGCCATCAAGCATCAGTAAGTCGCCCCAGAGCGCCACGGCAAATAATAATAATAGCCGTCCCTCCCCCGCACAAGCTGCAGAGCTTCTGGGGTTCACTCGTAAGGGAGTGAATTGCAGGGCGTATATTATTATTATTATTATTATATCAGTTTCTAATGTACAGCTTTTTCTACTATTTTACCATATTCATAGCAAAACTTCATTTCGTGTTTCAGTTAATAATTCGATTTTGGTAAGAAATGGCGATACTATACGTATAGACTAGTGATATTTATGGCATTTTGGAAGGAAACATTCACCATCATAAGCCAGTTCGTTATTAATTGTCATTGTGTGAAAAATATAGTTCTGTGGGTTCCATATGAATCAAAGGAAAGATATATTGAAAGTCGAAAAACCACTTGTACTTGTACCGTTGTGAAAGGGCCCCTGTTATTTAGAATATGCTCTCGTAATAAGAGTAACTAGTTTATGAATTAAGCAAAACTGACACCCACAATAAATTGTACACGTTAAAATCTATTTCAAGGGGAAGAAAGGCCAGAGGTACGTTTTTATGCTTTCTCTTCCTACGAACGTGCGTTTATTGTAAACCTTTGGACAATGAGGTTATAATTTATGTGTTTAATGTGGGAAAAGTAGGAGATTCGTTTAATGGGTTTTACATATTTATATATGGAAAATAAGCCGAGAGCCCTAGATGGTTGTCTGCTATTGATTAATTTATTATCCTTAACTTAGAGTTCGTGACATAGATCTTTGCATAATGTCTATTTTTTCTCCGGGCGATGAATTATGTTAGTTGGTGACTTAATTACGTAAAACCAGAAATTCACTTTTACATTTATATCTTTCAGTAAGTCAGAACGGCTTGTTTGTTGGTATTTTCCATCACGTTCTAGCACTCTGTTTAAAGAAAAGTATGTACTCGACATTTTGACGCTAAATTGGATTACTTAGTTTATAGAGTCTTACATAGAATATACCGGGTGGAGCATATAATGGGCTAGACCAAAGTTAATTTTTTTTCTAACAAAACAAAACCTAAAAACAACAAAAATAAGAATAATAATTTCATTTAAAAATCATCATTTATACGTGGAGATATAATTACTATTTGTTTACATTCTCTCATTTCCTGTTAAGAATTTTTAGAATAAAGTTTATTTAAAATATACGTATTTGAAGCGATAAAGGCAAATCGAAGTTAGTGATCGGCGGTTATAAATTTATTTTTCATGAGTTTAGTAAATAGTAAAAGGTGGAAGTGAACGAGAAGAAATTGCAAAGCATATTTAAAAAATGCCAATTACAAAAATAATATGATCAATGGTAATGGAAGTAAAAGTACGTTAATTTCATAACATCCAATAAATTTAAAATCGGTCATTAAATTCTATAAAAATAATAATTAAAGGTTCTCTAAAATTAACTACGTATCGAACTCGTGAAAGGTGAAAAGACAAATGGTTTGTTACATAAGGGAGCCAATTATTAGATGAAAACAAAAAGTATATGATTTAAGGAGATGATAATCTATCGATATTATTGAAAGGTGATTGGAAAGAACAATTTAGTCTATTAGTCCAAGAGCCAGCGGAAGGTTATTTTATTGAATATTTTGTATTTGCCTTACGAGAAAACCAGAGAAAGAGTTTTAATTCAGACCAACACGAAACTGATATTTATATTAAGTCGGCATCATATGGGAAATTTTTTTATTCTTAGTTTTATGAAAAAAGTTATTCTTTTTAAAAAGTGGTGCATGGTCTAAAGCCTAATATGCAACCATAAGATATCAATTTTTTTTAGTGGTATACGAGGTTTGTCAAAAAATATGATTTTTATGCAATAGTAAAGTACCTTTATTTATGAAAATAGCGACAATTTTTATTAACAAAAGTTGATCACAATTGAAAACTATAGTCAGATATCCAATATTGTCCATTTTCCATGAAAAACGATATCTAATAATTTTCGGTATACCTAAATAAATTTTTAAACGTCGTCGGCTTTTAGGGTTATATATATAAAAGTTTAATATTTTGGGATTGTTGAGAAATATCCTCTCATTGCCGGACTTTGGGGGTGGGGGAGGCAATTGCCCGTACTGCCCCCCCTTAGAGCCGCCGTTGGTTTCTTATACAAAATTCATTCTGTGCAAACCAAATTTTAATTTTTTTTTAAATTTTTTTTGTAGATTCTAGGTCCATTTATACCCTAAAAAACTCACTTTTTCTCTCAAAAATGACCCAAACATTTTTTTTCGGTAATTTTGACTTTGCCAATCGTTTTTATACAAAATTTATTCTGCGTAAACCAAATTTTAATTTTTTTGATTTTTTTTTTGTAGATTCTAGGTCCATATTAACCCTAAAAAACTCACTTTTTCTCTTAAAAATGGCCCAAACATTTTTTTCAGTATTTTTGACATTGCCAATCGTTTCTTATACAAAATTCATTCTGCGTAAACAAAATTTTAATTTTTTCGAATTCTTTTTGTAGATTCTAGGTCCATTTATACCCTAAGAAACTCACTTTTTCTCTCAAAAATGGCCCAAACATTTTTTTTCGGTAATTTTGACATTGCCAATCGTTTCTTATAAGTGCAGCTCCAGCCCAGAGATTTGGAGGGGGGTTTATATAAAAAAGTTTAATATTTTGGGTTTGTTGAGAAATATATTGCAACAATCAAAACTATTTCAATTTCCTCTCTCTAGATTAAATGTTTATAGTAAAATTATCAATGCTAACACAGAAGTTTATAAAAATAACAAAATGTGTTTTTTCGTGGCAGATGGATAATATTGGATATCTGATTAGAGTTTTCAATTGTGATCAACTTTTATTAATAACAATTGTCGCCATTTTCATAAATAAAGGTGCTCTACTCTTGCATAAAATTCATATTTTTTGAAAAACCTCGTATACCACTAAAAAAAATTGATATCTTATGGTTGCATATTAGGCAATGCACCACTTTTTAAAAAGAATAACTTTTTTTCATAAAACTAAGAATAAAAAAGTTTCCCTTATGATGCCGACTTAATTGGACACACTGTATATATAATAAAAATGAAATATTTTGGATACCATACTGGGAGTAATCAAACTGCACAAAAGATGTGAAATAAGTTAAAATCACAGCTCCCAAAAATTACGACATTAGAAAATGTCACACACTGCACTGATGTCTGGACCTCAAACAACTACTCCTTGGGCTATATGCCCCAACAGGTATTGAATTATAGAAGTCCAGACGCAGATATTATTATTACATTATTCAATAAATCAACATTATAAATAGAATTATACAATTATAACCAAAGACCAGACATCTGTATGAACCTTGACCGATCTTCTTTCCAATAATAACCCTTTTTTCCAGAGCATTTACTTCAGAACTTCGAGGACTCAAAAGGGTCGCCATGTGTTAATTAAGCAGGTTTTTTCTTGACCTTGGATTTTCCAAAAATATCCATTCAGGCAAGTCGTTCCCGCATATACACCTTCTTGAATTTTCGTTCCAGTCTTTTGGTATTGCTCAACATAGATTTAAATTACAAAAATTTAGGGAAAGTGACATGTCATAATTTTATTAGTTTTATAATGAAACAAGCCATTGATCTTGCACTAATCTGAGAACTTCTTGCATACAAAGGACGAATTAAAGAGTTACAAATATTCGTTGTTTAGATAAGAGAGTCTTTACAATGACTTAGGCAGTGCATAATATTCATAGAGGATACTTCCAAGAGCAGACAAAATCATCTGCTAAAACTTAGCATAACAGGGCACTGCCGCCTTAGAAGACATTTAAATCTCATACGGATATCCAACGATTTCTTACTTAGAAAATGTGGAAAAGAGGATATTTTATACATACTATGCCACTGCCGGAACTTTAAAATTGAAGGGGAATGACACTTCGGGCTACAATTTCCAGAGTCTAAAGAAATCGCCCATCAGATATATCCTTGATTATTTCCCTTGATTTATATAAACCAATGAAATGTCACAATTTTTAAAATTCGGACCAATCGGAATCAATTATCAGCGACTATTTCCCTAGGGAAATAGTCACTTTGATACGTCACATAAAAATGTCAAATACTTTTGTCAGTTTTTGCTAAAGCAGTTCTCTCACAATTTGATAAATTATTGTTAAATGGAAAGATTCGGTGTTTTAGATAACAAATCTATAGAAAAAGCAGTCAAATCTTTGATACCTACGAATACGGTACGAAGTAAGAGTAGTATCTGGACTCAATTTAGACAATTTTGTACAGTACGTAACTATACATTAGATGCACATACATCAGAATGTGAATTAAACAATATTTTGAAAGACTGGGCGTGGAACATGAAGAAAACCAATGGAGAAGAATATAAAGAATACACATTAAAATGTATGTGGAATTCCACAGCCAAAAGTTTGCAAGAATTATATTTTAATGAACATGGTATTTCTATTGATCCCTTTCAAGGTATTACGTTTAAAAGTGCAAGAGACGTCCGTGACGCCAAAAGCTCCCCGAAAAACGAAAACAGAGCTCAACAGCTTTAGACATGGCAGAATTTTACTTAATAATTGATAAATGTGATGAAGAAACACCCGGCTTACAAAAAAAGTTTTACTTTATAGCATCTGTAGAGTTGGCTTGGCGAGGAGGTGAAGGAGTAATCTGCTTAACGGATCATTTCAAAATAGAATTAAAAACAGATGAAACTGAATCTGGAAGAATAGAGTACAGTCCAGTTTTTACGAAAACATGTCAAGGTGGTAGCAAAAAATATGCCGAAAGCATGTGGATTATTACTAATACCAATAATCCTCGCAGGTGTCCAGTAAGGTTATATAAAAAATTAATATCTAAACGAGGCCCGAAAATTTCGTCGAACAGATTATTTTTAACAACAAATAAATTATGGATTAAAGACAAGTTTTTCCAGTGGTATAAAAATCAACCAGTCGGTAAAAATGTGATTTCACAATGGACAAAACTAGGAGCAGAATCGACCGACGTGAATACCAAAAAAGTAAAAATTTCCAATCATTCGTGCCGCTCGACTGCCGTTTCCCAATTAGCCAAATCTAGAGTTTCTGAACAAGAATTAATCAAAATTACAGGACACGGAAGTTCTTCGTCAATCAAGCCATATTTACAAATGGATGCACCACCAAAATATTATAAATAAAATGAGAAGTTCTGATGAAAATAGTGTAAATGTAGCGGCATCATCTAATTATGTTATTAATCACGCAAATTCCGTACCTTCAGGATCAAAAGAAGAACGGCTACAGAACAGTCAATATTTAAACAACCAAAAAGACGTGACCAATAATAATTGTGTTTTCAACTTTAATTAGTCTTCTTTTTAATTTCCTATTATTTTAATTGTATTCCTGATGTTTGTGTTCTGTTAATAAAGTTTTTTCTAATTTACATATCCGAAATGAATTTAATTTTCTTTTTTTTTTTATTGACAATAATTGCTCATTTACAATCTACATCTATGAAAAGAGTATTAAGTAAATAGGCTGCGTGTAGTAGGCTTGCCAGAGAAACATTCATTAATGATTCTCATTCTGGATTATTTTATTGTTGCAGGAAATCTTGGGGCCATAATCTATTGAGTCGTCTTGTGTTTGGGCCATTGTTATAGAGTTGGTCGATCAGTTCGTTTTCATGGTCTGCTATCTGATTTTTATAACTTTCAGCTATTCTTTCTATTTCATTTTTAACAAGTGGAATCCTCAGGTCATTATGAAGGGTCTGGTTACTCACATACCATGGGGCGTCTACAATTGTTCTTAGGATTTTTGATTGAAATCGTTGGATGATGTTGACAGAAGATGGTTTTGCACAACCCCAGAGTTGGAGTCCATAAGTCCATATCGGTTTCAGTATGGCTTTGTAAAGCAGTATTTTGTTGTTGGTAGAAAGCTTGGATTTTCTACCAAGCAGCCAGTTCATCTTGCGGAATTTTAAGTCGAGTTGTTTTCGTTTGGCTTCTATGTGTTTTCTCCATGTAAGTCTTTGGTCGAGGTGAAGGCCCAGATATTTAGCTTCTGTTGCTACTGGTATTCGCACGTTATTTAACATTACTGCTGGACATACTTCGTGCTTCAAAGTGAATGTTACCTGTACGGATTTCGTTTGGTTAACTTTTGTTCGCCATCTTGCATACCAGTTGTTCAGTCAATATTTAAACAACCAAAAAGACGTGACCTATAATAATTGTGTTTTCAACTTTAATTAGTATTCTATTTAATTTCCTATTATTTTAATTGTATTCCTGATGTTTGTGTTCTGTTAATAAAGTTTTTTTCTAATTTACATATCTGAAATTAATTTAATTTTCGCGGGAAATAATCTTCCTAAATATAACTCAACCTTAATAAATTAGCGTCTATTTTTATTGTTGCTAAATTTTTCGTGTTTTTTGCAATTTGTTTCGGTATAATTTTGTCATTAATAATCAAAGATTAAAACCCTCGAGCTAAAGCTTTCGGGTTTTAATCAGATTATTAATGACAAAATTATGTCTCAACAAATTGATATCAAAAACACTCAAAATTTAGATCCAATAAAAATAGTCGACTATTTATCAAGGTCTCGTTATATTACCCTTGAATACATCAAGGATATTGACTGATTTTTTTAAGATGGAATTCGAAAATTACCTGAGAAATTGGAGTAGCCTGCAATGGAAAATACTTTAATTGATCTGTCCATTCATTTTGTTTTGAAGTAAATACAATTTTGAACACAAAAAAAACAGACCGAATATTTATAGTATAATTTCCCAGAGAAATAAGCTTAACTACAACGTCTTTGACGCCTGTTCTTTCTCATTAAATATTACAACGCAATTTTTTTATGAAAAAAACTAGCAAACATTATCAGAGTAGTCGCTTAAGGTTTTGTTCAAGAGAAAGAAAATATTAGTTTATTTTCATTAAAGTATACAAAAAATGCTGGGCAAGAACGTATTCCTTAAAAATGCGGCTGAGTAAATATACGTGGAAGTAAAAATTCGAATTGAGGTTATCGGACAATAATTTAGACTGACCCGGTTGGGCTTTAACAAGACTGAAAATTATAGAACTGAAGACAATGGCCCCGATACTCAATCTCTTCGGCTGGCGGTTGCCGTCACGTCTTTAAGTGCAACAATATAATCATCTCGTCTGTCGAATTTCGATTTTGAACGGGTTAAAACGCCTTTTTATACCGGATGGATCAACATTTAAATAAAAAGAACCGAACGTATTTTTTTATACCAACTTTAAATTTGTGTATGCAACCAACCTTTCTCCATAAATAAACTTTGGTAATTGAACAAAATAGTTATTTATGTAACATGTGTGTAAAGTGACTTTTTTGACGTAAACGAGTACGAAAATTACATAAAAAAAGGGTACATATAATATTTTTTCTACTATCGATATTTTAATACGCACTAGTGCTCAAAGTGAATTAGTCACTTTTTTCATGTTAAAAAATTTATTTGGTTTATTTTAAGTGCAACGAAAAAACGTCAAATGTCAGTCAAAATTTTAATATTAGTAAAAAAAATTAGTACAAGAAGAAAAAATTTTCAGGATGATTAAAAAATTGTTATATCTACAAGTAAAACGAAGATAAGTGATTAATAAATACTGTGCTTACGATTTTCCAACAAAAATTGGTATTTATTTTCCATTTATGCAAAAAACTAGAAGATGAAAAACTCATTAAGTAAGTTACATTTGGCAAATTATGGATATTATATATTATATAATAATTTTTTGTACTTTTTTATTATTTGACATTTGTCAGTTTATGGATTTTAGAGTCCTTTAAAGCACTTAGTGAGTTCTTGCATAGCTTCTAATAAAAGAAACACTTAGACACATTAAACCGAAAATGGAAAAAAATGTACTTTTTGCGCTAAGCCATCAATATATCCTATCAAGTTAATAATTAAATTATACACAAAATATTATCCATAATAAGTAGAGTAAGTTATCCATTTTCTCAAATGTGGCCAAAAAGTTTTATTGAATAAATCACCTCAAAGTCGGTACCACATATATTTATTAACATTGGAAAAAAACACAAAGGGGCAACTAGTTTCGGTTATATATAACCATCATCGTCCTGGAAAGATTTTACAGTGGAAATGATCAAAAAATTATAACAGAATATCTAAACAACTTACCCATGGGTATCGAACAAAAATCAGAAAGACATCAAAATATTTAAGTTAAGTTAAAAAAGTTTTTTATATAAACAAAATGCCGGTACATGGGCATCATGGCCGACACGAGCTTGCTTTTATCCAAAAGGGAAAAGAAAAATTGGCGTGAAATATCAAATATTCCAGAGGCCAGAACAAATTTAAAAAAACCGTACCGCTATTGTTGTTAACGGCAGCCAGCAATACAAAAGCTGCCCCATTAACAATAAAAATAGCAGTAACTAGGTAAAGCACCAAAAACCAAACTGAAAGTTGCAGAGGCATGACAAAATTCAAAATGGAGTGATCAATGATCAATCGATGTGAAATTAGTCAATCAACAAATAAAAAGAAGATTGACTATGCGAACAAACAGTAAGCGTGCTTTAACCTCCACAATTCAATAACAAGACCTATAAAGGAAGAGGAAGAGTGAAATGACAAGTGAAATATAAAAAAAAAATTACAAATTTGTAAACAAAGAAAATAATGTGAATACAATTAGTTAAATAAACTCGATAATTTCAAAAATATATCCAAAATAAGGGTCGCTGCAACAAACCAATCTAAAGTCCATAACGCGCGTTATTCTAGAAGACCTTAAAAGACATTAAGTTAAGGTTCCAAAGAGTATAAACGTTAAAAAATTGTTTATAGAATTACTGAAATGAATCTTAGGAAGATGTTACAGCAACAAATATACAAGAACCAGGTACAAGACATAACGTAGGAAACGAATTTATCAATAATATACGGTATAATTAAGCACACAAGTATTATTGTTTATTAAACAAATTTATAAAACATCATCGAGGGCTTCCAATAAGAATGTATTTATTTCTTCTCTTTGTAAAAGTTTTAGCTTTATTTGGTTTCTATCCGGCATTCTGACGTTTCAAATAAGCTATCAACTTTGGATATTTAATATCGATATTCTCCTTTATTCATATCATTGTGCGTAGCATTGAATATTTGGACCAAAGTGTTAAAGCTTTTAATGATTTTCCTTGGAGTGAAAAATATGCCAGTAAAACATTTTCTGAATAATTATTTATCTTATTGTCTTCAGTCCATTGTTTATATTGGGTATATTGTTTTTCATACCTGTCTTTAGATTTTTGTGGTAGTAATGTTAATGACGCTATGTTGGCTTGTTCCTTAATATTAGGAGGCGTATTTGAAAATTTAAAGTCACTTGAATCGCTCTCCATTTTTCAAAAATTCAATTATATTCAATAAACGTAATGCACTAAAGTCAATCGTAGTGTTTACCTACTGTCAGTGAGCTACAGCATACTATGATGGTTTTATTCTTAAGTCAAAAAACGTATCTAAGAATCCTGAATTTAAAATCGCCGTGTTTACTGTCAGTTAGCCACAGCATACTATGATTTTCTTATTCTTAACCCAAAAAACACATCTAAGAATCCTTACGTTGAAAGTTTTATTTAAAAACCTAACGTTAAAGTAACATTCATGTTTAGTTTTTCCAGAATACAGGATAAACAAGATGTTCTAGAAATTACGGAAACAATTTGAATATAATAGATTCACAAATTTCATCATTTACAACATACTCAAACTGAGGGAGTTTCCTCCCTGATGTGTTGGAGGAAAGTGTGGACTTTCATAGGGGTAGGGGGAAAAAGGTTTTTGCCAACAAACAAAATATAATGTAGAAGTATAGTACAACATATTAAAAGGTAGCTTGCAAATGGGCCCTGCTACCGCCGATCAAAGTAGATGCCAATTAAAACTTTTCACGAGTTTGTTATCTAAATGCAAAAATTGGTATTTTAGACAAGCAAGCCAGCAACAAGTTAGGGCTGAAAAATTACTAAATGTGGTTTAATGTCCGTCGGACTTCCCTGAGGGTTTCTCGGCATTATCTAAAGGCTTATATTGTAGTTGCAAAACTAGCTATAAGACTAAAGGCCATTTTCACCAACCTGCCTATAAGGTGCCCAATAGCTATCTGGTAGATAGCGGCTATCGAGTAAATAAGTCGTAGGTACTTGAGTTTCACCAACTTGTCAATAAGTGCACCACTGATCGAGAGGTTTTATTTTAATTACTAAGGTTAAGTTATAGGATTGCAATTTTTACGTTAAAATTTTAGGAGTTTGTGCAAAAATCGAATTGTTTTCGCTGTATCGTATCTTATTCTTAATTAAATGTCATGACGTCTTTGATAGTTGCCTAACGTAAAAAAATGCATTTGATGGCGAAGGAAAAGTTGCAATATAACTGTAATGTTTGCATAAAACTATCTTTGAATCAAATTAATTTATGAATACCTACTGTAAAGTTATTTGCATAAAATAATGCTGATTTGGTTTTATTTACGCTCTACGTCTGCTGGAATGAATTACGGTGTGTTGTATAATGACTTTGAAGAATCCAGATAGGCGTCCATGTTTGATAACGTGACCCATGGAACCAATAGGAAGTAACCTCTAAACATTTGTGGTCCAGATAAATATTGTGGGGTGAATTTTTCGTCCTATACCTTATAGGTCACTTTTTCCTGTAGCCTTATTAGTAGGTGGTGAAATCGATTTGACTCTTTATCTACCAGATAACTTTATAGTGAAGTTTATAGGAAGGTGGTATAAAAAGATGGATATGCAAGAATTGTATGGGACAACATATCTCAAATAGTGAAATTTTATCTCCGTTGTACCTTTCATCAATTGTTGCAGATACTATAGAATCAGACGTTGACTCAGAAACAAATAGTATAAGTATCTCAATCAGAGTCAGAGTCGCCTGTAGATTAAGACAGTTACACAGGCACTAAAATTCAAATTAAAATCAAGAGTGTTCATATAAATAAATACAGTAAGTAGTCTTTAGTACCCCCCTCACTGTGGGGGTAATGGAAGCCAAATATATTTTGAAAATTTTATTTTATAAAAACCTGTGTCAAGACTCTTTTACTATCTATATATTTTAATTTATTGTTTTTTTTTTTCATAATAACTCCTTGAGTGGCTTCTAGTCCCCCCAGTTCTTTAAACATGTTCAAAAATAAAATGCTTTATGCACTTTTCTTCCTGAACGAAACCTTTATTTTTATAAATTATTTTCAATAAACAGTATATTACATGCTATACAACTGATCATTTTTAACAAGTTCTAAAAGTGATTTTAAATCCAAAATATTAATTACTGATCATGAGAAGACAGAATCGTTAAATTTCTCTCATTAATAATCCCGTCAGTTTATTAATAACAAAAATTCGGTGTTACTAATCTTGTAACATCGAGTAACATCCCAATGGTGTTGAATTTACAGTTGTCTGCTGGACGACACCCGAAACTCATAATCACTGATGTTTGTGGCAGGACCGGACTCTTTTCAACATCGAAGAATATCTATAAGAGAAAACCAAATTATAAAAATGTTACAAGGGCAAGAACTTGTAACGGTGTAACTGAAAATGTAAAAGTGTTTAATTACATTTAGTAAATAGTACGAAAGAGAAAAACTGACGCTTTAACTGAAAATTTGGTCAATGGACTCATATAGTTTGGGAGACATAGTTAGGCCTATACTTTTTGTGACTGCTTCATTTATTAGTATATATGGCAAAACCCCTGTGCAGTTCAGTACATATACCCTTACTCGAGTTTGGAATTTATTTATTTGACTTAACAGAAGAAGCTTAGAGGTAGAAACCGGTTTAGGGATGTTGAATCAAATAAATCAAATTTAAAAATAGACAATCACTCAGTTTTTGCCCCATAACCTAAATATATGTATGTACAAGGTGATAAGGGGCAACAGGAAATAATGTGCGAGTGCCTAAAAAATATTTAATTTATTTTTAATAGATAATTATGCAATATGCAAATAATACAAAACAATTTTTTAAAGAATCATGTTGACTTGAACTAATAGTATTTTGCCATTAATTGAGCTTTCCAAACGATGACCAGGCAAGGTGGCCAAAAATACGGTTGGATCTTAAATAATAACTTACTATATTTTGGAAGAAATTTGTAGAAGTCAGGTAGAAGTTATTTATAGAGACTTCGTTAAAGCATTTGATATAATTAACCGTAATATATTTAAAAAACACGTTTCCTCTATTTAGGACATAATTTAATAAAACCATGAGTGCCTCAAGGATCAGTTTGGGATCCATCACTATTTTTATTTATTTTTCTAAATGATCGTTGGTCATCTTGGTGTTTAGAAGAAAATATACTTTGTTCTAAACTGGCCACTAGAGAAAACGCCTTTGAAACATGATTTACAATGCGGCAGTTTTATCTATAGTGAATTGAAAGAATTAACACAATTTTTTATTTTTTGGGATGTTTTCTCCTCGTTTGTAAATCCGATACTGTACATTATAACGATACCCATACACCACCAACCTATTCACTGACCTATTGAGACCCAAGGTTAATCGAAGAAAGGCAATGCAATAACGAACTGTGATTTCTTAGAGAAGTTTATTTACCAGTTGAGTTATGTTAAACTGAATGTCAATTAGCAACAATGCGGAAGTTTGCTGTAATAATTATACGAAATTATTTTTTTAAAGAGTTTAATTAAATGAGGTATTCTTGACTTCTTACATCTTTTATATAGGATCTTTCGTAGGTAAAGAGAGATAATAGAGAGTATTAGAAAATTACGTCAGATATCCGCTAACGTTAACGTTAAAGTAACATTGCGTAGATTGTATTGGCAAGTGCAAAATATAGTTTTAGCAAAGTTTAACTTTTATACCGTGGTTTTACCTTGGTCTGTTAACGGTCAATGTTAACTATTATTTATTTCTGAATTTTATCGTGTACTTATTTGTTGATGGCAATACTTTTTAATTATTGTATAAATCAAATTAATTTTTTTACTCCGAAAAGTCGAATGCAAATGCAATAGGAAGTCCCTATTTCGTATAATATGTCACACTATTTTCCCCAATCTAACGTAACATTACACACAGACATGTGCATGCAGATTGATAATCGACAGACTAACATTACGTTAGCGGTAGCGGAAAAGTGCTAAAACCTATATACAGGGTGGTCCTTAAGTAATTGTACATAGAGGTATGGTAGATTCCTCACTTTAAAATATTACGATTTGAACCAACTTGCTTTAATAAAATGTTGCTAATAAGGAATATGCAGGGTGTTAAAGTTTAAATTTTTGCAATAACTTTTGGGTTTTTGGATATATATACATAAAAATTTGAAACTGGGGGTTTTTGGGCACGAGAAATCAGAATCACCAACTTCGATGTAATTTGTAGAGGGCGCTAGTTAGGACACATTTTTGGCATAAATGTGCGATAAACTTTTTTGTTCTTTAAGTTAGCGCTATTCTTGTAGAAGAATATTGAAGCCACGTTATTTTAATAGAAAAAAAGTATACTTGTTATTAACCTTAAAACTTAACGGTTTACGAGATAATCGTATTTTAGGGATCAGCTGCATGATTACTCTGGTCGGCAAAACAATTTTTTTTTCTGGCCTTGACACCATTCTTGCTGATTCTTATGTAAAATGACCTCCTGAATCCGAATACGACCTGAGTTTTCCACCATCACCCACCGTTTTCGGGGGCTGGTCCTTCACCTTTTTTATCACCTTTCCAAAATTTGGAGGGATAAAAAAAACGGTGGGTGATAAATTAACTGGCCTTCAAGATCCCCAGATTTTAACCCAATGGATTATGTTGTGTGGGGATACCTGAAATTCAAGGTGTATTCTCAAGACAACAATACTAGAGAAGAATTGCTTCAAAGAATAGAGAGAGCATGCGAGGAACTGAGAAACAATCCATTTATTATAATAAAATCAGTAAGAGACTTCATTAAACGTGCAAGAAAGTGCATAAAACAAAATTTTGCAAATATTAATAAATGTTTGTTAGTTACTATGAGCATTTATTGTCTCGCCTTACTTTATACTAGGCGTTTAAAAAATAAATACCCTCCTAATTGAATATTTTCCCCTAAGTACGGGCCTGCAGGTATACCAGTACAGTGTAAATTATTTTGAGTCGAATAAACAAGAAATAGGTAGATGACGCGAAGTAAATTCTTTAAATTGTGAAAAAATGAGTTGCATAAGTTGCTTTTTCTAAATTAAATGAAAATTTTACTTTCAGATTCAAAATTTTCCCATTCGAATCGGTGGCGGGATAACAACAACAACTTGTTTCAATTCAGCTTTTTCCCTATACTCAAATCTAAAATCGAAATATTAAAATTGTGATATACAGGGTGTTGTTTTGATATTTTTAATATGTTTCAATTTTTCCTAAAGTCGAACCTAGATTTCCATATCTCTCAATAATTCAGTATATTATTCGTAAGAGGTGTAAGCTGCTTGCCCAAAATGGAAAAATATACGGAGTGAGTTAAAAGTTCTGGCCAAATAAATATTTCTCGGTTATGGAACCAAGAGACCCATTATATGTTGGTTATTTAGAATCCCTTCACCTACCTTTAACCCATTACTATAGCAGTATTTCTTTACCTGCAAAGAGCTTTCGAGACAGTTGATAGAGGGATGCTAAAAGAAGATTGAGGGTGTTGGAATTGATGAGATGGCACTGAACTGGATAATTGATTATTTAAGAAATAGACAACAGAAACTAAAACTAAATCGGATATATTCTGAAAAAATAGAAAACAATGTTGGTGTCCCCCAAGGCAGTGTTTTGAGACCATTGCTTTTTTTAATTTATATTAACGATATAATGAACACTGCGGGTAAATGTAAATTTCGTCTATTTGCCGAGGATGTCCTTATATATTTTGCTTGCGATAGTTTACAAATTTGTATGGATGTCGTGAATAAAACTTTGGAAGAGGTTTACAAGCATTGTTGTGCGAATTTGTTAAAGGTTAACGTGAGTAAAACAAAGTGGATGTTGTTGGGTAATAATAAAAAGTGTGAGTTGGGTAACAATTTGAAGTTAAATATAAGGATAGGGAATAATGACATAGAAGTTTATTTATCTAGGAATAACAATTGATACTCAATTTCATTTTAAACATCATGCTAACCAGGTAATAAAGGCGGTAGCATATAAAATTAATTATTTGAGAAGATGTTCACCATACCTTAGCCAGTGGTCAAGACTTGCATTATATAATACAATCGTGCTACCACACTTCAATTATTGTTCCACTGTATTATATATGTTAAACCAAAATGAAACAAATAGACTGCAAAAAATTAAGAATCGTGCTATGCGCATAATTTTGCAATGTTCAAGGTTCACTCCTATAAACTTGATGTTGGAAGCACTAAATTGGTTGCCGATAGTAAAACTCCTTAAGTATTACACCAGGCACCAGCATACCTACAGGATAAGTTAACGTACAACACTGGGATCCCTAACCATGAAACTAGAACCAGGGGCCATATTTTCAAATTTATTACGTACACGAATCTTTGATTTTACGAATGAAATATAATCGTCGATATTTTCAAACAAACGATCTCATAACGTATACGAATATATTCGAGTACGTTACAACTATTGGGTATCAACCACTCGTAGTCACACTCGAAATGGGTTTTTGACGGAATAACTGTCAATTATTTAAATATTTTGTTTTAATATGGCAGCTTTAAACGAAATCCTAAATTTGGTGGCAATAAATGCTTTAGAAGAAGCAGAAATATTGGCGGAAAGAGGAGAAAGGCGTGTTAATGTTCAAAGAGATCCGTTCAGTTTAACAGAAAATCAATTTATAAAGATGTATCGTCTAACTAAAGATTTAACTAGAAAGTTAATTGAGACACTACGTCCCTTTATTCAAGAGGGCCCTACAAATGCAACATTAACGGTTTCCAGGTTGAGCATTTAACTGATTGCTTATTTGCATCCATAAACCATGTGCATTTTTAAAAGTAAAATTATTTGAAAAGACACCCTTATCAAGCTGGGGATTCAACTTCATGAACTCCATTAGCCCCTTTTTCTGTTCCGGAGTCATGTTGGATCCCCTTTTTTTATAATGATGTTTAAATTATTCATTTTTCCAATAAACTAAATATTTATCTCCCATATAACAACACAACAAATTAGTCAACATAAACAAACTACTACCACCCTCAAAACTCAAATATCGCTAGGATATCTAGGGATATTTACATTTATTTTCTTATTACTAGTTTCAATCCAGCGATGCCAGATGAGAGATCGAGCCGATTCGAGTGTGGTTTCAAAATAAAGACTTTCTGTTCCACTCGAAAATATTTCGTACACGACTATTCGTATACTTAATTTTTCGAGTGATTTTGAAAATATGGCCACAGGCATAACTTTTATATACGAACGTGCAGGAAAAATATTACATATAATTCCATTTTTAATAAGGGCATGGTTATGTTTAATAACCTGCCAAACGACATACAAAATACTTCATCTTTTTATACTTTCAAATAGAAACTGAAGGAATATTTTCTGGACAAATAAGTGTTATGTTTAGTATTTGTGTGTGTACCTAAGTTTTATTTATTTTTAGTTTGTAATGAGTTTTATTGTGACATTGTATTTTTTATACTATATGTATTGTAAAAAGTTAGTTTGGTACTAAATAGAGAGATATATATCAAAAGGTTATCAAAAATACAGTGACGTGCAGATTTCACGAATCACAACCAATAAAAATATATTTTTTTCAAATTAGATGCCCTGCATATTTAAATCATTCCAAATTTTCCTTATTTTAGGTTACCCATATCTCATACCTTGCCCGTCTTATTAAATGTAGCATATCTCAGTTAATCTACTGTGAATATGGAACAGTTGCCATTATTAAACTTCTAATATTTATGTTTAATAACTGTATTTTATAATTCCAATTAACCATAAACTAAACTTTCCCACCAACTGTACATCTTTAAAAATTAAACCGTGAAAACACAAAAATGCTGGAATGCTACAAATACAAAAGTAATTCGAATATTGTGTTGTTTGCTGTAACGGCAACTGAATCACAATAAACTTACTTGATTTGTTTCTGTACCATAACGCCAACGAGGAAAAAGTCGACCACAAGTCTATTGTGGCTGATACCATTTTTATCTTGCGAAAATATTCCGTTATTCTTACAATTATTTGAACAATATTGTATTCATTAAAATGATTAAAGGGTATTAAAAACTATTTAAAAAATTTTGTCGAATGGATTTTTTTAATCTGTTGACTGTGAAATTTATGGTACTATTAATAAATTACAACAGAAAAAACGAAAAATTATTCAGTCATAAAATATGTGACAAATATAGTCTATTTTTAATAAAAATAAAAACAATTCTAATTTAACACCTAAGCAGAGAGAGAGAGAGAGAGAGAGAGAATATGTTTTATTGTCAAAGAAAAATTACAAAAATTTTATAGACAAAGCGAATTTAAAACTAATCAAAAAAAAATAAATTACTAGACAACACAAAACACAAACAAAATATGAATAACAATTGCATTGGATATGCAATATCCGTCACTATTAGTCGTGGCAATGAAGCACTAAAAAGGCAAAGATAGGAAATCTTTGCGGTTTTTTGCATTCGCTTCCAAAAATTATTTATACCATTCCTACCTAATTTCTACCTATTAGAAACCGGAAGTTGCATTGCTGCAGCCAAAAATGCATTCAAAAAATGTATTTTTTGAGAGGCCTTTTGGCAAATTTAATAACTTTGTAAATAAGAGTCAGAATTAGCCCAAGTCGGGTATCCAGGGGTTTTTGAGGTCGCTGATCACGATTATGATGTTCAAATTGACCCCCGAACACCTGGAACTCAGGAACGCCGACGAACGTCATCTCCGTGGGACTACCCGAAATTCATGCGAGGAAGGAGAGAAACTCGGCGCCCGAGGGTTTTTTGGGTGGCTGAATTCAAATATGCCATCGGCGAACACCCCACGGACACCTCGTGCGCCCTAACCTGGACGCGGACGTCATCTTCGAGAATTTTCCTGGAAATATCGACAAAAACGAACCGAAAATCGTTATGTGGGCGCTGAATCCGAATTTCATGTGGAAAACGACCCCCCGAACACCTGGTGCGCCCTAACCTGGCCCTGAACGTCATTCCCGAGGGTTTTCCAGACAAAATTGAAAAAGACGAACCGAAGATCGTTACGGTGGGTTTTTTGGGTCGCTGAATTCAAATATGGCATCGGCGAACACCCACGGACACCTGGTGCGCCCTAACCTGGCCCTGAACCGTCCCCGAGGGTTTTCCAGATACAATACGAACCGAAAATATTGGGGGACTTCTGATTTTTAATACTTTCTTTTCTCGCACAAGAATCAATTAATTTTCGTGAGGTTTTTTGTAACGTCATTAATTTTCTTCCTCTATTTATGATTTTTTTTTAATCTTTAAATTTTATATAATTAAATTTCTAGGATCATGGCTGATGGGGAGGCGTGCGTTCTTTGCAAATACAAAAGATTGGCAGAATCATTCCTCAGACGACTAAAGGCATCGCTACCATAGTCTCTAAAACATCAGGTTTAGTTGACATTCATGGGAATGACATCGATGTCGAGATAAAAGTTTCGGTGCACCAGGTGTTGGGAGGGTAGTTTTCGGCGTGAAATTTGGATGAAGCGCCCCGAAAAACCACCCATAATGATTTTCGGTTCGTCTTTTTCAATTGTTTCTGGAAAACCCTCGGGGATGACGTTCAGGGCCAGGTTAGGGCGCACCAGGTATCCGTAAGGTGTTCGCCGATGCCATATTTGAATTCAGCGACCCAAAAAACCCCAAGTAAAGATTTTCGATTCGTCTTTTTCAATTGTGTCTGAAAAAACCTCGGGGATGACGTTCAGGGCCAGGTTAGGGCGCACCAGGTGTTCGGGGGGTCGTTTTCCACATTAAATTTCGGGATAGTCCCACGTCGGCGTTCCTGAGTTCCATAGTTATTAAATGTGCCAAAGGGCCTCTCAAAAAATGCATTTTTAGCTGCAGCAATGCAACTTCCGGTTTCTAATAGGTAGAAATTAGGTAGGAATGGTATAAATAATTTTTGGAAGCGAATGTAAAAAACCGCATTCCGATCCGTCCTATCCTAAAAGATTTCCTAACATAATGCTTCATTGCCTCGACTATATAACTTAATGTTCAAATTAAAATTTTCAATATAACTTAATTTAATTATTGCTTCTATATGCTGTAACCCAAAAGTCTAAGGTACGTTATAGAATTCTGCCACTGTGTAAAATGGTCTTTCTTAACCCGGGACCGGTGTCTGCGTGTCATCATGACCCGCGCAGTAATAATTTAATAATCTACCTAAATATTTCAGGAACCGTCATTTAGTTTGAGTTAGCCCTTAATCAACTAGAGATATTTGCGGGTCATCTTGAGACGCAGCGACCTTTTTAGACTACTTTTAAGTGTTTGTTTTAGTTATCAGTTCAGCTATTTTTTTGTCATTTATGTAAGTATTTTTTTATAAATTTATGATAATTTGTGTACATTAATGGATTTTGGTTTATACAGGGTTAGTATACATTATAGAAACACCGAATATCTCATGAACGAAAAAAAATAAAATAAAAATTCCGGTGTTTCCATGCTTTATAACTAACCCTCTATAAATATTTGACTATTTAGGTACTTGATTATATATTTTTTTCTAGTTATATTTTTTTAATTATGGATCAAACTCTTCCTATACGTTCTCGCTTTTTTTATGGCCTGGACCCTGAACCTAGTGAAGAGGTTGGAGGAGACGAAAGTGATGTTGGGAGTAATGTTGATCCACAAGAAGAAATTAGAGATGATCAAGAAAGGAATACAGATACGGATCAGAGTGATCCTGATAGTGAAGACTTTAGCGACTCTAGTACTTCTGATGATGATATCCCATTGGCTTACAGGGGTAGCTATATAGGAAAAGACGGAACTAAGTGGAAGATGGCAGAACCTACTCAGTCAATACGCACTAGACGGCGAAATATAGTAACGACCCATTTACCCGGTAACAAAGGAGCAGCTAGACAAGCTAATACTCCATTGAAAGCTTGGCAATGTTTTTTTACTGATGAGATTCTTCAAAAAATTGTAAATTACACCAACATTTATATTGACATGATTCAAGATAACTATGAACGTGAAAGGGATGCGAAAACTACTACTTTAGAAGAAGTAAAAGCTTTATTTGGGCTTCTATACTATGCTGGAGTATTGAAATCGTCTCATTTACATACTGACGAATTATGGAGTAATGATGGAACTGGTGTACAAATCTTCCGGTTTGTAATGTCGCAGCAGAGGTTTCGATTTTTGCTTAGAGTACTTCGCTTTGATAATAAAAATGATCGACGGGAAAGAATTGCAGAAGACAAATTAGCGCCGTTGAGAGAAATATTTGAGTATATTGTATGCAAGTGTCAAGAAAACTACTCATTATCCGAATATGCTACCATAGATGAAATGTTGTGGGCTTTTCGTGGCAGGTGTCCTTTTCGACAGTATATGAGAAGCAAACCTGCGAGATATGGAATCAAAGTGTTTGCATTAGTCGATGCCCGTCTTTATTATACACTAAATATGGAAGTATATTTAGGTAAACAGCCACAAGGTCCATACGTGTTAGACCAAAAACCTGCCGAGGTTGTCAGGACCATAATCTTACAAGTTTTGGTACCGTCAGAAAAAATAAAACTAAGCTTCCAGGTTGCTTTAAAAGCAGCAAAGATAGGGAGTTAAACTTCTCACTTTTTGGTTTTGGTAAGAACGGTACAACACTAATATCATATGTACCAAAAAAAAGTAAAGTTGTAGTGTTATTATCGACGATGCACCATAGTAAGACCATTGACCAAACCACTGAAGATGCTCGAAAACCAGAGATATTTACATTTTACAATAGTACCAAAGGTGGAGTAGATGTAGTCGATGAAATGTGTGCTACTTATTCTACAGCTAGAAAAACAAATAGATGGCCTCTTACAGCATTTTTCCACCTTCTCAATGTGGTTGGTGTTAATGCCTTCGTCGTGTCTAGTTGTAACAACCAAGAAGAGCAAAGGTTAGTTAGACGAATCTGGTTGAAAGATCTCGCCAAGGAAATTGTTTCTCCTTTTATGAGATCTCGCTTACAAATTGTGAATCTTCCCAAGCTCATTCGAGTGAATATTGTTCATATTCTTCAGGAAAATGAAGCACCAGTTCCTGAAGATAATCCTATAGAGGAAGGTCCAAGGAAAAGAAAGAGATGTGGGTTATGCACAAGAACTGGTAATAAAACTTACCATGTATGTCCAAAATGCCAAACCTACATATGTGGTAATCACGGAACCTTGGTATGTCGCAATTGTCTTCAAAATGTATGAAATTCCATTTTTGTACGACCGTTTGTAAATTATTAACTCTAAGTTCACTGTATAGTGTAAAGTTTTACTTCACGCCCTAGTGCTTAAAATAAAACTCTTTACGCCCTAGTTCGTAAATTAAAAACAAATTTTAGTATTTGGCATGATAAATGTTAATTTTATGTCAAACTTTCTGTCAAATTTTTTGTAAAAAAATTTCACGCCCCGGTGCTCAAAGTCAAACTCTTTACATACTAGGGCGCATAGAAAATTTATTTTTATTTTATCTCTTTAGGTTGTAGAAAAAATATTGTATGCAAGTCATGTGTAAAGTCTCTTTTTTGTCTCATGTGGTTGTGCAAATTTTTACGTTTGTTGCATAAATAACTAAAATTTTGTTACTAAAACCAATAAATAGTAGAAATATTTTTATGTTATCACTTATTTTAGGACTATTTTGTACCTAAATAAAAACGAAAATTTTCCCCTTAGCATGCATAAAAAAATATTGTAAATATATCTTCAACCTTACAAGAAACCGCTGTAAAATTTTTTTCTTTTTTATTTCAATTTTTTTAGCATAAAACTAGATGGTTTATTAGGTGATGTAAGAAAATCCAATTATTTTATAGTATTTTTAAAACGATACTGTTTTGTTAATAAAAATATTTTAAAGTTATAAAATATGTGTTTCTATTCTTTAAATATTGTTAAAAAATAAACTAAAAAAAAATTTTAAATTTGCTGAACAAATAAAAATTTTAGAAATTTGTAAAAGTGGGTTTGGGTGACCCGCAGCGACCGCGTTAGTGTACTTCTCAGGTGCGACCTATCTAGGGTTAAAGAAAAGCCCTAGTCGATCTTCTGAACATGAATTTATAGATTTTAACTGTATTGGGTGGTTATTATACAATTTTTTTGCATTGTAGGTAATAGAATTTTTTATTAGTTCAGAGGTGGGAATCTTTTTTTAAGCAGCACTCGCCAATTGACATGCTGCCATTGTACCTCAGTTTTACCCCATTTAAAGATAAGATACTTCTTACAATCCATTAAAAATATATTTCCAGAAAACCCAATTGCTGCAAAAATAAAACACGAACTGTCTAAAGCTCAAAATTGAGACAAAAATATAATTTTCATTTGGGTACCATCCACACATTGGAGTTCACGGAAACGAAGAGGCTGACACATACGCTCGTGAGGCAATCACCGCAATAGATGCTACACAATCAGCAGTTGTGTTATTAAATGACTGTAAAAACTTAGTGCGTGGCAATCAAAGTGGCAAACAACGACATCTAAACTTCAACATGTTAAAAAGTCAGTGATACCGTTGCCGAAGTTACCGTCGGATAGGAAAAGAGAAGTTATTATCACGTGATTAAGGCTAATATTTTTGCTTCTTGCTAATAACCGTCTGGGTTGATGCAAATTATTGAAAGATATTTTTTTAGACAATTACAAATAGATTGAAAATAATTAAAATAAATATTATATGTGTATATTAAATAATCCGTAGTAGTTTATTACTATCAAAAACGAATGGCACTAATTTTACTTTAAATTAATTAATTAACCCAGTAAAGTTATGCAATTATGTACCAAGCGCTGATAATGAATCGGAAAAATTAGTATAAATATAAGAATTGCCCAAAATGATGACACACATGATAAAAATCCACTCCCTGTTCATGAAGCGAACGGTATTAAAATATGTCTATCTCCTTTTCCAATATGTTCTGACTGAATCATCATCGCTGATTCTAAACCTCTGAAGTTATATATATGAAGTAAATTTTATTAAACATTTTTCAACACTATTCCAAATTGTCCTAACGGGTCGAACTAGGATGCTTGTGTTTAAAAAGGAATCCGAAAGAAGTGAACCGGTGGTATGCACATCCAACCAGTAATCAAAAGCGTTTGAGTGTTTCCAAATATTTTACGACTTTTGGGACATGAAGCAGAGAGTTATCATAAAGAAGAATAAGTTTATCATGTCTTTGCTCATATTCCGGCCGTTTTTCTCACAATACACGGCTCAAACAAATAAATTGTAGTCTATACCGATCGTCCGTAATTGGATCGCTAGGATTCAACAGTTATCCTTTTGGTCCCACCATATACAGAGCATGATCTTTAAACCATGTATGTTCGGCTTTGGTGTTGATGTTGAGGCAACAATTGACTGGAGTTAGCGTAGTATTTTTTCTTCTTGGGGTTGTCGTAGGATATCCACTTCTCATCTCCAGTTACAATATGATTCCAAAAACCTTTTCTTTGAAAAATGGCCTTTGAACCTCTCTTGGTTTCAGTTCCACCGAATTTCCTTATTTTGTATCATCCACATCTCTCTTAATTGCAAGAAAGCGACTTGTTTAATCACTCCCAATTATTCCTCAAGCTTCTCTTGCATTGATTCCGATCTTATTTTAGTATTGCACTCTAATTTTTTTTTGACTGTCTAGAGGGGTATTTGTTTTCGCCGTTGAATCGTAGAAACCATCCCCTACATGATTTATCAGTTGGAGCAGCATAAACGTCAACAATCATTGGATTGGATTCAGCTGCACTTTTCTCCCAATTAAAGCAGAAAATTAAAACTTCCATCTAATCTGCGTAGTTAACACAAAATTCGACATTTTCCACACACAAAGATAAGGTTTTTGTATGAAACTCAAAGTGATATAAACTGAATATTATTGGCAGATATCTAATCTCTCTGATACCGATAAAATCGGCAGTTACTAACGAACTAATTTGAACACCAAATATGAAATAATATTTTATATACTTATTTTATCAGAACGAGCAATACCGAAAAGGTAAAAGATGCCTTGTACGAGTTGGGGGAGACGTAGTCTCAAATTTTATAATGTGCGATTTAACAGTACTTCATTCATAGAAATAATTTAAAATTGTAACGAAATACAGATGAATAAATCTAAATATATCTCTGTTAGTTTGTCTCGCGTAGATACCATAAATATTCAAGCAATAAAATCAGTAGAGAACGAACGGCACCTATTGCCTTGTTATAAAAAGTTGATTATAAATCGTCTTTTGGGCGTTAAAATATATCCGTTCAAGGTGTGTTCGTCTCAAATATTTATTTTTATAATTGACAAAGTCTTATTTATTACCCTATCAACATATAAATTTCCTAGACATGAACCTCAAGCAGCTTACCACACTTCAGCTAACTGTAAATAACTCAATCATTTGTGTAGCTATAATGATAATCAGTCAGATCTTCTGGTAAGATTGATAAAGCGATAAGTTATATGTTGTAATGCTGGTCCTGTTTTCTATGTAATATTTTAGAATGTACGATTTATGAAAATGTTAAGCTTCAACGTTTGGAGTAATATTTCAACACAAAATTCCTGTAAATTTGTTTAAATTTAGTTTTTTCAAATTGGATTAAGTAATCGGATAATTATATAATTGGAAGAAAATACTTCCATTTTTGAATTTTAACCGTTTAAACAGCACAAGTATGAAGGCGTGTATTTTCATGAAAAATATTATTACTGGGCGCTAAATGTGGTGTGTGTCTATTCAAGATGTCAACTTTCTTAATCAGAATATATTTTGTACTCCAGACAAATGAGTTAACAATCTTACCGATGGATCTGTCCATTGTTTCAATCCGTGTTTCTTCTAAGAGTGATTATAGTCAGATTTTTGGGATATGGATTTTCGCTGCGGCGAGAACACACCTAGAGCCGTGTTCGCGTTTTTCGCATGGAAGAAAGTGACTTCGAGACTTGATTTTTTTCCTCCGATAGATAGTCATGACCCAAGCATTGTGTCCAAATTTCAACCCGCTAGTTTAATTTGGGGGGGGGGGGGGGGAAAGGGAGGGCAAACACTGATTAATTTTTGACTCGAGGTAACTTTTTTAATTCTTGACCAATTCGGGTCAGCAAAATGGCAAACTCTTTCAGGAGTACACTGCTACAGGATGTATTAAGGAGATGATGGTTTTCGCGAAAACAGAGAAATGGCGACCGATTTTCGGATTCGGGGATGGTTTTTGGCCGTTTGGGGGATGGAGTCGACACGGGGAGAAGATCCAATATCACCATTGGGTTCAACATCCTCGTTTATAGCGAAAAACAAATTTTTCACTTATTCGAGAGTGATTTTTGGCCGTTTGAGGGATGGGGTCAACTCTAAGAAATGTAACCACCGCCAACGTGTTTAGCTTCCTCGAAAACGGAGGGTTACATTAGTTTTGCCGATGATGCTTTTGCACTGCACGAAAATATTCTGAAACCGTTTCCCAAAAGAAACCTAACTAAAGAGGGAGTCTTTCATACGGCAATTCATATGAAACCGGAAAAAGTTGACCAAATAGTATTATCGGCAGTTGTTTTGCACAATTTTTTAAGACAAAAGACAAACAATTACGTTCCTAAAAACTACGTTGACATTGAAGTTCTAGATACTGGTGAAATAGTAAAAGGTGAATGGCGGAACGGATTGATTCTCGATAGTTTGCAGCCTATGTTAAATCGCAATCCATCATTCGCAGCTAAACAAAACCGAAACGTGTACAAGAATAACTTTTCAGGCTTAGGAACAGTTCCATGGCAAGATAATTTTACATGAAAATTATTGTACCTACATACGTAAAATTACACCATTTTTCACAATTATGTTTTATATACCTCAAAAATTTATAATAAAGTCAATTTCGAAAGTATTTTCATTTTAATAGATATCCAAGTATTATACCAAGGAATGTTTGTAAATTTATTAAGTTTAGACAAACTTACCTCTTTGTTTTCCTCATCTTTTTGAGTATCGTTTGATACTGACATTCGAGGTTCTTCTTGATCTGCAGTAAACAGTAGTAAGTTAAAATACCACAATGTAGATTCATAAATATTTTCAGATTCTTCTCCCGATCTCTTCGATTTTCGTATCTTTTTTAGTTCTTTGCGAAAAGCACTTCGTAAATTTTTAATTTTCTTCTTAACAGTATTTATTGTTGCATTTTTTTCCACAGTTTTATAAAATTGTAGTCATTTTTCATAGGCCTTATTTTTTTCACGTCTATTTGAATACACTTTACTTTTTATTTTCCATAAACACGGTAGTTGTCTATGTAAATCAATTAATTCGCTTATAAACGGAGTGCTATTGGTAGATTCTCCCATTTTGATACGAATATTTCCGTACTAATCTTCCAACACGTTTGAAGATGAGAACGTAAGATTCGAACTGTCGATTTTTCTCCATACACATCAGTCAAGCGTGAGGTTAAAGGTAACTGCAGGCTCAGACCTGTAGACGGCCTGTAAGTGTATTGACAAATTTTAACTGACGATATCCAAATCGGCAGTTCTGGACTGCAGGCGAACTGTATGTGAACGGGTACCTTTAACACTTAATTATAAAAAAGATCTAATAAGACACATACAGATTTATCTATTATTAAAACAAAGAAACGCTAGATAGAAACATTAATGAGTACTGATTACTTAGTAAAACTGACTTGACCTTATTCCTATAATATGTTTTAAAATTGGCGACGTTGGTAAGGTAACTTTCTGAAATGATATTTATGAATCTTGGTCCTTATTTAAATATTTAGCCCTTGTTGGGTAATTATGTGAAATAAAGTCGGTATGTTTCCTATGCTTCTGTAAAAAACACACTGCTTTGAGAAAGAAAATCTGTAGAATATTTAGCATCCTAGCTTATTTGTATAAGTTAACTGATGGGTAAGTTCTTTCCTTTTTTGATATTATTTTTAAGAAATATTTTTGAAGTGTGTTTAATTTTTCTAGGTACATATTCGTGATGGGAGTCTACAAGAGCAAAATAGAGCATTTTGAGATAGTGTGGAGGTAGGATTTTAGCGAGGTATTTAAAGCGGCCCAAAAAGGTTCTGATCGTATTAACAGTGTTGTTAATGTGATCATTCCAACGAAGATGACAATCAATAATTATCCCTATATATTTTATATTTCCAGTACGTTTTAATGTGATCGTTTTATTATTGTTAATTATCTGATCACTGAGGTAGGTTATTTTTATAGCTTGTTATAGGGAGAAACATTGTTTTGTCAAAAGTTATGGTTAGCAATTTATGATTAAACCAGTCAATGGTATTATTAATTTCCGTTTGAATTTTAAGTTTATGTTTCATATTATTTTAATATTAAGGCCTTTTAATATTTTTAACTTTTTATTCAAGACAAATATTTACCTATCTCAGGGTATTTGGTGAGTTCATAATAATCTGACATTTCTCTAAAATTTCTAATTAATTGACAACCTTCTATCCCTAACTACTGTCAAACAAACAACTCCCTATTACACTATAAAAAACTATAACCTAACTTACACACTACATAACCCCCCCCAACATTTCAAAAAATTTTTAAACAGTAAAAATATTTTTAAATGTTAATTGAACATTATTTTTTTTTCTTTACTGTTTTTGTTTTCTTCCTTCTTCTAATTCTTTTTGTTTGGTATCCTATTGTTGAGGGTTCTGGAATAAGCCCTATGTTGTGCCAGTTTCCCAGGACGGCCAACAATGTGTTACCGCCTTTTTAAACTGCATCGTAGTTCGAATTTCGAGTGGACTGTAATTTTAGATTGAAGAAATGTGCTGTAGTAGGTTTGCCTTCTCAACTTCATCCAACAAAAACAATGGACACTTTTATTTAACCATTTATTAGACTTGTTAAATAAATAAATGAACAAAAACAACAACGTAACAAAGATTACATTAAACTAGTAATCGTGAACAAAGTATTATAGTTAATTTAAAGAAATGACCACATCATTCAGAAAATATTAATTTGCGTGTGTTCTGCATGAGTGATAATTAGACACTGGAGGGTCCTAGCCTGGTTCGCAGCTAGCAACACACTGATTTTAAATTTGAATATGAAATGAAAAATAAAATGGACCGCCTGATACTCAGCTAAGTACCACTGTGTAAAACGAAATATTTTTACGTTGAGCTGGTGTCAACGGAGGGATCTAACTTGGTTCGCAGTTAGACGCACACTGATTTTAAATTTGAATATGAAATGAAAAATAAAATGGACCGCCTGATACGCAGCTAAGTACCACTGTGTAAAACGAAATATTTTTACGTTGAGCTGGTGTCAACGGAGGGATCTAACTTGGTTCGCAGTTAGACGCACACTGATTTTAAATTTGAATATGAAATGAAAAATAAAATGGACCGCCTGATACGCAGCTAAGTACCACTGTGTAAAACGAAATATTTTTACGTTGAGCTGGTGTCAACGGAGGGATCTAACTTGGTTCGCAGTTAGACGCACACTGATTTTAAATTTGAATATGAAATGAAAAATAAAATGGACCGCCTGATACGCAGCTAAGTACCACTGTGTAAAACGAAATATTTTTACGTTGAGCTGGTGTCAACGGAGGGATCTAACTTGGTTCGCAGTTAGACGCACACTGAATTTAAAATCGGCGAAGTTCATCGGTTTCAGATATATCCCTTCCCCTGCTGGCAACCGTTCCAGAAAGTTCGTTATCGTGAACCGCGTAAACAAGCATGTAAAATTTTTTCTATTGTCTAGACAAGACGGTTAAATTTATGGCTTGATACCATCATTTAAATAGAGCAAAAAATTATCTTTGTCGACACCGCTTCCTGGTTTGACGCCGCTCGCCAACGTATTTTGGTGCGGCGTTGCCGGTTGAACGAATAAACGAATATGAGTTTACATGTTTAATTATCTGAAAATTAAACACCTATTATTTTATATTTACAACTTTTTTTAATTTCAGGTTTACACACCTCCCAGCGACGATTACCTAAATTTTGTACATTTCTTTTTTCAATTACTTTATTTGTTATTGCATGTATCTTTGCTTTATCATATTTCTCTTCTTCTTTTTCTCCTTTCTCTTCTCCTTCTTCTTCTTCTTCATAAATTGTAAATAATTTTGTTTTCTTTACCATTACGTTTATTTTATGACTCACATATTGTTCTGTTTTTGGATTTCTAGCATTTTTCTTTAAATTATCTTCTAATTGCTTTAAAGCTACTTTACATTCTTCTTTGTTTTCTTGTATGTCCTTCTTATTTTCCTGAATATCTTTTTTTAATTCTTCCTGATTTTTATCTACTCTATTAGCCACTGCATTAATAGCAAATTCTACTTCTTCTCTAATTCCTTTTATTTTTTTATCTGTTTCCTTTTCTTGTTTCTCTAATCTCACTTCAACTCTTTCAAATTCTCTTCTTATTAAAATTATCATCTCCTCATTATTTTTTTTGAATTGATTTTCCATCTCCATTTTCATACCTTCTTTATTCTTTCCTAGATTTCTTTTTATGTAATTCTCCATCTTTTTTTGACTTCTCTTTAGATTTTCATTCATAGTAATTAACATTTGCATAATTCGATCTGATCTTCTTCCATCCATCTTTTTGTTTCCACTTCTTAAGTACATTTTTACACGTTTTTATTATTATTTTCTTTAATATAAAGGCCCCACGTTGGTTGGCGACATATATTTTAATTATTAAGGCCTTTTAATATTTTTAACTTTTTATTCAAAACAAATATTTACCTATCTCAGGGTATTTGGTGAGTTCATAATAATCTGACATTTCTCTATAATTTCTAATTAATTGACAACCCTCTATCCCTAACTACTGTCAAACAAAAAACTCCCTATTACACTATAAAAAACTATAACCTAACTTACACACTACAATATATATTCGTTAATTCACTTCAATTTTTTTAGTCGTTTATAATAGTGCACAGTTTCCAAAATATTATTCATCTCTTTTAAAACGTCTGAATTGGTTTAAAATTTGTATTTTTTAAATTTAAATTGATTATTTGAAAAACTATGTAACCCCAATGCAAACCGACACTCATTGAATAATTTTTAATTTCAGTGGTTAATAATTGTCATCCCACCCTCGTAGTTGAAAAATGTTATATGTCGACGATGTTTAATAATGCGGGTGTGATAAAAATATTACTATGATTATTTATAACGTATTGTGGGTACTGCTGCATTTTGTACTCGGTGAATTTCTAATGACCCTCAAATGAACTGAAACTTATTATAAATCAGAGAACGTTATAAATCATTCAGGGTCTCGACCTTTTCGCGAAATATAATTTATGTCAATTCTCCATTAGACATTCACCCGGTGCGCTTAAACTCGTTAATTTTCAGACCGCTGGCGCAGTTAATCGAGACAATTAATGATTTCAGCACTATAAATATAATACCGTTAATAGTGCAGTAATTATTTGTTAATAGAACGCCATCCGATTTTGAATGCAGAAAATATTAATAACAATATATTATCCAGAGCTTAAATTCTGGAGCAATCATGGTGCTGAATGAGCTCAACAGAAGGTTTTGAAGCTCTGTACTCCTGGTTGAAAATTCGTTTTTTTATTAATTATTTCAAGCAATTATCTTTTTTTTTTTATTTTAACGCAATTTTCTAAAGATAATCTTGGGCCCGCGGTCAAGAAAATAAAAAGGCTTCGGATAAAATGTCGTTAATCTCTTTGTAAATTGGGCCCGCGACTACATTTTATTTCTAAGAAAATGTTTTAGGTATAAAAACAAATATAATTAATAAACAATTATTTATATTTAATAAATTTATTATAATATTTACAATACATATATACCTATACATACATCATTTATTAAATTTACCACACAATTTTTTAACCATATCAAATTTAGATAGTAATTAGTTTTTAAAGTCATCAATTGTCTTTTCAGTAAAAATTTGTTTTCTTCTAATACAAATTCCGTTTAGTTTTTGGCCCCTTATGCTACTATGTATTTTGCATTCAGCTAGGGATTGGAATTCAATAAGAACTTCACAAAAACTAAAAATATTCGGGTGACTTTTATAAAAACTGTTGGCAAAATGATTATGGGAGGACTCACAAGCATTTGTACTACGAGACATTGAAGAAGTTGCCTGTGCCCAGATATACGGTGGGTAAATTGCATCTTCTGCTATACAGGGTGTCCCATTAAGAATGGGACATAGAACAACCGCAGATTCTCCAATTCAAAATAAAACGATTAAGCGAAATATGCTTAGATAAAATGTTACTCGTTTCCGAAATACGGGGTGTTGAAGTTGAAAACTGAAAAATTATTAATGGCCATAATTTTTTTAATATAACGTATAATTTTACTCAAATCGGCACACTTGTTAAATATCATAAAATGCACCTAACAGTAAAAAAAACAGTTCAGTGCGCTCTACCAGTGGCGTACGGCAGGAGTAAGTAATGCTTGTACCCCTTCTAAATGTTACGCCGCTGTCTAAATTTTAATTTTGACTATAATTTTAATTTTTTTGATATTTTCTAAGTCAATAATGTACACTTGTTAGTTTGTTGTAAAGTCGTTGTTTTTCGAGATATTCGCAGTTAAAGATAGACATGTACTTTTTATTTGTATTATTATTAAGAACAAACCGAACTCCTTGAAAAATTTTAATAACCTTTTAAGCCTTTAGTTTTAGTCGGATTTTTGTGAAATTTTCAGGAAATACTAATAATTACAAAACATAGGGTGGAGAAATCTTGATTTTTTTGTAAACCTTCGAAAAGTATTTATTTTGTTAATTTTAAATGGAAAATCACAAAAGAAAATATCCGCGCCATTCTGCATTAAATCTATGAAAATTTGCTCCAATTTGTTTAAAAAAATATCAAGTAGTTTAATATGGATTCCCATTTTTGTCTTAAATATCTTTGTAAAGTGCTGCCACATCGTTACATACATTTAAAGCTGTCGAGAAATATTCCATGGCCGCATATAAATACAATTTTATATTAGAAAATACTCATAAAATAGAACTGAAATTTGCTTCTCACAAGAACTCCGCTTGCCACTTAATAATAATTCATTTTTACAATTAATGAGATTCGCGACCAAACAGCTTTATTCTATTTTTTTTTATTTTTCCTAATAGGCACGTTGCGATTGTGAGAATATTTATTAATTTATAATTGAAAATTTTGACAGTAGGCTTTGATTTATAATAAAGTTCTGTCACTGCCAGTTAAACATTTTCGTAGTAACTATCTGTTGCCGATAAGTGATTATTGTTATTAATAACTGTAATATTATTGTAAAATGCCACGTCATAACGAATTTTCCAATTTAGAAATGAGGGACATGGTTTGTATTTATGCCCAGAATAATTTTAAATAAATTTTCAAATGTCTGTATGATAGGTTGGGTGAAAAGGGTGCATTTCGACCAAAACTTGAAACAGGACGACCTAGGTTGATTACAGTAGATGAGGAGGATGAAATTTTGACTCAAGTGGCTCTCGATCCGCAGCTAAGTACTCGTAGAGTAACTACAGCCGTTGGGATAAGCCGCTCTACGGTTCATAGGATTTTAAAAAGAGAACACTTATATCCTTATCACTTTACGCCAGTACAACATTTACTCGCACGTGATCCTCCGTTGAGATTGCAGTTCTGTAGAGATTTGCTTAATAAACACACTAATGACCCCATGTTTTTAAATAAAATTTTATTTACTGACGAAGCAACTTTCAATCGCAGAGGGGTTTATAATTGGCGAAACAGTCATTTCTGTAATACTGAAAATCCACACCTGCCAAGGGAGAACCATTTCCAAACAGAATTTTTTATAAATTTTTGGGTGGGTATTATTGGAAATTACATCATTGGTCCGTACGAGCTTCCACACAGATTAAATGGGATAGAATACCTCAATTTTCTTCAAAACCATATGGAGAACATGTTAGATGATATTCCTTTAAATTTACGTCATAAGTTCTGGTTTTTGCACGATGGTGCGCCAGCCCATTACATATTAGATGTTCGGAATTACCTAAATTTACGTTTTCCACATCGTTGGATTGGACGTGGAAGCGAATTTGCTTGGCCACCACGCAGTCCTGAATTTAATCCTTTAGATTTTTATTATTGGGGCTACATCAAAAGTCTTGTTTATGGTGAAGCAATAAATACCCGTCAGGAACTTTGGAACAAAATTCAGAATGCTGCTGCTACAATTCGACAAAATCAAGCAAATCAGTTGTTTAAAGTGAGACAGTCTTTAGTTAAACGTCTAAGGAAGTTTATACAAGTTAATGGTGGACACATTGAAAATTTGTTGAAGTAAAAATTTCATTACATTAGTTTTTACTTTGTTTGGTTTTAAGACAAAATTGTAAAAATGAATATTATTAATAATAATACAAATAAAAAGTACGTGTCTATCTATCTTTAACGGCGAATATCTCGAAAAACAATGACTTTACAACAAACTAACAAGTGTATATTATTGACTTAGAAAATATCAAAAAAATTAAAATTATAGACAAAATTAAAATTTAAATAGCGGCGTAACATTTAGAAGGGGTACAAGCATTACTTACTCCTGCCGTACGCCACTGGTAGAGCGTACTGAACTGTTTTTTTACTATTAGGTGCATTTTATGATATTTAACCAGTGTGCCGATTTGAGTAAAATTATACGGTGTATTAAAAAAATTATGGCCATTAATAATTTTTCAGTGTTCAACTTCAACACCCCGTATTTCGGAAACGAGTAACATTTTATCTAAGCATATTTCGCTTAATCGTTTTATTTTGAATTGGAGAATATGCGGTTGTTCTATGTCCCATTCTTAATGGGACACCCTGTATATGTTTCCGCACAATGTAGTCTGCAAATTTCATTATATTTTCTTGGTTAGGAATAATTGCCATAAAATCTTCATAAAAACAATTTCCCAAGAAGTTAAAAATAACGAAAACATAATTCGAAAATCTGCGTTGGTGTCCCAAAAATGTAAAAAAAATCCAAAAGAAAAAATGGTGAAAAGAAAATTTGACAATAATTGGTAAATTATTTAGTATTAATGATCAAATGAGTTATATCAAACCGTTTCTGCAAAATATAGTTATTTAAAGCCAGTAGGTTAAAACAACCTTCTATGTTATTAAGCCCAGTAAAGGGAACCCCCTTCTAAAGTCACCAACCTCGAGTAAGTACTTAATAGTAAAAATATCATGCATTTTGCGAAATATTAAAATAAAAATTATATTTGCACAAAATGAAAAAACTCCAAGGATAGATAAATGCAATTTGATTTATATTATCTCTCGCAGCAATTATTGTAAATTGCAGTATGTGGGTCAGAAACAATAAAAATGTAGTCTTATATACAACTGTAAACGTGATTGTACAGATATAATTTATAAAAACTATGCTTTTTATGCAAGACACAATCGATATTTAGGTTCTAAATTATCGATTTTTATAAAGTGTAACGTAATTTGGTCGAATAATTAATTCAATTATTTTTTTAACAAAAATGTAACGTAATATGTGAGGTATAAAGCTTAGTCAAATAATGTGACGTAATGAGCTAGACAAAATAGATACCTGTTAAAATCTTACGAGTAGCAACATATGAAACAAATTAAAATAAAAAAAAAATCATGTATTTACTATCATTCAAAAAATCATCGAAAAATGAAAAGATTAACATGCATTTGTTGTGTGAATATACTTGCCTTAGCCCAAATTTGTGGTGGAAAATCTGCATTATCGCCTACATAAGTGTCCAGAAGATAATCTGCGAACTTATCAATAGCATCGCTGTGATAAGTTGGTTTTTCTGCAAATAAGTCGAATGCAAAACAATCGCATCCATTAATTTCGGTTGACGGCCATGTATTATTTACTGTAGCGTAAATGGCCTTTTCAAAATCCAAATACACTTCAGATGGTTGAAAACGAAGAAAGTATTTTTCCATAATTTTTTCCGTTAAAGTTTTTCATGTGTTTCCCGGCGTTTAATAAATAAAATCGTTTTTAAATTTAAATAAACGTTGTTACATATTAGAAAGTTCTTTTTTAATCTAAACACATTTTCGTTATAACAATTTTCGATATTGTCAAAAATAAAGTTGTATGCAGGAACTGTCATTCTTCCAGAAATTTAAGAATAGTCCCTCACTGGCTTTATGGCAATACTGTAGATCTGTTCATACTAAAATAAACAATGCATACGTTAGAAGAAAAAAAAATGATATTCCAACTTTGGATTCCTACAACTCGGAACGATTGTCTGTATTACAAAACTTTATATGAAATGCTAATATTATTTTGTCCCCAACTGTATCCCCGCCTTTGCCATTATGTCCTGTTCTTAGTACTCTTACCAACGCGATAGTGAATAAAATCAACTAATAAACTATATTCGAAAACAAATAGCCGACTATTATTTTCTGCCTAATTCTATCGAGAGTATCTTGTATTTTGAGACAATTTGATGAGACCATATGAACATTTAATAATCTGAATAACTCCCGAGAGCTTTAGCTCGAGGGAGTTATTCTTTGATTATTAAAGTTCATATGGTCGAATTGAATTGTCTCGAAATGCAAGTTGCTCGAAATGAATTAAAGAAAATAATAGTCTCTATTTGTCATAGTCGAGTGATATTCAGGAAGATTATTTCATGAACCCCACAAAATCATTCGCTAAGATTGTCTCCAAACAGACTCCTTTCTCTTTTTGATATTTTCTGGGATAGATTTGCTTATATTTTCACACTGATTTTAATTTTTAATTTTAAGTGAATGTTACGTCAAATTTTGACACTTAATAGCAAACAATATACAATCGACTAAAATAGCCGCTGATATTTTTTATTTACCTAAATATCCGATCATATTGCATATCATGTGACTAAATTCATGACTTTTCATTGGCGCAGCCATGTGTGAATGAAATAATCCTAGTATAAATGATTTACTACAGTTCAATTGCATAATTTATCCATCCCTTTAGCTAACAGAACTTTTGGTTTTAGAAATAGTTGCAAAATATACGGTTATTGGTCAGTCCTGCACGTTCGGCTAGCTTTACGCTGCAGTTTTTTTTCTATTGAAGATATTGTATCAAAATTAGTTAAATCCTTCAGAAAATCCGACTCTGCTCACTATAATTTCCTATTCTTTCTGCATTTGTGGAATGCCGTATTTGTTTACTATCGTTAAATGTGTATTATTGTATGCAGGCTATAACTGGGCCATGTTTTATTGCATGTATTGTTTCAAGAGCATTAAAATGTATCATTTTACAATCAAAAGTGAGCCCTCGCCTGTGAATACGGAATCTAGGCATTGATTATACGCACGACTGAACGCGCATTCATTTCTGTTTCTATCTTGTTCTAAAGAAGAAATGCGATTTCTTTGCCGCTTTATCCTAAGGTGCCAGTGCCAATGGCATATATGAACGAAGACAAAACTATTGATTTATTGCTGATAATATTAAATAAGTAATCAAGAACACACACTTTTGTTTTTTTTTTTAATTTTCATGTTGTTAATCCAAAAATTTGGCGGTAAACTAAATTATTTTGTACACATTAGTATTGCTTACACGTTTGTTTGTCGAAATTTAACTATATTTTCTATGTCCTCACCTGTAAGTACCTACTCAACAATTTTTCTTACATATTTAAAAAAAAATCATTTTCACGCGTTATTTAACTGAAAACTTAATTTTTAGGAAAACACTGAAGATGACTTGGCAGTCAAAAGCGATTTGAATAAAATTACACTTTTCCTTCTTTAACTTCCCAAAGTGTACGCAGCTATCTCTTCTTCAAAATGATTTTCATCTGAGAATATAGTATTTGACTTTAGCAATGCAAAGACTCCTGTAGTTATAGTTAACGTAATTCTTAATCTAATGCTTGTAGTTTACTATGGTTAAGTCAAATTAATTAAAAGCAACTGGTATGACGTTAAGGTATAACAAGAAAATAAGAACAAAACGTTACAACATCACTTTATAAATTAAGTACCACAATACTAGATAAACGAAACTATAATATGTTGTTAAGCAGTTTTGCAGACAAATTTACTAAAAACTCAAGGCTCTCAAAATGCAAACCGATATATACCACAAATAAACAAATCATTAATAAAAACCAATACAATACACAAAGTGGAAAAAATACAAAAATCACTTAGACTATTTAACTTTTAAATTACTACGTGGGAGATTGAAATATTTGATTGACATCGATTATAACCATGGAAACAGTTATTCTATTTCACATGCCACCATCCTAAACAAAATTTTAGAGCTTCCAGAGAAGGCCGCTGGTGCTGATGAAATATCTACCTCTTTCTTAAAGTCCTTTACACATTTTATTTAACAAATCACTTCACGAAGGCTGCTTCCCAACAGTTTGGAAAACAGCTCTAGTTGTTCCTATTTTTAAATCTGGCAAGAAATATCTGGTTGAAAATTATAGACCTAAATTCTCCTCTGCAAAGATGCAGTAAATCATACAATACAATCTCGTCACTCACCGATGTGGATATCTTCTCTTCCTCTTTGATAACTTTTACAAAACTCGAGCAGGCGCGCTTTTTAGAATTACACCGCATTTGGTTTTTCAGGTTTGTAGCTTACAAATAACGAAGAAAATTTATTTTACTTAGTAAAATAAGACAAATGTGCCATTCATAATCATTTTATTATAGTAAAAAAATATATATAACATTTCCAAAACAAATAATCTAGGTAAACTGAAAAAATTAGTAATAAATAAAACTTACACGTTGCAAATTCGGTCTGGTTTGGAACTTTCGCTTGTACCAACTGAACAGAAATATTATATAGCACCAAATGTGTCGATAAGCGGAGTCAATAACATAAACAAGGAATACCTAAATCGTCACATTTTAATTATAACGCAAAAACAAAAAGTTGGGGCGATCTGCCGCTGGCGCGCCCGCTCGAGTGTTAAAAAACTATATCTATTTCATCTTGACTAGTTTCTTTTTATATAATGTATAATATATATTTTTTTCTTATTTTTATTGTTTAAGCAACTTTCAATAAGGATTTATCCATTGTATTAGTTTAGTAAACAGTGAATACTGTACTGGGCTCTTCCTGTTTGTATTCTTATATAAATAAATAAATAAATACAGAAAACAACCCATAGAGAAAAAGAATCAGAAGTACCAACAAAAAACTTAAGTACACAATTCAAATTTAAATTTTAAAATATTTATTTACAAAATATAGTTATTTGCAACACAAAGTAAACATTAATAAAACAAAATATAATAAAATGTATAATATATAACACAATACGTTGAACAGAAATGTTTTATGGTGCGGCCGTTGTCATGGCTGCATGTTCATTGGGAGTCATTTATTGAGTTTAATAGATTATACTTACTCCTTGGTTTAATGACCATCATTAGGTTATTCTGGTTAAGCTTTCGATTACGGTAATTGATCTGAATATGGATATTTTGTTTGTGAATGTCCTAAAAATATCAGGTAAAAAAATGAGCCATCATTACGCTTTAGTCTTTGTTTGTATTAGGTGTACACCATTGCTTCCGCTGCTTTTTTATAGATGGTTTTAGCGCTAAGTAGTAAAGCATCTATCAAGATAACCCCATAGAAACATTATTCGATTTATATCCGCATCATTTATTTATTTATTTATTTATTTAGCGTATGGCTACATCACAGGCAAGTTATACATTCAATAAGAAATACAAGAAAGTAGTTACAATCCATTACAAACAATTATAGTAGGTAACAAGAATACTAAATTCTACAAACAAACATCGGGGGTACAAATATATTCAATTGACTCTTTTGTCGCAACTAAGAAATCAGGGTTTCAATTGTGCAAATCGGGCATTTCTCCTCCACCAGGTGTGCAATATTTTGTCTTCCTGCGCCAGAGTCGCAATTTGGGGGAGGGTATTTTCCCCACCTGAATGAATCAGAGCATCTACCACAGTTCGTTCTTATTCTGTTAAGTGTTGACCAAATTGGTCTTGGTTGGTCGAAATCCTCCGGCCTGTTTGTAACGCATGGCCTGTTTGACAGATGCTGCATTATTATCCTAGTCCTCTTTCCAGCGTTCGGTTATGTTGAAGTTTTTTTCGATAAGCATTTTTGCAGTTGTTAGGGGGGTTTCTTGAGCGAAGCTTATTTATATCGCCTTCGGTAACTCCAAGGTGGGAGCGGAGCACAGAACCAGCGTTAATTTTTCTGTACTACTTGATTGAATATCCAAATTCTTGTCATTTGCGTGAGATTTTCATTTTCTGCTTCAATATGAAGAAATCTGCGGCTGGGGCTCTGCGAGTGCTCTCAAATAGTTGAGCCCGCCATTAGTAAAAGATCATGTCGAGAGTGGTTTCAACGCTTCAAGAATGGTGATTTTCACGTAGATGCAGAATTAGAGGCATTACTTAATTAAGAGGGGCCTTGCCACTGCCGACCTCGTTTTCAGTTGGCAATACTGAATATGCATAAAAATTTGACGATTTTTTGGAGAGTTAATCTCGAGAACGGAATTTTTGTTTGTGGAAATATTTATACCCGTTATAGCTTATACCTTGGAATAGGACATCTCCTTTTTTGAGTCAATTTTAAGGATTAATAAAAAAGATATCAGCCATTTAGTGGAGGTGTGTTTTTGACAGTTTTGACAATTTGTGATCACCAATTTTAACGTGAAAAGGAGATGTCCTAAATGAAGGATACAGAATTAATTTCCGAGAATACCAATTCGCAAAACTTTATAATTTTTGAGATTAACTCTCCAGAAAAAAAATTTATGTAAGTTGCCTATATCCCAGTAAGATTTTCTCTTTCTATAGTTCAGGCGTTTTCCGCCTGACACTTTGAGACGGTGGCGCTTTTTGGTTTTATTTTGAACGATGTATGCAACCAGTTTTACGAATACGAAGAAAGTTTAGATGTTTAGAACTGACATTTTAGATTATGTTGGCTAATTTATTCGTGTTTTGCAATTTTTTTTAATGAGTAAATTAGTATTGACTAAAACCAGTTCTTCAGTTTAAAGTATTTCAATTAATGCCGTATACCTCATGTAGGACATGTTTCACTTTTAAATTGGTGATCACAAATTGTCAAAAGCACACCTTCCACTAAATGATTAATATGTGTATTTTTTAAAATTTGTTGAAAAATGGAGATGTCCTATTCCAAGGTGTAAGCTATAACGGGTAAAAATATTTCCACGAACAAAAATTCCATTCTCGAGAGGCTGTTCAAAAAATCTTCAATTTTTATGCATATTCGAAGGAAGTTGTCAGTTTGAAAAATTAGTGATTAGTAATATGGAGAATGTGCAATTCAACTATAACAGTTTGTGATTTTTATTCGTGCATTCAAAATAGTGTCTGCACAGTTGGGAATCATAGACATTTGCAGAAATTAATATTTACAGTATGTCTCACATATTAACCCGTCCATGGGATTATACATTTATATAATCCCCATTTTTTGTATGAATCCATTGATGTTTAAATATTTTTTTTATGTTAGAAATATTATTTTCCGAGCTCCATTCCTATCTGATGTATTTAGTGAGATTAGTCGCGTGGCAGCGCTATTCATATTAAAATAAACGGATTTATACGAAAATAATTGAAAATTAATTAAATTAATAAAATATAAACTCTATTTTGATGCTAGAAAAAAAATAGTAAACAAAAAAAATGAAATTTCCTAAAAATAAAAAATAAAATTTCTGTCGTGGCTGAAGCCGGTATCGAACTCATGACAAATGGATTATTAGCGCTCTCTGCGACAAGACTAACCGTGAAAATAAAGAAAATTTATTCTCTCAGATTCCTTAGATATCCCAAATAATATATTATATTTTAATACTAGCAGCGCCACCTAGCATACAGGAGATTCACTGAAGTCTTAAGATATCTATCTCTCTTCATTATTGCAGAAAGACAGTGATAAAAGATAAAGATAAAGATGGGGATTTTTGGTGTTTGTAGTTTGGCATACCTGTCGCGATACCCCTCTTAAGACTCGTGTAAAAGTCAAGAAGAATTAGCACGATCATAGGGAGTGACTGAACAAAAATTTTAAAAATAAAATGAAAGGACCGCAAGACTTTGTACACACTTATCAATAGGTGAGGAAAAGAAAACTACGGGCAAGTTTCTACACTGGCATGATGTCTCTAGGTAATATTGGACTTTGCAACTCACCTTTTTGATGTCGATGATTCATGTTGATGGTTTTTCCCTGTATCTGTAAACTTTGTATTTTTCAAAATACCTAAAAGGCAAGAATTATTGAGAAGTAATGTTATGGGGTTGCCGTACGAGAGATGTTAAACGGCATTTATATGCTTGTGAACAATTGCTTGAAAGGCAAAACGGAAGAGATTTCTTCATAGTATTGTGACTGAGGATAAAAAATGATAAATCTAAGCGCAGAAAATGTTTCCATGATTCCACGTTAATGGCCGAAGAATATTATGGCTCCAATTAATGCGTCTGAGCCTATTATTGAAAGACAAACGCCCGTCATACAACGAGAGACACGATAACGCCTCAGACACACAATGGATTTTGGACGTATGGTAAAAAGTCGTACACACATTCCTTTGATATTCTGCCGTCGACGGCAAAATATGGTGCCGGGCTGTGTGAAAAGTCCCATGCATTTCTTCACGCCACTAAAGGAATGTGGACGTCACGACTTTTTACCGCACGTCCAAAAACGTTGTGTGTGGTTGAGGCGTAAAGTGATTTGACAGCATAACAATGTTCATTTCTTATTTCTTATTGCGAAAGTGTTCTTCGACTTCTTGGTTAATAATAAAATGAACACTATTTTGTTCTTCATTGGGTTTTTCTTAATTGGGCTTCTACCTTAGCAAAATAAATATCAAGTAGATTAAGTCATACATTTTTCTCAAATGTGGCCCAAATGTTTATGAAATGGAACTTCTCAAAGTCAGTACCATAGAAAATTTATTAAACTGGTAAATTGGCAACTAGTTTCGGCGTAATTCCAGGCCCATGGAATCTCATAAGTAGTAGAATAGGTATAAAAATGATTGAAAAACATATAACAAAAATTAAGAAACTACATAAATATGGTAGTTGTTCACTAAGGAGGTAAAAATTTTGAGGGTAACATTGAGGCTAAAGTTTTTAAAGTTAACTTCAACCACAAGAAAGAATAAATTTGGAGAATTATTGAAGAAATCAAAATTTAAAACAGGTGGCATTAAAGGGAATCGTATGAACAAAATGGTGTGCAACATTTTGTTCATAACTGGCCTGATGATAGCGTTACGCCGAAACTAGTTGCCAATTTAATATTTTAATAAATTTTCTGTGATACTAACACTGAGAAGTTTCATTTCATAAAAAATAAATATCGTTAGACTGTTGTTTCCCATAAGTGAGCAATAAATTCACTTTTTTATCTTTGGTAAAAACAATTTTAAGAAATTAATATTACTTTTGTACCAAATTTTGCCATCAATTTTCGAAATCTGCCAGTATTTTATACGTGTATAATTGTACTATCAACACTACCAACAATTAATTATTATTATACCCGATTATATATAAATCCGTTCTGCCTGATTTAATATTATAACACTAGAGGTAACTGTCTTGACAAAGTTGACAAATGCTAATTAGTAATGTATAAAAGACCACAACATACACACAATTATCAAGTTAACGGTACTGCATTTTTAGTAGTAGTAGTTTGTTTAAATAATTACTGGGAATTAATGGAAAACAAGCTGATTTTTGACACGTATTATACTTACAATTTATGTAATAATATAGTACGAGGGTTACACCTAAAATCTCTGCAAATACATTTTTAATGCCGAAGTATGAATTTAGTGAGCGATTTTTTTGCTATTTTCTTCTACAATTTTAAAAGTTCTGTCGAAACAATGCTTTTTTTTCTACATTTGGTATAATTTTTTCGAAATTTCTTTCAATTTCTTTCTTCTTTTCTCGAGGTAATCGATGCGTTGTTGTTTTTTATCGAATGTGAGCAAACGTGGTACCCACCTCAAACAGATAACTGCATTGCCTCTGATACCTTTAAGATGTCAGCTTAGCTCTCGCAGCTTCAATTTAGGATTAGCCAAAACTATGGACTTTTTCTTGTTTTCTGGAACAACTCCCAATTTGGAGTTCAGTATCATCGGGATTTGTACGATCGCGTCTATAATCAGCAAATTCTTATCTACCATTTGTCTTGATGTATCACTTGAAGGTTAGTATTTCCTAAAAATAATATGGATTTGTCAATAATGGAACCATCTATATCTCATCCTACGAATTTGTTCTATAAACAGAATTTTACACGAGAGAAAAGTTTGTTGTTTCTTAAGGAATATTACAATCATTGCAAATTTCGTATCAAAATTATTAACACAATCATTAAGGGATGCTAAATATTAATTAAAAATGCATTTTTGACGTCATTTTCAAGGAGCTGCAGCTGCAAAAAATGGATACATAAGATACAGAAGAAAATGGCAACAGTCCAGAGCACCAGCTGATAAAACAGCTTTAAATAATGCAACACAACAGTTAAAACGCGAAATTCAACGTATTAAAAATGAATCGATTGGTGAGTACTTGAGTGAATTAACTAATGACAGCAGTACCGATTATTCACTCTGGAAAGCAACCAAACGATTAAAAAGTCCTATTACACATAACCCACCAATTAGAAAGGAAGACGGGAGTTGGGCACGAAATAATATACAAAAAGCAACCAGATTCGCAGAACACTTAGAAAAGACTTTCCAGACCAACGATGGTGAAGAGACCCAAGACTGGAATGAACCAGAACAGAAAGATTCAGTGATTAGACCTACTTCTCCAAAAGAAGTTTATGTGGAAATCGAAACAAATATAAATCCTAAAAAAGCCCCTGGATTTGATCTGATCACCGGGGAAATCTTGAAACAACTCCCACGTAAAGCTGTTGTCAAACTGACCAACCTTATCAATGCATCATTTAGGATGAGATACGTACCTCAGCTATGGAAAGTAGCAGAGGTTATAATGATACCTAAGCCAGGTAAACCTCCCCAAGAAGTAACGTCATACCGACCAATCTCTTTGTTGCCTGTTATTTCGAAACTCTACGAAAAACTGCTTCTTAAGAGATTAAAACCTACAATAGAAGAAAAGGACCTGATTCCCTCCCATCAATTTGGTTTTAGAGAAAAACACTCAACGATCGACCAGGTGCATAGAATCACAGACATAATTGAAAAGTCTTTAGAGGAAAAGAAAGTCTGCTCCACCGTCTTCCTAGACGTGGCCCAGGCTTTTGATAAAGTCTGGCATGTGGGCCTTAACCACAAGTTAAATTTGTTACTACCACGTCAGTATTCAGAACTCTTAAAATCCTATTTATCAAACAGATACTTCAGAATAAAACAGGAAGATGTATATTCTGATCTAAGAGAAATTAAGGCAGGAGTACCCCAAGGTAGTGTACTAGGTCCAGTACTCTACTTACTGTATACCAGTGATATTCCTAACCTTGAGCACGATACTATTGCAACATTTGCTGATGATACTGCCATTCTGGCTGTTGGAAAAGACCATGAAGAAGCCAACCGAAAATTACAAACATCTGTAGACCAGATTAACACCTGGACTAAAAAATGGCGTATTAAGTTAAATGAAAATAAATCTGTTCATGTTAACTTTACTAATAAACGAAACCAACACATTCCCATAAGAATAAATAACGCTCAGATTCCCTATGCTAATACAGCAAAATATCTTGGAATGACACTCGATGCTAGACTTCGCTGGAAAGTTCACATTAAAAAGAAACGTGAAGTGCTTGGTATAAAATATAAAAAGATGTATTGGTTATTAGGAAGAAACTCCAAGTTGTCCACACATAACAAACTGCTCCTCTACAAGCAGATATTGAAACCCGTTTGGACGTATGGTAGTCAGCTTTGGGGCTGCGCCAGTAAAAGTAATATTCAAGTTATCCAACGTTTTCAAAATAAAGTATTAAGGAACATCGTCGATGCACCCTGGTACTGTCGCAACAGTGATCTTCATAGGGACCTGGATGTAGAAACTGTTGACAAGACTATATCTAAATCTGCCAGCAGCCATGAACAACGGCTGCTCCAACATGGGAACGTTGAGGTCATCCAGCTCCTTGATAATACCAATTTAGTAAGAAGGCTCAAGAGGACCAAACCTTTTGAACTAGTTCAGTGACAATGCTAGTTACAAACAGAGTATTGTGTGGATTTGTGTTACACGTTACCGGTAGTGTTACTAAAATTATCAGACCCTAAGGTACACTAGTGAGTAGGACCTTAGTATTTAAGAATTCTAGTTAAGTTAGGTTGGAACAAAATTGCTTATTGATCTTCATGATCAGATTGTAATTATAGAAAACATTCCCACAGTGTTTTGCTACGAAAAAAAAAAAAAAAAAAAAAAAAAAAAATAAGATTTTTGGAGCACTTTGCTTTTCCTGAAATCACAAGCTTGGTGAAACCACTTGAAACACACACATTATATGCACTAGGGTGGGCCGACGTATATAGAGGATTTAAAAATTTGTTAGTACTTATGTCTGCATGTTAAAAAAAGTTGTGAAATAAGAGAGGAAAAATATTTCATTAAATTTTTTTTTATATTTTAATTTTTAGAATTGCCACTCTAAATTTTTGATTTTCAAAAATTAAAATTTTCATAATATGCATCTAATTAAAAGTTGAATTACTTGAAAAGGAACAGATTTTCTCTAATAGTTATTTTCCTATTTTTGCAATGTGAACTGCCACAAAGACATTTTATGAAATTTTAATTAACTTTTTTTTTTGTCAAATAGAAGTGTTGAAAAAATATTATTCAAGTAAAATCAAGTTAATATTTATATAAAACGAATTCATAACTTTTACAAAATGCAAAATAAAAATACATATTTTAATATCTAATAATAATAATACGTCATATTAAAGGTAACTTAAAAAATAGGTATATTATGAAAAAAATTTTTGTACAAATAAAATTTAATCTAATTTATAATCTTGTTTGGATCCAAAAGAAGGCATGATTCCACCACAAACTGCAGCTGAAGCTTCTGTCACTATTTTAACAGCCCGTGCCACCGCTTGCGTATGACATGGATACGATTTTATTTCAGAAAATAACATTGATGTAGCCGGATTTTTCATGATATCATTTAAAACTTCTTCTGGTAACCCCGTGGTTCTGTTATAACAGAAGTTCTCCAATCAATCAAGTCCATGTAACTGGAAGCGCTCATATTCAGCGAATTTAGAACTTCAAATTTTCGTCACTGGATCAATCTTTTCGGTAAATACCTTGATAAACTAATCATTTTCCAGACATTAAAGGCTCCCTGCAAGCATGACGGTTTTGCTTTGATACTGAACCATATTGGACCATATACTTTTAAAATAAAAATTACCAAGGTAGACAAGTTTTCTGATGGTTCAGCTGTTGAAACGTATAGCCGCAGTATGCGATTAGCCGTTGTCAGCCGTCGGGAATGCACAATTTTACCAGGGCTTCGTTTGGATAAGTTTTCGTCTACAGTTCCATTTGAAATAGCATCACATATACCATAAAGATATTTTTGATCTGTGCTGAGATCAGTCCTTACAGACTCATCTAGGGCCGGAATATTCGACTCAATTATGTTGAAATCAGTGGCCTGCGTTGGTTAAAAGATTATGCGATAAAACAACACTCACAAGGACGTTCTGCCCGGAAATATCGTTGATGTGGCAGTTTAAAACATAAAGCTGTAGAAAAAACTATATAAAGAAAACGTTTCAGTATTATTTCTAACAATTTTTTTTCATATGCAAATATTGAAACGTTAACCTTGAAATTTTAATAAATGCTTGCTTTTCTGTTCCGAAGAAGTTTAGAATTTGCAGAATTTGAAATTCACAAAATTCAAAAATCAAAATTCGATAATTAACTGTCACTGTGGCAGTTCAAAACAAAAAAAATATAGTTTTTCGTCAAATAAAAAAAAGTATGTTTTTCGGTTTTTCAAAGTTGCAAATTCTTATTTTCGAAAACCACCAAAATCGGCCCACCCTAATATGCACTGCTCTCCACCTTTATCACTAGAGCAGAATTGCAATACATACTGGACTTTCAGCATCGTCAATATTGTAACAGTTCTTAATTTTTCTTTCGTTCATTCTTAAATTGTCTTGTTTTTTCAAGGGCCTCTTTGAATGGAGATCCACTAGCTAGTGTGGATGATCCAAATCGTTGATTTGGTGCTTTATGGGCAAGTTTCTACACTGGCATAATGTCTCTAAGTAATATTGTACTTTGAAACTCACCTTGTTGATGTCGGTGATTCATGTTTATGGTCTTTCCCTGTATCTGGTTGACTTTTCGGTATTGATTTTTGTTGGCTCGTTTCTTCGCAAAAAGTCAGCATCCGAAAATATTTATGCGTTGTTGAGTAAAGTAACTGTTATTTTAAATTAAATTAAAAATTACTTTAACACATAATAACAAAGGTTCAATAATCCAAAGGAATTAAAAATATAATAAATTACTTAACTTTGAAAATCAAAACAAAATCACCTCATAACATTTTCTAGAGGGAAATAGTTTACCTTCGTTTGAGATTTGTCTTAGTCACAAACAATGACATATTTAATTGTAGTTTTATAGTTTTATAATATTTGTTTCTGAGAATATTATAACAGACCTTAATTGTTTTAAATTAAATTCGTTAACTGTTTTAATCAAACGCATTGAGCCAAACCTTTATTTGACGTAATGATCCCACTCTGAGCGAAAGAGAAAATAATAGCTCTAATAGAGTCTGACTAAAGTTTCAGAAAGCAATAAATAACTTTTTTTTATTGAATAATAATTGTATGAAGCCAAATAGTCTTACTGAGTTAGCTACACAATTAATAAATAAAAATAAAAATTACAGTTCCATGTAATTGCGTCACTCTGAAAAAATATCATCCAGACTATCCCTATCCCAGTGTCATTATACAATACTCTTGAGCAATATATTGGTTTTCCCTCCTATAAACTGTAGTTCTCAGTTAGTTCGACAGTCACCAACGATCGTGAGAGGCAAAGCTTTCTATTCGTTAACAAACTGTCAACTACTGCTCGTTTCCGCGATTTGGAATAATTTTAAATGTGACATTTAAGCTGCAAATACCATCGGTAAAATTAAACGATAAGCGATAAACCAACACGAATAGTTCGTATGGAACATTAAATTTTATATAGAAAATATGCATGATCAAAATCGTTAATTTCAGATCAAAATAAACCAATTTATATAAAATTACATATGACACAGTGTATTTTGTATCCATTTAGATTTTCATTGATACTTTATATATTGCAATGGTATCGAATTTAAACCTTTTAAAATTATAATTCATAGATTGCAGAAAAACATTTTCAGGAAATAAAAATAAACTAAAACCTATAATTTTCATATTTTAATACATTTTAAACTAACAGACTTTAAAAAGTAAAACTTATAATACAGATTTAAACTATTCTTTAACTTAGAAATTAAAAAAAATACTATCTATTAAATTTAACATGGCAGTCCCATAAGAGTTTTTCAGACCCAAATTTAAATTATTTAGAGTATTTATAACATGAAAATATGGTAATCAAAGTAAAATATAATACTACAAATAAAACTGGGATAGTAGTTGTGTGATATAATAACTATTTAAAAGAATTAAAAGCTATGTAAAAAAATAATCTAACCTCAAAATAGAATTTCAGAATACCAGGAATAAAAATGTTTTATTAAGAAAATGATGGTATAATTAAAATAAATTAGATCATCCTTTATCATAATGTCATACGTAGAAACTAGAAAATACATCAGAATCAAATTTATTTATATTTTAAAGTTACTAAATAATAAAATTTCAAATTCTAAAATAGAGCTTAATATTAAAAATAATGTAACAAAAATTATATCAAAAACATTATTTTTTGTTAGATCTTAAAATTAATGTGTAATACTTTATTTTTCAATTAATTACGTAATTTTCTTAAAGAAATTAATAAAAATCGATCCAGGTGGCTGTGAAATCAACGAAATATAAATCTATTTTCCCAAAGGATTCTCGGCTTTTTGTCAAAAATCCATTGAAGAGTTCACATCGCTTTGTGACATTAAAACAATTGAATTTAGTTAAGAAATCCAGAGGTCACTTAAAAATTAAGAATAATAAGAAAACTTTTACCTGTTCCTGTATTTATATAAGAAATGTATATTTGTTCCTGAGAAAATATCAGTACAAGTAGATATCCGTCAGTTTCCAGTACCAATTGTTGAAGTTCATCAGTTTTTATTAATAATGGTTGAAGTTCTCAGTTTCTAGACCAAATTATAGAAGTTAACTATTTTCACTAAAAATACAAGTTAAAGAAATTTAATAATAAAAATTGTACCTTTTCTTTTTATTTTAAGAATCATATCTAAAAGCTTAAGCAAATATCAAAGACCATTAATAATAATATAAAGCTTTTTTAAAAACGAATCAAAAAAGTAAATAAATAAAGTTAGTTGACATGATATAAAAAAGTAGGGTTAAAATATTAGAGAGGTTAATAAAAACAGAAGTCTTTATTAGATGACTTCAATAAAATAAAAAGGGATACTTACCCTTAGTATTTGAAGTTTTGTAATCGTTAAATTTTGTGTTGAGGTTATATTAATAAAGTGTGTTCTAATTGTTTGTAATTCATTCGTTATTATTGATATTTAGAACTCACACCTGAAGTAAGAGTCCACAATTCTTAGATCTCTTTTTAATAGTTGGCGACCATGAAAAATTTATAGATCCTATAAGTTCTGTCTAAGAGAAGGTACAACATCCGGTAAGTTTATATATTTTTTTAATTTATTTCGTTGCAAGCTGAGTGAATTGAAAAAAATTGAACTATAATTAAATCATAAAAAAAATATAACTAAATTAATGATAATAAAATAAAGTATAACGTTCAATACCATTATAATATTTTGAAGTGTTAATTTTTGAAAATGAAAGAAGAAACTCGAGGCGTCAATAAAAACATTTTATTATTATTTTTTTTTTACTTCTGTGTCAACGGTATCGACTATTATGGTATTAGCCTCGTGTTCTGTGTAGGCTTTGTTACTGATTCCCAGTGTCACTTTAGGAACAGCACTGTTAATTAGAACCCTACATTAAATGGTCGAGATCAATCTCTAAATTTTTAATTAATTAAAAATCAGAAAATGATTTCTGCCATCGGTGGGACTCGAACCCACAACCCTTGGGTTATGAGCCACAACCCTTGGGTTATGAGTTCAGTGCTCTACGGCTGAGGCACCCGCTCCCTTATTTTATTATTATTATCATAATTGAACGTTTAAAATTTTCTCTCTTATTAATTTTTGTAATTTTTGCTGAATCTCGTATTTCATAAATAATTTAACTGTTAACATTGGAATTTATTCGTATGTCGTTCCTTTTTAGTATTTTCTCCAATAACCTTTTGTTATTTAATAACACAATTTATCAAAACCTTTCTACTACTTCAATTAAATTCATTATTTCGGATAAGAATCCGTGCAGTTTTATCGCAATACGCCATTAAATTCATTTTATAAAGATAGTAAGTGACGTATTTGGGCAATCACGTATTTGCTCTTTATTCGTAGGTACTAAATAAATAATTTATTATTCATCACGTGAACTGCACTATGAACAAAGCCAATAAACAATATTTGAGAATTTGCAATTCTCTTTTCTCTTGTCGCCTGACTCATGTTGGTTTGTAATCCTGGTGATTTATCCCCTAATCGTGACAAGCATGTAGATTTTAAACTTTTTAGAAAGTTTTAAATATGTTTTTTCTCCACTTGTTCCCTCATTCCCTCATTAATAAATTCCATATTTATAGAAATATATTTTAAATCGCTTAATGATTATTTACCTAGTTTCTGTCCTTTAAAGTTCTAGAACCGATGCGCGATGTTGCGAAAAGGGAGCGCGTGACTTGATCTAAAAGATTTTTTCGTCGACCTTTACAAAAAATGACATTTTACGTACTAATTTCCGAATGAAACGTCAACTATTTTTGAAGGCAAGTACTTTTTGTCCTCATATGACTCGCACCGTGCCGTATCCTAGTAACCACAGCATGCACCGTGCCGTATCGTCGTGATCACAGCGGACGAAAAGTGATTGCTGACGAAAAGCGTTTGCCTTCAAAAATGGTCGATTTTTCTTTCGGAAATTAGTACGTTTTTGTAGAGGTGACAAAAAAAAGTAATATGCGCCTCGGCGAAAAGCTGTCTATTATCTCGCCTGCTTGCTAGCCTCGGCTATCAATTTGCAGACTTGACTATAATAGACAGTTTTTCGTCCTTGGCACATAAGTAACCACGCTAATAAGAAACAACTTATTTGCATTCAACGCTGTCAATGTTCAGAACGCGCATGCGCATCCTGAAATTTCGTAAATAATAATCTTTTTCGAAAATACAATGTTATAATAATAGTAATAATTACCTTAAAATTTTTTAGGTGTGAAATTTTCACTTGTAATTTCCCAAGTGTTTGGATTATTACGGGAAATTTTTTTCGAGAGCACGTCTTCGACTCGGGATAATTTTTAAATCATTCGTGAAAAAATTTCCGGTTATTAATCCAAGCAAGGGAGGGATTCAGTAAGAAAATTTCACACCTAAAAAATTTAAAAGACATTAATTTTAATCTGACAATAAGATTATTTCAGGACATGAAGAAGCAAAAGCTAGTTGGCCATGAGTGTTTGTTGGTATGTCAAAAATTATACCACGTCAAAATTTAAAAGTATCTAAATAAAATCGTGAAAATAACAATGTTCCAATGAATTTAGTTTAATAAATTTAGTAAAAATTGTTTAAAACGAATATATTTTACAGTTAACTAAGTTAGGTTCACTAAAGTAGGTGGAACGTGTTTTTTTAATTAATTTGTAAATGCTGTAATTGCCGTTTCCAAATACCTAGACGAAACAAATAACAGCTTAGGTGGCTTTGGAAAAGTTGTAGACGATTATTTTTTTCATCTGTCAAAACAGTCAGATTTTGTGGTTTCAGCCAATAAGAGCTCAGGATCCTAACCAACCATTGAATTTTATACTGATAAAACCGCTTCTTCGTAATTGTTTTTTGATTAAACTGTGTTTACCTTTTTTGAAATGTCAAATATATACATTTGATAGCTTAGGTGGCTTTGTATTATACTAAAATGTATTGCAAATCTATGTTAATACGAAAATTTCAAAATGTATTTGTAAACTAACCTGTTAATTTGTTTATTTCAAATCGCTTTAACGCGTTTAACACACGCATAATTTAACACTTAACAGCAGTTTTAGAATATTTCAAATTACTTCACACTTCAAATTACATTAAAATTGAGAAATGTCAGTCTAAACGAATTAAGTCAAACGCAATCGCGCATGCCTTGGTGGCCCTGTATTTAAATATATAACAGCTCAATATTTGACTTTTCAATTTAAAAATTGGAGGCGAATAGATTTATGTGAAACTGATAAAGAAAATATTGAACATTTGTGTGTAAAGTGTCTTTTGCATAAATGACTATATTCTCTGATTTTAAACAAAATGATTCAAAAAATAACCTTCCAAATACAACTCATTCTCTCAAATTTTATAGATTAAATTTGGAGGACTCGTGGTGTTACCTTTGATAATCCTGTGATCTCAAAGTGAATGGCCCATATTTAAAATATTTGATGTACCTCATTGATGGATGTAGTTTGGAGTGCAGTTTACAAAATGCAGAGGAAAATATGTTTAGTACGGTACACAAGAATTTACTCAACGTGTCTACCAAATTTTCTCGAATTTGTAAAGTTAATTTTAACCTATACTTATACATTTAGTTAATACGAGTTTCATTTCTTACTCCCCACTTTGAATTACATTTAATAGGTGTAATTAATAATAAAGAAATTTAAAAAAAAACAATAAAGATGTAGTAATTGTTTAATTTTGATAAGCACAATAAGTAAACAAAAAATCTTATGTTCATTTAGTCAAAATGTCAAGTCCATTACATGTGTCATTGTTTTGACATAAAAAATTCCACTAATTAATTTCGTCTAGGGTACCCTTTTATCGAGAACACGAATTTTTTCTAAAAAATATTCGTGTTTGAAAAAAAAAATTATGTTTTTAATTGAAGCTAGAGTGGTATTCGGTAAGAAAATTTCACACCGAAATATTATTAAACAAATATTAGGATAATGACGGTTTTTGATGGTTTTGAAATTTAAGTAGTAGGCTTTTGTATGTTAATTCAAAAGGATTCGACATAATCCGAAGTTAAATGTAAATGTCACTTTACCTGTAAACGTCAAAAAATTTCCAGTGTAATTTCATGCTCATTCCCCCAAGGAAGTGACATACATTTCCGTAAATTTTTTTAGTTGCTATGGTAACGATACAAAATAAAGGGTTTTAATTGGTCGAAAATGTTGTGTGGAATTCCCCAATTGCTTGAATTATTAATAACCGGAATTTTTTTCTCGGCCACGAATGTTTTAAAAAGTATCCCGACTCTAAAAAAATTTCAGTAATAATCCAAGCACTAGGGAGATTACAAGTGAAAATAATAAAACTAAGAATGAAAAGAAAACATTATGTTTGCAATATTGTTACTAGGGGCAAATTGTATTATTATATTGGCAATATTGTTCGTTTCGAACAACACAATCCTTCAACTTATAAAAATGATTTTTGATTATTTGATGCAATACTTTATACGTAAGTAATTCATTTCTGTAGTTATAGTGAAAAATTAAAATCCATTATTTCAAACTTTATACGTTAAAACGAAAATTCGCGTTTGAACTTAAATACCTCAAAAAAATCGACGGGCCAGTGAAACTAAGACATTTTAAAGACATTTCAAGTGGTTTATTATATTATATTAAGTTATTGTTGGGGAGGATAGTAGTGTTACGGGGGGTATGTAGAGTAGAGCGACTTTGCTACATATGCGATAATACTCTACTCAGAAACAAGCACTCTACTACAAATTCTACCCTACTGATATTTTTGCAGGGTTTCTACGGGTAGAGTTACTCTATTCTACTCAGTAATCTCCTATATCCGTGTAAACCAACCTTTACTTTACTAACGCTAATAACCATTAGTCGTATAAAAAAATAAATAATCAAAAATTGCTCAAATCAATCAAAATAAAAATACCTATCTTGGTGTATAACAGAGTTCTGGAATTAATAAGAAATTAGTTTAATCAGTACTTTCACTTTGTTATAAAACAGTTAGCTTTTTCTTCTATAAAGAAAGAGCAAATTTCATATTATTACTTCAATTTACTTCCGTGTTTTAAAATTAATTATTATAGAACAGTTACGAAATTTAATAGCATTGTTAACAAAAACAGTTAAAATAATTATTTTTAATACCTTAACATTCTAAAGTAACCAATTATCAGTTGACTATCAAGTGTCTTTTATCTAATCCCAAAAATTTTATTTACTTATACATTTTTGACGTTTTGAATCTTAGTGGTTGTATAACTCATTTATCGTATGGGGATGTAGCTCAGTGGTAGAGCGTTCGCTTTGCATGTGAAAGGCCCCGGGTTCGATCCCCGGCATCTCCAACTTTTTTTTCGTGTTTTTAAATATTTAATTGTTAACAATAATCTTTATGTAATAGATTTACTAAATCATTTATTTATAGTTATTATTTTGCGTACAGTTGAACTTAACGTTATTTTTCTACGTCGAAAACATCTTTTGAAGCTCTTGAGCATTACCAGCCTCGGCTGGTAAACTGATTTCTCGCTTCAAAAAATGATACTTTCGTCATCGGAGTTTCATTTAAACTTTTTTACGCAATCTCCGTATTTCTACATATACTCCCCAAAAAATGACACTTTGACTGATTGATAGTCTTTTTTGTACGGTATTAAAAATTTTCAAAAAAATAAAGTTAATGAAATAATCAGGTATTATGAACAAAATTAGACATTAAGTAATTGTCATAACATCAACAAAATCCAATGAATTGTGAATGGGGGAGTTCTTTCCAAGTTGCCAACCTAGAAAAAGGTCTACCATCGGGGAAGCGTTATTTTTTGTCAAAATCTACTTCACAAAAAACTACTGAGCTCTCCAGAATATATCGTTTTAGAAAAATAATGATTTTATTAAACCGCATTTCTGATTGGTTAAAATTAAAGTTGGTATCGAGACTCGGGGTGAAAAACAAGGCTACTATCGTGCTTCTAGCAACAGTATGAATATGGCTGCTGGCTGCAGCATCAGCAATAATTCGCATGTGCAAGCAGAGTCAAAAATATATTTACTTGAAATATTACTTTGTACGTCATTTTTATGCGCTGAGCTGACCTGACGTACCCTTATCTATCCTGACCTAACCCTGTAAATTATTTAACTGTTACATTTTATTAATTTTTGCTTGCGTACAATTTAAGCGTCTAAAAGTCTGAGTCCACGTGGACTCGACTCATCCTATTGGTTGGATATTCAAATGTGGCTAATAGCTAGTAGGATCACAAAGATAAGTTCACCTCACCGTGAAATGCATTTGGTCACGTAGCGGATCCACTATTCGATTACTTTTTATTCCCTTTTCCACTCTGGCTCCCGAATTATAAACTAAAGGAGAACACTTCGTTCGACAGGATATATTATACCTTCCACTAATTCGTTTAGCTGCACTGTCGAATGTTTGCTTCCTAGCACTAATCTCCTGGCTAGTGGCTACTAAGTCAAAAGTGGACTGTATGAATGGATTTACCTGCTTTGTCGCTTTTTGGTTGTTCTTGTGATTGGACGAATTGGAATGAAATTCAACACCAATGCATATATTTTGTAGAGGGTAACAACTTACAAGTTACAAATGGCGAAAATAATCATAATCTGTGCTACGAAATTGCTCAGAAAAAGAATTTGTACTTCCTTCATTGTGGAATGTGTTTTTGATAGTCTTGAGTCCGATGACCATAATGCTTTTATATTTGTTAGAAATTTAATTACCCATGAGCGTACATAATGTTTTTTATCTTTATTAGAAATTTAGTGATTTTATTTTATTGTATAGTTGTAAAAAACCCAAAGCACTTTTCTGTAAAAACTACATAAACTGATTAGTAGAAAATTAATGGTTTCAGTACTTTAAAAATTCAGGTTTTTCTCGTTTTAACGCTTCAACCCATCAACATAATTCAAATATATTTTTAAACTAGATTTTCGTTTCTAACAATGTAATAATTTTGAAGTTATAAGAATCTGCAACAACGATAGATATAAAACACGATGGTGATAGTGAATAATATATGTCTTATGACACTCTGTATAATAATTTATAAGTAACTTGGGAGAAATATGAAACTCTCATTACTAACCACACTGTACAATCGACCTGCATTACGTGACTGTTGCATATGCACGAAAGTTAGTTTGCAAGTTTTTGAACCGTTCAAACGTTCGGGTCCTTGATATAATTAGTTCAGCCAGTGTAAAATTACCATATAAGTAGATTCCGACGTAGGTATTAATGGTATATTTAGCACTGGGATTACTTGTTGGCGAATAGTTTATTACCGTAAAACGGTAAATAATGTCGCGAGTATCTGATTTTCATAGGAATTTCTTTGTATCACGACGAAATGCTGTGCTCAACAACGATGAACTCACATTTTCATTTTACAATTTTTATAGAATTTTTAGCTAATTAGATATAAATTGCCACGAGTTATTCTCGTTTAACGATTTTCCTCCGTGGGATTATGTAATCCGCTTTGGATGCCGGCTAACCACAGTGAAGTGGGGTGTGGATTGATATAAGGTGTTAACTAAAAAGAAAATGGGCGCCAGGAGATTGTTTTACCCTCATCCAAAATTCAGTCAATTTAGTCACTCAACCTCCAGAATGGATCTAAATTGAGCCCACTATTAAAAAAAAATAAACTACGTCGCAACCAAAAATTTGCTTACCTTCGTTCGGGTCAAGACTATTTGTGACTATTAGTGATAGAAAGAAAAGTAATTAATTTCTCAATATCGGTTTAATAATTTCACTTATACAAACTGTCCAGGTCACACAAAAAAAAATAAAAAGACAAAAGAATCCAAATGATCCCACTAAAGTTTCGCTAGTTAAAAAAAAATTAAATTATTCAATTAATTAATTAAATGACGAATAATAGGGGTGTTACACCGTCCGCGAGAGCTCTCAAGGTCGTTGGTATTGGGCGTAAAATAAAATACCACTCGCCCCTATAAGTCGCTTACAAGTACCAAATAAAAATTAGAGAAAATATCTATAAATACTAATTTAGAGACCTGTAAAAAATTACGAATTAACAAATAATGTCTATGAACCAATATATAACAAAAAAAAAAACTTGCGGTTGTTCAAAATTAAATAGCGGCAACTTGCGGCTACTAACTCGTCAGGTCAGGTCAGCTCAACCCGGAAATCTGGTTGACAATCAGCCCAACACGAGAACCCTAAAATAATATACATTAAACCCCTAATCAAATACCCCTCGGCCCAGAAAGAAATTTACAAACTCTAACAGTTTATACTATAAAAACATTTAAATAACTCAACATACCCTTTATACAGTGAAGGGAAATTCTCGGCAAACTTCCCTGACAGATGCTTCCGTATAAGGTGAATCCTCGGAGAATCAGATCGTCTAACGTGGATGATACTACCCCTATAATATTAACAGGCCTTACACACTTGCCAGATAACATAAAACTCGACTTTCATGAAAAACGCCTTACCTGACAAAAATGGCGTCGTTACGGACGTGGCGTGGTTCGGCACAAAATATCAATTCTTCTTCACGAGATTCAGACCAGGGTAAACACCAAATCAAATAGGCACCCTGCACGTCCAACAATACGGGAATCGCTCGTCTATCCCAATCAATGGTACGAAATAATCTTCATAAACACCGGGCGACTCCTCAAAATTTTGTCTAAACCACGTTATACTTATCACCCACAAGAAAGAAAGACAAGGCCCGTCCCAAAATTTCCTTCGAAATCCTTCTCGAACGAATCTCACCACGCAAGACCAGAAAGAGATTCACCTAATAATCGCCACGGGTCACTTAATACGACTTGCGATCTGACCACTGAAATAACTGGTGACAGCCGTACAACACCTTAAAGTTAACAGAAGAAATGAACGAACCGACAGTTCGAAACATGACATCGATAAGAATAAAGTAAACAATCAATTTTACAATCTATTTTAATGTTCGAAATACTTTATCTGAAACTAACTAGCTCGTTCAAATGGATATAAATTGAGTCAAAAAAAATTGAGGCTATCTTATGTGATATATGGTATAAGGTATGAAAAACTAATTAATGTAGTAAGGTCTTAATGCCGAATTTAAACGTTACAAAATGTAAAATAGGTTTTTAGTATAAATAATGACGAATTTTACGACTTTTATTATAACTGATATTATAAATTTAATCTTTGCTAGTGGTGTTTGTCCTTCCATATTTAAAACCTCTGTTGTTACAGCAATATATAAAAAAGATAAAAAAGACTAAATGTCCAATTATAAACCAATATCCCTAATCACAACTCTGGCAAAAATAACGGAGAAAGCAATAAAGAAAATACTGATGGAATTCATAGACAAGCATCAGTTATTGTCAGAACGACAATTTGGATTTCAGGAAGGGTTATCAACGAATGATGCAATTAAGATCTTGGTTTCCTCAATCTATAACTCGATTGATAAAACTGAACCAACAGCGGTACTATTCCTAGACTTAGGCGGAGTACACATGGAGCTACTCAAAACAAACGTGATTCTGACGCAAATCACCAACCAGTCCGCGATGAGTTGTAGCCATTGTAATTGAGTGGAACACCGCAGACGACTCTACTGGTTACTAACCAGTTAGTAACGCGTTAGTAATCAGTTTAGGCAACTCGACATGGTGACTCAATTTTGACTTGAATCAAGCAGTTTCTTATTTTCATCTGTCAAGTGTGTCAAATATTATTTATTTTCTTTCAAATATTTTTTTTTCACAATGAATGATCAACTAATAAATATAAAATTATTGGAAGAAGTTGAAAAATTTCCGTATTGTATAGTTTTAAGCTCCTAGGCTACTCCAAGAAGGATGAAACTGATCATGCTTGGTGTGAAATAGCAAAAGAATAATAATAAAAGAGTAATAAAGTCGAATCGGTATCCATTTTTAGTCAGATTGTGAATAATAGATGTTTTCAACCACATCTGTAATCAGAAACTACTGATTTCGATCACTATTAAATAGACCGTGTGTGCGGATGTAGCATCACTAATTAGTTAGTAACCAGTTAGTAATTTCAGTTTCAGTTTCTTTTGATTAGCTCCATGTGTACTCCGCCTTAGCTAAGTCGTTTGATACTGTGAATCACTCAAAACTATTAGACGTCTTAGATGATGCATGGATACAGGGACTCCCATTAAAATTTTTCAAATGATAAATGGAGAAAAAGTTATATCGGTTGGAGTTCCTCAAGGTACCGTACTGGGACCAATTTTGTTTAATCTATATATCATTGATATATTTTCTTTTAAATCTTCGGGTAAGGTAATCGGTTTTGCAGATGACACTGCTGTGATATATAGAGACAACACGTGGGAAAACTTAAAAAATAAAATGAAAACAGATGTAAAAAAATTATTTGATATATTCAAACATAAAATCCTTACGGTTAACTACAAAAAAAACTTGTTGCGTTTACCAGCCATAAACATAAATTACCACCTTATGATAAAATTACTATTATAGACAATAATATAGCCATTGATATTTCTTTAAAATCCGAAATAAAGTACATTGGAGTAACATTAGACTCACATTTAAGATGGACCTCTGGTATAGCTAAAACGTTAAGGTTTTTATTATATAAATTTAAATATATTAGAACAATCCTAGACTTACATCATCTTAACTTTCTGATACTCTTGTATCATCTGCAAAGGTGGCGATTAGTATATTGTCAGTGGTTGGAATATCAGCAGTATATAATAGGTAGAGGAAAGGGCCAAGGACGCTTCCTTGAGGAACACCTGTCTTTATCGGTTGGTAATTGGATAAGCAGGTTTGAACTTTGACTTGTATATATCTGTTGTTTAGATAGGATTTAAGTAATAGGAAAATGTGGTATGGTAATAACTGTATAGCATCCTTGGTGCCATACTTTGTGAATGTCTGTAGAGTTTCTTTGATATAGTTTAAAATCCTAAGGCATTGTTGAATAGTCGAATGTTGTTCTCTGAAACCAAATATAGCTGACAGTTCATCTTTAGGTATTATCTTTTGGAAAATTTTAGATACCTGTGGCAATTGGTCTATATGAATTGGGCTCTTGAAGAGATTTTCATGCCTTCGCTAACATTATTATTTGAGCATATTTCCATTCTATTCTATTCTATTTTATTAAATATTGCGGTAATAAGTACAATGGCTTTTCTTGGGAGATATTTTAAAACTTTTCCAACAATAACATCGTAATCTGGAGCTTTGCTTGGGTTTATTAATTGTATTCTTCTGCTGGGGAGATTGCCCTTAAAGGAGGTGATAGTTGGTTGGGAGACCTCAAATATGTTTCTACCTCTGCATCTGTATTGGGATTAACTGATAGTAGTGGAGTAAGAAATTTGGCTAAGTGTTCTGCAAACGTACTGCTCTTCTTCGCTCTTGCGAGCCGAATTTCCATCAGGTTTTGTTAGTGGTGGAATTGCAACAACGGGTCTCTTGAATTTTTTGGTTGCTTTCCATATTGTGTGATATTGGAGTGATAAATTGGAAATGTAGTAATTGAATGTAGCATTTGGGTTTTCATTTAAAGCGTTATTTATACTAACGGTGAGTAGTCTGTTCAGAATTAATTATTCTTATTACAACGAAATGTTACTATGGTAACGCGATTGACAGTTTATTAAATGAGTTGGCGATAGAATGAAAATTATTGAAATAATTGAACTAATTAAGAAAATCACGAGGGGTAAATATCAGAACTGGGCGATTTAGTCCTGAAAGTACGAAAAATATAGTATATACCTTTTACTGAAGTCGTAGTTTTAATCCATAAGGTAAATTATAAACTTTACCTTCGAGATTAAAAGTACTGCTTCAGTACCGCTTTAAACCGTGTTCAAAACATAAATTAATCTTCCAATTTTAAAGAAAATATAGGACTAAGGACTTTCCAAAAAGAAATTGATAGACATTTTTATCGTCCTTGTCTATAACTGTATTTAAAAAATTCTTAAGACCAAACGCAAATGTAAGAATCGGAATACCACAAAAGTTTTACAGTTAAAGCATTATAAAATCGTGTCGTAATAAACCTAAAACCAAATACATATTCTATTATTTACAAGTTACTGTTAAAGATTTGCAAGTAGGAAGAAATACCAAAATGATTTATATTTCAACCTCAACTAAAACCATAAAATTGAATGTGAACGGGAACAGAATCAATTGTTTTATATACCTTGTACTGATTTCACGATTTTTAAAAAATACAAACTTTATCTCTGTTTGGATAAATTCAGACCTTGGGTAGATTTGAACTTTAATGTCCTGTTTGACAATTCATTTTGTGTAAGGTTGTAGCGTTGTCTTGATATAGCCTGTTTCATAACATGAGTCCGCTAGAAAATTCTTCAACAGAATTTCTTGGGGTGCTAAACACGAATCTGAAGTTTGCTGCCTCGTAGCAAGACCTTCTCAGGTCGAAAAACGCATAAACCTCGAAATTTTCGGAGTTCTTCCGATTTTCCGATATAATAAGCCACTAAGATTTCCAACGGAACGATTGTATAATGATTTACAAATACTTGATATAGGTCAGCTATTTTCGAGAACTATTTTAATATATTGAGATAATATTGTAATTATACGATTTTTACTTTTTAAATTCCTTTTATTTTTAATTTTGTCTCTGACATTTTTTTACAAACTTCACATTCCAATCATCAACATCAAACAAAAACTTTCCTAACAACTATCACCATTTTTTTTTTATTAAGTCCGTTTCACATATTTTTTTTTTAATTCGTTTAAAATCCACTTTTTTATCATTTTGTCCCATTTTTTTTATACCATAACAATTTTCCCCTTTAAACAGTGTCATTTCATATCATAACAAATTCATTGTGATGTTTTTATTTATTTTTTGTTATGATATTTTAATTACTTTAATTTTAAATTTAATTTTTTAATTCATAAATTTCCCAACTTAACTCAATCTCAGGGTCAAAAAAAATAAGTGAGTTCAGTCAAAGTACAGGTTTGAAAATAAATAAATTTACCCTTGTAAATTGTTTATAAAAAAAAATTAAAATTTTAATTACCCTCGTAATACCAAAATTTCCAATTTTAATATTCCCTTGAAAAACCTGTTTTCCCAGAATTTATACTATTATAAATTTCATTACAATTTTATTTTTTTTATAATTGATGAAAATTTTTAACACTGTTACTGAAAAATACTATCTAATTAAAATTACAACATACATTCAAAAACACTCATTCATTCCTTATACTAAATTAGATGTCATACAAACTGTCAAAAAAAAAACTATTCTTTTTTAAAAAAAAACTTTAACTTAAAAACTTCAAAACCCCAATTCAACAAAATTATTCCAAACACAAAACTATTTTTGACAGTCTGTTATACATAAGTTAAATGAACAATCTAAAATTAAGAAAATTTATACCACAACAACAATATAATAGTTTTTAAATACCTTTTCATGAAAACACTGTATAGTATTTCACAATCAAAAGAAACTCTTCTTTTGATTTCTTTATAACTTCGTTCAATCCTTTCAATCTACTTCCATATCTCATCTTCTCTTAATAAAGTCCTTTTCTTTTTTCTTTTAACTCAAAAATTGTCTTTGAATAATCCTGAGTCTAATTTCTTCATCATCAAAAATAATCTTTTTCTTCCCCCTCAACCTTTTTCAACAACCCTTCTTTTTTAAAAAAAAATCAAATTACCCACTTTTAGTTATTTTTAATTTATGTTGGTAAATATTGAAATTGACAATCTTGTAATTTTGACACACAAGCCATGCCATGTTTCGTGTCATTTCATATCATAACAATATGTATATAAAAATCTAAATATATTATCTCCAATAAGTCATAATTACCCAACAAGAGCGAAAACATTATTATACAGTAAGATATTTCATTATCGCCAATTTTCAATTTGATTTTAAAATGAATCTTTAATTAAAAATGTAAGGCAAGTGTAACAAAAATTTCAGATATCCAGGTTTAACTGTCTATTTATGTCCTCTGGAGAAATCATATCACATTTTAGAGAAATCATGTACAGAGTAAATTATTGCAATTATAGCAATTCAACAAATTTTCGCGAAGCCGGCCCTGAAATTTTAGTCCAAATCCATAAATCGCTCTGTACACTATTAAAGAAAAACAGAAGACATTTTTTAACGGTCATTTGGTAATCCCCTAAGGTGCCTCTGCTTATGGTAGAAGTATGTAAAGTTCCTCGTGACTCACCCTGTATCAAATTAAAAATAATTTTAATTACTTAATGGATCGATGTATTTAAAAGAAGAAAAACCGATTAATTATTTAATTTGCCTTTGACCTGTCAAAATATAATTTATTTTGACGTGAATTTGACGTAGAATACCTATATCTGTCGAGTTTCTCCTAATTGAGGGTCTTCGGTGATTTTTTCCTGTATGCCACCATATAATTGGCGAATAGATTACAACGGGTACTACAAGCCTTGTATAAAGCCAATACCTCATATTTGGTTTAAGCTCCCATGTGATCGATCCCATTCATACTTTTACAGGCCCAAAATGCTCTTTCATTCAAAACTAAGCTTGTTATCGAGGGTACTTTTAAGGTACTTAATTTTCTTAGCCATTTTTAACTCTTGGCCCCACATATAAAGCCCCATCATTCCTTGAAGATTCCTTTTTCTCGTAAAGGCAACAATATAGGTTTTCGCCGGGTTTGCAGATAATCCCTCTTTTATGCACCACTTTTCAACGATTTTTTGTGGCTGCCGCATTTTTTCGAAAATATAGGCTCCAAATTCGTCGAAGTCGAATTACAGGATACTTCTGCCCATCAATATCCCTATTTCTGTGCTTGTTTAGCCTTTAATACTGATTTAATATACGAATAACTACTGAAACTCTGCTAGGCATATGACAGCACGATTACAGTAAAACTTTAATATAGAACAAATATAAACTTTCACGACCGGATAAAATTTAAAAAAATGTTTCATAAGATCGTTATTTAAACTTTTATTGAAGTTTTCATAAAAGAGCAGATTTCGAGTACGTCTAGTTAAACAAAAATTATCCAAATTGAGACGTGTAGATATTTGCACCAAAAATGTTTCTATTCTTCTTATTGCCATGGTTTTAAAAAAATTACAAGAAGTATGATCTTCAAGAAAACTGCTCTTGTCGCTTCTGACTGTACGATCTTTTGATATATATGCTAAATCCACCTAAGGCGTTATTTAGCTGAAAATCTTTTTTTTTAAACGCAGAACAATTCTACATCTGGTAAACGTTTAAACCACACGATCTACCGACAACAGCCAGAAAGCACTTCCCACTACCAATCATATAGGAACGGATTCGCTGAGTGAGTTGGGCGGGCAAACTCGTGATCATTTACGTATAATTATTGAAGAAACCAAAAACAAACAAGCGCTTGTTGACTCGATGACCCTTCTTCGAAATCTGCGGACCCAAATTAGGCAGATCTTACAGGATGTTGCAAAATTAAGAACTTTTTTGAAGAGACTATATTATTAGTAATACTCACTAATCGTGGATAAAAATTGGCAAAAGATAAATTTTTCTGTTGCTGAGTTGGCAACGTAGAATTTTTATCAACAAAAGGAGTAAAACTACATTTCATTAAAATTACATAAAGGAAGTAAACATTGGGATTTATTTGAATTCACAACATAATATGTGCAGGCTGAAAGTATGGCCAGAAAACCAAAACAAGTCTTCTTCTATTTTCACCGAACAAATTTGTTCTTTATCTGAATTCGATCTGTGGGTGTGTGTAGTTTTTTTGTGTTTATGAATTTTAAAATTTTGACTTCCGATTTTGATAGAGCATCAAAAAGTAAGCTTAGGGTTTGATGTGCCCCGCCGTAGAGAGCATTCTCAACTGGTGCAGTAGATCATTTTAAGTCAAAACTACCCTACTCGGGAACTTGTTGTTGAGATACTTAAAAGGCAACGAATATCCGGAGAAGCTGGTTGTGCTATTACTGGACATAAAAGCAGTGGATATCCATTTGCAAATTAACAATCAGAACATAATAGGTATTCTATAAGTTAATGTTCTCATCGGGGTTCTTGCGGGCCCATACTTCTGACGAGATGTGGGAATGAGGGAATCACATGTCCCTGTCACTGGTCTGTTGGCCAACGTCGCTTTAATCTTCTAATGACTTGGTGTTGAGGTATCACAGTTGGTATGTTTAGGTCCTCGTAGATTCTTTGGTTGGTTACGTACCAGGGTGCATTTACTATTGATCTTATAATTTTTAATTGGCATCTTTCCATTATTACAATATTTGATTTACTTCTGCAACCCCACAATTCTATACCATTTGTCCATATCGGTTTGATGATTGTGAAAGGGTAAATAATAGTATATCCTGTAACAAGATTGGAATGAGGATTCGACACGAGTGGAGGAACCACAAGTGTTGGATTTTCAGTCCAACAGAGTAACAGACTGTACTTTCTCCACGGCCACAGAAAGTAGAAATTAAATATAGTAAAATGAAACCTCAATCTATCAACATTGTGTAGTCTTTTTATATTTAATCTTTTGGATTTTTGCGGTAGCACATTTTGAATTATATTATCGGCATATTTTTTTTATTTCTGGGGGAGTATTTTCAAATTCTAAATCTGAATCGTTTGATTTTCTTCTCCTTTTTAATCAATTCAGCATCAGCACGGCATCGTAATCTATTTCACGTTCTCGATAGAAATGTAAAAGTGTTAAGCCTACCAGCCTCTTTTGACCCATAGTCGATCTTAAGTAAGTTTTTAGGCGTTTCAATGAAGAAAATGAACCTTCGGCAGATGCTACACTTACTGGAAAGACCGTTATCAAATGTAACAATAAATTGATGATCGGCAAAGTGTCTTTATCACACATTTTCAAAACATTCATCGCACTTTCTTGAATAGGCCCTTCGGTTGTTCTGAGATTTTCAACCCACAGCTCAATCTCCAGCTGTAATTTATTGAAAATAAACTCTTTACTCTCTTTTAAGAAAGACTGACTCGTGGCGCAGGTTTGTCAGACAAATTTTATGACTATAAGCAATTGACAATTACAAAAGTGGTTGGAAATTATTTTTTGACGTAGAAATAAAGTATAGAATACAAAAGGTTCTGTGAAAGGTGAAAGAAATATATGTTGTTTAGTAATGTTAGTTTCTAAAACTATAATTTGTTTTAATTTTGATTTAATTTATATATAAAGTAAAATTTTAAGATTTTAATTTTATCTATTTACTTTTCCTCAAGATCGAAGTGAGTTCAAATAAAAAATTTTGACCATTGATTACAACTTTATTGAAATTTTGAAAAGAACAAAAAACAATTATAATGAATTAAATTGGGAAATTGGAACCTTTGGTGTTTCAACTTAATTATAATGAAGTCCTTAAAACAAATTTACCTTTTTTTATAAAATGAATTAACTAATTAACTCTGATTCATACTACCTTTCATAACCCCATACCATAATATCTAAATAAAAATAAAAAAAAATAATATTAATCTACTCTACCACCATCTAGCGCTAAATAGATGTAAACTCTACCTACATGACGTGATTTGTCAAAACTTTTAATAGTTTATTTTGAAATACCTCACTTTTTATTAATGTCCTATCTTCATCATCTTCATCCAATTCATCTAGTTCATCCAGAGGTCAGGACATGCCCCTTTTATATTCTTACTCCTCACTTGACTCTCCTCTTTGTTTAGTAACTTTTGTATTTCTATTTACTTACTATGCCTACACAAACCAATCCTTTGGTAATTTTGCTTTAATTATATTCTGCAGCCACAAGGCGCTCCCGCCCCTCCTCCCCGGATCATATGCGTAATCTGCAGACGATTAATTCTACCACTAAGAAAGCTACCCAGCTGGCACAGAACGTGATTATCACGTGGAATATACGTCACCTTTCACGTCGAAATCACCAAATATATGACGTCCTGGTGACGTGATTATGACGGCAATGGTGACGTATTTATGGCAACGTGATAAATAGGTCACAGGTGACGTGTAGATGTATAAAAAAACACGATAATACTTCTATAAAAATGTATAATTTATAAAAATCTTTTCAAATATACAGTGGCGTATAATTCGTACATTTCAAAATCTAGGATATGTTTACAATTTAATTTTCTTCCATGTGTTTATTTTTACAATTATTGTTTATTCAAAGTGTGAAATAATGGAATAGAGACTAAATTATTTTTGAGTGGTAAAATTATACATTTGCCAATTACTTCAGAAACAGACCAACTTTCTAAAGATCTACTTAAATCAGAGACAATAAAAATATGAAGGTCACTTGATTTAAAAGGATAATAATAAAAGTCACTACGCTTAGAAAAAAAACCTTCCTAAAATACCAACTTCTCCAGAAGAAATGTTTTTAAAGTATGTTTTATGGACCGGATAAATTTGCCAATTTTCACTTGGCGATTCGCCTTTTTCAGACTTTTATTAAAGGACTTGCTTATAGGGTGGCCACCATACCTCCTGCTTTCGCGGTGTTAACCACTTGTCGTGGACTAAAGACAAGCCGCCGCCATGCGCGTTGGTGAATTGAATGCCTATAAATATACTAAAATAACGCACTATACACTTTAACTCGTTAAAATCCAACCTGCTGAAACGTACAATCCACAGATGAAATGACTTTTGCTGCAAACTATATATTGCAATACACTTTAACTCGTGCAACTATTGCAAATGGCGATGACCAATGAAATGACAATTGCGTGATGCGCGGTTACGGCGTAATAGATAACTTGTAAAGGCGCATGCGTGGACTGAGTATGATGTTGCCAGTCCCAGTGGCTTGAAAATAAAAGTGACATCGTAAAAATTTACTCAAATACAAAATGTAGTACTTAAGTTCAGTCAAATGTACTGACCTGGCAACGCTGGGCGGCAGGCGGGAATAATCACATAAAACAGTGTTGAGTGTTGACAAAATAAATTTTGGTATGACGGAATATTCCTATTATCAATGAATATTCACCAAAAATTACTAAAAACAGGTTGATGTGAAAAAACAATGAAGGTATAGAACAGACGTGTATGTTTGTAGGCCAATGCAGGATATTTAATTGTTGTAGGCTCAGATCAACTCCTCATTTTGACAGGTGACAAACTAAATGACGTAATAGTACGTCTTATTTTGGTGTCACAGTGACTACTAAAAACGATGTTGGAGCAATATCTTTCTATTTTGTTTAACAATGAGTAACAATAAGTCACAATTAATTGATAACAAAAATAGGTTTATTTTATTCGTAACTTCTTTGTTTACGTGACAAATTAGTCTTAAAATGACGTCATATTACGTTACTTTTACGGCAAAAATTCACATCGACGTATTTCACCAAAATTCCACGTAATTATGACGTTTTGTGCGAGCTGGGTAGTACACTTCTTTTAATATTTTGTTTTAATCTTTATTATTCAGAAACACATATATTTTTCAATTTTTTGACTTTTACGGCTATAGCTTTGAACAATTTCGCGACGCATTGATTTTTAATGGCGAAATACTGTTAGGGAGGTATATATATTTTTGGTGGTACAAAATTTGAAAAGTTTAAGAACCACTGACCTAGACCAATGTTTTTCTCTTCACAATATTGCAATTTGTGCGGTGTCCATTTTTTGCTGTTTTCTGTTAGATTGTTCAGATTTTCGTCCAGCTAACGATGCTCTTCTACCTGTCATTGCAACTTTACTTTACTGATGTCGGTTGAACACTTGCATCTCTAAATGCAGAGGTTAAAGTTAAAGATCATTCTGTATCTCCAGTTTACGCATATGCGGGGCGCAAGCAAATTTCCCGCCGATCATACTCGAACATTTACAAATTGTTTGGCTATCCCTTGTGCGTCTGCAGATTACGAATATGCCCCCCGGGATCAGTCAATGATCCCATCAAAGTTGTCTTATTATTTTTTTAATTTGTATGTCCCAAAAAGTTTTCTACAAATGGAGTAAAAGCTCATCTTACATATTACAAAAAAATATGTATGATCTTATAGTTTTTTAAACATAAATCTAAAGTGGACATAATTTTTGAGATCATATTAATATTTACAATTATTATTATTTTGTATTTCTGTGTCTAAATTGAAACATACTTTACTTTTTACTTTACAAAGCAAAAATTCCCAATTTTTTCACTGATTCTGGTCAAGGTTTCACTCTCCGTAAACTAAAGGAAAATACAAAGTAAGAAAGGCCTAATTGACGAAGCCAAAAAGGTAAAACTATATAATAAATTGAATTCTCGTTTCCCTAATTTTATATCATTTATTTATCCCTGATCACCAATTTGGATTTAGAAATAAGCACTCTACGATCGACCAAGTTCATAGAATAACCAACATTATAGAGAAATCATTAGAAGAGAAAAACATTTGTGCTACTATCTTTCTTGATGTAGCACAAGCGTTTGATAAGGTTTGGCATGAAGGCTTAATACATAAGTTCAAGCTTTTCCTTCCAAAACAATATACAGATATCCTCCATTCATATATATCGGAAAGATACTTTAGAATTAGGCAAGAAGAAGCCTATTCCGATCTTAAAGAAATTAAGGCTGGAGTACCACAAGGAAGTGTCCTAGGACCTGTCCTATACTTACTGTACACATGTGATATTCCAGAGTTAGAAAACAATACCATAGCCACCTTCGCCGACGACACTGCCATTCTAGCGGTAGGAAAGAGCAATGAAGAAGCAACCCACAAGCTGCAAACAGCCGTCCACCTTATCTATGACTGGACGAAGAGATGGAAAATTAAACTTAATGAAACTAAATCACTCCACATTAACTTTACAAACAAAAGGATAGATCATATTCCAGTCAGAATAAACAATAACCTGATTCCATATTCAAACACAGCAAAATACTTAGGTATTACATTAGATGCCAAACTCCGATGGAAAGTGCATGTTAAAAAGAAAAGAGAAGAACTTGGACTGAAATATAGAAAAATGTACTGGCTAATTGGAAGAAACTCCACTCTGTCTCTACATAGTAAGCTTATGCTTTATAAGCAGATACTTAAGCCTGTATGGACCTATGGTATCCAACTATGGGGATGCACCAAAGCAAGCAACTTAGCAATCATCCAAAGATTTCAAAACAAAGCACTGAGGAACATAGTAAATGCCCCTTGGTACATTCGCAATAGTGACCTCCACAGGGATCTGGAAATGGACACTGTTGATCAGACCATCAAGAAATTAGCCAAGAGTCATGAAGAAAGACTTCATCATCATGTCAATGTCGAGGCTATCCAGCTCCTTGACAATACTGGGTTAGAAAGAAGACTTAAGAGGATCAAGCCCTTTGAGTTAGTTTAGTGTTTTTAGTGCAAAAGCAGAGCTTATGTGTGCACGTTAAAGTTTAGTGCAATCCTTTCTATAGAACCTAAGGAACGCTGATGAGTGTACCTTAGTTTTAGATTTCAAACTCTATTAGATTAAGTTAGAATTAAGTTGCTCATTGGTCACTGATGACCAGATTGTAATGTACTAAATGTCTTTAAGGGTGTTTAATAATAATAAAAAAAAAAAAAAATTATTTAAACCTTTTTTTATTAAAATCAAACAAACTTTTAGCATAATCTTTTTTATGCATTTTAATTTTAATATACACATTACGGAATTGTATTTATGCATTTGTAAACAAATCTCTTTGTTGGTCAATGCAGATAAAACTTTAAATTCAAACAGTTGTTACGGAAGAACCACCATCGTCCCCATTTTAAGTAAGTTCATTCACATAAGACTAATCTATAAAATGTATTGTCCTCTTTGACAACGGAATCTCATCGGAAACATGGAACACGATGTTTTACAAATACAATCATGAATCGATGTTAGCAGTGCAAAGAAATACAACGATTATCAGAAACAAAAAATAGCCAGAGAGAACAAACACAAGCATTGTGTCGTGACGCAGCCTCTGTAAATATAGAAATTCATATCCAGCAATAATGTGCACGCGAAACCCAGATAAGAAGAGCTGAAGTAGAAAAGAATACTGGGAACGGAGCTCCAACCTTTTTTTCGTTGTGGTTTTGTTGTGGCTACAAATCCGGTACAGTGTGTTTTTGTTATACGATTTATTCGAAAATCTGTGAGAAATCAACATAGATATATCGATAATTTTATGTACCTAACTCATATTTAATATTTATAAATTAAAATCAAATTTTAAATTAAACGTCCTGAGATACCTCACCCACGAAAAAGTGTAATTTGGCAGTTCTACTGAAACTTTTATTTAAATTTCATTTAAAAATAAGCATATAGAAAAATGTAATTACTGAAAAGATTTGTTACATTATGTTTAGAATTCATCATTTCACATAAAAAGGAAAATAATTATTTACTAACATTACATTATTTCTTCAAGTTCCTATTTATTTACATTCAGTTTGCATTTCGCAATTTTACAGAACAGTTATTTTTTGTTTTTTAACGACCATGCCTACAAATAAAATATGTACATACATTTATTTTAATCTGCTCATACCAAACACTTGTTATATAATACTTTATTTAACACACCAGTAACTGCGAGAGCATTGTACAGAATAATGACGCCCACGAAGTGAAAACTGAAGTCTAAACATGTATAAAATTGAATTGAAGGTAAACGGTAAGTGCCGGCCGTTAGTTGTAGAAAAAATGCAATTTCTTTGAATGCAAACATACAATGTACCTCGTATATGCTAATATTGCACCGAATACATAATATTTTACCCGCAGTCATATTTTATATTATTTAATTCAAGCATTCTGAGGATTTACATTTCTGTTATTTTTTACATATTAATGAGCTTTTTAAAGTTACATTCCACTTACGTTTCTTGCGATTTTTGTGTCATAAAGAAGAACTTGAAATGAAAATGATTTTTTTAAAAATATATTAAACATAATTCTTACTTGATCACTCAATAAATCATATAGATTTTGATACTATTGATAAATCGATATGATTTTTAGTTAGTCCTAAACCTTTAAATGATACTTGCCAAAAATCTGAATTTCCTGTGTTGATAAAGCATTGTTTTTTAATGAAAAAAAAAAAATAACGTTTAGGGAAGCAATGGCTTGACAAATGTTATTCAGACTGGTCCATCGAGACAGATGAAAGTGGGTACACTGATCGTCCTAAAAAAACTGGTACACTTTTTCTTCCCAATGTAAACCTAACTTAACTAATCAATCAAAATAACAGTCACATTTGTCAATTTTGTCTAAGCGCATATCCACATTGCTAGCCCATTAAATTAGTTTGATTATTTTTTTCATCTGTCAAAACAGTTAGAATTTGTGGTTTCAGCCAATAATAACTCAGGATCCTAACCAATCATTGTGTTTTATACTGATAAAACCGCTTCGTCGTTTTTGTTTTTTGATTAAACTGTGTTTACCTATTTGAGATGTCAAATGTAAACATTTATCAATTATTATTATACTAAAATGTATTGCAAATCTATGTTAATAACCAAATTTCAAAATGTATTTGTAAACTAACCTGTTTTTATTAGTTTATTTAAAACGCCTTTAACATTTTTACATACCTCACTTTAACACTAAACTTAAAATTAATTAAATTAAGAAAGACTTCATTTCATTCTTCTTCTTCGCTTTTATTAAGGTGCCGTTTCGCGGGGTAGCCAGTCGTCAAAAAATCGCCTTGGTGGCCCTGTATGTAAAACTATAACAGCTCAGGTTTCAATTTAAATTGGTAAAGAAAATTTTCAATATTTGTGTGTAAAGTGTCTTTTGCATAAATGACTATGTTCTCTGTTTTTAATACAAAATGATTCAAAAAATAATCCTTTCAAATACGACTCGTCCTCTGAAATTTTATAGATTAAATTTTTGATCTTCATACTCAAACGCCTTTATTTTAGGCAAAACCACTCAAACAAACTGATTTAAGATAAAAAAAAGTCCAGATCTTAATCCAATAGAGAATGTTTGGTTTGGTTTGGTAAAAAAAATTAAAAAATTTAAATGTACTTCCCCAAAGCAAATAACACTTATGGACACATGAGAAAATCCTTAACGCGTTGTGGCCAAGGGGAGGGGCTGAAAATGGGCCCCAAAAACTGGAAAATGGGTTTCCCGCTAATATCTGGCTAAATATGCCAATTAGAGAATTTTTGTTCAGACAAAAAATGGAGACCAGCTCATTCTCTTCGAAAATTCAATAGTTTTCGAGATAATGGCACTCAAAAGTCTCCTCATTTCAGCTGCTGCTCTACCTTCAGGAATTCCGCTTTCTATGAATTAACGCGTAACCGGGCGGACTAATTGTTCAATTTCTCGGGAAAAAATTAATATTTTTCGATGATTCAAAGTTCATCGGACTGAGAAAACCCGTAGCTACAATTCCATGTGACTTGAAGTCAGTTCGTATTTACCAAAAATATTTAAAAAAGCGGTCAAAGTTTTTTTCAACAATATTTAGAGGCTGCTTCATTAATTTATTCATATTTTCTTTAAAAATAGTCATTTATTCTAATTTTGCCTTGATAATGGGACCTTAGGAGGTCTGAACGACCTCAAAAATTTTTTTGCATTACTTTTCTGGCGTTCTAATATACAATTGATTTGTTTATTTGCATATTTTAGCCGATTTCGGAGTTCCAGAGAATCTTCGGAACAAGCGCGAATTATAATCTTGTGATCCGTTATATTGATTTCCAATGCAAATCATTTCAAAGCTTAGACGGTCTACTTTCCGAATATATTTTTTTATTTTTAATAGTCTAATAATTTTCGAGAAACGAGGAAAATTGGTCACACGAGTCAAAACCGGCCTTTTTTTGTTTATCCATTTCTTGTTCCCCGCTCTTTATTTCTTGAGGATTAATAATTAGATGAAAGTAAATTTCTGAGGTCATTCAAGACCCCCTAAGGTTCCATTATCAAGGCAAAATTAGAATAAATGACTATTTTTAAAGAAAATATGAATAAATTAATGAAGCAGCCTCTAAATATTGTTGAAAAAAACTTTGACCGCTTTTTTTAAATATTTTTGGTAAATACGAACTGACTTCAAGTCACATGGAATTGTAGCTACGGGTTTTCCCATTCCGATGAACTTTGAATCATCAAAAAATATTAATTTTTTCTCGAGATTTTGAACAATTCGTCCGCCCGGTTACGCGTTAATTCATAGAAAGCGGAATTCCTGAAGGTAGAGCAGCAGCTAAAATGAGGGGACTTTTGAGTGCCATTATCTCGAAAACTATAGAAATTTTCGAAGAAAATGATAAGGGCCATTTTTGTAGAGAATGAGCTGATCTCCATTTTTTGTCTGAACAAAAATTCTCTAATTGGAATATTTAGCCAGATATTAGCGGGAAACCCATTTTCCAGGTTTTGGGGCCCATTTTTAGCCCCTTCCCTTGACCACAACGCGTTAAGGATTTTCTCATGTTAAAACACCTGCGATGACCTACAAATTGCGCTATGTGGGAACTCATGCCCGACTTATTCCCAGCTTTCGATCTTTTCAGTCCTTCATTTACTGGACTATAATAGAAGAAACCTGGGAAAGCTTGGCAGAAGATTTAACATTAAATTTAATTTACTCAATACCTACAAGATTACAAGAAGTTATTAATAGCAATGGAGATATGACAAGTTATTAATTATTGAATGTAAACCTAATCCTAGATTTAAGATAAATAAGAGCAAAATAAAATAATGTAGATTTAGATATAGGTTACATCAACTTTGACGTGTTACAATATTTTTATGTCAAATGCGGTTTGTTCACTTAGCAACCAAAATACATTGTCATACAGCTTTCATGTCAGTTCAGTGTCAGTCGCATTAAAAAAACTGTTTTAAAAATGGACACTGAAGGAGGACTTCCAGATGATATCCTGTAGTTGTTTTACTCGTCGAAAAAATATTGTTCCTAACACGTGCGAAAAGGATATTTTCCGCACTGATTAGGAAAATTACTATATTTTTTCCATCTCGTTTTATTGCTTTAAAAAATTTAATTTTATCGATACATTTACTAAAATTTTTGTTGAGCTGGCATCGCTGCCCTAGAAATTATAACATAAAAACTAGTTTAGTATTGACACATTTTAAATGATCAATTTACATACCTAGAAAAACACTATTTTTGATTATACCAGTTTTATATGACGCGTAGTGTACCTACAGGGTTTGCTCATGCTCGATCAAAAACAACAACGTGTGGACAAGTGAGAGCTTTGTTCGAAGCTGTTCAATAATGCAATAATAGTATATTCTGTAACAAGGTTGGAATCAGAGATCGATAAGAGTGGAGCATGAGGACCCACTATTGTCGAATTTTCATTCCAACACAGTAACAAACTGTACTTTCTCCACGGCCACAGAAAGTAGGAATTGAATATAGTGAAATGAAACTTAAACAAAATGAAATATTTAATCTAACTTAGGCTATAATTAAACAATAATTATGGATTATTATTTTTTTACGAGGTATTCATATTTATGTTTATTGTATTTGTACAATTATTGAAGTGAAAAAATGGTGCATTCGGTGTGTTTTCTGTTGAATTCTTCAAAACAGCTTGATTAGTAGAACTAACAGTTGTATGGGCAGGAGGAATTAGAAGTTTTCAACGATGAATTAGACCCCGTAATGGAAGAAATTATCTTATTGGCCATGTTTATTCTATTTTGCAATGAATTTTCTACGTATCCTTATGCTATGTCAGAAGATTTTTTAATGTTAAAATATCTGCACCTGCGTTTACTAACGTAGTGGCAGATGTATGGCGGTAACAGTGACCAGTATAATATTGGGAGTTTTCTAGCTTTAAAAATATTGCAATTTGTTATGGCATATTTCCTAGTTTTTTTATCACAATCATTTTCCTTTTTGAAAGTTAACAAAGAATTTATCAGACGGAACATTACTTGATCTAATATCCCAGTATTTCTTTATAATTATAAAAATCTCCTGTTATTGTAAATTCTCTTAGTTTATTAGTGTTGGTATTCGGTATTGAGATAAGTAATGCTGAGCCCATGTCTGTAATCAGATGTTTTAATATTGTACAACTCAATTTTACGGAAAGCTCCAGCAACTCAATGACAAGACAGACCTAAAAATACTACCATTTAAAATCGAAAAATATTTAATAATTTTCATAACCTACCTTTGTTGCTAAATATATTTCATCTCATCTGAGGCATTATCTAAAAATTGTTTTATATTTTCATTTGTAAATACTTTTGACATTTTAGGTAAATAGTTAAGTAAGTAAGGAAGTAAGTAGTTTATTAATAGGAAAATCCTAATATTCACAATACAATTGTTTTACAATTTACAATAAGCAACACATAAATACATAACATTAAAAATAAATTCATCAACTATAGCTTATGCTTATACAAAGTAAAAGTAAAAAGATTACAAATATGAAAACAAATTTAACAATACCTACATATATATGAATAAAATCACAGATATTTTACAAGATTTTTCTTGAAAGCTACGAGAGTATCACAGGCTTTAATTTCATTTGGGATAGCATTATATTCATTCAATTCTTTAACAAATAATGAATTCATACCTTTTCTAGTATTGACTTTCTCTATGTGAAAATTGTTAGCACTTCTTGTATAGTGTTCATGAATTTCGTGATTGAATTTGATAAACTGATTGAAATATGCTGGCATTAATCCTTTGACTGTTTTAAAAATAAATATCATTGCATAGTATGTTAGTCTTTTATTTACTGATTGCCACTGTAGAGTTTCTTGCATCTGAATTATTGGTCTAAGTCTGTTGCATTTTAGAATCGATCTCATATTACGATTTTGGAGTATTTGAAGAGAGGATTTACTGTTGTTGTCTAAGATATAGAGTATGATAGCACAATACTTAAAATGTGGTTGGATAATACTATTGTAAACTGTTAATCTTGCTTTTATTGATATTTGAGCAGTTATTCCTGAAAAAAAAATAGTTTTTTCGATATTTTTTTTCTTAATTGTTTTAAAGTATTCTTTAAATTTTAAATTTTCATCCAACACGACTCCTAGGTACTTGAAATTTTTCACAATAATCATAGCCTTTGTTTTTTGAACGTTCAATTTTAGTTAATTTATTTTCAAATAGTTTTGTAGTTTGTCTAATTCTTCATTCATTTTCTGAACAGCCAACTGCAAGGAATCATCTCTAATCGCCAACAATGTATCATCTGCATATAAATTGATATATTCACAACCGAGAGAGCAGTTGATGTCATTAATATATAGTATAAAAAGCAGTGGACCTATGACGCTTCCTTGTGGCACCCTTATAATCACATCTCTCATGCTAGAGAAATTATTGTTTATTTTCACAACCTGTTTTCGTTCCCTAGGGTAGCTGTCCAACCATTTTAGTGCAGTGGATTTAATACCGTAACATTCCAATTTTTGCATTAATATACATCGATCAATTGTTTCGAATGCTCGCTTCAAATCAATGAATACTGCCACTACGAATATATTATTTGCATTTACATGTTCAACAATTTGATTATATGCTGCACGTTCAATCACTTTTTCAATAGCAGGTGATCTGAAATTTATTGCATCGTTTGAATTTTTAACTTTTGGTATAGGTATTTTTTGTATTTTGAAATATCGATGTAGTGTTTCACATTTATTGTTGCTTTTAACATTGAATATGTCTTGCATATGTCTTGATGACTTCTGAAAGGAAAATGAATTAGTTTTTTTTCTTGTTGCCATTCCACAAACATTGCATAACACTTATTGTATTCCTCTCATCATTTTTGAGGTAGTAAATTTTTACTCAAATCGTTTGCATAATTAGTCAACTCAGGAGGAGTACTGTCAAGTTCCATATCAGAATCACTAAAGTCAGCCATTTTTAAATTTAAATTTTGGCTCAAAAAACGCAGCTTATCAGGCAAATTCAAACTAAATAAATAACACGTCGCGTAAAATTGTCAAACATGAAATTCTTGACTATCTACGATGCGGACGTAATATTTACAGCTAGGTGTTCCAGAATGAACATTCTGACACTAGAGTAAGAATGAAATAAGTATAAAATCGGGCAAGTTTTTAGCCTACGTATTTTGAGACGCGCACCGTATTTTACTCATCGAATAACTTGAGAAAGTAAGCACTATCAATAGCAAATATTATGAGGCATTATTGGAGCGTTTGAACGAAGAAACTGCCAAAAAAACAAGCCAAAATGAAGTAGGAACCTAACTCATTTTATTAGTTATCCTATGAACTTATAGAGTGATTAATATCTGGGTGGAGAGTAGACAGCTTCTATCGTTAACATTTATTTAGTAGATTAAATGCCTACTAAGGTGAGCTGTAACGGTATTCTTCATATTGGTTAAAAGAGTTTTTGAGAATGACTATACCACCTTTTACTTGATCTTGAGAATTGCAGCTCTTATATAATTTGTAACCTTTCAACATAGGATGAGACAAATATCTCTATACGCTGTAAATTTCAGAAATAGTTCGTCTGGTTTGTTTAGAATGCCCTCGATATTCCAGGTGCCAATTCGTAGGTCGTTGTAAAGTATTTCTCTTAAGGAATTATTGGTGTGGTCGTACGCGACATTGTCATTGTGGAGTAAATTGACCAGTCTTTAACCCTCAAGTACTATCGTTGAATTTGGTCACACTTTTACTATCGTGGGGTATTTGGATACCCCAATAAAATTGATCAGAAATATGTCAATTCTGTCGTTTATTTTTTTTATTCAAATTTAATAAGTAAGATCTATACTAAAACAATCGATCCTATTCCAAATTAATGTTTTTTTTCTCAAATAAAAGAAGTATATACAACAGTACTTTTTAATATACGAAAATCAAAGGGTACAAAATATCAAAATTAAAAAAAATTCAATCCTCAACTAAAAGAAACTTAAATGTTGGTTATGTTGTTAGAAACATTAATGCTCTTCATTCCTGAAACAAAAAATCACTTATTATCCCAAAGGTAAAAAAACTGACAGGAATCATTGGCGTGCCAATTGATGATGCTCTAAATTTTATTTTAGTTGGTAGTAAAGTAAAAAAAATCAATAAACCTTTCTAAGCAATTTTGACAGCGGATAATGGAAGAATAATGATCCTTGCAGACATTTTTTCCACATTCCTTGCAAATCGTTTTGGTTTTCCACAAAACACAGATGGCACCTTTTGAATGTAGCAGGTCCCACTTCGTTTGGTGGTAACCTCGGTTTGTGTCCCAGCAAATTATTTATAATAGATTTTAGATCCTGTGAAAGTTTTTTTATATTAGATCTAACTTTTAAATGGTCCTGAATTAGTGCTTTTCCTAGATCAATGCTAAATTGTCGATGAGACATTTTGAAAGAATCTATTGAAGTTGACAGAATCACTCTGGAGATGTCTAACATTGCTCCAAATACTGCCATGGGCCATCTTCTAGTTCGTCTTTGGCATGAGTAGTGCTGTTGTAGAAGTTGACTATTTCGGGCTTTCCGTTTTCTTCGACGCTGTTGCTGTGGTGCATCGAAGAAATCAACACAACACTTCTACTTTTTTTTGGTACGAAAGATGTCATGGTATAATCCCGTGTAAATCCAAAGATGCTTGAAAAAGGTTGTCTGATTTTATTTGGCAAAAACTGCAATGGAATTTCTTTTTTGTTCTTACGAAGTGTTCCCACATATGTAAGCTTCACATTTTTCAGCTCATTCATCAAGTCTATGGAACTAAACCAATTATCCCCTGTTATGTTTCGGTTGGTGCCCATAACACTAGTTTTAGCACACTGAGCGTGAGTATTGAGGGTTTAGCAGTGGTAAGTTTCGGACGTTTACTTTTGTGAATCGTTTCACTACCTTTTCCTGTGTACACAAAAGAATTTATCAGGTAGTGTGATTTGGCGTCGCAAAAACACATAATTTTTAGTCCGTACTTTTTTGGTTTACTTTTAATATATTGACGAAATGAGCACCGGCCTCGGAATCCTACTAACATCTCATCAACTACATCATATTCACTGCAGGTATAGTTGGCTTGACAATTGCTGTTAAAAATGTCATATAACTTTGAAATAGGAGCTAATTTATCACCATCTTCAATTCCTTGTTCTCGAGTATTTTGTTCATCAAATCGCAATGCAGATAGTAAAAAACAAAATCGGTCTTTACTCATAAAACCTCTGAAAATATTTCATCCTGTACTGTCAGATGTGAACAGACTTCTAACATCTTCGTGGTTTGATTTGAACACCCCTGCTAGTATTAGGAGACCAAGAAATGGTCGAAGTTCTACCATATCTAAGTGGCCTACAAAAGATGCACTATTATCATAATGTATACAAATGTCAGTAATTTTGGCTTTGTACGGTCTAATATTTCCTCTATAACATCGTCAGAAAACAAAAGTGACCAAGCTTGGATAGGTGTTTTAGGCGGTGAATTATATGCTGGACTTTTAACTCTTGGAAGGTGTAATACGATATTTGAACTTCGTATGCGAGATGGAGCAGGTGGTGATTTGGCTCACTTAAATCGATTTTTTCCATAATAGCATTTTGATACACCCTCCTCATTCTCATCCCCCATCACTTTCATCTTCATCCTGTTCCAAATATTCCTCGGAGTCACTACCTTCTTTGTCTTGTTCTGGATTACTTTCGGTACCGCATTCTTCCAATTCTGATCCGGTATCGCGATAACTGTATTCACTAGCGGCGTCACTTAAGTCACTGTCTTATTCATTATAATTATCTTCTTGATCACTGACATCAACGAAAAAGTTTTCAGCAAGAGCCTCTAATTGTTTTTGAGTTAAAGTTAAAGATTCTAGTCTGAACTTCACATCTTCTCTTTTATTAAAAATGTACAAAAAATAAAAAAAAATAACTTCTACTTTTCCTACATTAGGTACTTTTAACAAATCGCAAAAAAAATAATTTAATTCATGACCACAACCCGATCATTGTTTTTATTTTAATTGCGGTATTGTAAGAATAGCGGTCGTAAAAAATTAAAAACAAGCTGATTCTTCCGAGTAATTCCACGACATACAGCTCGTTCTCTAATTACCATACTATCCGTCTTTGCGAGCTATTGAAATTGTCGATACCGTACACTAACTCGATAATTCATCATGTGATTACCGGAATGGACTGCTGAGAACCCCGTGCAGTCAAATAAATTATTAAGTTATGCATCGCGAAAAATTAATACAGATTTATTGCAATTTGAGGTAATGCATAATTGCGGTAATAAAATTCAACGTTTACTTTGAAGGTAATAGTAATAGTGAAATGAGAATCCTTCCCACATAATGGGTATTCATGTTGATATTCCTGAGTAATTGGCAATGCTGCGGACAGATCCTATCATACTGTGATGATCGTAATAAACGAGGGATTAGAGTTTCTCCACTGAGACCTTTTTCGTTTATTGTGAAAGTTAAGAGTCGGTACCCTGGCCAAAATTTGTGTGCTTGTGGAGCGCTAGAAAATCTACTATATATAATTATACAGCGTGTCCACTTAACTTTTTTATTGTTAATATTACGAAAAAAGATATTCTTCATAAAAAGTTCTGCATGGTCTAAAACCTAAAATACAGCCATTAGATATGAAAATTTTTTAGTCGTATACGAGGTATGATCAAAAATATGCATTTTACTCAAGAGTAAAGTACCTTTATTTTTGAGATATCAAAAAAAGTTATTAAAAAAACTTGTTTATAATGACATATTACGTCAACATACCAATTTTGAATAAAATATTCCGACTTTAAGAAAATTTTAATTTTTAATATTTTTTGATACACCCCCGTACCTGACAATTTTAAATTCATTGAATTCAAAATTATCAGTTAAATGTTATTTTGACGTAAAATGTCATTAGAAACAAGTTTTTTAATAACTTTTTTTTCATATTTCAAAAATAAATGTACTTTACTCTTGAGTAAAATTCATATTTTTGATCATACCTCGTATACGACTGAAAAATTTTCATATCTGATGGTTGTATTTTAGGTTTTAGACCATGCAGAACTTTTTATAAAGGATAACTTTTTTCATAATATTAAGAATAAAAAAGTTTCCCATATGGTGCGAACTTAAGTGGACACACTGTATATACTTTTGCTATTCATTTCAATAAAAAAATTACAATATAACATTTGGTTACTTCTTCTTCTTCTTCTCTTCATTATAGGCAATTCTGCCTGTTCAAAAATGAGTTATTCCTCTATGGTATATTGTCACTCCATCGTTTGCGTGGGCGGCCTATACTTCTTCTTCCCAGTGGTGATTTGTCTCTAGCTGTTCTGACTACTCTACTCTCCGTCATTCTGTTTATATGATTGTTCCATTCTATTTTTCTTTTAAGTGTCCATTCGTTTATTTCCTCCACATTGCATTCTCTCCTTATTTGTTCACTTCGTACCCGATCCCTCAGCGTGTTTCCTCTTAATATCCTCATCTCCGCCGTTTCCAACATTCTTTGTGTCTGTGATGTGTCAGGTCTTGTTTCTGCTGTGTATGTTAGTAGTGGTCTTATCGTTGATTTATATATTCTCGCTTTTGTTTCAGTTTTAATGTATTTATTTCGCCATATTGCGTCGTTCAAGCAACCTGCTGCCTTATTTGCTTTTTGTACCCGTTCTTTCACTTCTTTTTCGATATCTCCATAACTCGATATGGCGATACCCAGGTAGTTAAATTCCATAACTTGTTGGATACATTTACCGTCGATCTCTATCTTGCATCTAATGGGTTCTTTACTAACTACCAGTGATTTTGTTTTTTCTGTTGAGATGATCATATTGAACCTTTTCGCTGTCGTATTGAATTTGTGGACCAGTCTTTGTAAATCGTCTTCATGTTGAGCGATTAGTACTGCGTCATCTGCATAACAGAGTATTTTGATGTCCTTGTTCCCCATCCTGTATCCTCTCCCTTCTCTGACATTCTCTATTACTATGTCCATTATTAAATTAAATAATAAGGGGCTTAACGAATCTCCTTGTCTAATTCCCGTTCCGATGTTTATTGAGTCTGTGAGTTTTCCATCAATTCTAGCTTCTATTGTGTTTTGTTCATAGATGTTTTCGATAGTTTTTATAATGTCCAAAGGTATTTCTCTATTATATAAAAGGTGTATGACATCTCTCGCCCTTACTCTATCGAATGCTTTTGTCAGGTCGATAAAGCACATAAAGGCTGGTTTATTATATTCGATTGCTTTTTCGGTTATTTGTCTTATCACAAAAACTGCATCTGTGCACGATCTTCCGCTGCGGAATCCTTGTTGTTCATCTGCCAATGTTGTTGTTTGGTTTATTCGCGTTGATAGAATTTTTGTTGTTAATTTTAAAGTTGTATTCAGTAGGTTTATCCCTCTATAATTCTGCGGTTCTTTCTTGTCGCCTTTTTTAAATAATAAGATTAGAATACTTGATTTCCATTCTTTTGGTACTGTATTACTTGCTATAATTTTATTAATTAGTGTTGTTATTTGTTCTGTTACCGCGGCTCCTCCATATTTTAGAAGTTCATTTGCTATTTCATCTCTTCCTGCGGCTTTACGGTTTTTAAGTTTTTTCTGTGCTTCCTCTACTTCTAACATACTAATTATTGTCTTCGTGTTTGTTGTAATCTCTGGGGTCTGTGGTTCTCTCTGTATGGTCTGTTTCTCTGCATATAATTCTTTTAAGTAATCTATCCAGGTGTCCTTCTCTATGTGCTTCACGTCTATCAGTTCTTTAGTTTCTGCTCTTTGCCCCCTTATAAAGCGCCACATTTCCTTTTGTAAGCCATAGAAATCGTGTTCCATCTCTTTCGAGAATTGTTCCCAATGTTCGTTTTTAATCTTTCTCACTAGTGCATGTGTTTCATTTCTCACTCTTTTGTAGTTATCGTATGTTTGAGGATTTTTATTTTCCATATAATCTAGGTATGCTTTTTTCTTTTCTTTGCATTTCTCCTTGACTTCATTTCGGAACCATGGTGTTTTTTATGATATTTTCTGTTTTTATCTATTTTTCTTTCTCCGAGGGATTCTTTCGCTGCGTTTACGATGTTATATTTAATTTTTGACCAACTCTCCTCTACCCCATCAGTTTCTGTTATCTTGTTATTTGGTTACTAATAACATTAATATTTGTAATACCTAGTGTCATTCTGCCAAATTTATTCCGTGTGTGGGGCTAGTTGGTCAATCTGAGCATACTGGTGCTGCAATGATTTCCAAGTGATATTTACGTTTTAAAATAACAAAAAGCAAATTTAACTGTAGTGAAATCGCGACCGAGCCGGAGTAATATATCTGTCAGAACAGGAAAGTTCAGATGTGGGTGCCTATATCTTATTCACGGGGTACATAAAATGATCATTTAAAAATATTTTTTTTGAATATGTATTATTGAGTATTATTTTGGTACTTTACAAAATGAAAATATTGAATTTACCAAGTTTACCCACCAAAAAAACACAAAAAACAAAAAATTGGCCTTAGCCAACCAAACAAGCACCCCGGCGGTTAAATTGAGTTTAAAATAGTAACAAAAAATAGTACAAACAAATAAGGTACACCCTAATTTACAAAACCGTGCGCTCATCAGCGTCTTAAAAAGGATTACAATAAGGACAGTCTATTGTTACGTCCAATAAAAACCGGGCGGCACAGGCAAAATTCTTGTTTTTAACACACCTTTTAACTACCGGCTATTTAAAATAACAGATTTTGTTTGAGCCGCCTGTGCTGTAAAACTCCCGTAAAATTTTGATTTTTTACTCCGTGTTGATCGCGATTTTAGCATAAAACACAAAAACCAACATCGACACTACTTGAAAAGTTACTTATCTGAATCTGCATCTGAATCTGAATCTGAAGAATCCACACAATTTTCGAGAGCCCAAAACTTAACTCAATTAGTTCGCCAAATATCGCAATTTGAAATTGCAAAAATGAAAAAAATTAATTAATTATTTCTCGAGAGGCAGTGGAGATGGGGCGTCAATTTTTTGTGAATAAAAGCGTAATAACGAGTACTTTTATGTGCCAGAAGGTGGTGGTGGTGGCACAAGTAGGGGGAAAATTTTGGAGAAAAATAAATATTATTAAAACCATTGTAACTTCCGTACTAATGTACTAATTGAGCAGACGCAACCAGCCAGGGCTCGAATTGTTCACTTTTTCATCCAATAAAAGATAGCACTACCGAAAAATTTTTATTTTCGCAAATGCGCTCTTAGCGCGTAAAATAAAAAAGGTATAATTTTTTGCTCGCGATTTTAGGCATGAAGAAGTGGGTTGGGGAAATTTTTTTTTCATCTCGACGCCATTTTAGCCCCGCAGTACCTCGATCCGATAATTAGGAAGGGTACTACGGGCCCGAAAAGTCTTTGCCATATAGCGGGAGAATGGAGAGGAGTAGGGGGTTCTAACTGAGCTCAAAAGAAAGACGAGGACATTTTCTAACCATTTATTCATTTTATTACTTTGCCATGTCAGTATCTTGCCCGCCCGCGCGAGTTACAAATGGAAAAACGGAATGAAACAGGTCGAAAACAACAGAAAAGCAGCCTGGGGCTGACCTTACGTTTGCGCGATTTACAAACTCACGCTTTTGACCATGTGTGCAAGTATGCCCGGAGAGAGGGAAAGAGAGAAGTGGAGAGCGTAAGCTCCACCCCGGCTGCTTTTCTGTCGACTTCGTCCGGTTTCGTTTTGTTTTTCCAATTGTAACTAGTGCGGGCGGGCAAGATACCGACTCGTCTTTCTTTTGAACTCGGTTAGAACCCCCTACTCTTCTTCATTCTCCCGTTATATAGCAAAGACTTTTCCGGCCCGTAGCGTCCTTGTTAATTATCGTATCGAGTTACCGAGGGGTTCAAATGAAAGATAAAAAAATGCCGTCGAGAGGTGAAAAAATTTTTTTTCATCAACTCCCTCCTTCATGCCTAAAATCGCGAGCAAAAAATTATCCATTTTTTCCGTATTGCTATCTTTTAGAGGATGAAAAAGTGAACAATTTGAGCCCCGGCTAGTTGCGCTAGCTTAATTAGTACAGAAGTTACAAGCATTTCAATAATATTTGTTTCTCCCCATACCACCCCCACCTTAAAATTACGCGTTATTACCCTTTTATTCACAAAAAATTAAGACCCTATCTCCACTGCCTCTCGAGAAATAATTAAAACCGTTTACAAGTTCTTTAGATAGATTCCCTCTCCTCCACTGCCGCCTGGGTTGAACATTTCATGCAGGAATGAAGGGGGGAACTGATTTCATCGATTGGGAAAAAAAATTACTCGATTTCATCAGTCTGTTTTTGAAAGCACGATCGACTCCGCATTACTTGAGTTTTTTCCTGAGAATGGATCTCAGTGGTGCGAATCGTAAGTATAAAATTATTCACACAGTCAACGGGCTTTAAAATGTTCTAGAATTGTAGACCTAAAAACTAGTACCTGATCGAAGGATTTTTGTGTCAAAACTTTTAGTTTTTATAAAAAATATAAAAGCACTTTTTTCCTTGAAAATTCCCAGAAGCCTCAATTCACTTTCTTCAGCCGAGAATTTTATTTTAATGACGTTACAATATTATTATTAAAAAAATTTACCATCAGATCCAATTTTCTCTGAAACTATTTAGCTTTGGTGAAATATGATGAGTGTCTAATTAAAAAAAATCATAAAATTATCTAAGAAATAGCAACAACAATTCAAGAAATATAATATGACTTGGTTCATTATAAAATCTCCAAATACTGAAATTTGAAGATTTCCAGTACCCAGTTTTTCTGGATAAATCGACGTTTCCATACTTTCGCATACTCTGTATTTTGATTCAAAACTGTGTAGAAAAACGCTTATCCATTTGACAAAATAAGCACGAACAATAAAGTGTGTTCATGATAGCTTTAAATAGAAACATTCTAGTTCTCAGCATAATGTATTTAATGACTTATACACAAATAATGTTTATCATCAGTTAAAGCTAGTGATAACGAGCACCACATTTAGCAAAAATCCGACTATGTAATCAGCATGCTGCTTCGATTTGAAACATATTATCGATAATAACGAGCAAACATGGACACGGCCAACTAGGTGCATCGAATAGTTCAATTCGAATTGATTATAGAAAACAATGGTGAAGCGAGTGGAATACGAGGTTGTTTCTCGCTTATCGCTTGCTATTGTAGAACCCCCATTATAATTGCAAAAAACGAACGACGGCCATATCGAATAATGCAATTTCTGTATTTACATAGTCCTCGATACATTATGACACCGTGAAAATATTGTGTGGGAAATATTTACTAGCCTATGTTACTATTTGTTCGGAAGCTAAAACTCACCACTATACAAACAAAACAATAATGGGCTGTTGCGTATATTTACTGCGTATATTTACTGCGCTAGACAGGCCTCCATGTCTTTTATATGATTAATTTTAATATTGGGTGTACACATTATTTCAGTCCGTTTTCAAAGACAGCTCCGGCTTTTGGCAGTTTCAGTGAGGTTAGACATCTGCCAATAATTTTCCGTTTATATCTCTTTGAGTTTCATACAAAAACCTTGTTTTTACAGTGTTAAAATTGTCGAATTTCTCCAAGACTTTTCACCGAATTCCCAAGCGAAGACTCCTGTACAAGTTAGAAATGCCTTTCCTCAAAAAAGATCCGTTAAAAATGGTGTTCCACAGGGCTCAGTACTGGGCACACTACTGTTCTCAAAATACACTAGTAATCTACAGTTCCCGTATCCAGTAAAATAACGCTATATGCAGATGACTCCAAAATATACGACAATCCAATTACAAATCATCAGTCTGTCCAAAATGACTTATGTTCTAATTCTTCAATGAATAATCTATAATTACCATCTGCTGGTCGAGGCCTGAAAAACCTCGAAATAATTCACAACAGTATAGAACAGAAATTGAGGAATTATTTTGTAACAAAACACTAACAATTATGGCTGTAGCTACCGATGAAAACTGTACACCACTTAATTTGAAAGCCAATTTACCAGAGGTATTAACTCCAAACCTACGACAGATGGAAACTGAATGGAACGAAAAGATATTGCATGGAAGGTTCGCTGCTGCTCTGAAAAAAGATATGGTTAGTATGGAATACTCTGTAAAATACTTACAGAAAGGCAGGCTTATGGGTAAAACTGAGGGCTTTATAGCTGCCATCCAGGATTAGGTCATTCCCACACGATCGTATATGAAGCATGTCATCGGCAATGATATTGACAACATCATGTGCAGATTATGCGTAAAACAACTGAATCAATACAACACGTGGTCTCTGGATGCAGCTACCTTGCCCTAACCTATTACCTAGAAAGACACAATCAAATCGCCAAAATAATACACTAAGAACTCGGTAAATTAGCCGAGCTCGTTAAAGATATTCAACCGTACTACAAGTACATGCCGCGAACAGTATTAGAAAATGAATCATTCAAGCTTCTATGGGATTTGCCCATTTCCACTGATAAAACTATCCTTCATAACCGGCCGGATATTATATTGTTAGATAAGAAGGACAAACAGCAATCCTTATTGATGTTACCGTACCCCTAGATGAGAACATGGCAAAAGCTTACACGGTGAAAATAATGAAATACCAAGATCTATCCTTAGAAATAAAAGATATGTGGAAGCTTAAAGACGTTAAAACATACCCAATTGTGATGTCTGCGAACGGATTAGTGCACAAAAATCTGCCTTTACATATAGAAGGACTCGGACTGTAAACGTCTTCCATTGAACTGGCTCAACGGGCCTGTATACTAGGCACATGCCAAATTGTGCGCCGACTGCTAAATAGATAGTCCTTGCCTCAAAGTGACGCCGCATTAAATATTAAACCAGGGAAACTTGTGGAAAAAAACAAAAATACTACTAGAGGCGAACTCTTCCCTGAGACCGAGGGTTTCACGAGTGCAATCCAAGATCAAGTGGTTAGTACCAATAACTATAAAAAGTTTATTATTAGAGGCCCAAACACAAATTCGGACAAATGCAGAAAATGTCATCAAGTGTCGGAAACTATTCAGCACATAACATCTAGGTGCAGCTTATTGGCGAATACCGATTACCTCCATCGACATAATCAGGTCTGCAATATTATCCATCAAAAGCTAGCCAATAAGTTTGGACTTATTAATACTTATACTCCATACTACAAGTATCAACCCCAGAAGGTGCTTGAGAATGACCAATTTAGTCAGGCCCATTATCACCGACAGATGAATAACAGACCTGATATAGTGGTGGTGGATAAAGTAATCAACTCGGTCCTTCTGGTAGACATTGCGATACCAAATAACAACAACATCTTAGATAAGTATCAGGAGAAGGTAAGTAAATATGCAGACCTAGCTTATGAGATCCGACAGATGTGGCATGCAGACAAGGTCGAAGTAGTCCCAGTTATATTATACATCTACATGGCTTGTTCCTAAATTACTTGAAACAAGCTTAGCTAAACTGGAACTTCATAAGAACACCTACATCGACCTCCAGAAAGCGGTCATTCTGAACACTTGCTGCACGGTAATAAAATTTTTACAGGTGCGACGATAGAGCCCAACCCTTTTGATGCTTGCATCCGGGGTGGGTGAATTTTATCCAGCTAATTGGCTGAGATAGTGAGTGAAATAATAATAATAATATTTATTAGTTTTATAAATATTTCTTAAAACAAAACTATTTTACTATTAGACTTCGGGCGTTGTTTAATTTACTATACTTTTTATTATTTTTAGGAGAACTGTATGATTTTTATATCAACATTATTTACTTTTGTTGGTATATGTAAGAACTGTAATATTTTTATACCAGCTGTCTTATATTATGCACCTTTGCTGATTTAAAAACCATCAACTATTTTTAAAACATTTCTTTGTTTATTTAGTCTATACTTTCCTTACCTGACAGACAGAGAATAGAAAGTATGTTTTCCAAAGCTGTCAGTTTTTTATTGATTTCTACTCATTGTAGTTACATGGAAATACAATTTACATAAATAGTTAGTTACTACAAGTGGTAGAAAATTCCTTTTTTTAGTTTTTATGTGATTATGTCAAAAAATTTCCACTTCAAATTCGCTGGTGGGTACCTACAACCAAAAAATTTCCGATACATGTGTTGCCATGGTGACCTGTCAAAAAAAACCCAGTTTGATTGGTTAGAAAGTACTGCTGTGGAATTTTCTGTCAAAGATCATGGCAACCGGCTTCGGTTTAAACACAAAAAAATACCAGTACGTGCAAAACAAAATAATTTTTACCGCTTAGAGAAATGAATAAAAATTATTCACCCTCCTTTATTAATGTATAACTTATAAACACTGATAAATAGTTAATATTTACAATCAAGCACTTATGAATGACTATCAGCACATTTAAATTATTTCTGAGATGTTATCTGGTAATAATAATTATTATTACCCACGGCTGTAGTTCTAATTAATTAAACGGCGAATATGAGATGCAACACCTACAGAAAAATTAATTAGTAGATATGATAGTTATTAATAAGATGCATATTTACTTCTTCAGACAAATAAATTGGACGGTTTAATTAAGTGTTATTTTTATTTTGATTTTACGATTATACGGAAATATAAATAAAAATATATTTGAGTTTGTCCTACACCTACACATAATCTCATTGAAATCGGTATAACGACGTCACGTTTCGTTGTGAGTAAGACATTAAATCAATATTAAACATTGAATCTTAAATTTGAAATAAACTAATCTAATAACAATCTAGATCATAAGTATCTTAAATTAGTAAAACTATCACTAAAGTTTGAGTAGTCGAACGGGTTACAGTGTGAAATTGAAAAAAAAAAGTAATATAATAAAGAAACAAAAAATAAAACCTTTTTTCTCATGGGGGGAGGGGGGAGGGCAAATGTAACAATGAGTATAGTTGGGAATTTGAGGCCTTCTAGGAAGCGTTTTAAAGATGCTCTATACAACTCGCGAACATCCAAAAAACATGAAATCCTAAAATCCTATGAAAAATGACCTGCCGGATTCGAATTTTTTGTTCGCCCTTTGATCTGGAATTGCGAAATGTGTCAAAACATGACATTTTTTAAAAAACTGAAAATTTTCCTTAAAATAATATTTTTGGCAAACTAGTGCTTAACTTTGTTAATTGGTGTCCGATCGTTATGAATTTTGGATATGATATTTCTCAGTACTTTCCTGACGCATAACAACAAAAAATATAGGACGTCTCATAAAAGCTACGTCATTTTTTTTTTCGCTAGATGACACAAAATATCGTCATTTTGCAGAGTAAAATGGTGAGTCGAGAAAACTTTTTTATCTTTAGAGATAGTTAACTAGAATAAGCGAGAAAAATGTTGCCAATAGAGCAAGGAAACTTTTTTACTTTAACTTTTTTTCATACGACGTTTAGTTTGGGTTGTGTACTTTTTTAAAATCGAAGGAAATTGAATCGGTGCGTCGCATCTCTTGGCATTAGCACTGTGAGATGCTGTGGATGCGAATAAAGCGATCAGTGTGTCAAAGAGAGTAAACACCGCAGCCTTCTTCCTACGCGCAACAAAGATGACGCGCATTACAATATTATTAGGATACTATAGGAGGTATAGAGCGATTTAGGAGATTGAGAAACGATAGGAATAATAATAATAATTTTTTTACAAGCATAAAATACAATATTATTATTATCTAATTAAAATATTTATTTTACAATGCATTTTTCCTCACACTAGCAACTTATATTCCATCTTACATTTTCAGGCATTTTCACCTGTTACCACAGTTAAATAATTTACATTTGCAAAATGGAGTAATTTTTAAAAATATTATTTTGAGAAAAGAAAACAAATCTGAATTCTATAAGGCTGTCTTAAGAAAAATTAAAGATGTACCTGTTGAGCTCTCAGGCACTTGTTACCACAGTTAAATAATTCACATTTGCAAAATCGAGTAATTCTTTAAAATGTAGGTTTTGCCTCTTTGGACATTAATTTTTGGCAATATACAATTATTGTCTTTGCGTTCGTAACCAAACTTTAGAATTTCAGGCTTTATGCCGTTTTGAAAATTGCGCGTTGCCCTTCTCAGATGAAAAATAAAAGAATCTTCCGTCGGCGGCAAATCCCTAAGAAAAGGTCATTATTAAAACCTTATTTACTAGTATAATAGTATAAACTTCCATGATATATTTTGGTTCCAAAATATTCATCTCATCTGGTTCTTGAGACAACACTAATTTTAGGGCTCTTTTTTTGCCTTTTCTAAACGGAAAGCTAACAGAATCACATCCAGATAAACAATATATTGACAAGAAATTGTCTGCTAATATTTTAACATCCAGATGCTTTAATGATTGAGAAACATGGGATAAATTTATTTTATCTTTCCATCCAAATTTCGACATCTAAGGTAACCGAGAAAAACATTGATAAAATAAAAACATCTGTGTCCAATTAGTAAATAACAAATACATTAAACATGTCTGTAAAAAAATTAATAATTGCAAATATTCTAGTATCAGCTTCCTCATGCCCATAGTAAACTGTAACTCTTCAACCACTTTCGAGTCCATTTTTGTGCATTTTATTGTTCTTTGATTATCTTCTGACATTCCTGCCAATACAATTTCAATTTGATCAGGTACAACATAATTTTCTTTCATTAGTTTTTTTGCTAAATATGCCAAGAGGTTCTTTTTATTATAAGGATTTAATGTAAATTTCTTCCAATCAAGTTCGTCTCGTATTTCGCATGTTTTAAAATGACAATTTTTCGATATTCTATATCTTTCTGTTTGCTTTAAGCTTTCTTCAAAATTGTAACGATCACCAATGCGTACTATTGTATCACAGATATGAGGCTTTAACTTTAATAGTAAAGACACGTATTATAAAAATACTTCTCGAAATTTTCTGCTATTAAAATTTTGATACCGCTGAATAAGTGCCATTATATTTTTTATATAAGCTGTGTTAAAAGTGTCCTTTCTTCTATTGTTATGCAGGAAAGCTCAACAGGTACATCTTTAATTTCTCTTAAGACAACCTCATAGAATTCAGATTTGTTTCCTTTTCTCAAAATAATATTTTTAGGAATATTTTCAGTGATTTTAAAAATGTCATGTTTTGACACATTTCGCAATTCCGGATCAAATGGCGAAGAAAAAATTCGAATTCGGCAGGCAGTTGTATAGAGGTGGTCGAATTCAGCACCTCAGATTCCTGACTAGTAATAAAATAAAAGAAATGGATGCAAAATTAGAAAAATAAAATCGTAAAACAAAATCTACAATGACCAAACAATTTTAAACCGAAATTATGTGATCACATAAGTAAAACAATCTGATATATATTAAATTAAAATGTAAACAAAACGTTATAAATAATTATTAAAAATTACAAAAAATAATTTTATACTTACCAATCATAACCTACTAATAATAATTTATAGAATGAAATATAATAAGTGGATATTTTCGTGATTGTTCAATAGTAATTTATGTAGATAGAATTAGTGGGAAGCAGTCAATAGAAGAAATCGTACTAATTTATCTACTATTGACTGCTTCCCACTAATTCTATATACATGAATGAAATATATGTATATTTAATTATTATTGTTTTTCTCTAAATTTGTTGATTGTTTTATTACTATATGATATAAGCATAAACTGAAATTGTTTAAGTTAAATTCGTCGTAGATCAAATATGTTGTGTCTAAGGCTATGAGACACAATAAAAAAATTAAATACATTTTATAAAAATATTCAACATAAATAAGTAAAATAAAATTCAGTAAAATAGTGATAATAAATATCGAGGTTTTTAAATTGAATAAGGAGAAATACATTTAAGAAAAATAAATTCTTAATAGATCATTCCTAACCTTTGAGGCTTCTATATTTTCCAGTTTCATTTTTTTATTTTAATTGAAATTACGTCACCTTATTTAAACACTCTAACCCTAAGCTCTTAAATTTTATAACATTTAATTTTTGTTAATGAAAAAGACAATATTTTTTTTTAATTTTAGTGCCTTAAACTTACTAAATATTATTTTTATTTTCTCGTAGATGTTTTTTGTGGTTGACTCGACATAATTTTCTTACTGAAAATGTACTAATGTCAGGAAACAATCATTGATACTATAATTTTTATTAAATACAATAACTTTGCAGTGATTTACAACTTATACATTATTATTAAAATATTTGAACTTTAACCTATTAGGTTTGCCGATGTAAATGATTTATACGATCCGCTTGTGATTATCGTATATAATTATTAATATCCATGGCATAATTTCTCTTTTCATACTATATCTAATTACATGTTTTAGTTTTGTATTTATTAGTATATTTACCCAAAGTGTTAATGAACAGCAATTGTTATTGAGATTCTTTTCTTTTTCAATTTTTAAATTTTATATATAAATATAAATTTACCATAGGAGAAATATGTAAACCTTTTCATAGAAGAGTTAGTAATAGTAATAATAATAATAAACTCCCTTCAACGGCTATTATTATTATTTGCCGTGGCTCTAATAAACATCAATCATACATTAAAAACAAACAATTCAAAAAATCAAAAATATTTGATTGGGATTTTAGCAATACAGTACAATGAAACTCTTCTAGTTTATTAAAAGAATCTAAATAGTAATGAATCTGTTTCTAATTGTTCGGTCGATATTTAAAAAAATGGATGCAAAACCGGTTGCATACTAGTTGTATCGGCGATCAGATCTTAATACTTTTTAAGACTATAAATACAACCTAACCGAACTTAACCTAATAAATGTATGTAGAATCGAAAATAAACATATCACTTATTAAGACAATAACTTCTTATGTCTGTAGGAAGTATTTTTTTCCAACTTTTAAGTAGAAAGGAGGTGAGGCTTATAGGTCTATATGACTTTGGTTCCTCTTGAGGGCGTTTGCCACTCAGGAATAAAGCAGACCCTAACCTGTCTCCATCCTTTTGGGATATAGTTCAAGATATAGCTCATCTTGAATATCTTAGTTAGGTGAGGAATAGAAGGTATCAGAGCCCTGTTGTAGAAGGGGTGGAAAGATACTAACCTCTCCAGGGAATTTGTAGGGCTTAAAGATATTAATCGCCCATTTAATTCAATTTTCGTGAAGATCTTTCCCGCTAGGTTTTTTGATACTCTTGATGTTCTGTAGACAGATTCATCCTTAATGAGTGCTGAACCAGGAAAATGAGCATCTAATAAACATATCATGCTTTCCACTATGGTTCCAGTGAACTCTCCGTTTGGCTTTTTTAGAAATCCGATACCATTAGAGAGGTCCTTTGAGATTACTTTTTGGAGGCATTACTGCTGCGGCTAAATTGCCATGTTCTTCTCTTAGACCTTCTGAGCTCTTTATTATATTTCGTTAGAGCCTTTTGTAGTCATCCCAGTTGCCTAATTTTCGGCTCTTTTAAAAGCTTTGCACGTTAGCGCTTTTAAGTTGCCGAGTTCCTTGTTCCACCATGGCACATCTCTATTGACGACTTTGGTCTTCCTCGCCCACATCACCGAATATGGTTTTCACATGTGCCTTCGTTTGCATGTCTGGACGCACCTTTATTATTCGACAGAGCTGGACCTGGTCCCGCTCAGCTTCTATATCGAAGCTTCATCAGAGACATGCCAGTTCTGTATTAGGTTTGTAGTAAAGCAACTAGTTAGTGTGATGTCAAGCATCTCTTTCCTATTTGCAGTGATAAAAGTAGGTTTATTACCTCTATTAATAATGTCTATATTGGATTTAGCCAAATATTCTAAAAGGTACTCACCTCGTTTGTTCGTGTCTGTGCTACCCCATACTATATTGTGGGAGTTCACGTCACATGCAAGAATAAGTTGCCTGTTCTTTTTGTTGCACCATCTGATGAGGCTTATAACTTCCTCTGGCGAAGTCTTGTCTTCCTCACCTGGAAAGTAGACAGATGCTATTATTATACTCCTTTTACCCCTTACGGTATGAAACTCCACTTCAGCTTTTGCTAATTCTCTTGTAATAAACTCTGGAACAAAAATAAATCTAAGTTTTTTAGAAAGGAGCAAAGCTGCTCTTGGCGTGTCAAGCATTTGTGAATAAATCAACTTACATGTATTGTTTGTCAGTCCTTTGTGAGCCCATGACTCTTGAACGAGTCCAATACCGGTTAGGTTTCTGCTGAAGCTCCTGCTAAGTAGGTCAGGTCAGGTCAGCTTTTGCATGATGGAGATTTTTTACAAGCTTCTCTTTATGTATAAAATCGAGAAATTAAAAAAAATTGACTTAGCTCTTACATCCATATAAAATTCTAATTTCACTCCACTGCTACTATCCCAGCTAACTGCTATGCTTTACCGTGTATTTACCCTTAGCCAGCCTAAGCTGTTTCCACCGCACACCAGCTTGGAGGTGGAGTTGGACTTATCATTTTTACGATTTAATTGAAAGGTGTTTCCAAGTTACATTTAAAATTTAATTGGACCTTATTTAGGTAAGATATAGGTATTTGGGTGCCGATATATTTTTTCTTTATTTTCGATTTCCTAGTTACACAATTATCACGTAATTGAATTTTCCTAAAATTAAATTAAAATTTTAAAAATATTATGCATTGACTTCTACAATGTCAAGCTAGCTTTCGCCATCTTGAATCTTCTTGCTATGGATTACGGGCAACGTTTTTGTTTTGTAAATAAAAATTCTCGAAAATGTATAATTGTATTCTTATCCATTATTGAAAAAACAAAATTTGAAAGGGTAACGAATCGATAATCCTTTAAAACTGTGCTAGTTGTTTGATCTACGAGCTGCCAAAGTTGTTCCCCACAGTTATAAACTTTGTAATTTCACTCAAGTCAGAATCATCACCTTCACGCTTTCGTTTGATGCCAGCAAACGGCTCAAATAAAATTGCAGGTTTCGCTTCACCGCCTTAACTGTACGGTTTCTTCATCGTGTACATTTATTTTTCAGGGCTACGAGAGAAAATATATGGAGCCAATCTCTTTCAGCCTTGAATATATTCCTTAGTTCCGGGGCTAGACATCTTTAAAAAATTGATCCCGAATATTGAATTTGCTTGGCAAATTGTGTGTTGTTTTATTCTGAATGCGGAGTTTCTTCCTAACACTAGCAACGTATAATAAGAAATTTTCATTCTTCTTCATTTCACCTGTCCATTCGACTTTTGTTGTTTTTCTAGTTCTAACTTTTGGGCTTCTGCAATAAAAGTTATGCTTATAATTTCTTGATTGTAAAATTGGACGAAATTTGGTATGACACACGACATGAAAAGGAAGTACTCTCAATCCTGATGAATTTTGGTCAATTTTTCACGGTTTTTCCGACTCACAGACGCCACTAATGTAACCACGTGATAATAGCCGACAGAATCGTCCGCTTGAGCAATCCTTATAGTGTAATTCTAGACAATCTTGCTATGACAATTCGACTTCTGGAACGTGAGTTATAGTTTATAACTCACGCTCTGTAGTTATTAGTATTGTTAATTGCATAAAATCAATTAGATAATAATTGTATAATTCAATAGGAGCAGATAAAATAATTTACTCACTGATATTTCCAAAAATAGTGTCAATATTTTTGACAACTGGTCATATAACTTCCTGCATATTCAACAATTCAAAGGATCACGGTAAAGAACATGGTTTGCAAAAGAAAAACATTTTTGTAGATTCTATAAATAAACCGTATAAATTATTGTTAGTTTATTTTCTATTTATTGGAATTCGGTCAAGAGATAAGTTGTTTATTTTGTAATTAATAGTTGTTTTTCGGATTTTATATGAATCTTCGTTCTTAACGAGAACAAGTAAAACAATAATTCTTGGCCATAACCCATTAAATAGAAAATAATTTTATAAATATCGATCATTAAACAAAAAAATTAATTTCAAAATAGTTATTTTTCTGCAACCGTCTCGAAAACAAAATTTTCGGTATGATTTATTAAATCGAAAGTACCAATTTACACAAATCGTACCGAAAGTAGCATTTTCGGGACGATTTTTTTCACTTTCGGAACGATTTCTTTACTTTCGGTACGATTCGAGTTACTTTCGGGACGATTTTGGATATCTAGTAGGCGGTTTTGACAATAACATGAACTTGTATTTTATTCTGACAGCGCCTGTCATGAAACATTGGTGTGTGTTTTTTCGCTTTTCAAATCAAAAAAATGGAAATAAGTAGTGAAATGATTCCACATGAGATTAGTGAACCTGCTAAGCGGATACTTATGAATTATTGCGTAAGTAATGTATTCATAAGAGTGATTGTTATATGTAATTGTCTAGATATATAAAGTTCATACGTTATTATCAATCGATATCCTTTTTAACATACAAAAGTGATTTCACGGGACTCGCCTACGGCTCGTCCTGGAAATTTCCTACTCTTCCCGTAAAATATCACTTTCGGAACTTGTTACGTAAATTACTATTGTATCACTATATGAGTACTCGCAAAATATTTTCTTAATTCTCTCAAAAGTTCACAAATTTTATCCTTTATGTTATAAATAAAAAGCATTATTCAGTGCGCTATCTTACTTCCACAAGTTAACTTGATGTAGAATCTTTACTTGAGCTGTCATTAACGGCGTCTTGGAAATTGTACGAAATTCACAATTCACTCTTGCGCGCGCACACATAACACCAAGTCCGATTTAAATTCTTTCAATTTTTTACGCTCTGATGGTAAATAGGATTTCCAACGAGATGGGTGTTCCCTGTCGCTCGACGTTATCCTCAATGGAGTTTGTCAGCTCGTTCTCTTGAGTATGCAAACTCTTTGAAGACGAAAACATCAAAGAAATTTATATTGTACTGCTGTCGATAGGTCATGCGTTTTAAGTTTTAATTACGTAATAAACAATAAAAATTTACTGTTGCTAATTATACTAAAATTAATACTGAATACGTTAGGGCTCGTATTATTTAATATAATTAACATCTGCCTATGTTATTTAGGAATATTAACTGTAATTATGCGACTTCTATTTTTAGCCATTTTAATAGCAGGAGGCAAACCGTTGCTTTAGATCACAAAAACATTGTTATAGCTCACACAAAATCAAAACCATTGCTGGTCATCAATTTCATTTTTGGCCATCACAGCTCCACACAAATAGATTTTATAGATGGCACAGTTATGCCGATTTGTTGCCCTAGATTAAATATGGAAGATTACTATTCTGGCCACAAACGACTTCGTTGTGTAAAATACCAGTGAGTAATATGTCCTGTTGATATAATAACAAGATTAATGGAAGGCTTTTGTGGAAGACGCCACGTTGCAGGAATATTTAAAGACTGAAATTTAGCGACAATCTGTATGTTTTGACAGAAATATTGATATGTCTATATGCAGGCAGGCCAAAAAAATCTTGTTCAACCCAAAGAGATTTTAACAATTCCTTAAGTGTATTAGGAACATTTGTTGAGTGGGGTTTTCAGAAAATAATGTTCTATGGAAAAATATGTAATTATTATTACTCTGTACCATTGTGATAAACGTGTTAAAGCCCCTCCACACTGTGGGCCAGGCAGTGGCCCAATCCTGCTGGGCCACTCTGTAGACAGGGGTTGGCTTGTGTTGATCATATTGGGCCAGGATATTGGCTTCTGTTGGCTATCGGAGCGGTTTTTAATACACATCAAAGCAGGCCAACATGCGTGTACCAAGTGCGCAGTAGATGTGACGGTGGTTGGCCCACTATGCCATTACGCCAATATTGGTGACCAATGCGTTGGCCTACCTTGGCCCATAGTGTGGAGGGGCCTTTAGAATGGATCTCTTATGATTCCTTGAAATACACTCTGCTTCCAATATAATTTGTCTTAATGAAGAACTTCAAGCAAAAAAAATATGTTTCGTATTCTTCCACTCTATCCCTAATAATCCCTGTTCTTATTTGTGAAATTACGATACCATTAAATAAATGAAGAAACTTTATAATTTTAATTTAATCTTTTTTCGGGTCCCTCCTTTCTCAATTATTTCGTGAGATTCCCGTCATCAATGACATGTTGAAAGAATTAGTGGAAGATAAATAGCACTAGCACTTCCTATAAGTTTTTAAATAACTTTTAAATTAATTGAAAAAATCACAAAATTAAATGGCAAATTACTCACGATAAAATCCTTTATTCTTGGATCCGCTTTAGAACTTAATATTAAAAAAACGAGACAATTTTTGTTTGATAGAATGCTTCTGTTGAAATCAAGCTATTAAAAATTTTATGAAGTGTAACCGCCACAGCTCACGGCGAAATGAGAAAAAATGCCGAGAGGCTGTCTCGAAGCTTAACAGAATTAATGATAAAATTGACTTGACAAAAGCATGATCGGCAAGCATACCGCTGGAACGGTTAATTTTACAAAGGTACTGCTTACTATCGCGCTCACGTTAACGAATCGGATAGAGTAAATACGACAGTACTTAGCCAACTAATTTTTGCCATTGGTCAAAATAAGGAGATCAATTTTTTCATTCTTTCGCATAATTAAATAGTATATTCTGCAACATGTGTTGCAGACTGTACTTTTTCTACAACTGTACAAATTTAAAGAATACAAGTAATGTAACTTAATATTTATTTTTATGGTTAACAAAACTAAAATAACATTAAAGTATCCTACCTCTTAACAGTTAAATAATTTTTTTAATTTTATTTTTGAATTTCTTTTCCATTCCATAAATTTTTCGTATGCCAATTTATACTTTTTTCTTTAAATTATCAGCAACAAAGCTAGCGTTACTTTTGCAGCTTTTTGCAATATCTCTGGCGGAGTATTATCAAAATCTTCACTTCTGTGATTATAAATAGGTCTTATTAAAATAATATTTAATAGAAATTGCGATTTTTATCAAAGCACGAATGAAAACTACCTTAAGAATTTAAAAAACTTTTACTATAATTTGACAGTTGTGACAACTATTTAAAGCTGAACAGCAGCCAACTAAGTTTTTGTCGATTTTTGTTGATTCTCCATATATATTGTATGTGGTGTGGGCAAAGTGCCGTGAGGAAAAATATTCCCGCACAGTATGAACAATACATGGTTTTGAAATTAAGTAAGCTATGAGAAATATGCTACTTTTCATAGCAGTTGTATAAAAACGGTGTTTATTATAACTTTTTCATTGAATTTGAAGGATGCAAATAGCTGATCGGTTCTGTCAGTGACTACAACACAAAGCAATAGAACAGAAGTGTAAGAAATGTCCTACAAATAATAATAATAATAATAATGTTTATTTACTAAAATACAAAAATATACACATTTATTAAATATTACACAATGTAAATAAACTAGGAATGTCACTAAATCTGTTCACTGTACCATGTACAATGACAGATTGTGCGTGACATACATATAATATATATAGAAAAAACATAAATGTAAGAATATATGACTATATACATAAAACTAATAATATACATAATAATTTAATTTTTTTTTTAATTTTAGCGAAAGAAAGAGTGATCCAAATTATAGGAATCCAAAACGTACTACCCATCTATTTTTAACGCTTACAGTTTTTAATTTTTTTTTGTATACTTTATTCTATTATATTATGGAAAAAGTGACGCGGCATTTTTTTTATAAATTCTTTTGTAGATTTTTTAAATTTTTTTATTGATTTTATTTCTCTAATCTCTGATGGAATACTATTAAAGATTTTTGGTTCTAGATAGCTGTAACTGTTTTGTCCAACTGATTTATTCATTCGTGGCGGCAAGAAATTTTCTCTATTCCTTGTGCCATATTGATGTAAAGCTGTCTGAAGTTCATTTTGATTTTGGAATTGATGGGTGAGTATTGCTTGATAGAATAATTGCCTTAAATCAAATATTTGAGTTTCATGATAAACATTTTCAGTAGGATATCTTAGGTTTTTGTTAAGCATTATTTTTAAAAAACTTTTTTGAATAATTTCTATTGGCTTTAATTGAGTTTTAGTGACTCCACCCCATCCGATTATTCCATAACTGAGATGAGATTCAAACAGGCTGTGATACAAAATTTTTCTTTCTGGTAATTTTAGGATTGGTGATATTTGTATGAATTTAAATAATACACTACACAATTTGTTTAGTAAGTATTGAATATGCTTATCCCAACGCAAGTGATTGTCTACTACTATACCTAAATATTTTATTTTGTTTTCAGATAATAGACTTGTACCGTCCCCGATAGCGATATTTTGAAATTGGGGAAGACCTGAAGCTAGACTGCAGAAGTAAGTATACTGTTTTCTTAAAATTAATAGATAGTAATTTGTAGTCAAACCATATTTTTATTTTGGGAAAATCTTCTTCAATCAACTGTTTCAAGTTATTCCAGTCAGAAGTTTCATAGTACATTACTGTGTCATCAGCAAAGCTAATAATATTTGCCTTACTTTCAACTAAAAAGAGATTGTTTAAGTATACAATAAATAGCAGGGGTCCCAAAACTATTCCCTGTGGTACACCACATATAACTGTTTGATCTTTGCTGATGACATTTTGTATTTTAGTTTTCTGTGTTCCGTTACTTAAATACGATTTCATTAAATTATAGGCTATACCCCTTATACCCATATCTTCAAGAGCATTTAGTAAATGCCAGTGGTCCACAGTGTCGAAAGCTTTACCCAGGTCTAAAAATATTCCTATTGATGGCTTTTCTTGTCAATTGATTGGTAAATTTTATTATTATTAAATATCACTTGGTTTTTTTAAAAAACACATACATATCACAGCAAGTAAATATGTTATTCCGATAATAAAATACCAAATATTATTGAACACAACTATTAATTAAAAGCTAGAAGAAAAAGGTAAGCCAAATGCCTATATTTGTCTTTTCCGGACAGTTCACAGTTTACCGTCCGAAAAAGTGCGAAAAAGTCCTAGGCCGAAAAGTTGTTGTTCTTGTTATTGTGCACTGTATCGAATTTGACGGTTTTCGACATATTCGAATAAAAAATTATTTTTATGCTATTATTTATGTATTCCATTTCCAGTTTCATTTATGTAGTATGAAGCATCTTAGACAAGATATGGTTTTCCAAATAGAAGGTAACTAGTTTTTCTGTCACATAAGATGTTTATACTCGACTTGTCAGGTGTACTTTGTAAATTCTGCTTGTTAAAACGTTAAAGGAATGGAAGGGACTTCAAACGCGCACTGTATAGATTTCGCAAATACATTCTGAAAGTAAAAACCCGTTAGCGTATGCTTAGACAGTTTCGACAGTTTTTTCGAATCGACAGCCGAGCAGGCATGGCCTCTTCATAAAGACCTGCTTTCAAATATGTTAAGAAAAACTCGTCCGTGGAGAAATAGTCGAAAGTTAAGCTGCGGCCGTTCGTTTTACAAGTTTTTACTTTTATATACTTATTCGGTGTAAGTGACCGAGAAGATGTCCATCGGGTTCAGAGATACCGCTAAAAAGATAAAAAATTGAAAATTTTTATGTTGCAGGTACCGTAAATTTTTTTTTGGTAAATAACAATTATGGGAATGTTTTATGGTTTTGGATATTGTCTAATAGTTGAAACGAAAAATTACAATTTTATTTTACACTTAATTATTAAAAGGATTAGGAATGTTTCAAAACAAGGAAATAATCAAAACATTTGTCGTCTTCCTGAGATAAATATTTTAGTTTTAGTTCGAGTGAATTCCGCATGCGGATATGTCACATTCTATACTAGAACCAAAAATGATTAAGAGTTTTAATTGCCCTGAAGGCAGTGGCGTGCTTATTAATTTTTGAGAGGGTTAAGAATTAACACCAAATAATAGTTAATTATTTTTACAATAAACTAAAAACTTTTTTTTTGATTTTATATTTTTTTGTATCTTTATCTATATCTGCATACATGCATGCATTTCTTCCAGTTTTCTGCAGTGACGCTTTGAATGGCTTCTTTAAGGTGATTTTGTACATCCGCCATTTTAAATGTTCTGTTTTCTCGTGCTACGTGTCCTTTTACTTGCGCCCAGATCAATTCCTCGACTTAACGCTATTTCATCAACTGCGAATTTTTTATATTTATAAACGTGTAGTTTTGTAATGTGTAGTAATTTAGTAATTTCAACTTTTTTCCATGATTATTTCGGTAATGGTTCTAAATGCCGACTATGATAGGGGCATTATCCATGACGATGACAGATCCAGGTTCCAAAAGTTGAATGATTATCTTCAAACCATTTTTCAAACATCTCTGCATTCATCTCCTCTTGGTAATCGCCAGTTTTTTTAGAAGAAAATATCAGTTAACCGTTTGGTAGAAATCCGCTGTCGCTTCCTACATGTGTAACTATCAGGTGGCTACCTTTTCCAGACGGCTGTTTTAACCCAGTTGACAACCCTTCATAAAGGCTTGCCGTGCACTGGTTATTTTTTCCATCCTGCCATAGTTGTTTGACCGTATGTCCCTGGTTAACCCACGTCTTATCCAGGTAGTAAATTTTTTTGTTAAGTTTTCGAAGTTCGTCAATTTTTCTGAGATAATTTCTTCTCCATAGTATTATTTCTGGACGTTCAATGAGAATGCTTTTCCTATCGACTTTTCCATATTTAAATTTCATTTCCTGTAATATTTTCCTCAAACTTTCTTTACTCATTTGTGGGATGAGTTCATGATCCCTAACAAACTCCATAACTTTTTGCAAAGTTGGCAGCTCAATTCTGAAAAAAAAACTGTGAATACTTCTACGTATGGCGGTTTTGACATTTTCATCAACGGCTGCTGATTTTAGTCCCATAGATTCTGCTTTTACTTAATATTTTGTAAATAGATGATTTGGGTACACCCGTGTAGTCACAGCACATGTCAACTAACTTATCTTTTGGACGAGGATGATCGCTTTCAAGACAGTGAAATACTCGAAGTACAATTTGTTTTTCATGTACTGACCGACACTTTTTACCTTTTTGAACGCGAGGACCCTGCGATGTCTCCCATTTTATGAGTACAATAAATAAATTGTTTAGAAATAAACGTTAAAACGTTAAAAATACACACAAATCACAATAAATACACAATAAATAATAATGTTTGAAAGCGACTATATTGTATCAGTACACAATCGAGACTGCCTCTTGACCAGACACTTTCTATTTGTCACTTATTATCTGTCTAAGCTAATCCCTGAATGCATTTATTTACCATTAAATCGTTATTCTAAATCGATGATACGTTCCTGGTAGAAACAGGTAGGAAACGGATTCTTACTTACTCGCTCGTTAAAATGTACTTATCAGTGAAACGGACAAAGATAGAAATATAGATCTGTACAGCGTTGCCATGAGTTGTCTAAAATAATAAGCAATAAATAAAATTAGTTATTTGAAATGGGGAGGAAATGATTTATAAGTATTACTCATTAATGAATTTTTTCCTAAATAATATTGTTTAATCGTACTTTTATTGTGTATTATCCATAATTAGACACAACCTTCAACTTTACCGTTTATGCTTTGATTATGTTAAAAATTAGTAAATTAAGAATGAGGTATGACAACGCTATTTTGCTTGTTTTATGGTCTTGTAAATTCTAAATTACTCTAGAACATTATTTGTTATAGCATAGGGTGAAATTTCAATATTTGTATTTTGAAATAGGTGAAGAGACTGTTGAATTCGATTGAAATGCATCGCATCGTCAGATCCATGCGGGACGAAATATTCGCAAACGAAATGGCAGCAGAAAATGTTGGGAGGGGAAAAGAAAGAGACGCTAAAATGTTAATTTAAAATATATACGATAGTTTTGGTGGAATTCGTAAAATGGATCATTTCAACCGAATTATAAATGTATAGCTGCTATAGGAGTTTTAGAAGAGGCTGAAATTCTGGCTAATTTCTACAATTGAAGATTATTAAAGAAAGACCAATATACAATAATAAGCAACAAAAACATATATTTATAGAAAAATACAAAAAGACATACATTTTCTTAACTTTTGTCCAACTTTATACTTCCTACAACACAACTAAATATATTATCAAATATTCACATGACACAGTCTTTCAAGTAATCACAGGTACGTAGGTAATAGATACAACTAGAAGAAAATATCAGTAGAGGAGTACTTCTTTGGCTTCGATAAGTAGACATATATTTTCGAGCAGCCACAATTCTATTCTTTGCCTGAATGTCTTCTTCATATAACTTTAGTTTTTTCCTTTGGTACTCCTCAGTCTATTTAATGTTGATTTTAGAATGAAGAGCCAGTTTCTCTATTGCTGCAATGGTATGGTTAAGTCTCTCCACTCTAACTATTTTCTTCCGTTTTCCTTTTTGTTTTGTATTTTGTTGTATTTCTTTCTTTTCATTCTGTGAGGTGGACTGAGTTTGGTCTGGTTGTGTATTTCCTTTATCTGCTAAATTGTTATCAACCACTAAGCTACTATAATCATAATCAAATTCATGCGTAGTGACATCTCCTGCCTGGCAAATAAGTAAGTGTTTGGTCATATTATGTTTTTTGACAGGGCAGACTTGACACAACTTTCTTCATTGTAATATGAGATTATTTTTACGTTCATTTTCTTGTTCGAAAAATCCAAGAATGCGAGATATTGTCAAGTTATTGTTTATCAGTTTAATATAAGTCACCACGGTCAATTTTGACTCTCTCCAACATTAAGTTTTGGATCGTGGCTTAATGGCGACTGTCCCAAAAACATAAAATCCAGAAAGATACGAATCAATTGCATATTTTGACAGATGTTCTTGACTCTGTCCAAAACTTAAATTAGAAAATAAGTTATTTTGACAGATGTTCTTGAATCTGTCCAAAACTTAAATTAGAAAATAAGTTGTAGTGACAAACCCATATTCTAAAAATTAAGGCTTTGTATCTGGTTCAGTAAAAAACTAAGCTTAAGGATTGTATACCTTTCAATGTTTATTATTATTTGACATCACGGTATATTGCAAAATATCATAGCCTATATCTGAACATCATTAATTAATTTCATTAAACTTTTATTATTTCTGACTGCTGATATTTATAATCAATACTTCATCAATCTATTCCGACATCTATATGAATATTACGATTTTTACCAATCAATAAAAATGCTTTTAATTTTCCGATATAACCTTTAAGTAAGTAATTACGCTAACATGATAGGAGAGATATTTAACACAAATTGAATCATTGTTTATTTAATGTTCTGTCATGTAATACTGGAAATGTTGCAATGTAATTGATAATTAATTATGTATTTTATAATATCTGCAGACCTCGATATTTTAATATCAGTGAAAATATAATTAATTATATTACCATGTATTATATTTTCACCGAACAAATTTGTTCGGTATCTGAGTTCGTTCTGTGTGTGTAGATTTTTTGTGTATATGAATTTTCAAATTCTGCCTTCAGTTTTTCCTTCCCTATCGTCGAAAATCTTAGCCTTGTCAGACCTTCTCAGTAGCACAGTATGTTGACCAAGATTTCATTGTCCTCCTGTCAGGAGCCGACCATGATCCTGGTTAGTTGATTATTCTGACCATTCTCGAGCTTGATTTTTCATCCAAGTACTGTTATATATTTTTTCAGCGCTTTCGCTATACAACAGAAAGGTTCTAAATCTATTGGGTCACATCGTGCTTCTTCTCTGGTTAGGGAGTCAGCCTCTTCATTGCCCTTGACCTGTGTGGCATGGTATCCAAACAGAGACAGTCTGTTTTGACTGCCCAACTCGTGTAGTTTTTCCAAGCAATCGCAGATAAGTTTAAAGTTAACTTACATGGAGCTGATTGCTTTTGTAGCACTTGACTGTCAGAGTATATAGAGATGGTCTTTTCTTTAAACTTTTGTCTTAGTAACTCTTCTGCGCAGTGATGTATTGCTGCAACTTCAGGATTCTAATTCTGCCTTGGCTATAGAATAGAACAGAATATTTTTATTGACCTTCATTATCATACAAGGCAAGTCATTCCAAACTGCAGATCCACGTGACGCACTGGTCAATGAGTTAGGTATTCATCAATTGAGTAAAAAGCGTTTTGTTGCAAATAGTTTTTAACTTTGTTTTTAAACCTGCTGTAAGTCGATTGCAATTTTAACTCTCGGGGTAAAGCATTGTAAATAGTAATGATAGTGATGAACTTCCGATTGTTTAATAAATTCCGATAAGTTTTTCCGAGTAAAAGTTGCACATTTAAATATGTAAATGGATGGAAATATCAAGATTAATGTATTTTTGAAAACATTTCTGCAAGTTTCCATGCATTTTAGATTAAACATTAGGCGAATGATTCTTTTTTGAGCAATAAATACCCGATTGCTTTCTACAGCTCTTCCCCATGAGATAACATTGTATGACAATTGAGAGTAAGCAAAAGCATAGTAAAGGTTTAGTAAACGTTGTTCGTCTAAGAAATATTTCATCTGGAATATTACATAAAAAGCTTTGTTGAGTTGTCCACTAATGTGCTCAATATGATGCTCGAAGCTCATACGTGAATCTAACCAAGTTCCCAAAAGTTTGGCGTGTGTCTCGAATTTAAATGGAAATTCATGTTTTATTATTTCCGGTATATGTCTTCGAAGATAGAAATTTAAATTAGTTGTTTTATTTTTATTAAGAATTAGAGAATTTTTGCAACACCACTGTTCCATATGATCTACTACACACCACGCATTTTCCCTGAGTTCCTCCAAGGTTCTACCTGTGACCGTTATTGTTGTGTCGTGGGCAAACATTGTAATTTTGCCCTTTTTTCATTACAGACAGCAGAAAAATTAGCGGCCCCAGAACAGAACCCTGAGGAAACCCCAGAGATACTGGATACATTTGTGAAATTTCCTACACGTTCTTCTATTTTTGAGCCGTCTGTGCATCAATTAGAGGGCCTCTTTTCCATACCTCTCTACCTGTGATGACCATTTTGAAGTTGTTCCCGAAACTGCTCTTGCGAAGTATCGCATCTGATGACATTCCCATTAAGAAGTTGGTTTCCAACTCTTTGTATAGCTCATTATACAACTTGCCGTGCAATGTACTTCTCTGCGCATACCCTCTGATCAAGCTACTAGTGACTACTTGAAGTGGATGCAATTTATCCTTCAGATTCCTGATTCTTTGGCCTCCATGGATCTGGTACTCTCATACTGATATCTAGTTAGCTTTGGAACTAATCCTTGAATAAAACTAAAAACGACCCCCCCCCCCCCCAAAGCAGCTTTGAGTTTGAAACTTTTTAGCAGCTCGTCCAGAAATTCTGAGACGATATATCACTAACTCTGATCTCGGTGATACTTTGTATGCGTTTGTTTTTGGTCGTGCTGCACCAAATTTTTTTTATCATTAAATTTTTGCATGAAAAGTTATATTTTTTGAAATCTATGGTTCATTTTGTTAAACTTTTAACTTTAGTCAAATTTGATTGTTTTTGTTAGAAATTGAGTAATTTTGTGAGGAAAAAATAAATACGCTATGTCTATTTGTGTACTTTGTAAAATTCTTATTACAGTTTTCAAAAACCATATACAGGGTGAAATTTTTTATTTGAACCAAACGAACTAATTTTTTTAAGTCAGGGCCTGATTTTTTTGGGGTTGAGTTTACCATCTGAATCAAAAAAGTATTTTTCGATGTTCAGTTATACCCATATGCCCCCCTTCACCATAAAAATAACTTCGTGACCCCCCCCCCCAAATCGGAAGTCTGGATCTGCCCCTGAGTGTGGGGTTTCGCTGATTTAAGCTTTCTAAAATGACGAAACACCACATGGTGTTATATAAGCCAGATATACTTACATATAGTTTTGTAAGAGAAATAAAAATTCGTACTTATAAAATAATAAATTTTTAATAAACAATTATTCTCAGAAAACCTTTGAATCTTTATGAAAAGTCGTTACAATTTAATTAAAAATTTTTAATTAAGTAATTTTATAATTTAACCTTGGTTTTAATAAACCACAAGACAGATATAAATCAAAGTAGATGTAAATATCATTAGCAAAAGGATATTTAAATGGTAATAAGATTGATCGCTGTTTCAGTGAATAAATGCACTTGAGAGATTTATGTCTAATTTAGACGATGAATACAAATTGGAGAACTGAGTAGAAATTACTTTTTCTAACACCTCCTTTGAAAATTGACTTTTCCTTCCTGGTTTTAGGGTTGAAAGTGGCACTTTTCCTCCTTAGGGAGGAAAAGTAACTTTTAAAAATTAAATAAGGTTTCACAGGTATTTTTACTTTACCATACCAAGTGGTGGTAAAGTATTGTAATCGCAAAAAAAAAGTTCAGCTTTCAGTGGATTTACATGTTTTGAGACCCCCTAAGTCATTTAAGACCATTTCCAGAATGTATGGAGTATGGAGTATGTAGTCCGGAAAAATTTGTGTGCGCTCTAACTCCAACTGCGATCGGAATTTCCTAACCAAATTTTATATTTAGCATTTTTACAACATGCTAATGTGCTGATTAGATTTTGGGCAAAATCGGACAACCCGAAGTGGGTTTACTTTTGAGAATTTTCAGATTTTCGCAATTATTATCGTTTCTACTACGTTTATGTAAAAATATTAAGAGAAAAAATTTATTTTAAATTAAATTTACTATAAATTTTGTTTAAAAACTTTTTTCAAATTTTGTATTATAAGCGAGTTAAAAATAAAATATGGAATAACATAGTTGCATAATAGCGCAAGCGCAGTAGAAGTGTTTTGTTTCATGGAGACAATTGTACGCTCTTGCGAGGCATGGCCTGCCTTAAATATGTACGAGTAATTGGATTATGAGCCCGTACGGCCGTTAAAGTATGGTAAAGTCATGTGCATGGCCACATCCGATTTTTTTAGTTTATATTTTCATTTGAATTTATTTTTCAACAAGTACATTAATAAAAATTAACAATTTTAGGAAAAAAAATAATGTATAGTTTGTTATATTGCTGAAGTTAATTGGAGGCGAGAATTCGGTAGGTATGTGGGTAAGTTGCTTCTTTTGATGAGTAGGAGTACCTGTCATAATTTGATTTGCAATTTGTTTTTTTTTGACAGTTGACTGATCTACATATCCTTCCGCCAACATCAAAACCAACATGTTCCTTTAATATTAAAATGTCTCCTCCCGCATTTCCTAAGAGAGATGCAGATGTAATTCTCAAACTATGTCCGGTATATTGTTCTGGATTATGCACCTTTAAATATTTGGCTATGTTGAATGGTATTTTTGACTTGGTATTTTTCCCTACAACCTGTACTGAGCATTTTAATTTTCTACAACTTAAAAAGAAACTACGATGATCCCTTTTTTGCTGATCTCAGAGCTGCATACTTTTTGATGATGTCAAGGATCTTGACATTGCCAATGGTATTGTTTGTAACAATAAATTCCCTTTCCATTTTGATTTTGGTGTCTGACAGTACTATTAAAATAATATTGTCCTTATCTTGTATATCTTCAACTGTCATATTACATCAATCGTCACATCGGCATGCACGATACCCGGCTGGTGTTTGTCGCCGGGCCTGTGTGGGGCTCGAAAACTCTCACGAGTGCCCATACCCACCAAACCCCCTTCCTCTCTTCGTGGTTGTTTCCTACCAGGAACCACCTCTCGTTATGACATCTGGCAGGTCACGGTTTTAAAATAGATATTTCTTGTTTAATTTGTTTCTCTTTCTTTCTGTGTCATTATTTTTGTTATCATTTTGTGGTATATATTCCACCTTTCTTTATCTCTGCACATTTCTTCCACTAAGATTTCGGCTTCGATGACCACTCTAGTGTGGGACTCAGGCTTCCAATAGTTTTTGTCTTTACCTGTATCTTATCATGTCCTCTGTTTCTTTCCTTTTTATTACGTTACGGATATATTCGTGGATGACCGCATATCGTTCTTTGCTGCTAATCATTTCTTCAATAATATTATTGACTGAGATACGCGTGCCGATTTATCTCTCCAGGTTGGCTCTTTCATCTTCGAATCTTAAACTGTGGAAGACAGTGTGTTCCGGAGAGTCGTTCGTGCTGCACGTCTCGCATAGTTCATCCCGCGCTTTACCGATTCTTTTTAGGTATGTTCTGAAGCAGCCATGACCTGATAGGAATTGGGTAACAAAATAATCTACCCTTTGAAATGGACAGTTGTACCATGGCTTTAGGTTTCTAATTACTTGTTTCGTCCATCTTGCGTTTTTTTATTGTTCGTTTTCTCTCCTGCTGTTTTTGTGCTGTCTCGACGAGGTTGTTTTGATGGAGTATCGCCCTTTCTTTTACTAGCTCGTCTATCGGAAGATTACAGGTTATCACCATGAGGGCTTCGGATGACACCGTCCTGTAGGCGCTCGCTACTCTTCACAAGATTTTTCTTTGACACGATCATGGTTCTATGTCTTTGAATCTTAAGGGCATTCTCCCAGATTGGTGCACCGTATAGTAATATCGAATAGACCACATTTGCAAGTAACTGTCTTCGGCGGCCGATTGGTCCGCCGATGTTAGGCATGACCCTTGCAAGCTTGGCTATTCGATCTTCAGCTTTCTGGCACGTCCGCCTGACGTGTTCTCCATAGGTGGTCTAAATAAATTCCCAAATATCTGGCGGTTGATGTGGGCCAATGTTCTGTCCACTTGACTTGACTTGAATTTGTCATAACTCTCTTAATGCCTTGATGTATCAGTTTTACTGATAGATGATAGCACCAGTCGCCGGTTATGGGATTTTAAATCGAATAAGTTGAATCTTCTTAATATATATATTGTTTTCACAATTGCAATTTTGTAAGGTTCGCATTATTGTTTGCTCAATTCATATAAAATACATCTCACAGCACCTAAAATGTCCTTTTATTTTGCCATATATTTTTTTTGGCGTAGGCAAATTGCCATTCGGCCAGTTTCAAAATGTTACAGGTTATGAAATCCTAATTTCATGTTGAAAATTTAATTCGTAGAGGGGAATATGGTCTATTTTAAATGATATGTTTCAATTCAATACAATTTATTTTCTTCCTATACTATAGGTACCCAAATAATATTGATGATTTTTCAAGATTTTGAGGAAGAAAAAACTGCAAATTACAAATTACATAACGGTTAGTGATATATTTAGGTAAATCTAAATTTTAATTAACATTATTTATAATACCGTATAAATCATAAAGTGTAGTTTTTTTATATTATCTTTTTACAATGCAAGAATAAGGTAGAGCATATTCAAACCACATTCTCTACAATTTAGTTATTTATTATTAAAAAAAATAATAGGAATGATAAAATGCCTATTCTTTAGCCATACTTTACTTCCTTAGGTCACGATAATACGAAGCAAGCATTGTTTGTCCATCAAGCTGACCATGGCCGTGTCCGACTTTGACATTTACACACACGCTCACACACACGTTAAGGAAGTACGTAACCGCCATCTCAGGTCAAATACTTGTAGAAGCGCGTGGAGCTGAAGATTTCATAATTACTGTTTCGCGAGATGATGAACTACTATAAGTACTACGAACTGATTGTAGGTGAAGTATGTAAATTTACTGATAATTTTAATATGTAAATTTTAGTTTGCAGATAAAATCAGATATACGGTTGTGACTCGATCTGATCTTATTCCAAAATCAGGATAAACTTCCATTTGGACACATTTCTTAATTTATAAAATATCTATAATTTATAACCATTTCTACTTTACATTGAATTATAATAATTTAAGGAGTGGATAACATCCGTATTCCAAGAATAGAAAAAATCTATCTCACATTGTTGTTTTTGATCGACTGTGAGTCAACGCTGTATAAAAGGTGTCGGCTATCTAGTGCTATTTTAATTTACGATTAGCCGAAACAATTTTGTGGACTTTTCTTATAAGTTCTGGAACCACTGCCGAATTCTGGCGACCAGAGCTTTCACCATTATCGATGTTTGTACAGCCGCGTTTAAAATCAGCAAACGACTTACTTACCATTTGTGTCGGTAGATTGTTTTTGGAAAGTACAAAAGTTGCGTCATTAAAACTACTGTAACTTGTGAACTAAACGTTACTTATAGTAAGAGAGAAGACAACCAAGATTGTTGCCTCATAGCATCCCGGCTGAAACCGCACGGAATCGATAGATTATATGACCCTGTACGCGGAAATGCGATTTTCATTTTGCGCGTAGCGTCTGACCTGAGCGCATTTTCAAAAATGTCAACAAATTTGACCTAAGTGTTGTATAGCAACCCGTCTGATTTCCGGAATGTAGTTAGATAATAGCCCTCAGATACCGAGAACACAATTTTCAGACACAGAGATTGTAGCGCAGACCCAGGAGACCATTTTCAACAAAAAAAAATGAGACAACAGCCCGTCTGAAAGTCACTTTTGATAAAGTCGGGTCAGTTAATGCGGAAAAATCAATTTTCAGACAAAAAACCTGTCGCCATACATTTTTATAGCATTTAGAACATGTCAACAAATCTGACGTAATTGACCCATAGCAATATGTCTGAAATTGGTCATATCAGACAAATTGAATGTAGCATGTAACTAATCATACAACGTTTCGATACAGCGCCAAAATAAAATCTCGAAAAAATACGTTTTCTATGTGAAAAAGTCTCAGCTTTTCGAATCCATTTTTTCTTCTGCACTTCTGGAAGTTACTACTCACCAGTTGGCTCTAGGGTCATCTAATCTATCGATTTTACACGGTTTTAGCTGGGCTCCTATGAAACATGGTTTTGGTTGTCATCTCTCTTACTATCAGATTGTCATGAAATTTGGAGACGTATCATTTGAAAGTTAGTAATTCCTAAAAATCGATGAACTTGTTAATAAATGCTAACGCCTCTTTAAAGGGATGTATGTAAGGTCCGCCACAAGTTTAAAACTCAGATAAAATATATTATTTTAGGAATTAAAATAACCGGTAAAGTCCGCCACCAGATAACAGATAAGATTAAGGGTTAACGAGTTAAAAATGTAGGTAAATTGTATTAGATACTGGTAGAATGGGAATTTCTATACATCAGATTATCTTGCTTTAAAACCAATCAACTTCTAGTTAAGTTCTTGAAAAACAGTAAGTAATTTTAATTCTCAAACAGTTCGGTGTGAGTAAGGTGTCCAGAATAAATTGAATATCAGAGGGACATTCTTAATAAAGAAAACCAAAAATTATATCAAAATGTGCAGAAAGTGGTGAACTATATAAAGACTTTAAATACAAAAACGAAATAGTTAAGTACGTTGAACTGTTAATTAAAAATAGTTTTGTCGAGAGATCTCATTAGCAATAGTGTTCTTAAAAGATATTTTGGACACCGTAGCGCCCACTGAGAAATTGATATGGAAGTGTCCATAAAAGATACAGAAGTGTCCATTAAAGATGTTTATTTACTGCTGAGAGGAGTAAATGAGAATCTTAGTAAGAAAATCGAAGCAGTAGGACTACTAGAAGTTTGTCTACGGTTATCTGTAAAGAAGTGGAAGTAATAAAAAATAAAGTTGAAATACTTGAAATATTTCACTGAAAAATCAAGTATCTAAATTTTAGAAACAGCTGAAACTCAACAACCCGGTAATTTATGGTATTGAAGAATATTTATCAATACTTTTTCCAGATTGGAAGTGAAGAAATACTGGACCAAACGATATGTACCCTGTAGATATGATAAATATTCTTCAGTATTAGTTGATTTGTTTTAAGAGAAATGTAACTAGTAACTATGGCAAATTCAATGCATAGCCAAAAGGGCAAAAGCTTGTTAGTAATTAAAAATTTTAAATTCAGAAGAGCACATGAGGGTAAATGTGGTAAAATACGTTGAAGGTGTATTAATAAGAAATGTAATGTTAAGGCGTTTTCGAATACAACAAATGAAAACGTTGTTACTGAAGTTATCGGTACTCACTCACATGAACCTTGCAAAAGTATTCGGATGGAAATTATAAACAATTCTGTGAAAAGAAAAGCAGTTGAGGATATTTCTGAAAAGCCATCTCAAACTTACGTGTCGCAAATTAAGTGAGAATAACCAAAGTGGATGCTACTGATTTCGATTGTATTCGTCGGAATATATATATATATAACGCAAGAAGAAAATTGCTACCAGTTCTTCCTAAAAATGGTAGTGAAGTGAAGCATATTGTACAAGAGCTGCAGTTAGAAACCATAAGAGAAGAAGATTTTGTTTTAAGTGTGGGTGAGGACAATGAAATTTTAATATTTTCAACATTTACAAATTTAAATTTTTTAACTTCATGTAAGGAAATTTATATGGATGGCACTTTTCAGTAATGTACCTTTTTCTATTACCGGATGTTTACTATTCACGGCTTTAAAAATGTTTTTTTTGTGCCCCTTATTTTCGCTATTTTGCCAAATAGGAAAACGACAACCTATATAAAATTGTTTACTCTTTTAATTGAAAAGTGTCAAGATTTTGGTTTAGCTTGAGTTCGTAATGAAATTGTTGTAGAATTTGAAATAGCGATTATTTATTATTTTCTAGTATTTCTAAAATTGTAGATTGTCGGTTTCACCTGACGCAAAGCTGGTTCAAAAAAAATCAGTCTGTAGGTTTAACTGCAGAGTATAAGTGTAAAGGCTCAATAATTGGGCAATATCTAAAATTATACTTTGGAATTCATTTACTGTACCCATTAGACGCTATAAATTTTTTTAATGCTGAATTATTTTATTTGATGCCCCCGAATGATACCAAAATACAAGAACAACATCCTAATATTGTCCAGTTCATTAACGTCCTTTTAAATGATAGATTGACGTTTATGCAAAAATTAAAAGTTGTAATAATGGAACATTAAAAATTCAGGAAAAGATAATGATACAAAAAATAGAATTTATAAATAAACTAATAATAGAATACGAAGCCAAAAAATTGTCAAGATTTTCTTTTGTTAAATCTGTCAGTTTCAAATTTAGTCCTAAAAGTTTTTGAGGCTAAACTGATATTTTGTTTATTTGTTGTGTATGACAAATATTTAAGATAATTAAATAATTAAATGTATAATTAAATAACCTTTTTTTTATTTTGTAAGAAATGTAGAATGAATTACACAATTAAGGTAGGTATTTTATATCTTTTTGATATCGTAATTTTAAATAATCCTTTAATGACCGTAATCCTCAAATCGAAAATCGGTGGCGCACTTTATATCCTTTTTTGACCACTCGGGGTACGTGGCAGACATCTTGCACTTTAAAGTATCTAGTGAACATGGTTGGGTCAAAGTTCTAGTATTAGTGGACAGGCATCAACTCAGCGCTTTATTACCCACAGGTAAACTATTGCACCCCTCGTAGATGCATCAATTCAGCACTTAATGACTTAATACTTATCCCTTTAATTCTTGTTAATTTGAATCCGAGTTGTTGGAAAATGTTTGGGAATTTTGGGATTATGAATGAATAGTTGCATTTCCGGAAATATGATTATAAAGGAATTACGACGAATGGTTTGTACAAAATTTGTAACAGTTATCAGTTAAAAGTCTTAGGTGTCAAAAGTAATATCTCAAACAATGTTTAGACGTAATGGAATTAGTAACAAGTTTTGTTTTAAGTGAACGTGGCCAACAAATGTTTGTTATAAATGACTTTAAGTTTAGGAAAAGGAAATGTTTAAAAGATGGTGCCATATATTGGGTTTGTTGTACCTCAGGTTGTAAAGCAAAATGCCATACAAAGGGTAAGTTACTTTTTTTTGTAAAATTTCTATTTTTGATTTGTCCTACCCAGACACTTATTTTCTTTAATTTTATTAATGTTATATGTATATTATAGGTAACGATATTGTGGATCTTTCATTAGAACATAATCACGATCCACAATTGCAAAAAGTGAGTCGACAAGCTATAAGTAATGCATGTAAACGGAAAGCAAGCAGTCAATGATATTTGCGAACGGCCCTCAAAAATTCTTCATACTGAAATTTAACCTCGACAGATTTGAAGTATATTCGAACCAGCATGAGCCGCAACAGATTAAAGATAAATGCAACCGCAATACCAAAAAGCTTGCAAGAAATACAAGAAGCTCTAAATAAAATGGATTTGGTGACAGATAGAAAAGAACCGTTTTTATTAGCTAATAATATTGAAAATAATATTGTAATTTTTGCCTGTCCCTCCAATTTAAATTGTTTATCAAAATGTGATACTTTTTACATGGATGGAACATTTAAATATTGTGCGAAATTTTATTATCAACTATTCACAATTCATGACTTGTGTCACGGTCATTATATCCCACTTATTTTCTGCCTTCTTCCAAACAAGCTTAGTGAAACGTATGTTTTTAGACATTTATTGACATTGTCAAACAACTTAAATATTTATTTAAATCCACAAAAGTTTGTAATAGATTTTGAAATAACCATACACAACGCTGTTAACGTTGTTTGGCCGAAAACAAAAATTTTTGGCTGTCGATTCCAAAACTTTTACGATCCCATCCGAATACTCATATCTTTGTAAAAACACTTGTTGAATTTTAGTGTTTAGTATATATTAAAATACAAAGTATTAATACGCCTGTCAGGATAATAACAAAAAAGTTAGAGAGGCAGAAACATTCACAAATTAAAAAATTTTAGAATTAAATAATGGAGAAATTACAGAATTTGAATATGTGAAATTAATTGCAAATAGATACAAATTATAATCAATCTATTTTAAGTTTATATTTTTATATTGATATTTCTTTTGTATATAAGTTTAATATATGTTATGTAAATCAAAATTTTATTTTATTTAATTTCCTTCAAAATATTTATAAAAAAACATTAGTTGCAAATGCACTCTTACAAATAAAATCAATTTTAACTAACGTATCAATATTAGGATTAAGAAGATTTATTAAACCAGGTAAAAGTGCTCAGGTGAAGTATCTACTTTTATCGCCTTGAAGGGATGGTGCTCAGTTGAAGTCTACCCGTATTAGTATGGCAACGAGATAAAAAAATAATTTTAACTCAATAAAACGCAGTAAAAAAAGGCACACGCAGTAAAATTTATCCTTCGTACTGCTAAGTAAACCACTTATATTTGTTTATAATGCAAAACTGACGTCATATTCTAAGGCGTTTACTATTAACTATGCTTAGTGGTTCTCAACATGCAACATTTTTTCAGTATTAGTGTCTTTGCGATAAAGAATCCAATAAAATAACTGAACGTTCATAAATTGAACACAAAAGACGTGAAATATGTCAAGGTAAAGAATTGTAATATTATGGAAGTAAGTAAGTAATGCAACAACGAATTATAAAGCTACTGTTCTTTGTTTAACAAAACACATAGATGAATGGTAATGTTAGTAATGATTTTTCTGTAAATGTTTTCATTATTACGAAGCCCTAAAATCTAATTTTTCAGTATACATAGATAATTTTCAATATTCATACCGATTTTTTCACACAAAAAGGATAAGACTGTTTCTGTTTCTTTTACTGCAGTTTTTTTCCCGTATTGTAATGATAGATCCAAGACTCGTCAGTGGATACTATATTTTATTACTGACCGGGATATTACAATATTATAACATCATAGTTACGCTATCAATAAAAATGGGATATTAGAGATGACTTAATTCCCGTTTAGTTATAAATTTTATTAAAATCGATCAGATAAAAAATAATCTATGTACCACGGGAATTAATGAGCCTTAATTACCACAGGCAATTGCTGTCCCTCGGGCCAGAGGTCCTCGGATCGTAAACCTTGCCCTCGGGAATTAAGGCCCTTATAATTCCTTGATAGATATGGATATGTGGATTGATAAAGGCTACATTTTAAAATTATTTTGAAATATACAGGTTGTCACACAAGTGTGGCGTATCAGTTTATATTTTTTCTTATGGAACACCCTATATTTTCTATAGACTTATACTTATAGATTATATGTTAAAAATAAGATAAACTTTTTTAAGTATTCCTTATATCTAAGCTTTTTAGTTTTCGAGATATTTTTGATATTTCTGAAAATATTATACTTACGAGAAAACCAATAACTTCGAAACCTATGGAATCAGCCAAATTCAATTTTAACTGAACAAAATTAGACTAATAATTGAAAGCAATAATGTATTTAAAGTTGTTTAAAATTATACAGTGCGTCCAAAATGGGGCTATTCTCTAATGACATATTCATGTAGCAAATTCCATTACCTTTTAAAAATTATAAAGGTCTACTATACCTAAATCTATTAATTTTGGAGTTATTTTTATTTTTGTTAAATTTTACATTATTTTTCCACCGTAATACCTAAATATAACACCCTGTATTTGATCAGCTTAGACTATGATCCGAAAAAATTACAGATGAATCCACTTTTCATAATAATGGATTAGTTAACCGTCATAACTTTCATTATTATGATACTCAAAACCAGCATTTGTTCCACACAATAGATTATCAGACCCGGTGGAACATTAATGTATACGGTGGAATTATAGACAAAAAATGATCTTTCAATAGTCTAAGTCTAAACTCATCTCTTAGAATAAATTTTTTTAAGTCATTTTGAACTAACGTCTTTTTAGGAATAAAACCCGTAAACAGAAAGTAACCATGCATAAAAAATTTTAAAGACGTAAGATCACAAACTGGATCTTTCTGACCCCCTCAGGTTCTGTTCATATAACGTTTCAAAGCGAACAATATACAGGGTGAACCAAATTTCTGACATCGAAAGAGATAAAACTTTCAAATTTATTATTATTTTCCAACTTTTCTATTTTTAAAAAAACTAACAATTATGGAACCAACATTATTAAAGAACTTACATTTACATAAATAAATAATGACATTTTATAAAAAGTAGGTATAGTTTATACTAAATGTTCAAAATGGCGATCATTTTGGTCCATACACTTCTCTATTCTTTTCATAAACGAGGATCTTATTGTTTGTAACAAAGCTGGAGTTATTGTGTAAAATGCGTTACGAATATTTTCTTTCATGGCTTCTCTGCGGTAGTAGATTCAGTTTGATACACAATTTCCTTGATGTATAAAAAGAAATCTATCGGTGTGAGATCTGGAGATCGAGGAGGCCACAAAATTGGTCCACCACGTCCTATCCACCTATCGGTAAAATGTCTGTTTAACCACCGACGTACACACCGAACGTAATGAACAGATGCTCCATCTTGTTGGAACCACAAATTGACTTTTGTGTTTAAATCAGTTTCCTCCAATAATTCACCCAACTCTTTTTTAAGAAAATTCTAATAACTTCTTCCAGTGAGACTACCTTCAAAAAAGTATGGTCCATAACTTTATCTAATATGATTTCTCATACATTTATGTACCATTTAGTTTGGGACGTTGAACGAAACAACAAATGTGGATTAGTAATAATTAGTAATAAAAATGAAAATTATGGCGGTTGACGAAACCATTTTTGTGAAAAGTGGCCTCTAAATATTTTTTTTTTAAATCTGGATATGCATTAATTAATCCACTGAACCACTCGCAAATATTTATTCTTATTGGAAAATCTCTCTCTCTCTCTCTCTAAAAGCTCTTGGTGCATATGTATCTTGTACGGGTGAAATTTATTCTTTTTATTATTCTTATTATTGTTCCTCTACTAATGTTCAATTCAGTACTAAGTTTTCTAGTACTCACATTAGGATTCTCAACCTAATGTGTCATTACTAAAAATTTGTTTTCCTTATTGAAAATACATTTGGTAAGAGTTTGAGGTTGATAGAAAACATCACCTGATGTGTCGAATCTTTCCTTAAGTTTTAAGAAAGCTCTTTTATTTGGATGTTTTCGATTGGGATATCTTTCACGAAATACTCTTGAAGCGAGTAAACAATTTTTTGAGCATTCTCCTAAGACGTAAATCATATTAATCATGTCTTCCTGTGGTAAGTTCATTATAGTTATTTATTATTTAAACCTAAGAGCTAAAACGAAGAATATAGCTAACATTTAGTAGTAGATACTATTTTGACACTAGCCTACTTGGCAAACAAAAATATGGCTTTATTGTATTTCTCCCTTTCTCAATCGAACCTATAATAATAATAATTCTTGAAAGTGAAACATGTATAAATATAATTTTTCTTGTAATTCCAGGTACCTACGTGATTAACAAACATTTTATTTAATTAAGCCAATATGGATCTTCATGCCTCAATATTAAAAAATATCGCTTTTAACATAATTCCGAATATCTCTATAAATGTATGCCGGCCTCTAGTGGTAACAGTAAAAAATAATAGACACATCCATAATTACGATTAAAATTTGTAAAATATTCTAATGCCTTAGCAAACCTAAAATGTGCAGGACGTTTCATTTAATAATTTAATACCATTCAATTTTTCCGTTATCAATAAATATTTACAGCTTTCTTATTAATTACCTCATTAATTGTACTAACAAATTGTAAAAAGATTTATAGGGTAATCAATTTGAAAATTTTGAGATATTGCTTGATTTGAGTTCTGTTTCACCCTGTATTAAAGAAGCCACAGATAAAGAAAGTAATTAATAGTGAGCACAGCCAACGATATGAGAATGACATTTGAATACAAAGACCTGTCGATTTATTTTCATTTACTGTTTTACAGAGTGTTCAAGATGGGGTCATTTTAGCTAATAATTGGCCATATCTTTTTGAAACGTCCTTATAATATATTAACATGCTACATTTTTTACGCTCTCGGTGAGATCTTTTCGATTCTTGAATAAAATAATTTATGGTCCATTTAAAAAAATGTAAGTTTGTGCTGCTACGAGTTTTTGGAATACCCTGTATAATCGAAACTATTTTCAAAATGTGCACCCAGTAACTGTACTAGTTCACACAAAATTTTAAAGTTTTATCTCTTACCACAACGACGTAATCCTCCGATGTTAGAAGTTTGGCTCACCCTGTATCAATCTAATATTTATTAATAGTAAAAATAATTTTCCATTAATAACTTTAATATTACAAACGTCATGTGTCACTTCAAGTTCTTCTAAACTCAACAATACTGTTTAAGATTCGTTATCTTTGGATATGTATACATCTTATTTTAAACTCTAAATGACAAATCATGGACAATAACTATTCCACTTCGTTAAAGTATTATGCCCTTCCCACTATATAATAAAAACTTGACGATCAATAAAATTTTATCCATAAAAAACCATCCATTATTCATTTCGAATTAGAATATTTTCACACGAAAATTCCTGAGTGATAAATCGTCACCAATTACTACATTATTAATAACTGTTGCTTGGAGTTCACAAAAAAGTATTAACTGTTCGCTGTTATCCGATGCATAATTTAAATAAATATTCCTGTCAAAAGAGGCAGATAGAAAATATTCTTGAATTTTCTCGAAAACATAACAATTAATCTAAATTTTGAGATCAAATTAATTGTTTTTAGGTCAAACTGCATTTATATATGAAACATTTTTCACAAACAAAAAATTCAATTATGAATAATTTAAAGTTTCTTTTTGGAATTTTTCTTTGTTTTTTTTGTTAGAAGATGCAGATGAAAATAATATCTGTCGCAATCACGAGCATTTATTTGTAATTAGCCGTGATAAAGCAAAAATGTACTAAGCAAGTGAATGAAAATTGAAAGGTATGAATATTTTTAGTGTTAGGATTATTTAAGTAAACTTTTTGAATTATAAGTTCTTTTCTAAGATATTCTATATACAGGGTGCGCCAATTATTTCCACTCGATCTCTAGCACCGAAACTAAAAGAGATATCAACAAGATTTTTTGTAAAGGTAGACAGTGTCACTCGGACTACAATTTTAAAATATTTTGATGTATACAGGGTGGCTAATTTTTGGGGAATGAAAATTAATTTGGTTTTTTTAAATTGAACACCCTGTATACGATTATGTCTTCTGATTCAACTTAATATTAGATTTACGGTAGTTTTTTGTATTTGTAAATCCGACGCGGCGTTGACAAGTTATTCTTATTTTAAGCAGATTTAATGAAAAAACAGCACTTCAGAAATATTAGCACAAAAACCACATTTTTTAAAAAATTCCTCAAAAAAGCTACTATGATGTAAATGAAAATGACAGTAGGTATATTTTGTTATGGCATTAATTGTCAACGTAAAATTTTGTATTGTATCACGTCTACTATATTTAATCGGTATTGTGTATAAAAAATGGATTTTAATAAGAATTATAGTGTTCAAGAAAATATTGATATGATATGGATACTGGGTGAATGTCAAAAAAATGCGTTTCTTGCTAGTAGGGTCTATCGTCAAAGATACCCAGAAACACGTCATCCACAAAAGGATACTTTTGAGAATTTAAAGAATAGATTTGATAGAACAGGAACCGTCAACTATGAAAAACATTCACGTGAAACTACAGCTGTTATTATTGACAACGAATATAAGGTAATGATCAGTATAGTTGAAGATACCAATATAAGCACAAGGCAATTAAGCAATCAGTTAGATATTTCCAATACCACAATTAGACGCATAATAAAAAAGAATAAATTTCACCCCTATCATATCCAGCTTCACCAAGAATTGTTACCACGTGATTTCACGCGTAGAGTGGAATACTGTAGATGGTTAATAAACAAGATAAATACAGAACGTAACTTTTTAAACAAAGTTTTATTCTCCGACGAAGCCACGTTTCATAAGAACGGTTGTGTAAATAGACACAACTTCCATTATTATTCGGACCACAATGAACATTTATTTAGAACCACATCACAGTACCGATGGTCTTTGAATGTGTGGGCGGGAATAATAGGTGATTATGTAATTGGTCCCTATTTCTTTGATGGGACTGTAAATGGAGCTATATTTTTATCTAAAAATATAGCTCCATTTTTCTTCTAAAAAATCTTTTTTAGAACATGATTTTCGCCACTTCGATTTTTTCTTGTGGGGTTTTATTAAAAATATTGTTTACAAAGAAGAGGTTACCACAAAAGAAAATATGAAAGAAAGAATTACTGCAGCATTTAGACAGGTGACCCCTGCAATGCTAAGAGATGTGCGTAAATCAATGAAAAAAAGGGCAAGAAAATGTATAAATGAAAATGGAAGACATTTTGAACACCTATTATAAATTTTAACTTTCACTATTGTAGTTTTATTACGATTAAACTTTGTAAAATTTTGTACTTATTAAAAATTGTGTAAAATATGTTGTTTGTCACTTAACGTCAATTATTAAAGTAAATAGTAAAGTTAGATGTGCAAAACCCTATATTTTTTTAATGCGTATTACGGATAGCTTCTAACTGAAGAAAAATATATAGGGTGTCCCATTTGAAAAAATTAAGTTATTGCCATTTGAAAACTAGACTATTGGCACGCCATCGGCAAACACCCTGTGCAACAGGTGAAGATGTTGTGTAATTATTGTGATAGGTGCATGTTTCATTTACATCATAGTAGCTTTTTTGAGGAATTTTTTAAAAAATGTGGTTTTTGTGCTAATATTTCTGAAGTGCTGTTTTTTCATTAAATCTGCTTAAAATAGGAATAACTTGTCAACGCCGCGTCGGATTTACAAATACAAAAAACTACCGTAAATCTAATATTAAGTAGAATCAGAAGACATAATCGTATACAGGGTGTTCAATTTAAAAAAACCAAATTAATTTTTATTCCACAAAAATTAGCCACCCTGTATACATCAAAATATTTTAAAATTGTAGTCAGAGTGACACTGTCTACCCCTACAAAAATCTTGTTGATATCTCTTTTAGTTTCGGTGCTAGAGATCGAGTGGAAATAATTGGCGCACCCTGTATAACATAACAACAATATACAATAGGATGACATATAGATGGTACCACTATTGACAGATATACGGAAGTACTAACCTACTAACAGCCAAATGTGTTAAAATTTCATGATAATCTGAGATTTACTTCACAAGTTTTCAAAGCAATGGAAAAATATGAATTTCGTGTGTTCATACAACATACATTTCTTTTTAATGGAAAAAAATACAGTTCAAGCGGCTATCGAAACAAATGGTAGACACATGAGGTTTGTTCCAACATAACACAAAACCAGTTTTCGTACGGTCGGGATTCTGCGCAGACTAGAATCGGTGTCACCAAATCTAGACTGCGCAGAATCCCGACCGTACGAAAACTGGTTTTGTGTTATGTTGGAACAAACCTATGGTTTTCAGATTCTAAACACCAATGATTCTCAACGCTCTGGTCGCCCAAATTCGGCAGTTGTTTCAGAAAACATAAAAAGTTCACTAAATAATTTTGGCCGACAGTACGCTAAGAATTTGCGCTAGATATATGACACCTCAAATATAACAGAAGGCAGTGTATTTACCATTTTTCATGAATATGTGTCCATGAGAAAGCTATACACGAAATGGGAAGCGCGTTTGTTCACTGTCGATCAAATACAATGTCCATGAAGCTGGCAGAGCAAGGTCAGCAGAACAAAACAAAAGTACATTCATAATTAAGTGCTAATTTAATGAAAAATTGAATGTTCCTTTTTTTCTTAAGAAAAACACATGTTCTGCTAGCTACAGTGGTTGCGTTATAGCAAGTGTATCACGAACGAGGAGAGCCCAACGCCATCCTCACTTTAATAACAAAATCAAGGTTTGCAAAACTATAGAAAACTACACGAAGGTGGATTTTTTTTTGAACCATAAAAATTCCAAAAAAGGACCATGGGAGTGACAAAACTGCACAAAGGATGTGAAATAGAATCACACAAGATCCCAAGCACACAAGCACTTTTATCCAGAACGAAGCGAGTCGAATTTATTTTCAGACATCCTTTAAAGATAGGATGTCGAGCTTGTCTTAATGATGAGGCACAATAATGCCGAAACCGGTCTAAGAATGGCATGCTCCTTTAATGACAAAATCGAAATTTTTGGGCACCAAACCTCGTCTGGACTTTCGTAATTCAATACCTGGTGGGGCATATAGCCCAAGGAGTAGTTGTTGAAGTCCAGACGCTGGTGCAGTGTAGGACATTTTTAATGTCCTTGTTCTTGGGAGCTTGTGTGATTTTATTTCACATCCTTTGTGCAATGATGTAAATAAGTTAAATAATTAAGTGCTAATTTAATGCCCTAATTAAAAATTTATTGCTCCTTACTTTCTTAAGAAAAACGCATGTTCTGCTAGCTACATATGAACCTAGCAGAGCAGACTAATTAAATGTTGTTAAAATTTAATGAAAGATGATGTAAATAAGTTAAATAATTAAGTGCTAATTTAGTGTCCTATTTTATTTTTAATTTTTAACAAGATTTAAATAGTCTGCTCTGCTAGGTTCATCTGTAGCTAGCAGAACATGTGTTTTTCTTAAGAAAGAAAGTAGCAATACATTTTTAATTAGGACACTAAATTAGCACTTAATTATTTAACTTATTTACATCATGTTTCATTAATTTTTAACAACATTTAAATAGTTGCTCTGCTAGGTTCATCTGAATCTAGCAGAACATGCGTTTTTTATAAGAAAAAAAGGAACATTAAATTTTTCATTAGGGCATTAAATTATCATTTAATTATGAATGTACTTTTGTTTTGTTCTGCTCACCTTGCTCTGCTACTTTCATGGACGTTCAAAAACAACAACGCATCGACGATTTAGAGCACTGTTTGAAGCTGTTCAAGAGCAATAAAACATAACATGCAGTATTTGACAATGGATGAAAGATGGATCCATTACATCAAGACAATACACCATGCCACAAGTCAATCGCAATAATGTCAAAATTCACCGTATTCACCAGATCTGAGAATTACCTGTTTGCAGACCTAAAAAGAATGCTCCAGGGAAAGAGATTTGGGTCCAATGTAGAAGTGATTGCCGAAGCTAAAGCCTATTATGTGGCCAAATCGTTTTACAGAAAAGGCAACAAAATGTTAAAGAATCGTTGGAATGAATGTATCGCTCTTGAATAAAGTCGACTTTTGCGTAAGAATTGTAAGAATTATACAGAAGATATATAATTAGTCTAGATTCTGTAGATGGTGTTTATGCCCCTTGATGGTCTACAAAAGGTAACGATCTGCAAGGTAGTATTTAAGGATAAGGAAATAGTTTATGGGTTATGTTTTTCTTAATTTCTTTAAAATCCTAGGAAGTCACACTTTATCAAATGCCAGTGTGTTGTCCAAAATTGCTGCAGCATAATACTTTTTTCTTCTATAGGTGTTATCCATTTTTTTTTAATTACTCGATGTATTTGCTTGATTGTAGCGTGATCTTGCCTGAAGCCAAACTGGTGATTAGGTATTAGCTAATTTTGTTTAATTATTTGTTGTAGTCTATCAATAAGTAACTTTTCAAACAAGTTTTGATATAATCGGTTGCAAACTTATGGGCCTATATGACTTTACTTCAATCTTAATAACTTTAGTTGTTTTGGTACAAGTAACATTTGTATTTAACTATTCATTTTGTCATTCATTCGTCATTTAACATCACATTTTGACATATCAACATAATTATCATTTTTACTGAATAACATCGCGTGACGAATATGCATTAAAATCTAACAATTTCTATTTTTCTCAACTAATCTAATATGATTTTAAGATTTCATTCAAAAGAAAATAAACCATTGTACATAACGTTCTATACCTGTTGTTAAGTCACATCTGGTTAACTGTTGACTTAGTTTCTGGTAATAATTTTGTCATTAACTCGTCAAACTTTTTCAGAAACAAAAAAAAGGCTACATTCTTTTAATAATTACAAAAATTGTTCGCAAGGTAACGGCACGCCACTATACGTCTGTTTTGTACATAATTTGTACTTACGTAGGTCTAAAATAGCATTTAGAATGCAATTTGTTTGGTAACGTGAACGTGATTTTCTCACAGTTAACAAGCTTTGTTCCATTTTCAAGCGAAATATGTTCGACAAAAACATATTGGAAGTAAAACTTCAAGATTTCTGTAGCGAAATTTTCTGATTTTAATGAGGTCATTTTTATTACTATTTATTTCTATTGGCAATAGATTTTCAATATCAAATTTCAAAATCTCTTCTTTTTTCGATGTTGTTATCATATTTTGTGAATTCATCCAGTGGTCTGTTTCTATAGTAAATTGTTATTGTTTTTTAATGTCAATAGAAAGAGTTATTCTTCATAATGAAAACGTGCAAGCCATTATAAGATATTAATTACAGAATTACAGATACGATATGAACGCCGGAAACTATTTTAGACACGGTCAAATTCCGAGATAATAAAATTGTTCCAAAAGGGGTAAGCGGGTAAGACTTCATCCTTTAGTTGAAACTAAGAAGATATTCAGATTTTTAAAATGGAGTTTAAACAATAGTCTGAGGTAGGATTTACTTCCACATGTTTAACAAACGATATTTGTACGGAGAAGTGCCAAAGTTTTATTTTGATGAGATATATTATTGTTTGAGGGAGAATTTAAATCTACTAAAACAAGACAAATAAGAAAATTTAAAAATCTAGTTCAAGAAGAAAGTTTTTAGTTTTAAAAATTCAGAAAAAAATTTAAATACGGTAATATTTCAATATTTCAAGTAACTAGGGATCTTAACCACAGGGAAAATTTGTTATTCGGTTTACCAACTGACATAAGCAATGAATATTAAGTACATTGCAAATTGTATTAGAAAAATTACTTCAAGATGTTACCGACAGAAAAAGTAAACGCGACGGTTGTCATGGACAAAACAGCACATGATAACAAAATATTAATTTAATGAGTCTAACCTCCTTCCTAACTGACGTATATTATCAATTTTAGGCATTTATTTCTTGATGAACCACCCAGCAGATTTTTTTTTCTTATTTAGCAGAGGTATTTTCTTACCTATCCAAGCGATTAGGGTATTATGTGATGAGCCACTTTCCTCTCAGTGTTCACAAATAAAAACAATGGGTTGGTATTATATTGGGAAGCTAATTTTATTTGGGTTGGACAACAAACCATAAAGTTTAATTAGTTTTATAGTGGCGTCTGTGAGTCAGAAGGACATGGACCAAAATTCATCAGGCCGACAGGGGTGTTTTCCAATTTTTTATGTCAGCGGCAAAACGTCTGTTTTCGAGGATACTGAACACGATGGTGGTGTTCAATATCACTTCCACTCCCACCAACCCCTCTACAGGTCAAAACTCTCTCCCGAAAGGGTCGTTTTTTTTAATCTCAGCGGCAAAAGGGATGTCCCTCTGAAGACGATGGTGGTGTTAAAGATTACTTCCGACCATCACCTTCCCCTTCACAGGCCAAAACTCACCCTAGAAAGGGTTGATTTTTTTTCTAATATCGTGTTCAGCATCATCGAAAACAGACGTTTTGATATAAAACGTAAAAAACACCCCTGTCGGGGGTGCGTTTTGGCCTGTGGAGAGGTTGGTGAGGGTCGGAAGTAATCTTCAACATCACCACCGTGCTCAGCATCCTCGAAAGACGTTTTTTTACAGGGAAATGATGCGCTGCCCGTTAACCCCTTTAGAGGGTAGTTTTTGGCCGTTTGAGGGGGTTCAACAATCGAAAACAGTAATTCTGATACCGCCATCGTGTTCCGAATCCCCTAAAATAGGGGGGGTACTCTCAATCCTGATGAATTTTGGTCAATTTTTCATGGTTTTTTCCGACTCACAGACGCCACTATTACAGTTATCAAAATTATTACAACCTGTCTCTTAGACTACCCCGCTTCTCTCCCTCACCCCTTACATTTCATCGACCTCTACGTCACATGATCACACCGAACTTAGTCGCTTTCCACTGTTGTCACGTCTTCCCTTATTTTCGAGGATCTGCGCACTTCAATTATCAAGAAAAATCTAGGTCCTAAGAAAAAATTGACAAATTCTTCCGGCCTCAAAGTGACACTCTGTATAACGAATTTAAAAAAAATGTTTTACATATTTGAATAAAGCACAAAACGAAAAAGAAACAGACACGCTAAAAACTATAAAATAAAGTAACGCAATAATCAACTGCGTTAAAATCAGGTTACACTGTAAAAAATAGGATGAAAATTACATTAAACTTGTCTAAAAAAAAACATAATTTTTAACGTATTTTTACGTTATAAAATAAAATACCTTGTATTTAACGATATTTTAATAGAATAGTGTATTTTTACTTAAATATCCTACCATATTATGTATTATTACGGTGAAATATGTAAAATCACTAACTTAATTAATAATTGTGGAATATTACTCGTAAATTATAGTAATTTTTCGGTAAATCTGTTAATTTTACGTGATTGAGCGTGTACTATCTTGGTCATGGGGATTTTCATTTGTAACTACGACTATATATGTAATTTTTCGGCAAGCTTATGTAGAAATACAATTGATGTAATAAAATTACGTTAAATTACGGTTTACAACCGTAATTTAACGTAAAATCATTAATTATTTTTTACAGTGTATTTTGGAGCCAATATAAAAGATAAAAGTGCCTTAAAAAGTAAAAAATAATTTTACGTACGATTGACCAATAAAACGCTGTTTATAGAACAGTTTTACGTCAACAAAGTAGCACTTTATTTTACTGTAAAATAAAGTACACTTTATTTTACTAGTAAAATAAAGTAATTGTCAACGTCACTGACAAGTTGCAAGACAACTAATTTGACATGTTTAAAACATAAACATCTACTTGTCATCGCAAATGCTGTCAGCCAAAATCGTATCAAATTTTTATTTTTTCAATTTATTATTATTTTTTAATTGCAATCGAACATAAAATCATATATATAACGCGTACATAAACAGGCTTTATGGACTCATAATTTTATAGCCTCTCTCGCAAGCTCGCTCGGCGATAAAATTATTCTTCAATAAAGCCCTTGTTTATGTACTTGTAATATAAATAGCTATTAAAGCAAATCTTAAAATGAACTTAAATTGCTTGTGACGCTATTTCGTTATTACATGTAACGTAGTCTGAATAAATGCCACGGGCTTCTAAATTTTATCCCATTTAAGTTTAAGAAATATGTAATATGTGATATTTGGTTAAAAGTTTGTTTTTGCTTTCTATGCTACTGCTTCTATTCAATAATAATAACAATAAATGTTTTTGTCCACGACTATTTATATTTAATAACAGACTCATTATGCTTGTGATAACAAGTACAAAATGTGTCTCATGTTGATATTGTTGTTACTAGGGAAACTAATTTCATTTGACACAAATAGATGACTTTTGACGTTTGCAATAATTTTGCGATTTTTGTGTGAGCTTAATTCGCGTTTAAAGCGTTATTATAATGAATTCAGACAGTGAAAATAATATTTCGCACTTCACCAGCAGCATCGTTGTAATTACTTCCGGAAAGGTCGAAGAAAAATTACGACATTGTTTATGACTGCTTTACGGACTGGTGCCTAAAAAATGGTACTAATTCGTTTTCTGAAGACACTTTGTTGGTATATTTCAAGGAATTGACCAAGAAATATAAGTCATAGAAAAAGTATAGTATTTTCCTCGCGTATAATGGCTATATTATACGCTCGTTAAATAATATACTATTATTGTCACAAAATATAATAAACATAAAAATATAAACTGTCAACTGTATATAAAATGTTTTTTTCTACGACCACCATTCAAAGTACGCTTTTCTGCACAAATTTTCATTTGCAAAGTAGGCAATTGCTCACATTGCAAGGACAAAATGACATATGTGTTTGGAAAAGTGACAGTAGTTACTTTGCGTACAGTTATGTCAAAATAAGTGCAAAACATATTAAATAACAGAGTCGGTGGCACCTAATTTTTGATTGATTTGTGTTCTATAAAATGACAGTTCGTTGTCGAATGACATTTGGTTCCAATATTTTAAATTTAAATTTTTAGAATTTTACTTTTGCTATCTTTTCGTATATTTTGATATATTTAGTATTTTATTACTTACCTAATTATTTCTAGACATGTTATCTGGTTTATAAACAAATATATACCGTAGGAAATGAACCAACATACATCATCCGGCTCTGATGATTCTGATGTGGAGAATACACCACCGAAAATTGAAGAAATAGCTAGAATGGCCACAGAAAATTTATTACCAGATATTTCAAGGGGAAAGTACGAAAAACAGTACTCCAAAAGTATGAGTTGGAAGGAGACAAACAAAATTAAGTCATTTTCAGAAAATGTATTTTTTTTTCATTTTTTTTATTTATTTTTTTTTTGACAATGCATAAAGAAAATTGTATATTAAAAACATATAAATTATGTTACGTTATATATATTGTAGTTATCACATTCTAAAATTAAACTAAATAAACATTAATATTTTGTTGTCTTTAAAAAGTGTGGTCGTAGAAAAAGTATTGTGTACAACATGTACGCAAAGCACTTTTCCCACTCGCTTGATTTGCGTCACTCGCCTAAAGGCTCGTGCCGCAAACATCTGCGCTCGTGGGAAAAGTATAGCTTTGCGCACTTGTTGTACAAACTACTATTATTTTTTTGACGTTGTGACATCTTTCCAAACGTCGTTTTCAAAGAATGACAATGGCATAAAAAATAACAATAATTTACTAAAGAAATATGGCACAAAGAAGAATGTTTTTAAAACCATATTCACCGAACAAATTGTTCGGCACCGGAATTCGATCTGTATGTGTGTATGTTGATTCTTTGTGTTTATAAATTTTAAAATTCTGACTTCAGATTTTGATAGAGCAAAGTTTGATGTGCCCCTCCGTACCTCTTCGAGAACACCTTCAAAATGGGGTCCAAAATATGAAAATTTTTAAGTTTAAAATGACATTGAATTTAAAGTAGACACATAGTGAATGACGATTTTGGTAAAAGTGAGTAGACTGGCTGTGTTGATTAGAATAAGAACTGTCAATCTAAAATTTTATTAATACTTTCATTACAATTTGTACGGTCTGTGGCAATGCTAGAAGAGCATTCTCAACTGGTTTTTGTTATGTTTCTGGGAAATATTTGTAAAAACTCGAAACATCAGAATTTGTTTTTAGTAATTGGTTTTATTTATCCAATTAGAACAATTCTTAATTAATATTTAAACGAACCTGTATTAAATTATGCATTTGCGAACGTTTGAAATGTTAATACATTTATTTGTTATTATTCATAAGCTACGAATTAGGTAAAATAAATTATTTTAGTGCACAGAAATATTCACTGACATTTACTTGATTATGCCAAGTCTATAATCAATCATGCCTACGTTGATTATAATATTAATTATTTCGTTTTGAAATCGTACATTCTTAGGTAAATTAACTTTACTGTATATCTCAAATTAGTCATTACCAATCTAATTAAAAAAATAATAAATAAAAAGTAAAAAAAATACATATTGAAATAACGGCTTAAGCCTGAATTTAAAAAAAAATCTTTCAAAACCTACAGGAATTTTCACCTTCTAGTTCCATTTTGAATAAAAGTTAATTAATTTATGTTTAATATCAGAATTAAAGTACACGAAAATGAAAAATGAATATAATTAATTTAAATTGGAATTAGTAAATCCAAAAAATCAATACAAATAAAATAATTGTAGGTTGCTATAAATAAAACTCTTTAATCAGTGCTACATATAGTTTAAAGAGATCTTTTCGAAATCGAAAATATGCCTTAATGAAATGTTGCTGAAAAAGTGTTAAATTTAAAATATTTTTTCTTTTTTTGGTAATAATTTTAAGAAAGGAATATTATTTTACGAAACCTAAAAAGGTAATTTGCAAATAAGCCAATACGATTGCAACTATACTTTTTAAAATCAAAAGACGAAGTCGTGGGCGCCGTTACTTAAAGGCAAGGGGGGCGGCCGCCCCTCCTGGATTTTAGATTTATTAGTCAAGAGGCCGCGTGGGATGCGATAAACTTAAATTTGCTGAAGTATCCAATTTCCATTTCTCAATGCTTTTTAAACCACACTCGTAGTAGGTATTGTTCCAAAGGATCTTCATTTCAATTTATAGTGGAGAAAATATTCTGAAAATGGATGTAAGAGCTAAGTCAAATTTTTTCATTTTTTCGATTTTAAACATAAAGAGAAGCTTGTAAAAAAATTTTCAATAAATTTGGGCTGGAGCTTCGCGAGATATGTGCCAAAAACGGCATTTTTGGTATTTTTCGTGTGGATTGTTTCACTATTTTTTAAATATCTCCGGCTCTAAGAGTCGTGGAGAAATAAAAAAAATTGAAAATGACCGTGATGTGAAGTAAAGTATAGAAAATATGTATTTTTATGTCGGAAAGACATGGTAAATATTAAGAAAAAAATGTATTTGTCCAGCCAAAATCGGCATTGTTAAAAAAAAATTGAATTGGCCGCCATTTTTGGAAAAACAATAGTAGAGAAAAAAATTTTATCTTAAAAAGGAGAATTTTGTGTGTACTTTTGTCTAAGAAAATCCAACATTTTATTTCTTTATTTAAAGTACCCAATTTAGGGAATAATAAAAAAAATTCGTTTTCATTGTCTATATTGATTCGTTCCCTCACAAAAATCTTACTCTAGAACCTGAAATATTTTTTTTATTTTTTTAAACATTTTTTGGATTGAAATAAAGTTTTTCTAAGAGAATCAAGCATAAATATCGCGATAAAAAATTGGAAAAAAATGAAAATCGAATTTTTATTTTTTTATTATTTCCTAAATTGGGCACTTTAAATAAAGAAAAAATTGGGCACTTTAAATAAAGAAAAAATTGGGCACTTTAAATAAAGAAATAAAATGTTGGATTTTCTTAGACAAACGTACACACAAATCCTTTTTTTAAGATAAAACATTTTTCTCAACTATTGTTTTTCCAAAAATGGCGGCCAATTCAATTTTTTTTCGAAAAATGCCCACGAAGTATAAAAAAGTAAAAAAATTAAAATATTATTAACAGTTCGTTTTTGGAACAACATATGCTATAAGACGAAATTTTCGCCTGTTCATAAATTTCTGTATCATCAATAAACAATTTTAAATAAAGCAAAATACCAGTTTAAAATTATCTATAAGTAGAAGTGGCCAACCGAACATAAATAATTCAAAAATGGTCAACAACTAACGGTTGTTGATTCATCTCTACCTAATTCAAGTTTTTTATGCAATACCTCAGCTAATAAATTTAATATATTTACATAAATTTAAATTAAATATATAAAAATATATTTTCGAAATACCGATCAGTTCATTACATTTCGGTGTACGAGGGCGGGATGATAATTAAAGTTTCATATTCCCAACTTTCTTCTAAATACTTCAAATATTTTGTAGTTAAAAGCTTAAATATTAGTGTACATGCTTAAGAAATTGGGCTTTATCACGGATTTTAATATACTGTTTATTTCACATGCTTCATTAATTTCAATTGTTAATAGATCTTTAGAATGTTTTTTTTTAATTTCAACTAATACAAAAAACTGTTTCGGCCTTCTTTGGCCTCGTCAGCGTTATACGGCCTTCATTCGAACAATAACGGACAGGTTTTTAACTGCCAGAACAAACGGATTAAATCTTGTTGATTTTTGTAATAGCCAGAGAGCTCTCCTGTCGCGCTGTTCTTTTATTATCTGGTAAAAGGTTATATTTCATTCTTTTTTTTCCGAGCTTTAACTGCAAGGTTTCGTTGATTTTAGTTGACGGTCGCTGGCTTCCCAGAGATTTTTCCATTTATTGAGAATATCTTTTTTAATGGAGAGTTTTTTGTCCCTTATTGGGGTGGGAATTCCTCTATCTGTTAGGTCCTTATAGTTGCTTCTTTGGCAGCAGAGGCAGCTAGTTCATTACCTCTGATACTGAAGTGTCCGGGGATCCAGATCATGGTGACATATTTGTCCATATTTTCCATGCTTGTAACAGTTCCATTATTCTTGAAGCCCATTCATTAGAAGTGTATTTGTTTTTTAGAGAAAGTAGAACACTGAATGAATCGGTACATATTGAGGGTTTTTTATTTTTGCTGGGACATAAAGAATAATAGAGCTTGTCAGTCAGCATAGAATTCAGCAGTATACAAGGTGTCTGCGCGAAAACTTTAAATGGAATTATATTTGGTGTTTTAAAAGATATCGACTTGAAATTTTGGTATGTCAGTAAGAAAGTAGGGGGAAAGTTAATAGTATATGAGGTGCCACCTCAACGTGATATTCGCCGCCCCCCAGCCACCTCCGGTTCAAAAATTTAAATGACATATTCTGCAAGAGCGTAGTTTTTTTAGTATCTCTATGTGAAAAAACTTAATTACATAATGAATTTTGTAACATATTTACAGCTAAAGGTTCAGATTCCAGATATTCAATATCGAAAGCAAAAAATAATAGCAAGCCATGAAAGCAGCTTCGTTGTATGAACTGTCAAATAATATTGCCTGTGACACTTCTGATTACTAGTTAGTACAAAAGTTTTCGAAAAATTTTGACTTAGTTTAAATTAAAATCTGGGCTGGAAATCTTAATAACCAAATAATTGGTCCAATTTTTAACCAGGAGAATTTAAATGGACCTAGATATCTAGATTTTTCCTCCTATCATTCGGTGCTTGGAAGAAAACTTAAATCGAATCCAGGCAGTCATACTTTCAGAAAGACCGAGCTTTCCCTCGTTTCAGTTTAGAAGTAAGGAAATATTTGGAAACCGTTATTGCAGGACATTGGATAGACATTGGATTGACCCTACTGGATTTCTTTTTATGGGAACATTTGAAGTCTGTGGTTTACAGAACATCTCCACTATCCATTGATGATTTGCGTAATAGGATCATAGAGGAATGTAAAGAAATTTAATACCACAAGTCTTTGAAAATGTTAGGAACGCTTTCGGGAATAGACTGGATTGTTGTTTAAATGAAAACGGTGAACATTTTGAACATTTGATTTAATTAAAATAATGGAAAGAGTCCTTGTTTTATTATTTCGATATTTGTTTACTGCACAAAATTACCAGCTCTTTTTCTTAACATCTGCAAATATCTTACAAAGTTCATTATGTAATTAAGTCATTTTTTCACATAGAGATACTAAAAAACTACGCTCTTGCAGAATATGTCAAAAAAAATTGCTTAATGACATTCCAAGTCGATATCTATCGAAGCATTGAACATATTATCGATTGTCTGGGTATGATTTGAGGATTGATAGCAGCTGACCAGAAAAGCCAAGGTTGTCAACTTTGATTAATAGGAGGAAATGATCCAATGTGCCGAATGCTTTGGAGAAATCAGTATAGATTACATCTACCTAACTTCTCCTATCAAGTACTTCAGCTAAGAATTATGTAATACAAAAGAGGATCATGTTGTTCAGGGGTAATTAAATTACGGAGAACAGATTCAAAAACTTTTAAAAAGTTACATACGCTACGTTCCACTAAGCTCCCACAACGATCACGCTCACGACCGCATTTTTTCCCATTCCACTCGCTTACGAGGTTACGTTCACAAACTCAAGTGGAATGAGTATGGAGCGTTTTAAGCGTTGATGACGTTGATGTAAACATTATGGTTAGGTTGCACTTTGTAAGTCTCTACAATAAACTTTAATAATTGTTTAACTTGATGTATATCCATGTCAGTGAAGTATTTAAATGTAGTCGTGATGTCTTTTACGGCGACCCTAGGATATTTGCTGGTGCATCGCAATGCTTCAGAAACGATTTTATCTTCATCCAGTTCAGATGAAGAGTGGAATGCCATCTTTGTTTTAATTTTCCTCAACGTCCACTTTAATCCACCTAAGCAGATGAGTCGTTATGAGCTTTGTGTGAGCGAAAATAACGTCATGCAGAGGTTTACAAAGAGCAAATGCACAGTCCTTAACTAAAAATGCGGGAATTAAGTCTGGTACCGTCGTCATCTTGGGTTTGGTCTGTTTTAGGGAGACTAAAACTTCTTCATTGATATTCGACACGTTTATAAGAGTGAAGTTAGTGGTTAAGTTGGGAACTGCATTTATGGACGCTGAAAAGGGTGCATAGTGTGCAGAGAAGAAATTCGCAAAACATTCGACAATATCATTAGGGTTATCAATATTTGTATTGGTGTAGTGCATGTCTGTAGGTATAGGTGATTTTTCATTTTTTGGATCTTACTATAGCCCAGAATTTATTAGAATTCGATTTTATTTCATTATCAGCTGAAGACAAGAAACGTTTATATAGAGCAGAGCGAGATTTAACTTGTGCTCCAATAATGCCGAATTCAGTATAATTATTATAGTTTAAGTTCGTTTTGTACATCTTCCAGGCTTGTGTGTAACACCAGATATAATTCCATTTAAAGCTTGCTTGCTTGTCCGTTACGATGGCAGCACCTACCCCTACCCCCAATCAGTATATATTATTAGATGGTCTTCATAACGGGAAAGTTGCTCAAAAAATAATAATTGATACGTAGTAGCTGACATATTTTCATTTGGCCAAGAGCTAACTAAGTGATAAGTTTATATTTGGTAGTTCCTTTTTCATGACATGACAAACATTTAATATAACATTTGAATCTTGTTCTATCTGATATTTGTTTATTGTTTGATGAAATCGAATATTATCTGGTCTTGTTCTAGTGGGGGAGAATCGCATAATCATTTTCTATGTTATTAAATTTATTATTATTTATATTTTGTGGAGCATAAGCTGGAAGATTCAGCTAAGATGGCTTCAATTGGGATCGTTATAAAAGCACCCGTAGCAAGTCGGATTGTAGCACTTTGTATTTTATCCAAATCTTTTAATACCGATGGTCTCGCTGATCCATATATGATGCTGCCATAATCTATTCTGGATTCAATTAGAGTTTGATATATTTTAAGAAAAACCTCCCTATCAGAGCCCCATCGGATATTCTCGATCGCACGCGTTAAGGGGTTAATATATCGAATGAATACGAACTTAGTGATATAATTTTTTAAGTGAAAATTTCGTTATAGATTTTAATTTTTTTTTGACTTGTGAAGGTTAAATAATAAAATAGCAAACACTAGATATTCTTGTCAGTTTTAAATACTAAGAAATAAACAATAGTTTCTCCTATATTATATACCAGCGGAGAATTCCAATCTTCTGACATTTTGTAATTTATCTAACCATACTAAAACACCATTTCCTAAAAGATGATCAATCTCAAAACACCAGAAGTGTCTAACCTTAAACGCTTCATTTTTTACTATTAACGTTCAAACTGAATTCCTTTTTCTCGATGGTAATTTAATAAAATAGTTTCGAACAAAAATCAGCGCTGAGAAAAATTTTTAAAGACGAGAATAAAAATGCCGGCCATTTCAATGGGTCCGATTCTTGGTAGAAATTCCTACAGCTGCACATTTTAGGTCAGTTTTGAATGGTATCAAATTCTGTGATATTTTCAAGCATTTTAATTACGTGAGACACGTCTCCACTTAATTTTTATAAAGGGTGTTTTTATTTATATTAAAAAAACACAATAATTTAAATAAGTGCATTTATAGTTTTCGTTTAAAGATAAATAATATCAAAGGATATGGGTATATTTTTTTACAAAACCAATGTAAAGTAACATGTAGAGACTCTTTTAAAACATATTATTTTTAAGTAGATATTTAAAATTATTTAGAGGGATATATAAAATGTTTTTTAAATTAAGAGAAATTAAGATATTAAGATGAATGATTCATTTATGTAGATTAATCATGATATATAAAGTTAAATTTAACATTTGAAATAATAATTGCGAAATAAAAAAATAATCAAAAACTTATTAAAATATCCATTTCGCGGCATTCCTTATTCTCGAGTCGAGTTATAAGAAGCTGATTTGATTCATGTCTCCGTGAAAAGGACATAAGCAAAAAGACAAAACATAAAAGCCTCAACTGAACGTCAGTTCACCGTACAGTTATTACTTTCACATTGTATCTTAGACTGAATGTGAGACCTGCCCATAACTGTCGTATAGTTCATAAAATATATATTTTAGTACTGGTGATGTAGCCACATTTTATAAAAATCTGCAATTTTTTATTTGGTAAATACCTCCTGTAGGTTCAGAACCATGAAAGGAATATTTTAACTAGAATAACCATCAAACCTTTAACCTTGTAAACCGTTATTTATAAAATGGTGCTTTAATAATTTATCGGCTTGCCGGTACAGGATCTGTGATTCATATATTCCTGGAGAATCACGAAATACCCGCAAAAGTAACGATTATTTGTAACCATAAAGACAAATTTTAAACAAAACTCTCTACGTTACCTGTGTTAAAATTTTATTTTAACTACATAATTAATATTTTTTAAGTCATTTATCTCAATTCCAATCAAAACTGACCTTTATTTACAAATATCCTAAATACCATTTGAACACGAAGTTTTAAATTGCCGGACTAATAGAAAAAATGTAGAAATCTTTTTGACACCAACATTTTTATTTACTGCCACTAAGTGTTACCGTCCCAAAATAATAATAATTATAATTATTATTATTATAGAATCTTTTAAGTATTAGGGCACTAAAATCTGACCCCATAAAACATCACATTTCCGACGCTGTGCTCATATAAATAGAAAAAATAATAATATTAGGACATCTGATCTATATATACGATTCGCCTCTTTCTTACAATGTTCTTCATTATTTTCAGCTTAGTGCTGATGACACAGACCTGGTTACCTCTGCCCCCACTAATCAAAATGCTGCCTGGTGCAAATGTAGAGTATCAGTCAATTCCAAAAAAAAAAAAATAAAGTCATCTTCTTCACCCACCATGCTCTCACTAAAACCTCCAAATTGACAACCAATGATATCAATTTTATGCTCTAGGGGGAGAGAGTTGCTTTAAAGAACCAAGTGCGATTTACTCGTGCCCTTAATTGGTTCAAAGAACAATCGACAAAGTGAGAAACCAAGCCTCTCTCATTGATAAGTTTTGCGGAAAAATCTTGTAACACCAGTACTCTTCTCAATACATATAAAACTTTATGAGATCAATTTTTGAATAGAAATAGATTGTCTATTCCTCCAATCCTAACAATCTCCAACATGTGATTCTCGCGACCGAAAAGAAAATCCAGTCAAATAATCCATGAGTAGACTAAAACTCCCAACACTCCCGTTCTCAACTTTAGAGATTCCAGAACTTTAAGACCTGCTAGACAACGCACCCAAAACAACACACTTAACTAACTGATGCAATAAGTCGAAATTTAAGATTTTCTGTGGTTTCCGTAGTCCATTGCACACCATAAAGGTCGAAACTCACCTATCAGAAAAATGTGATGGTTTTATTTGTGACAGGTTCTATGTCTGTTTGTATTTAGTTTATATTATAAATAATGATGTTTTATTTAGAATCACTTTTGTAGTAGAATAAATACAAATATTGATAATTAACATTTATTTGAAAACAAAACAATAACTATGAACTTGTAGAACAGATAGGAAAATAATTTATACGTGTGTGGAAAGTACTTTCACGTGTGGAAAGGATGACTTTCCGTCGGAGTAGAGAATCCGCGATATCTGTTACTTTTCTATGTAGTCGTACGAAAACGGTATTTTTTGTATAGTTAAATTTTACTTAGTATTTGTATTAGTAATTGTGTAGAGAAACGAAACGAAAAGAACTGTACTTTCATGCAGGCCTGACGAGAGGGGGGGAGGGGTTAAAATGAAAAAAAATCAATTTATACAGTATCTTAAAAAATAGGGGGGTCGAAGTTACCACTACCCATTATTGTGCGCCACTGGATGAAGTACGCCAAGTATATTTTTTGCTAAATTTTTTAATTTCTAAAAAGTAAATCGACTGCCAAGTTTGAACAAAAAATTTAAAACGGTAGGTGAAATATCGCAAAAAAATAATTTTAATTTCTCAACTTTAACACCCTGTATCTCGTAAACTAAGAATCTTAGAGGCTTATGTACCTAACTCATTTTTCGTCAATTGTCAAGGGATATCACCTCTAAAGCGTTGATTTATAATTTAGATAATTAGTTATTTATAATACTTACTAAAATATAAATATTTTAAAAATATTTATTTCAAAATTTATCAAATACATACAGATAAAAAATTTTATAACATTTTTTTCAACGCCATTTTTAGGTACTTAAACTTTATAAAATCGTTACGAATTTCAAATATTTATATTTTACTATTATAAATAACTAATTACCTAAATTATAAATTAAAGTTGCAAATCATTCCAATTCCCAGCTAGCAACCATACGTCATTATGACGTGATTTTGTCGGCACCTGTTACGTCTTGTGACGAAAAATATGACGTGATATATGACGTCAGGATGTCACAGACCAGAGACGTCATTTGATGACTGAATTTGCCGTCACCAGCGATGTGAATTTAACGTCACAAGTGACGTGAATTTGCCGTCACAAGGGACATATATGGTAAAAAATTTCAACATATATTATGACACAATCTCGTCTCAATTATGACGTCTCAGAAACGTTACGATCTGACGTCATTAGTATATCCACAAAATGACGTCTTTTAGACGACATTTTCTTAACGTCTCAGTAACGTCTCTGGGACGTGATTTCCATGCCAAGTTACGTCGCGCGACTAGTGTGACCCTGAAATGTCGTCATAGTGACGTGTGGTTTCTAGCTGGGTTATGATTATATGTATAACAAAATGCCACAATTAAATTAAATTCACAAAAAAATTATTTGATTTGAGATAAACATGTTTATCTCATGAAGCTGCCCCAAAATAAGTACAAAACAATTTTTGATTTAGAAACCGAGATATCGAATGAATTGCACTAAAGAGCGCTTTCTTAGAAAATATAGGTATTCAAATGTAATTACCCCAAAGGATACCGCTGTAATAAGTAAATTGCGTCCTCAGGAATTTTTCGAAGAAAATCAAACGATTCAGAATTTGAAAATACTCCTCCAGAAATAAAAAAATATGCCGATAACATAACTCAAAATTTTCTACCGCAAAAATCCAAGCTTGAATATAAAAATACTACACAATGTTTCATTTTACTATATTTAATTCCTACTTTCTGTGGCCGTGGAGAAAGTACAGTCTGTTACTCTGTTGGAATGAAAATTTGACACTCGTGGTTACAGAATATACTATTCCTACATCACTGTATTTTTTGTTTTTGGGTAGCAATTTATGTAAATTAAAATACCAATTGATTGTTCTATTGGGCGTTATCGCTCCATTGGGATTATATCGGAAAAATAATTTTTTTGGAGAAAATATATGTGATTCTCGATTTTTATAAAAGGTTACATTCTCCAAAGTGAAACTAAAGTTGATGAAATAGTCGAAAAAAAATGAGATAGACTTAATTGGTCAATACCATTTTGACCCCACGATGATTATGTCCGCCCAAGAGATTTGAAGAACGGGTTGTGGAAAATAATTATTTTGCATCATAACTGAGAGACGGAGAAACCAAAATATACTATATCACCTTTATCTAGTATTTAATGACAGACCCCTACTCCATACAGGGGTTAAACGGGCAGCACATCATTTCGCTGTAAAAAACGTCTTTCCCCCCGTTTGCGAGAATGCTGAGCATGGTGGTAATGTTGAAGATTACTTCCGACCCTCACCAATCCCTCCACAGGCCAAAACCCATCCCCGACAGGGGTGTTTTTTTATTTTTTATATCAGCGGCAAAACGTCTGTTTTCCAGGATGCTGAACACGATGGAGGTGTTCAATATCACTTCCGACCCCCCACCAACTCCTCCACAGATCAAAACTCACCTCTGAAAGGGGCAGCCATTTTGCCATTGATATATAAAAAATTCATCCCTTTCGGGGCTGAATTTTGACCTGTGGAGAATTGGTGGGGGACGGAAGTGATATTGGACACCATCATCGTGTTCAGCATCCTCTAAAATGGGGGGAGAAGGTACTCTCGATCCGGGTAAATTTTGGTCCATTCTTCATGGTTTTTTCCTACTCAAAGACGTCACTGCTAATACACAGTTAAAATTGGGACATAAGTATCAATAAAAGTTGAAAATAAAGAAAGGACCTAAGTGCCACTAAAGCATAATTCTCTCTTGCATGTTGGATACTTCTATCAGTTTCTTGGATTCTGGTTAATTTGCTTCGCCATCTTTTTTCATAATTGTTTAACTCAATCAATTAAAAAATTCAATTATAGACCGGTTTTATTTATAAGGACCGATTGAATCTATATTGCACCGAGTCCACATACCTAAATTAAGTTTATTGAGAAAATTTAGTTTAATTATTTTCAGGTACTGCCTGTACTACAAGGTATTCGGTGTTAGCGGTATGACTTACAGTGTCGTTAATTAGATGATATATGTGAATGATCAAACCTTTCTTGGAAAGCTAATTGGTGACAAACATTTAGAAAATTTGATTTATGGTTGGACTTAATCCTGTAGAAAATTCCATAGGTCGTTGTTCATAAAAAATATTTAGTTATTATTACTTTCATTGTCCGTAAACAGCAATAGAAGCGAAGGCCAATCACTTAGAGGATTTATTTGCCTTCAGACCTATTTTTAAATTGGATGTTTACGATGTTAAATGATAAAACTTTTAAAATTCCAATTGACATTTTTCTGTATTTGCTATCTTTAATAGAAAAACTAATAAATATTTCCAAGTAGGTCTCTAAATCAATTAAAGTTCACTAAATATTTAGACAATAATTTATTAGGATCTAGTTGCATTGGAATTGCTATGACAAATCAATATCATGTTGGAAGATTGATTTATGTGAATTTATTGAATAATTTTGGAAGATCGATGAATAAGGGTTTAATGTTGCTGAATGATGAAGTAATTGATTAAATAAAGGAATACTTACTTATAATATTAGGTGTACAATTTTGCTTTTGAAATTTAGAAGAAATCTGCGGTTGAGGCTCATTGAATGCTCTTAAATACCTATGGTGAGGCCGCTATTAGTAAAAGAACATTGACACGATCATTGGAGGTGACTCAATAGGTAATTTTAAAATGCTTTAAAGACATGGAAATGATTCAGAAGCAAGGAAATTAGCATACTTGCCATAAGTGCCATACGAGTTGAAACCGAAAGACGTTGAACGGCGTTTGTTTGATTGTGACTAGTGACGAAAAATGGATTCATTACGATAGTCCCAAGCGCATGAAATCATTGAGGTATCCCGAATAAGTGATTTGAAGGAATAATCTATCATTGAAACCAACACTAGAGATGTTGAACTCTTTCTTTGAAGTAAAATTATGGCTATTTTCTCTTGCCCTATAGAAGAGTTTTCAACGTAACCTTCGGCTACTGCACTGGACTTCCCCCCCCCCCCCCAATTTCTTCAACCGAAGTACATATGCTCCGCTGTTAGCTAGTAGTAAAGTGACAGTCGTACGCCTAAAACAATGTCCAGTAATTGTAACATTTTTGAGCTAAAGCTGCGCAATTTTTCTTGGAAATTAAGCTAAACTATAATGCTCAAAAGGCTGATTTGTTACTGTGAAATTTCTCAATTGCAGAAAAATATCTCTCATTCTGACAATCCTTACGAATATCAACATATTCCTTTAATATTTTAACCCGTCCCGGACTTGTTATTATAAAAGATAAGTTTTTGAATAAGGAGGTACCACAAATTTTTTCATGAAAAACATCTAAATCCTTAATTTTTATTTTTACTGACTCCGAGGTTCTGCAAGCGCCTAGAGCATAAAAAACCTAAATTTAAATACAGAATTGAATTGAAAACATTCTACCTTTATGAAGAAACTGCAGTGGTGCATTCGTCAAAAATTCTTAATGTCTTCATTTGAGAAAACGCTTAATAATTTTGGTTTGTAGCCAATGTTTTGCTTTTTAAAGAATGCCAATAATGTACTAAATTTATATGTATTGCGTAACACAGAATAAGTTGACCAAAGTTTGCATGGTTTTTTAATTTTTGCCAATTAATTAAAATAATAAATAACCACATTTTCTGAGCCAATATTACACACTTTTTACTTGCACACTAGTCAGTCATTGTAAATTGTATAATCTTGTTCATACCTGCCTTTGCTTTTCTCCGGTAGCAAATTTTGCAAAGTTTACGGTGACGCTGCTTCAACCGATAAATCATGTAGGCAATCGTTTTGAGGTTTCAAGGATGGATTTCAGCGTCGAAGACAAGCCTCGCTCTAGGCAACAAAAAAAATTCGAAGACAAAGAATCACTTTTAGAAGGTCAGACTTAATCACAAGAGGAGCTTGCAGAATTATTGGGAGTAACTCAACAAGTCGTTTTTGTACATTGGTAGACATAGAAATGATTCAAAACCAAGGAAATTGGGTGATGTACGAACTGAAACCGAGAGACGTTGAAATGTGATTTTTTTACTTGCAAGCATCTAATTCCAGGGGGAACAAAGAAAAGGTCTTTTGCATCAAAAAAGAAACTTATAATTTTTTTATTATAGCTAATTCAGTAAATCACTATAACCAGTTCGTTGTGGGGAATTTTTCTGCAAGTCCTGAGAGATTCATCACTATTACAGTTCTGGGGAAGCAGGTTTATGATTTATTTGAACCATTCTTCAAAAAGTCATCATTCATGTCCTCATGAAAGTCATCAGTACGAGTAGATTCAAAAGTTAAGACAACACCTTTAACAAAACTTACCTTTTTATCTTCAACACTTCCAGGACTCTTTAATTTATTTATTACATTTCTTACAGTTGTGAAGTGTATAGTTTTATCAGGGTGCCTTTTATTAAAGATTTCTGCTGTTTCACTACGTTTTATAATTGTCTCCAACAATTACAACAATTTCACTTTTATCTTCAATACTCAATTTTACTGACATTTCTAATTATTGGAAATACACACTGATGTTAGATTTGACGTTTGTTTACAGTTATTAGTTATTTTCAAAGCACTCTAGATTTATTTGCCAGACATTTACATTTGCTTATTCCTTTATTTAATAAATAATCTAACAATTATTATTGAAATATTTTGTATATTTTATCTGGAAATGCCACGTATCTACAAGTAATCGGTAATTTGAGAAAGCACATAAGTCAAAGAAAGTAAATTTTTCAAGAGACGCAAAAAACTAGTCACCGACTTATGGGGTTTCTTAATTAACTGTGATTTTCGGCCAATCATATCTCGGCTTTGGGAAGGTTGATTGATATGATTTCTCTTCAGTGCGTACAAAGACCTGTTACGAATGCATTGCAATAAAAAAGTCATTTTCATAAAAACACTGACTTATGGGGTTTCTCAAATAACCGATTCAAGTGTGAATTATTTTTTTGGTACTTAATAACAATTTTTTACAATTTGAACATATTTTTCTCTTCACTGTGAAATAAAAGATAAACTTTTTCTTCATTTGTATATTTTTTTGGGACACACTGTTTAATCCTTTGAAGTCTATGGGGACATATATGTCCCAAACAAATTTATAAACTTTCTGCTGCTTCAAATGAAACCCGTTTTGTACAGAATATTTCAAATTCAGACTTTCTGAGACACCTGCTAACAATAGTGATATCATCATATATCGTCGCTGTAGAGTGAAAACCACGTATGTTCGAAAAGGTACATTTACAGGAGGCAATAAAAACCGATTTACTTATGTAACAATGTAAACGTGTTTATCAAGTAGACTATTAGATGGCGTTATAGGTATTTTTGAATTAAAATGTTTTGTGAGGAAGTGCGCTAGGAGGTTTTCAAGCTTATTAAGCAATAAAACCATTTTCATAAAAAAATGACATACGTGGTTTTCACTCTGCAGCGACGATATGCCCCATTAGACTTTTACTTCGGGTTACATTTGTCCCAACAGGTATTTTTATTTCAGATGAGCAAAAAACCGATTTCTACAAAAGAACTAGAGGAGGAAGCACCAAAATTGTTTGAGAGTGACAGATTATCGGAAATTGATCCTTTTGATACCATTTGAAAGCTATTTAGTTTTTAGATTATTTGGTTTTTATCGTCATTTTTATGTTTCATTTTTAAATAATAGTTATTTATGTGCCAAGGACGAAAAACTGTCTATTATAGTCGAGTCTGCAAGTTGATATGTATGTTCCATTTAAAAAAATGTAAATTTGTGCTGCCACGAGTTTTTGGAACACCCTGTATAATCGAAACTATTTTCAAGATGTGCACCCAGTAACTGTACTAGCTCACACAAAATTTGAAAGTTTTATCTCTTACCACAACGACGTAATCCTCCGATGTCAGAAGTTTGGCCCGCCCTGTATAAGTCCCATTCAAAATGGCGATTTTTTGGTGTAAAATGGCTGTCATTAATTTTTTTTCACCAATACTACCCCTACTAACCAAAATGAATATAAAACTATCTTAACCAATTTGATAAAAAAATCCGACTTCAAAGGGTTTTAAACAATTTTAGCATATTTAGTTATTGATTAAATTTAAAAATGAATAAAACTAATAAATAGCGAAATATCTTAAAGTATAATATATATGTATATCTTAAAAATAGAAATACTGAGGATATTATGTAGCAATGATATTTAAAAGGGACACCGCAATGGAATAATTTGTTTTTTTTTTCATTATGGCTCCTCGCTGGTTGTAAAATAAATGAATTAACTTAATATGGTAATATCAATTTTGCAAAGCGGCTCATCTAATAGAATCCACTTCTCTCTCTCTCATGTAGTTTTCTCTCCAGAAAATATAGATCCCAATAATTAAATTAAATGATGCGTGCATACTTAAGACAACAAGTTAGATGCCAACCAATTAGCCCGAGATAAAAAAGATACCATAATTGAATCCCCTTTGTATATTATTTGTAATTAAGTCGATTAATGACCGTTACTTCGTCTGTAGTTTAACTAGACAACTTATCGTCGGCCGAGAATACATCCACATTTTATGTAGTTGAATTCGATAATAATTAAAAACTTTGAAATTCTTGCACATAAATATATGCCACCTTACCAAGCTCTATCGTACAAAATGGGAGAGTGTGTGTAAATGTATGGAAGGTGGGTTAGATAGACTTTTGTTCAAGTATAAAAACTTCATTTATGATGAAATTTAAATTTAAGTAATTGTAAAAGTATTTGTTGTATTGTACCTACTTAAAAATTATCCAGTGAGTTATTTCTATTATTAATTATTATTATTATTATTATTATTATTATTATTATTATTATTATTATTATTATTTATATAATTATCAATATTTGATTTTTGGAAGAAAGTAGGAACGCGAGATAATTAACATTTTTTTATTATTATTTATATTTATAAATTCCATGTTTTTTCATAATTTTTCAATTTTTTTTTAGAAAAGAACCAAAGCAAATTTATATTATTATTCAAGTTTATTTTATTATTCAAACTATAAATAATTGTAAAACTTTTAAAATATTGTTTTTGTATTTTTTATTAAGAGGAAGTTGTAAAATACTATAAAACAGTGTATGTAAGGGTTTCGTAGTCCCTAACTTTTTAGGTTTATTTTTAATTTTGAGAGAATGAAAAAATAAGAACATATTGGTAGTTAAAGGTATAATCTATTTTGTAATAATTTAATGAAATTATAGTTTTACTTTTTGAATGTTTTATTTTTCAACTTTCAACTTTGACATTTCTTAAAAAAAACTCATTGACAACCTTCCTATCTCTACTCAAACAAAAAACTCCCTATTACACTATAAAAAACTATAACCTAACTTACACACTACATAACCCCCCACCCAACATTTCAAAAAAATTTTAAACAATAAACATATTTTAAATGTTTTAAAACATTATTTTCCATTTTCTTCCTTTTCTATTTTCAAATTATTTATTATATTTGTTTCTTTATTTTTTTCTTTTTCCTTCTTCTTCCTATTATTTTTTCTGTGTTTAATTACTCTTCTTTTTTTAGTTCTTTTAAATTTTATAAATTTTCTTGTAATTGTTCTTTTCATTCTTGCTCCATTATTCTTTAATATTTTGTCTCTATACTTAAATATCTTTTTTTTTTAATCCAAAATCGCTGGTTATTCTTGCACATTCTAAAATTATTTTTTTCATGGCATACATCTCCATCGACGACATTCCCCTGCCATATTCAAATTTTCCCATGTATAAATTTTCCCGTACTCGGCTTTGTATCTCTTCTCCCCAATAATAATCTCGAACTCGTTGCTTAAAATCCTCAAAATCATCACACCTTTCTTCTATCAGATTCCACCACGTTCTTGCATTTCCTTGCATAGATTTTCTGACCCATTTCCTCCAATGTCTTAAGTCCCCACTTTCGGTCATTCTTCCTTCCAAGTCATTTAAAAATTTAATTGGATTGTTTCTCGCATCTCCATAGAAAACTACATCATTTTCTACACTGTCCCGCATCATTATTGGAACCATGTTTTCCTGATTTATTCCTCGCTGTACCAATCGTATTCTCTCTTCGAGTGGTTTCACAGTCTCTTCTATTTGCGTTTTCACGTTTTCTTTCTGACGTCTTTCTTCTTCATCATGTTTTGTATCTATTTCCTCTATTTTCTCGTATATTTTCGTTGTCGTTTTATCCATGGCTAGGACTATTTCATCATAGGTATTTTCTAATCTTTGTAATACTCTTTGTTCTTGTTTCTCGATTTCTTTTTTCATTTCTTCTTTTATTTTGGCCACAGTATCCCTAATTTCCTCTATTTTTATTGTAATACCCCCTATCTGTGTGGTCACCTCATTTCTTACATCTCCTATCTGCGTAGTAACATCACCAATCTGCGTGGTAACATCATTTCTTACTTCTCCAAATTGCATGGTAATATCGTCTCCAATATTTGCTGCATATCTATATTTTCTCCCTGTCCTTCCATTCTGACTTTGCCAGACCTTAATTCCCTACACGCTTTATTTATTTACTACCCTATTTGTGCTCTTTTCCGTGCCTCTTTAGTTGGGCGCCATATTTGTAATGAAATAATGAAATTATAGTTTTACTTTTTTTGTGTTTTATTTTTCAACTTTCAACTTTGACATTTTTCAAAAAAACTCATTGACAACCTTCCTACCTCTACTCGAACAAAAAACTCCCTATTACACTATAAAAAAACTATAACCTAACTTACACACTACACTATGTTACGACTAACTCGCTTTTTTAACATTTGATTTAGTTTTTTCTCAAAAAAAAAGGCAAAATTTCATGTTTTTTGATAATTTTTCCCATTTTTTTTTTTAGAAAAAATACGTTGGCGAATTCAGTTTTTTGTGCTCATTCCAAATGCGTGAAGTAATTTTTTTAAATCCTTTATACAGGGTGTTGTTCTGAACCTGGAAAAATTTGTCCATTTTTTCCTAATCCGGACCTGAATTTTTTTTTAGTAAATTAAATAGATACTGGGGCTGGAATATTTTAAATGCAAATATCTCGAGATGAGCTGAATTTATGCTATTAAAACAAGTATACCTTTTTTGTTCAAATTTACATGGTGTATCATAAAGGCTTGAAAAAAATTCAAAAAAGGCCAGGAATAAAAAAAATTGATAATTTTCTTTATCCAGTAGAATCTCAAAATTGATAACACACTTACTTACGATTTACTAACTTAAAAATATTACCATACCAAATTTCAAGTTAATATATTAAATAATAAAGAAATTATTGCAAAAAAACGAAGAATAAATTTTATCTTCAACACCCTGTTTCTTAGTAATAGATAACATTCAACCCAGAGTTATTTAGTAAAATATTAATATTTGGAGGTCCTGAACCTATGATTGAAATATTGACCATTCCTTATGATACACCCTGTATAAAGAAATATTCCACTTTGAAGTACAGAAAAGAATTTTAGAGATTCACTTTCATTTTGCTCTTGGGATTTAAACTAAAACAAAATTTTAAAAATTAATCTCACTGCTATTTGAAATTTCTTTGCGTTTATTGATGTATAAAGCAAGATCACCTAATTTAAAAAAAATAGCAACTATATTATGAATGGAGAAAACTTTTATAACGATTTTAAAACCATGCCTGGAAAAATAAAGGTTTACAAGAATAACAGTTTCTTACTTAGATAATACTTTCTAGAATAAATTTCCACCTCTTTAAAACACGCCGATATACATGTAAACTATTTCAAAACATTCGTTTCATTATTTACACTGTAATAGTACAATTATTCTAACAACAGGTGCAAAACTCGCCAGCCTTTCAAACACCACATATGTTCTTTGTTTAAAAGTTATCACCTAACATAAATGACATTTATTTTACTTTTACTCAAAACATTTTCATTTCAATATGTTTTTTGACGAGGCAAACAATGCGACGTAGAAAAATATAAGGTGGCACTATTTTTTTACTAAACTGTGGATGAAATCAAATAAAGTTGATTCAGGGCTAGCTCATTGCCATTATTTATTAAATACTCCAGGCGACTATGGTATTCCGATGTGTTTTTCGACGCAGAAACCTAATCCTACCTTAAAAAAGCCCTCAAAATTTGATCTAATAATTAAAAATTAACATAATATGGTGTATAGGACATATAATATTGTGCCTAAGATGCTTCCTTGGGGTATTCCAGAAGCGCTTGTCAAGATTCTTGAAGTGTCATCGTTTAGTCTATGCACATCTGATCTACCCCCAACACCAAAAACAATAACAGGAAAATTTGCAGATGAAACATCAAATTCAGATAAACAATTGTACTGAAAAGTACAATAAAACGGATAGTAAAAACTATAGTAGAAGACCGTCTATTATTTAAAATTAAGTCATTTATTTAAAACCTTAATCTAATTTCTAGAAAATTTGTAACTTAGTAGCATTGTCATCTTGGTACGATAAAATTTATCTGTACTAGGAAGTAAGCCTAGGAAGAGTAAAATAAATTAAAAGGATGTGGTTGCTTGCTTGCTTAATTTTAACGTCTCCTTTCTGCAACTAAGGCTAATCTGGACGGAACCTACAGCTTATTAGGCCAGTAGAGATAGACATGATTTTTACAAAATTTAACAATAATTACAAAAGTTTTAAAACTTCAGTTGAATGAAGAGTAAGTTCAAATGATATTGTGTCTGATTTAGCAACATTTTTTTCTGAACGGAAGATATTGAAAATCACGATTTAATGCATTTTCGCATTAATAGCGAGAAAAAAATTCCAAAAGTTCTGCAAACCTTCGAAGTTTTGTAAAATAGCATTTTACATCCTTTGTTACATTTGCAACCATTCAAACAATACGGAAAGATTTCTTTTATCGAAATTAAATTGTTTTTCATCCCAATTTTTCGAAAAAAATTCCAAAAGTTCTGCAAATTTGAAAAAATAACTAAAATAATGTTATTGAGAAGTGCTGTAATTTGCAACCTCTTGCGACAAACGGAAAACATATTTTTTCATGAAATTGTTTTTTTCTATTAAAATAAACTTTTTACAAAAGTTTTGAATAATGGTTGCAAATAAAGATGTCCTAACGTACAATGTTTTCATTAACAAAAAAAAACATATTTTCGCATCTGTACTCTACTAATAAAGCAACTTGGTAACATGGCAGCGACTAAGCAGACGTGTGTGAAAATACAATCAACCAGTACAGCGTATAAGAAATGTACTCTATGGATAATCAAGTATTTAACTAGACCACTGTCGCCTTTTTTTGAGTTGCACTAATTTATTCAGCTAAATTCCCAAGTCAATGAGTAATCTTAAAACTATTTGCAAATAGTTTCCAATTTATGGTCATATGGCGAACAAAAAACAAAACAATTGAATAAAAAAATGTTCCGTTGAAAAAAGACGGTTTCAAATCTCTCTCAAAATATTAGTTGTTGTTATAATAGTCCAGTCAATGAACGACTAAAAGGGGGGTGTAGAGTACGTGAGCGAACGTTAAGAAACGGACTTGAGGGATGTATTTGGAGTAGTTAGGAAATAAATATACTAAAGGTCACGGAGCGTAGGAGGTGCGATGGCTGCAGGGGGGCACGGAGAAGGTCACTTTTTTCGGCTTTTCGCTTATATCTCGAAAAATATGCACCATAGCAAAAAAGTCACCCAATATCATAAAATTTACTATAAGATTGTTTAAATTCATTTTTCCTATCTCTTTTGGTTCTAAAGATATTTGCTAGCAAAAAATGCAAAGTTTAGAAAAAAGTTTTTTTACCTCTCGCCCCAAGAGACTCAAGACAACTCAACATTAATTTCTTAAATAATATTTTTTTAGGTATAGAAGGTTATAGCTCTTAAATAAATAACAAAAATTATTATGTACAGTTTTTTTTGCGAATGTAGAAATTTGCTGTAGCTTTTGATTAGTTTAGGTTAAAATAATAAATAAATATATCAATTAAAAGATCGTTAAATCCTCTACAACTTCTTTTAGAAAAAGTTTGCTGTAAAGCTAAAAGTTTAGCCGCTAAATAATTAACTAAAAAAGTTAAAATATGCATTTTTTTCTGGCAAATATCTCTAGAACCAGAAGAGATAGGAAAAAATGAATATAAAACAATCTTGTAGTAAATTTTATGATATTGATAGTTTTAACTTACTGGCCTATTCCTTGAAAAAGAAAGTGTTTTTATAAGTCGTTATCTTATCTGTAGAAAATTAATGTATAAAAAATGAATGAATAGCATTTCTTTACAAATAAAAATTATAAGTTAAAACGATCAAAACAATTTGTTCAACTTATTTTGAAGGCAACTATACCTCCTAACTATTCCAAATATAGCCCTGAAGTCCGTTGTTGCATGTTCGCTCACGCACTCTACAACCCATTCATTGACTGGACTATAACTGCAATTGGCAGAACTAATATTAGTAAAAAAATTAAGGTTCCGTTTTTCGTATGGGGTTGCAAAGTGATATATCCACTGAGACCGATATTCTCTTTATTTGCAACTATTGTAATTAGTTCGAGGCTTGTGTGTATTGAAAATGGCCGCGCCGAGAAAAAAGGTTTGATAAATAAATTATCCGTTTTTCAGAAATGGTTGCAAATGTACCAGTATATGTTACATTTTTTTCCGTTTACTTACCCAATTTGCATAACTTTTGTAATTTTTTTAAACAAATTACAATAAAAAACTTATACAAATGAGAAAAAAACAAGGTTCCGTACTATGCCTTTGTCATGCAGGTGATCTACCAACTAACAAGTGTTTAATTGTGCCACCAATCCCTATCAGTTCCACGAGATATCCGATCTCATCCGGCCTGTTTACCGGCGTGGATGAAACTGCGTATGACACAAATACCTTTTTTCACTTGCCAAAAGTCTTATCTGACTTTTAATTCCACTTGAATTTCGCAGGGATCGAACCTACGACCGAACACTGGCCTAGTATAAAGACCGAGGCCTTAACCAACTAGGCCACGGTGTCCGGTAAAGGATGTGGTTTCAAATAGAAGAGTATGTTTTTATGAAAGTGACATCCAATCTGGTCATCATTTTAGCTTTTGATTGATGTTACAAAAAGTCACACACGAATTTCTTTTTATCTAGTTATGGGGAAACACCAGATAACGATGTTTTAATATTTACACAAAAAAGTTTGGAAATGAAGTAAGAATCTTAACATTTAAAAACAAGCTATAAAATTGTTTAGTAACTAAAGCCTACTACTCTTATGAAGAGTTTATTAGTGATCATTGATGGTGTCCGCCTATATTTTTACTCTTCCTCTCCTTTACTTATGTAATTTAATTGTAATTTTATTGTGATATTTCATTGTATTTTACTTTATTTATAGATATAAAATTGTGATACTTACTTAATCTGTGTTACTACATTATTTATTTTATTTTAAACAAAAGTAGATTATAGGTAAGTACTTATACCTGACCTTAAAATTGACTAGGCAAATAGGTAGGTCTTATGTATTTTAAAAAATGTATGATCCCGAATGCTGAATAAATTTTATTTATTTATTATTTATTTATTAGTATATATAGAAATATAAGAAAAACATTTTGAGGTAAAGAGAAGAATCTTAATACATATAAAAGTGAACTAAGAAAAGAGTCTTTTTACGATTTTTTTTTGTAGTTTCTTAGTGCTCAGAATATGAAGTAATTACAACATAATGAAGCAAAAGCTTTTTGTCCACAATTACTTTTAACTGTACTTTAAATTGAAATAGGCAATTTAAATTTTATAGAAAAGCGTTAATTTATGAAACAAAAACAAAATGTATTCTCTATCAACTATTTTCTAATGCCTTAACACAAAAGCCAAATTACTTAACATGGTAATTGGTCATTTTGATGCTTTTAAGGAAGTACTAAAATGTTACATAGATCTTGTAATTCTTTTAATACTGCAAGATCGTTTACAGAGTTAATCCCATTCACCTCTAATTTTATGCCAGTATTAATAGTTTTCTTAATATTTAGTAGACATTTATAGTGTTCCCCATTGGGAACTCACACTTGATTAATACGTGTAAGGCTATAAATTTTATTATTGTTGTATTTCGCTATTGGGATAAAAAAATTGCAAAAATATTTAAACTGTTGAAATTGTTTATTACTTAATCAAATGCAGATACATTTATTAATTGCAATAATTGTAATTTAAATCATCATACTCTATTCTATTTATATTTAGTACAGTAAAATTAGAATTGTAATTGGAAAAAATTAGAGGCAAGCTGAAATTTTGCAGGTAGTTTTTGGTCAAAGGGACGAACTCAAATCCAAGTATTAGACCTTCAACTCCTTGCAGAAGGGTGGTTTTTGGGGATGAGTTTGTTTTTTTCAAATAACTCCCTCATTTTTAATCTTACAAAAAAACTTTCAAGATCAATTTTGTAGAGAATTACATTTGCAATAACTTTCAATTCTTGACATTTTTTCATAACTGCATTATTTTGTTTCTAACAATTGTTTAAAAAATTGAAAAAGTGGTTTTTTCGTTTTTTTTTTCAGGTTTTTGTCTAAACTATTTTTTCATAGTCAACGTACTTTTTGCTCCTCAGCGCGCCTTATCTCAATGACCAGATTGTTTTTTCAGGCGAATTTTTTTTCGGAATGCAGAATAATGCGGTCTCGTTCAGTCTGGAAGCTTTTTTAAACAAATCGGTGGAAAACTGAAAAAAAAAAACGAAAAAACCATTTTTGCAATTTTTTAAACAATTATTATAAACAAAATAATGCAGTTATGAAAAAAAGTCAAGAATTGAAAGTTGTTGCAAATGTAATTCTCTACAAAATTGTTTTTTTTTGTAAGATTAAAAATCACGGAGTTATTTACAAAAACAAACTCACCCCAAAAAACCACCCTTATGCAAGGGGTTGAAGGTCGAAAACTTGGATTTGAGTTCGTCCCTTTCACCAAAAACTACCTGCAAAATTTCAGCTTGCCCCTAATTTTTTCCATTTATTCAATGGTAAATTGTCTCTATTTACTGTAGTAATTCTGTAGTAACCATTGCATCTCGATCAGATGTCAGAATAATGTCAGAATTGCTGTATTAGCGAATGTGTCTATTAATGTAGGGGAAGGTGGGGTAATAGCGCTCGCTTTTTTTCTTTTTAATGTAGAAACTACAATTATTTGAATTTTTTGTTCAGATTTGGCAAACATACTTCAGTAACTGCAACATAAATGAATTGATGATAAAACCAGCCATTCACAGCTGATTTTACTGAATACACAGAAAACGCTGTTGTTACTGAAGCATTAAAGTTTACTGCAACTTTTGTCTTGCCATTTTAAAGGGATGTTCCCTTAAGTAATCAGTTAATTCTTCTTTCTGATAACAGTTTGTTCGTTATCCCACCTTTTTTTAATGCTTGGAATCGTGGTTTTGCTTCTATTAAACTCTTGGGCCAGTCGTCTAATAGTACAATCATCCTCTATTTTGGAAAATATTCGGATTTTATCAAATTTACTTAAATGGCAAATGTGACTGTTATTTTGATTGATTAGTTAAGTTAGGTTTACATTGGGAAAAAAAGTGTACCAGTTTTATATGACGCGCAGTGTACGAGTTTGGAATTTTATTTATTGGATTCGAAAAGCCTAACTGACGAAGCCGAAAAGCAGAAACCGGTCTTAGGATGTAGAATCTGATAAATTAAATTTCTTACTCGTTTACTAACTTTGTATTAATCTCTTAAAGGGATAGGAAGAAGAGAGTGACATTTTGACTAGAATCAGTCAAATAAAAGCTTTGCAACACACAATTCAAATTGTGTATGCAACCCCAATACATCGGAAATTTTGTCAATACTCTCTTCTAATCATAGATGGTAGCACATCTAAAAATAATAATTTTACTTTTATTTTAAGGTTACCCTGTATGTTGTCCTTGCCCTCTTCTTAAAATTAACCTGTATAAAGTGTGAAGAGCAAAAGATCACACTTTACATACCTAATCATTTATAATACATATAAATAAATTCAATTTGGCATGGCACGCCAATAATCAGCGTAAAGAGCATCATTGTCTTTATGTCATGACCCACCCTTCCCTCGACCGAAGCACCGAGACCCCATTACGAATCTTTCAATTCAGTTTAATAACGATATATTCCTGATGTTGTTTTATACCGTTAGACATATCAAATGTCACGATCACGAAAAACATGACAATCGTTATTTTTACGTTCGGCCTTGATTTTAATATATTTTATTCATGAACAATCTAAATCGGAGACTGTTATCTCTGAAGAATGTAAACTCTATTCTCTACATCAGTTCTTTTCTTCCACATTTTAATGTCGAAGATTACTAAAGTGTTTTTCATATTTTCTTTATTTTGTGTTATTCCGGTGTGTTTATGCTGACGATTTTTATTTATTTATTTATTTAAACTTACTTTACGTTTTCGAGTTCGAATCTTCTAAAATCTTTCAGCCCAGTAGCGGGCTATGTTGATAGCGTTGCCGTTGGGAATCCACATATCATCTATGGGCACATTATGCATCCCATTTGATTGTTCTTCCTGTATCATCTGATCATTTTCTTTTGCACCGGTGCCACTCCTGTTCTTATTCGGTTTAATGTTTTCCAGTCCAGGATAGAGCCTGATGAGGGAAGTTCCGACTGATGAAAATTATCTGGTGGGTCCAGTGGAGCAGACTGAAGGAAACTATTTCTGGATTTTAGTCTCCTCATTGGTTCTTGATGTCCGTGTAGGATATGGCGCTCATCAAAAACTTGCTTAAACTTCTCAACATGTTCAATGCCTTTTCTGCGTTCGGTTGTTGTTGAGAAACCACGCTGTATAGAGTTTTTCCAGGGGGGGTAGCTTTCATGCACCCATTGATTTTGTTGTATGTTTGGATCGGCACCATACTGGGCATACTCTCCTGTAGAGGAACAGAGGGCTTGTGCAGATGTTCTCAGGACTTGAGGTTTAGAGCCCCATTTACTTCCAGCAAGTTTTTTATTAGGTTGTTCCTGGCTGTCACTTTTTGCCGAGTATCATGGCAGTGCTGTTTGAAGGATAGCGTTCTGTCCATAGTAACATGATATTTTAAGTTTTTTGATTGTCTTGTTGGTGTTAAGGTGGAAGGCGCAAACTTGTGTTTTTGCTGGGTTGGGTTTAAGAGCGTTTTCGCGGTAGTAGGTGGACATAATTTTCAGAGCTGCTTCAAATTTAACTTCTATATCCCTAAAAGTTGTATCCTGTATCTCTAGCATGTTCGGTGACTGGTTGATCATTGGTATAAATGTTAAACAGAGTTGGTAGTCCGCTTTTTTGGAGTCTCCATCGGCTTTTTTTTCCTTGCAGTTCTACATAAAACCGTCTGCTCTGAAGAAGTGATCCGATAACCTGCCTCAACCTCAAGTTCTTGGTAGTGCTATATACTTTCTGGAGCCGTTTTTTTGTGATTTACAGTATCGTATGCTGCGGTTAGGTCGATAAGGACTACTCCTGTTGTTAACTTTTTCTGAAATCCCTCTTCAATGTGTTCTATGAGGTTGAGCACTTGGCCAGTACATGATTTTATTTATTATTTAAAGTATACATTGCAGGAAGATACTTCCTTAATAGTACATAATAAAATCCTAAACCAAATACATGTTAATAAGTACAAAGTAAAAAGTAAAAAACTAAAAAAAATAAAAAGACAACAATGAAGCACAAAAAAAGACAAACAATGAAAACGTCAATGGCCGCCGAATTTGATAGCTCTTTTAAGGGCTGACAGCTTAACACCAAATATATCGCATTCAGAGTAAGACTTGTTATAGTTCAGACAAATGCGATCAGAGAATGCCCTTTGTCCATAGTTGGTTCGATGATGACGAATGTGAAACAGCGAAATATGTCGTATTCGCCAAGTATGGGTTAGAAAACTGATCTTTTCCAACAGATTTCTGCACGAGATCTCTCCGTTAAGCAATTTAAAAAGGAACAGAAGAAGAGACTGTTTCCTTCTTTCTTCGAGTGACTGCAAACCACATAATAATAAACGCGTTTCGTACGAAGAATTTTGAAGTGGAAAACGAAGCTTAAATAACAAATACTTGGCAAACTTTCGTTGCACCCGTTCAATTCTGTCGATGTGGCAGGTGTAGATAGGCATCCAGACTACAGCACAGTACTCAAGAATGCTTCGAACCAGAGAATTATATAGAGCCATGATGGACTTGGTATAATGAAAGTGGGGCACTTAATGAATACGAGCATTCTAAAAGATAGACTCGATATGAAGATTGAATGTCAGACCAGTGTCGAAGATGATGCCAAGATCAACAATGGATGAGACACTATCTAATGAAGCATCATCGACTTCATAGACATTTTTGGTAATGTTGGGAGATCTTGTGAAGTGAATCGTCGCACATTTACATTCAGAGACAAACAATTAATTTTGCACCAATCGGTGAAACGGTCCAAATCTGATTGTAAGGCCGAATTATCACTGGTTTTTGTAGTAAAGAACTTTAGGCCGTCTGCGAATAAGACTGTTAAAAAGCAATTTGATGCGTCGTTTATAAAGAGTAAAAATAAAACGGGACCAATGTGGGAACCTTGGGGAATGTCGGAAGTCACTGATATGTCACAAGAGACCGAATTAAGAACCAAAACACGCTGAGAGCGGTCTGTTAAGTAAGAGTTTAGCAATTTCAGATCGTTGCCAGAGACGCCAATTTGAGAAAGTTTCCTGAGTAACAACTTGTGACAGACACTATCGAAAGCTTTAGACACGTCAGTGTAAATAGCATCCACTTGATGACCTGCTTCCATTGATGAAATTAGGTGCTCCTGATATATAGCAAGATTAGTTGGCTGTTGACCGACCCCTAAAAAACCCATGCTGATGAGGAGAAATGTAATTTTGAAATCTGGAAAATAACTCATCAGTCAGAATGGCCTCAAATAGTTTCGGTATAATGGAAATCAAAGAGATCCCTCTATAATTTTTAATGTCGGATTTGTCGCCCTTCTTATAAATTGGAATTAAGTTGGAGAATTTCCAGATAGTGGGAAATATTCCGCTGTTGAAGGATTTTTGAAAAATTGGACTCAGCGGTAAAGAGATACAACTCTTTAGCAGTGATGGTGGTATTCCATCCGAACCGGCATTCTTGGCTACATTTAGGCTGTTAATTTTAGAAGCCACCTCTTTAACAGTTAAAGAGTGTAAAGATAGGGTTGACCAAAAAGGCAGCGATATGGCTTCTGTTGGATCAGAATTATCATTAGAGTAACTTGCTTGAAAATGGGTTGCAAAAGCATTATCTATATCTTGGGGATTACTTAATTCCAAGTTGTTATAAGGTTTGGAAGCCCGGCGCTTCTTTTTAAATTCTTTTTCTTTCCGTTTTGTTCTTCCTTCTCTATTTCGAACATACTTTCGTTGTCTCTTTTGATTCTTACTTCTCTCGACTTCTATCTCAGATAACGAAATTTATCATGGATACTACCCTAAAGATGATTGAGGCAAAATGCAGTAGTTTATAGTGCTTTGTTATGTTAAATATTCTTCTTTCCTAGAAACAAAAAATATGTTAAATTTCAAAATCTATTTTTTTGTTCCATGTTGTATATCGAGGAATTGTCAAGTGATCTGTGTCTACAGTAAATTATTATTATTATTATTAAATTTTTCTCAAGACTTTCAAAAAGACCGAAATTCTATTCAATTTTATTTAAACTGATATCTTAAGCTTCTTTGAAATTTTACAATACAAAATAAACTTTTAATCTGTAAACTATCTGTTTAACAAAACATCATGGACGTTGTATGCAAAATGAAGGCCCAACTGATAAATCTAGGATACAAAAACAATACTTTTGGGATGAATCGAATAAATTGAGTTTCAAACTCGTATCAAGGTAACCGCTTTCCTGTTACATGGGTAAGGTAACTCGTACATTTTCCAGCTCTTCCTCTTTGTATTTTTGTCTCATCTCTATTGTTCATGTTTTCAGTTTATAAGTTCTATCTTCTACCAGTATTTATCTTGTCTTCCTGCCATGTATTCATAATATCTTTAGGATTGATTTCTCTCTCATTGGTTCCAGTGTTCCAGAAAATGTTTTAAGTATTCTTAAAAATTTGTAAATGTGTTTATGAAGTTTGGTATTTATTTGATTATTTCCGATTATTGCAGTATTATATTTCGGAATAAATACATATATAATGAGAATTTATGCAAAACGCTGGCAGTAAAAGAGTTATTTAAAGCTAAGGCCTCGTCGTCAACTGATTTAATATAATATTTATTCATAAATCAGTTCCACAATGACGTGTATACACGCAAACATAATTGTATTGGAGGAACATCTCAACAAGATTGCAAATATAACTGCGAAAAATCATCTACTACTAATTGTAGTCATCGCAAATATTGAAATTTTTTTGGTTTTAAGTTTCGCTGTAATCTGCTTTAACTAAATTATAACCTAGTTGTAATTTATTGCACCGAGCAATAGGATAATAGATAATTATCCTATTTTCTAGATCAGCCCTAACCGGAGGCAACGTTTCAGCCTCTTACACACATGAGTTGACCTCCGGGTTGTAGATTAAATCTTTAAAGGAAGCTATAACTTATTTTAGTATGAATACAACAATGGTAATAGTAATTATTTCATTACTATCCCAAATAATTATATATATAATATTTATTTTCTAAACTAGTAATACAGGGTAGCCCACGAAATTTTTATTTGCCAATACCTTGAAACTGATTAAAACGATGAATATTTCTTGTTTTCAAAAACGAAATATTTTTTCTTTTGGGATAAAAACTTAAGTTAATTTAAATAAACTTAAGTTAAATACAACTTTCTATATCAAGTCACGGGACACACATTCAAAATTTTATAAATCACTACTATTATACCACATCCATTTAAAAAAACAATGCAACTAATGAAAGTGTTGCTAAGAAACAAAAGAAGTGTTTTAGTAACCATAAAGTACTACTAAATATTGTCTTTTAATAGTGGTAAAACTTATTTAATAATTAGTAAAAATACTGATAGAATAAACCAGCCCCATAAGATTTTCTAATTAGTACAATTATTATGCTTTGCTCAACAATTCTGTCAAAGTACTAAACGACTCCACATAGTTATAAAAAATTGAGAAAGAAGAATTTAACTTCGATTTTTTAGGTTTAGATATGAGGGTTGCTATTTATATATTGAGAACTGGCAATACTGGCGTTGCCAGGTGAAAGCTGTCATAGCCATCTTGAAGTTTGACATTTTTCACAGTGTAAGTATTGAGAACGTTTGGACACGCGAGCAATATTTGTGTTGTTTACAGTAACTTGAAAATTTCATCACGGCCAAGAGTTGGAATTAACTCGTGAAAATTTTCGAGCTATAATTTACTATGACTTTCGACGTGGTATACCTCAAGAACGGTGCATCAATCAACGGAATTCAACTTTTGGCGATGAAGCACCATCTAAAGCCACTGTCTAGCGCTGGTACACTGAATTCAAATTTGGCCGTAGTTCCCTCACGGAAAAAGTTAAAGAAGGTTGTCCAAATCGGTCGTTGTGCCGGAAAACATCGATGCAGTGCGAAACCTAATTGAAGAAGATCGTCATTTGTCGGCAGATGCTCAGAAAAATGCTGTTGTCATTTGGTGCCGTAAAATGATTAACAAATACAACTGTGGTGCATTCAAAGCCGCATACAGCATCGTCACAGGTGCCGTGTCATGAATTTATGCATATGAGCCAGAAAGAAAAGACCAATCGACAGTTTGGGTATTTCAATGTGAAGAAAAGCCAACAAAAGTTACTCGTTCTCGAAGCGTGTTTCTTCAGGAAAACCGGTCATGTGGCAACTGTGGCTCTTGAAAATCAAAAGACCGTTAATTCAGCGTGGTATACGACTATTTGTTTTCCAGAAGTTTCTTTTAAATTGAAAGAAACCAATCCAAGACGACGAATCATTTTGCGTCACGACAATGCGAGCTCACACACATCACATGAAACAAGCGAGTATTTGGACAAACAAAAGATCGAATTGATGGGTCATCCACCTCATAGCCCCGACTTGGCACTAAACGACTTCTTCTTGTTCCCACTAATTAAAGATATACTGCATGGACAACGATTTTCATAAAAAGCATGTTTTAGAGCTATCTATCATCTTCAGACTGGATAAAGTGCTTTGAAGGGTGGTTCAATTGCATGCAAAAGCGTATAGATCTTAAAGGCGACTATTTTGAAAAGCAATAAAAATATTTTTTTAAAAATTAATTTATTTGTTCTTTCTATTCTCAATACATAAAAAGCAACCCTCGTATGTTTAAGTATGATCTTGTAAAGAATCACTTTGTTGTCTAAGAGAAGTTGCGATTTTCTTCCTAGTAGTCAGTTCATTTGTCTTAATTTTAGGTTAAGATGTTCCTTTTTTGCTTGTATATGACTTGTCCAGGTGAGCTTTTGATCCAAGTGAAGCCCATATTCCATATTTCATCTATATTTTACCTGGAATTGGGGTATTGTTCAGAGAACAGTTGCTTCATCTAGTAGTAAATGTAATTTGTTGTTGTCCAAGTGATTCTGAAGTGTTTCAGATAATCGATCTGGGTTTTTTTCTTTCCCAGTGTCATCAGCAAATGTCCCCATAGTGATATTGTCCTTGACGGGAATGTCCGTAGTATACATATAATAATACAGGAAGGAACCAAGAAGACTACCTACCATGAGGAACATCGGATTGTATAGGATGATAATTAGTCAGGAAGTCATTACATTTGACTTGAAAGGAACGTTTGCTTAGATAGTTAGTTGTATTGGAAAAGAAAAATAGGTCAGGTCAGGTCAACTGAGTTGCTTGAAGAAAACACCACGAGTCCGCAGGACTCGTGGTGTTTTTAAGCAACTCGGTTTCGTTATGAAATGAATCAACAGACTTAACCGAGATAATTTTGTCATAGAGAATGCTGAAAGCGTGTTGCTTGATAATGGCCCGAGGCCGAAGGCCGAGGGCTATTATCCTTAAGCAACACGCTTGAAGGATTCTCTATGACAAAATTTTGAGGATTTATCAAGGCCCGAGGGGTATTCGATAAGATAATTTTTTACTTTGTAGATTTAAACATTTTTAAACTAGTTGTCAGTTTGACGTTTAATTAATTTTTAATCAAAAACTTGACTTGCTGAAAACACCAAACTGAAAACACCACATGTAGGGTGTTATCGCTGTAATCCATAGCTGATTGGATGAAATTTGACACATGACTCTAAATTAAGTAATTTGATTGGTTACAATAGTTAGTAAAAAATTATCAGTAGTAATACCCCTAGGGCCTTGATAATACCGAGATAATTTTGTCATAGAGAATGCTGAAAGCGTGTTGCTTGATAATGGCCCGAGGCCGAAGGCCGAGGGCTATTATCCTTAAGCAACACGCTTGAAGGATTCTCTATGACAAAATTTTGAGGATTTATCAAGGCCCGAGGGGTATTCGATAAGATAATTTTTTACTTTGTAGATTTAAACATTTTTAAACTAGTTGTCAGTTTGACGTTTAATTAATTTTTAATCAAAAACTTGACTTGCTGAAAACACCAAACTGAAAACACCACATGTAGGGTGTTATCGCTGTAATCCATAGCTGATTGGATGAAATTTGACACATGACTCTAAATTAAGTAATTTGATTGGTTACAATAGTTAGTAAAAAATTATCAGTAGTAATACCCCTAGGGCCTTGATAATACCGAGATAATTTTGTCATAGAGAATGCTGAAAGCGTGTTGCTTGATAATGGCCCGAGGCCGAAGGCCGAGGGCTATTATCCTTAAGCAACACGCTTGAAGGATTCTCTATGACAAAATTTTGAGGATTTATCAAGGCCCGAGGGGTATTCGATAAGATAATTTTTTACTTTGTAGATTTAAACATTTTTAAACTAGTTGTCAGTTTGACGTTTAATTAATTTTTAATCAAAAACTTGACTTGCTGAAAACACCAAACTGAAAACACCACATGTAGGGTGTTATCGCTGTAATCCATAGCTGATTGGATGAAATTTGACACATGACTCTAAATTAAGTAATTTGATTGGTTACAATAGTTAGTAAAAAATTATCGCGGAAATTCAATCACTTGTGGTATTACTACTGACAATTCCATTCATTTGTAAACATGTCATATGAAACTTCAAAAATCGTAGTTTGCTATCGGATATTTAGCCTATGAGGAAGTAAGAGAAAATATAACTGGATAAAAAATCGATAATACCACGTTGTCCGGTTAACGACGTGTGTTTATTATTTATTTATGTATCACGTCAGTTTAAATACTTTAAATTCATTCTTACCAAATACCAGCTCGAGCTCAGATTTTGGGCAGGATATTTTTTGTAAGTTTAATTTCTCCTACGAAACGTTATGGAATTTAATTTATAAATGTTGTGTTTAAAGAAACACTTAAAATTGTAGGATATTTGGCAGCTCAAGCGTTTTATTTCATAATTAATAATTGTGCAATTAGATTACAACACAGATCAACAACCTTTTTGATATTTAAATCCTCAGAAAGTTATAATTCCTACAATGACTCTTGTAAACTGACATATAAATTTAAAAGAATATCGGAAATAATATTTACGGATATTTTTTGAAATAATTTTTTTTGATTTTAATTTTAAAAGGTAATGTTGTAGGGGCTTGTTTTTTCTTTTACTTTTTGCGCTTTTGGAAATCAAACGTTTTATTTCTCTAGTATGTTGTGTTCCTCCTTTCATTATTTTTACTTTATTGCGCTCTTGCTTTTACTGTTCGTTTTGTACTTTCTATAGTTCCATTATTTTCTTTTATCAAGCATGTTCTCATTTTGTACTTGTCTTTTATAAGAGTTGCTTTTAAGTTACCATTTCGTCTCCAATCCAAAGCAATACCTTTTCATCCGATTTTGATATGCTTGAAGGCTGCAACATCTGCTGGCTGAAGAATTCTCGTAGCATTAGGGCAAAGGCAGATCAGAATGATTTTAAATTTTAGAAAAAGATTCAATCACCCGTAAGATGGGTATTATGACTGTTCATATAAAGGATTACTGGAAAATGTACATTATTCTTCTTTAAAAAGGGATATAATACCATCCCGCCCACCCCCACCCACACCCAAAACAACACTTTCAGCACTATGCTGATGACACTGTCCTATTCGCCTCAGCCCCCACAACCAGAATCCACAACTCATCAACCAATATACTGTCTGGTGCAGCAAATGGAGAGTCTCACTCAATCCCAACAAAACTCAAACAATCATATTCACTCACCCCGACCAAAAATACCCAAACTGACTACCGATAACATCCACATCAGGCTCTGGGGAGAGAGGCTCGCTTTGAAAAACGAGGTCGACTATCTGGGAGTGCAATTTACTCTTTAAAGAACTATAGGCAGAGTGAGAAAGAGAGCTTCCCTCATCGAAGCGTTATGTGCCATCCTCGCCATGGAGAGGAAAATCGTCAGGACAACCCACTACCCACGAAATTACAAACACACTCAACAATCTATCTTATTTTCAGATGCATCAATCAGGATACGCCATCAAGACAATCCAAGGAAACAACATAGCCGCCCAGAACACCCTCAAGATGCCATACAAACAAGGAAACAGGAAATCCAAGAGGAAACTCCCACAACCCAACATCCGGATCATTAAACAAGCTCAGGACCTCCCAGAAGAATTCGAAGAACTACTAGAAAACGCTCTCTAGATTTAAGATAAATTTATACAATTCAATTAACCTATTGTAAAGAGTTTGGCACTAGGTTTTCTATCAAAAGCGGGCAACAGCCTTCTCCCAAACCCCAACAGCAAATAATAATAATAATAATAATAATAATAATAGCCGCCCCTCCCTCGCACAAGCTCTGCTTCAGGGGTTATATATTATCTCTATCTATTACACAGAATAGATAAGAGACGGAAACTGTTTCATAATATAAATGACTGGAATTTAGAACTTTTGATCTTAAACGGTGAGACTCGACAGAAAACACGATTTTCAATAAAACGCCATAACTCGTTTCATGCAAACAGTAGAATTAATTTATAAATGAACTATTTTTATTGAATCATTTATTACATTTCATATTTATAGCGATAAGGAGTTTAAAGGCAGGAACGTGCTAATTCAATTCTTAAAACAAGCTGTTAAATCAATTTTGCAGTAATTTGTATATTTTGAAACAATACAGATAAATAGCTTAAAATCCAACATTTTTCAGTAATGTACTGGACTATTTTTATTAATTTAATTTGCTTAAACGCTAATAAAATCAACCATTGGATAATTCTCTATAAAAAAAATTTTTATTTATCAACAAGAATTCCAAATAACACGAAATAAGTTGTAAAGTTGTCGAAGACTAACCTGTTGTAACAACAATGACTCTCCAAAAAATTAATAACATTAGCCGTTATTAAATTTATATCAGCAATTACCCAAGGATGACTTGTTGGTTTTCAGTACCAGATAACAGCATTTTAGCTTTTGGACACCCAAAATACCAATAATGCGTTTGCCCTTATTTGGATAGAGGTGTATTCGACGTGACTTAAGTCGAAGGTATGTACAGAATTTATTTTTTATTTATTTTGATTCAATTTATTCTTTATATTTTGATTATTGTTTTTCACATTTTACGCCAATCGACAGGGAAGTGACAAGAACTATTTGAGAGCGTAAATTAAAAGACAATAAATCTCAGTTTTGAATAAAATCGATAATTCCAATATCCTAAAATATGGTGTACCTCAAGGTACGGTGCTTTATTATATACGGTGTGTCGCATTTAAGATTTAAGATGAATATTCCTGTAAAATTTGAACTTTAATCTCAGCCTACTACGAACTGGCAAATAGGGCCGATTCTCGATATTTTGCTTCGCGTTAGAGATATGGAAAAAATTATTGGAAAATAAATATTAAAATCCCACGACGGTGGAATTTTTTACCAAATACCAAAAATATTTAATCAATCAGCCTACCTTTTGTATATTTTATAACAAACTATTGCAAGACCCTTGTTTACTTATTCTTATATTCTGATGTTTGGTTACAAATCATATCGATGATTTGAATTTAGCAATTTTACTTAAATACTGCCATTTTGGTAAAGGGACTTTTTTATTTGGTTTACATATACAATTAGTTTTTGATACACACTTCCCTGGTGAACGTGGTCACTGGATTCACTGGATTCCTAGGATATAATTTTAATTAATTAAATACCAATTAAATACCAATTTTTTTAACGTAATAGTATATTACGTAATATGTGTTGTAAATAGCATTTTACGCACGAATGGAAAAATTGCGCACGATTTTCCTTCAAAGGCGTTTAACAGAAATTCAGTGTATGACACTAAATTAGTTGTTATAGACCGTCCTGCTTGGAAATCATGCAGTTCTGGAATTATCATTTTTTAGCTGATATGACAAATATGTAGATACCAGGTTGTCTATTAGGGTGGGCCGAAAAAAACCTTTTTTTTATTTCGAAGTTGTAATAGCGCGGGAAACTTGCGAATCATATAGACTAAAAAAAAGAAAAAAAAAAAATTAAAATCGGTAAAATCGCATAGGCCCTAAAGTTTGACAAAATATGAAAAAACTTCATTTTTGCGATTATTTTTTTAAACGTTTGAATTAGATGTTTTCGTAATGTAATAGTTTGTAACGTCTTCAAATAGAGCCTAAAAACATTGTGTTTTAATTTGGTTTAAATCAGTTGATATCTTCCAATCGCGCATAAGCCCCAAAATTTGCCAAAATATTGAAAATTTCTCATTTTTACTAGCGTAGGGGAAATGCGTGCAATCTGCTGTAAAGATACTCTTAAAAAATTTCATTTAATCACTTCTTTCTTTTTAGTTAATATAATTTTAGCTCTCAGCACTACTATTATTTGATCTTAAAGCATTTAGCTATTGTAACTATATTTTTTAATAAATCCCATTAAATTTTTATTGTGTTTGATTGATTTCCTTAAGGTTCTCAGAAAAATAGACCATTATTAAATTGCTTCTCCATCCACCATATTCTCCAGATCTGGCTTCCATAGACTACTACCTGTTTGAAAACCGAAAAATAATGCTATGGAGGGGGGGGGGGGGATGTTTAAAATGAACAAAATGATGCTTGTGTAATAAGTGCTTCCTGATCCAATGATATTATAAAAAATGGAAATGTTATATTTATACTTTGCTTATTTAAAAATATTCATGTTTTTAATCGAATATCTAGTAAATAATTTATAGCTCTTATATTTTTTATTATTATTTATTACTTGTTAAGTGGGTTCAAAATATTTCTAAATATAACCTAAATATATGCCAATTGATCAGATAATGGCTCGTGGTTAAACTAATCTTTACAACTTCTCATAAATAATTGAAGTACTCGAGATAAGAAAATAGTATATAATAAAAAAATTCTTGATATTATTGAAACATGACAAAATGAAGATCATAATAACTTGCCTGGTTCTCTTTTTTATTTGTAAGTATTTTTAATAAATTAAATATATTAACTAAGATGGATTTTTCTCAATATTAAAAAAACATTTTCCTAATAAACAAAATTTGTTATGACAGAGTTAATATTATTTTTAACATATTATAACATTGCTTGTTACAAAATATTCCATACTAAAATAGTAATGTATGCAACAAGTGCATAAGGTGGTACTTTTTTCAAGAATGGAAAAGTTGACCGCACGAGCCATCAGGCGAGTGCCGCAATTCCACGAGTGAAAAAAAAACACTTTATGCATATGTTGCATACAATATTTTTTCTACAGCCATATACAAATAATGAAATTTGAACTATTTTATTAAACTCCTTCCGTAAATTACAACTAATGACTGAATGGAAATTGTACATAATAATATTAAAAACAATCAACAACTAAATTATATATTTTAGTTTCATTTCGCAATGTGAATAATGAAAACGCAATTTGTTGGTTGACTAATGTGAATTTTTGATCCAGTAACGTTTGTTTCTGTTTGATTCATGGATATAAAGCTTCATTTAAATTGTGAATAAGGTAGAAGACTCTAGACTTTTCTTCAAAAAAAGCTAATAGCACTTACTCTGTAAAGCTATGAATATTATTCTGGTTCCGCCATTTCATAAAAGTGTCATATTCTTTTAGATAATTTTCTTTTGATTTCTCCGGCAGCAAATTTAATGTAGCCACATTTGCCTTTCCTATGATTTCTTCGGGATTACATATTTCAAACTCGGAAACTTCAGTATCCATAATAATAACAACAACAACAACAGGAACAACTACTAAATTAAAACAAATCGAATTATTGATACTATAAACAAATCTGTTAACGTCAAATCAGTTACAGTTCATGTGTTGTCAAAGTCAAAGGTGACTTGATATTGCATCAATCAACTGTATTAGCTTATGGAAAGCGTTAAATAAAGTTAACGTTATGGCACTTTTTTTAACGCTATTTTACTTTTTTTCATCCTAACCATAAACCATAGTTTTTTTTCGAGATATAACGCAAAAACCAATTTTTCGAAATTGTGAAGTTAGGATATACCTACTTTAGAGCAGCAGAGGTTTTTTATCGTTTTCTACACCTTTTAAAGTACCTAAGAGCCTAGTTTCAGCGATATTACATTTTGTGAGAGCTTTTAATCTATACGTGGCTCTGGCAACTGGACTATGCACCGTTTTCCTATAGATCGCAAATTTAGATGGCAGAAATCGGTTCATTAGGATAACCTTAAAGGCAGAAAATCATGGAGATATCCCCCATGCTTTCCCATCGACTGCCAAACCGAATATTGAGGGTTCCTAGGTCATGGTTCAAAGCGATCTTCAGAATTTCTTTAGAGATAGAAATTCGAGCTAGCCTGCTTCTTACTGAAGAGGAACAATAATTCCGAAACCGGTCTAAGAATGGCAAGCTCCTTTAATAATAAAATAAAAGTTTTTGGTTTAAAGCCTCGACTTGGTCGGGCGCCAAACCACGTCTGGACTTTCGTAATTCAATACCTGGGGGGGCATATAGCCCAAGGAGTATTTGTTGAAGTCCAGACGCTGGTGCAGTGTAGGACATTTAATGTCTTTGTTCTTGGGAACAAGTGTGATTTATTTCACAACCATAGGTAGTAAAGAAAATATTACATTTTTTCAACAGAAACGTGTTATTTCGTAACAATCACATTTTTGTTTTGAGAATTATGCAAATAAATGACTATATTATTTTTTATCTATGGTGACTAACTGACTTTCCAAACATAAATTTAGAAAATAGTCGAAATTTAATGTCAACTGAAATATATGTAATCTAAAAAGTTCGTGAAATCCATAGAAAAAAATAAAGTAAGTACGTTCTCATCCTTTTTAATTGTTCATGAAAAAATATATTGTGATTCTTTTAAAATTTAAGAAACAAAGCGGTAAAATCATACTTTATTTAGACGAATTATTTTGAGAAATTATTTCAGTTTTATTTTTATCTATTTTGATGAATTCGATCAAAAAAAGAAATTTGATCTACACATTTTTAAGAAGATCAAATTATGGCATGACTTCAAATTAATGAAAAAATTTTGAATAACTTTATTTGACTTTTGAAGATTTAGTAGGTAATATGAACTTGTAACAAAATTATCTGAGAAACGGAATTTTTTTCTGTTCAAAGTTTAATATTAGAAAAAAGCCAGTACCTTTCTTAAAAGTTACAAACAGCTAAATTTTCATTTCATTTCTATACACATTATTGGTAAATAAAACGTTATTTTTAAAAATCATAGGATATTATAAAACTATATCAACGTTTTGGATTTAATTTCAACGATTCTTCGCATGCTGATAGGTTATATAATCTTAATGATTTTTAGTAGGAGCTACCTTAGCCCAAGATATTACCCCTATCCCTGGTGGTAAAAGTGGAGATGGAATCACAACAAGATACTGGGATTGCTGCGCTCCATCATGTGCCTGGGACCAAATAGTTCATACTAAAAACGGCATTCCAGTTGAAACTTGCCACGCTGATGGTGTCACTCCCTCCAACCCTAGCGACAATGGTCAGTCTGGTTGTGTTGCAGGAGGAACTGCTTATACTTGTAACGTTCATCAACCAAAGATTATTAATTCAACTGTATCCTATGCTTTTGTAGCTGCCTCATTTGCAGGTATGTATCTTTAGAACTTTGGTTAAAGAATACTGACAAAATTTTTTTTTCATGACTATCAAAATTCACTTAAAAATTATTTTCAGGTGGTTTAGATATCTCAGACTGTTGCATTTGTCTTCTCATGGACTTTAAGGGTGAACTAGCTGGAAAAAGGCTCATAACACAAGTCATTAATACTGGAGAAGCATTAAAACAAAACCACTTTGACATTTTGATGCCTGGTGGAGGTGTTGGTGTATTCCCTCTCGGATGCGAGACCCAATGGAACGCTTCTGAAACTGGTTGGGGTGACCAATATGGTGGAGTTAAAAGCGTTGAAGAATGCAATGAACTTCCTTCGGTATTACAAGAGGGGTGTAAATGGAGATGGACCTTTATGAATGGCGTTTCTAATCCTGACGTTTCTTTCTACCAAATTAAGTGTCCTGCTGAATTGGTTAATATTAGTAAATGCGGAGATTTGTAATTTTTATATAAAAAAATAAAAAAATCTTTACAGGTTTTATTAACTTTAATTATTTAAGCAAATCTAAAATCTAAAAATTGAATATAATTTAAATAATAATGAGTAGTTTACCTTATGATTTGGAAGAAATGACGGAAACATCGTAAACTCTCTTTTACCGGAAAAATCACGGAGTGTATATGAAATATCGTTTAATCGGTACGAAGAATGGTGTTTGTTCTACTAAGGAAATCAAGAATATCTCTCATGAAAAAGTATTGTTGGCTTACTTTGAATGCTTATCTAAGGAAAGAAAACCATCTTCTCTCTGGTCGTATTATTCGATGATAAGAAGTATTTTATTAACAAGAAAGAAACGTCGATATTAGTAAGTACCTACAGCTGGTTGCATTACTAAAACGTAAATCAGAAGGTTACAGAGCTGAAAATCCAAAATTTTTACTAAACAAGATGTCACAAAGTTTTTAATGGAAGCATCAGATGATACATATTTATTTAAAAAAGTTGCTATGATAATTGGGCTAAGTGGAGTGTTTTGGAAAGTTCCAAATAATGCCAAATTTGGAGACCCAAACTTATTAGGTCACACCCTTTAGATGGGCCTGTCCCAACTTATTGTAGATTTAAGTTGGCTGACAAATTAGATGTGGACTGTATATAGGTTGTAGCGAAATTATACACTGATTACTTGAATTTTATATATTAACGATTCGTAAAAAACAAAACACTTTTCAACAAACATAGAATATAACAAAATTCAAAACTGTGTTTGGAATTGCTCAAAAAATAACTGAATGTGAATACGGGTATGTATGTAATATTATGCAATTTGTATAAGTTAAAAATTGATGAATTTATTACGTATGAAACAGTCCAATGATTGCGACCTGTTCCATACGGAGTCTGATGTTGTACTGGTTTTATTTTGATTTATTTATTAAAATGTTCGATTTCGAACATGGAGCATGCAGAAGAGAGGAACTGACAAATATGCTTGTTGAAAATGTAATAGATGAAGGATCCGTTTTTAGAATTACTTTACTGAATATAAAAACAAAGGTAATGCGAGAATTTTTTGTAACATGTAAAATATGTGAAGGTATGACCTTACAACACAAACCATCGACGTTTTTTTGTCACAAGAAATGCACAAAACAACCCATTGGAATTTACACCTTTGGTAAAATGCCAAAAGTTATTGCCACTTTTTTGAATTTACCTCACCCTGAAGAATATACCGTACATTGTTTTAGGCGATCGTCTGCTTCATTTTTGGCTGATTCTGGAGCTGATCTATGTACCGTGAAACGCCATGGCGGATGGAAAAGCAATATTGTTGCTGAAGGTTTAACTGCTGAGCATGCTGAGATTAGACGACGAGCAGAGCAAGCACTAGGAAACCCTATTACAAGGTTTCAAGTGAATAAAGATGCCTTAGACACGGCGGTTATGTCAATTTTACCGTACAAGGCTCCTGGAAAGGACGGTGTTCATGGGAAATTTATGGCACTGACTAATCCGATTCTCTTCTAAGTATTAGAACGACTCTACCAAGCATGAATCACACTTTGCTACTTTCCTAATAAATGGAAAATTGGTAAACTAGTTACCATTTTAACGAGTAAAGATAAAGATCCGTCGGATCCGAAGGCACTTAGACCTATCACGTTGCTTTCAGAACTAGGAAAGATATTAGAAAGTTTAATACTGGCTCAAATTTACGTCGATGTTCCAGATCGACAATTTCTTAGCGAAAAACAATTTGGCTTTAGAAAAGGAAAATTAACGATTGCAGCGTTGTCGGCCCTGACAGGTTACATAGGTGAATCCTCGGACCACAACCTGGTGATTTTCATCGACATCTCAGGTGCTTTCGATAATGTCTGGTGGCCTGGCCGAATTATCGAACTAGCTCAGAAAGGACTCTCAAGCGATGTGATCAACATCATCCAAAGCTACTTATCGAACCGCACTCCACAAACTATTCGCATATAGCTAAAGAGGTAAACAAGGGATGCCCACAAGTGTCCATTCTGGGCCCAATTTTCTGGAACACGGTGATGGACCCTCTATTACGATCCAGATGGACAGAAGGAGTTGATCTAGCGGGTTACGTCGATGATTTCTCCATCAGCATCAGCGGAAGAAGTAGAGCAAGCTAGAGACCAAAGCAGAAGAGTGCATGAACATAGTGGCAGCTTGGGCTAACAGAAATAAGCTAACAATATCAGAATCGAAGACTAAGTACATTGTCTTCTCAAATCTTTCCATAAACAGAAATCTGGTTATACGTTACAATGGTAGACCATTACAGCGAGCCGAGTGAATGAAATGTTTAGGTATTATACTGGACCAAAAGCTATCATACACAGAGCACATAAGATATATCTCAAGAAAGTGCCAGAAAATTTCTCAATCACTTAGAAGGCTAATACGCCGAAATTGGGGAAGAATAAGCGAATACTTCAACGCCATACGAGAAATCTATCTTCGAGCCATCATTCCTATCTTAGCATAAGGAGTGGAACTATGGGGCCACAGATTAAGCAAAGTGGTTAATAAGATTCAACTAAGGACCACACAGGCCATGTGTTTGCGGGTAATGCTGGGAGCTTACAGGTCAACACCGAACGAATCGCTCTGCCTTCTGGCAAAGCTTCCTCCGATGCACCTACACTTGGAGCTGTGCAAATCGATGATCGACCTAAAAAGAACGGGTCATACGTATCTACTTGGACATAATATTATAGCGGAAGAGTTTAGATTCTGGGTAGTGGTCACCAGATGGATTCAACAGGTCATTATCAGAATTTGGCAACAAGAATGGGACACTGCGGATAAAGGCAGGCATCTATATATGCTATACTACCAGAAATTCAGCCATGGCTGGAGGCTGACACCGGCACGTTGCCAAGAAAAGTTATACACTTGTTGTCGAGCCACGGTAACAACACCTACACCGCATCGGCAAGACTGATAGCCCAAGCTACCTCACATGCGAAGTCGACGACACACCGACGCATCGAATCTTCTACTGCACAACATACGCAGATCAAAGAAGAACAGTTCAAGACCTTCAAGAAGAGGAGCAGCCATACCATCCAGCAACCCTTTTCAAAGGTTCTGGGCTAACTTGAACTCGCTCACAAGGTTTGAATCGGATGAGTTTCGTTGAGCAGGGAAACCAGAGGATAAAACGTAAAGTTTGCATAAGAAAACAATTAGAATAAATTAGAAACCACAGGTTTCAATTCTTAGTTAGATTTAGTGCTTTAATTAAGGGTTCACTTTAAATTAAATAGTATTATTATTTTGTTTCATATTTTCGTTCTTGAGATAAAAATTATTATTATGTTTAATACTGGCCTGTAAAGTAAATTCAGTTCAGACATCTGTTAACTCGGAAACCAAAACCGAATACACACTTAAACTCAAGCCAAACAGAAATTTTTCTATAATAATTCGGAGGTGAATTTTAAGGGACCCCGCTTCAAGCTGAAGAAGCGACTTCAGGTTGGCCGGTTCCATACACACACAAACATGTAACCAATGAGACAAATAAAGATATCCTAACCACCTAATCCTTCCTAAAGGTGACTGGTCATGCTAGGCCAGGGGTGTGTGGAGAGCACCTCCTCTCCTTTTCCTTTTGTCTGAAGGTTACATCGAAAATTCGAAAGAGCAAAAGAAAAAAATATCAGAAGCAATTTTGGTGCCAACAATCAAACAGGATTACAAGTTTACCAAAAAGCATCAACTACTCATGTAAAAACTCTAGAATCCATTGGAATTAATATTGCAAATTGTAGTAATTGCTCTTTTACTTTGAATAAACTTTTTTGATCTCACCATCACATGTTTTTCATATAGAATTTCATTACGGTACTTAGTACTTAGTACCATAATGAATTCATTATGGGACTAAGTATATAATAATTGCGCAAAATTTTATGCTTTTATAAAAATTTAGGGTTATTTTTTGTAGAAACAGAAGTGTATATTTTTATACTTAAGTTCTGATTATCATTGTATTTTTTAATTCGTACATTGTACTGTATATTTAATTATTTCTCAGTCTATTTACGACAAAATATTCATATTATCAAGTCAAGACTTATTATATAAACATATGGTAAGAATTGTACATATAGCAACGTCAGATAGATTTCAATTCGCAATTTAAAATAAATTAGGCTGTGCAAAGCAACCAGGTATGAATTCAACGTTGAATTGAATCTATTGAACATAGGCTAGCTGTCAACGGGATCAGACACGTCACTTCAATCCGCGTTGACAGCATAAAAAGCTGAACCAACTTTCTTCGACGCTATCTCCTATATTAACTTCCGTCATGGCTCAAGTTACAATACGACAAGATGAGCTATTAGGTATCCTTTCTTAAATACCAAAAAAGTTTAATACGCTGCAATGTTACCTTTTAAAGCAAAAAATTATCTAATAGGGAAGTCTAATGGGAAATTAAATAGTACAACTATCTGGTACTTATAGTTAGCAAATAAGAATTCAGGGGTGGGGTAATGGCAGTCATTACCAATAAAAGATCTAACTACAAAACCTGTCTTTAAAGAATTGCGAGTAAAATCATTATTTTTTAAATTTTTGTTTCATTTACATCGATGTATTTGAATAAAAGGCATCTTAAAATTAAAATTTAGCTTTTAAAATTTTTGGAAAACTTTTATGCCTTTTAAAAGATCTGCTTTTTTAATTTGCGGTAATAAATGTTCTTTAGTAAAAATACCTTTTTTAACTAATTAAAGATGAGCGAAAAAAAAATAAAACAAAGCTATATCTATAAAAAATGATAAATATTTCATCATGAGGTCAGAGAAATATTTCGCTAAATTATATAGGGTCTAATGTTATCTCCTAATAAGAGGTTAAAGTTAATTTTTTTTGTCTTTGAAGATATTTTGATAAATAATTTATATATTTACTTAAAAATTCGCATATACGTTCTTTGGGCTATTAATTTTATTCATTTTTGAGATCTGACATAGACAGCGTTACATACACCATGCTAAAAAATAAGGAAGTCATCAGAATTTTTTATGTGTGCTTTTTCATCATAAACCACATCTCTCAAGGAAAATTTAAAAGCACATACGTATTTCAATAATTGCGATAAATTGTTTCATACCAAATTTAAATAAAGTCTGATGAAGTATTTTTTTATTTTATAAGAATTGAATTTCATTTATTTAATTTTGGGAATTTGGTTTCAGTTAAAATTTTTTTTATATAATACTTACATGCCTATCCTGAACTAACATTCCAAATAAGTTCTTAGCGAGGAAAGTTATTATTGCTGGACGGTGGTAATTTTCACAAATTATTATACTGTTTGCGAACTCAAATTAGAAAAAAAATTTAGAAGTATTTATTGAACTTACAGCTTTCAAGTACCTTGCAGTTTTTGATAGGGAAATAGCTTTCGGTCGATTTCTCCCAAACTTCGGAAATTTATTCGTCATCCCATACCGATCAAAAGTGTCCACGGGCCCAAGTCAATCCTATGTATAGATTTCGAGCTAGCGCGAGTTAAACTGATTAGAGCGAACTCGATATATGCGCATTTATCGGAAAATTAGGTGTTCACCGCTTTACGTTTATGGTTTATATGACGGATATATATCTTACACGCCCACATACACACACTCGCACACATACAGCGTCTTTTAGAATATTTTATTTTGATTTCTAAACTTTTTTTAAGAATTTATTTTTTATTGAAACATTTTTTATTTCAATCACTTTTTTGTTACCATGAATACAGCTAGGCTATGTCCGACATTAACAAGGTTAAACATAGCCGGCCACCTTGAAATAAATACAAAACTAAATGTTCAATGGAAAAATACTTTTTGTTAGTGAACGCTTAACAATTATGTCCAGCAAAAGCGTCACTCGTAATTATCTCCTTTTTTTTAGTTTATTATTTATTATCTTTTGGTAGTGTGTGACATTTCATTTTCCTAATTCCCTTCTATAGGAGTTTTCCTCCTTTTCAGGGTAGAATTATCTCCTCTAAACCCTACTCTTTTATACTGCTACACGTTTTCCACGACTCACATAGAGGAAGGGGGTAGCTAAGGGAAAATGGTAAAGTAACAAAAATGCAGCATAATCATTATGTTTAGTATTCTTATTTATGGCACATGTGTTATTAATCTAACTACAATTTGGCGTTAGTCTTTGGGAGATCAACTAATAATATTTGTTTAAAATGAATGATTAAATAGGAACATGCGAAAAACCATCTTGCCATCAGCGAAATAACAACAATGTTTATTCCAGCTCATTTTTATAGTGCCCCTATTAAAGTAACGTGTAGTTAACTCTATGTTCTAGAATCTAGACATCAATCACTCGCGGTCCACCTTAAGAATCATGTGCCATGGGGTATGATTAGAGAAGCTAATTTTTTTCACAACAAACAAATGTGCATTTCTTCGGCGTCTTCATCATCCACACCGGCACAAGCATTGTTCCCCCAATGTCCACAAAGCTGGCAGCCTATCCAAACTTATAGTGATTTCAGAAAAGTATTTATATGTAGACAAATTGTGTCTTCATCTTCATCTTTTGCGTTTTGGCTGCAAGTTTAGTCTTTTATTTGTTTTTAGCAGTTTTTTTTGAGGAGTAGATCATGAGGATTGGATACTTTCTTCGGCATTTTTAATTTTTCCAGCTCATTTTAATAGTGTCGCTATACCACATCATATATGAAAAAAAAAAATGTCAACATTCTGCATTTAACATATACTGTTACTTCACCATTTTCCCTTCCTCTATGTGAGTCGTGGGACCCGTGTAGGAGTATAAAAGAGTAGGGTTTAGAGGAGATAACGACGATTTTTCCATTGAACGTTTAGTTTTGTATTTATTTCAAGATGGCCGACTATGTTTAACCCTGTTAAGGAAACGCCCATGTCGGACATAGTCTAGCTGTATTCATGGTAACAAAAAAGTAAATAAAAAATGTAATGTCAATAAAAAATAAATTCTTAAATTTTTTTTTTGAAATCTAAATAAAATCTTCTAAAAGACGATGTATGTGTGCGTGTGTGTGTGTGTGTGTGTGTGTGTGTGTGTGTGTGTGTGTGTGTGTGTGTGTGTGTGTGTGTGTGTGTGTGTGTGTGTGTGTATGTGGGTGTGTATGATATATATCCATCATATAAAACATAAACGTAAAGCGGTGAACACCTAACTTGCTCTAATCTGGTTAAACTCGCGCTAGCTCGAAATCTGTACATAGAATTGACTTGGGTCCGTGGACACTTTTGATCAGGATGGGATGACAAATACATTTCCGAAGTTCGAATTTTCCTATCAAAAAGTGCGGGGTACTTTATAATTAAGCAAAAAAAAAAAATTTTGCAAACCGTAAGAAATAATAATTTGCTAAAATGATGTACACACTACTAACATATTCAGAGACCATCCTTTTTATTGGTATTGTATTTCAATTTTAGTCTCATTTCTATTCTATTCGTGTATTTTAATCTAACATTAATGAATTTGATCCCAAAATTCAGATTGGATCTTATATAAACCTTTATTTCATATTTTGTTTTAATAGTTCTTCTAAAATTAATCGATATATTTAAATTGAATGTTTATTATACTCATTTACATAATTTATTTAGAATGTTTTATCAATCAACCAAATAATTTTTGAAACATTAGTAAAATATTCAAATCGGTCTTATTTTGCATTTTTAATGATTTTATGTCTATTAACCAATTAATAACAAATTAAAAAAAATGTGTAAGGTGAAATCTTGTTTCTTTGCTTTTGTAAGGATCGTATATCAAGTAAATATCAGGAGTACGAATTGAAAACCTCTATTCTTAATAGATGGCACCAGCAGTAACTGCTGCTGGTCCAAAATGGTGAATCAGAGACTTCACATGCTAAGGTTAGGTAACCATCTTTGTTTGTGAACTTGTATCAACTTCATATATTTTTTTGTGTGCAAAGTTTAGCCAAAACGCCATTTGCGGGAAGTCTTGCTTTTTGCCCTCAATTCAAATAAATCCGCGGTTGAGGCACGTCCAATGATTGTAGAAACTTTAATAAGGCTGTTATTTGTGAAAGTACGTATTGCCAATGGTTTCAACGCTACAAAATGGGTGATTTCGGGGTGGAAGGCAATAAACGAAGGCGGGCATCAGGTCTGTCCGGCACTTTTTTTTTTAATTTGCATGGGTACATTCACCCCCGAAAATCTCAGCTATCTTAAATTTGTGAAAGGGCGAGAAAATGGCCCATTAGTCTCAAAAATGCGTTTTTTTTCGCCTATTTTCGCCGATATTTCCGAAAATATGACACTTAGAGAGTTTGGACAAAAATGAAGATCAGTTCATTACCTACAAAAATAGCTAAAAAAAATCCTTGGTCTCACCCCCCTTGATATATTTATTAAGGAGGCTGTGGTGATGACCATGACACGGCTACGCTCTACAGGTATACAACCTGACGTAGGATCTGGTCAGTCGAGGTGTAACTTGTGGCACGAGGTCCTTGGAGAGGTCCCACTGCTACAAGCCAACATAGATTCGATTGCACCAAGATATGCCTTTTACAGGCCCTACAGGGTAATAACAAAAAACGTACAAGAGGCTACATTGGCAGCAGGTGCCTTGTGCATCTACACCGATGGGTCTAAAACAAATGAGGGGTCAGGCTGTGGAATTTATTCCAGATCCCTGAATCTCAATATAAAATGGGCAATGGGTTCTAATGCCAGTGTAGCTCAAACAGAGCTCACTGCTATCTCAATCGCCGCAAAAGAGACTACCAGTAGAAACATTACTGGTAATAATATTTACATCCTCGCGGACAGCAGACAGGCACTACTAGCTCTGGATAGACCACGGATTACATCAGGTCTAGTACTAGAATGTCACCAGGCCCTGATCGAAGCTTGCAACAACAACGTCACGTCACGTTAGCTTGGATCAAAGGTCATGGAAAATCAAAAGGCAACCGTGCAGCTGACTCTCTAGCTAAGAAAGCAGCCTCCCAAAAACTTTTGGGACCTGGCACTTTCATAAGCTTATCGGCATCAGCTGTGGCTGACCTACTGAAGAAACACTCCCTTGACAAGTTTAAGGGTAGATGGGACGACGAAACAGGTTGCAAGCTAGCCAAGGAACTATTACAGTATCCGAACAGCGAAACAGCCAAAAAATACATGACTATGAACCTGCGCACAGCCACAGGTATCCTGACTGGCCACTGTCATCTACGAAAACACCTCTACAGGATGGGGTTATCTGACACTCCACTGTGTAGAGGATGTGAACAGGAAGACGAGACTGTCGAACACATTCTTTGCTAATGCGACATTTTCTTTTCGGCGAGCGGTGGCTAACACATGCCAACATGAGGGAGCTACCTTCAGGCGACGTCATCGCCTACTTTAAACAAGTAGGCTGGCTGACGAGCTAGAAGGAAGGCTCAACCTCAGAAGGACGCACAATGGGCCAAATGTGGCGTACGTGCTGTGGGGTGACCCACCCTTCTAGATTTACAGATACAGATACCTACAAAAATGATCCTCATCATTTTTGTCAAAAATATGATACTTTTCGACATAACCGTCTCAAAAACCAATCCCCATTTTTAGCAGAATTGAAGGCATTACTGGACGAAGATTCATATTAAACGCAACAAGAACTTGCAGATTCATTAGGCGTGACTCATTTGAAAACCTTGGAAATGATGCAAACGCAAGAAAATTGAAGGTCATACGAGGCAAATCCAAGAAACCTAATGGCATTTTTTATGACCGAACAGCTATTCTAACTGCAAAAAGGGTGAGTTTTTGCATTGCATTGTCACTGGCCAAAGCGAAAAAAATCGTGGAGATATACTGCGACCACGCCTTAATATTGGCGACCAGGCTAAACAACCGTAGCTCGAAAATCCTGTTGTGTATTTAATGAGAATAACTTGGAGTGGTATATTATGAGATACTGCAACCTGGTAAAACCATGACGCTAACTTGGATTGAAGGAAAAATGACTAAAATATGAGCAGAAACACAATTATAACACCACACTATTATTATAACACACGTGAGAAAAGATAACGTTGAATTATAAAATGTTGGATGACATTTGACATATCTCAAATTATCTTCACAAATTAGCAACAAAATTAATTAAGTAAATGATGAAAATTTACTTAAAAAACAAGATATAAGAGTAAGGACTGAGCTGAAAGTTAAATAAAATTGGTAAAATTAAGGAAAAAAGAAGAAGAGAAGAATAGGAAAACTAAACTATGAATACAAGTAAAAATATTAAGGATGTAACGAAAGCTTAAAGAAAATATTAGTTTCTTTCTTTCTTTTATTAAGACTGTGTCATCTAAAAAATATGAATTTATTTCTAATGGCTTTAGGAGGTAAATACGTGGAAGATGAAAGTCATCAAACGAGTACTTATGCTTATGACAAAGAATATGAAAGCAAAAGCTGACAGCCTGTAGATAACGTCAGTATCTTTGTATTTATTGATGAGATAAGAGCATTCAAGTAACCTACTTGCAATATAGCGAACGCTGCTTTGTCCAATATAAATCGAATTGCACAAAAAGCAAAATATCTTGGCCTGATTTATGGAACGTACGGACAATATTGTGTATTGATATTGTGATTTTCTTTAAATTCTAACTCTTATAAGAAATATGGCCAAAAAAATGTATAAAGCCGGAAAAACTATAAGATTATGGTTAGCATAGTAAAGTTGAGTTTGAATTTAATGTAATATTTTAAGTATAAAAGAAAGGGTGACAAAGAAAAACAACTAGGCAATCTGTAGTATTTGGTTTACGATAAATATCAAATTCTAGTTTAAAAGTATCAGATAAGAGTGTCTAAAAAGGGGATTCTAAGATTTTTTTCGAATTTAATACTAAATTTAATAAGAGGAAGTATAAGTATAAAGTAATATAATTTATGGAACTGTGAGAATTCAAATAAAAGTGATTCATGAAAACTTCTGGTAGAAGAGATTAGAAGCCTTGGCTAAGCCAGAGATTTCTCTGAAACTGAAAGAAATTTTGTTATAGACCCTAATATTTTCGTTTAATGTAAATCAGACGCGGGCCCCGTGGTCGTAATGGGGCCCCGGAAAAATTTTAAAAATAGGATGAAGAGATGTTTTGCCTAAAAAACGGTTCAAATCTCCAACAAGCTTGTACATAATGGTTTGAGTGTAACTTTCCCAAATGTTAAAACAATTTTGCAGATTTTCATGACTCTGTCCATTTCAAATGCTTCCGAAGAAAGATCTTTCAGCGCTCTTAACCTTCCGTTACTAACATGAACGCTAACATCCATCTTAGAGACCGACTATCAAAAAAGCTATTTGTGCCTGGAGAAAATTTAACTTGGATATATTTTTTGTTTGGTACATGTTTATAAACAAGCACAACAGGGAAGTCAACTTTATTAAACATTTTTTAACAAAAATATAGAATAACAAAGAAACATTCTAAAAATGTCTATGACAAGAAACAAAAGCAGATTTCTTGGCAATAAAAATAAGTATGTTACTTCTAAAACATTTAAAAAAATAAAAAATGTAGGAACCTTTGTAATAAACTGAATAAAAATTATAGAAGTTGTCCATCAACTCCATTCAAATACCATATTAGTGTTCCAAGGACCTGAATTTTTTTCCTCTTCATAAATACGTTTAAGTCTTATTTGATCATCTTTATGAAGAGTAATGGGAAGTCATAATTATAGAAATTACCAAAAAAAACGAATAACTACATTTTTTTTTTAAATAAAAAGGATTATAAACTGACCCACAGACAGTAACGCCACAACTAACTTCCGTCTGATAGACCGAAATTATGTATAACTTGAACAAGAACAATTCACCGCTACTATAATTTTAACACTGACTTGTGGACCGTTTGGGCATAATCGCGAAATATCGAATACGTCGGTCTCACAGACGGCATGTTAGTAACGGAAGGTTAAGAGAGTTAAATCATTTTTAACCCTCGGGCGGGCGCGCCAGCGGCAATCTGCCGCAACTTTTTGTTTTTGTGTTATAATTAAAATGTGACGATCCCTTCGAAACTGGGCATTTAGGTATTCCTTGTTTATGTTATCGACACATCTGGTGCAATATAATATTTCTGTTCAGTTGTTACAAGCGAAAGATCCAAAGCAGGTAGAATTTGCAACGAACAATATTAACAAAAACAACAAAAATTGGTATGTAATTCTTGTCTTTTCGTTCCTTTTAAGCTTTTTCAATGAATTCAAAATTGTCAGTTACGAGGGTGTATCAAAAAAGTTAAAAATGAAAATTTTTTTTAAGTATCCTGTTCAAAATTGGTATGTTGACGTAAAATGTCATTATAAACAATTTTTTTAATAACTTTTTTTCATACTTCAAAAATAAAGGTACTTTTCTCTTGAGCAAAATTCATATTTTTTGACAAACCTTGTATTCTACTAAAAAAATTTGATATCTGATGGTTGCGTTTCAGGTTTTAGACCATGCACAACTTTTTACCAAGAATAACTTTTTTTCATAAAACAAATAATAAAAAAGTTTTCCATATGGTGCCGACTTAATTGTACACACTGTATATATATTTTTTGCTATACTAAAATGATTAAGAATGGCATATTAACTTAGTTTTTGAAAATTATTAGGATTTTGTGTGTTTTATACAAGAACTGATTACAGAAATTTCACTCTATTTATAGTATCACTAATAAAATATTCCTGTAATACTTAACAAAGTTGTTTCTTTTGCTCCTGGATTCCTAGTTGTTTGGTATTATTCTATACCCCCTAAGATGAATTATTTTTGGGGAAGATTGAGGATATTTAGGGTAAGGTTGGGGCCCAACCTTTTATGCATTGGGCATTACTGTTTCGTTGAGCTGTAATTATTAAAAAAATTCATTTATATTTAATCTATTTCCAAAATTTAATTAAAGAGATAATCTTATTTAATTGTTATTACGTAATTTAATTAGGCTGCTAAAGGGAGTAAAGAAATAAAACTTGCTGTTTTGTAACCCATATTTTAAGCTCCAGAATACCTAAAAAGTCAATTCCTTTGGAGTCCTTTAGTGGAAACCTTTCAATTTCAGAAAATATTGATATACAAAAAATTGTGACTGGTATTTTTATTTTTAAGAATTTAAGTTTTAAATATTTTTTTAAACATTTTGAATGGTCTTAGTGACGTCAAGGAAAATAAATTATAAACTCAGTGATTAAAATAAATATAAAATTTGTGATGTCGTATTAATTTTAGTAATAAAATCCGAATACCACGCAAAGATTTACAAGAAATAATTTATAACAAATCATACTTTATTGCCTTAAAATTTCTATCACTCATATAAACCACCATTTATTTTTAATACAAAACTAACGGCTGTAATATTATAACTTTATTCTCTTTCTCTACGCATCTGACTCTCAAAATTTATTGTCGATAAATTTAGCGTAAAGAAACGCCTGGCAACACTAATTCAGGTGTCAAACAAATAGTTATTTACAGAATAAATTTTATTTATTAGCATAATCTCACGGAATCGCTAATACCTCGAAATTAACATTAATAAGGTATTTAACATCGTTGAGATATTTTTAATGAAGACGTCTTGAGTTTCAAAATCATCCCATTCAAATAAGTGCTAAATGTTACAAAAAATAGTTAAGAACTTAACATAGTACCATTTTAATAAGAAATTTACATTTAAAAAATATTCAGTAACTGTTCTGTAATTATATGCAGGATGTTTCTAACATTAAACACTATAAATATGTAAATAACACTACAATATACCAAAATCCTAAACTAAAATTAACCAACTTGTTAAACTGCAATAAATCATTTAGAAATAGGTAATGAATGCTTTTTTTGTCAAAAAAAATGAAAAATTTAGTTAAGCATACTGGATCATTTATTTCACTATAAGGAATTAGTTTAAAATGCCATTCCGGTAAAAAAATATTCCATTCCAAATCGCACTTGCTTTCAAAAGGTGATTTGTCTACTGGCCATGTTTTGTACAATAGTCAATAAAAATGAACACTAGAATAAAACTTTTACTTTTGAAAATTAACATTTATCCTAGTGGATGTTTTTGGTTTGATGGTGGAGTTTACGTAAGTTCTATTAACAACAGAGAAAAAAAAAAGACAAGAAAGATAAAGGCTGCCAAAACCAAAAAGCCCCATCGAAGGGATAACCAGGATGATGGTAAAAGATAATTTTAGAGAATATTCTACTCCTTCTAGAGCTTAAAGATGCTAAACAAATAAGAGAAAAACTGTACAAAAACCTTAAAGCTTAATTGGGATGTTACAGCTTCACACCTAGTCCAGATCAGTCGTTAAAAGGCTTAGGCATAGAAGATCGGCTGGAGCTGAACTTCAAGGATAAACATTCATTGGTTTTCGAACTCAGGAATCGAACATTTGCGGCACATACTACCTTTTAAAAAATAAAATAAAGACTGATCTTGAAGTTACACTTTCACAATGTTTAGATTTACAGCAAATACAACCCTTGCCAAAAACTTGTGCTCAAGAGGCTTTTACTATTTACTACATGGACTGATATGGAAGGATAACATAGAAATATTTTTGGCTATGGAAAGAAAAACTTCGTTTGTTTGGTCGTGTGGAGCGCATAACAAAAGACATACTGAGTAAACCAGTAAGGAATTTTAATTTATTAGATTCGACGTCCTAAGACCGGTTTCTGTCTTTCGACTTCATCAGTTAGGCTTTTCGAATCCAATAAATAAAATTCCAAACTCGTACAAGTCAATAGCTATATCCGCTATAAGATAACATTTTTAGATGTGCTACCATCTATGGTAAGAAGAGAGTATTGACATTAAATTTTGACTGAATCTAGTAAAGATGTCACTCTCTTCTTTTTTATCCCTTTCAGAGATTAATACAAAGTGAGTAAACCAGTAAGGAATTTTAATTTATTAGATTCGACATCCTAAGACCGGTTTCTGTCTTTCGACTTCATCAGTTAGGCTTTTCGAATCCAATAAATAAAATTCCAAACTCGTACAAGTCAATAGCTTTGTGGTAGCACATCTAAAAATGTTATCTTATAGCGGATATAGCTATTGACTTGTACGAGTTTGGAATTTTATTTATTGGATTCGAAAAGCCTAACTGATGAAGTCGAAAGACAGAAACCGGTCTTAGGATGTCGAATCTAATAAATTAAAATTCCTTACTGGTTTACTCACTTTGTATTAATCTCTGAAAGGGATAAAAAAGAAGAGAGTGACATCTTGACTAGATTCAGTCAAAATTTAATGTCAATACTCTCTTCTTACCATAGATGGTAGCACATCTAAAAAGACATACAATTATGCACACCCTTTTATTTTACAGGCATCAATCTTTATCTCTTCTGAAATAAACACAAATCTGTATCCCGATAAAATGGCATGTTTTTTTCCTGCCAACTGTGTCTTCGGGAAGAGTGGAGGAAATCCAGGGAAAGAGAATGGAAGATTTAAAACTTTAACGGACATGGATATATATTGAAAATACTAAGGGTAAAAGATCATGGGTAATTTAAGGCAAACCAACGATATCGACTACAAGGCCAAATCATTATGGACGGGAGACAATGCTGTATGTTGGGAGGGATCACAATCTATTATGAACTGCTAAAACATTACAAAACCACTAATACTGAATGCTCCCAACAACAAATGATCAATTTTACCAAAGCATTGTGTGGAAAATAACCATAATGTCAAAAAAGGAAACACAAAGTAATTTTGCTTCATGATAATGCCTGAGGGTTACTTACCAGATTTTGCTCTATCCAATTATTACTTACTTGCAAATACAAAAAAACGCTTGATTGAAATGAGCAAAATTTTTTTTGGCGTGGCATCCACAAATAGGAAATACTTTGAATCATTTGCTTTTATCATTTTTATACAATTAACGCGTATTTACTATAAAACAATTTCGTTTTCATATTTACAAACCTGGTAAATCAAAAAGCTGGTCACAACTGAAAACTGATCCAGGGAAGGATCTTTTAAAAGTTGAAAACTGGTTTTAGTTTAATAAATTGATACTAAACATTAAAACACATAATACATAATAATATGGATAGTATACAGACATGGATGGAACAGAGACACAAGATTTTATCATCGCCTTGAAAGGTTGCAACAATTAGTATCTAACACTAATGCATATATATTTTGCTTACAAGAGACGAATTTCAAAGAAAATCATAAACGTCAATTTAACGGTTTTCAAGAATACCACCACATTAGAACAACACATTTAAGAGCAAGCGGAGGAACTTCCATTTTTGTTTCAAATGATTTATTTTCAAAAACTCTTCCTTTAACTAATAATTAGGAAGCGGTAACAGTTTCTACATGGTGTCCTAATAAACTAACTATCTGTAGCATTTACATCCCACCTAACAACAACATAACTGAAAATGACTTAAATAACCTGATAAGTCAACTTCCTGCACCTTTCTTATTAGTAGGCGACTTCAACGCACTCAACGCAATTTGGGGTTCACAAAACATATCTGTAAGAGGTAAAATCATTGAAAAAATCATAAACAGTTCTGATCTATGTCTGCTAAATACAGGATCACTTACTCGTTTCAATTTGTCAACAGGAACCACTTCCTGCATAGATCTCAGCTTTAGCGATCCCAGGACTTTTCCCTCTTTCACATGGAATACTGGAGACAGTCTTTATGGCAGCAATGACTACCCTATTATTATCTCTGAAAATGTTTATAAATCAAATGCAAGAATAACTAAATGGAAAATTAACAACGCTAACTTACTTCGCAAGAATATCCTCTAATCCCGAAAACCCAGTATATTCATTCACGCAAACATCTCACCTTACCACCGTTACGCCTAGAGCACAATCTCCTCACACCGCTACTTTCTGGATGTGATCTCAACGACCCCAAATGTAAATTCTCCTATTCCTCCTTGGAAGGTAATATTGCCAAAAGTCAACCTCTCACTAAACACGCAACCAAAGCATAAAACCTCTAGTATTTTTCTAAGGCAGTCTTTTTTGTCTTTCCTCAACACTTATAATTTTGACAGTCATTTATACTGACGTCTCTAAAAGTGATTACGGTGTAGGTTGCTTTGCAACCACTACAGATTCAACCATCTCTATGCACCTTCTTCCACCCCACTCCAGTGTACACACAGGGGAGCTTTTTGCCATCTACCAAGCTTTTAAATCTCTAATTCCACAAAATAAAAATGTAGCAATTGATCTGATTTGCTCGCATCTATTCATTCCGAGCAATATATATCCAGCACCCCCTGGTACAAAAAATCCAAGATATCCATAGTCATCTTGCATCACTAGGAGTTTCGGTAACGCTGATTTGACCCCTTCACATATTGGCATTCAGGGGAAAGAGATGGCTGACCGTTTGGCAAAAGAAGCATCACAACCTGACTTAGCTTTCGAGAGAATTCAGTTAGCCAAAGATCTAAAGACATATTTCAAGCGCCCCATCCATAACTAATTGTAATAACGCTGGTCCAGTCGCAATTCCAAGTTACGGGAAATTCGGCCCACCATAGACCATGTGTACTATACTATATATGCTATACTGTATAATAAGGCAGCTACGAATAGGACATACTAATTTAACGCACAAGCACCTCATGACCAGGGAAGATTTCACATTGTGCTGGTGCTGCGGTAGTGCTCTTAGTGTAAAACATGTTCTAATCGAAGGTCCACTATACCACATAAAGTGCAAAACGAACTATCAGATATTCTCAACTCGACAGACAACTAAGAGAATCTTATAGGTTACCTACAGGGCACTGGTTTATATAACAGACTCTAAAAAAAATTTGTTTTGCATATTTTATTAATAGTGTATATTTGTATTTAGCACTTTAATGTATTTAATGTACCTGTGTCAACGACCTTAGAAGTCGAGACACATTAATTCTAAATTTAAAAAAAAAACTAGAAGAATGTTGTGTAAAATATTTGGAATTAACCTTTGATCAAAATCTACGACGAGATCTATAAAGTAACACTCTTATAATAAGGTAACCGTTACTGCAAGATAAAATCCTGAAAAACAAATATATTTAATTATTTTAATTATTTTCTTGTCTCACAAAAACTATTTTAAACTTACAACTATGCAGCAACAGTTTCTACTAGCAATATTAGACAATAGCTGCTCTTTTCGAAGAATATATGGCAAATCATGTGTGGGATAACCTGTAAGCGAATTTTTATAAGAAATTATTTTTGTAAAAGTAAACCCACTTCTTTATCATCAACAAGATCAGGTCTTTGAAACAATAGTTTATTTTTATTTCCGGAATTTATGAATCAATTTCTATTCACAAGACTACAATTTCAAGGTAAATAAGTAAATTAACTTTGTTTCTTATAGATGTAAACTTTAACAGTAAAAAATTGTATTTTTCAGGTACTTGGTAAAAAATATAATATTTTTTAATTTTTTATTAGTTTATTTAATTACACAGTTCTACAGGTAACCCATTTATACAGCGTCATCCACTTCTGAAGACCACTCTGATATACTCGATATTATAGAAGATTTAAAAAAATGAATACGGAAAATTATAAGCAAATTTAAGCTTCACGTTTAAAAATTAATTACAAGTATACAACGTGTTCCATCAAAGTTTTGTCGTGTGAAGAGCTTGTACCACTTATAAAAATTTTTTTGCTCAAAGTAGACTCGCCAAATGCCCAAGACAACATTTCAAGTGCATCTTTTTTTGATAGCAAAAAATCGGCAAGAACACCAAAACACGTATAACCTTTATATCTGTCAAAAACAAACTAAAAATGCAAAGTGGCTGATCATGTCAACATATGATGGGAACATGTATACCAACATAACAAAAAAATAAAATCGAGAATCGAAAGTATGTAACGAAATTGGAAAGTCCTTATCCTTTTGTATTTAAAAATAATTTTATCTGGAATTTATCTTGAACTTCATCATGGACAAAAGCACTCAGCTAAACCTCAAAAATTTTAAAATTTTGTGTGAATTAAAAACATTCTCAGTACTACCCTTTAATATAGAATATAAAGGTACTTAGGTAACAAAATAAACAAGTTCGTAGGCGTAAAAATTTGCTGGATATTCTCACGCGTTAAATCGTTTCTGGGTAGGCGCCGCTTCTTTCTTTAGGCCTGATTGTTAATTAACAAAATATGATACGATTTTGTGTTTATTTAACATTCTATATAATTAGAAAGTAATTAAGTTATGTTAATAATAATGAATAGATCTTTATTTCATCACGAAAATTTAACAAAGGATTATAATTTGTGGGTATATAATAAATTAGAGGCCTTGCTGTTTAAGTAAATAATAAATAAGTCAAAAGTTAGTCCGTTGTTATATAGGGTATTTTGTAAGCATGTGTATATACCCAATTTTAAATAGGGCACATCATGGCTATTCAAATTAACCAGAAAAATTTGTTATATACGCCAACCCAACATCTCCCGACGCGACACCTGGTGATTGGGGCCGACAAAAATTGTGTGGTATATTTCCAAGATAAAAGAAAAGTGACAGTTCTAGTACAGAGGGTCGCATTATGGGTGTCATAAAAATAAGTATGTAATCGATTTCATAAAAAAATATAATTTTTGATTTTTTAATAATACTTTCAATTCTATTTTCATTGTAATATGTACTATATTATTAGTTTTACGAAACAATTTTACTGTTTATCAAATTAAATATACTGTTACATTAGGTTAACAAAATGTAGTACCTTACATATTTTTAACAAAAGCTTACCTTACAATTCCTATGGTATCCCTATATACACAAGTGCACGAATCTCCACCCAACCCTGATACCAGGCGAGGTAGATGCATTCACACCCATTCTGTGAGTAAACTCCTAAGATCACTTCTAACATTCCACCAACTGTGCTGTAGGGCACATGGAAATAGGCAACTAAATAAGTTCATAGTTCACCCAGACCACAGCCTGACATGCAGACACAGCCTATAAGAAAATGTTGTTGATTTAAAATCTTTCTGTACAGATCACTATCTACAATTCATTCTGGAATAATTTTAAAAATGTATCTAAATGAACACATCGTTAGTATAAAATTGAAAGTATCCTGTAGCGAAACATTTCATTTTTGAAAAAAATTTGGTATAATCTACTTTTAATTACTTGAGTCATACATTTTTTGTTTTTATGTTATTATTTACTTCATTCTCTAGTAAGTTACCGTATGGTAAAAGTATTTGATAATAAGATAAAATTCCTCTATTTTAATTTCGTATTGAATTATTTTCCTAATACTTTAAACTCATATTGTAATAGCAAAATACGGAATATAAAATTTTAAAATACATACTTGATGTTAAAACAAGAATATTACTGAAGAGACAAATTAAATGTTTTAAATGCATACAGGATGTCAGAAGCCTCTGAACAAACTTCGATATCTCCGTAATATTAAGCGTTACGAGAAAAAGTTGTTGATTTGATATAAATTATAGACCCTAAGCTGTTCTTTTTAAAATTACTGTTATATATACAGGATGTCTCAAAAATTAATGGAGATCTTTTATTAAACTGGTTTAGTTTATTATAAGAAAAATGAACAACAGCTTTTCAGTTCCTCAATATAGAGGTTCTATCGAGAAACATATGCATTAGTATTCAGTTGATGAGGAAAGACGTTTCTACGACTTTGTTATATTTGGAGATGAAGCAAACTGGTTGCTTAAACTTACACAACTTTCATAACGATTCGTCCACTAACCCTTATTTGACAATTAAGCATAGTCAAACGAGATGGTAGTTAAATGTTTTGGGTGATAATATAGGGAATTAAGTGATCGGTCTAGAATTTCTAGAAAAAGAATTGCTTACATTATTGGAAGATGTTATAGTTTAAATAATCGCTATAGTCCAGCCATCTGAAAATTTCTTTAAAGTCGATGTCGAGTGTTCTACTTTAATATATAGCTCGGGAGCCAGAGAATATTTCTCGAGTTGATAAAATAGAAGCATGCATTCACTAAGATGTAATCGAAGCGACTAATCGCTCGGCCATCCGACCAAATCATAGTTTAACTGGTCTTTGCGTCCTCGGCAACGTAGCGGCATCCTTTGCGGCAGTCTCAAAGGATACCGCTACGTTAGAAGTTTTTTTGGTAGCAACAAAGGCGCCGCTTTAAAGCTGTTAAATTGGGGCTACTATATGTATTACACGAACTATACCTCAAATATAAGTCATAGAATGTGGTACTTACACGATGGCTCCCTTGTCCATCATAATGAACTTATTGATGACTAATTTCGAGAAATGTGAATTGAAAACGGATATCTCAAATAAGGGCGAGCATACTCTTAAAAGAATATATTTTTCATTTATGTGAAAGATGAAGTAAAGTGCCTTCTACAACAATGGCATAGTTATGAAAGATAGAATAACAGTTATTCTTATCGTAGATCTTTTAACAACTATTGAACTATTGATAGATATTGGGAAAAGTCATTTTGAATTACTTTTGTAATTATTATTATCATTTTTCTCTGGGAAAATTTATATCATATAAAAAAACGTATTACTAACTTTAGTTTCAAACGTGTCAATTTCAAATATAAAATAAAATACACAGGATATAACTTTGTACTACCACGTAATGAGGCATCCTGCATATTTAACAATAATTTTAATAGTATATTACGTAACAAGAGTGGTAACTAACCCATTACGCCGGAAGTGAAAAAGTTTACGCACGAAGCCGCGCAGCGGCGAGTGCGTACATTTTACGAGTGTGTAATGGGCTTACAACTCGAGTAACGTACTATACTTTTTCTACGCCCACTCATAATGAGGATAACCTGAAAACAAAAACTCATTTTTGTGTGAAGATAATTACACAATATTTTAATTCGTCTGGGGCATCTTTCAGAAACTTATTAATTTGTTCTGGAGAAAGAATTTTCGCTTTTTTACTTCTAAATCCATCTGATTTCTGCTTCAGTAGGGCCATTAGTTTTGGATAATCTGCTATGTTAATGTTATTATTAATGTTTAGTGTAGTCGAATAAATGGCCCATAGAGAAGATGGCTTCAAAATTTTTGATGTTTCCTCAAAATACACAAGCAAAACATTCTCCGAAAAGGATTTAACGTTATTCTTGTGTCGCCAATCCATAAATTTTCGATAGGTAATTTCGTACCTTTCTTTAGATTTTAGCGGTAACAAATTATGTGTGGCAACTTGAGCTTTTTCTAAAATCTCCGGTGGAGTGCTCATAATTTCATCACTTTCACTTTCAGACATATTCGTAGGTAAAGTTAAGAAAATCTTCGGATACAATATTTTGTGACAATATAAAAAATAACATGACGTTTATTTCTATAGAAACGCGGGTTATTTTTTGAAAAATTGTATAACGTGTTGCCGACATTTAGGGACATCACTCTTTTAATTCAAAATGTATCTCGCTAATGCTAACAGTTTTTATGTTTTTCAATTGACTAAATTTATGTAAATAGTCGTAGATAAAAATTTGATTGCAATTTGATTATATTAAGAAATTTAAGTTTTCTTATCAAAAAGCACGTATATGTTAGGAGATCTCATTACGTTCATGTCATTGTTAAATATCCTTTACAAGGAATGTTGACAGTGCGATTTTTAACGTTTACTGACGTGGGCGTAGAAAAAATATAATTTATATACTTTTCTCATAACTAGCCTAACCTAACTATTAATATAATGCAAATATCAAACTTTGTCAGAGGTTTGGGACCGCGTACATACATGAAACAAAATGAAAGAGTCAATAATTAATAAAAAAAATTTTAGGGTCCACCATTTTTGGACCCGCAGATAGAGATTATAATGTCTGCAATATGAACCTACAAAATATTTCTAAGTTCAAATAAGCAAAGTTCTCTGTAAGTGAGCCCACTGAGCAACATGACCTGCACTAATAAAATTGTTTCATATTCGGGCCTGAATTTTGCGTTTTTTTTTAATTAAATTGTATGTTTATCCTTACACAGAAGGTGTGGTGATTATAAATATTTCATTGTTAGAATTAGCTCATACGCTATAAAAACCAAAAAATATGAAAATAAATATGCTAATATCCAATCATAAATTAAAACATTAGACAGAGCAGCTGTTATAATATACTTCTGAAAAGTATGTATAAGCTTGTGTTTTGAATAGTTTTATTATTTTGCATATAAATATCAATGACAACTAATCTGACATAAATTTTTGTGTGGTGTCTCGTTAATCCAAAAATCACTAAATTTTACATACGCTTATAAATTTGCTAGACATATTGGTGTTTGAATTTATAATATATGACGGCTTTGACTAAATTATTCATAACGGCATTTACAGTTTTATTGCCGAACTGCGAGAGGCGTGATAATTAGTTATAAAAATGTATGCTCTCGATTCGATAATAATTAAGTTGACTTTATGTGTAATTAAAACTTTTTTTTGAAAAGATATAAAAAATAAAACTTAAAAATAATAATTTCACACTATTATTATATATAGTAAGGATTGTAGGTTTTCTTGGGTTCTGGTTCGTTGGGTAAATAACCATTACAGTTCAAAACATTTAATGTTTAATATTAAAAGCAAATTATGTTGCGCCTGGGGGCCTCCAGGCTTCTTCAGATTATAGCTATAAAGAAAATATATATGGTAAAGCCATACGTAATTGACATTGACAATCGTTTTCTCTTACCAGAACCCTAAAAAACCTACAATCCTTTCTATGGTACATGGTTTAAGAATCAAAGTGATAAATACATGTGATCCAGGGGTGTGTGCATGCTCCATAACTTTTTTTCTACCCAAGCAATCGATTTGATGTTTTTTTTAAACGATAGGTCCGACAATGAGGCGCATTCTAAAAATATTTCTATTTATATACAGGATGTCCCAAATAAGATACACAACTAAGTCCTGTTTTTTTAAATGGCAACCCTCTTTTTTTTACATATTTAGATCCTCCATTAAATTGTCGATATAACGCACCTAGATTTCTTCTAATTATTTGCAATAGTTTTTGACTTATATCAATTTATGTGTCAAAATAGCGTTGTGCAGAGATCCAAAAAAAATTCAGAACTTCAGAACTCTTCAAGATAACTTAGTCAACTTTTCCAGTCGGTTCCTTAAGCTTTAGCGCATCTTTCGAGATGTAGACGAACTCGGAGTCGACGTTCTATCGCCTACTACGGTTTTTTGAAAATAACAAATTACAAATAGCAATAACTCGACTTTTTCAAATGCATCACCCAGTTTAGTCTATCATCAACTCCTGATGATGCCAACATAGTTTGCGAAACGCGTGTAGAGTGTATTAAAATTGTGTTTTGGTTGAACGGTCGACGATAGTTTTCAACTTACCCTATATTTTATTAATTTATTAAATCATTGCATGGCATTTTTTAAGAGCTTTTTGCTGATATAGGGTTTGTGGGGTTTATTTTGTAAAACTGACGAGATTTATTCAAAATAAGAAATGTTTGACTGTTTATTCGAGAAAAACATGAATCGAGTAGGCCGCTGTCGTAAAATTTGACAGATTCATACAATTTTGAAAAGAAAATGTTTCAACCAAATGAAATTGTAATAGATGTAACATAATGGTGACGGTGACCTACGAGCATTTGTTATAAATCAAAAATGTTTATAATGTTTCCTATTAATCATTCTTTCATGTTCTTGCTAATTGTATTACTAAAATTGTTTACTTTGTAATGTATTTCTGTTTCTATTACAATTTAATTTTGTTGAAACATTTTCTTTTCAAAATTGTATGAATCTGTCAAATTTTACGACAGCGGCCTACTCGATTCCTGTTTTTCTCGAATAAACCGTCAAACATTTCTTATTTTGCATAAATCTCGTAAGTTTTACAAAATAAACCACACAACCCCTACATCAGCAAAAAGCTCTTAAAAAATGCCATGCAATGATTTAATAAAATATAGGGTGATGCATTTGAAAAAGTCGAGTTCTTGCTATTTGTAATTTGTCATTTTCAAAAAACCGTAGTAGGCGATAGAACCTTGACTCCTAGTTCGTCTACATCTCGAAAGATGCGCTAAAGCTTAAGAAATCGACTGGAAAAAAGTTGATTAAGTTATCTTGAACAGTTTTGAAGTTCTGATTTTTTTTGTGGATCTCTGCACAACGCAATTTTGACACATAAAAACTATTGCAAATAAGTCGAAGAAACCTGGGTGCGTTATATCGACAATTTAATGGCGAATCTAAATATGTAACAAAAATGGGGGGTTGCCATTTAAAAAACAGAACTTAGTTGTGTATCTTATTTGGGACATTCTGTATATAAATAGAAATATTTTTAGAATGTGCCTCATTGTCGGTCCTACTGTTTAAAAAAAACATCAAATCGGCTTGTGTAGAAAAAACTTAAGGAGCATGCACACACTCCTGCGTCACCCTGTATATAGGTGTGTGTTCTTGAACCCTTCGATAGTTATTATTTTCTAGTTTTTTGGTATTTTTGGTCCATAGAAATAAAGGAATTTTTTTTATTAAAAATTCATTTTTGTTTATTAAGTTTAAATATGTTTCTTCAGTTTAAAATTCTGAAAAAATGGATAATTAAGATTATGTTATACACAAGTGTTTATTTTCACATTCTTACCTTAACACAAGTTCATAGAACGACACGTTGACTTATCTCGCTAATTGTTCCTTTTTTTGTTATTTTAGTTTTTGTATTTTTCAATTTCCAATAGCAATTCGGAGTTTATTTGTTTTAGAAGTTTTAGGTATTTTCTGGAGATTGATTGCATGGACTTGACATTTGATGTTTGGGATAATGTTGTGTACGTTTCGTTGTGTTTATGTTGCCATCTTTGTTTGTTCGTGGGGAAATGAAATGGGTGGTGGAAGTTTTTATTAGTTTGTTTTGTTGTTGTTTTAATAGTTGTATTTATTGCCCCCCTACTTTATATTTTTCCCTTACAAAGGTATCGGTCAAAAACTGAAAATTGGGAATAATGTATTTTATGACGGTTTTTAACTTTTGTAATGCCACTTCTAGACTTTTGGTTCCTCGTTTGTCATATCCAAAACGTTGACATCATTCGAAGTTAGGAATAATAAAATTAGAAATATGTCACTTAAAACAATAGCTATAAATAACAAAGGTGCCAATGAAATGACATCAGAGGTTCCTGTTAGGTTAACCAATATTATTTCATTCGCGATACGATAATTTAATGACTAACCAATTCACTATAATTTTTATTACAATTATCTCACAATGTTAAATAAATTGTAACCTACTAAATTAACAGAAATTGGTGAATAAAAAATGTAGGAACACAATTTTCACATAGTATAAATAGATTGTAGATTACAAAGGCGTATGAGATGTTTTTTTCATAGTTTTTTTCAGACTCACACACGCCACTAATATTGAATATTGTTATTGGTACCTTTTTAACGAAGACATTATTTACAGGTGTAATTTTTTTAGAAGAACACATCAATTACTGTGGATTCTACTGGGTGTAGGAAAAAACAGGAACTCTCAGGAACATTGGATGGCAATTATCAGAAAACTGCATACATTTTCATCTTGAATAAAAATCTTCTTATACGGTAAGTACAACTTTTAACTACTGGTGAATGTTCAAAACTCTTCTAAGTCACTTTTTACTTTTAGTTCACCTTCGATTGTTTTTGTTTCACACAACGATGTACATTGTACAACACAACAGTTTTTTATAAATTAGGTTTTATTTACTTATCAAGTCATAGCACACTATGTTAAAAATCACTGAAATTTCTGGAAATTTTACATAATTTCTTAAAATAAAATTATAAAATTCTTTTATATAAATTTAATTAATGTAATAAAAATGAACACTTTTGATATAATTTTTATTTCATTTAATTATAATTAATTCCATACTAATATGTCTTTTAACTTTAATTATTATTAATTTTTAAATAGCAAGAAAATTTAATTAATGAGTATTTTCTTTATGTACTTGTTTTTAATAGTATCTTCTAGGAAAAAGTCTTTTATTTTTCATTTATCTGAAATTTAATTTTAAGGTTATATTGAATTTTTATGTTAAAGCAATTTATGAAACAAACTTCTTAGTATTATTTACGGCTCATTATTATCTATTGAGCTCTTACTTTAATTTCACTAAGTCATTTTCATTACTAACTTGAGCTAAAAGTATTAAAATTACACCAAAAGTACCCTTATGGAACTACCGATGTTAAATGTGACATACATAATTTGTAGTTTCTTGTCTTTAAAATGTTTTAAATTCAGGTAAACTGTTATATTTGAATTGTAATTTGTCCTTCAGCTTTCAGAGCATAGTAATATATAAATTTAACCAATTTTGAAATCTTTTTTCGATTCATGAAAATTTTTCTTGGCAACAAACTATTATTTATTTATTATTATATAAAATTTGATACAATAACATACAATTTTGTTCAGTGTATTACAACATGACAATATATTATATATTACCGAGAGATTAAGAATTTTTATTTACCGACGTGCTTAAACACAAATTGATGAAAACCGTCTCCAATGTATTCAGAATTCCTCTGTCCGACTAATTTGTGGCATAACCCTACCTCACAACAGAAGGCAAAGCGGCTGGCTAAATATAAATGACAGAAGAATTTCACACACTTACTCTTTCAAAAAAGTATGCGTACCTAAAAACCTGCTGAGGTTTCCAATTTAAACGTTGGATTTAAGGACAATATTTCAATCTGCAAAAACAACAACTTAATGTTGGTCCGATCTGGTTTTTTCCCCAGTACGGCTAAAATTTGCAATTTTATTCCAAAAAATAATACTGTATCTGTAACTGGTTTCGTTAGATTATAGCCAGAACAAAATTAGCGACTCTTAATAGAAACAAACTTCAATTATGACGAAGTATAAATTTGCTCATAATATGCGCTATTCTTGTAAAATCGTTCTCAGAAAAGTCACAAACAATTTGTTGAAAACGTTAAAAATTAAAAACGAAAAAAATGCTTTTCTTATCCAATTAGAAAAGTATATAAATGAACAAATAACTATGAATTACAGAAATGAATAACTAAAATTAAATCTTGGTTAATAACACAACTTTACTGTTTTCCAACATTTTAACTGTGGACCAAGATACAGGATCGCATGATTTATATAATAATAATAATAATAATTTCTCTTTTTTTGTCTGGAATAAAACCACTTATTTTCTTGAAAAAAGTTTTAATTTGACGTTTCGGCTTTCTTTATCGGAAGCCGTTTTCAAAATAACAAAATAAATAAATTGAGTGGTTTGAATTAAAATTTGTGTTTAACGAGGTATTGTCAAATCTCTTTCCGATAGAGCAAAAACAATTTGTTCAAATGACAATATCTTAAATAATGAATTATCACTTGTTAAATCTATCTTGATTAAGAACAACTACCCAAGTAAATTTAGAAATCGTGAACTTTACCGAGACATCAAAACTAAAGATTAAAATTTAAATCCCCCAATAATTTATTCAAATATAGTAAAAATCCCTTATATTCCAAAATTATCGGAAAAAATTAGAAGGATTGGCAATAAATTTAATTTAAAAACAGTTTTTCAAACTAATAATACATTAAAATCTTTAATAGTAAATACAAAACCTTTTAATGAAATTCAAAACACAAAAAATGGTATTTACAAAATTCCATGCGAATGTAATAAATTTTATTTAGACCTTTTCATATTAGACTTAATGAACACCAATCATACATTAAAAATAAACAATTCGAAAAATCCAAAATATGTGAACATGCATGGGATTTTGGTCATAAAATACAATGGAATTCTTCAACTAGATTATTAAAAGAACCGAATAATTATAACCGCAAAGGTAAAGAAGCAGCATTGATATGCTTAAATAACGAATGTGTTTCTAATTGTTCGGTCGATATTTCAAAAATTTGGATGCCTATTTTACAAAAAGAGTTAATTGCCAAAAGGATATCCTCTATATCGGGATAGTATCATAAGTTTTTATCTGGTTTTTTCTTATGATAATATTAATAAGAAAACTCCATTTATGACGAAGTATAAATTCTCTTATAATATGCAAATGCGCTAACCTTTCAAAAATTCGTTCCCAGAAACGTCACAAAAATATGATTCAAACAGATGTTGACACATTCAATTTCAAAATCTTTTTCTACGTGTACTATGTTGATGTCATATTTTTGCAAGATTATCAAGTGTTCTGTTTCAATAGTAAATTTATTTATTTTATGTCATTTTAAAAACGGCTTGCGATAAAGAAAGCCGAAACGTCAAATTAAAACTTTTTTCGAGAAAATAAGTGGTTATATTCCAGACAAAAAAAGAGAAATTGAACTAGCAAACCACTATGAGCTTCCAAAATGAATAATAATAATAATAATAATAAACCCCCTTCAGTTCACCCACTTACGAGTAACCCCAGAAAAGTTTACATATTCGTCTTCTAACGGAGCTAAACAGGGTGTTTAAGTTTGTATGGAAAAGTTAAAAAAGCAATGGGAATATAAAGTCCTAATATAATCTTTTATAATCATTTTAAAAAACAGATTCAATTTTTTTTGTTATCCAATAATAGAAAAATAATTTCTCACTTTTTTCATTTTCATTTAACTAAATAATGCGTAAAGAGACAAAAAAAATTAACAATTTCTTGATTTTTATACTTTTTTAGTGTTATTACCTATGTATTTCTATTATTTTTTCTTTGTTAAATTGTGTTAAATTGCTAAATTAAATTATATTAGTGTTAGATATTACTTTATTAGTTTTAAATTATATTTATATAAGTATATTACGATAAGATTTAATTGATACCACGGACAGCCCTCTGGCTTTGTGGTACTCTACTCTAGTTTATCAGTAATTGTACTAAAAAATTATATTGAAAGTTATTATTGTATTATTATTTTTACTAATAAACGTTATTATTATTATTAATCATCAGCAAGTCATCAGGACAACTCAATTGTTAAGGTCGGTGATCATTGATCTAAAACTTAGCAGCAGGAGGAGTCAAAATTTCCTTTTGAAATATTGTTATGAGGTCTAGTCATTAAATAAAAAATATGAAAATTTATGCACTCCTGCTGTTTGAAAATATAGGGCTCAATTATTTGTTTCTCATATTTTTTAAAATTGGCACAAAATCTATAACTTTATTCTTCCTCCATTTTATTGCATGAGAATTTTAGAAATTATAATTTCCGGTCAAATTTTCTATGAGAAAACAAAAACAAAATTAAAAACTAATGGCTTCCTAAGAAAGCTTAGAGTCTCCTCTTTAAAATGCTTACTTTTTTTCTTTTCGTACATTTTAGGCAAAGATACTTTAGTTTTTTCCCGAACGCCTCGCTTGAATATTTGTATTCAACGGCTCGGCGAGAGTAGTTTTCGAATTCGCTTTCTTATTTTTAATAATTTTTTATAGTAATAAAATGTTTTTTATAAATAACTTATAACATAATTTTTAGTATAATTTTCGGCTCTTTCACGTGGTGCTATTAGTTTTTCGAAAAAAAAAATTTTTTTTTCGGGATACAATGAAAAAACCAAATTTTCGATTTTGTTTTCGAAATTGTGAACTTAGCACACACTTTAGAGCAGCAAATATTTTTTATTGTTTTCTACACCCATTCAAGTACTCAAGTGCCAAGTTTCATCGATATCACATTTTATGAGAGGTCAAAGTCTCTGACAACTGGGCTATTACTTAAATATCCAATTTCCAAAAAGAAATAAAAAATCACTATCTCAACGACTTTTTTTGACTTTTTTTGTAATGATATCTTCACTTGCAATCTCCACAGAACACAGAACTAGAAGGCTAAAATAGGTGGAAGAAATTAATATTATTCGTAACCACATGTATAGATGGGACATCTTTGATCATGCGCAGATCATCAACAACATTGCCAGTTGTTCATGTACTTGTACGAAAATCTAAGATAATGGCAATTTGATTTACATATATTACATTATAATCCCATAAAAGAGCCCGAACTCATCATTTTAAGATTATTTAGGATCATTAAATTCTTTTTTCACATGTATTCAGAAGAAAATATACATGTTTGAGCATATAACAACTGCTGGCATTTTACACAGTGGCAGAATTTTATAACGTGCCTTAGACTTTTGGGTTGCAGCATATAGGAGCAATAATTAAATTAAGTTAATTTGAAAATTTTAATTTGAACAATAATTTATAGTGACGGATATTGCATATCCAATGCAATTGTTATTGTTATTTTGTTTGTGTTTTGTTTTATCTAGTAATTTATTTTTATTTTTATTATGATTAATTTCGCTTTGTCTATAAAATTTTTGTAATTTTTCTATGACAATAAAGCATATTCTCTCTCTCTCTCTCTCTCTCAATAAAGAATTAGGATTTCCCACAACTCATTTGGCAACGCTGTTATTTAACATCAACACCCGGTCTTAGGTGTGTTGTTGTTGTTGAATTGTGTTCTTGCTTCAGTGTTTTATTAATACCGCATTATGTATTAGGTATATACTTTTTGTGTTGTTTTCATTCTGTTATCGTGTAGTATTTAAGAGACCTCACTAGTTTTTAGTATAGTTAGAGTTATTTGACTCAGTGTTTTCAAGATGTCTAAGTGTATCTATCTAACTTGACAGAAAATGTTCTTGCATACATTGCAGGTTTTGTTGTGAAGAACATAAAAAAAATAATCAATTGTAATGTGTGCCTTTCTGAAATGGAAGAAGAGGGAAAAGGAAGTGTAGATCTTGATTACTTCAAATTATTGCATAGAAAACACAGAGCCTCTTTTTCTGGATTAATCAAGCCTTCTGCAGATGTGTTGTATGTTCACAGAGAGAAAAATTAAGCAAATAATGGGTCTAACTAATGCCAAAATAAAAAAAAATTATGGATGTTTTGTGACAAATATATCAGGAACTTTATTTGAAGATAGGAAATTGTTTTCTTCATTAGAGAACCATGTTTTTGACATTTCAATGTACGAAATGAACCATAAAATGAAATTAATCAAATTTATTGTAAAAATTTATAGTAAATTACGTCACTATAGTTTTGCTAGGATGATAACAGAAAATGTAAGGAGAGAACTGAAAAGGGAGAAATTATCCAAACTGATCCTTTTTTCTCATCAATAATATTTTAAACAATAAATTATGTTAAATGATTTTTTTGTTTTATTTATTTATAGTGTGTAACAAAAAGTATGCAACAAATGGAAAACTTGGTGACATACCTTTGACAAGAAAGGATTTACCAGTTTACAGTTATTCAGGCATAATCCCACCGAAATTTCCTTTTAATTCGTCCCTGACTACAATTTCAGTTGTACTTACTTCACTATTCCATCTTTAGAAAGTATTCATGGTGAAAATCTATATTTCAGTGGCCATGAATTCCACTTAAAAAACCACTGTCATGGCAGCGGTTTCACTGCGCATGCTCATAGTTGTCTCTTGTGCTACACTAGGGATCGTTTCAGCAAAACGGTATTGGCCTTCTAGTTCTATGAGTTCTGTGGCAATCTCCCTAGAGCTTGAATTACTATCGGAAATATTTCCGAAAGCATGAACTTTTTAAAAAAAAATCATGCTTGAGGAGATATTTCCAGATAGTAATTCAAGATAGTGGGAGATTCGGTAAGAAAATTTCACACCAAAGTAATATAAAAATTTATAACATGACATATTTGTAAGACAGTTGTATTTTTATAATTTGACACTTGACAGAAATACTAACGCGCAGCCCAGGGTAGGAAAAAAAAAGTTTTTTGGTTGCTACAGTAATGAGCTGAAACGAAAGCTTCTTATTGGTTAAAAAATGTTGGTGTGAAATTTTCCCGATAGTTTTTATAGGTAGAATTGATGATGAATTATTTTTACAATTCAATTTAAAAAGGAACAAACCAATTTTATTTTGATGCTCCCTATCAGTAAAATAAGTTTGTAGCTTAAAAGTTTTAACTTTTCTTAGAACATAATGTATATGTTTCCTGACCTTGAGATTATTTTCTTTCTGTATTAAAATTTTAGACATTTATAATTGAAATAAAACATGAAACAAATTATTTAAAAACCTTTTAATATACATATTAACAAGAAGGCATAATGTTGTGTAAAAACTGTTTATAAAAATAGTTCGTCTATTACTTAGTGAAAGTGAACGAATTGTATATTCACAAAAAGGCAAGTTGTTTGATAATGTAAAAATCCTACAAAAATAAATATTTCTATTAAAATATATTTTATATACAAGATTTACAATATGCTGATATTTATGCTTATCTACAAATTTTTATTTACAAATAAGTAGTTAGACTCCTTTCAGTACGTTAGGAGTTGTCAGTCAGAGTATCACAATTTTACTCATTCATTCTTAAAATTTTTTCCTAATAGACTAGATGAAAATTCCAATATTTTCAAAATCTATGCACAAATTTTTTACAAACAACTGTATTCGTTTAACACAATTTGAAGTTTATTTTTTGCATTAAGGCTAATTAAGGGAATAAACCAACGTAAAAATAAAAAAAATGTATATTGATTTTTTTAAATTTTTTTGCGAATTTGAGAATTATATCCTAAAATATGATTTAGGTATTCGAAAAAGCCTGTGAAAATGAATCAAATATTTGTAGTTTAATCGCGCGCGGTTTTATACATTTTCCAATTTAGTTGACTGAACTAATGTTTCATTTACATGAAAAAAATTTTACAATTTTTATTTTAACTTTTAAAGAAATATACTTTTACAAAAATCATAAACACATTTTTATTTTTATTAAGATTCATTTTAAAAGTGTAAAAGAACATAAAAATCGGCTATTTTTTTGACCCTTACTTTGGTTTGATTCCCTAAGGAACAATAAACAAATTTTAAAATATTTTTTTTAACTATAACTGCTCAAATTTTCGAGATGTATATGATTCGGTATAAATTCAAATTTTTATTATAGAAAACAAATATTATTCATTTTGTTTCTTAGATAAGAACATTAGATCTATCCTGAAAATTTCAACAATTTTATGCAAAAAAAATATTTGATTATGTTTTAAATAATTTAAAAAAATATTAAATATGTGGCTGATACTATAACCCAACATTAAAAAAAGCATTACAATTATTTTATTTTTACTGTAATGAAAAATGTTTATGAACATTTCCAAGACATATACAGTCTCCTGTTTAAAAAAAATGACAATATTATATACATTTAAGAGGACTAGAGAGCAATTTTAACTTTTTTTTAAATTAAAACAAAACCAGACGTTCATTGCTTTCATGTTCATACTCGGGTAAAAACGAACAGAAAAAATTAGGAAAAACAACGTTTTGCAAATTTTAACATAAATTAAAAATTTAATCGAAAAGGATGGAATTTTCAAAAATTGTAATGAAAAAATTCGACCGTCTATTTATGCTTTATTAAAACAAAACAAAATTGTTAATTTAAAATCTGATAATCATTTAACTAAGGTTTATAGGAGAAATAAAAAATTTTCAAAAAATTACAGAAACTTCGCGTATGTTTTACATAAAAGAAAATGTAACATTCAAAAAAAATATTTCATACCTTTAATTTTGGTAGAAAAATTAAATTTCTTCATTAACTTTCATATAAAACGTCATAATATATTGAAAAAACAAATAACAGTTAATATGCACAAAAAAGGGCAACATATTTTTTTATTTATCCTAAAATTCTTTGGAAATTTTTTTATTCAAATTTAGCTCCTAAAAATATTTTGCGCGTAACAAAAAGTCATGCTATTTTTCATTACAGTTTAAGGCAATTCAAGTGTGCTGATATAAAAATATGATTTTGTTTTACCAAAATGAAGACACAAATGTAATAAAATGAATTCTTGAGAAAAAAACAAATGTAAAAAGTACAATATTTACTTAAAAAGGGTGATTATGAAGTACATAAGAAGAAATAAATATAATTTACGTTTTTTTGACCAGATATATACAATATATCCACTTAAGTTCACAGCAAACATACTTTTTATTATTAATTTTACGAAAAAAAATATTCTTGATGAAAAGCTCTACATGGTCTAGAACCTAAAATGCAACCATCATGTATCGAAATTTCCCAGTCAAATACGAGGTGTATCAGAAAATATGAACTTTAGCCAATAGTAAAATACTTTTTTTTCAAGCGTATCAAAGTATGAATATTACATTTATTGAGAAGAAGTCTATTATATTAGGCGTACAAATTTCTGTATTTACAATAATAAATTATCAAATTGTTTGATAGTTTAACCTAGCTTAACCTTATTAGCAAGTTTGTTGAATTGAAGAAGTCCTCATTAAAAAATGTCACAACCAGAAGAAGCGGAGATTGCCCACAATACAAATAAAATTAAGAAAATAACATAAAAATTATTTTAATTTTTAACAATTCAAGTTAACCTAAAACGCTCTTTCTAGTGAAATTGTTTTTGAGAAAATTTATTTAAAGTTGTATACTATTTTCTTTTTTCATTTAAGAATTTGATAACTTTTACGTTTCTCAATGTTTCCCATATGCTGCGAACTGATGTGGACACATTTAGAAAAGAAACAGCAGAAATGTATTTTTCCAAAATTTAAATAAAATCTATTAAGTAGTTTTAAAAAAGATATTGGTATAAAGAACCTATTTATTTATAAATACTCAAATTTGTATAAATTTTACAAAGAAATCTTCAAGAAACAAAAAAAATTACCGTTTAAAAAATAAATAACAGATTTTGTGAAACCATGATAATTCGTACTTATTATATTTTTGAAAATTTTTGAACTTGTTACGGGTTACGTAACTCGTATATACAGGGTGTCCCAAGATTTTTTTTTACAGGCTATAACTCAGGAACTAACGAATAGATTTTTTTGAAAATTGGGACCTACAGTAATTCCATCTGAGGTATACAGAGTATCTGTGACGTCATCACAGAAGCAGGGACGTCATCGCAATGAAAAAAATTAAATAGAAAGGGGGAATCAAATTTTTTTTTTTAATTTTTCAACTGTTTTCTTCAACTTACAAAAAACTAGTTAAAAGTAAAAATAGGCCAATCAGAAGTAAATTTGGACATGATAATTGCGTCATTTTAAATAACACTGGTGATTGTTGCAAATAAACATTAAATTGAAAATTTAAATTTGGTAAAATTATTACTTTGGTACCCTCATTGTGATACACCGTTGAATTTGAAATAAAAAACCCTTTCATTTGAGCTAAGTTTGATTCCCCCTTTCCATTTAATTTTTTTCATTGAGATTACCCAATTTTCAAAAAAATCTATTCGCTAGTTCCTGAGTTATAGCCTGTAAAAAAATCTTGGGACACCCTGTATGTAATCGATTTGTCTATGTATCAACAAAATCTTATTCTCGGGTTTAAGAGCATAATGAAATTTTTGTGTTTCACAAGAAGACAAAAAGTTCAAAATTAATTAATGCATTCAAATAATGCACAATAATATTTAAATTTTACATAAAGTCAAAAACAAAATGGAAAGTTTTAAATCGATTTCCAGTTATAGTGTAAAATTGCTCTAGGTAGACTTACATGGTTTCACAAACAGAAATATGTCGATATGTAAGTTTGGGTTATTGTTTGTTTTTATCAAAGTAAACTTTTTAAAAATAGAAAAATATTTAAGTGCTAAAATATAATTTTTAATTATCAACATTGTACTTTTGTCTATATTTGCGTTTTTCATTTAGTAACGGACATATTTTTTATTCAGCACCCTTAACTTACCCATCATTTATTTCCTTTGCCTTCTCTCCTTCAATTTAAAATATTATTTCCAGAATTATCGTCTAATCTATAATTGTAAATTAATTTTTGCCTATATCACATATACACTCTCATTGCACTCAGTCTGTAATTATTTAATATCACAATAAGCTTGACATTGTTAGTTGGACTAACAGTTATTGTCATATGTGGATTGCCACTGTCCTTGTAGTGTTATTACCATTTCCTGGAGGAATCGGCGCTTGTCCTCTAGCACTATGTCTGTGGACGTGGTGATGCACATGTGGGTTCCTCATAGTATTTAAATGTCTTTGATTATTGGGCATATCAGGCAATGCGTACCTGAGTTTTTCCCAAAAAAGTTTATCACCCCACTGAAGATATACGTTAGTTTTTAAGTATAAACGAATATCGGGATCTAAATCTTTATGTGGCACTTCACCGAGTAATATAACAATTAACCTCCGTCTACGATCTCGAAGAATTTGATGATGCGCCGATTTGAACTCGAATCGACACCACTCGGATTTTATGAAGTTTTCAGATAAAATCATAATAGTTCTTTTAGAGGATTCGACTGCTTGAACTATCGTATCGGCAAGAAAAGCACCCACGGGAAAGTCTCTGTAGTGTAAACAGAGTTTATAATGGGGTTCGAGCGCGGGGGCAAGAACTTCAGCTACCCACGCTTCGTCTTTCGAACTGTAACTTACGAACGCATCGAACAGTTTTTCTCTGTCATCGCGATCCAAATCGCTGGATCGCTGAAAGAGTCGAATCCCGAACTTCGAGTGGAACCAAACACGCACCTCTTGTCTATAAATGAAGATAATTAACATAAACAAGACGATAACGGCGAAGACGGTCAAGGTAATTACTAGTAGTGGTAAGTAATTCTGACGAACTAGGATGGTTTTTGTAGCTGTTAAATTTCCGTTTATGATGTTATCTATGTTAGCGACGCCCGTGCAAGAACCGTTCTCTTGATTCACGAGGAAACCGGTATCGAAACTGTCGAAGTATGCGTCCAAGTTGTAAAAGTCTATATCGGTTGCATTGAAAATGCATTTAACCGACGAAGAATCTTGTACTGCATCGCCGCGTCGCATCCACTCACGAAGACGTTCTGTAAAATCACAATCACAGGACCAAGGGTTGTTCGATAGCGTTACTTCTATCAAAGTCGAAGGTAAATTCCACATATTATAAATCGTAAGTCTGTTATGGTCAATTTTTAATACTCGTAACTTCTTGAGACCCGAAAATGTGTTGTTATTTATCATCGTTATTCGGTTATAGTGGAGGTGTATTTCCATTAAACTTTCAAGGCCTTCAAATTCATAGCCGTATAATTCATTTAATCGATTTCCATTTAGATGTAAAATTTCAAGTTCCTTCAAACCATTAAATGTTCTGTTATGTATAATTTCGATATTTGAATTATTTAAAAATAATATTTTTAAGCGTTTCCTGCCAATAAACGCGTGGCTATTCAATGACCGCAAATCATTTCCATCAAGATACAGCTGTGTAGCATCCATTGGAATTTGTTCTGGAAGTTTCGTTACGTATCCACTAGAAGAACAATCAACAACATTAGCGGACCAAGATTGGTCATGATAACACGTGCAGTTCAGTGGACAAGTCATTTCACAATCGCAAGCATCAAAATCACAGCAATGACAAAGTGCAAAACAATGAGTCTCGTAGGTACAAAGGAACTGATATGGGGCAGCTTCGACTAAAGGTACATAAGTTGTACCTCTATTATATAAAAGTTGGCAGTAAATACTTTCTAGATCGACTAATTTCGGTTGAGTACGAGCTCGGTTTCCAACATTAACTTTTTGTAACCACTCCATCGTGCAATCACACTGATAAGGATTTCCACCTATGTAAAACTCTGGTAGGTCCTTTTCCTGAGGAACAGCTGATATTCGCAAGGCATTAGGGTCAAGACTAGTAATTTTGTTGCCAAACAAATCCACCCTTGTTAAATTCGGTTTCTTGAAGAATGTATAAGATTGCACTTTTGATATGATGTTGTCATTCAAAAACAGAACTTCTACGCTATTAGGGATCGCACTACCTGTAATTTCAGTCAGTTTATTCGAGCTCGCATCAAAAGTACTAAGAGATAACGTCGATTCGATTTCGAAGTAATTACCTAGTTCCTCGATTTGATTTGAATGAATGTCTAGCCATTGTAAACCAGTGGGTATTAAGGCGTAATCGAACCACTTCAGTTGATTATCGGAAATATTCAGCCATACTAAACTCGGTAATTTACCGAATAATTCGCCAATGTCAGTCAGATAATTACCGTCCAGTCTTATAGCTTGCAAGTTAATATTATTATCGAATGAGCCTGGTGCAACTTTTTGTATCTTATTTCTAGATAAGTTAAGAATTTTTAGCGCAATCATTTTATCAAATACTCCCCTCGTAATATTTCCAATATTATTTTCCGTCAGTCTTAATCCGTACATCTGCTTAAGGTCACTAAAAGTCTCATTTGAAATTGAGCTGATGTGGTTTTCTCCCAGATCTAGAGTTTTTAATAAAGGAACTTTCTTCAGTACTTCTGGTACCTGTATGAGTTTATTACCATTCAAATGTAGATCTTGCAAGCTTGAACAATTTTTGAGAGCCTCTGGGTGTATCGTTAAAATCTTGTTATTATCGATTGACAAAAGAGAAAGTACATAAAGCCCATTAAAAGTGTCACTCTCTATTTTTGTTAGTTTGTTATTCGAAATTATTAATGTATGTAAATTATATAAGGCGGAAAATGTATTCTCTGGTATATATTCAATAAAATTATCATTGATTCTGAGAATCTGTAGGCTGTACAGATCTCTAAACACCGATTGTTCTAGTTTCGATATTCTATTGTAAGAAATATCCAACACTACGAGTCTCACTAAACCTGCAAATGTAGCAGTATTTATCCAATCCGCAGTAAGTTCGTTATGGGATAAATCCAAAACTAGCATTTGTATTAGTTCACTAAACAAACCCGGCGCTAACACGTTTATCGAATTATTCTGTAAGTACATTTCCCGAACTTCACGAGTATCTGCAAATAATTCAGGCGGAAGACTGACTAGACGATTATCGGATAATTTTAGAATATTTAAAGATGTTAAGCCTTCTAAAGCACGATCCGCTAGGTGATGAAGACCATTGCCTTGTAAGTACAGTTTCTGAAGATGTGATAAACCTGAGAAGGAGCTAGCTGGAAGTTTGTCGATATTGTTGCGTGATAGATCCAAGAGTTTTATATTACTGCAACATTTTTCGGAAGGGTTTGAACTGAAGCGAAAACTGGTAACTTCGCGAAGTCTGTTTCGAGTTAAATTAAGTACTTCTAAAGCATAAAGAGGACATAATACTCCTTCAGGTAAACTCCATATATTGTTTTCACCCAAATCAAGTCTTTCAAGTTGCCGCAGCTCTTCTGTGAATGCATTAGGTGACACTTCTAATGTCATAGCTGACCAGTCGGTGTTGTGAGTGCGAACTGTTAAATTACGAAGTTCTTTTAAGCCACGAAACGCGCCATCCGATAAGTTTCCAATTTTGCAGTATTCAATGGAAAGCTCACGAAGCTCTACAAGTGGTTTGAAACTACCTGCACTTAAGGAACTTTGAAAAAACAATGCATCGCTACACTCTAGCCTCAATCGCACCGTATGTTGGGGTTGAATTACACTAAAATTGGTATTCTCCAGTTCACTGTTAATTGTGCGCAACCTGCACACTAAAGCGACGTCATCTTCGGAGCTGTTATCCACCACGACCCACTTGCACTCATCCGGCGCCTGATACCGTAACGTTTTGCTCAAAGACGCCGAAAGGACACTGAATATGGCCCCGAATAATAACGCACACACCACCGTGGTGCCCATGACTCCGTACGGACCGACCCTGCGCTACACCATTGTATGCGGCAGAGCCGATGTCTTGTAGCATGACCGACTCACCGGCTGTTCGTTACTTGACTGCAGTTGTTGCTACAAGGCCACTAACTTCTCGCTTCTTGCCCTCCCCTACAGTTGTCCCCTCCGATGCTCACGCTGCTGGTTCTCGATAACACACACTGGAGTCGCTGTTGGCTGCTTGCAGCCTTCTACTAAGAATAGAAGTCCAAGTCGCGGTGGCATTCACAAAAAACTGTTAACTCGAACCTCGTTTTTTCTACCTAAACGTCGGGGTTTTCTATCTGATCGGCTGTTGAAGTCACTCTGAAGAGAATTTCTCGCCTCTCTTGCTTCTTTTTGTTTTAGTTCTTTTATTTTTAGTTCTGGTTGCAGACAAATTGTGAATAAAGGCATTTGGTCGATTCTTTTTTGGATCGTTAGAATTCATTAGAATTGTCAATTTTATTGCTAATTGCGTGTGAAATTGATTTAGGGAAAAAATATAATTCGATTTTATAGTAAATAATTTTTAATTTTCATTTTCTAAAAGGTTTCTCAAAGAGATTTTTATTATTATTAACCGAGTTTGTTTATTAATTAAACCGTGGCGTGATTTTTATATCCAATATGAAACATTTATTTATTCCAGAAATATATAATTCACAGTCTTATTTTATATTTTTTCAAAAGTCTGTTACTGTGTTCATCAAAAAAAGAACATTTTTACAACTTTGTACGTAGATATATACTAATAAATTACCAGAATTAATTAATTATTCATTTATCCCTTTCTATACAAATGATTCCAGATTATCCGAACCCGTTTAAAAAAAATAATTTTCTGATTTAATCAATCCCTATTTCTTAATAGTACAAAAACAAATTATTCACACATATCTCACTGAGCATTTACACTCATTTTAAAACTCTAAATATTTTCATATATGAACCTCAAAACATATTTCAAATTAAACCACCTTCATCAATTTTACTTTTCTAGGGTTCGCATTTTCAATTTTTTAAATTATCATCATCTGTCAGCAAAAATGGATTTTCAGGAGAGATAAAAACTTGACATTTCACAAACTGGCCTGGATGTTTTAAAATAAACTTACGTTTAAAATTTTCAACACAAAACATTATCTAGGGAAATCAATGTAACAATTTTTTATTCGAAAATGTTTTTTTGTCCGAAATTTTATTAGATCTTTCTACAGCAGTATCTCACAAAACTGATTTCATTTCAATGAAAGATCGGGGAGAGTCCAATAGGCACGCAGACGAGAAACCCAGCGAACTTTATTGAAATATCAATTTGCTTCAGTTTAATCAAGTTTTTTACACTATTTAGGTAAAAATAAAATACGTTTTTATTTTAGTCTGTTAGTTGGAATTGCGTAAATCATTTTTAACTATTGACTGTGTACTCTGTTTGCCTTTCACATGTTTTTTTTTTAGTTTTAGTATTAAAAATCCAATTTAACATTCCAAATAGATTTTTTCATGCATAAAACAACCATCTGGGTTTACTGTTAAATATTGTGTGAATTGTGGTTAAACGTGTTTATAGAAAACTTCAAACTAATTACTAATTCTGCACCAACTTGATTATTATGCTTGTAACAGCGTATTTAAGTAACAAAAAAATTGGGTCGTTCTGTTATAAAGTTTATATACTTAAAGCAAATTAACAAGTAAATATTTATGAAATAGCCACATATCTTGCGTTAATATTACTAAGCGTCTAATTATGCCTTCTTGTAGACACGATTGTTTTTTAACCATATTGACAATTCTTAGTCAAATTTTATTGAAATAAATAATGTGCGATGCTTTCAGTATTTGGTGACAGAAACTATACAAAAATTTTACTAAAAATTATATTTATTAAAAAAAATTTGTATTACTATAACAAATTATTAAAAATAAGAAAGCAAATTCGAAAACTCTACGCGCGCCGAGCCGTTGAATACAAATATTCAGGCGAGGCGTTTGGAAAAACTGAAGTAAAAAAGAAAGCGTTTTAAAGAGGAGACTCCGAAAGCCATTAGTTTTTAATTTTTTTTTGTTTTTTCATAGAAAATTTGACCGGAAGTTATAATTTCTAAAATCCTCACTGATTTTTATAAAACTGAAGATATCTATTAATAGAGGCAAAACAAAACAAAAATCCTTGTACATTTATCATCACTATATTTTTTCTTTTGATTTAAATATAATTAAAATGATGAACATTATCTCTATTTAATAAAACGTATGTTTTAAAATGATAATTTTTTTTATAAAATAAAATTGCGTCGAATGATAATTTTAGTTTTATTAAAATAAAAGTATAATGATGATAAATGTACAAGGATTTTTTTGTTATGCTACAATTAATAGATATCTTCAGTTTTATAAAAATCAGTGAGAATTTTAGAAATTATAACTTCCGGTCAAATTTTCAATGAGAAATCAAAAAAAATTAAAAACTAATGAGAAAGCTTAGAGAAAGCTTGTTTTGTTTTCTTTGTGTACATTTTTAGTTTTTTTCGAACACATCGCCTGAATATTTGAATTCGATGGCTCGGCGCGCGTAGAGTTTTCGAATTTGCTTTATTTTTAATAATTTTTTACAGTAATACAATTTTTTTTTAAATAACTTATAATATAATTTTTAGTAAAATTTTCCGCTCTTTCATGTGGTACTATTAGTTTTTCGAAATTTTATTTTTTTTCAGATATAACGGAAAACCAAATTTTCGATTTTATTTTCGAAATTGTGAAGTTAGCATACACTTTAGAGCGGCAAAGATTTTTTTATTGTTTTCTACACCGTTTCAAGTACTAAGTTTCATCGATATCACATGTTGTGTGAGGTCAAACTCTCTACAAATACACTATCGCATACATATTATATTCGACAGTAATATCCCAAGACCTTGACAAATAGCCGACTATTTTTATTGTATCTAAATTTCGAGTTTATTTTAGGATCAATTCGTCGAGACTTAATTTTGACATTAATAATCTGAATAACTCCCGAGAGCTTTAGCTCGAGGGAGTTATTCTTTGATTATTAATGCCAAAATTGTCGAGTCAAATTGTAAAATATACGAGAAATTTAGTAGCAATAAAAATAGTAGCTAATTTGTCAAGATCGCGTTATATTTAATAAGATTATTTCCCGAGTCAAAAAAATTCTGTACGTACGTATAAATTATACTAGTTTTGCTCTTTACTGTCTTGGCAGGTACGTTTAATTTAATTATATTATCAATTTCTTGAAGATTTTTACTCCCAAATCTACTCAAGTTTAATTCTGTAATAAACTTTAATGGCAAACTGTCAAAATTCAGATGACGCGCGCCTACTATGTTTGTCGTAAAATGGTATTACATAGAAAGGAATGAATAAATATATTTATAGTTTCAGAAAAAGTGCGAAATCAGTTGGATTTGTGTATTTGCTACTAAAGATCGATAATTTATTAACTATAAGCAATTTTATAATACCATTAGTATAGGTTTTATTTGAAAAATTTGAAATTTACGGGCCGCTTCGTTATTGGTGGATACCGTCCTTCAGGTGTATATTGAGGACGATGATCAAATAGCCGAATATTTACCACCAAGGTGAATAGTCGCTTTATTTTGTTTTGATTGGCTGCGTCAAATTAGTTTCCAAGCGCGTGATCGGTTAAAAATTGATATTTGACAGGCAAGGGAAATAATCATTTATAAATTCAATCAACTTTTTGGGATTATATTTTCGTTTATAAATCTAAATTAAAGCTAAATTAGGACTTCATGGTTTAGTTTTTAAAAAGCATTAATCGAAGCATTTTTCCATGATTTTTAGCGACTATTATGACCTGTTAGTACCTAATTATTGATAATTGGCTTTTATATCTAGCAGTCAAAGTTAAATCTCTTTCAAAAAGGCGTTAAAATTAAACCTTAATAAATACTTTTTTTCACCTTTGGTGCTTCAGTCCAGCATTATTTAGTCGAGGAAATTTAACACAAAAATAGCCTAAAATGTGGAATTTTGGTGCAGTAAGTCGGATTTAGATGGGTTTTTTGCATTCGCTTCGTTAGCTCGTTTAGAGATTATGTGCCAAATACTTTTTTTTTGAAATTGCACCCCTGCATCAAGAAGTGCAAATCTTCTTTCAAAGTGTTGAAGAAAAAATTCATATCTTGCACAGAAAACATCCGAACCATATGAATTTCAGTACCCGGGGGTGTTTTGGGTCACTTAACCTGAATATGATGGCCAAATGAGCCCCCGGTCTACCGGGAGGCCAGGACAGCTCCAGGAACATCATCACCTGGCGTTCCCTGTAAACTCATCAAAAATCAATCGAATCTCTTTATCCGGGGATTTTTCGAGTCGCTAGTCCCAGTTCTGACATCGAAATCATACTTCGGAGGACTTGGTGCACGCTACCTGGCTAAACACTTGGAGTTTTACTGAAATTACTTATTAAACCGGTCAAAACACCTCACCCGAAGGTTTTTCGGGTCGCTCGTAACAGATCTGACATCAACATCGTCCTCCGGAGGACCTGGTGCACGCGGCCTGGCTAAAATCGTCATCTCCCTAATTAAACCCCATTTCAATCAGACTTACTGCACCAAAATTCCACATTTTTCTGCTATATTTTCTCACCTAATTTGCAAGTTCATAAAAATGGCTTTTTTAGAATAAAAAATCTTTTTTGTTGTTTACGGACTCGCTCATTTTTTTCACATGTTTGTTTTGGTGGGATTTCAATCTTTTCACGTATTCTCGTATCCAATGTTATAATATATAATATATAATAATAATTTTGTTGTATCTATTTTTATAAAATCACTTATCGGACCGACATTCATAATATTAATATAAGAAGGAAAGGATTTATTAGCTATTCCATCTTTCAGGCTTGAGTTGTTCAGGCGCTGTTTTACTTATTCCATCTGTCATCTTTATAATTCTATTGACACCAGTTATAAGTCCCACAATGTTTCCACATTTAAAATATTGTAAAAACAATTTCTTCTAGAATCTCAACATTAAACCAGACTCACGACATTCAAACTGATAAAAATAAAATAAAATTTTGCAAAACCATTTTTTTTCTATTTATTTTCCTCTGTTTTTTGTTAAAATCTGCTAATATTTGCTTACTTTAATTGTAACAATTTTTAAATTAATTTAATACACGTTTCGGGATAAGTGTAAGAATATTTTTATTGTCGTTCGTTTTATTGTAAATTGAAAACTGAAAATAATAAAGACGATATTATTATTATTATTATTTTTTTTTTGACAATATTCACATTCGTAAAAAAAAGGGCAACTTTACACACGAATGCATGCAATATTTTTTCTACTACCATATATATTGTCTACATTATAATCAAAGGTTTTATTTGGAAAAACCACGAAAACAAACTGATTGATAAAATCACGAGTCCACAGGACAAGTGACTTTATCTCAAATCAGTTTATTTGAGTGGTTTTGCCTGAAATAAAGGCGTTTGAGTATGGAGACCAAAAATTTAATCTATAAAATTTGAGAGGACGTGTGGTATTTGGAAGGTTATTTTTTTAATCATTTTGTATTAAAAACAGAGAATATAGTCATTTATGCCAAAGACACTTTACACACAAATGTTCATTATTTTCTTTATCAAATTAAATTGAAACATCAAAAAATATTGAGCTGTTATAGTTTTAAATACAGGGCCACCAAGACATCCGTGATTGTGTTTGGCTTAATTCGGATATAGAGTTTGACATTTGTCAGTTTTAAAGAGATTTATGGATTTTTAAGTATTTGGGTATTCAAAAACTGATGTGTGTGTGTGAAAAAACGAATAAGCAGGTTAGTTTACAAATAAATTTTAAAATTTGTATATTAACATAGATTTTCAATACATTTTAGTATAATAATTGATAATGCTAAATAAAAGTTGTTAAATGTTTATATTTGACATTTCAATAAAGGTAAACACAGTTTAATCAAAAAACAATTACGAAGAAGCGGTTTTATCAAAGGTAATACCACAAGTCCTCCAAATTTTATCGATTAAATTTTTGGTTTTTACGAAAACGGCTTTATTTGGACGAGTGATTTTATCTCAAATCAGTTTGTTTGAGTGGTTTTGCCTAAAATAAAGGCGTTTGAGTATGAAGATCAAAAATTTAATCTATAAAATTTCAGAGGACGAGTCGTATTTGAAAGAATTATTTTTTGAATCATTTTGTGTTAAAAACAGAGAACATAGTCATTTATGCAAAAGACACTTTACACACAAATATTGAAAATTTTCTTTACCAATTTAAATTGAAACCTCATGATGAGCTGTTATAGTTTTACAAACAGGGCCACCAAGGCGATTTTTTGATTGGCTACCCCGCGGAACGGCGCCGTAAATAAAAGTGAAGAAGAAGAATGAAATGAAGTCTTTCTTAATTTAATTAATTTTAAGTGTTTAGGTATTCAAAAACTGATATTTAATGAACAAAAAGTTAAGTGTTGAAGTGAGGCGATTTGAAATAAACTAATAAAAACAGGTTAGTTTACAAATATATTTTGAAATTTGGTTATTAACATAGATTTGCAATACATTTTAGTATAATAAAAATTGTTAAATGTTTACATTTGACATTTCAAAAAAGGTAAACATAGTTTAATCAAAAAACAAAAACGACGAAGCTGTTTTATCAGTATAAAACACAATGATTGGTTAGGATCCTGAGCTCTTATTGGCTGAAACCACAAAAACTGACTGTTTTGACAGATGAAAAAAAAATAATCAAAATAAAAAAACCTGTTAATAATTTGTTGCACAAAAATAATTTGCTTATCTTGGAAAAACATATCATAAATGGTAATTTAAAATAAAACGCCTTATGTTGTTGCTATGTACTACAGTTTTTGACATACCTGACTATTTTACTTTACGCACTAGTGAAAAAAAGTAAAACTTTACGCACTCCGTAGCATGCGTAATGTACGTACTTTACTCACGGTAGTAAAAAAAATATTTTGAATTTTTAACGTCAAAAATGAGTGAATGTACCTCTATGCTTTTTCGTCTTGTCTATTTGCAGTACAGTATAAATAAGTAACCATAAATGAATAATAAAAATAAAGAAATTTCCATATGGAATTCATATCTGTTGGGTATACTGTACTTATATGAATAGTCTGGTATGTAGTTTATGTTATTTACAAAGCACTTTTCTCATAACCGTTTTAAAATAATGGTACTTTCAAACCGTATAATCGACAATTAATCCCAATAAACTCCCACACCTACCAACCCAACGAAAATAAATCACAATTCGAATTCCCAGGTCCGTACGTACTTCAAGGCCCACCCGATCTCGCTACTCGTCGTCCGATTGATAAATGAACAACGTACTCGGCTCGGACAAACCGCGAACGCGTCTAGCAGGCCGTGGTGCAATAAAACAGCGGCCGGCGTGGCGTGGAGCGTTATTGCCCAATTAATAACCAACCGATGGAATTCAACTACACGAAAAACCCATCTTTGGGAGGAATATTGAAACATCCCTGTGACCAAATCGAGCAGGCGGTTAAGATAGCCTTAATGGGCGATAATATTTTAGACAATGATGCGTGAACACAGCGTAATGCGCATGAACGATTTCAATGGAACACATTAGTCTTAAGATAGTTTAGATACACTTTTAGGACCGGAGAAATTTTGACATGAGCGATTCTTTATTTAAATTAAATTAAATAAAATAATCAGAATTTTTTTAAAACACTTTTGCTGTGCCAACCAACCAATTTGTTGATTTTGAGTAATGGAAAAAGCTGGATATTCTCCGGACATTGCTCTTTCTGACTACTGGTTATTCCGAGGTATGCAACATGATTTGGCAGGTCACCGGTTCACTTCTTTAGCAGAAATCGAAAGTAGAAAAGTCATTTTCTCGAGATGAAATTCGAAAACTGCCTTAGAGATAGGAGAAAGTAGTCGCAAGTGGTGGAAGTTACATTATTGATCTGTTGGTTAAGATTGGAAAAGTAGCTTATTTCTCATAGCTTATTTAATTTCAAAACCATGTATTGCTCATTCTGTGAGAAATATTTTTGCCCACACCTCATGCATTTATATGGAGAATCAACAAAAATCGACAAAAACTTAGATTATATATATATATGCTACCATCTATGGTAAGATGGTAGCACATCTAAAAATGTTATCTTATAGCAGATATAGCTATTGACTTGTACGAGATTGGAATTTTATTTATTGGATTCGAAAAGCCTAACTGATGAAGCCGAAAGGCAGAAACCGGTCTTAGTATGTCGAATCTAATAAATTAAAATTCCTTACTGGTTTACTCACTTTGTATTAATCTCTGAAAGGGATAAAAAAGAAGAGAGTGACATCTTGACTAGATTCAGTCAAAATTTAATGCCAATTCTCTCTTCTTACCATAGATGGTAGCACATCTAAAAATGTTATCTTATAGCAGATATAGCTATTGACTTGTACGAGATTGGAATTTTATTTATTGGATTCGAAAAGCCTAACTGATGAAGCCGAAAGGCAGAAACCGGTCTTAGGATGTCGAATCTAATAAATTAAAATTCCTTACTGGTTTACTCACTTTGTATTAATCTCTGAAAGGGATAAAAAAGAAGAGAGTGACATCTTGACTAGATTCAGTCAAAATTTAATGTCAATACTCTCTTCTTACCATAGATGGTAGCACATCTAAAAATTTTATCTTATAGCAGATATAGCTATTGACTTGTACGAGATTGGAATTTTATTTATTGGATTCGAAAAGCCTAACTGATGAAGCCGAAAGGCAGAAACCGGTCTTAGGATGTCGAATCTAATAAATTAAAATTCCTTACTGGTTTACTCACTTTGTATTAATCTCTGAAAGGGATAAAAAAGAAGAGAGTGACATCTTGACTAGATTCAGTCAAAATTTAATGTCAATACTCTCTTCTTACCATAGATGGTAGCACATCTAAAAATGTTATCTTATAGCAGATATAGCTATTGACTTGTACGAGATTGGAATTTTATTTATTGGATTCGAAAAGCCTAACTGATGAAGCCGAAAAGCAGAAACCGGTCTTAGGAAGTACTTGCAATAATTCATTTATATTAAAATTAGAATGTTAGAGACAAAATGTTTACTTACTTGTCTCTAACATTCTAATTTTAATATAAATGAATTATTGTACTTTTCAATTAATAACAATGGTTTTTTCTATTATTTTAGCTTTTTCTCCTGTGTTTCAATTAACTGATGATGAATACTACTGTATGTTATTTATTTGGTAACAGTTCTAGTATTTGACGACAACTTTTTGATTTCCCCATGGGGATTTAAAATGTTTTCAATAAGTTTGTGGAGACGACGTAGAGTTTTATTGTGGTTAGACTTAACTGAAACTCCACTTTGAAAATGACTATTTTTTCCTCCAGATGAATAATATGGATACTGATACTAGGACGATTTTGATAATACTCCGCCAGAGATAATGAGAAAAACTGCAAAAGTACCGTTAGATTTGTTGCCGGTAATTTCAAGAAAAAAGAATGAATTGACATACGAAAAATTTATGGAATGGAGGAGAAATACAAAAATAAAATTAAAAAAATTATTTAAATGTTAATACTTTAATGTTATTTTAGTTTTGCTAATCATAATAGTACATTATGCAACGATCATGTAATGATTATTATTAATACACGAGCATTAACTCGTTTATGCGAGTGTATTAATAACCATTACATGAGAGTTGCATACGCTATTTTTTCTACACCCGATAAATAATAAAGAACTATAAATATTATATTGTATTATTGAATAATGTGTCCATGTACTAGATGATTTCATAGTTTCCATCAATTCTTGTAAATAAGCAATCAAAACGTTTTCGGAGAATGTCGAAATGTTATTTGTATTTCTCCAATCCATAAACCGTTGAAATAGTTTTTCGTACACTTTCTTAGATTTTTGGGGCAAAATATTTTGTACTATATTTTCTCCTTTCTCCGATATGTGTGGATGAGTCGATGGTAATTCTTCTATATCGCTGATATCAGACATTTTGATAATATAATTATCGAAGTTTAGCTATATTCTAGGAAAATTTAATACCTACTGATTTTGACTAATACAACAATTACATAGGAATCCAGGACAAACGTCAAATGTACAGCATGCTTGATTGAAAAATTATGGGTTTCTATTGATTAAAAATCTGTATCGTTATGAAAAATCAGTATCATAATGGATCTCATTATGAAAGAGCCCTTAAGACTCGTGCCACAAACATCCACACTCGTGAGAAAAGTTGAACTTTCCCCGCTTGTTGCACAATATACTATTTTGAACACGGATATCTCAAGATTGGAAATAAATATTTTATTTCTAATTATTGTCCGCTATCTTACTAGTTACGTCATTTAACAAATGAAATACAGCAAAATCACTATACGTTATGGTTGTTTTAATAACTGTAATAAACATTCTTGAAAGTTATTCAAAATCAGCGGTAAGAGAATAAATTGTCGACTCTGATGTTTAAACAAACATTGTATCTATGTGAAATTATTCCTAATGTTTACCTAACATGACTATGAGAAAATACGTGTTAGTACAAAGAAATTTAGTTATTTTAACGGTATAAATCAACTCGCGAGCGGTTGTATTAAGCAGTTTTTAAAAGTAAGTAGTTCACATCCCCGGGATCCACAAAAAAGCCACAAATAATTTTTAGGTAGTTTATAATTTACACTGCAGCTTAAAATGAGTTGGGCAAACAATCCGAAAAAGTATTGTTGTAAACATATTTATTTTTGTGGTGAGAACACATCCGACAACATAATACCCAAGAAATAAATGTAAATTTGTAAGCAGTTGCGTACCCAGGATTTCAACTTTTCGAGTATTAAACTCGTATTGCAAGCACAAAAAAAACTTACAAGCATACTAGAGAAGACTTCAAACTAAAAAGTCTGCTTACAAAAATGGTTAGCATTTTCCCTAACTTTGTTTAAATATGAACTTCTACCAATCGTAGCAAGGTAAGCACATAAAATAGATTTGATTTTCAAAGATATTTTTCTACTCTTACACTTTGACAGTATTATTCTTTTTTAGAAACACACCACCAAAAGTATACATAGTCGATGGGTTAGCAGAGCAATATGGCTACAAGTACGACGCTTTCTTAGCTACCATTGTAAATGATCCACTTCAAACTATTAATTCTGAAGTATATGGCAAAAGTGTATTAAACTCCGAGTCAGATTTAGACTTTTAAGAATGTTTAATTTTTTTTGTTGTTTAGGCATCGACTGCTCAGCTATGGTCATTACCCTATAGATCATAATAGTCTTCAGTTTGTTGGTAAGACCTGCATGGTTAAGAAATGTTAGGAAGTTTTAGGAAGTGCATTATGTGAGTTCAAGCAATTTTGTAGGGTATTAGGTAAGTTGAGGGTTTGTCTCAGGTAAGTGTGCTTTTGGCAGTTTAGGAATACTATGTGTTTAGCAGTTATTTCTACTTCACAGGTATTGCAAATAGGTGGTCTTGACCCACATAAAAGATGGCTATGCGTTAGGTGTGTGTGTCCTATTCTCTGCCTAGTTAATGCCACTTGTTCACGTCGTTTTAGTGGAGGGTAAATAAAAAATTTTATTTGCGGTTTTATCTCTTTAAGCTTTGTATCCGACTCACTTCATTCTTGCTGCCATTTGTTGATTGTTTTCCCTTTAAGGTGTATTTTTAGGTCCGTTTAAATTTTTTCAAATTTATTTGCAGAAATTACAAGTTAATTTGTTTAAGCAGAAAAATGTATTATTTATTATATTTTAGCAAAAATAAAATTTTTATAATAAATATAATAATAAATTTAATAACAATACATTTTTGGTATTTATGGCATTTATATGTCTAATGTCATTTTTTCAATTTGGCAACACTGTGCATCTTACACGTAATAATAAGAGTTTTTTTTTATCGGATAAATTTCTCTTTGTATCGAAACATTTTACCAATCAATAATTTTACGAGAAAAACTGACATGATAAAATCGCAAGACCGAAGGTAGAGCGACTTTATCAAATGTCAGTTTTTAGAGTAAAATTACTGATGGAAAAATGTTGAGATAAAAAGAAATTTATCCATAAAAGAATAGTTTGAGTGTTTTTTGATAAGAAAAATTAACGACAGAATATAAGAATAAAAACAAAAACTTTATTTTTATTGAAAAATTACTAATTAACAGAACAATTAATTAAAAGAACAGTTATTAAAAACACAATTATGATAGATTAGTTTTAATATTTTCTTCTTGGGTTTCTATATATGTCGTATTTTCATTTTGATATGAATCTGAGTCTCTTAAATCAATAAACAAGATTTTTGTGACGTTAAAAACATTTCCAAACCGATTCATATGTATGTAGATATATTTTTTAACGCTAATAATCACTAACAATGTATTAAAATTAAAAAATTTGACAGACTATTAATTAATATTTTTTGCCAACTCTTACACTTAATTGTTATGAAATTATAACTAAAGTTGACAACTAAAGTGACGTCCGCTTGCTAGATATTGAGGAAGAGAAGTTTTTACCGCGATAAAAAAGGCGGCACCTTTTTTACCGATGTCAAAGAACATTTGCAAGTATATGAAGTTTTAACATTGGAGTTAATTTATCAACGAGAAAATCGATAAAATGTCAAAAAACAAAAAAAGTGTTTTATATGTTATCGATAGCAAGATGTGGCTACAGACTTTTTAAAAATTAAAAAAAACTTAATGCCTTCTTGTACTTCGTAACTACGCCTATGTTTGTGGCATTTACGACACACATCATAGTACAACGGCGTAGATTGTAAGAAAATTTATTTCTTTGTAATTCTCACCTTTGTTGAAGAAAATTAAAATCCGAATGGTTCTATCCAGCTCACAAATAAAAACCATTTCGATGTTTTGGATCTTTTCATTTCGAAGCTTTGTTTAAATTATTTCAATAACATGGTTTAATGTCATTTAAAAGAAGAAATATATAGTCAGTGAACTCACGTTCGTAACAGTAATACAAAAACTGAATACGAAGGATAGAATAAATATCTTATTTTTCTTTGTTATTAGAGGTTCTAAGAGGTTTCAAAACAAGAATTAAGATAAAAATAAAAAAAAAACTTTACATCAATAGTCATCTCGAGTCTGTTATAAATCTTTTTAGATATAAACTTTGTTACTTTATACAACTTTTTTTAAATCTTACATTTTGTTTTTCATAGCTTTTAAGTCTCGAAATAAAAAAACAGAAGAAAAGTATGGTGGTTTCGATTAATTTTTACTGCAGTATTTAAAATATTGATCATACTTAATTTTTCAAAATTATCCATCTTTAAATGATACATTCACAAATGTTATCTATTACTACACAAGTGCCACAAGGGACCTGTACTCTTCACCATTTATATAAATTCACTATTAACGCTTGACATAGATAGCAAAGTAGTAACATATGCTGATGACACTGTTGCCATATTTAGTGGGCATGATTGGGAAATTACTAAGGAAAGCGTTCAAGAAGGTATGAATGTCATAAAGATGTGGTTAGATGGGTATCAGCTACCTTTAAATGAAGTTACCATTACAAATACAAACAGACCTAATTTTCACAACATTAATATTAATGGCATTGGAGACATAAAAGAAGTTGAAAACACTAAATATCTAGGAATTATTATAGATAAAAATATAAAATGGAATCAACATGCAGCATATTTAACAAACCGAGTTAGAAAACTAGTATACAAATTTTATCAGTTAAGAGATATATTGAGTAAAAATATTTTGATTTTGGTATACAAATCCTTAGTGGAATCACTTTTATGATACGGAATACTGGTTTGGGGAGCGTTGCATAATAACTTATTAAAATCCCTGTCTACAATTCAAAATTGTGTTGAAAATTATTTATAAAAAAAATAGACGATACTCAACCAGACTACTTTATGGAAGTTATATATGCAATATTAGGTCGCTGTACTTTCACACATTAGTAACCTTTTTGCATAAAAAAGAACATTTTAAAAATCATATCTCGCATAATATTGAAACCCATAGCATAACAAACAAATTACTGAAAATACCTAACTCAAATAAAAATGTACACTCAAGATTTGCTTACCATCTAGCCTCAGAGGCTTACACTTTATTACCTTTAAATATTAGAAAAATTAAAAACTACAAAAAAATTTCATTGCAAACTAAGATATTTATAAATGATAACTATTATTTATTTATAAAGATAGTTGCTTAATCTGTTTTCTTTCGTATTTAGAACTACAAAATTATAATTATCTAGTATATGAGAGGTATCAAACGTCGAATTATCACAAAAATATATAGGTATTGAATACAAAACCAGTGTTAAATCACTTAGGTGCAAATTTAAAAAAATAAATAAATAAATATGGAATATTAGAATAAAATAGAAATTGTACTGAGTTCTTAAGTATAATTATATCAAATTAAATATTCAGCTATAATAAAAAATATATATTTTTCTTATGTTATAATTAGGGTTTGAATGCAAAACAGTTATATCGGACCAAATATTTTTAATATTTTTTGTATCATCAGTAGGTTAGGATATATTTTTTAAAATATATATAGGATTTTTGATTGTATATACATATTTGGATTAATTATCGTGTGTATTGTATTATTATTTAAAATTCTAATTGTTGTATAATTTGTGGGGATATAGTATTTATTTTTCTTTTTTTTCTTTTTTGCTAGCAATTATGTTTAATGTTAAATTGTAATTTCTATTACTAATTTGTATATGTAACAATTTTTTTAATGTATCAAATAAACAAATAAATAAACTAAATAAGGCTCAATTGATTTGTACGACCGCCCATTAGAAAGTAGAATAGATATTAAAGCACGTCTCTCAAAAAGTTTAAATATTTCTCTTCTGTGGATGTTTACGTCACAAACGAAAACCACTTCCTAAATTTCATATTTCCACTTTCAGCAGTTTGGGCGTAATATTTCAGATGTTGCAAATAAAGTTCAAGACCCTGTAGTTAATTTTTGGAAGACGGTGAAATTCGTTTAAATTTTTTCTAGATTATATGTATTAAGCGAAACTTAAATTCAATACACTGCTTTTTCTATTTTTCCATATAAATTGAACTATTTTAAACTCTTAAATGGATTAAACATCAAAAAATTCGTTATTAGTACGTGAACGCTTAACTTCGCTCTTGTGGGTAATACTGTTCTTTTTCGTGCACCAGCTGCTCCAACGGCAAAAAGAGGAAGCGTTTTTTGCATCGCATTGTTCCAGCAGTGGATCCATTATGATAACCCAAAGCGAAAAAAATCGTGGTGATTCCACGGTCAAGCTTATTTTTATTTATTTAGCTTATGGCGTATACAAACATACATAAAAATAAAATGTACAACACAGCACATAATGTGTAAAAACAGACAAAATTATTCACTTAATTATCGCTTCTTGCTTTATTTGTATTGTTTATTGTTTATATTTATGAATAAAGTATATTATTACTATTATCACAGCTCCATATCTAGTTGGTTAATCCTTTGGATGGCCTGAGGTGTTGCATGCAAAAAGTCAAAAGTTGTACCAGAAAATGCCCTTGTCGGACATTCGTAGATAATGCATTGTTTGAGAAGCAGCACGGCAATCGCATTCTGGACACTGCCAATTTGTGGGGAATTGGCATTATGCGGGGATTTTGAAATCTCATCGTTAAACAATATATTAAATAATCATGTAGGAATTAAAATAAAAAAAACAGTTCAGATTGGGCATAGAACTGGAGACCAAATCATTTGTCCATTGTACCTACTTTTATTATAATAAATCTTATTATAATCGGGTAAGTTCGTTAATCTCCGCGCGGTGCGAACGCGAACACATAAAGAATACCTTTCTTTGATTCCCTTAGTTTTAGATGCTTCTAATTTGTTAGCTTTGCGTTAGATAAGTTGATTTTGTATTTTGTCGCGAAATAACGATACGATTTTGTGCAAATATATAAAAGGTCAAAGAAAGAAGACAACGTACTTAATAACCTATTAATTTATTTGTGCGCGAACATGAAACTCAATTAGCCGGTTAATTTACCCTCAGAGTTTTTATTTTTTAGCTTGAACGCAAAAGGAAACCCGAGGAAGAGATATCGGAGGCTACAACTTCTAGTGCAGAAGCAGATGCTGTTCCCTGTTCCAGTTCGGCTTCAGTGACTCACTTATTGTTAGCCAAATAATCCACAAAGCAAAAAACTAAAACGCCTGAATAAATTTAACGATTTATGGCTTAATGAACCAAACTTCTCAAGCTGGTTATGCAAAGATTCAAACAATAAAGATGGAAATGATTTAGCAAAATGTACAGTCTGTTCGGTGTCGATCATAGCGCATAAAAGTGATGTGATTCGACATATGAATTCAGATCGCACTAAGAAAAAATCATTAGAAATAAAGAATGTTCCAAAAATTTCAGCTTATTTGCCAGAGACAAATTTAGAAATAAATGTACGAAACGCTGAACTGAAATTAGCCGGAGCGTTGGCTGAATCCATTATATCAATATCATTCATGGACACCTTGGGACCGCTCTGTAAAGATATTTTTCCAGACTCAACTATAGCTAAAAATAGAATTTACACAGAACCAATACTAAAGAATGTTTTAGGAAACACATTTTTAGAGGATATAAATGAAAAATTACGCACAGAACAAAACTTCTTTTCATTAATAATGGATGAAACGGCGGATCAGAGCTCTTTAAAACAATGCTGTTTTACTGCTTTGGTCTATAATGAAAACACCAATAAGGTAGAGCATTTGTTTCTGGGTATGGTGGAAGTGAAATCGGGAACTGCTACGGGACTGTATGACTGTTTAAATCAAATGCTTCGAAATAAAAACATACCCATAGAAAACATGGTTGGATTTAGTTCAGACACCACAAAGGTGATGGTTGGGGGAACATTGCTCCGTTTTTTCTCTTCTTAAGAACGATTTGCCTCACATTGCTCTGGTGAAATTCTCCTGTCACATGATACACTTGTCGTCATCTAAAGCTTGCCTAAAATTACCTCGAAATGTCGAAGACTTTTTTAGTTCTGTTGGAGCTCACTTCAGCAGAAGTTCACAAAGACAAATGAAATTTAAAGAGTTTCAAGAATTCTTTCAAGTGGAGATTCACAAAATTCTCGCACTCGATGGCGCTCGCTGAAAGCGTGTATAGACCGTGTGTTAGAGCAGTATATTCCATTAAATGCCTACTTGACAGAAACAGTCTTCTCTGATCCGTCGAAGACTACCGAAGAAATACTGAATACAATGAACAACCAATTCACTGTGGTATATTTAGAATTCATGTCTTATGTACTTTCACTGGACGAGTTTCAATACCTTGTTTCAATCAGAAACATCACTTCTGTACAAATTGAATCCAAAAGTAGAAAATCTTTTGAAACCGCTATCTACTAATTTCATGAAAATTAGCTACGTCAAGTCCTGTGCTAATATTTTAAAAGCAGACTTCAGAAATTCAACACATTTTCTAGGTTTACACGAAATATATATGGAATAACGGCTGGAGAAAGTTTGGAAAATTTGAAAAAAGATGAAAATGTGCCAAAGGCTGCTATTGCAGATTTCTGTAGAACATGCCAAGAATTTTATATTGAATACTGAAGCCATTTCCAGTACTTCATAAATTTGTGACTGCACAAAAATTAGACGAGTGGCGAGCTCACGCTATGCTTGATTTTAATCAACATGGGCTTCATCTTGAGCTTCACGAAGAAAACAATGATGCTGAATGTTACTGGGGTAAAGTGTTTCGCCTTAAAAACGCTGCGGGGGAATACTTGTTCCCAAACATAAAAACTGTGATGTCCTTATTGCTGATACTGTCATTTTAGAACGCATCCGTCGAGCGGAAATTTAGTGTTCTCAAAAATTTAAAAACAGAAAACCGCAATCGGTTAAATACAGATACTGTGGTATAGTTAATGGCCACGAGGGAAGGGATAAAAAACTGTCAAGTCAAACCTTCGAGCAAAATGCTCGCAACAAATATATGGAAAAAGTTAAAAGATAAATAAATATTATTTAAATAGTTGAAACTTGTTTCATTTCTTAAAGTAATTTTGAGAGGAATTTTTGGGGAATCAGCAGATTTTTGCCCCCAAATTTGGGGAATTTGACTTGGGATATTGGGGAATATGATAAATTGGCATCGGCAACACTGACGCCCATCCCCAACTTGAACAAGGCCGATCCACTTTTGCCGTGGCCAGTCCGGATCCTGTTTAACCGAACCCAGATTTTACGGGGCATGTTGAAACCCTGTGGTGGATTACCCGGATCTAGTAAGGAGCGCCAGGCCGGACTAACTTTGCTCTGCCAACTCGATATCCACTCGTTAGGTCCGTTAAAATTGTTGGTTATAAGCTGTTGGGCTGTTTTGACAGTTGGATTCCTAGACTTTAGTCGGTTGAATCGGTCAAGCTAAACATCCATTACTCGAAAATCATGCTGTGTATTTTATGGGACCAGCTTGGAGTGGTGTATTATGAACTGCTTCAACTGGATGAAACTATCATAAGAGCTCTTTACCAAAACTAATATGTTTGAGCCGAGAATTGAAGGAAAAAGAGCCGGAATATGAGCAAAGACACGACAAAGTGATTTTGATGCAGGACAACGCTCGGCCACATGTTGTTTAGTTTTTAAAAACGTACTTAGAAATACCCGCCGTACGCTCCATATATGGCTCCATCGGACTATTACTTATTCCGGGCGATGGCGCATGACCGAGCTGAGCCGCACTTCCGTTCTTACGGGATCGACTTAAACGGCGAGAAGTTTTTTTGACGCGGAATCCTTATGCTGCCAGAAAGAAGGGAAAAAATTGTGATTAGCGATACTCAGTATGTAACCATTTTCCCGCAACAAAAACTCAAATTTTGAAAAAACGGCGGTTTCTCATTTGTACATATGATACATTGAAATAGATTCCATGCCGATGACATCACAAAAAATATAGCAACGAACACATACCCAAATGTTTTCTAATTTTTAAGTTAATATTTTTTCTGAATAGCCACACGGATCTTACAGCTATAAAATGTCTAAGTCAAAATTATAGTTTTGTATCGGTAGGTACACAATTATTTTAAAATCCATACCCATGGTCTGTCTAGCATTGCACAATCAAAGATATTTCAAAATTTTATTGGTTTTCTAAATATTCAAGATCATCGAACCAACAAGAGTTTGGAATAACTTTATTTAGATTATTTATGGACATAGGCAGGTGTCCTACTTCCAAATGACTAGATAAATTTTATAAACCGAGAGTCCCTTTGAAATATGAACCAACATTTTGCTCTGCTGGATCTCATTTATATACAACTGTAAATTCAAAGGCGCACAAGAGTCACTTTATTATAGCATCAGCTCATAATTTACCGATTGGAAAAATTAAAAAAATATGTGGAAAAAGAACGGGGAATTATATTATTTACCAAATGTTTATAGAATACGTTGATAAAGTATGGAATATTGCTTATTGACTTTTATAAAAATTTATTATTTATTTCCAAATATATATTTGAACATAAATGTTAAATTTCTGAAATCATACCTGTCAAAGTAATAACGCCACTTCTATTTTTTTGAAAGGGTCGGTGACCTTCAAAAGTTCAGTCTTCCGTGTTCTTAGTGAAAGAAGTGGAATACTGGAAGATGTTATATTGGGATTTACGAATGGCTTTTTGTGTAATCCTGGAACAGTTCTTTTATTGAACAGATACAGGAACAATCAAAAACTTCCAAATTACTTTTCTACTGAAAAAGTTTGAGCTATGCTTGTTTAACTTTTTTTATGGACGAAACTAGCTGATTTTTATATAAAAACATAGTTTCGCTGACGTTGATTTTAAGATAACTGAGAACTGCCAACTAGACCGAGTTTTTCCAAGCTAAATGTACAGGAAATTTGCTCTGATTACAGTCTTTTATTTTAATTTTTTTACTATTTTAAAGGCACTGGCAATAAGCCAACATGCAGGAAATAAGCGCTTATTATACATATTATATTAAAACATGTAATATTCACTGGCTGAAGTGATAATCTCTAAACAAAAACATCTATTTAAGAAGTTTTTCTCAACTGAATACACATAACTTTTTGAGGGTTTTCACTTCTGATTCCATACTACTCTCCTATTGGTAAAATCGATTTTTCTCTAAAACGATTAGATCATCTGTCAATAAAATCGATCTTTCTCTAATACCGTTAGAACGTCTGTCAGTAAAATCCATCTTTCTCTAAAACGGTTAGATTTATCGATAACAAATAAGAGTAGCTTTTTTGCCCAAAAATATTTGAAGGAATATTTAGCGTATCTTAAATTTTGCAGGTAACAAAAATATCCTTTAGAACAGTAAAGTAATTTAAAACATATTAACTAAAAACCTCATTCTAACTTTGACCTTATAGTCCAATATCTCAGAAGAGGTACGACTTGGGAAAAAACATTTGAACTAATATTATTTGACCATTTTTTTTATTCGGATGCTGTCCCATCGCCAGCTGCACCTCAGCATCTTGGGCTTTTTGTGCCTTCCGGTTTAGTTTCACAGCACCCACTCCGTAACTCTTGTACAGGTTCTTCACTGGTTGGGCGCTGTATTCTTCGGGAGTTAGCCTGGGCTGTCCGTAAATTGCCTGTCTTCTGCGATCCAATGCCTCGCATTCTGACAGTATATGTTTGGCTGTTTCTGTCACTTTACCACATTGTCTACAAGAAAGGTCTCCGTTGTACAGCTTAGCTGATATCTGCTCATCTTGAGTAGTTCTTCGGCTTTATGTTTGGACGGTTCTTTAATAAATGTTTTCCCGTAGTGCATGAGAGGGGCTTCCTTTCCACCTTTCTCTTTGTTTTCGTTTGATCCAGTCCCGTAGTAACACCAAGTGCAGGTTCTGGGCCAATATATGGAGTTGATGAACCCTTTCTGGCTAATTCATCAGCTTTTTCATTGCTCTCGATGCCACAGTGTTCTGGAACCCACATCACAGTTATTTGGTTGTGTTCTGAGAGGACACTGAGTTCTTCACGGCATTCCCATACCAGTCTTGAGGTCACTTTTGGGTTCATAAGAGCCTTTAGTGACGCTTGACTGTGTGTGCATATTTTGATCCGTGCATTGCGCACTTCACTCATATTGTTTTCTCTCGCGCATTGCAAGATAGCATACATTTCCGTATGGAATACGGAAGTGTTTGTTCCCAGTGAGACACTTATTTGGGAGTTTCTCCCCTCACTGTATATTCCAGCACCAGTTCCTTCCCTGGTCTTGGATCCGTCTGTATACCAGATCCTTTCTCCAGGTTTCCCTTGATGCTGTGCTCCTTCTACTCCCTTCGATCTTGCATAATCACCTCGAAGTTAGTGTTAAAGTAGTACATTGGATTCATGTGGTCCGTTGGTTTCATTTCAAGAATGTTATCTCCCACTAATTCCTTTATACTATTGTGATACGATCTATTTCTCGTGGTTTGTTGCCTTAGAAGTCCCATCCTTGCCTCCCCCATGATTGTTATGTCAATCTGGGGTAGGTTAGAAGTGCCTCCATGGCTGAGGTTGGTGTTGTTTTCATAGCCCCCGTTATGCTAAGGCGGGCAAGTCTTTGTACCTTGCTCAACTCAGCGGCGGCTATTTTTTGGTTTATCTTTGTTCACCATACCAAAGATGCGTATGTGATCATGGGTTTCACCACTATGTTGTATGTCCAATACACCATTTTGGGACTTAGCCCCCAGGTTTTACCGTGTGCTCGTCTGACTGTCTTTAACGTAGCCACGGTTTTCTTCTTTACTTTTGCCAGCTATTGGTTCCAGGTAAGTTTCGAGTCTAAAATCACCAAGAGATATTTAACTTCCCCCGACAGCTGGATGTGAGTCCCTTGGAGGGTCAGAGGTCCTAAGCTCTCTAACTTCTTTCTTCGGATAAAAGCTACAGGGGCTAATGTTCAAACCCTCTTTATCTACCAATGTACTAACCAGGTTCAGGGCCATTTGCATTCTTTCCCTGACCGTAATGACTATATCTTCGGCGTATCCCCAAGTGTTTTGTGTTCACTCCTCTCGAGTGTGATTAGCAGGTCCTCCACCACCAGGTTCCAGAGAAGGTGGGAACAGAACACCAGCTTGCGGACAGCCCCTGGTGATCTTGGCTGCCAATGTTTCTCCCACCAAAGAGGTAAAACTAGATGTTACACCTATATTATAGCTCTTTACAATTTTTTAAATAAAGTTGATTTTACCATAGTAGATTATTAATTTTTGAACAAAGAAATATTTATAACACATAGTTTAAAGATATATTAATATTTGCAAGAACTCGAACTACCGGTATAGTTAATTTGGAAGAAACTCTCTTGTACTTTTACTAAATAAACACATCAGTAGGCATAACATCTATCTCCACGATTAGATTGTGGATTTGTATTCACTGGCAAGCTCCTCCTTTCGGCCTTTGGGCGCTTTCACACTTAACGACACGACAACGACACGACATGGAGTGAGTATGAATTTACCGAGGGCTAAACCGCGAGTTAAAATTTTTGTACACTAATGGCTAGTAATGGCTTCTCACTATTGGCTAGTAATGGCCGGTAATGGCTCACTAATGGCTAGTAATGGACGAGGTCTGTACACCAAAATGGACCTCGCAGTTTACCCCTCAGAATTTACATAGAAATCGATGGAGCCGCTTGGATGTAAATTCATCCCCACTCCACGTCGTGTCGGTGTCGTGTCGTCAAGTGTGAAAGTGCCCAAACAGGGAGAAGCCTTTTGTTGGCTTTAGATTATTGGTTGTAGGGTGGTAATCAGGATAACGAACCCCAGGAAGCAGAGCTTATTTGAGAGAAGGACGGCTATTATTAGTTACTGTAGCACTCTGGGGCGACTTAGTGAAAATTAATGACGCATTTGCTTTATAGTGATGGGAAAAGCCAGAAAAACCTCACAACACCATCACGATGAAATCACCACGATTGAAATCATACCTACATATGTCTTTAATATCATACAAAAAGCTTAATACTCTTATAAAAATTATTGCAAAGATGAAGATAATTCAAAAAATAAAATTTCCGAAGAAAAATTGTTGAGAGACGCCGCGGAAAATTTCTGCGATGAAGGTAGCTTAGAAAGCATTTATCACTTTCACTATTTATTTATTTCCGGAGTTTAAAAACGTTTGAAATGAAAACGTTTATTTAAATGAAGTAGTAATAGATGTAGCTAATCTTTTGACCACTTAGTACGTCGGCTAAGAGGCTATTTGCTCTTGACTCTTGTCTATAGAGTCTGTTTAATAAATAAAAATTTGTTTTAAAAACAGTAGCTTTCTTTGTTAATTTAAGAAAAAAGAATAAATGTCAAATTGTTCTCCGCCTCTGATCTTAGTTGGCAAGTTTTTCGGCTGCTTCTGAGGAATTTGGATGCCAGTGTACCTTCCAGCACTGGAATGTACCCAGTGCTTCTTTTCAGATCTTTTTAAATCGAGGAATTTTTCGACAGAACGCAAAATTTGCATTTGGTAAATAAAAGGCCCCATATTAACATAAATGTATGCGCAGGTTGAATTCTTGTACATGAATTGTTGCTATTATGAAAGTTTGAATGAAAAAGATTTGGGATATTTGTATCAGGAAGATTTACGAGTATTTTAAATTGCACGTCCTGCAGAGACCGGAGTTGGCTCTTTGTTTTTGTAACGGTTCAGATATTGTCAAAACATACTGGTGTGCCGAAGCAATTTTTTTACGCAAATTACTTCTTTTAAAAGTGTTATCAGTGAATAATGATTTTCATTCTCCTTTAAGTTTCTTGGTCGTTAACTACACAGGAAGACATAATGGTCCTAAGGAATGATATTTTTCATTTTTATTATTTTTTTAACAAAAAAATATTTAAATGAATCGATGGATTCAAAATTCTTTTTAACAATCCTGAAAATGATTTGACCATAAAGAAAAGCGAAATTATTCAACTAAAATATTAAAAGAACCTAACAATTATAAATGATTATTTTTTCACCTGTCAAAACAGGACTCGTGGTATTACCTTTGATAAAACCGATCCTTCGTAATTGTTTTTTGATTAAACTGTGTTTACCTTTTTTGAAATGTCAAATATAAACATTTAATAACTTATTTTTTTATATTAATAAATTATTATTATACTAAAATGTATTGAAAATCTAAGTTTATACCCAAATTTCAAAATGTATTTGTAAACTAACCTGTTTTTATTCGTTTATTTCAAATCGTTTTAACACACATACCTAACTTATTTCAAGTCTAAACTAAAAATCAGTTTTTGAATACCTAAACACTTCAAATTAGCTAAATGAAGAATTACTTTCCTTATCAGTCTATAAATGTATATATTGTTACAGGAGTTCTTTTATTTATTATTAAATGTGTATGTGAAATTATAAAAGAAAGAAAATAATTTCAAACACCTATTACTTTTACCTCAGCTGTGCTCAGAATAATAAAATTATTAATAAAAATCTTGTAGATGCTATACTGGTGAAATTTTAAATAAAGTATCTCAGCGAATTTTTTAATTTGGACTCGACTTTGTTGAACCCCTTTTTCCCACACCACTGTTGATGTTAATATTGTCTACATGAGAAAGAATAAATTTGCTGTTGAAAATTTATTAAGTTATGAAAAAAGGTGTGAACAGTTTATCAACGATCATGGAAACTGTTGTATGATTATTATTCATTCATTCAAACACTCGTACAAATTAAGCTACTTAAAATTACAAAAAAAATTCAAAAATTTGGCGGATAAACTCTAACCTCTACCACAATATTAAAAGTCAGTAATATTTTGAGGTTAGTTGTGAGTTGCTAACGTTATGTTTCTTCCTTTATTTCTTTTTTTAATTAAGAGTTAATTTAAAATACCTTGTAAATGTTTGTTTTAAATCCCTTTAAACAAACTATGATCCAGGTTAGTTGTATTGGGTTTTTAGTAGAATGTTCCTTCTTCTTTTCTATTTGGGATGTACATATGGGCAGTGTTCCTTTCAAATTGAAAAGATCTTGGATGAATTTATGGATTCTTCCTGAGTTCTGGATTTTTGACGTTCCACTACGTCACCGTGACGTCATAAGTGCACCTTTGTTTAATTTTACACCTGTGGCTAGGTTACGAACAAAACCAAACAAATTATTTTATTACTTAGTTCAAATTTCAAAGATTTAATTTAATTACATTTTATATTAAATTTTGTGTTTATTAGTATCTATAATTTTTATTATTCAAAATAAAATATTTTTCTTTTATGCTCTGGTAGTTAGTTTTATAAAATTTTGTTTCATTATTAATTGGTGACCTAAGTTGATACCATTAATTTTTACCTTTTTATAGTGGTCAACAGTTTCTCTTTTTTTAAATATACAGGATGTCTCCAAATTATAATGGTAACAATAATTTAGAATTTGGAATGTTTAGTTTAAATTCTTTATTTAATTTTAGATCATCGAAGGGGCTACCCCGGAAGAAGTTTCATGCTTTACTAAATCCAAATTAAATTATATATTTTTTATTTCTTTACAATATATTATTACAAATGTACATAGTATAGACATTAAATCTAATACTAAACACGGAGCTCTCCATGGCATAAATCAGTTCTTATACTTCTTCTTCTTCTTCTCGTTTATGACTTGCATACAAGTGCATACAGCCATAAATCCGTTTAAAATTGACAAGTAATCAATTGGGCCATGTACTTATATATTTGCCGGTTAAGTTTAAGAAATGGAGGCGAATACATCTGTGTGAAATTTTTGCATAAATGAGTGTATTCTCTGTTTTTAATACAAAATGATTCAAAAAATAACTTTCCAAATACCATTCGTCCTCTTAAATTTTAGGTCTCCATTCTCAAACGCCTTTATTTCAGGCAAAGCCGTTTTCCATAAAACCAAAAATTTAATCGATAAAATTTGGAGGACTCGTGGTACCTTTGAAAAATTAAAGAAGTCGTATTGATAAATTTAAATTGTATGAATATGTTTAAATTTTCATAAAAAGTATATAAATCTTTCACAGAAACGTCACAAAAACAGGTTTAAATTTCAAAATATTTTTTCGTCATTCAGTGCTATATTTTGTGAAATTTTCTAGCGATCTGTCTGTAGTAATTAATTATCAGTTTTTTGTAACTGTCTTTTTGAGAAGAAGAAAACATCACTATTTTTAAACTGTCACATAATTTGGCCACTTTCTAAGAACAGGCTAACTACGAGGGTAATCCCAGAAGTATGCGACTGTAGATGACGGTTGTTTTGTGAAAAGAATAACTTTAAAGTTTGACGACGCTACGTTTTTTTGTATTTGCTTAGCAGCTCTCAGTGAATTTGAAAATATGGAAAAAATTTGTCACTGTTATGTGATACAATATCTTCATTTGAAAATCGAAAATACAAAGAATTTGATGGTTCTGTTGTAGAACCTAGTGTTCGTTTACATCTAGTCTAGTTGTGATAAAAATACTTTTTTATTCGAATTTGTCAAAAAATGCAGATTCAAATTGTAATATGCCATTCTCTTTTGTCAGAGTATTTGGGGTACTTCCAAGACTACTTTATTAAATGTCCAAATCAGTTCATTCTGATCAGGCTTAGTGTATTTTTGAAATATATTATTTTTTCCTTTGTTTTTGTAGGCTAAGGTCACTAGAAAAAAAATTAGAAAATCTTTGTTTTCATCAGGCCAACGTTTCGGGTTTTTATTAAGCCAACATCAGGGCCTCTGCAAAAAATACAAAAATGTGTTGTCTTTTAAAATTGAAAATGAAGCGTATAAAATGTAACAATATGAAAGACGCAAATATTGTTTTTCTTGTACAAATAAAATAGAACAATTTGACATTATTAATAACAAAAATAAAATTAAAAAAATTAATTAATTTTATGGATATGTAGAAAGTCACAACAATAAAATATTTTAAAAGCATATCTGGATTACAAAGCTATAATATATATTTGAGAACACACAGAATTCAGTTTCATGGGCATTTAAGTAAAGTTTGAAAACATAAATCCAAAAAAAAACCCATAATAATAATTTAAAGTATCGGAAAGTGATAATTTGAATTCTTATTCAGATGTACTTAACTAAAAACAAATTATTTCCTTATTTATAAAGCTGAACATGCAGTTAGATGTAAAAATGCATGAAAATGGAAACTGCTAACATTCTATTTTATTTATTTGTTAGTCAATTATTATTATTTGATAGCCTTCTTTTTCTCGGTTGAGCTGTGAACTAAATAATGTGAATGGAACGATGTCGATATCAGAGTAGACAAAAGTTCAAAAACTAGTTTTTAATTGTTTACTTTTACTGTTACTTCTATGTATGAGGGAAATATAGGAAGTGTTCAAATTTTCAATATCTTTTTTAGAATTAACTGAAGGGTTGTTGAGAATGTTAATCATTTCAGAAAACGCTCTTTTGTAAAAATTTGTTTGTTGATCTAAAACAGTAGGTAACCTCATCAAAATTAAAGGAGTGATTTTCTGAATGAGATACTAAAGAATTCTTTCTTTCATCCCTTCGATGTTCATTCATGCGTATAGTCAAATATCTTTTTGTCTCTCCGACATAGCATTTATCACAACTGTTGCAAAGTATTTTGTAAACAACATTTGACTCTAACTCAACAGGTGTTTTAGTTTTAACTTTTAAAAAAAATCTTTTTCCTACGACCACATAGGAAAGTAACAGATATCGTACTCTCTACACTGACGGAAAGTGGTACTTTCCGCACGTTTGTTTTATTATCAGATTTTTAATTAGAGTAGTTTTGCCATAATATCTAATGTGCCATCGAAAAAAATCACCCTGTATAAATTGTGTCATTTTTGTAAAAAAAATATAACCGAGCTAATACGGCATGATGGTAAATAATTCTTATTTGAGGTATCAATATCTTGTAGGAATTTTTAACAATAAAAAATTATTAAAAATTAAAAGTGTCTTGTGGTCTTTTAAGTAATTTTGCACTAGAAACTGATTAATTATTAAAACTAAAGAAGTCCCTTGAAATGATTCGCATCAACCTCTTTTCGATTTAATTTCTTGCACACATGTCAAATAAAACATCGATATTTCTTGTATTTTCGCTTTCCGCACTCGTTATGTAATATACTATTCTTGAGAATATATATTTTCACTTTTTAAAGCTATCCGGTGGTCTTTATTATTCAAGATTTTACATACGTCATCTTATGGTAACTTACAAGAGCATCCCCTATTATTTTTACCTCAATAACCTCTAATCAAAAACACATAAAAATGCGCAAAAGTAAGGCGCCAACCTACATGCACTTCAGAAATAAGCTCGTACCATCTCGTTTGCTCCAACTCGACCTGCATGTTTTTCGTAATCAGCTTAACGATTGACGTAACGTTTTTTTATTATCGCCTTAAGTCCCGCCAGGTGTCGCCTTGGGAATTAATACGGGCGGGTGGCTTTTCGTTTCGGAATTTAGAAGTTAATTTTCACTGGGCAAATGGGCTGGTCCTCGGCTTTCGAGTAGGTCATTTGTCATAGCTTGTCGACCACGATCATAAATCTTTGGTTAAGTCCAAATGAAAACGCCGTTTGGGCGGTAGACGAATGAGTAAGATTTGAGTTACGAATGACTTGAAATGAAAAATATACTAGTACATTTGGTTGTTGCTTTACGCTGTAAAAAATATATACAAGGTCTTTATAAATTAAAGAGATAAATTTCTCTCTTCAAATAACAAATTTGCAGTGAGATAAATCTAACTAAAGAACGATTATTCCATAAGTGTCTTTCCATATTATTTTTTTATCAAAAATGTAATGTGTTTTCTTTTTTTTACGACATAGGCACTTTAGACCAAGACCAAACCGATTTTAAATACCCGAATTCATAAAAAAATTCTTAGCAGTATGTGGATGGTCCTTCTTAAAGTCGAGGTTTCCTTATAGTTTTCACTCACTCTGCAAATTCAGTAAAAAATAAAATAAAAATAAATTACTACCTAATTGTTATTTCTAATTTAGCATATGTTATAGTAAATATAATAAATATGTTCTGAAAATAGTAATTTTGTTTGATAATATACAAGAAAAGTTAGTATGAGTTTCCAAGCGGCTATTTCCTTGACAATCGGTTTTGGAATGGAAAAGATTTTAACGAACATAACACAGGCACACGGAAAAAAATAATTCATGTCGTCCACATAAGTCAACCAAATATCGCATTCAGAATCTAACCTAAAATTTAGGCCAAAGAAAATTTTATACGGAAATCCCTTAAATTTTTATTTTTTAAACTAATTAATTCCTTTTATTATGGAAGTTGTGGCCCTAAAAAGGACCGATTTAAAAAAGAAAAGTTTTTAATGCCCCCGTAAATGCTCTAAATGATGACCATCACGCTCTATGCATTGCTGAAGCCTCTCATGGGTAGACAAACCTGCAGCTTCAATTTCGGCTCTCGGTATGTTACGTGATGCATTCCGAATTCGGTTTTTCATATCTCTCTGGTCGTAGGTTGAGTCTGAAAATCAAGACAAGTTAAGTCTCGCACAATAATGGAGAATTTTTATTTCAATTTCTTTGGAACGATGAAGCCACCTTTAAAATCTGCACAATATGCATTATTGGTCTGCAAAAAATCCGCATTGGTTGTGTGTGGCATACTGGGAGGCAGAATTATTGGGCCATATTTTTTCGAGCAATCTCTAAGCGGCAATATCTTTCTTGACTTTTTGGCCAATAAATTACCGTTGTTGTTTTTGCAGTTGGATGGTTGCCCAGCACATTATGATGTTATTGTGGGAGAGCATATTAATGCAGTATTACAACAGCGGTGGATTGGAAGAGGAAGAAGAGTTTCCATGGCCTGCTAGATCACCAGTCTTAACTTGTCTTGATTTTCAGACTCAACCTACGACCAAAGAGATATGAAAAACCGGATTCGTAATGCATTATGTAACATACCGAGAGCCGAAATTGAAGCTGCAGTTTTTTCTACCTATGAGAGGCTTCAGCAATGCATAGTCAGCATTTAGAGCATTTACGGGGGCATTAAAAACCTTTCATTTTTAAATCGGCCCTTTTTAGGGCCACAACTTACATAATAAAAGGAATTAATTAGTTTAAAAAATAAAAATTTAAGGTATTTCCGTATAAAATTTTCTTTGGACTAAATTTTAGGTTAGCTACAAGATATCGAGGTGCGGTTTTCGCGAGCTTGTTTAGGCAACATTTAGCTACTTTTTCATGAAAAAGAAATCATACCAAGGCATTTAATTTTTTTGAGAAAATTAACCATTTCTGTCGAAATGTCGAAAGAAAAGCCCTCTAGCGGCGACATGGGAAACAACAAAACTTCATATATTGTAACATTTGTAGCCCCACTACTTTATTTTTAGAAATAAAGCAAAAATTGTTAAACAAAAAAGATTCAGATTATCCTCTAGTTTAAAGATCAGGTATTTTTTTGTTAGGTTAATATAGTGGAATTCACAGAAACATCACTTTCTTAGATTAAAGATTGCAGTTACGCCCTCTAGCAGCCATTTCAGAAACTTTAAAATATTTTCCAGGTTTTTCTCTTGGCCGTATTAGTCATAACCTTTTTTTCCGCAAGCCTCTACGATTCATAGTTTCCCAGATTCTTGGCCACCCTGTACTATTTATTTACTCTTTTTCCATTAAAGATCTCTAGTGATCTTCTGGTGAGGATTTATTCGTAGAAGATATACATAAATGAATAAATAAATTAAGAAAAATACATATTTTATTATACATTTACTAAAAAATAAAATAACTGTATAAGAGACGTTATAAAATATTAATATTTGGGGTCAAACACCTAGCAGTCGCCGTATATTTCATACCTAAAGATTGATAATTAGATTAAACTCATATCTATATATTGGGAGTACAAATTAGTTGGGTCCATTTTTATGTGTTCAAAAATGTATTTACTTCAAAACACAATTAATGAAACTTCTTCTTCCAATGCGTATCCACTAATGGAAGTTTGCGATGACATTGTCCATTGCTTCTTTATTCCTTGCGGTGTGTATCAACGATTGTATATCGCGTAGCCCTGTCCACTGTCTGATATTTCGCAGCCAGGACATTTTTTTCCTTACGATCCCTCTCTGCATGAGCGAGCGAAGCGAAGCGAGCGCAGCTAATAGCTAAGTGCTGCTAAAGCGTTTTCTGCATGTGACTCACAACTGTTTTTCGTCTACCAAAAAAACAAAAAATAGGAAAATGTAACAAAAATCTTTAATTTTATAAATACAGAAATAGTAAAAAAAGTACTAATTTATTTATTATAGTAGTTAATATTAATTGCCCCTTGAGCACAATTATGGACAGTAATACCAGAATTTATAGGCATCTGGTATGTGTTTGAAGTGCAGTATGCAGACTTATTTCTATGGATGAAGTTGATGGTACATTGGAATTATCTATATTAACTGGCAATTCATTTATTTGGTCTGTTGTGTTTTTTCTGCGATTATTAGGCTGATGTTCTTGATTTGTCAGGTTTTTTTGAGAAATGTTAATATTATTCGATAAGCAGTCGTCGATACATCCTTCTGCAACTGTAGAAGAACGCCAACCTCCATGCTTTTGAAGTGTTACAAATTCACTCCCAGAGTTAGCTAGAAGGGTTGCAGAGCTACGGCGGTAGCAATGTCCTGTGTATGTACTAGGTTCAGGCAGTTTCAAAAAAGTGGCTATTTTTCCTGGAATTTTGCTGAAAGAGTTTTTTCCGATCGGTTGTATTGTACATTTATTATTCTTGTAATAAATGAATAGGCGGCGATTATGAGGAGTGTGGGTAAGTCTAAGAGAAATTATATTTGTTGTATATTGTAAGTATATTCAATCCAACTGTTTTGTTTGTGATTGTGAAAGTCCTTGTAATATTATTTTTTGTTTCTGGAACTGTGACAATCAATATGTCTCTATTATCTATGTGGTCAAGCTTTATATTTAACAATTCAATTCGGCGACAAGCTCCATATATCCCCATCATAGAGAAATCTACAATTTAACCTTAATAAGAAAACGAAATTAGTTTATTTTAATCTATTTGTTTACCTTTACCATATGATATTCAGAATCATCTGCTTCCTTAAAAAACTTAATGCATTGTTCTCGAGTCAAAGTTTTGGACTTTTTTGGCACGTAATTTACAGATTTCTGTTTCAAAAAGGCTCGAACTTTATAAAAATTATCAAAATTAATATTTTCCTCGATTTTAAAAGTGCTTTTCAACATTGAAAATTCAGACCATAGTGTGGCTGCATTTATAATCTTTGATCTTTCCGATAGATAAGCAATTAATACATTTTCTGTTAGCTTTTTTCCTTTTTCCGATTATTAAATAATTCATAGCATGTTTCGTAACGCTGTTGTGACTTTGTTGGTAATAACTTTAAAGAAACTTTTTGTAATTCTGTAATTCGGAAATTCTTTATCACGCTCTGAATTAATATTCATTTTCAGTCAGAACTTATTATATTATAGTTTTGGTGTCAAAGGCGCGTAGATAGTGAAAACCTGTAAAATCGTGTTCTTTATGATTTTTGCGGCCCAATGCCAGAAAACTTTACTTTCGCTCTGATTTTTAGGGTTGATATGATTCATTTTCACATATGGTAGGCGAAAAAAGTATTTGAATTATTAGAGATACAAACCTTACAAATTGTCTTTGAAATACAAAATAAAAATTTTAAGAAAAACTACGACACAATAACTTGTTTTGCAAATTGTAAATTCCAAAAACAAAGTTTCCCAAAATCGTACGTTCAATTAAAATAAATGAAAAAATCACGAATTTTAAAGTCCATCAATCCAATATAACAAAATGTAATAGAGGCCATTTCTCATAGGCTGGAGGTCATCAATCTTCACTTCAGTTCAATGAAGAAGCTGTTGGTGAGATAAATTTTTGTATTCGAATAATTCGGAAACTGAAAACCAAAGAAAGAAGGAAAGAGAAAGTTGTTTTTAGGGTTTGCGGTCTTTCTATAAATATAAGAAATAGCTTTACGCATTTTAAGGCAGAACTAACTAAGATCGATGGGGTTATTATGGTCTGTCTGACACTTTGTGAGGTTGAGATAATATAATAGAAAACAATTATTTTTGGTTAGTTTACATCGTCCTATTTGTTACATTTGTGGCTAAAATAAATACATCTTGTACAAAATACCAAGTCCGTCGGTTAATAAATAACTTGGTAAAGCAAATTGACAGCTTTAGTGAATTTAAATATTTTAAAAATAGTCGAGGGAGTAAAACCTAATTTCTTTTCTATTAAATGAATATTCTACTTAGATGTCGTCTTATTATAATTCCAAGAATTTCCAACAATAACCCGATTAGGTACTTTCCCTGGAGATACTTTTCAAAGAAAATGTAATTATATTCTTGTCAGATCCAGGAGAGAAATAGTCGTGGGATTACAATCACATGTACATATTCTGACCCTGATCCAAATCAAGATCACTGTCATTTAGTGAAGCACTTACTTCGTCTAGGATTAATTTGTTTATGTATCTCGTTTACCTAAAATGTACTCATCTGACCACAAATTACAAGCTAAAGTGCTAATGTAAAGATTTGGGCACAAATAAAAGCAATCCAAAAGGTAGCTAAAATCTAAGAGTTTCGACTTCATTGTTTAATTTAATTTAACTTTAACAATTCCACTTGATTAAAATTCAATTTAGTAATAACAAAAACCTCGTTGACCAGTCTTGCTGATCATTTCTGCCATTTTGTTTCCAATACCGTCATAATCGCTGCCGACTACAAAAATGATAAACTTCTTATCACTTCATATCACGAGAGAAACCTTGATGAAAACTTATTATTATTATTTTACAAATGTTTTGTTAGCTTCACGACATTTTCACACATTTTTTTTCCTAGCCTAGTTAATGTTCAATATGTTTAAACATTTATAAGTTGTCGCTTATAATTATTCCTTCGTTATATCAACAAAATGATGCAAGGACTTTTCTTATTGATTTGTATCATTACAAAGGATTAAAAATACATTTTCACCCATATTTTTTGATAAAATGAGTTTGTAGATAGTATATAATTTAAAATTGAAATAATTTAAATAATGATTTATTTTCGTTTACTATTACAAAAACGAAACAAGTAAATCATGATCTGACCCCTAAACATTCTTACCGCAAAACCAATTTCTGTGAACATTTTCTTAACTTTGCATAATTCAAAACCATTCCTTATTTGTTATTTACGTTTAAAATATACATGAGTCGATGTTAGTGTTTTGTTTATTTTTTCGTGAACGTGAAATATGGCAACAAGTATGATGGACATTTTTTAAGCTCCCCCAAGCGTATAATTTTCTTTTTAAATTGAACCCTGTCATATTTCGTGCTTACCTTTTGCTTTATTTATTAATCTCTCCATAATAAATTCGAATTGCTTGAACTGTCAAGTAAGGTTTACGAGGTATGTTCGAAATGTGGTTAAGTTCTCGCAACCTTATTTATTTAGTACTTTAATAAAAAAAATACGTACTAGTGTTATATTAAAATGATAGAAAATCCCATTTGCTGAAATCGTGTATTTATTGATCAGCATCAAAGACCTACTTTCGTTTCTGCTACTACCCCAATTTCAGATTAACTTAAGAGACTAGGATTTGGCAGAATCTTAGAGCAATTACAAAAACTTACTGTGACTAATTGAACGACAATGCCTCTTATATTATGTGCTAGAATTAAATACTCTTTTGATTTAACACGGAATATTAAAGCGATAACTTATCGACTACTGAAATTGACAATACAGACCCCAAAAAAATGTGACGTTTAAGTGACAGATAAATTGATTGATTATAAAATTAAAATTTACAATAATGAATTTCAACTGTATGATGATACCGGAGACTGATGAGAGTTCTGACGATTGAAGAATTGATCGGCAATAAAAAACGAATCGGCCACTGCTATTTTGGACAGACCATTTACGAGTACTTCACGTGAAAATCGTCCCAAATATCGAGACAACGGCTGAAGTACCCATTAGAGTCAGAAGACAAAGAAAATATTAACTTGAATACGATTTCCTCTGGAATCTCTAAAAACATAAATTTCAATTTCACCAATTGTTCAAATGTTTCGATAATCAGAGGTGAAAAAAAATAATTAATTGCCTTTTTTAGTTTCCTAGTTATCGTTAAAAATAAAAAGTTACTTTGATTCTAAATATTTTACTTTTTATTTGATTAATTTTTGATTTTTTTGTCGTCGACACCTGCTTCATTTCTCATTTTATCCCCGCATTCGTAAAAAAAATAGTATCTGCAACTCGTGCGCATTGTCGATTGCCCACTCGAGCTATTGAGCGCATTCACTTCGTTCGTGCGCTCAACTTCGCTCTCGCAATCGACAACTTTGCGCACTCGTTGCACAATATACTATTCTATGAGTGAATTAACTGTAGGACATCTTCTGAAAGTCCTCCTTCAGGGTCCATTTTTAAAACAGTTTTTTTTAATGCGACTGAAAATATCACTGACAATGAACTGACATGAAAGCGTTGTGTGACTATAGGCGTAACAAGGGGAGGGGGTGTTATTGGGGATGTAAGCTTTGAAGAAATTAAAAAAAAAATTGTAAGATTTTGCTTTTTTAAAGTTATTATTGTGGAATTACAGAAGTAAGGGGCAATAATGCCAAAAACACAAGATAAAAAAGAAAGTGCAAGCGCAGTTATTTAAATGAATAAAAGGTATAACTCGTAATTAACATAAAAAAAGAATCTCTTAAATCAAATTGTAACCGAATGGTATTCTTGAATAGGTCCAACCAAATATTAGTTTGATTTTTTGACAAAATCTTCTTGACTACTTGGTAACAGAAAGTTTTGTATCAAATATAGGTACACTTTCTTGTTAAATAATGTGATTTGATTGAGTCAAGAATTTTGTTGAGAATAGTATATTCTGTAACAAGGTTGGAATGAGAATTCACACGAGTGGAGGATTCCGAACGCGAGCGAATGCGAGCGTGAGGAACCACGAGTGTCGACGAAAAAATATTTTGTCTACAACTGCTATGCCCACATCAATCACGTACATTTATATGGAGAGTCAACTAAAATCGACAAAAACTTAGTTGGTTGCTGTTCAGCTTTAATTAAATAGTTGTCACAACTGTCAGATTGTAAAAGTTTTTTTAAATTCTTATATCATTTGTGCTTTGATAAAATCGCAATTTCCAGTAAATATTATTTTAACACGACATATACCTATTTATAATAAATAATATGGATATTGACAGTAGTGACGATTTTGATAATACTCCCCCATAGATATTGGAAAGAGCCGCAAAAGTGTCATTAGATTTCTTGCAGGTAATTTCAAGAAAAAAGTATGAATTGCCATAAAAAATTATTTAACTGTTAAGAGGTAGGATACTCCTTTAATGCTTTTTAGTTTTGCTAACCATAAAAATAAATATTAAGTTACATTACTTGTATTCTTTAAATTTGTGCAGATGTAGAAAAAGTATAGTGTGCAATACGTGGGTAAAGTACTTCTCACTCGTGTGTTTCCGTGAGAAAAGTTGAACTTTCCCCACTTGTTACACAATATACTATTCTGGCATTGGCTAAATTTTGAGAGAAACGTCAATTCTTAATGCATCTAATATCCCATTAAGAATCCCATTAAGAATGGGACATAAAACAACCGCAGATTCTCCAATTCAAAATAAAACGATTAAGCGAAATATGCTTAGATAAAATGTTACTCGTTTCCGAAATATGGGGTGTTGAAGTTGAAAACTGAAAAATTATTAATGGCCATAATTTTTTTAATATACCGTATAATTTTACTCAAATCGGCACACTTGTTAAATATCATAAAATGCACCTAACAGTAAAAAAACAGTTCAGTACGCTCTACCAGTGGCGTACAGCAGGAGTAAGTAATGCTTGTACCCCTTCTAAATGTTACGCCGCTGTCTAAATTTTAATTTTGACTATAACTTTAATTTTTTTGATATTTTCTAAGTCAATAATGTACACTTGTTAGTTCGTTGTAAAGTCATTGTTTTTCGAGATATTCGCAGTTAAAGATAGATAGACATGTACTTTTTATTTGTATTATTATTAATAATATTCAATTTTACAATTTTGTCTTAAAACCAAACAAAGTAAAAACTAATGTAATGAAATTTTAATTTAATCAGATGATCGAAAATTGACGAAATACGAGCTGTAAATGTTTATTTAAGACGCTATTTTTATTTATATATGCTACCTAGAAAGAGTTATGGATAAATCTTGTATGAGAATAGCTGTACTTTAAGAAATAAATTATTTAGATATGACTCACTTACTTTCAAAATAGAATTGACTTTCAAATATATGTAAATGCAATTCGTGTCACTTGAATTCAAATTATCATCTTTGAAGCTGGCTAAGTGTGACCTAAATAGAAAATTACTAAATTCCTACTGCTTCTACAACCCACTACAGGATTTTTGCTAAGTGTCATTAGTACATTTTATGTAGAATTAATCTTAAAGTGGTTATTAGTGCATCAAAAAATAGTTACTTCTAGACCAATTGAACATTTTCAACAAAAAACTTTAAATCTTTAAAAAGGCTAATTAAATGCCATAAATTAAAATTTTCTGCACATGACCGAAAAAGTGGTTTCGATTTCTTTTTTTGCGAAAATGGAAAAAGTCGCGACGCGGAGGTACCTATGGTCTGTGAGCATGGCGAAAAAACGATTTGAACACTGAAAACCAGAGTTTCGGTAGTGTACTATTGAAATTCCATAGTAATGTAAATTTTTGTCGATATAATATTGCTAGTAATGGTAACTAAATGTCTGGCGAAACACGTAAATAAACAATCAATAAGACCAATCATATTAAGAATACCATTAATACCAAGAAAAAATACAGAATATTTTTATTTTAAGAATATTCTATACCCATCACCTCTGTCAATTTCATACCTAATCTCGAAATCCTCGCCCCTTACGTCTTCGCTGGACCCCTCTCTGAAGAAATTGCTCGGATAAGGACATCTACACGTGGATGGAAATTAGATTTCTATTCACATGAACACTTTACGCGATCTAGCGGTATTAATGTGAACTGCGTAATGTTTGTTTGTTTATCTGCAGTTTGACATTTGAGCATTTGAATTTGAGCGCGAACGAAACTAATATGAGTAACTTGTATAGAAACCTCTTTTCTATAAATTTTGCATACTTACAGTTTTTATTCGGGACAACAGCTTAAGGCTTACAAAATTTTGCAAGCAGTATGAGGCCAGGGCTGTTCATAGTGTTTTAGCCAAATTGTGAAAATTGTGTTTAATATACTGTATACAAATAATAATAATAAATAATACAAATAAAACAAATTGTAAATCTTAGATGTTTATATATTCATAAAATAAAATTAATTATGAAAAAAAAAATTAATTCAATGCACTACACACAAATTGCAATTTTTATTGCTTCAACCAATTTTTCGCTCATGACTCACTAAGTTAAAGCTAGCAGAACAGTCATTTTTGCAAAATTCTGCGGAGCCGAAAATTTTAATTTAGGGGATTTAATTAGACTTTGATGAGCCCTTAATTTACCATGTATTGATTTTTAATTGTGCTTACTTTGCTCTTCTAGCTTAAAGGACGTTTTTCACGACACAATACTGGCAATGTATAGCCGAAAAAATAAAATTTTTTAATTAAGTTCATTCTCATAGAAAATTGGGCATTAAAAGTCACCCCTCTACGTCCTACGCCACCAGTAAAAATTAGCTGACTATTTTGAATTTTTAAATAATGTGATTGGAAATTTCTTCTCTAAAATTTAGCCTTGTGATTTTACCTGTTCGAATAAGTTCGTTATTGTCTGCAGTTTTCTTTTCGTCTTCGTATCCTTAATTTTTCCTGTCATTTGAACACTTTTGATTTTTACGTATGTATCTATTTGAAACTCTAAGTTTTTTCGTGAATTCATTTCTATATTTAATAGAGACTTGGTACTTCAAATACTATTCTCTTTGGACATTAAAACCAATTATTTATTTCAAAAAAGTTTTTAATATTGACTTTTGATTCTAAAGTTGTTGTCAAAAAATTGATATACCAAAAGATATGATAATAATTTACAGTAAAACAAAGTGATGACTTATTTAGTTTTCAGATCAAATTAAATTAAGTAATATAAATTAAACTAAATTTTAAATAGTAACAAATAAAAAAAGTTTATCAAAGTTTACGGATGCTTATCTGAACAAAATGTCAACATTTTTCTTTGGCAGATAGATTTTTAGATCAAATTAATTATTTTGAAATACATCAGAAACTAGATTTATAAATGCATCTGTCATGTTTCGATGGTGATTAATACATTATAAGCAACTTGTAATTACATTTTAAAGAGCCCCGCCCTTATTGCCCAAATAGAAATATTTCTAAACAAACATCAAAAAAAAATGTAAAAGGTCTATGAAAGAATAAAATATAAGTAGCAATGGCTAGAGATTCCAGTAAACGCTTTTGTACCCGTAACCGGTGAGTTTTACTACTCTATTCAATTTTTAACAATAGGGGACAATTTACAATTTGTAAAGGCATGCGGTTTATTATATTCACGTTTCTGGAAAAGGACACGGGCAATATAGGCCGACTGTATTTAGTTAGGATTAAATATTAAGGGTGGTCGTATTATTGAAGCCGTAATTTGTATTTGACACCTTTCTGAAATAACTTGCTACCACCTGGGAGTTATCCAAAATATTTGTTGACCGTGTCATTTGTGAAGATGTACCTATTTGTAAATATATTTTATCTGAATTTAAACATAATCAAATTCCTGTGTGTGTAGATGATAAAACTGTTATTTTTATATTTTTCCATTCAACATATTTTAATTAAAAGCTAGTAAATTGTATCACAAATCATGAAAACAGTATTTGAAATAAGTTCCGAAAAGTAAAAATTCGTAGTTCCTACATGATTTTTTTTTAATTTTTAATTGGAATAAGGAAATAGTTTAGATCAATACGTATAAAAGAAACGTCAAATTGCATAAGAAATAGAAAAATAATTATTTCAAAAGTGCCTAATTATTTTTAAAAAAGTTTAAAAGAAATATTCTTAAATAAAGTTAAAAATACACTTTATAATGTGTAATAATTCAGAAAATGATTTATATAAATAAATAAACACGAATGAATGCTGTAAAAAAAATTGTAATTTTAAAGCATAAGTTTTATTAAACAGAGACAATGTTCATCATTTTAATTATTTTCACATCAAAAGAAAAGTATAATGATGATTTTTAGATGTGCTACCATCTATGGTAAGAAGAGAGTATTGACATTAAATTTTGACTGAATCTAGTCAAGATGTCACTCTTCTTTTTTATCCCTTTCAGAGATTAATACAAAGTGAGTAAACCAGTAAGGAATTTTAATTTATTAGATTCGACATCCTAAGACCGGTTTCTGTCTTTCGACTTCATCAGTTAGGCTTTTCGAATCCAATAAATAAAATTCCAAACTCGTACAAGTCAATAGCTATATCCGCTATAAGATAAGCCTAACTGATGAAGTCGAAAGACAGAAACCGGTCTTAGGATGTCGAATCTAATAAATTAAAATTCCTTACTGGTTTACTCACTTTGTATTAATCTCTGAAAAGGATAAAAAAGAAGAGAGTGACATCTTGACTAGATTCAGTCAAAATTTAATGTCAATACTCTCTTCTTACCATAGATGGTAGCACATCTAAAAATATTATCTTATAGCGGATATAGCTATTGACTTGTACGAGTTTGGAATTTTATTTATTGGATTCGAAAAGCCTAACTGATGAAGTCGAAAGACAGAAACCGGTCTTAGGATGTCGAATCTAATAAATTAAAATTCCTTACTGGTTTACTCACTTTGTATTAATCTTTGAAAGGGATAAAAAAGAAGAGAGTGACATCTTGACTAGATTCAGTCAAAATTTAATGTCAATACTCTCTTCTTACCATAGATGGTAGCACATCTAAAAATATTATCTTATAGCGGATATAGCTATTGACTTGTACGAGTTTGGAATTTTATTTATTGGATTCGAAAAGCCTAACTGATGAAGTCGAAAGACAGAAACCGGTCTTAGGATGTCGAATCTAATAAATTAAAATTCCTTACTGGTTTACTTATAATGATGATAAATGAACTTACAATGATTTTTTTGTAATGCCTCTATTAACTATAACATTCGGTCGAATTTTCTACGAGAAAACAAAAAAAAATTCAAAACTAATGGTTTCATAAGAAAGCTTAGAGTCTCTCCTTTCAAATGCTTTCTTGTTTTTCTTTGCGTACAACTTAGGCAAAGATACTTTAGTTTTTAACCGAAGCGAGGCGCTTGAATATTTGTATTCAGAGGGTTGGCGCGCGTAGAATTTTCGAATTTGCTTTCTTATGGCATACGGGGTATTGCTAACGCAATATTAGAAAATTTTTTAAAAAATAGATCTCAGATGGTGTGGATAAACAATGATAAAAGGCAGCCACTAGTAATAGAGAGAGGAGTGACTCAAGGATCGGTACTGGGCCGTCTCATCTTTCTTTTATACATAAACGATTAGTTTTTCGACACAAAAAGTTCAAATCTTTCATGTATGCTGATGACGCCTCATTTGGTATCAGCATAGAAAGAGGTGAGTGCACAGACCTGATCCTTCAGGAAACTATAGAACTAGCAAACTCCTGGTTTATTGTCAACCAGCTGTGTTTAAATGAGGATAAGACTCAAACACTTGTCTTTGAAACAAGAAATTCTCTTGCAAATACCACAATTGCGAAAAATATAAAATTTCTAGGTGTACCTATCCATAGATAACACACTTACATGGAATGACAACATAATTCAGCTATGCAAAAGACTTAACTCATCTACATAAGCTATAAGGAAAGTAAGGCAACTTGTAAACCAACCCGCAGCCATTACTACGTATTATTCATTATTTGAATCAACCATACGATACGGTTTGAAAGTTTAGGGTACAGCTGCCCACATCCATTTAAATAAAGTTTTTAAAATCCAAAAATCAGCTGTAAGGAGCATTGTAAATGCTCAACATGATGATTCGTGCCGACCAATATTTGTAACTTTAAAAATAATAACTCTTAATAATTTATATAAACCTACTAGACGTGAAACAAAATTTAAATTCTTACATTAAAGCTGGTGATATTCATTCACACAATACAAGAAACAGAACTAATCTAGTCTTACCTTTAACTAGAATCAAAAAAACAGAAAATTTTGAAATAAAACTTTTTAATTCACTCACTGAAGTATTAGAAATCAAAATACTGCTACATTTAAAAATAGACTAAAATCTATATTAATAAATAATCATCTGTACAGTATAGGTGAATTTTACGTGGTGCAGAACAGAAATATCTTCTTGTAAGTTTAACATAGGTATTTAAAAATTTAATGTTATTTAAAAAAATATTTTACATTGTGTGATATGTGTTTTATGTATTTTGTAGATTCTTTTTTGTGTTCTGACGTGTTTACAAAGTCTTGTACTTTTTTTAAACTAAATAATAATTGTTTATAGTAATACAATTTTTTTTTAAATAACATAATATACATTTTAGTAAAAGATTCCGCTCTTTAACGAGGTGCTATCAGTTTTTGGATTTTTTTATTTTCTAGGCATAGTTAAAAAACCAAATTTTCGATTTTGTTTTCGAAGTTGTGAACTTGGCGTACACGTTAGAGCAGCAAAGATTTTTTATAGTTTTCTACACCCTTTAAAGTACCTAAGAGCCTAGTTTCAGCAATATCACATTTTATGAAAGCCATTGGTCTAAATGTCGCTTTCATTTTAAAATAAGATAAAACACAAAACTTAATTCTAATCGTAAAATCATTTTAAACTCTAGATTAAATTTACTATAAAAAATATTTTTATACTTGCGAAACACGAAATCCAAAATAAACATCATTATATTGTGCTACACACCACTGCACTGTTGATTTAATGAATTTCTCCAATTTAAAGTTCATTCCAAACGATATTTTCATTTTAACAATACATTTCTTAAATATTTAATAAACTGTAAAATTAATTGGGCTACAAATAATATATAAAACAAGAAAAAATTTAAAAAAACGAATTTATTAAGAATACTTTACAAATAGTCCAAGGAATAGTTGTTTGAAGCTCAGATGTGGTGCAAGCCTTAAAGTAAATTGATTTATTTATTTATTTATTTGTTTGGGACACAAACAGGACAAACCCAGAACAGTGTCCACTAAAATATACAAAAAATGATTAATTAACAAAAAATTTAAAAATTAAAAACTATGCTACAAATTAAATGCAAGGTACTTAGGTATTTATAATAAGCAATAAAAGTGAACAATTATAAGTTTTAAAGTATTAGTCACAGTTGTAAAAAGTGAGCCTTAAGTGCATCTTTAACCTTAATAAAATTGCGGAGAAAAATGTCAATATCTCAACAGTATTCGACAATTTATTGTAAGTGTTATACTGTATTTGAAAATCAAGAGAGAGTAAATTCCCAGAAATGTTTTGCAGTTATCAGTGTTAAAGGCAGTAAACCATAGACGTGCGTTTTCAAAATTAAATTAATATGGAAATAGAAATATTTAATTTGTTTTAGTTATTTATACCTAGATTACCAATTTTAGATAGATAAACATAATTCGTAAGTAGTAATTTAATTTGGGTAAAATGAAGAAAAAGTCAATATTATTTTAGGCATTTTGTTTTAGGCATATGTTTATTTACAAAATATGTATATAATATGTACAGATAATTACAATTATTTATAAATTAATATGAGGAGCTAAAAAAACAATTAAGTAGGTATATGAGAAAAAAAAACCAACCGCAAGGATAAAATTTGACGAGCAACATGCAAAAAATACGACAATATTAAATCTTAAAAAATAAAAATCTAAAAATAAAATTAAAGTACATAAATTAATAATTTTAAAGTTATGGTTCCTCGCACTCTGTGTCAGAAGATTCACCATCTGATTCTAGAGAAATTACAATGGGCTCTATAGTAATATCAATTATGTTATCTAGCTCCCACATTTTTTTTTCTATTTCTGTAACGTGTCTAATACATTTTTGCCAATTTTCACTTGTTACTTCAGATATTGCCTTATTGAAGAGATTTTTAACATCTGATAATTTAAAAGTAGTGTTATTTCTGGCAACATAACCTTTAACTTGAGCCCATATTAATTCTATCGGATTCAGCTCACAATGGTAGGGTGGTAAACGAAGGATTTCAATTTCTCGTTTTTTGGCTATCTCCTCAATATTATATTTTTTATAATTTTGCTTATGTTTTTTAGCAATAGTTAACAATTCTGCCCTCAGCATTGTATTGTCAAAGGCTAAATTTTTAGAAGATAACCATTTTGCAATTTCATTTAGTGGTTGGTAAAGGTTCAAGTAATCTGGAGTGGTAACTTGCATTGTCCATTACAATAACCGATCCTTTTGGTATGAATTGAATCATCTGTTCAAAATATTCCTCAAACACGTCTCCATTCATTTCTTCGTGATAATCAACGGTTTTTTTTGATTCAAATAAGAGTAAACCATTCTCAAAAAAACCGTTTGTACTGCCTATATGACAAATAATTAATCTTTTACCTTTTCCTATAGGTTCCTTAAAACCAGTAGTATATCCTTCTAGAAAAGCTTGATGGGATAGTTTATCCCGGCTTATTGTGGGTAAATCAACATCATTCGTAATGGCTTGCAAAACTTTATCTAAAGTTGGTATTTGCTTGTTTATAAAAAATGAGTGAACAAGCTTACGAATAGCATTTTTAAAAAACTCGTTCACGTTGACTTTTAATAGTTTTGGTCTACCTGGTTTCGGCTTTGGTGAGGTTACTCCACCTGATTTTTCCTCCTTTAGAACTCTATATATTGTAGATTTTCCATATCCCATTGCCTTAGATGTTGTTTCAACTACACTGTCAATAGTGTTTGAGGGATTTTGATGTTTAAAATAGTGGTACACATTCACTACAGCACTCTTTTCATTGAGCGATAAATGGTCTAGTTTTAATTTTTTCACTGGCGTATACTCACAAACTGCTTCCATTTTTAGTCACTACTATTTGTCACGTTTATCGAAAATCAAATAACTGCATTTCTAGAAACTATTTAAGTCAAAATATCTGTCATTAGAAGCTGTTGCCATTCGGAGGTCGTTAAATAACAATTATCCCTTTCTATTCTGGTTACGCCTATGACGCACGTTAATCCTCTTAGGCCTACTGTAGTAACAATGAAAGATCATAAAATAATGTGATAGTCCAAGAAATTTAATAAATTTTGTATTGAAATTAACAAAAACAATTTAGAATGCATTACAAATATTGAAGTTTTACCGCACGTACTGTACTATAGTTTTGCATACCGAATTACTTTTTATTCTGGGAATTTACTCTCTCTTGATTTTCAAATACAGTATAGTAGCCCTATGAAGGGGCGAATTTAAATAGTAATTGGTTGATGCCTGATTTACAAAGAAAGTATAATAATTTCTCGTATTGTAATTAGGAATAACAATTCGAATAAGATTCATTATTTCAACACAATCAATTCTGTTATTTAAGATCTTATTAGTTTAATACTCTTACGAAACACTTTGATTTTTCCAAAATCTAAAAAGAATGCTCCAGTGAAAGAGATTTGGCTCTAATGGAGAAGTGATTGCTGAAACTGAAGCGTATTTTGCGTTCGTTGGAACGTTAGAGAATCATTGAATTGAATGTACCACTCTTGTAGGAGAATATGTTAATGAATACACTCGAATTCTACCTAAAAGTATTCCTAAGTACTTATTGAGTGCGTTGCAAACAAAAACTTTCTTCTATAGTGAATAATGTTTACGAGATTTGTGTCTTGTAGACATGATTGGGGAGTTTATAACCCACCTGGATCCTTTGGTTGGTTAAAAGCACCATAAAGTCATGGATTAATAAAAAAATAATTTGGTTGTATAATTTACTCTCTCATCATCTTGTTTTGTACAAATTTTTATAGTGACTCATTAAAAATGTATACAAGAAATTCGAGAAACCAATTCTTAAGTCTGACATGTAAATTAGTACTACTAATTATAATTTAAATTAGTACATCATAAATTAAAATTAATAAGTTAGAGTTAAAAACTTGAATGAAGTAAACTTTTTCATAATTACATTGTAGGCACTTAATTATGTTACTCTTCGGGTTATTGTATTAGAATATCCAGGTAACTGTTCTACATGTAAATGTTTCAATTAAAATCTGCAAAATGAGAAAAGTAACACTACAATGAATATAGAAAACACGAAAGTAATAAATTAGATGAAAACAATGTTATCTTGTATAAAACCTGCTAAAATGTTCATTTGAAAATAGTTTTATAATATTTTGTAAAATATAACCAAATACTTTTAAGAATAAATATTCTGAGAGTTAGGACGCATTAATAAAATAGACTTATAAATTAATTCGTTAATTTTTTATATTTTATATCGAAGCTAAAGCATAATTTTCCTTAAGAACTATGCCAAAGAAAATTAAATGCATATTTTGATCCTATAGCAGATTATTTATATTTGAATTTTTAAAAAGTTATTTATTAAAAAGTTGGTTATGGGTTTTTGTCATAGTTAGAAGTTGAATTTCATTTTTGGGCATTTATTATACAGTTAATAAAACAAATATCAAAAGAGTAGGAATACTAAAACATAAAGAATTCGTTTCTCAACTTACTGATACCAAACAATATAATTTACTTCCAAATTTGTATTGAATGCAGCCCAAAAAGTACTAGTCGTAAGCTGATTGAATTAATTATTTATCAAATATTTCTCACACTGCCAAAAACTTAACGTTAAATTCAATTTGACAGATATGAGCATTTATTTTTATATTGAAATTATTTTTTATGTCAATGGTTACATTTTTTAGAAATACAATAAAATATACTACCTCTACAGATAAAAATAATTTTATTGTAGTAATACAATAAAATTGGGGATGTACTTTTTAGTATTATCCTCTGGATAATACGGTTCATTAAACAGCCCTAATCGAGGGTTGCTTGTAAACACTATAAGCTTTTTATGAGCCAAAAATTATATTATGCGGTACAATAATAGGACCCTAAGGGCCCTAATGTCAGTTACAATGTGATGATCCAGCAAACTTGTCAGTCAGCGGTTTTTGTTTTAATGACTTGCATACAAAAATATGTAAATAGCTTGATTTTAATTTATGTAGTTTCTATAATTTTGTATAGTTGTTACTCTGAAAAATAAAAGTTGAAAATAAAGTTTTTAAAAAGTGACGTTTGTGCAACCATAATTCGTAGAAGAAAATATTAGATGACAACTTTACTTCCGCCGTTTTCCTATTGATGGCTTTAGCGATAAGTAGTGGTCGAAATAAATAGATAATAATAATAATATAGACGCTTCAGTCGACCTGCTTACGAGGCAACGACGCACAGTGGCGCGAAACTGTGTCACCCTTAAGGTTGGGCCGTTTGAGGTTATTTTTTTTTAGAATGTTCGTTATAAAATTCCCTATCGATCCCTCTTTCTCGATTTTTGCTTCGGGTCTTCATTTTCGCGGAATTTGACTCCAAAAAAACTAGATTTTTAGCACAAAAATGACCCTACGGAACACGAGATTGAGATTTCGCCGGACTTTTTTATGAGGAAATGCTCGTCTTGCAAAACCCTACAAGACTGTCCACTTAGAATTCGGGGAGAAAAGTGAAAGGCACAGGAGGTATAAGCAAATTTCGTTATATTTAGTTAAACTTTTAATATCTCATTAATTTATTATTTTTGGCATTCAAACATCAGTTATGTTAGTTCTTATTCACAAATGTGCCATCATCTATAAATGAAGCTTAGAAGTGAGTTTTGACAACATTACAAAGTAACGAATTCCTAACTTGCATCGGGTGTTGCATACTCAATTTGCATTAGGGGTTGCAAAATTTTTATACTCAATAGGGAGGTTTTAAGCCACAACTTGAGCGTCATACGTTATATCCCTTTATCCGCTATTAAAGTAAACACAGAACGTTAATAACGTATTTCGAAAATGAGTTTTTAAGCCATCCCACTCTTCCGTTATTTACGTGACAGATGCCAGAAACATTTATAACCTTATAAATGATAACCCTCACTTTGTGATAGTTTAAATAATCATTTACGATTTTTTTTTTATTTTAACTGCCTTAAATCGTTTTTAAATGAAGCCAGAATGAAACAAATACTACAAAAGATAGGTTAGGTAAAAGACTTGTTGTGACATCTCTTCAATGTCCATATCCTATGTTGCCATAACACTTAATTTTATGAAATGTTTTCATTTCATATTTAAGAAAAAAAGTGGTAAGAATGGTGAAAACTATAGACTTACTCAAATCTTCTAAATTTCACATGTATTTATCATATACTTTGGAGTTCACGATAAAACTTAAATATAAATGTTCTACATGCGGCACCATTGCGAAAACAATATCCGTTATTAAGGGAACCTTACTTCACCTCTAATAACGTAAAACAATATCAGTTAATAAAGTTTCCCTTATTTTAGGGCTATTGCGCATGCGATGTATAACGTTTAAAGTATATTGGTGTTCAAATAGGTGGCTTAAAACCTCCCTAATATCAATTATTTGTAGAGAAGAAGCTACCTTGTAAGATAAAAATACCACATATTCGTTTTGTGCTGTAAAATCGAATAATGCAAAAATTAAGATGTTTTTGTCGGCAACTTCATGTTTGCCAAAAAAATATGCAAGTTGTACACCACATTTGATCTAATATTACCACGTCATAACTATAAAAAATCGATCAGCCATTAAAACCGACAATAGTACCCCGATAGAATGTGTTATCAGGTATACTTTTAACTTGCGTATTATTACAAGCGGAAGAGTAAAAATAAGGATACATTAGATGTCCTTTAGGTGTACCACTAAGACTATAATGAAAATAATACCTTTGGGAATGCCGCCTTTTTTAAAAGCAATAAATGCAGCTCCTCTTTCTTTGGATCCGGAGGTACTGCATTGCAGATCGTTTACAAAGGTTACAACACACTTGGATCATGTGTCAAAGGATATAAAGGAAGTCCGACAGAAGAATGAGTAAATTGAACACAAAAAATACTCTTATCAGTTATATTAATTTTACCGGTGGATTCATTTTCAAAGAAACCGAACTGGTAGGTGGAGTACAGGTGACATTTTTTTAAAGTATAGGGTTCATGCTACACAATAAAATAATAGTATTTATTAAGCAAGCCTACAAGTAAAAGGGCTTACCAATAAATGTTAATATATTTAAAAAAAAGTTTTTCTACGGTTCTAACAAGTTTTTCTTAGTCTCCAAACCAGATTTCCATGGTTTTTGTATGTATAAATCTAATGAGACATCATATGGTGATTAGGGGGTGCAAATCAATAAAAATCTTCAATTCAATTTAAAACTTATTTATTTATTAAATTAATAAAATTATAGTACATTTCATTTCATCTATACTAGAACCAAAAATGATTGATATTTTTATTGGCCCTTGGCATATTGAAGGCAGTGGCGTGCTTATTAATTTTTGAAAGGGTTAAGGACTAACCCAAATAAATAGTAAATTATTTTTATAATAAACTAAAAACTTTTTTTTATTTTTTTTGTATCTTTATACATTTCGTTCGTCTAATCTTCCACCTCAGAATCGTCAGATGCACTTCGCGATCATCAGCAAAGTTGATAATGACTGGTTCAATATTTTGGTCAATCCGTTGGTCTATGTCTCATATTTTTTGTTCTTCTTTTAGAACGTGTTTGATGCATTTCTTCCTGTTTTCTGCAGTGACTCTTTGAATGGTGATTTTGTACATGCGCCATTTTAAATGTTCTGCTTTCTCGTGCTACTTGTCCTTTTACTTGCGCCCAGATCAATTCTATAGGATTAAATTCGCAGTGGTAAGGAGGTAATCTTAAAACTGTCATTCCACGAGTTAACGCCATCTCAGCAACTGCGAATTTTTTATATTTATAAACATGTAGTTTTGTAATCTGTAGTAATTCCGCCTTTAGACTGTCTTTGTTATAATGGATGTTTTTATCTATTAACCATTGTTGAATTTCAGCTTTTTTCCTTGATTGTTTCGGTACTGGTTCTAAATGCCGACTATGATAGGGGGCATTATCCATGACGATGACAGACCCAGGTTCCAAAAGTTGAACCATTTTTCAAACATCTCTTCATTCATCTCCTCATAGTAATCGCCAGTTTTTTACTTTACCATAGGTAAAGTATTGTAATCGCAAAAAAAAAGTTCAGCTTTCAGTGGATTTACATGTTTTGAGACCCCCTCAGTCATTTAAGACCATTTCCAGAAAATGTATGTATGGAGTATGGAGTATGTAGTCCGGAAAAATGTGTGTGCGCTCTAACTCCAACTGCGATCGGAATTTCCTAACCAAATTTTATATTTAGCATTTTTAGAACATGCTAATGAGCTGATTAGATTTTGGGCAAAATCGGACAACCGGAAGTGGGGGTTTACTCTTGAGAATTTTCAGATTTTCGCAATTATTATCGTTTCTATTAAGTTTATGTAAAAATATTAAGAGAAAAAATTTATTTTAAATTAAATTTACTATAAATTTTGTTTAAAAACTTTTTTCAAATTTTGTATTATAAGCGAGTTAAAAATAAAATATGGAATGACATAGTTGCATAATAGCGCAAGCGCAGTAGAAGTGTTTTGTTTCATGGAGACAATTGTACGCTGGCCTGCCTTAAATATGTACAAGTAATTGGATTATGAGCCCGTAGGGCCGTTAAAGTATGGTAAAGTCATGTGCATGGCCACATCCGATTTTTAAATTTAAAGGCTGTATTTAATTTAAATACAGGAAAGGTTTGCCTTAAGTAAAAGAACTTTATTTTGACTTATGAAGGATGGTTCTGTTAATTTAATGAAATCCAAACTGTTAAAATTCATTTTTTTTATAATTTAACTATGTGCATATGTATAATATATGCACACTCTACTTGCTATTCTAATTCTTCCTTATTCTAAATCAATGATACGTTCGTGGAATTAGCAGGTAGAAAACGGATTCCTACTTACTCGCTGGTTAAAATGTACTTATCAGTGAAACGGACAAAGACAGAAATATAGATCTGTACAGCGTAGCCATGAGTTGTATAAAAGAATAAGCAATAAATAAAATAAGTTATTTGAAATGGGGAAGAAATGATTTATAATTATTACTCATTAATGTTTTTTTTTCCTAAATAATATTGTTTAATCATACTTTTATTGTGTATTATCCATAATTAGCCACAACCTTCAACTTTACCGTTTATATTTTGATTATGTTAGAAATTGGTAAAATAAGAATGATATATGACAACGCTATTTTGCTTGTTTTATGGTCTTGTAAATTCTTAGCAAAGGCCTTCGATATGGTGCCACATCAGAAGCTCCTAAGTGTTCTGGAACAAAATGGGGTGAGGGGCACCGTACTGAAGATCTTTGAGAGCTATTTTACTCAAAGAGAGCAGAGGGTGAAAATAACGGATAAAGTTAGTAACCCTGAAATTGTGAAGATAGGTGTTCCGCAAGGGACAGTTTTGGGACCCACACAAATATATCAATGTTTTCTTTAATTATTTCCACATGAGCACGAATAGTTTCGATAAACTATAGGACTTGGTCAGACCTATTATATCATATCAATACACCATATTAAGAAAGAAGAAGAAGAAGAAAGATTGGCTGTAAGTTTAAGGTAAGTAAACATTATTTTCATTTTAGTTACATTGTTAGTAATTAGTAAATAGAAAATAGATGTTAAAGGAAGAGAAAAATTCGACAATTTGGTATAAGTTTAATAGAGTAAATTATTTTTTTTTAAACTTTATGATTGCACCTGTATATTTTAGAAAGAAATATGTCAAAGTTTCATCTATCAGGCTGCGAATGTAAAGTTTAGTAAAATCAATTTCGCAAAGAGTCCCAGAAATTATCGCTCTATTAATATCAAGATCAAAACACAATACCTGATAACTTATCCAATTAATTTTAAAATAATAGGGTTGTTCTGACGGGGTAACTAATAAACAGCAACTAAATGTTCTTTTATGTTAATAAAAGAGTGTTTTCTGAAAACTGTGCCTACCATCGTGGCTGGATAAACTTATGTGCATATGCCAAAAACAAAATTTTGCAATAAAAATCCTTTTCTGTTCCTTTACATTTTGTTTCTGAACAAAAGAATTCCAGAGACCATGGCCTTTCAGAGCATCAGCTAATTTTCAATGCGTAAAATAGAAGGGAAATTAAAAGAACCGCATTTTCCTATATACTAAGTATATGGACGTTTACCTCTTCACGCCAATAATTGTATGTACTTAAAGTTATTATGTATGCATGTACTAGCTATCATATTGGCTTATAGAATGTATTACATTCTGATTGCTAATAAAGTTGATAAAATATATATTTAAACGACCAGTGATGTTACTTCAATTTTCTTTAAAGTCTATGGGCCAGCATGTCCTAAGTCTTCTGTGGCTGGCAACGTCTAGTAGTAGTTGAAGGAGTGGATTAGGATGGTCCCGTAATTTTTTGTGATGTTCACCGAACAAATTGTTCGGTATCTGAATTCGATCTGTGTGTGTGTGTGTGTGTGTGTTTTAAATCTTTGTGTTTATGACTTTTTAAAATTCTGACTTCAGATTTTGATAGAGCATCAAAAAGTAAGCTTAGGGTTTGATGTGCCCCTCCATACCTCTTTGGGAACACAAAATGGGGTCCAAAATATGAAAATTTTTTGAAGTTTAAAATGACATTGAATTTAAAGTAGTAAATGACGATTTTGGTAAAAGTGAGTAGACTGTGGCTGTGTTGATTATAATAAGAACTGTCAATCCAAAATTTTATTAATACTCTCATTACAATTTGTTTGGTCTATGGCAATGCTAGAAGAGCATTCTCAACTGGTTTGTGTTGTTTTTCTCAGCACTTCATGTACGGTATTCTAAGATCTGTATGGAGCGTATGGTTTGAGAGTACCAAGGTGCGTCTGTTATTGGATTTGCTAGCCCTAGTTCAAGTCCAGATCATCATTAGGATCGCTTTGTAAAATAGGATTTTCTTTCAATGAGCCAGTATATTTCTTTATTTTTTGTCTAGTTGCGTCCGTTTCTTTTTTTATGTGTGGCTTCCAATTTAGTTTGCTGTAAAATATGAGCCATAGGTATTTTACGTTTTGGCTGGGAGGTATGTTGATATGATTTATGTTTACTAATGTGTAGGTTCCTTTTCGAAAAGTGGAAGTTATGTGAGAAGATTTAGTTTCATTAAACAGTCTGCCACATTAAATTTATTTAAACGAAAATTAAAAATTTTTATGAACAATACAAACAAACGAAATACACTCGATCTTTGACAACTAAAATAAAATACACTTGTATATAAAATTAATTTTTGTTGTTATAAAAAAAACATATAAACGTTGTCTCAGTGGTTTTTGTGTTTATTTGCAAATATGTTAAATTTATTCTTATTATATTATTTGTTGGCGAATAAACTCTTTATTATTATTATTATTATTATTATTATAGTCGCTTTAATTTTACATTTCTATAATCACATCTCTATTAAGTTTAGGTGTTGCTCTAGGTTGGAGGAGGCTGTGTTTTGATTTTTGTGTATTGCAAATGTTCCTGTGATTGTGTCTGCGGTTGTTGGTAGGTCACTTTTGCAAAGAACATATAATAACGGCCCTAGTATGCTACCTTGTGGTAGACAATCGGATGTTTCTTCATTTACTTTTACTTCCAATTATCGGTTATGAAGGTATGATTTTAGTAGTTTGTAGTAACTGTCTGGAAGAATTGCATGCCACACCTTATATTTATTAAAGGCCTGCCGCACATCTAGAAATGCTGTTCTGCAATAATTCTCATTTTATAGTTCCTCGTTTATACCGACTGTTTACGATGTGATGACATTAATAGATTAATCCATATTTACAATTTAAAAATAAATTGAGGTTAAATAACAATTTTAGAAATTCTGAGATATTTAACAATTTAATTTATTTTAAATAAATTAATAATAGTTGCGAAATTAGCGTCCTTGCGTTAACAATTAACAGATGGGCGTTTTTGAGGTTTAAGACAATAAATCAAACTTCTTAATTAAAAATTGCCTTTTGTTAGGCCTTTATCAGGGCTACAACGATATAAAAAAGAATTGTTAGACCACTCAAAAGACAAGTAAGTAAACAAAAACCATGTACGCTAAACAGTACAAAAATACAGAAGTCTGACAAACTAGTAGGTAAATTATTGTAGATAAAAGTATAAGTTCTTTTTTTTTTTTCTAAAACAAAAGGTATGCTTTTATCTCCATTAATTTACTAGATTGTCAGACTTCTGTATTTTTACCGAACAAATTGTTCGGTATGTGAATTCGATCTCTGTGTTTGTATGTGTGTTGATTCTTTGTGTTTATGAATTTTAAAATTCTGACTTCAGATTTTGATAGAGCATCAAAAAGTAAGCTTAGGGTTTGATGTGTTCCTCCGTACCTCTTCGGGAACACCTTTAAAATGGGGTCCCAAATATGAAAATTTTGAAGTTTAAAATGAGATATGCAGTAAAAATGGGGGTATAACGTCACATTCCATAGGCGTACTTTGCAAAATAAGTTTCTATAATATAAATAAGGTCACTTCATATAAAATGATATACGCACTTCGTAGATTAAATTTTGAATGAAAAAACTTATATTATTTACAAAAAATAAAAATAAACCTTATGCTTCTTACACAATTGTTGCACTTTAACATTGAACGAATGGGAATAAACTTTTTTTAATCTCTTGGCATTAAAAGTAACACTTCAGTATCTAAAATCAAAGATTAAAAAAACAAATAGTTCAAGAACTATCTTTAAAAATCACTATCTTCACTATAACTACTGGTATCGTTATCATTGTCTTTTCTGAGGTTTATTATTATAAGGTCTATTAAGTTTTCCATTGCTATATCCACTTTCCAAAATGAATTTTCCACCTTTTTAACATGAACATTTTCTCCAATGTTCTTAATTTACATCTGAAACTGTCTTCAATAAGTAATATTCAAGGATTTAGGAGGACTGATAATATTTTTAGAATTAAGCCATTTTGAAATACATACTAATACAAAATTCCGAATCAATTAAAATACATACGATACGGCTGTCAAAAGAGAAGGTTTATTACAATAAAAACCATGGAAACATGACCAAATCAAAACTAAAAGTTTGATTAGGCCGATCAGATGTATTAAAATTTTCATTTTAACTACAAATCAGCATTGAAGGATGAGGTAAAAATAAAATTTCTACCTCTTGAACCTGTACATTAAATTACTGTACTCCTTTCTTCTTTAGACTATAGAATATGAACTGACAATCTAAAATTTTATTAATACTTTCATTACAATTTGTTCGGTCCATGGCAATGCTAGAAGAGCCTTCTCAACTGGTTCGTACTGTTTTAGCGAACTTGATTTTTGTTTACTTACTTGTCTTTTGAGTGGTCTAACAATTCCTTTATATATCATTGTAGCCCTTAGGAAGGACTAATAAAAAACCACAACGTCGGCAATTTTTAATTAAGAAGTTTGATTTATTGTCCTAAACCTCAAAAACGGCCATCTGTTAAATTAATAATTATTGAGCTAGTCACAAAATAATATTTTTCTACTCCTGTACTTTAAATGTGCGCTATTCGTTTCAGATTAAACCTCATTATAGCACCCTTTTCATTATAAAACTGACTTTGCATCAATAGAAATTTCTACGTTGTAATCAAATAGGTTGTTGATAGATATTAGATATTATTGATATTTTGTCGTAGAAAAAGTAGCGTATACAACTATTATGTAATGATCGTTGCATAATATACTAAACCAAAATAAATTATCAATTCATTTATTTATTAATTTTGCCAAATTGTGCTGCATCCTTCGGAACAACCAATAGTCAGAAGGAGCAATGTCCGGAGAATACGACGGATGCGGTAAAACATCCCATAATTTATTTGTAAATATCTGCAATTACAAATCCTTCAACAAAAAAACAGTTTTTCTTTAGCAATAATCCTGAAATAAGATGTACGTTAGTATAAACAAATAATATAAATAAAAAATTTAAAACTAAATACTAGAATCACTGTTTTACCACTTACAAAAAACTATTTTTATACTCTCAACAAATGTTTCACTAACTACGTTAACATCATCGGAAAGAAAAAAACAGGTCTGTTAAGATTCTACTTCAGTTATTAAATATTCAGAATCTGTTTTGCTTCTGAGTGTAAATTGTGTAATTAATAGAAAATATTTAATATGTATAAATAAATTCTGCAATTTCACAAAAAAAATGTCAGTGAAGTAAGATTTTACTCTTTATTCTTCCCTGTTTAAATATTTTTATAGTAAAAGAAATTTTGATTTTACAGCAAAATTACAAACCTAGATTTAAATATAACATAAAATATTGGATATTTCTTAAAATGATCATAAAACCTTTTTGTCTTATAGTCCAGTAAACGAAGCCCGAAAAACACCCTAACCTCCCCATCTCATTATTGACGGACTTTTTTTTTTTTAACTTGTAGGTATTGACGGGTAGATTACTCTCCGAAAATATGTCCTCCGGGAAATGTGCCGATCGGCTGGAAAATGGCCAATGATCCCGAAAATTCAGTTTTTCGCCGATATCTCCCGAAATATGACACTTAGAGAAGCGGGGTTGGGCTAGAAATGGAGAGCAGTTCGTTACCTACAAAAATGGTCCTTACCATTTTTTTCGCAGCGCCAATATTTCTTGCAAAAAAAGCGTTCCAAAAATTCTCGATTTTCAGAGGCTGAAAATGTGGTTTTTTCTTATCAAATTCTGGCACCAAGGGTCTGTAAATACACCAGTCTCTTATTTTGCAACCAGTGAAAGCCCATTGCAGATGGCGCCACCTCATTTCTTCCCGTTTGCGAAATCATTACGGCGATGAACAAGGCTCCGGGAATGATTGGCCTCTTAACAACTTTTGAGCTCGGTACATGATTATTTATTTTTGGACTGTGCCCTCCAGGACCCTTAATAGACCCATATTGAATTTCCGGAAACGAGGCTGACAAATAGGAGTCAAAATTGCGAAAAAAAAGTTCTGCATGTGACGATATCTTCAAGTCTGGGTGTTTTGTCTTGAGCGGGTTAATCATTGTTGAAGAGGTTCTAATTTTTCCTCGTCATTGCCCTCGGCACCGTAGTGCAAAATTTTGCCAAATTTTCGCATTTTTTTTTTGCAATAATTTACAGTCACAGTTTTTGAAAAATAGAATTTTTTATTGAAAAATGTATAAGCATTAACCATATATGAAATGTGAAACAACTATTTTTAATCACCAACCGTTCACGCTTTCTCCCTCTTGTTCTATTACATATTCTGTTTGTTGCTCTTCTGACTCTTCTACCTCTACCCTTTCTTCTTCAGGTACTGTTGTATCTTCTTTTTCAATATCATTGTAATTACAACACGGTCCAGCATGACATGAACCACAAAAAACAGAGCATTTCAGCCCTGCTTTGATACATGAACAATTCTTGCTACAGTCTGACTTACACTGACAAGAGATCAATTTCAATAGATCCGGATGCGCTGGGTCTTTTGTCGTCTGGATCGGTGATAATACATCCCCTGCACGTTTCCACCCCCAATCTTCTGGCGGCAGTTCGTTCCCCATCCAATTCTGCACTTGTAAATACGCTCGATAAAAGTGGTGCCTTGCAGCTTCGTCAGTAGGGGGCAAGTTTGCAAGTTTAAACGGACTCTTTTTGTTGGTAAATCGCTCGAAAAGGTAGAATCTAACTTCCCCGAGAGATTCAATATTTTTTGGTGATTTATAAATTGAGAGGAGAACAAGTTTCCCGTTCAAAAATACAGTCTCTTGAGAGAGGTTAGGACTTTTAAAGGACTCAATGGCGTTTAGGAGGTCATTGTTCCCGTCATTGCAACTTTTCTCCAACCCTGTTACTATTGACGTTTTCCCTTTCATAAACAGGGCAGAGGTTGTATCACACCCAGAAATTGCATGTAAAAAGAGAATGTTTTTAAGTATGAAAGGACGATGATCCAGGCTTCTCGAAGAAAACCATTCCTGGGATTTGCTACCCTTTGCGACCTTCAGAAAATAAATTGTCTGATCTCTTGGCGTCAACGCTGTTAGCAACACAAGTATGTCTATATCCTCCGCCACTACTACTACTGGTAGGCCATTGGCGGAATACTTTTGCAGAGCCGTTTGTACTACCAGTGTATCCGCGTCGTCCACAGCTTGTGAGACAGAAATTTTATTTGCTTCCAAAGTCGATGTCAGATATTGGATGAACAAAATTTTATTGTCAGTGTTAGATAAAAACTTTTCCTGTATGTACGATACTATACATGGCCGCCGCGTGGTCGCGATGAATAAAAGTGTATAACAAATGAAGGAAGTTTGGAGGCAGAATTTATTCGTATGCACGTAATAAAATACTTGATATATATATTGATGAAAAGCTGGGAGTCTGATCTTTTATCTTGTACAACCCTTAGCCTCCAAAAATTCAACCCTGAGAAGAAAACAATGGTTAAAAAAAATCGTTGATTTTTCATTGAAGCGGGAATTTTCCCGATTTTCCAGAAAACCAAAAAACTTGGACAAAAATTAAACACGCCATCGAAAAGAGGACATTTTCAGCTTTCCAATGATGTGTATTGAACCCCGATATTGTCAATCATTATTTATTAATTTACGGTAGACCCGAGAATTTTGGAAAACTCCGAAAATGAAAGAAAAAACGTCACAAGAAAAACATGTTGTTTATAAGAATACACAAAAATTATTTATTAATTCTTTCTGGAATACATTCACAACCTACCAGAGCCCCATTATTCGGAAGGATTCGGTAAAAGAACTCTTAATTAAAAAAATATGAATGGATTGATAAGGAGGTTCAAATATCGAGGAAAAAAAAAGTTTGGCCAGTTTTTTCAATATTCCAGAAAAATAAGAAAATGGACAAAGTTACCCGATATTGAAGCTACAGATCCCTCCTTTCATATGAGCTTTGAATCATCAAAAAAGATTAATTTTTACCCAAGTTATGGGCTAATTTGCCCGCCCGCCCATGCCTACATTCACGGAGCGTGCTCTCTTAGATGCGGCGCAGCAGCTCGAAAAACATGCTACGGTTGGGGCTGGTTATCTCAAAAACGGTTAAACTTTTGATAAAAATGATAAGGATCATTTTCGTAGATAATAAACTGCTCTCCATTTCTAGCCCAACCCCGCTTCTCTAAGTGTCATATTTCGGGAGATATCGGCGAAAAACTGAATTTTCGGGATCATTGGCCATTTTCCAGCCGATCGGCACATTTCCCAGAGGACATATTTTCGGAGAGTAATCTACCCGTCAATACCTACAAGTTAAAAAAAAAAAAGTCCGTCAATAATGAGATGGGGAGGTTGGTACCTTCGTTTACTGGACTATTACCATATTTTGTTCCACAGAAAGTAGAATATTCATTAGTTATATCACAAGAGATGAATATTTTTTTAAATATACTTTGACATTTTTTTGCAAACTAGCCGTTAAGCTGCTCGAGACAAAAAATCTTTAAATATATCCCGCTATATTATTTTCGTATGCTCGCGTGGTATTCGATACGGTTATATAACGAATTATATAATTATTTTTGTTGACGTTTTCTTATTATAAACGCCAAACGTATTGTTACTATGACAAACTTTTTAAGATGGAAGTATGCGAAATACAAAAACGATTATACCACGTCGTCAAGGGTATAATCGCTTGGTATGGTCACTAAGTGAAAATTCCAACTGCTATTGGCTAAATTTATGATGAGTTGTATAATCGATTATTTTAGATGCTCTTGTGATATTAGGGGAGACCGGGTATGGTTGTCACAGTTTTTAGTTTCTAATTTTTCCCAAATTTATGAAAAAAGATATTAAAAAGTTAATTTTATAACTATTTATGTATCTGTACTTAAAATATTGTTGTTGATGGAAATGTCAAATTCTGATGCTTATTTAGTACATTCTCGTAGATTTTTAAATTTATTATAAATTACCATTTTTACTGAACACGATGACCTATACCGAAATATTACTAGCCCATATGCTAACATAGTAAACGTTCTCTGGACACTCACCATATGTATAAGTGCATGTGTGTGTGTGTGCGGCAAAAGGTAAACATGCCAGGTAGCAGCAGCGTATCTTGTAATGCGTGTATAATGGGGTCGGTTCTGTTTGAAGAACACTACAAATAATATCAAGATCGTCTTCAACAGCACCCTGTTTCCCATAGCGGTGGCTCTATCTCATCTCGAGACGAGTTATGCTCGGTTTGTCAACATCTAATTGCTTTTTGTTTAAGATTAAACATCGGAGGCAGCATTAATTATACTTAAGTAGTCACGGGAATCGATAATTAGATTTGGTGTAATTAAAACAGAAATTTTATTGGTAAATTATAGATAAAAAGTTTCGGGCTTGTTAGAATTTTAATTTTATTTTTTTATCAGATAGTAAGTGGTTCTTAAATAAAAATTTCTGATGATGGATAATCTATGATTATACAATTTTACAAAACTGTGGAGTTTTTCAAGGTTCGGATGTTTTTTGACAATAAATTGGTTTCAATATTAAGTTAATGTAAAATTGAATTTCTGAGATTCATAGCGGCTTTCTGGATAATAAAATCACTTCTCGTATTAAAATGTTTTTAATTTTTAGTCTAGAGTCATTTTCAAAAATTGAGAATAAAAAATAATAATAATTTACTTTAGAAACAGACCATAGAATAATTTCGCAAACATTTGTCAACTTCAATTATCTGTCAAATTTTTCATAATTTTTTTGACAAAGGGTACAAATTATAATTAACTTATTGGTTCGTAAATTAAGTTATCAATCATTGGAATATTAATTTTTAAAGGTAATTTTAATAATTCATAAATGCCTTGCATTACAATATGAAATATTACTAGTCGTAAAACATAATTATTTAATAATTTAATTATAATTAAGACAAAAAAGTTATTGCATGCAAACAAGTAGGAGATTGCTGGCTTCAAACCATTTTAGCTAACTACTGTCTACGAAATTTGATTTCATGATACTAGAAAATCGATTTATTGCTCTTTACAACTACAAAATAAAATTCAATTACTGAGAATCTAGGATTATTACACCAAGTAGTGGATAACTATATATGGCGATGGAAATCGACAATCTTAACCTCCAAGAAGACGCGCTCGATCTCTCAGTCCGCTGAATTTGAAGTTTAAAACTCGCCCCTTCTAGGTATACTTTTTCCAATCGTAGTTGAATATTTACAGGTTCAGCTCAATATATAAGATTATTTCAAAACAGTACATGGTATAATAACGAGTACCTAAAGGATGAAAACCGAAAGTTAAATAAATGTTACTTCCTCAGGGTACGGTACTGGGGCCACTACTGTTTACTCTATATATAAACAGTTTGCTTAACCTTAATTCTAAAGGAAATATTATAATCTTCGCAGATGACACTGTAATAACGTATACAGCTGCAAATTGGAATGAACTAAAAAGTATAATTCATGAAGACTTTAAATTAATAAGAAAGTGGTTTCAATTAAATAAATTAATTTTGAATATAGAAAAAACTAAATACTTAGCGTTCACATCTTATATAAACCAACAACCAAACGTAGGACCACTGTATATATGCAATCTGCAAATCCCAGAATCAACGTCTATTGCATATTTCGGTATTATTGTAGATCAACATCTCAAGTGGGACCTACAAATGTTACTAATAAAATTAGGGGACTACTTTTCAAGTTCAGATACTTACGTGACTATCTAGTTGAAAAACAAATTAAAACTTTATATTTCTCGCTGGTACAATCACACCTGATGTACGGCATTATTGGACGGGGTGGCGCAGCAGATTGTCACATGAAAAACTTAAATACAGTACAAAAATGGTTGATTAAAGTAATGCATTGGAAAAAAAAACTTACCCTAGTGATGAACTTTTTAATGAAACCGGTTTGTTAGACATGAGACAAATGTACTGCCAAAATATACTAATTAACACTTTCAAAAATAAAGTAAAAATTAATTTTCCGCAACATGACTATTGTACCAGAGATCAAAATGCATATTTAACAACTTCTCACAAAACCATTGGTCAGCGTTATCCCAGTTACTTTGCACCGAGATTGTATAATTTATTGCCTAACAATATCAAAAATATCTCAAATCAAAATAGATGTATTTTCAATAATTTAATTGATCTCAAGTATTTACAGTAATTCTGTCATTGTTCAACGTAGATATAAGCATTTTATTTAAAATTTCTTAATGTTATTACTTATTTAAACAAATTAATTTTACTTGTGTTTGTTTATTTTTAATTATTTATTTAGTGAATAAATTCTTTATATTAAAAATGTTCAACAAAACATATATTTAATTCCTGCACACAGGCATGACACATGCTTCAGCAGGTTTGTATGTTTGTACTTTCACATTGCGACCCCCACGTCGTATTAGAAAACACCACTCCCAGGTGCAGGGGCTTAATCTCAACAAAGTTTGGGGAAAACCGTGAAAGATCTGAATTAGGAAGGACATCCCTAATATATCTCCTCTTAACCAGCTAGATCATCGCCGGATTAGATGCCTCGGTGGTCTAGCGGTTAGGGCATCAGCACGGAATGCTGGAGACGTGGGTTCGATTCCCGCCTGAGGCAGAAATTTTTCGGTTTCTTTCTTCAGTAGTTTTCACCCCTGGTGTACAGGAATTTATTTCTGTATGCTCCCTTGGAATTATTATTAATATCAAAGCTAATAAGTATTTAAACCATTTCGTAACCGTTGCCAAAAGGTAGAAATAATCTGTAGGTAAGCTTTAAATATTTTATTTTTCACTAGTATATTATTTATTTATTTTACCTTGGATATGGTTGCTATAAATACACTCATAGGGCATAATGAGCGGGCGCTATGGCCATAACACTCGCTAATTCTACTAGGAGAGTCTGGGCAACATTCATCCCTCGGGCCAGAAGCCCACTGGCTGACTGTTACCCTCCGGGCGTTAGTTTCTATATGACGCACTTGGTGCATAAATAACTATATTAGACTTGCACTTGGTAAATGTTTTATATAAAAGTGAAAAAAGTAGTAGATATATAAATTATAGCAGTTCTTCAAGTGTGTAGAAATATATAATGTAGAAAAATAACGGCTTCCACAATTCAGTAGTTTCCAAAGATATACGTACATGACTTAATAATTTTACAATGCAATAAAACATTAAATAAATTTGTTTTTTGCGTACCAACATTAGTTGCATACAAGGCCAACTTCAAGAACTTATGTACTCCTTTATTAAGAAGATAATAAATAACTCCGACTAACAATGAACCGAGCTGAAATAAAAAACAAACCTCCAACGAAACAGCTGTTAAATGTCGAAACTCTCCCCATAAATAAATTTCGCGTTAGGCATTTTTTGGGCAGCCAGTTAGAGAAGTGTCGAAGCAACGAGGTACAACTAATTAAGTGGAGCCTCCCGCAAGGGCCGCTTAATAAAATGCAAATGGCCGTCCGACACTTGTCCGAATGATAATTCGAATATAATTGTCAGACGGTGGTGAGTTATCGACGGCCGCGGGGGTTCCAAAACCTACTTCGCCCTCCTGCCAGTTTCCACTTAATCGTCTGTCGAGGTTGCGTTAGGAACGTACCACAGTTATTCGTAATGTAAACAGTATGAAAAAGCAAAAGCCGATTCAAATTAAATACAAAACCTTTTTTCTGATTAAAATATAGCTATGACTTTATAATTATCAATTTGGATCTTGTACCAAAGGCAAAGGACTATGAAGAGCGGATTTACAATTCAATTTTATGTATCGAAAGGAGGGTGTATGTCGCTCAGTGTGCTCAATAACAGTAAAGGATGTTTGAACTTAGTTGCTAATAACGAAAATTACTATACGCTAACCCAGCAACGCTCAAAGCGACATCATGCGGCACAGCCCGTAAGTTATCAGTATTGTGTAATGATAGGTGACATATGTAATAGATAGAAAAAGTGTTACTTTTTCGGACGATTATGGAGTTTGCCGGTTGACATTGTAATATAACCTACAAATGTCACTTGGTTTTTTTAAACACATACATAAACAGTCATGTTATTCCGATAATAAAATACACCAAATATTATTGAACACAACTATTAATTTAATACTAAAAGAAAAAGGTAAGACACAAGGACGAAAAAAGTCCTAGGACAGAAAAGTTCTTCTTTTTGTTATTGTGTACTGTATCGAATTTGACGTTTTTTGACATATTCGAATGAAAATTAATGAACGAGCTTCAATTAAAGGTATCGGACGAAGGTGCTAAGTGCCGGAAAGCCCAAATAAACAAGAGATCAATCGCGACATTAAATTTGACTCTTTTCCAAATCGTGCTTGAGAAGTCTACACTGAAAAAATATTTGTACGTAAAATCAATGATGTATCGTCGTCAATTTTTTGGACATTAATTCTATGATTCGGTGATTGGGACAATGATTTCAAGTCATAAAACAACGAACTAGTGCATTAAAACAATAACCGAAAAATCGTTAAATCAACAAACGCAAAACATCAAAAACTAATTAACTGTATCCTTAATATAATGTAAATATTAATCAAATCAATGTTTTGCGATTATAAACCTATGTACCTACAAACTTTAAAAATTAATTAACGGTTTTCATTGTTTTGATGAACAGTAAACGTTAAATCTATGAATGCCACCATTGACTGCTTAAAAACGCGCCAAATTAATGCTACGTAATCGTAAATCAATGTCTGCGAACATTAATATTATGAATCTTTAACACTTCGCGCCGGACCCATCCCAAAGCACATATAAGTGCAACCACTTGCAGAGATTAGGTGTTTGGATATCGATATAGTATATAGTTTATGTTTTGTGGATAGTGAACTAATAATTGTGCCAAATTAGTGAACTGGACATCGACAAAGGAAGGAAGGTACATTCTGGACTTGAATATTGTTAGTTAATAAAATCTGTAAAAGTGCTGTTTATTTTAGACGTCGCCATTTCGAAATGATTTTGGTAAGAAATATTAATTGTAAATTAGGATAGGAAGGAGCACTCATGTAATGTATCCTCTAAGGCAATACCAAGAATTTGCTTGGTATTTAAAAATCGTAACTGACTATTTTCAATTAGTTTCAGAGCAGGATGCGGATACTTGTGTTACAGCATTGAAATTTGAAAATTTGTCGCCCGAAGAATTTGACAGTTATTGGAAGGCTTGTGTCCACTTTAGGTTGAACGATATTAAGACGATGGAAAGTAGCGCGGAGATTTTAAAAAAATGGCCGTTCTATAAGAAACCCTGGGGATACCGCCTGGTAAATATTTTTTGGCATACATTATACACTCAAATTCTATGCCTAACATGTTAAATAGAAAATTGCTGTTTTTTTAACTTAAATATTTTTTTAGATTGATATGGATTATAACGTCGCCTTTGAAAATGGGGATTCCTTCTTACAAAATTTTGAAAGATGTTTTCCACAAATGATGTCATTTTTGCAGAAAGAGGGGCATATTAAAGATAAAGCTGCTAGAGCACTGTTAGATGACGCCTCTAATGAAACGTGCGATGAAAGTATGTTCAAATTATAATATGCCAAAAAGTAGCATAATAATTTTGTATTTTTTTAGATGGAAGATATGCTTCATTTTTATTGGCCATTCACGGGTATTTGGTTCCATCGGCCAAATTTTGTTCAAAAAATGCTGCTGGAAAGACGACACACATAAAATGTACTATAAAGGATTCCCAGGAATCGTTTTTATTTTATGCAAAAACGCAACAAGAGTTAGAAGAGCACATTGTGCATAGAAAATCACAAAGATCTGCAATTCAACCATTTATTTTATGTTTGGGAGACGACATTACTAAACTTTCCAATATATGTGTGTAGTTCGACGAAATTCGTTTTAAATTTTTCCATCTACTTAAAGCAGTCGATATTTGTTTTAAAATTATTTATTTATTTAATTTAGACTTTCCACAACAGAGTAAAATGTTTTGGAACTTTTTGGAAAAGTGTTTTTTTAAACACGATGTGCCAATTGAAAGCCCTAGGGTGCAAATGCTTTATGATACAATAACAGATCAATAAAAAATAACTACCTAATACTTTTTTTATTATCCTCTTCCTGGTGGTTGAATCTTGATTGTTCATATGAAATTCGAAAATCTCGGTTTTGGGAACATGCGGCACTTCAAATCAGTGGACAGAGACCATAATTTTGAGCCAATGATTGGTAGGTAGGTGTTTAGATTTTTTTTTAGAAATAAGTATCGTTTTGTTTTAATATTTTTGATAAAGAAATTACCAGTATATCTAATTTAGTCTGATAAATAAAACTTCGTCGTTAATAATATTAATAACTGGTGATTATGAATCTATGTTCACTATTTATTGTTTTAATGTACTGGTGTTATACAGAGTGTTTCCAAATGACACTTACAACGTCTGGCTGTAGGTACCTCTCGTAAAATTGGACAAAATGATATAAGGAATGAGGGGTCCAACTCGATTACTTTTCTAAATACATGGCGTTAAAGTTAAAAAAAATGTTTTTATTTAAAAACTTTAAATCGGATTAATATATTAATTTGAAATTTAGCAGGTCGTTTGTAAAAAGACATATTTTAGTAAAAAATCATGTTTCATATCTAGATCCAGTGGTGTGCAGTTAGAAGAGTATGTCCCCTTTTCCCAACCATTTTCTACGCCCATGGTATTTGAAGCTATTTTTATTTTTTTTTTATTGCTTAACAGTTTTCACGTAAAAAACGGATAACCTTTACATACCGAAAATCTTGTGGTTTTTAAGATATTTAATGTTTTTATGAAGTCTGCTTTTATTAATGAAATAACCAACAATATTTTTCTTGAATTTCCTTAATAATTTTTTCTTATTTTTTATAAACACTAGACACTAGAAACAAGTCTAGTGGTTATAAAAATTAAGAAATCCAAGAAAAATATTGTTGGTTATTTCATTAATAAAAGATCTTACAGACTTCATAAAAACATTAAATATCTTAAAAACCACAAGATTTTCAATATGTAAAGATTATTCGTTTTTTACGTGAAAACTGTTCAGCAATACAAAAAAAAATAAAAATAGCTTCAAATACCATGGGCGTAGAAAATGGTTGGGAAAAGGAGACATACTCTTCTAACTGCACACCACTGGATCTAGATATAAAACATGATTTTTTACTAAAATATGTCTTTTTACATTTAAAAACGACCTGCTAAATTTCAAATTAATATATTAATCCGATTTAAAGTTTTTAAATAAAAACATTTTTTTTTCAACTTTAACGCCATGTATTTAGAAAAGTAATCGAGTTGGACCCTTCATTCCTTATATCATTTTGTCCAATTTTACAAGAGGTATCTACAGCCAAACGTGGTAAGTGTCATTTGGAAACACCCTGTAGATTAATGAATAACCGATGATCGTAGACCCATGCTTTTCATTTATTGTTTTAATGTACAGAGATCATAAATATTAATGTCCATCGTTCGTAACATTGATAACCGGCTATCATTGATTTTACGTACAAAAATCGTAACTTAAGGATTAAGAAAATTTACGTACGAACGGTTATTGTATTAATGGTTGCTGTCATCGGCTGAAAATTAATGTTTACGTACATTGATTTGATGTACTTTTTTATAAATTACACGTACTTTTTTCGTTCAGTGTAGGCTTAATTTTCAAATAATTATACTGTTTGTTTAACTAAAGTTCCTTTAGAGCAGCGCTCGTGTCGAGCGAAATCAAATTGGGCTGGCGTATATTCTGTTTCTTTCAAAATTACTTATATTATATTTTCTTTTATACAGTGCGTTCATAAAGTATTAAATATCCAATAGCTCAAGTTACGTATTGACCTTTGCAAAAATCCTGAGGCAGGTCGATTTTTATTTCAAAATGTGGATATTTCGACTTTATCGCCAAATATCTGAAATCATACCTGTCGAAGTAGTAACCTTACCTTTATTTTTTTAAATGGTTTTTATTTTTATTTTCCACCGTGTCAAAATTATTAAAACGAAATAAATATCATGATGATCCCACATTCATTAAAAATGCAATTTTCCTTTCTCGATAACAGAGTACCACACTCAGTATCTACAACAATATTATATGAGCCACAATTGTGTCATTGCAACAGATCTGTATTTCCTTAATAAAAACGAAGCAACGATAGGTATTTATCAAGATCCTCTTCGTTTTAGGAATTATTTATGGTTAGAGCAATATAGAGCCTTATACCTCATTATACAGTTATTGTTCGTTAATTTTTGGATGACGTTATTTCTGGAATTACTTTTATAAATTTTGGCAACACTTGTACTGTTATGAATGAATTAAGAGATACCTACTGTCACGTGATCAAAATTGGTGTCTACAGATAAAAGACACATCTTCAAGCATATATGCCAACTATAAATGAGTTTATATGCAGAATCGCAAACAATCTTTAACTCTTATATGACTGATAAAACGTTTGGATCCTTACATAAGAGGCTCCATTCGGTTTAATAAATGAGTGATGCACTTAACATCAAATAACTGATCTAGCACGAACAACAGTTTCGGGTCCGTGAGGCTGGAAAGTCGGAGAACACCCGTTTCCCAAACTCCGATAACACTAACTAGGACCATTTGCCCTGAGACTGTCAAAACAGTAAACTAAGAAGACAACTACAAACCTTTCTTTGTCTTAATTGTGAAGGGTCGAAACAATAGTAATTGAATAACCACTAGAGCTCCAAATTCATTTCAAGTATCGTACTCCTAGTAACAAATAAACAATTGTGAAAAGCCCAAAAGGGCAAAACAATGCCAAGATCTGTGAGCAACTAGTTTATTTCACTTGTATTATACCTATAAATCAAAAATTTAAAGAATTTTAAAAATGAAATGGGTTTGTTGTCTATGTGACTATTGAAGTCCCCTTTCACACAAGGCTTCCATTTTGTTGTAAACGTTGAAAAACCAAAACTATACCCAGATGTTTTGCCTAAAAAATAGCTCAGTTATGTAAAGTTGCATTATTTTAAAGCCTATTAAGTATACAGACAAAAACAAATTACTAATTCCAATAATAGAGACAGAAATTTTACAAAATATATTGTTATGATATAAAAGTGACACAGGGCATAACCTAAAATTGGTGTTGAAGTGTCAAAATTTTAAATGTTATAAAACCGTGTTGTCATTTGTGAAGGAATTAAAAAAGTATTGAATTAAATAATTTAGAAACTAAATAATAAAATTTTTGATTGATCATTATCTAATTTGATTTTTAAAAATTTGATGGGGGTTTAAAAAAAAGAGTTTTGTTGGAAGATAGAGGAGGAAAGAAATTTTCTTTTAAGAAAGAAATTTAACTGTATATAAATGAAGGTCTACCAAGAATTTTATAAATTATAAATGCAATAAACCTTAGCAGTTAACAATTTTGAAATATCTAATTTGATTGAAGCTAAAGATAGGTGCCGGTTGCTAGAATTTAACAGAAGTCTGTTATGGGGTGGAGGAGTGGTAATGGACCTGTAAAGTGGTAATACAATAATAACTGTAAGAACTGTTAAAAAATTCACCAAGTGTAAAGTATTTGAACTTTTAATTGTGTTTATGTTTAACTTACTTGATGGTCTGTAGAATAATTGTAGTTTCAGTTTCGTTAACATTTTTTATTAACTATTAGCATACGAAACATTCAATATAGGTCAAGTAAGATATTTTCGGACGAGTTCATTTCCTGCTAATATGAATAACATAAAGAATGTTGTTGGCAGCAAATTAGTTTTTTGAATTTTAAGAATTAGTAGAATGTGAGTGAATATTAATATTTATTTTGTGTTAATAATAATTAATAAATAAATCAGCTGTAATTAATTGTGTAGAGTTCTTTGTATTGGTATCTGTCACTCATTTCAAATAGTTAATCATTTTGAATAAAAATAACAGAAAGTTGATTAAGAGGGTAATTAAAAAAAATAAATTGACAATTAAAATAATAAATTAAAAAATCCATAGCCAATTGAATAGTTTATGAGCAAAATTATTATTATTTGTATCCTGGTTGATTCTTACAGCATACAGATATAAAACTAACCCTGAGAATAAATTAAATTAAAAAATGATAAAAAAATATAAATTAAAATTGCGCTCAAAATTTAAAGTAAAAATAAATAAAACTAAAATCTCATATTTCGAAATAATATTATTAAGTAAATGTAAAATGCAATTATAGGACTATCGCCAGTCCAACTAAGTTAACAAATCTTTTTTTTACTCACTCACTTCGTTCGTGCGCTCAACTTCGCTCTCGTAGGCAATCTACAACTTTGCGCACTCGTTGCACAATATAATATAGGATAAATGTAATATTTAAATTGGGGTTAGCCATATGTGAGTAGTAGGTACTGAGGTTAGGAAGAAAACAAAGCTCCTTTATTTCTCACAAGTTATCTTTATTAAGCGCCGGTTTCGACGATTAAACCATCGTCATCATCAGGCCCTATGTGGAAAAATTATGGAGTTAAAAAAGTCACAATGACAGTTGGTTAAGGAATTTATTTTAAATTAATTTATTTTAATTTTAATTTTAAGTAAAACTCATCATAACTTTTTCACGTAGGAAAAACTGCAGGAAAACACCAAGAACATTTCAACACAATAGATTAAAATACAATTCTATGTTTGTAAAAACAAGGAAGAACTTATTTTACATTTACAAACAAATTAAAACATTAAAACTAACGAAAAGAGACAATTTTTGAACGGTAGCTGATTAAACAATGAAAGAATTTTATCAACAAGTGAATGAAGTGAAAACAAAGTTTAAAATTAAAAGTGTTGGTTTAATTTGGTAAGACTGTAAATTAGGAATAAAGTAATCTGTAATGAGAATTATATAGGTCCATGTATGGTTTGTAGAATATGAAGTAGATGGCGTTAACAAACAAAATTATTTAAATATTAGATTTTTCAAATTAAAAATTAAGTAAGTATATGTTAACAAATTAAATTGGAAACACTGAATATGAAAATTTATACTAAAAATTGTGTTTGGTCAAGGTTAGACAATAAAAAGAAAAAACAATTTTAGGAAAGAAAAGGACAGAAAAAAAGGAAAGAAATAAAAAATCAAGTCTCAATCTGAAAATAATTGGAGTGGGGGTTCACTAATAAATAGCATGAAAAGAAGAAATGCTGTTCCTTTTTAAAGTACGATACGATGGAGGAAAGACGTTATTTGACGTAAGAAGAAAGTCAGTTATAAAAAATAGGAAATTTTAAAGGGTAAGTAAGATGTGATTGATAAAAAATTAAAGAAAATTAAATTGACCGAATGAGAAAATATTAAATGAGTGCTGAGAAAGTAGGGGTACTCGTGAAGTTTATTTGAGCATTGAGAGGGCACGTCGGATTGAGTTTAATTTTTTTTTAAATTTCTAGGTTTTCGAAGTTATCAAGAAGAAATCTATTACTCACTGAATGTAGGACTCTGAAACCAGTAATATACTCTTTTTTAACTCCATAATTTTTCCACATCGTTGAAACCGGTCGCTTAATAAAAATAACTTGTGAGAAATAAAGGACCTTTGTTTTCTTCCTAACCTCAATGTAATATTTATATGAGTTGTCGATATACGTTGCAAGATCAGGTATTTGTTCCCATCAGTTCCGATAAATTTTGCAATAATTTAATATTATATTTAATCGAGTCTTAACAAATGCCCATTACAAATAATATTTCTTATTTGCTGAAAGTAATATTTTTAAATGATACACGTAGAATCCTATTTTTTCATATGGTTCGATATTTAGAATTTGATTGCTTAATACTCGATAGTCGGAAGAACTTTTTCCTGAAATTTACTAAAAGAGCAAATAAATCGGCGATAAGCGATAACCTCAACCTACTATTTCTTAATATATCTTTCATGAACAAAATATGAGCGAAAATTTTAATTATTGTTAATGAAATAATTTATTTTTAAAAGTAAAACTTCAAAAATCAATGTCGGTACCACATATAACCAAAAAGGTTTACAAAAAGGGGAAATTTTTAAACAAAGGCGACTAGTTTCGGCTATTAGCCATCATCAGGACTACAAATAATTACAAGAAAATAGTAACACGATTACAATGACATTTTTACTACTTACCCTGGGGTAACAAAATTGAAAAATGATGATTATTAAACGTAAAAGACAACATTAAAACATTATTTTAAAAAATTTTTTATATCTGACCATCAAGTTAAAAACCTTGAGGGGGAGAGAATGCCCAAATACGCAAACACTGAAAAAACTGGAGCTAACGGTAATGGGCGCTAGTCCAGAGTCATTACGTATTCTAACACCCCTCCACCCCAATGATTTCAACCATGAGGGGATCAACTTGAATTTATAATTACAACAAAAACGAAAACCTCCACGTTCTAAAAGCAATGTAGAACGTGTAGGTGAACCCTCCATACAAACCGGAGGGTTCATCAGAATCAAAAAATAGCAAAAAGCACCAAAGGTAAAATACATCAAGAAGCGGTTTACAAAATGGCGAATGAATAAGCTTGAGCATTAGTAACACATTGAATGAAATTGCAAAATTTTTTAAAAAGAAGAAACTAATTTAACAAAGTTCCAAAGTTAAGTGAATAAAAGAATATAAATGAGATTGGGTACAGGACCATTCAAACACGCAGAAAGAAGAAAAGAAAGAAGAATTGACATATTGTAACAAATGACAAAATAAAAATCTATACGGTAGCATTTAATATAAGTCAATGAAAATGTCAGAAAGAAAAAGGTAATTGTCTTTGGGATGCAGTTGCTCGTTCAAACAATTATAATTAACATTGTTTAGATGTGAGTTAATTTCAAACATCTCTAAAAGGTTAAGTCTAAAGCTTTTCGGGCATTTATGGAGGAGTTTTACATTAGAAGGAGAACAAGAATGATGTGAAGAAAGGATCTGGTTGGCAAACGAAGAAGAAGTATTGGTAATATCTGTATCTAGGTGTTTCTCAATGATTTTAAAGTGTTCTTTAATTCTAGTCTCTATTCTTCTTCCTGATTGACCAACATAAACTGAATTATTTTTAATTAAATTCTCGATTCACTGCCTGGTTGAAAATTTCCACGCATTGGACACTGTCGTAATTTAATAAACATGCTTTTCTATTTGTTGTCAGTTATGCTTATAATCAAAATTGTTCAGCTTAATATTGTCTGCAATAAATAAAAAAACTCAATTTTTTATTATTAATTTTATAAAACACATTTATCTTCAGATAATAGTTTAATGGCAAGGTCCATACTTTTTTCTGACAAGGCAACGTTCACTTCTAATGGGGTAGTCAGCTCACAGCACTGTCGCATTGTTAATATTATTTTAAAACAAATGTACGTTGTGAAATGTTTTAAAATAAACTAGTTGTTCCTGTTTTCTTTTGACATATTATGAATGCACAACGTTACTTAAAATTTCTAAACACTCGATTGGTTGGTTTTCTTAATGAGCTATTCAGGCACGAAAGACAACAAATAAGGTACCAACACGATGCAGCATCATGTCAGAGTAAGAGAAATCTTCGATAATTTATCATGCAAATTTTTAACTAGAATTATTTTGATGGACATACTTGAAGCAAAAGTTTTACCTTAAAAAAACCTTTGAAAATGTTTATCATTTGGAGAGAACAATTAGGGAAACGTGACGGTGTAATTCTGACTGTTATAAGAAATGTAATTGAACGAATTTTCTAAAAGAACAACTACCTGCTAGGAAAGGGTAGGTGGATATGTTAATGCACATGTGCAGAAAGGAAAAAGTTAATCCGTATTTTTCTTTCTCATACATCTAATGTGTTATGTTAGACTTTAAAAAAAATGATTTTAATTAGGCAGTTATTATTGATAATTTTTCCAAAAAGGAGTAAATGCATTTAAATCTGTCTTGATTAAGAACAACTATCCAAGTAAATTTATAAATCGAGAACTTTACCGAGACATCAAAAATAAGGATCAAAATTTAAATCCCCCAATAATTCATTCAAATATAGTAAAAATCCCTTATATTCCAAAATTATCCGATAAAATTAGAAGGATTGGCAATAAATTTAATTTAAAAACAGTTTTTCAAACTAATAATACATTAAAATCTTTAATAGTAAACCTTTTAATGAAATTCAAAACACAAAAAATTGTATTTACAAAATTCCATGCGAATGTAATAAATTTTATATAGGAGAAACATCTAGACCTTTTCATATTAGACTTAATAAACACCAATTATACATTAAAAATAAACAATTCGAAAAATCAAAAATATGTGAACATGCATGGGATTTTGGTCATAAAATACAATGGAATTCTTCAACTAGAGTATTAAAAGAACCTAATAATTATAACCGCAAAGTTAAAGAAGCAGCACTGAAATGCGTTTCTAATTGTTCGGTCGATATTTCAAAAATTTGGGTACCTATTTTACAAAAAGAGTTAATTGCAAAAAGGATACCCTCTATATCGGGATAGTATCATAAGTTTTTTATCTGGTTTTTTCTTATGATAATATTATTAAGAAAACTTCATTTATGACAAAGTATAAATTCTCTTATAATATGCAAATGCGCTATCCTTTCAAAATTCGTTCACAGAAACGTCACAAAAATATGATTGAAACAGATTTTGACATCTTCAATTTCAAAATCTTTTTCTACGTGTCCTATGTTGATGTCATATTTTTGTAAGATTATCAAGTGTTCTGTTTCTTTAGTAAATTTTTATCATATATTTTGTTATGTCATTGTGATAAAGACTTCCGATTAAGGAAATCGAAACGTCAAATTAAAACTTTTTCAAAAAAATAAGTGGTTTTATTCCATATGAAGAGAGAGATTAAATGTATTTGTTTTAATTTATCTTATACAATAAATTTTCTACCAAATGCTAAATGATTTAGTTTTTTTTTTCTCTAAATTTATTAATTAGTTATGAGAAGGCCATGAATCTAAATTTGGACATAATTTTTAAATCCTATTAACATTTTCAAATGACATTTTGTTCCGTATATGAATGTAAAAGTACTTTACTCTTCACTATAAATCAGCATTGTTGATTTTCCATCTATATCATCTATATCATATATATCATTTATAAGCGATGCACAACATTTATGAGGAATAATTGTTTTTCGTAAAATTAGTAATAAAAAATATCTTATTTGCTGCCAACTTTTTTAATAACACTGTATAACACTCCCATTTTGGTTTAAAAAGTCAAATTATCATCGACACTTAGAGTATGTTCCAATCAATTTTCTCACTGTTTGTTTAAGTAATATTTTGCCTTTGATATTCGGTATTAAGTAGATATTTACTCGCCAAATCAAGTGGTTTACTATACGTAGACAGAGATTTTTTTTATTTTTGGCAAACAGTTTTGATTTATGTATGTATGTGGTAGTATTAGTATTAGTGCATTCTGTGAGTCGGAAAAATATACAAATATTTTAAGCAGTAACCAAACCACCTCTCTTCACCGTTTTCGAGGATGTTGAACACGATGGCGGTAGTTAAAATTCTTTTGGAACCCCCCAGACGACCAAAAGCCACCCCCAAAATGGGGGGAATCGCGAATTCCGCATCTTCCATCGGTAAAATATTCCCTAACCCCCCTTTTCGAGGATGCTGAACACGATCGCGGTATCCAAAATTATTTTCGACTTGACCCCACTCCTCGAATAGCAAAAAAACACCCCCAAAATGGGGGAATCGTGTATTCCGCGTTTACCAGCGGCAAAATACGAAGATGCTGAATACGATGGCGTTATATAAAATTATTTTTGACTTGACCCAACCCCTCAAACGGCCAAAAACCACCCACAAAATGGGGGAATGGTGGACACCGGCAAAATTTATATTCGATTTCGAGGATGCTTAACGCGATGGCGGTATCCACAATTAGCTTCGATTTAACTCAACCCCTCAAACGGCCAAAAACCACCCCCAAAACAGGTGAATCGCTGATTCCGCGTATTCTACCGGCAAAATATATCTTCCCCCTCGATTTCATTCAAAATTATTTTCGGCTTAGTCCCATCCCCCAAACGGCCTCTACAGGGTGAAACATTTTTTTTGTTGTATACAAGAAAACCTGCGATTCCCCCATTTTGGGGGTGATTCTTGGACGATTGAGGGATGTGGCCAAGTCGGTGTACAGATGTAACATCACCATTGTGCTCAGCATTCTCAAAAACGAGAGGTGACGCGGTTTTCCTTGTTTACAGCAAAAAAAAAATTCACCGTGTAGAGAGTGATTTTCGGCCGTTTGGGGGTGGGACTCGTGTTCAGCATCTTCGAAAATGAGGGGGAAAATAAATTTTGCCTGTGGAAGACGCGGAATCCATGAATCTCCCATATTGGGGGCGGTTTTTGGCCGTTTGAGGGGTGGGGTCAAGTTTAGATAACTCCATTCTATTCAGCATATTCGAAAAAGGTGGGTAGGCAATATTTTACCGATGGAGTATGCGGAATACGCGATTAACCCCATTTTGGGGGTGGTTTTTGGCCAAATTTAACCACCACCATCGTGTTCAGCATCCTCGAAAACAATTGGAGAGGTGGTTTGGTTGCTGCTTAAAATATTTGTGTTTTTCGAGGTTTTTTCCGACTCTCAGAATGCACTATATGTAGGTACAACATTTTAATAATTTCCGTGCTGCAATTAAAAAAGAAAATAAAATAATATGCAACAAAATAATATTAATTTATGTTGTACTCGTATTCTTAACCATGATTTTCTTCTTTAAAATATGCTTGTTTTTGTATGTGAAGAACATTACTGCCAATACAATTTCTCTTCTAATGGAAATAAAACCACTTATTTTAAAGAAAAGAAAATCGTTTTCATTAGAATCTTTAGAAGAGAAATTGTATTACCAGAAAACCACTATGAACTACAGAAATGAATTACTGCCAATCACATCCCCAACAAGTCATTCGTAAGTTTCAAATATTCCGTGCCCAAGGATGAAGTGAGATAGATATATAAAAGTCCAGAACATGGAAACGAATTTATGCTTCGATGCATGGGCGCACCGTTACAGAGCGAAATGGGATGTGACACAATATATTTATTTTTTTTAACAATTTTAATTTTACCGGTTACATAGGAAATTTAAAATACTAATGAAAATATAATTATTTAATCAAATTAATTGTAAAAAAATTTAGGATCAGTTATTTTGCTAGTCCGCTCTGAACACCTAGTGTTCGTCAATACAGGATCAAGGGAAAATTCATCATTTCCTTGCAAATGTGTCGATGTTGTTTTTATCAGGCTATACATTCATAATCCACGAAGCAGGCGAGAAGGCATTCACAGTGAAACGACATACAAATCGAATCAAATAAGTAATTAGTTAAAACTACAATTACAGAACACAAAAATTTTCAATAAAAGTTAAGATTCATGGGAAATCACTAGAGTTTAAGCAGTCGGTATTAAGGAAATAAGGAAATGTTTTTGATTGCTTAAAATATTCAACATACTCTCAAAAGATTGGTTTGACCTTTTACATTACATAAATTTTTGCCATAATGTTTAAACAATATTACTGGAAGTACCTTATATTTTAAGTGAAAAATGTTTGTATTCTAGTAAAGCTTCGCAAAAATATTTTTAAATCGTATAGCCTAAATTTATTAAAAAACAAATAAACATAGGTATATTACCTCGATATTGGTTTTGCATCTGTTTTCAAATATTTCCTTCCACTCGGTTTATATTCAAAGTCATTATCACGGAAATGAAAAACAAATATAATAATTTGTAGGTATGAACTTCACTGCCTCAAATCTTCTCCTTTCAACATTTGCAGGAATCCTAAGTCATGTCTTCGTATAACTGTTTAAATGAAAAATATTACCTACTTAGGTAGTTTGACAGAAAAACAAAATGTATGAAACTTACATAATTATAAGTCGTCGCAATAAGTTAAAACAATCCTTTATGCATTATTAAAGAATTTGTACAGTCGATAAAATACTAAATTCTACGCCCCTGAACTATGTTTATAACCTTAAATATAACTTACCGATGAAATGATAAATCGGGATTTAAATAATCCAGTTTGCGGCATACCACACGTTGTTGAACCATATTTTTCTATTCAATCAATTTAAACCAATAAATCAATATGAAAAAGAAAATTTTAATCTAGCACGATATAAAACACATTAGTAAACAAACACCAATGTACTGAATATGGCCGACACAAATATACTAGTACCATTCTAATGGTTTCGCTTCATTCATAAACAACAATGTTTGATAGCGCTTCGTTGCCGCTTCTATCAAATTTTCGTAGAAATGGTTGAAACTTAAATCATTGTAAAGTATCTTTGTCAATATTTATCTAGCAATATAATTTGTTGTGTTATTAGTTTCGAAAATTAGTGTTAACGTAGATGTACAATTATTTTAGCGAAACAAAATATCTCATTTTCCAAGATAATTTTTAAATAGATTTAGGATTTTGGTAATGACGGAAAAAAATATGATAACTTTGACAACATTGAAACTGATAATATAAATTCAATAACACAGCGTTTAGACTGTTACGTGTTGTTGTCCCCAGCCGAAATGTCAACAAACTCGATCTTATTGTTCTAAATCTATGCTGCCAATGTAATAAATAATTAGTCGAGAATAACAACACTATCAACATAATATGATTATTTTATTTTAGCAAGGTTAAGTTTGCTTCTTATTAGCAGACTGAATAGCACCATAAAATTTCTTTTAGGTCAAATCACGCGCTCCTTTTTAAAAAATTTTGTTGAATTAAATCTTTCGAGCTTTATGTGGGGGGCTTTAAGAAAAACTGTTTCAGAAACATTTATAATAATGTGACCTATACCAGGTGTGATTCCCCACTCGACCATTCACTGTTGGGTTCTAATTAACAGTGCTGTTCCTAAAGTGGCGCTGGGAAACAGTAACAAAGCCTACACAGAACACGCGGCTAATGACCATAGTAGTTGATGCCGTTGACAAAGAAGTAAAAAAAAATAACGTGACTTTTTAATGAAAAACGGGGGCAAAATGGGTATACAGAGTGTCCCGTGAACCTTGTACAATATTGGAACTGGTGATAGACCAGGTCATGACTGTTCAGAATATCAGAATTTCACCTTAATAAAAATATCACCGTTTTCGAGATAATGAGCATTTTTTGAATTTCTGGAAAAATCGGATTTTTGAGTGCCAGGTCCACAAATTAAGACTCATTTAAATATCTTTGCTGCTGAATATTATTGATGAGTGATGCTTTCAGAGATACTGAACAGTTTTTGTGGTTAAAAATGTGGTTAAAATGCTGGGTTTGAATCTCACTAATTTTTATTAACAAAAGTTTGACATTACTTTCTGAATAATACATAACCACGTGGAGGTGGACATTCATTACAAAAGATTTCCCATTTCGTCCAGACTTTACCATGGTATAAAACATACTATAATTATTTTTGAAAGTTGTATTTCGATTATATTAGAGTGTGGTGTTATTTTGAGCAAAAATCAATATTTACGACTTTGTCGATAATGTGTTTTATTTTTATCATATCAAGATGAAATAATGAAATAATTATAAATAATAACGAAAGCATTCAATGAGTTGTAAAAAAGTAAATACTAATTCAACGTTTTCTTTAATAAACATACATTATAAACAACAATAACGACCATTCGATATCGCACTGAATACAATTATAATAAATGTTCGAATTATTTCCCATCCGCTCGTATGCAGAGACGACATCTTTTCAAGAATGACCTTTTTAAACGCGTTATAGCCCCCAAATCAGCTATTCTCTGAGCGGCACTGTGAATACGCCGTCTCAATTGGTCCACGTCATGTATAAGTGTAGCATAAATTATTTCTTTCAAATAGCCCTAGTAGAAAAAATCCAATGGATTTAAGTCGGGTTATCTGGACGGCCACAGGATTGGGCCACGTCGTCGTGAAATAAATACTGCCGGATGAAACAAAATGAGTAGGTACCGATAATTTTTATCTTCAATACACAATAAAAACAAAAAGAAGAAAAAAGTCTGGTACAGGACAAAAAATCCAATACAAACATGTTTAGCAATCTATATCTGTCGATCTCTGAAACTTCGTTGGTATCTCCCCCGCACAAGCTGCAGAGCTTCTGGGGTTCACTCGTAAGGGGGTGAATTGAGGGGCGTATATTATTATTTTCTGGATGTTGAACACTTGCGACTGTTATCACAAGAATTTGTGTATAGCCTAGAATAACACCACACTCTAATATAATCGAAATACCACTCCAAAATAATTATAGTATCTTTTATACCATGGTAGAGTCTGGACAAAATGGGCAATCTTTTGTAATGAATGTCCACCTCCACGTGATTATGCATTATTCAGAAAATAATGTCAAACTTTTGTTAATAAAAATTAGTGTAACGAATGTTAACTGCACTAAAATAATTTCAATATTACAGAAATTAAGTCTCCAAATAAAACCAAATGATTTGTTTGTCTAGGAAATTACAAAAGTTAACCTAACTAATTCGTTTAAAAAACATAAATTTGAATTTTGAAACAAAATTGTTTTACTTAATTTGTAACTGATGTTTTTATCAAGTTCAAATTAAAATAGATTATTGTGAACCTACTTTCAACCAAACACTGTTTTAAGTCCCTTTTCCCCAATGGGAACCAATATTTTAACTTATAAATGTCATTCACCTTGATCGTTTCTTCGAGGAGACCATGAAAATTAAAAAAAAAACAATTTCGGTCTATAGTTCGAGACGCTATTATAATTGTGCGTCACAACAACTTAAATTATTTTCATTTTTTCAACATTTCCTGTTCTATTAAGACCAATCCCATCCCCTAAGTTTAAATTATTATATGGTAGCCCGAAGAGGTGCGAGTATCTATTGCATACCCCCACGCACAAGACCGCCTGTTGTCTACCGTCCATGCCCACACCCATATCTTCTTTATTTCGAACGGACGAGAATTTCCACTTTATTTCAAATGTCCTCATAAAAAACAACAAAATTCTAGGTATATGTATACTTATATGTATGTAGAAACAGAAAATATAAGAAAGAGAAGTTTACTAAAATTTATAGTGTTAGAATGATTGTTATAAATTGATTTGTTTGCTGATTACGTAGTTTAAACGAGACAACCATGAATGCAAAAAACCAGTTAATAGTTTGGTAAATTTAAACAACGATTATTCATTTTACATTTTTTAATATATTTGCATATTGAATATACAAATAGACAATGCAGGTGGTAATGGAGAAAAATGTAAAGTATAATTTTACATTATTACTTTGTAAATATTACCTTATAATAAAGTGCAACTTTTACAAGAAATTTATTGCGGGATGTTTTGTGTTATTAGGTTACCTAATCTAATTTAGACTTAGATTATTATTACTGCTCTTACGATAGCAGGATGATATAAATATATTTTTTATTTTGTAATTTCGTCAGTAGATTAAATATTTTGTTGAAATAGAATCGTGGTATATAGTTAAAATTATACAATTTATCATAAATTAGGCTAATATCAATCACGAAATTTACATAGTTACCATGTAAGATAGATAAACGAATATACCGTTGACGACGTGGTTTAATAACTGTCATAACAACAAAGTTCTGTATTTATCAACAAACGTCAATTAAAATCGCAATCAAACGATTCATATTTCTATCTATGTATCTATCTGATGTAGATAAAATTAGTGGGAAGCAGCCAATAGTAAATAAATTAGTACGATTTCTTCGTTTTAAGTCGATCTTTTGAAAATGTTTATTTTCTTTATCAAGACGAATAACATGAAATTCAGAAAAAATTACATACAAAAAGAAACATCAGTTTTAAAAGTTTAAAATAACAAAATGACAATTTCTAAAAAATCAGTATACAATTGAAACATACAGAGTGAGATTATAAAATGTATAAGTATGTATAAATATATAAAAAATCATTTATGGAGTTGAGGAATTTTCTTTATGTTTTTTAATAGATATGTGTATATTGTACTAAGGTACTAAGAGACGCTTATTGAGATTTCGTTCATTATCGAGAATTTTGGCATACAAATTTAACAGATTTATTAATACCTATCGAAATTCAACAATTTCTCTCACTTGGTGCTAAGTCCAATAAGTGCAAGATATAATTATCTAAAACAACATCCATCAATAGTGATAAAGTAACTGTTGCAATGTACAAAGACGAATACATTAATAAAAGCCAAATACTTCTAAATGATACAAAATATTACAAACCATTTAGAGCAGATCCGTCTTGCATTCTACAACAGAAAGCTAATAAAATTGTTTCTGAACTAAAGAAGAAAACACTGATTGATGCTGTAACTGCTAAAAAGTTAACTATCTATAACTCAATTACACCACGTTTTTATACTTTACCAAAAATTAATAAACCCGTTTTATCAATGAGACCAATTTTTCCTCTATAGACGCCCCAAATAGTAAAATAACGAAATTTATGACTGAAATATTGACCAACTCATATGACAACGATAACAGATATCGTGTTAGTGAATTCATTAACGATTTTCAATGAGCACCAAATTATGTTGTTGTAAGTTTAGAAGAATAGAGATACCATTCACTAACTTACCTTTAGAGTTAGTTAAACTCTGCATTGACAAAAATTGGAACAAAATATTAACAACCTCTGCAATATTAAAAAACAAATGTTTATCAATATAATTGATTTCATTTTTGACTCTACATGCCTTGTCTTCAATCAAAAATTCTGCAAACAAATTTTCGGTACTCCCATGGGTTCTAATATCTCTCCAATAATATCAAGTTACGTTTTAGATGAACTCCTAGAATATTGTACAAATAAAATCACATTCGAAATTTATTTCCTCAAGAGATATGTAGATGATCTTATCTTTTCTGTACCAGGAAACTGTATAGATGAAACTTTAAGTTTACTGTTGAAAAAGAAACTGATAATTCAGTTCCATTCCTGGATTTAAAACTAATAAGAACGAATGACAATAGAATCATTATTACTAGATGGTTCTTAAATTTTCATTCAAACTATCCCATGAAAATCAAAATAAATTTAATTAATAACCTCAAAACAGAGTGGTTAAGATCACTCATCCATATTTGAGAGATGAGTGTCTAAAAGAACTTCAAAACATTCTTTTAGAAAACTCATATCCCAAATCTTTAGTGAATAAAATTCTATTTAGTATCTCTATCTCTGATTCAAATTCAAACCATCCACCAACAACTGACCAAATTGCAATTTTTAAATCTTTACAACATATAGATGGTTTGACATCAAAACTCATACATTTGTTCAAAAATGAAGACAATCTTAAAATAGCTAAAACCAATTTGAAATCTATTTCACAAATATATTCTAAATTGAAAACACTTACCAGTCAAAAATAAATCAAATATAATCTATGAAATCCCATGCAGCAGCTGTGATGAAGTATACATTGGTCAAACAAGTCGAATGCTTAAAGATAGAATAATCTCTCATAAAAGTGACTGCAGAAGGAATGTGAGATCTTGTCGCCTTGCTGAACATGTTATAGATAAAGATCATTTGATTGACTATAATAATGCCAAAATTCTCGATAATGAACGAAATCTCAATAAGCGTCTCTATCTTGAAATGGTTCATATTAATAACAATGAAAAATCAATGAATAAAAGAACAGATATCAATGACCTCAGTACAATATACACATATCTATTAAAAATACATAAAGAAAATTTCTCAACTCGTCATCTGTTTAATTTTCAAAAACAAATTAAACATATAATCTCTAACCGACAACATTGTACCAAATATTCAAATATATCATACGGGCATTTTATCACGTAGGCCCAGTTCGACAACAATCTGACAACATCGCACGACACGCAGAGCTTTCAACGAATTTTGTCACTACATGTATCTTGACACGTAGGCCAAGATTGAATAATTTTAAAATAAAATTCAACTTTGTTTCTCCAACGCGAGAGACAAAGACGGACATAAAAAATCCACCCGTTTAACCAAAATCGATTCGCCCACACGATAACAACTCTTTCTAGAATAATCGGACGGGCGGGGATAAGCTTGAGCGACTAGACTTCATCAACTTTTTAAAATTAGTGTTTTATCACTACTCAAAGACAAAACATCTCATACGCTCATCATGAACTAAGTTAAAAACGGTTCATATTTTCTGAATGATGTGATTTATTTTCGTTATTTACTAATATGGTTTAGTAAATAAAACATGTACTGTTATCGTTAATTTGTGCGTTGTTTTTCGTCATTTACTAATATGGTTTAGTAAATTAAACAAATACTTTTATTGTCAATTTGTGCGTTATTTTTTCGTTATTTACTAATATGGTTTAGTAAATTAACCATGTACCTTTATTGTTAATTTGTGCGTTGTTTCTTCGTTATTTTAATAAATCGTTAACTACAAGGTGTTTTTGTTTTTGTTCTTGGAGTTGTAAAGACACAAAAAATCCTTCAAAATATACAGTCCACTTAGAAGCTACGACATAGTTTAAAAAAGCGGTATGTTCGGCCGACTTGGCAAACTGATGCACAGCAGGGTCTCTTCATCTGATCCCTCAACATCATCCTTGAATTGATTTTTTATATATTTATACATACTTATACATTTTATAATCTCACTCTGTATGTAATTTTTTCTGAATTTCATGTTATTCGCCTTTATAAAGAAAATAAACATTTTCGAAAGCTCGAACGAAGAAATCGTACTAATTTTATCTACCTAAATTACTATTGAACAGTCACGAAAATATCCACTTATCTAACTATCTGTTGATGGGGGAATCAATTATATTTAGAAATAAGCGAATCAATTGAATCTTTAAATATAATATTATTATCGTTCTATTTATTATAAAATCGTATCGAATACCACTCGAGCAAACGAAAATAATCAATTATCATAGCTTGACATTGGTAAAAGTTACGCTGTCTTCTCCGTACGTGTTTTAGATTTTTTATGATTTTAAAAACGGAATCAACTTCGCATCAGCGAGTTTGCATTAAATTGTGTGTGAAAAATTGATTCAACGATGCGAATACCTTGGAAATGTTGGAGAAGTATTTCGGCAGCGACATTCTATAGAAAACAAACAGTTATATGTGGCATGAATGAATTGATCTGGAAGTCCGTTGAGTGTAACGAACGCAGAGGCAAGCCCTCGTCATCAAAAAGTGACGAAAACATTGATAAATCTTAGAAAAAATTTGAGAGTTGTTAGAAGAGACGAACATTTCATTTGAACTAGGTGAAACACTGCAAAACTGGTGCCGAAAGACTTGAATTTCATGCAAAAAAGAGAAAATGTTGACATCGCTAAAGACATGATTTTGGAGGCTGAATCCAACCCAACATTCATAAAACGCATCATTACTGGAGACCAGATGTGTGTTTTTAAGTATGACCGCAATACAGACATACCAAAAAGCTGACGCCATGACCTCGCCTGTAGATGTTACTGTCTTCGTCCGTTGTTTTGACTGTTCCTTTTGTTTTAGGTGAGAAATGATTTATTGCTGTGAAACTTCGCAAAATACTAGATTTAAACATCTTCACAACGCTATTTTTGTTCCATTGTTCCATTTTGAGTCAATATGAGATGTATAGCAGTTTTTGCAATGATTATCATATCTGCTAGCTCGCGAACTTTCAGCCATCGGTCAACCAATTCCATTTTGTGGATTTTCTTCGTCAACTCTGGTTCGTCTTTTTATACTCTGTTACCCAATATTTTACTGTTTTGTAAGAAAGAGATTAACATTTGTGAAAATAAAGAAGTTATTTACGAGTCGGGATATTAACATGAAACTGTTATGTTTTTTCCACGTTTTTGTATGGAGTTGAAACATGAACCCTCAAGAAAAACCACATCGGCAAACTACAAGCATTCGAAATGAGGTGTTACCGTAGAATATGGCGTATTCCCTGGATCGATAGAATTACTAATGCCGAAATGCTGAACCGGATGCAGAAGGAATGCGAAATCATTAACACCATGAAAAAAAGAAAGCTTCAATACCTGGGTCATAATAATGAGGGGACAGAAATACACACTTCTCCAACTGATAGTCCAGGGAAAGATTAGTCGAAAGCGGAGAATTTGTCAGACGCCGTGGGTCCTGGCTAAAGAACCTGAGGGATTGGTTTAACTGTAGCAATGTTCAACTGTTCAGAGCTGCAGCCAACAGCAAACCTCCGATAGGAGATGTACTATAAGAAGAAGAAGAAGAAAGTGCGGACTTCCCCAGAGTATAATCTTGCTTTTCATATGAACGAATTTTATCACATAACGAAGACCAACTATTTCCAACCCAAATTTAGTAAGAGCTTTCACTATTGATGGCTGCCAAACAAACTACGTAGCGTCGATAAACTTTTAAATTTAAGCTTTATGAGGTTGGTACTTTCCACCATAATAATTCTTTATGTACGTCAGGTCGGGTACTTCTGGTACTACCCTCGTACTTACCATTTATTGTTAGTAAGTTTAAATTATCAGTTACTCACATTGGAAATATAATCACCACTTTTTATACGCTTCATTTTGCTACACGTCGTTTTAAAAGTAAGTACTTGATGACAGATTATACCTTACAATTAAATATAATAACACATTAGAAGTACCAACAACACATAATTGCCTTGGCAATACAAATATAAATAAGATAAAATAAATTGAACAATTTAAATTAAACAGTTTTCTTCGAGTAACTATGAAATTAATTAGAGAAGCCAGGGGAGCGATTATTTATCATTCAGGTCTTTCCACAATACCTCCATAATTCATTTACAACGGATAGTTTATTATGCAAATACAAATATTCATGTATCGGATCGATTGGTTTATTCACGATGAAAGCTTGGTCGGGTAATTATTGTTTTTAATTTTTTGGATAAACATTTTAAACAACTAAATAATGTTTTTCAATTAAAATTTGGAAAACAGGCAATTGTAAGAAATGTTAATATTTTCAGCTGTTTGGTTTAGTTGAAAATTTATAGATAACATAGATTTTTTGAATTATCACTTATACAGGGTGTTACCAAATAAGTGCGAAAGTTTTTAGGTGGTGAATTCTTGTAGAAAATTATGGGGGGTCTTTCATGTAAACAAAAGCTCTTAGACCTTTCATTGAAAAGTTACACGATTTCAAAAATGAGAAAAAAAATTGTTTCTTGAAATTGCTGAAGAGTTGCAAGAGTTGCATTGTGTGGGCATGTGGGCCTATAAATATTTTTTAAATTTTTGTTGAGTCTTCATTAAGAAGATTACTTTTTGCAGCTGTATGAGGTCGGCCAATGCAGGTTTTACGTTAAAATGCCGCCTTTTTAAAAACTGTTTGAACTGATGACATTAAGTGGACTGTATAAATTTCGTTTGTTCCAGAATAACTCCAAATAAAACACACACGTTACGTTTAACACTTTTTATTAAACTTTTAACGACGTAACAAGTAAAAACATTACATTTGGTAATACTAAAACAACTGTGATATGGTTTGTGTTAGCCAATCAGAATGCACTTGTAGTTTTATAACATCTGGTGCAAAGAAAATAAATTTACGTTAAATGGTTTTAACGGAGCATCAGTCAATTTGAACAATCAAGCTTATACTGAATTTGCTGCACTTAGGAGCACTTGAATAATTTTGTCAAAGAATTTTTTGGGCATCCAATATCCCTAAACCTAAATGGTTTTAACGGAGCATCAGTAAATTTGAACTATCAAGCTTATACTGAATTTGCTGCACTTAGGAGCACTTGAATAATTTGTCAAAGAATTTTTTGGGCATCCAATATCTCTAAACAAATGCCTTATTAGAAGGACACGTGAAAATATAAGTCACATGTTCAGCGACGGAGTAGTTGGCTCGTGGTGGAGGCTTGAAAGCATACTGAATAAAAATTAGTTCTAATTCGCACTCCTAAGCGTCTCGCAGTAATCCCCGCTCAAATTGGTTACGTGAAAGAATGCGGATATATGAAAGAATATGCGACTACGTCACACGCCACTAGCAGATGGCCCGCGATACTTAAAATGGAGTTCTTCCGTCTCAAGGTTGACGATTTCGTTTATTTTATTGTCTTATTTAAATATATTTGGCGAGCTACTAATACGCTGTTGCCAGTACTTGTTCGTTGTTAGTGACGCGGTTGGCGCGATTGCCAATTTGTTTAGTAAATATGAATGAAATGAGTTATGTTTAATTTTTAATTGAAAATTAAACAATTTTGTTGTGATCTTTTAAAGGAGTGAAACATGCAACCCCTATTTTCAAGGAAAGGCATAAGAGCTTTTATTTACATAAAATACGACCTTTAATTTTAGACAAGAATTCACCCCCTAAACCTAAAAACTTTGGCACTTATTTGGTAACACCCTGTATACTAGGTCTGCAAATATTAAACCGAAATTGTGTTATATTAAACACACGTTTAGTGTAATATGAAAATTTTAAAAAATATTTAATTCAATCTATTGGCTCTCATCTCTCTGACAATTTGTAGATGCTACGCAAAAAAAAACTATCGCTCTTTTGAAGCAAGCCATCTTCGTAAGAATAAATTGCTGGTAAGCAAATTCGTGTGCAATGAATGCAAATAGTAGTATTGGGGCGATGGTGCTTTATCATGAAGTAGTCAGTGTTGCTTCTTTTGATATTCTGGTTGTTTTTCAAGCAATGCTTGGTTTAAATCAATTATTGTCAACAACTGTTGTTAACAATTATTGTTTATTGTTGTGTATTGTGTATTATTGTTTATTATTGTCAACAATTGTCGGTAGCGATGAGTTATAATAGTTTCGCGAGGTTTTCTTCGATGGTTCTTGATATTAGTAAATTGTGTTCTTGAATTTTTCAAGATACATCATAAAATTTATAACACGTTTCCTTGAAATAGTCGGAAAAAAATTTGGTCTTCACAAGTTTTCTTACATTCATAACAATTAGACAACAAGTAAATGTAAAATTTCATCAGAAAGTGTAATTTTTTTTAACTAAGTAATGTCAAAATTTGTACCTAGTATACTTGAATTTTGGAAAGTCATGATAAATTTTGATCCGCCATGGGACAATTACTAAGAATTTTAAACATTTTTCTTTGTTAAAAAACAATTGCAATTTGTAAAGTAATAAAAAGGGTATCCTGTCGCTCATATACAAGAAAATCATACGATGTCAAAACATGCCTTATTATTTTTAATGTCACTTCAATTATCCTTAACCTCTACCGTTTAACATTAAGGTTCATTGGTTCTCTTTTTTGTCCCATGGATTTGGTTTAAATTTGGTACATGAATTAAACTAAAAGGCCTTAACAAGTAGCCCTTTGAACGAAACCAATATCAGGACCGGAATGTACTTTTTTTTCCATCTTAAGTTCTTGTGAGCTCAGATTCAAAATCTACGGAAAAAATCCTACAGGAACTTGTTAAAAAATTTTCTGGCACCAATTCAGTTATCTCGTAATAAATTATTATTTTCAATTTTTTCACTAAAGAAATTAATTGTCGGATAAAGTACCATCAAAAATGGGTTAATATAATAAATATTTACGAAACCAACAGATAAATATTGTTATACTCTTTAATTAGTTCGTAAAATTTTATAAAATAACCCAAAAAAACTGAAGAATAAATTCGTATCAGTAGCCTACAATGTTTGTCTAAATACAGTAGGCTTGTGTCGAGTGTCAAATCCCGAATTTCATTATCAAAAACTATTGTTTAACTATTGATGCCGGAGGGCTTCAATTTGAACATTTATTATAATATTAGTAAACATTTTTTACGAATTCTTTTTTTGTTATGTTTATTACAAAAAATGATTGTGCGTTGTGTTTTTATTTACAAAAATTCAGTCCAGTCCTTTTTTAACAAGTTCCTATACGATCTTTTTAGTAGATTTAATAAAGGCTACTTGTTAAGGCCTTTTAGTTTAATTCATGTACCAAATTTAAACGAAATCGGCTATTCCATGTATTTATTATTTATTATCCGATGGTCTGAGCATACTATCTAGCTACTTTCAGAGATGGCGACTCACACCAAGCATTACAAAAACGGAGACATGCTGTTTTCACCTTAACAATAGAATGGCACCAAACCATCTAAACATCATTTTTAACTATAGTATTTTACGCCACAACCACTATCCCAAATACCTCGGTGTTACATTGGACCGCACCCTCTCCTTCAACAAACATTTAACAAACCTGTCAGCGAAATTAAGAACTCGCAACAATATTTTGTACTAACTAGCGGGGTCGACCTGGCGAGCTGACGCAGTCTGGTCTTTCCTACGGCCGAATATTGTGCATCGGTCTGGCTAAACGTTAGTAAAGTGGATACCGTTATCAGAAGAGAATATCAAATAGAAGAGGAAGATCTACCTAACCTGAAGCCTACCGACATCCTGAACTTTTTGAAAGCAATAGGACTGGAGGAACTGCTCTAATCGTTGAGACATCCTCAACGATTGGGCAGCAGTAGGGGGCACAATAGATCTTATAGGTCGCAGTGTATCGACACCCCCATCACAGATAGATAGATAGATAGATAGATAGATAGATACCGTTATCAACCAAACGATTTTTTTTTCGCAGCAAAACACTCTGTGGGAATGTTTTCTATAATTACAATCTGATCATGAAGATCAATAAGCAATTTTGTTCCAACCTAACTTAACTAGAATTCTTAAATACTAAGGTCCTACTCACTAGTGTACCTTAGGGTCTGATAATTTTAGTAACACTACCGGTAACGTGTAACACAATACTCTGTTTGTAACTAGCACTGTCACTGAACTAGTTCAAAAGGTTTGGTCCTCTTGAGTCTTCTTACTAAATTGGTATTATCGAGGAGCTGGATGACCTCAACGTTCCCATGTTGGAGCAGCCGTTGTTCATGGCTGCTGGCAGATTTAGATATAGTTTCTACATCCAGGTCCCTATGAAGATCATTGTTGCGACAGTACCAGGGTGCATCGACGATGTTCCTTAATACTCTATTTTGAAAACCAAACGATGAGAATTATATTAAATCCACACCCATCGAATGGATGCCCGTGCTGTTATATCGAACCACCGAAAATCCGTAGACAGCAGATATTAGTCCGAGAGTTTAAAAAGGTCAGCGAAAACCTAGACTTACCGATACACCAAGACATAATTAGATTCAACCGACTAAAGTCTAGGAATCCAACTGTCAAAACAGCCCAACAGCTTATAACCAACAACTGTAACGGACATAACGAGTGGATATCGAGTGGGCAGAGCAAAGTTAGTCCCGCCTGGCACTCCTTGCTAGATCCGGGTAATCCACCACAGGGTTCCAACATGCCCCGTAAAATCTGGGTTCGGTTAAACAGGATCCGGACTGGCCATGGCAGAAGTGGATCAGCTTTGTTCAAGTGGGGGATGGGCGTAAGTCCAGAATGCGATTGCGGTGCTGATGCTCAAACAATGCATTACATTACCTACGAATGTCCGACAAGGGCATTTTCTGGTACAACTTTTGACTTTTTGCATGCAACACCTCAGGCCATCCAAGGGATTAACCGGACTAGATATGGAGCTGTGATAATACCTACAAGTAATTTTGTCTGTTTTTGTATATGTGCTGTGTTTTATTTTTTATGTATATTTCTATGTATGTTTGTATACGCCATAAGCTAAATAAAATTATGGCGGATTGAATTTTTTGTCTAAATTCACAAATCACTCTGTATGTTAGTAACGAAGCTGTTTTGGACATTTGTATATGACATTTTGCAATCATATTAGCAGTCCCTATAACCCAATAAGTTTTGTCGGTTTTATCTCTGGACACTCTGTATAATCGTAAGACAACAATTATTTCAAACTGAAATAATAAAGAAATGAAAAATAAATTTAAAAAAACTTGTGTATCCAGTGTGTTCCAAACCTCTTTCGATGACGAAATAGTTAAAGTGAGATAATATTGCCCGAATTTTGTGAACAAACTTTCTAAATTTTCAAAATATGCCATTTAATTCGAATATAAGATACGATTAATTATTTCGATATTGAAAAACAATTATATAAGTCGAATTAACTGAAATAATTCCGATTTTTGTATTCGCGTGATCCTGAAAACTCACTCACTTTATTTTTTACCATTGTCCCTTAATAACTAACACAAAGAGATTTTTTCCCGGTTTCACGCCTCTTTATTCAGTTAACAACGTTGTATTGTCCAAAAATTACTTCTAAACGTATTTGCTATTGGTTCATTGTAAATCCTAAACTAAATTTTTAACACTAATTGGAATAAAATCAATAAATCGTTAGTTTATTAGAGCGTTTATTCTAGTTACTGGTTGTACAGGGTTATTCACTTTAAATTACCCACCCTTTATTATCGATATTTATATACAAAAAATGTTTTATAGGTGGTAATACATTCTGTGAGTCGGAAAAAACCTCGAAAAACACAAATATTTTAAGCAGCAACCAAACCACCTCTCCCACTGTTTTTGAGGATACTGAACACGATGGCAGTGGAGTTGACTCAACCCCCCAAACGGCCAAAAACCACCCCCGAAATAGGGGGAATCGCGTATTCCGCATATTCCACCGGCAAAATATATCTTCCCCCTCGTTTTCGAGGATGCTGAACGCGATGGCGGTATCCAAAATTAGTTTAGACTTAACTGCACCCTTCAAACAACTGAAAACCACCCCCAAAATGGGGGAATCGTGGATTCCGCGTCTTTCACCGGCAAAATATATCTTGCCCTCGTTTTCGAGGATGCTGAACGCGAGGTAGGATCAACCACTTGAAGTCAATTTTGAGTTCCCTTAATAAATTGAAAAAAAAAAACGAAAAACAATGTTTAAGATAACTGCCATAAACTCACTGGATCTCAAGTAATCTCAAGAAACAATCTAATATTTATAAAATATTTTTAATGACTACATTTTTTTCATCGCATATTTCTTGTTTTAGTGAATGGTAATAGAAATGGTTCTACATAATTTAAAATACAGACAGCTATTTATAATAAGGTACAAGTTTTCACATAGGTGTCTGAAAAATAAGACAGAATTATTTGTTTATTGTATGGTAGTGGTGTGAACTAAAACGACAACAGAATAACTTGTAAATATTTGATTTATGATTTTGTACCTCTGCCTGATAATGATGTTATTTGTTAAAGAGTATTTTCCACGACTTCTTTCTCTCAGCGTCTAAGAACCGTTGGACAACTTACTTCTACGAATTTAAAATATACATAAAAGTTCAGAAATATAATGATAAGGAGTTGTTGATAGATGTCTAACCTTATAATGTGATATTTCTCGTTGAAAATACATTTTTACCATTTCTTTAAATACATACGTACTTTTTCAGAGGATGGAGTAACTTTTAAATTAAACCAAAATTTTTTTTTCTACTATCGTAGCTCAACTGTGCCAAAAGTTTTACTTTGTTGCACTAGTGCAAAAAAGTACTTTAATCGATCTGAAGAAAACATTTTTTACTTGAAATTTGAGTATACTTATAAACGTGGAAACTGTAGTTACATAGGTACCATTAAATATTATTCAAAATATTATTGTTTAAATTTAAAAAGAAACATTTTTTACTGTAGTTTTAATTAATCCAAATCTTGTTTACATACAAACCCTAGGTCTAGGTGCATTATGTCTTTTTTGCTAAATCATTGTAAATAATTTGTATAAATATTGCATGTTTTTTGTAAAATTTATTATTATTATTATTAAAGCTATGGATGGCGTCTGACAGTGGCGTTTACGTAAAAAGTATGAAGTTTGTCCGTCGGTTACCATTGTAAATTGCTCTAACTGCGACATCAAAATTGAAATTAACTCGAAAAAAGTAAGTAACTAGTTTAAGGAAATTATCGGTAGTTTAAAGTTAAATGATATAATATGACAACTGTTTTATTGTTAGAATTATTCCTAAGTTTTTGTAATATTTCTTGTATTCTAAAACACTATTCAATAAAATATATTGTGATTAATCATCAAAATGTAATTTTAAATAAGGAACTTGACATTGCTAATAATTTTAATTCATATTTTATAGATAGTGTAAATGAAATCAACTAATTTCACTAAATTCGTGCCATTAACAATTAATGAACTAAGAAATATTATATTCTCTCTTGAGAAAACTAACAAAGCAGAAATTTTAAATAATAACTTATTAAAAAAAAGGTTTGATGTAGCTGGTTATGCGATATTAAATGTAATTAATACATCACTTAGAACTGGTGTGTTTCCTGATCAATTTACGGTTTCCACTGTTGTTCCTGTACCAAAAATTAACTCAATTAAAGCTGAAAATTCTAGGCCATTAAATATACTACCTACTCTTGAAAAAGTGTTAGAACTATCTGTATATAACCAATTAATTCCGTATTTTAATACCAATAAATTGTTTCTAGACAACCAATCAGGTTTTAGAACTAGACACTCATGTGAAACGTCTCTACAATTTTTAATAACTGAACGGAAAAATATAATTGATAGAAATCAGTACATTGTTGCGACGTTTCTTAACCTTAAAAGGGAATTTGAAATAATCGACAGAGCTATTCTAATTGAAAAATTAAAGTATTATGGGATATCGGGAATTGTTTTGGATTAGATTCAAAGTTACTTATTTAACAGAGGACAAAGAACTAGATTTGGAAAAGAATTGTCAGATGAACTTATGATTGAGAGTGGCATACCCCAGGGTAGTGTGTTAGGTCCAATGTAACCTCATTTCTGGATTACACTGTATAAATCTTTTTGCTGATGATACATTGGTTTATTGTATAGATGAACATTTGGATCAGGCAATTGTTGAAATGAATAGGTGTTTAAATAGCATTGAAACATATTTATTTAATATTAAACTTAAACTAAATGTCAGCAAAACAAAAACTACGATTTTGACATCATCTTATAAATATAATCAAATTGTTTCGGCAGACGCTATTATAATAATTAATAATATTAACATTGAAAATGTAACTGAAATAAAATATTTGGGTTTTATAATTGATAAAAATTTAAAACTAAATAGTCATGCTGATTATATTTGTAAAAAAATATCAAAGAAACTCTCTTTTTTCTCTCGTATATGTAAGAAAGTGTCTATGTATGCTAGGTTGACTCTTTTTAAAAGCTTAATTCAACCTCATTTTGATTATTTTTTTTTCTACTAGGTAAAAATAAAATAGCACAATTGAAAAAACTTCAAAATCGGGGTATGAAGTTAATATTGGGATGTAGCCGTTATACAGCAATTAAATTGATATAGATAGAGTGTCCAAACTGGTTTTCAGTTGAAAAACGTATATTATTTATGACTATGATTTTTATATTTAAGCTGCAAAACTGATTGCTGCCCGATTACTTTCAAAAGTTCTTATTGAGAGTTAATCAAGTTCATGATTACAATACGAGAAGTAATAATAATTTGTACATTAAAAAAACTAACACTAAATTTCATAAAGGCTTAAATGAATTTAATAAACTACCACAATTTGAAAAAGAATTTAATTCAGTAAATCAATTTAAGTCATCATAAAAGAAGTATATTAGTGACAGCTCATTGTGATACTTAGTATTCTTTCTTTCTTTTTTTTGGTTTGAATAATGTAATCCAATGTAATCCAACCTATCAATCTTTTTTTATTTGTATATTAGGCTTGCCTATTTAATAAATAAATAAATAAAAAAAATTGAAATAAAACCAAATTTAATTCGATCGTAGAAAAAATGTTGTGTGCTACACGTATAAAAAGCATATTATTATACAAATATACACTTTTTGCTAACTTTGTATTAATCTCTGAAAGGGATACGAAGAAGAGAGTGACATTTTGACTAAAATCAGTCAAATACAAGCTTTGCAACACACAATGCAAATTGTGTATACAACATCGGGAATTTTTTGCTTTAAAAATTGTCAATACTCTCTTCTAATCATAGATGGTAGCACATCTAAAAACTTTTCGAACTAGTTACACAAATAACCATTTACCCATGAGAATTTTTGCCTTAATACTCTAGAAAATCATTGCGAACCTTATTTTTTATTACATTACAATAACTGCATTTTGGACAGCCTTATTAATTCATTAGAAAATATACATTCATTTGTTTAGAGACTAAGGTATTTCCACTCATACTCAATCTAAAATGGTACAAAATTTTAAATCGTTATCTTTTTGTTTTGGAAAAAGTTATTTCTTTAATAAAAGGTGATTTCGAAAAAAAAATAATTAACATTTTTCATATCATATCATGTTTTTTAATATAAAATGGGGTTGGCAATATTCAATAAACCATTTTGTGTTATATTTAGATTAAAAATCCAAATTAATTCAAATATAAGAACTAGTTTAAAAGCAATAATTAAAGCATTTATGCATGTTTGGCTTTTATATTTAGCATTAAAAGAGATTTAACAGCTTCAAAGCGTTCAAAACAATAAAACCTTTTTTTTCTCTCATTTGATGCTTTGGTCTAGGATTATTTGCCCGTAGTCGAATATGTGTTACTGTTAAAGTCGTATAACTTGTTTGAATAAAGTTGTGGGAGCCAGGTCTTAATTTCTCTTTGAAAATTCAGTTCTCATCCATTTCCTTAAATATGTGATAAATTCGTTGTCATTTTGAAAATCATTTATTATCAAACTAAAAACTTAGGTCTTTGATTAAGAATAATATATCCAGTACATTTTTTAGCTCACATCTCTAGTGCCTATACTATTTGCTTCCATGGATTATACCTTGCTTGCTTGCTTGGTTAATTTTAACGTCTCCTTTCTGCAACTAAGGCTAATCTGGACGGGGCCTACAGCTTATCGTGGGCTCCGAACTACGGTCCTCAATCAATATGCCTTTGTCATGCAGGTGATCTACCGACTAACAAGTGTGTAAATGTGCCACCAACCCCTATCAGTTCCACGACATATCCGATCTCATCCAGCCTGTTTACCGTCGTGAATGAAACTACGTATGACACAAATACCTTCTTGCACTTGCCAAAGTCTTATCTGACTTTTAATTCCACTTGAGTTTCGCAGGGATCGAACCTACCAACCGAACACTGGCCTAGTATAAAGACCGAGGCCTTAACCTACTAGGCCACTGTGTCGGGTATGGATTATACCAATGCTGTAAATTTTACTAAATTTAATTTTTTTTATTTAAAAGATGACACAATATCTACTACTTCCAAACTTTTGTAAAATCTTGCTCAATTAAAATTTAAGACTCATCAATCAGTCGACTGCTGACAGTTCTCTAACCGGTCTGGTGTTAGCGTTACAAATATCTACATCACCGATAAATAACCTGTCTCATTCGCAACATAAAAAAATCTTCCTATTGTGTATGTGTACCCCATCGTAACCATTTGAATAGAAATGATTGTTTTTTCGGTCAGGTGAAGAGTTATCGAACCATAAATTCGTTCTTCCTGCCAATCAGTCTAGTCACCATACGGTGCGATTTTTCGGGAGCACCTGAACAAAAACCAACGGTCGATAATCAATTAATCAAGCGCAGATCTAGGGGGGGTCATGGGAATCATGTACTGTCATAAATCAATTTTATTTCAGATGCCCTAAAAACGAATCTAAAAATCACGTAAACATAACTCTGAATAATAATAATACTATCTGAAGATAATACATTTGGTAATATTTTCCAGAAAATCGAGGAAAACTGAATAACCGAGGTGACAAAAGTTACTTTATTCAAAATTATTCTAGGAGTTCGGGAATACTCTTAAGAGGACTATATACCCTTTAACAAATATTTGTGTTGGTGAAAACAGCAAAGTTCAAAAAGAGACAGACAAACCACCGTATTGATTACGATATAGAAGGTACACTCACTGCGAAAATTTTGTTTCAATTATTATTAGTATTATTCGAGGAACGGTAAGGTTCACATCACATATAGTTGGGAATCTGACGCCTCCTAGGAAGCGTTTTAAAGGTGCTCTATACAAGTCGCGAAAAATCGGACCTGTCGGATTCGAATTTTTTGTTCGACCATTAGCACTAGAATAATACGTATACATAATTGTGTCCAAATTTGAACTCTTAATATAACGCAGTTTAAAATAAAATTACGGCTGGGTCTATACTCCTCTTAATCAACTTCTTACGAAATTTTAGGTCTATTACAGGTACAGGGTGTCCCAACTAAAATTTGCACCCAAATATTTCGGGTTTTGTTTAAATTTTGAAAAAATGCCGAAACAGGTCAATTTTAACCTAGAGAGGGCTCAATTTTTATTGTAGTTTCAAACTTCTTTTTTCATCCCTCTAGCGCCCAGAACCACCCCTTGAAAAATCTTAAATGGCAGGGGGTGTTAAGTGACACATCATTTTGAAGCTGCTTTGATTATCTAATACAACTCCGTTCTTTATTTTATTTTGAATGAGACTTTTTTTGAGAAAACTTCTTAGATTATTGTGAAAGAATAGTAGTTCTAAAAAAACAATTTAATTTTAACGAATGTACTGTCCAATTCAAGGTTTTTTAATTTAAATACCTTTGTTTGCATTTTTTCCGATTTTTCTCAGAAGGTTTCCTCAAATTGACACTCAAATGACCTTGACCCTGACCTGATGAGGTCAAGCGGACCTCGGATTCGGATTCAGCGACCCTAAAAACCCCTAGTTACAGTAATGAAGTTCTGAAAAAAATTTTTTTGTGGGGCTGTGTAAATCTAAGCAGTTTTCTCTAAAAAGAGTCATTCAAAATAAAAAAAGAACGGGGTTGCATTAGATAATGAAAGCAGCTTTAAAATGATGTGTCACTTAACACCCCTTGCCATTTAAGATTTTTCAAGGGGTGGTTCTGGGAGCTAGAGGGATGAAAAAAGAAGTTTGAAACTACGATGAAAATTGAGCCCCCTCTAGATTAAAATTGACCTGTTTCGGCATTTTTTCAAAATTTGAACAAAACTCGAAATATTTGGGTGCAAATTTTAGTTGAAACACCCTGAATAACAACAATCATTTTTACACCAAAAATTATACACACTTATTCTTCTTAAGGGTAGTGGAACATAAATGTCTAAATTAGTAAATAATTTTGCAATTGTTATAAACAATTTAATTTCGAAAATTGGATATTTTTTAGAAACAATTGGACCAGTGTTTAGAAAAAAAAAAGAAATTGGTCTAAAACATTTTTTTTGTTCTTTTAGTGTTTCTTAATCCCCAATAGTCACCAAGGGTCTGTCAGGCCTTATGGTTTTACTATTACTACACTAGTAGACTCACCTGTTTGCGATCATAGAGTCTATTTATGTATTGTATGTGTAACAACTGATTTACTTTTTTTGTTATACGTAAATGTAGTTTTTATGCAGTAAATTCATGTGCATGTAATCTTCAGAATAAATATACTTTTTAGAACGTTGCATAATGAACTAATTTTTTCTCAACAGAAATAAAACCATGGTACTTTTATGTAAAAATAAAAGGTTAAGATGCTTTTCCGCATTAAAAGCATAAAAAAGGGTTCTATTGTTTTATGTGCCGGCGACAGTGGCTCAGCGGACATTTCAGTACGATCAAGAGGTCTGTCCGTGCTCTGGTTCGTGTTCAGGTCTAGACTGAGACTGAGACTGAGATTTTTAAATAAAATTTCATTGCCTACTTCTGGGCATGATTTGTAGCGTATTAATTACTTTGATGTTAGATTACGCTGCAAACATTTCAATCCTGGGGAAGTCCATCTTTATCGATGATGGTGTTGTGAGGTTTTTCTGGGTTTTCCCACAACTGTAAAATAAATCATCAGTAAGTCGCCCTAGAGCGCTATGGAACATAATAATAATACCCGGCCCTCCCCCGCACAAGCTGCAGAGCTTCTGGAGTTCACTCATAAGAGGGTGAATTGAAGGGCGTATATTATTATTATTATATGTTTAAGCCAAGCAATAATCGTCCAAAATTGTCCCCTGGTGACTATTATTACATTCTAAATAGGTATTGAAAATTTAGTACAAATAACATATAATTTTCGTCATATGTCAATTTAAAAAACAATGGTTAATATTGTAATTTCATATTTTGCTTTCATTGGTCGTTCATTTATATTAAATACAATGTTGGAACCATGGTGACATATACGCACATTCTAAAGGAACACTATACACCATAAATATTTTTGGATTTGTGAGTTAAAAAAGGATGAACTTAATTTTAAATGAATTTTAAAACATTTATGCTGCTTCTCTTGCTGTTTATGGTTATAAGAAATGAGTTTGTTGAAATAATCAGATTTCACTGTGGAGATATGAAAATCGCAGAGACATAATTGAATATGTTAATTTTTATAATAATTTACATTCTCACAAAAAGATAATATTTACGTCGCGGTTTTTTTCAATTCATAAATGAATATAAACCTTCCTTGCATTAAAACGAGATGATCGTGCTCGATAGCTTTCAGTAAAAAAACGAGTAGTATTAAATAGTAGAATGAAATAGCAATTTGTTTAACTAGGGAGGAAAGTGTAACTTTTCCTTCCGCATGCAAGGTTTGCTCGCGAGCGCCCGCAGTAAAGAGCAAAATGTTCATTGAACTTGTTATTAAGTTCCAAAAATTATGCATAGTTGTTGATTCGTGGCCTTCCCAGATAAAATTTAAACAATATTAACATATCAGCGATTGATAGATTATCTATTGAATAAAGAAATAAAGCTGAACATAGCTATACATACGCGGACCATATGGCTTTGGGAGTACAAGACAAAAGCATGTTGAATTGCCAAGAGGTACTGGGCGAAGATCTGGTAATTATGACTGAGTACTTTAAAAAATTGGGTTTGCAACCAAATCCAGCAAAAACAGAAGTGACGGCCTTCCATCTAAATAATAAAGAAGCAAACCAACAGCTACATATTGAGTCGGAAGGAGTAGTTCTAAAACACAACCCAACACCAAAATATCTAGGAGTTACACTCGACCGAACTTTGACTTTTAAACCGCACCTACAGAAATTATCGGCTAAAGTCAGAACCAGAAACAATATTATACAAAAACTGGCCAACTCATCTTGGGGTGCAACAGCCGAAGTTCTTAGAACCAGTGCGCTATCTTTGGTTTATTCCACTGCAGAATACTGCGCGCCAGTATGGCTAAATAGTCACCATACCTCAATCGTAGATACACAGCTGAACCACACGATGCGGCAAATATCGGGTACCATTAAATCGACACCAAATGCGTGGCTCCCAGTTCTGTGCAACATCGCCCCCCCAAACACAAGAAGAATGGCGGCACTAAAAGCTCAAGTTGCAAAAAGTCAAGACAATCCAACATTGCCAATAAATGCCGACATTGAAGAAATAACTGGATGCAGACCACAGAGATTAAAATCCAGACAACCACCAGTAAGAACGGCAAGTCAACTGAATAACTTTACAAGCGAGCGGCACTGGACCGCTGAGTGGGAGAACAAAGAGATCAGAAACTCCTACCTCATCCAGGATCCAACAATCAAACTAAATGGATTCAATCTACCCCGCAGACAATGGTGCAACCTTACTAGAATTCGAACGGGACACGGAGTGTGCAATAAAACACTAAACCAATGGGGTATCACAGACAACGCCCAGTGTGACAAATGCGGAGCAGCCGAACAAACCATCCACCACCTGGTCATAGAATGCCCTCGCACCCAGTTCGACGGGTCATTAGAGGATATCCATGTTTTAACTCCACAAGCAGAAGACTGGCTTCGAGAGACTGCACTTCGATTGTAACAAGAAACAATTTCTTTTATTTATCTGTAAATTTATTTTAAGCAATGTGTAAAGTTCATACGAATATATATATATAGCTATACATGTTTCTGTAATGAGAGTCTCTCAAGATGATCAAGATCTTGAAATGGCCTCTTAATGTATTTCTTTTCTTTTAAGTCTAGAGGGGTAATGTCTTGAGACCTTGGACGCTAGAGAAACTCCATTTACCTCCCGCCTACTTTACCGTTAGAAATGTGGAGGAGAAACTCCCGACTTTAACGTATTCATCGTTCGTAAGGCCATTGTTTTTCGATTAAATTCTCAATTTCTGATATTTAATTTTTGCAAATTAAAATTATTTGTAAATTTTATCTGGAAGGGCCACGAATTTACAAGTAAGCATAATCTATGCTGCAAGAAAAGATGATACACCTATCATTGATAGCATTGCAGTTGTTGCAAATTCTGAATAACTGTGAATTTTTCTGTGCATGGCTTCGAGATAAAATAGATTATTCTGCCTTGAATTTACTCATATTTACACATATTTAAAACAACATTACTGTCGGTTTGGCCATGGATCACCTTATAAAGGAAAATCAAAGCAGCTGTGTTCCTCCTACTTACAAGAGAAGTAAAGTTGTCTTTCTAATAAAGCTGTATTGGGTATTTGAATGAACAATATAATATGGACACCAAATGATGGATACATACTCTGGTTTAGATCGGACATACGAATTATATAACAGGAGAAGTGTATTCTTATACAATGAAACCTAAGGCCCTTGAACATTCATTGGTGACTTTATTTATGTGAGGAGAAATTATTTATGATCGTAGGAACAAGGTCACGAACAGAATTTGATCTAGGGAGCATATCTTTGTCGATTGAGTAATTATAAGTGATTAATTATATAATATAAGCAGTTAATTATTTTATATAATTTCAAATCGTCAGCATATAATAAACAATTGACTTCGAGGCCCTCAATAATGTCATTTATAAATAATTTGAAACAAAGTGGTCCCAAAACAGAACCTTGTGGGACGCCAGATGTTGGTGTAAATAAAATGGAATTCTGGCCACGATACTCTACGTAGAGGAAGCTGTTTCTCAGATAGGAAGTAACCTTTTGTTACTGAATAACAATTTCAATTTCAACATTTTGTTCTCCATTATAATTTGAACATATTCTACTCTTCACTCCAAATCATGATTTTTTTATTTTCCCTGTATTTCAGCAAATGTTTTAAAAGTTTTATTCTTGATTATGGATTTACAAGGCATGCATAGCTTTTCAACGGAATTTTTTTTGTGAAATGTGAGATAAACTTCGTCTTTATTTATATAAAACTTTTTGGGATACACTGCATATATTTTATTTATTTTTATTTTATTCGAACAAATAATTTGATATCCTTGACAATTGAAAAGGGACACTCAGGGATCACCTTGTGTGCTTGAAAATTGTATAAGGCAGTTTATATAGGAAAAAAAACTAACCAAATGGTAGAATTTAAAAGTAGGCATCCTTAATGTACGTGTATGTGTTGTTGTTGTCTGGTGCTTTGTTATGTTGGCAGCCTTCCTTTGTTTATCTATTTTAATTAACGGTTCCATAAAAAGAAATAGCATGGCTCTGCAATTAGTGATATTTCTTCTTGGCGAATATTTCTACTTTTTTGCTATACATTAATAAATTAACATTTTTCTCTTTGTTGGTGAAATTATAATTAAAGAGCTAATGACAGTTTTTACTCTTAGATATTTTCTGTAGTTTTTTTTTGTGTACGTGTATATAGGGACATTGGACGATGTCCATATCAGAAATATTATATATAATTTATATTATTTTTAAAATTCATTTACTAGGAACAGAGTATTATTTATTCTAAGTTGATTTGACAGTTTCTGACACTTGAGCTTTCTAACAATGGTTTAATTTCTTCTTTTAATTAATACTTAACAGAAAACGTCTAGCAGCGATATTGATAATAAATTGCATTGTACAGCACAAGGAATCTTAGAAATTGTATGTATGTGAAATTCTGGCAGCACAGAAATACAGAAAACTTTACGAAAAAGTATTTCTTTTTTTGGAATATTTCGAAGAACAGTCAACTAAGTTAAAATTTCTTCATGTTTTCAATCATTTTACATTTAAAGGACCCCGCACGGAATACATAGGATTTTGGTTGACTGCGGAATTTAATGAAACTCTAGTATGTTGTAGATCATGACCTGTCGGTAACACTTTACATGGACCATAACCTAACCAAATCGTATGATAGTGTGATTTTAAAAATAGTTTCAAAAACAGAAAATAAAGGTGATTTATCACAAATTGATATTATTTTTGGTTTGTTCTCGTGATTTGGCTAAAATATTATGATACAAATCAGTATTTAGTTTACCGGGCTCATCACAAACGTACTCAAAAATCATATTTTTTCGTTTTGTTTACTTCATTTATCAGAATTGAGATTTTTCTACTTTAATTTGGAGATTTGTCTGAGTAGTGTTGTTAATTTGGGATTATTATACAAACGCAATATTTTAGTATATCGCCGTCATCAGAAAAATACTTAAAATATTCTATTACAAAGTTATTCACTTCGTTCTTTCAATAGAAACCATAAAGAACCATATGTTTTCAGCTCAAAAAGGTACTACGAAACTCGAATTAATTATTTTTGCTGTTAAAATCAATACTTTAGAAAATTGGACCAATTAAATTCAAGTTTGAAACTCTTCATTAACTCTGATATTGTTTAAAATTTGTTCTATATATTGTTATGTTAGTACTAAAAGAAGACTTTTTTTCTGATGACTGTATCTTTCTTGAAGTAATATTTCTTTGCGAAATTAAATCGAAATTAAATCGAGATAAAAAAGATAAATAAATTTTGTTGGTCTTAGGTTTTACTACTCACACGCAATTTATTCATAATTAAGCCTACCTTTGAAGAAATAAATTGCCGCCATTTTCAATTAACTATCACCTTACAGGAATGTAAACTACCAAGTATAATAATAAAATTAAATAAAATTGTATTAGTAATCTTTACATACAGCTGAGAATATTTTTATATTTTATGCACGGCCAACCGATTTGAATAAAATTCCAGACTTATTGGATTTTGCAATTTTCGAAGGGATTCCAGACATACACAGCCATATCAGGATCTAGACTCCGCAATTATAATAACACTAAGTACAAATATAATCTGGAGAACGCCTAGACCAACACTTTGCACCAGGAAAACCAATTGGGAACAATTTCAGATGATTATTGACAGAGATATCAACATAAACCACCGATTAAAAGAACCAAATGAAATTGAAGAAGCAGTAGATTATATAACAACATTCATTCAAGAAGCTGCGTGGCAAACAACTCCAGCGAAAGATAAAGAAGGGCATGAAAAACAAAATATACCACTACATATAAGACAACTCGTTGCAGAAAAACGAAGAGCTAGAAGGATATGGCAAATGAGCCGAAACCAACGAAACCAAAACTATTCTAAATAGATTAACTCACCAACTTACCAGAACTCTTGCTGAAAATCGAAACGAAACCTTCAAATACTACATACAACAGAAGTCACAAAAATGGGCTCTGATACAATGCTTCCTATTTTCACTCTTTGTGTACGATCCGTCAGATAACTTTTTAGCCAATTGAGCAAACTCCCTGAAATCCCATATTCTTCCAACTTGGCCAGTAGCAGATCATGGTTGACTCTGTCGAAGGCTTTAGAAATCTCTGTATATATAAAATCGACTTGTAGTTTGTTTTCTAATGCATTGACAATATAATTTTGATAAAGTAATAAATTGGTTGAGGTTGGACAAATCAATGTTGCTCATTATTTATAATGTTTTTGCACTCCCAGTTAGTTGTTCTGTTATTAAATAATCCAGTAATTTAGGTATATCTGATTGAATGCAGACAACACGATAGCATTCAATATTTTCTTTTGAGCCTGACTTGTAAATTGGTTTCTTGTAACTATTTTTCCAGAATTCTGGAAAAATTCCTACATGAAGTATTGTCAAAGTTTTTTCATTTTCAGATGAAACATTTCAGATTTTACATTCACAACTTTTTAATCAAAAATGAAATTTGACTTAATTTTCTTATGCTTAAATAATGATGTACGGTTTTAGAAATTTTCCTTTATAGTTACCGATTTACGAGATAGTGAATTTTATTTACATTATACATTATATAAATCTCGGGTCTAGGAATATTTGGTGAAACTTTTTAAAATCTAAATTAATGCCAAAATAAGAAAAGCACCAATTGAAGCATTTGTCCATATTTTTAGCGAGTTTTAATGGATGGATATTAGCAATTAGTGATAATTGTTTTTTGTAATAAGCAATAAAACTGCGGCAAAAGAACGCTAAAATAAAACCTTCAAACGACTTTTATCCAGTTGGATATATTTTTATAGAAATAAATCTATTTTCAATAATTAGTGGGAAAGAAAAGGATTACATTACTTTTTATGTCCTTTTAATCTATAAAATTAAATATGTTTAAATACTGGCCATTTAAAAACAATCATGCTTGGTGGCCGAGTAAAACATTATTTAAACAACCTTTTTAAAGTCGGCTAAAAATTCATTATCCGTAAAAATTCCAAAGTTCCTTTAAAGAAATTAAATTTTATACCAGCGGTCCTGAGAATGGACATATTTATGATAATTAAATGAATAAAATGTTCTTCGAAAAGCTAATATCGATGGAGAATGCGCCTAGCTTATTTACTACTACGACTAATATATGTAAACTGCTACCCGTTAACTTTCCACATATTGTGTTATGTTAGGGTGAATGGTTCGTATGTTTTTTATTTTCTTTCAATAAAATCGCGTCGACTTTTATGGAACTATTGAGAGTATGCACATGTAGATTTTCATAAAATAGGTATAATACCAGTGGTATGTAGGTACTGCATAGAGGAGGAATTTGTTAATCGACAAAGTTTAATTAAGTACATTTTTTTATCTGTACCTTTATTTCGAATTAATATTGTTTTTTCTACAAATATGTTAAAAATGCAATTTTTAACACCTCCTTGTAGCATTAAACATGTTACTTTAAAGTGATTATTTTAAGGCCTAGTATCAAATTTTAACAGTGAAGGACCCCGCACAATAGCCTAGGAAATTGGTCCACAGTGGGATTTGCCTGAAATTTACATAGCCCATAATTTTTTTAATTCCTATGAGAATTTATATTGTAAAATATTAGCATTTGTCTTTTAGCACAAGTCCTATGTGAAACATGTTTGTCCTACAGGACCATATTTAGTAAAACTGTATTTGCAACAAAAAACCGAATCAAATTGATTTTATTATGACTTTCTTATTTCTTGTCCTATTTCAGTGGTTGATAGCTCGTTTGAAAGATGAATGTAGCTTTCTTTGTGTACATAACAAAAGAGATCGCCATCTTAATATCCAAGATGGTCGGCCTAAGCTATAAACTTTATGTAAGACTTATCTTGTAGCTTTTTAAGAAAGATAGTAACAGGAAAAAATAAGAACTACAACGTTTTGATTATTGAAATCGGTTATTTAATTTATTTAATTATCTAACTCTATAATATAAATATAAATCTACTATCTAATTAAAACTATATCTAATTCATAACTAACAAAGTTGAAACCAATATTTCCAGGGTGGTGGAAGTGAACAAAAAAGTTAAGCATTCATTATCAAAATACTACTTGAACACTTACAGCTGCTGGAGTATCTGCTGGACGAGCTGGACGAGCACATGTTCCTAGTGTCATTGTCTAGTGTCCTATTAATAATACATCTTCTATCTTCTTAATTATTCTCTCAGGCTGGTTTTCATGCATAGTATATTGAATAAATACTTGATAGTTTTCTCTCCTTCTGAAGAGAAGATCAATTTCAAACTACTCATGATCATCTGTAAGTATTCTGTCTGTCATTTTTTGTTTTCCAAGGCTATTTTGATTACTATTTACATTTTTTGGTTGTATTAAGAATCAATACCAGCTAGTACCGTCATGGCATGTAAACATGAGAAATAGCAAGTCTCTAGAAAAAATGCTTTCATACTTTTTACTTAAATCACATCAAACTGAACCGTTTTGAACAAAACGTTAATATTTTAATGCTTTCGTCTCTTTTTTTGCAGATATTACAACAAACTTTAGATTCAAGTTTGATAGCATTCCTTATTTTGATTTTTAATAGATTGTAATTTTGTTTTTGTTATTAGGCACCTATACTAAATACGGCACTGAGAGCTAAATCATTAGTCTTAGAGGATTGGGCCCATGAGAACATTTGATCAGAAACTCAATACCAATAACATGTAAATTTCCGGTAAATCCCACTGTGGGCCAATTTCCTATGCTATTGTGTGGGGTCCTTTGCAATATATTTAATTTTTGTTTTCTTTATTACCATGAATATTTATGTTACAATTCACACAATTTGAAAAATTAAATCCTTCCACAATTCCACCAATATCAACTGAAACGACCGCATTTCTTTGAGGTTTGAGCAGAATCCGCTGATATTGATGGCACTTTTTTCGTACGGTGAACTGTGATCTGTCCGGAAAAGTAAAATATAGGTATTTGCCGTACCTTTTTCTTTTAGCTTTAAATTAATAGTTGTGTTCAATAATATTTGGTGTATTTTATTATCGGAATAACATATTTGTAGGTTACGTTGAAATGTCAAAATAGTTATAATTTTTCGAAGTTTGACAGTTTTTATACTTGTGTTCTATTGCTATTGCTTTTTAGTGTATTTTATATCACACTGACAGAACCGATCACCTAGTCGCATCCTTCAAATTCAATGAAAAAGTTCTAATAACACTGGTTTAGTTTATCATAACTCAAAACTTTGGGTTTATAAACTCTACAGCTATTTTGCTTCGAAAAATATTGTGTATATTTTATTTCTTTTAGTATTTCTTACACTATACAAATGCAATGAAACTTTCTAACACAAGCTCCATTGACATTGACAAACTACAAAAATATAAGTAGAACTAGGTAGAATTTTCGTTATTTTATTAATATTTTTTATATTCTAATAGAAAATATTGTATGATAACGCGGACGAGAAGTTTCTTCTTCGGACTCTTATGGTTTGCCAAACTCCATAATCGTCCGAAAAAGTAACACTTGTCGTCGTTGCATCATAAATAGCTATTCTCCACGGCCACTACTGAATGTAGTTATTCTGAAAATAACAGAAAAGAAACATTCTCGCTCTTGAGATTGAAAGAAAATTCTGAAACACTTGTCTCTTATGTATTTTATACGTATTTCATTCTTACTCTAGAGACAGAATGTTCATTCCATAATTGTTTAAAAAAATAAGGTTTGCCATGAATGTCAAATTAACTGTCAGTATTAGTTGACGTGGTCTTAATATTGGCTTGTAAAAACTTTTAATTTATTAAAAAGGAGTAGAAAATCAAACGTTTAGAATTTGAAAATACTCCTCCAGAAATAAAAAAATATGCCGATAATATAACTCAAAATTTGCTACCGCAAAAATCCAAACTTGAATATAAGAATACTACACAATATTAGGAGATTGAGGTTTCATTTTACTATTTTTAATTCCTACTTTCTATGGCCGTGGAGAAAGTTCGGAATCCTCCACTCGTGTCGAATTTCCATTCCAATCTTGTTGCAGAATATACTATTCAGTAGATATACTTTCCAGGAACGGCTTTTTCTTCACACCACTTCACAAACTTGTATGCAATTTCATATTGAATCCGGGATTTTCTTGGTAGTCCAAAGTAGCTCGGTTGGCCGCTTCATCAATTTCTTTAAATGGATTGTTCTTTTCCTTATGTGCATTTAACTTTTTAAGGGCAAAAAGACACAACGTTTAAAAGTGACACATCCAAACCTTTGAAACTTTTCGAAAATGATGAATACAACAATGGTTGCCACCATGGTTACTATATATCATTTGCAAGTACCCACTTCTAAAATTTGATATAGTACCTACGATACCATTTAAAACTGATTCCAGTTTATTTCAATAGCTATTTAACTTATTTATACCAGGGATAATTCTTTTTAATACTGTTTGTAAAAAAAATAGTGTATGATATTTGTGTTAAAAGTGCTTTTATGCACGCATGTGAAAGTCTGCTTTCAAACAAACTGATTTGAGATAAAATCAGTTTGTTTTCGTGGTTTTTCCAATTAAAGCTATTTTCTTGAAAACCAAAAATTTTATCGATAAAATTTGGAGGACTCGTTTTATTACCTTTGATTATTTTTTCATCTGTCAAAACAGTCAGACTTTGTGGTTTCAACTCACGATCCTAACCAATCATTGAGTTTTATACTGACAAAACCGCTTCTTCTTAATTGTTTTTTTATTAAACCGTGTTTACTTTTTTTGAAATGTCAAATATAAACGATTAACAACTTTTATGTAGTTTATTTGTTTATTTCATATCGCTTTAACGCCTTTAACACACACATAATCAACACAACATCAGTTTCAGAATACGTCCTAAACAATTAAAATTACATTAAAAGTGACAAATGTCAGTATGAACGAATTAAGCCAAAAGCAATCGCGCTTGCCTTGGTGGCCATGTATTTATGGTTATTTAACGAACAAGTGTATTAATAAGAGCGATTAACAATGAGATAATTTAACGCGCGAGCAAAGTGAGCGCGTTAATGTTCGAGATGGTTAATCGCCATTTTAATTCACGAGTTCGTTAGAGAACGTTTCCGTCGACTGTACTTTTCAAAAATAAAGATATCTTACCTTCAATTTTAAGAAATTAAATAATGACAGATATTATTAACACACCTTCTTGATGGTAACTAGATAACTGTCAATACAAATGTATAATAAGAGCAATGTACGTTGGGTTAGATATAATAAAATCGCTGATTAATAGAAAATCATTCATTAATAGGGGTCATTAATCAACGCGTTAAAATACATCATAAATGGTCGGTCGACGGAAATATATATAACACCTCAATATTTGACTTTTCAATTTAAAAATTGGAGGCGAAAATATTGAACATTAGTGTTTAAAGTGTCTTTTGTATAAATGACTATATTCTTTGTTTTTAATACAAAATGTTTCAAAAAATAATCTTTCAAAATACCACTCGTACTCTCAAATTTTATAGATTCAATTTGGAGGGCTCGGGGTATTACCTTTGATTAAAAGCTTCAAACAGCGCTCTGAATCGCAGAAGCGTTATTGTGTTTGATCGACTGTGAGTAAACGCGGTACCCACTTCGAACAAAGCTTTCTCATGGACAAATGTTCATGCAAAATGGTAAACACACTGCTTTTTATATCTTTAATTGATATCTCAATAAAAAAAAATTACTATCGGCTAAAACTGTTTTGTGGACATTTTTAGGTTTTCTGGAACAACTGCCGCAATTTGGTCGGAACTTATTGAGAGACCAGGTATTTGTATTTAAGAGCTAACAACTATCTGTTTCCAAGCAAGAAATGACAAAACATATGAACTTTTTTGTTGCAATTAAAAACGTCCAGCGACCTCCTTGTTTCGATTTAATCCACTTTTATAGAATAATCACACAATGACAAAATATTTCGAAAGCATGTCGACATTGTTATTATTCATGAAAATATCTTCACAAAGGACAGTCGCAACAGATAAGCTCATACAACCTTTATTCATTAGGCGATGTCGATATTCTTCAGTGACTCAAATCCGCCCATACAAATAACACCAAAGAAAATTATTCGGTAAGTCGCAATCACTGCGACAAAGATGACTCTTTGAATTATAATTACAAAACCGAATGAGACAATAAACGGGTGTCTGGAATCATAACCCACTGTATTATTATCTGCATTGAATGTTAATAGAATACAGTGACGTGGAAGGAATTATTTACAATACTTTAGATTATTTTAAAATTTTGTTTTCGTATTGAAAGGGAATGAAACAAAAATTCTTATAATGAGGAATAACGACAATGCAGAGTTTTTTTAATAAGAAATTCAACAGATACACATATTCAAGATAAAAGAAGTTAACCTTTCAAAATTAAATGTCAAAAATCAAACTTCCTATTTGAATACAAACAGAAAAAAAATTTTTGGTAACTTGATTTTTTTTTGAAAAAGGATGGTTGTTATTGACCATTTCCCTCATCTTAATTTCCACCAATCACAAACGCGCAATTTTGAATTACAAATGGTTGCTAGATGAAAAAACTGTATGACAGCTCCTGTCAGCAGTTTTTTCGAGTTTACCCCCGACAAAACTTGACAGCTGTTGTCACCAAAAATTACAATACCTTTGATAACAAGTAATTATGGGCCCCTAGGACACCAGAAAACGACGCTAAACAATTTTTCTGATTTTATTGTCAACAAATTTTGTAATGTTGTTTTTAAACAGTGCTTGTCAGCTTATGTATTAAAAATGAGTCGCTTTGGAAGAAAACCCATACATCAATATGGAAACAGTTTACGGAATTCTGCAAGGCAAAGAAATACGAGCTTTTGGAAACTACAAGTTTAGAGCAACTAAACCTAATCCTGAAAGATTTGGCGTGGAATATGAAGAAAGAAAACGGTGAAAATTACAAAGAACTAGTTGTGAAGACAATGTGGAACACCGTTGCAAAAAAAATGCAAGAGATGTATTTTATGAAGTGGAAAATAATTTTTGATCCATTTAAAGATATTATCTTCAAGTCTAGTAGGGCAGCTCGTAATGCGAAACGAAGGAATTTGCAGATGTGCGCCAATAAAAGGAAATCGAGCTCTGCTTCATTAAAATTGGAAGAATACTACGCAATGGTTTTATTATGGGACGAAGACACTCCGGCGGGACTCCAGTGAAAATTTTACCATAACGCTTCAGTAGAACTTGCTTGGAGAGGTGGAGAAGCAGTGAATTGCAGATTTCATTATTTTAAAGAGGAAGTGGATAATTCTGGGATTAAAACAGGTAGATAACATAGTTACATATTTTCATTTTCAAAAATCCTACTTTTTAGTAAGAGTAGAATATAATCCTCTCTTCTACCGGGTGTATCAACGATGCGTGCGTGGAGGATAGCTGCTTCCCTTTTGTAGATAGGAAAAAATGTTTCAAATAAAAGTTGTAGATAGTAATGAAAGCTATGTTCCAAAAATAACTATCAACATACAGGGTGTCCCATAAATGTGTGACTTATCAAAGTTATGTTTTTTTAAATGAAACACCCTATATATTTTTACTCGATTGAATTCCTTCGGAAGAGTGCTTCTCAAAAATATTGGGTTGTATGGGTTTATACCAGGTGGTTCTGAAGTTATGGTCACATTTATGTCCCAAAATGGGTTCATTCAACACCAAATATCTCAAAATCAATAACTAGGAATAACAAAAATTTTTCACCAAATATCCTCGAAAATAGTGTATTTTAATTTTATATTCATAAATTTACCGAATGGCACTTTTCCCATACAGGGACAACCAAAACTCGGGATCATTTTTTTCCCAGTTTTTTCAAATGGAACACCCTGTATATAGTGCCATACCAGAATAGTCAACACTATGAGCTTCCAGAAAATGTAGGGTTTGCCTACTTGATTTTCACCGGAAATCTATCTACGACTTCAGTTAAAGTTGATCTTGTAGTAAAGCGAAGAAATCCTCTAATTCTATTTTTCCTTCAGCGTCGTTGGTTTACCGCTAATTAATTTTTTTGCTCACTTCTTGTGTTTCACATTTTCTGTTTCCACAAACCTCTCCTTCGAAAACTCTCGAGTCGCATATAGAACTTCATACATTCTACTGGCTAAAAGCAGTTTCTGTAACATCTATCCGAAATGGAGATCACTTTATCAATTATATCAAATCACCTTTTTTAAGGAACCTTTGTAATGTCTCAGGAACTGTGAGTGAATTTATAATTTAAACCTAATATTTGATGTCGATCATGTTTATCATTTCTTCGGTGGATAATTTCATTTCGAAACGAGAAAATATTAGATTTAAACTATAAATTCACTTCTATAATAAAATGTCATGTTTGTTGACAGTTCCAGTAACATTCAAATATTCCAAGGGTGATTTGATATAATTGATAAAATGATCGACATTCCGGATAGATGTTACAGAAACTGCTTTTAGCCAGTAGAATGTATGCGACTCGAAAGTTTTCGAAGAAGAGGTTTGTGGAAACACAAAATGTGAAACACAAGAAGTGAGCACAAAGGATTTCTTCGCTCTACTACAAGATCAGCTTTAACTGAAGTCGTAGATAGACTTAATTTATGCATAGCTTGTTTGTTTGTTTTTTAATTTTAACGTCTCTTTTCTGACCTAATGGCCTAAACTGGACGGGACCTACAGCTTATCGTGGGCTCCGAACCACGGTCGTCAATCTCCTTAAACCCAGGACTATGCCTTTGTCATGCAGGTGATCTACCGACTAACAAGTGTGTAATTGTGTCACCAACCCCTATCAGTTCCACGAGATATCCGATCTCATCCGGCCTGTTTACCGGCGTGAATGAAACTGCGTATGACACAAATACCTTTTTGCACTTGCTCAAAGTCTTATCAAAGTCTATCTCCCCGAACACTGACCAAGCTGAATCGGCAGACTTTAACTGAAGTCGTAGATAGACTTAATTTATGCATAGCTCAAAACGGGTGATTGTCTAAACATCTACTATAAAATGATAGTTTGTTACATTTTTTTGAGATTATTTTGTTCCATGTTTGTCCATCATTGAATAAAAAAATATCATTATTGCTTTTATGACATTTTTCATAATTTCCTTAAGAATTAGATGCATTTCCGGTGAAAATCAAGTAGGTAAACCCTACATTTTCTGGAAGCTCATAGTGTTGACTATTCTGGTATGGCACTATATACAGGGTGTTCCATTTGAAAAAACTGAGAAAAAAATGATCCCGAGTTTTGGTTGTCCCTGTATGGGAAAAGTGCCATTCGGTAAATTTATGAATATGAAATTAAAATACACTATTTTCGAGGATATTTGGTAAAAAATTTTTGTTATTCCTAGTTATTGATTTTGAGATATTTGGTGTTGAATGAACCCATTTTGGGACATAAATGTGACCATAACCTCAGAACCACCTGGTATAAACCCATACAACCCTATACTTTTGAGAAGCACTCTTCCGAAGGAATTTAATCGAGTAAAAATATATAGGGTGTTTCATTTAAAAAAACATAACTTTGATAAGTCACACTTTTATGGGACACCCTGTATATTGGTAGTTATTTTTGGAACATAGCTTTCATTGCTATCTACAACTTTTATTTTAAACATTTTTTCCTATCTTCAAAAGGGAAGCAGCTATCCTCCACGCACGCATCGTTGATACACCCGGTATAAAACGGCCAAGGGTGGAGAAAAAAAATGGCCGTAGTAAATGGCTGGTACCCAACATAGGACCCTACCTTTTGTTCAGTCCGTCTTTTTAAAATTCTAATGGTTAAACGTTCGTCTATAATAACAACTGACAGATTATTCTTAACAGTAAACCCATCACGGAACAAAGAACAATCAAGTGGATGGTACAAACAGGCCGGACGAGAGGGGAGGGGGAGGGGGTAACGGGGGGATTCCCCCCGGGTTCGCAGTTCTCGAAAAATCCCTGTTCGCACTATGCTTCACTTTTGTAATGTGATGGGCTACTAATTTTAAAAATTCTGTAGGGGCCCGTAATTTTTACCCCCGGGCCCGATTTTTCTCTCTACGGACCTGGGTACAAAAACACTCCAGTGGGAAAAAAGAACTTTCGAAATGGTAAACAACAATTAATTAAAATTACTGGTTACAGTTCAGCCAACTCTATCAAGCCTTATCTGAAAATGGATAATGAGCATTATCCCAACATCATAAACGTCCAGCTAAAAAACAGAAAACAGAAGATCCTGCAGCCACTCCTCCAGCTTCTCACTCTACAGCTGAACCCATCGACAACATTAATGATTTACCTACACCCAACGTTATCAATGAGTTAACAAAGATTTCAAACAATACTTCTACTGTGTACCAAAATTGCAATTTATATTTTAATTGTACCATAAATAATTAAGTTTGTATTATTTTGTGATTAAATAAATTACCTGTTTTTCAGTTTTCAAATTAATACCTACATATTTATTATGTATGCATATATAATAGGTAGTATGTTTTGTAAGCTATGTGTATGCAGAATAATCTGCTACTCATGAAATATTCTTGTCAAGAAAAAAATCGAAAAAACACAATGCAAAGTAATATTTTTTTAACGCGCATGTGCAAAAATCCTGTTGCCACCAGCACTCATGCTTCTTGTTAAAATATTACTTGGTAACGTGTTTTTTCAATTTTTATTAGATGCCCTTATGATATTACTTACGAGAAAAGTTGGGGAAAGGAAAATTTAAAAGAAGTAAATATAAAATTTTGATGGTCAAAGAGAATCTTGCAGTTTTACCACAATTTATATGTTTTTGAATGATGTAATATAATTAAATATGGTTTGTATTAAGATGGTTGTTTAGCTTAAGATGGATTTGATTTGAAAGGAGGAAATAAACTTTTGTATAAAGAAGAGGACAACTTTTTGCAGGAGGAAAGTTGTAGCACTGTGAAGTGTGAGGAAAGGTATTTGGATTGTTAGTTGTTACTGTGGATTTGTTTTTTTTTAATTTTAGTTTTGTTTTCCTTTCTCCTATTTAAGATTACATATATCTACCAGGCTGTCAAAAATATTGTTATTTTTGGAATAGTTGTTAAAGTAATTTGATTTTTTTTTAAGTTTGTTAACAAATCTACATTTTTTTTGAGTAGAGTTTTAGTTTTGACAATATTTTTTTGGCAGCATGATAATTAGGTAGTCCATTTTCATTGTTTTTTTTAGTTCTTCATTTTGATTCCAGTTTATGTATTTAATAAAAATTAAAACTTTATGTTAGTGTAAATTTTGGGAAAAGGGGAAAAATACAAAATTTTTAAAAGAAGTATAAAATATAGGAATTACGAGGGTGATTAATTTTTTAATTGAGCAATAAACAAGTTACAAGTTTCTTTCTATTTTTAATTAAATCTGTACTTTGGCAGACCTCAACAAAGTATAGATAAATAAAGTCAACCCTGAGAATCTAAATAAATTTAATTAAAAGAATTTTTTTTTCTAAATTACATTAAATTTGTAAAATTATTGTATTTATAACAATATGTAACATTTCACGAATCCACAAATAAATACCTAGAGAGAATTAATCTGTATAGTTGAAATTAATTAATATAAGACAGAAATTCATGGTCGGCAGTAACGCCGAGGCGACGCCCAGGTTAGAATTTTAAAATGCGTAATAGTGCGGGTAAAATTGCAAAATGCCGAATGATTTTCAAAATGGGTATTGTCAAAAGAGGTAAACTTGTTTATTTAGGTACATTCACTGGACTACGCTTCGCAATATATTTTATAGATAAGCTGCATGCCGGTATGTGAAATGGTAAATTGACATAATAAATACGGATAAAAACTAGGATTCAGAAAACGGACAGAGGGAGATATTGCGATGTACTGACACTAAATAGAATGGAACACCTCATCGAAATACTTGGGTGTGATATTAGATCAAGAAATGTCATTTAGTGAACACACACAGACGGTGATAAACACGGTCAAACAAGCAATAACCACACTATAAGGAGTAATCGAAGTAAGATTGACATAAGAATAAAAATAAAATTGATACTCGCATCGGTTGTGTGGGGACGCGTATGCGAACCCACTAGGAAGAAGATACAGGTCCAACACAATATCTGTTTAAGGCAAGTTGCCATTGCACCTTGGTACGTTGCCAACCGATGGCTAGTCTGAGATCTACAATCCAAGATGGTTCTAGATATCATGAATGACCGAGGAAAAAAATATTATTGGACTTAAGGAACCACCCTCACCGACAGCTAAGAGAACTGACAGAATACCAGGAAGATGATCACGGTAAGCACAAGAGACCTAAGAGGCAGTTCCTCAGTATAAACTAAGAGTGACTACCAAACTCGTTAAAATCAGATCTTATTTTGCACCATGAATGACAAGGGAGAACCGAAGATACGACTCCAACGTACGGCAGCAACAGTAGAAAGTAGTAGAAAAAACAAAAACAAAAAAAATAATAAAAAAGGGTGAGGAGAGAGAAGGCGGAAAGGCAAGAGGATATAGGAAGGAAAGTGCTATGTCGATATCCCCAATCATGGGTAAGACAGCACAAAAATCCCTGGCCAAGGAACGGAGGAGTTCTGTGGGGAAGTGGAGTGCTAGTGCGGCAAAATTTTACTACTGTGGAGATTTTGCTCTAATCGCGCTTATGCAGGGTGTGTGTGCGCGCATCTATATACATAGTTCAACTATAACAGATTCTTAAAACTACAAAATCAAAAAGGTCCGAACATTGACACATAACATGTTCTTCCTATTTGCTAATAATATCTCCATAAATACATGAAAAAAAAATATGGCTTTGGATGAAAATGATAAAAAACAGGTTTTTCTCTACTAATATTTGAAAATTTAGAAAAATTCATCCTAACAAAGCGAGCGGCTCAGTTATGAATCACCTAAAATGGAATGGAACGCGTAACAAGATAGAATACAAAGAACAAAATTTGTAGAAAAGATCGCCTGAATGAAATACAATAGATAGACCAAAAGAATACTCGAATGGAGACCAAGAGAAAATAAAAGAAGTATAGGTAGACCACCAACCTGGTGAAAAATTAAGGAAATGAAAGGGGAGTGGCAGTGAACAAATTTTAAAAGTAATTGACTATGCATTACGTCACGTTTTCGAAAAAAACAGAAGAATATGTAACAAGAAATTTTGACATAATTTTAGAAAATGGTCCATAATTATTAAAAAATATATACGAAATAAAACGACTATTTATTGATCCAACAGCTTAACAAAGAGATCAGCTCATATGCAATGGATTGCGCAACACTGAATAGAAAGAACGAGATCAGATACCTAATACTACGACAGATAATGAGTGATAATACATGGAACAGAAAAATAGTTGAATGGAAACCTAAAAAATAAAGGAAATGGAAGTAGATTATCAACCTGGTAAAGTGTAGAAGAATATGAAAAGTGTGGACAGTGGACAAATTTTTAAAATACCTGAAATACGTCACATTTTTAACTCGTACTACTACTATCTCATTCGATTTCTCATAAAATTTTATATTTAGAGAAGTGAAACGTCTATTTACCTATTGACCAAAAAAACCTTTTGCGAGTCTTACAAAAATTTTAAAACAAAGTTTGTAAAACGACAAAGTTCTGTGTTTGCGAACGTATTTCGATATAAATTAAAAATAACGAAGGACCCCGCACAAAAAGATAGGAAATGGCAGCTCGGTCAAATTGTCTGAATTTGATATGTTATACATTTTGTCATTCTGAACAAAAGTCTCAATGGGCACTAAGCTCCAAAGTCCATGGTTTGGCTGCTATAGAGCTCCGAAGCTCCGTGACTGCACCATAGTCTAGAAACCTTTAAAACGCATATTATCACCTTTTTAAAAATCATATTTTAATTATTTTAATGTATGCCCTTAAGTTTTTGAGGATGCTGAATTTAAATATGATATCAAATCCATAATATTGACAGCTGTCAAATGCTCTTAAAAAAAATCTTACACTAAGGAAGAAGAACTATGTTTTTGAGGACGTCAAATCGATAATATTGACAGTTGACAGCTGTCAAATAGTTGTCAAATTCTTGTTAGTAATAAGAAATCTTATATTAAAGAATATAATCATATGTTTTTGAGGATGCTGAATTCAAATGTAATGGCAAATCAATAATATTGACAGCTGTCAAATAGTTGTCAAATTCTCTTAAAATAAAGAAATCTTACATTAAGGAAAAGAAACTTATGATTTTGAGGACGCTTAATTCGAATCTGTTGTCAAATCGATACAATTAACAGTAGATACAGCGGTAAACTAGTTTTTAATTACTCTTTACATACTTTTCATACACGCGCTTCGCTTACTCTCTATATATAGTTTATATATACTTCGTGTTTATTTTAAGAGCATTTGACAATTATTTGACAGCTGTCAATTGTTAATATTATCGATTTGACGTCATATTTAAATTCAGCATCCTCAAAAACTTAAGGGCATACATTAAAATAATTAAATTTAAAAAGGTGATATGCGTTTTAAAGGTTTCTATACTATGGTGGAGTCAAGGAGCTTCAGAGCTCCATAGCAGTCAAACCATGGACTTTTGTTTAGAATGACTAAATATATAACATATCAAAAATTCAGACAATTTGACCGAACAGCCATTTCCTATATTTTTGTGCGGGGTCCTTTGGTATTGAATATGTTTATACCTTTGCAGTCTATCAATTAAATAATGAGCTATAAGATTTAACAGTAGCTTTAAAGGGGTAATCATTCATTATAATATAATTTATTATTTCTGGTGACGCTACTGAAATCTAAATTCGAAGAAAGCGATGACAAAGCCCCAATGGATGGGCGTAATTTTCTGCCGGTAGTGGCGCTTTAATCTCCTTTAAGAGATAGACAATAATCATTACAATAACCATAAGAGCGTTCGCAGGAAGGTTATTAAATTAGCATTATTGAAGCATGGCCATCATGAATATAAATTATATACCTAGTAAAGGAAGGGTAAGCCAATAAGAACTTAACAAAAATATGATGCTTTGTTTGTACAAAGGAAAGTAATTTATATCTTCCGTTGTATTGAAAGTTAATTAATATTGTGTAAATGTTTTAAAATACTTTTGGAAAATGCATAAGCGTAGCCGATCTGACCCCAGTTAAAATTACTTTATATATTCGTTTTCAAAATATGCCTCCAGCTGTTATTAATAATTCATTGTAACTGCCCATTTTAGACATCTGCCAATAGTCTATCGAATGCTTGTTGAAGTTTGTGATCACGGTGCTACAACTGATAAATCATGTAGGAAATGGTTTCGACGTTACAAGGATATACATTTCAGCGTCGAAGTCAAGCCTTACATCGGATTGTAACTGGATATGAGAAGTGGATATTCTACTACAACCCCAAGAATAAAAACTACTACGCTATCGACCTCAACATTAACACCAAAGACGAACATACATGGTTCAATCATGCTCTCTATTTGGTGGGAACAAAAGAGTTGTTTATTATGAGCTGCTGAAACCTGGCGAAGGAAAGACAAGATAGTGTTATTCTTCTTCATGACAACGCTCGGCCTCATGTCGCAAAAGTCGTAAAAATATATTTGAGAACGCTCAAATGGGATGTTTTACCACACCCGCTGTATTCTTCGGACATTGCTCCTTCCGATTACTGGTTGTTCCGAAGGACGAGTCAGTTTTTCGAGATTGAATTCGAAAATTGCCTGAGAGTTGGAAGAAAGTAGTAGCCAGTGATGGCAAATAATTTAATTGATCTGTTCATTCATTTTGTCTTGAGGTAATAGTATATTTCAGTCGAGAAAAAGCATTTTTTGAAGTGTAATTAACGATATTTTTCATTATATCTACCTGAAAACCACAGATTGTTAAGAAACATTATTTTATTTTTAAAGATTAACGAACAAAAACATATATTAGTTGTTGTAAATAGCTAATCATTTAGCAGCTACTTCATTTTCGATAACTGTAGTTGATAAACTCGATATTAGTAGAAATATTCAGTTTTTGATTTTCCCCTACTGCATTGTATTCTGATGTTGGCGTTGTTTTTACTGTTTTTGAATGGCTGAACAATTTACAAAAAACTTCAATCTTTCTGCTTACCGATTCTTCGATATAGCCTTCAGCCACAGTCGAAGAACGTCAACCTCCATGCCTTTTTAAAGTAAGAAAAACTCCTCCACCTTCGACTAACATAGATGCTGAAGATCGTCTTAAGCCGTGCCCAGTATAATCTTCTGGATTTCAGATATTCAGCAATCTGCTTTGTTGTACCACTGATTGTATGACACCCTGCATGTTGAGCAAAACATCTACCCTTGCGATACGCAATAAATAATCTTTGACTATTCATGTGTGTAGGTCTTAGACTAATATATTTGCGATAAAAAGTGCATGAATCATAGGGACATCCTTCCTTTGTCATTGTGAAACTTCTTGATTTGTGATTTTTGCCATCTCGAAGGAATACTATCAAAAAGGGGCCTACGTCTTACAAAGTCAGACGAATCAATTCATCTCTTCGGCATGCACCGAATATGTCAAATATTAAAATTACTTTACTTAATAACCACTTCTCGTCTGGTACTTCAAGCATGATTTTGGCGATTTGTTCAGCAGTTAATACTTTGGACTTTTTCGATGTGTAACCAACACTTTCTCGTTCGAGAAATGCAGTAGTTTTTGGTAAATTATTAACATTTACATTTTCTTTTATAGCCAGACAACTTTTTAACATTGAGGAAGGAAGAGAAAATATAACTGGATAAAAAATCGATAATACAACTTTTCCCGGTTAACGATGTGTATTTGTTATTTATGTATGTTATTTATGTATCACGTCAGTTTAAATTCATGGAATTGTCTTACCAAATACCAGCTCGAGCTCAGATTTTGGGTAGGATATTTTTTGTAAGTTTGATTTCTCGTATTTACTTTCATATATGCAAGTTAAGTCGATCTGTTTTAAAGTAAATACTCTGCATCAAAAATATCCGGCCAAATCTGAGCTCAAGTGGTATTACCTTTCTCGACGTATTTCTTTTAAAACACCACTCGAGCTCCGCTCTCGTGGTGTTTCGCCAGATACGTCTCGTGACTCGGAAGTATAATCAATTATTTTCGAAGCTCTTGTGATATTACTACTGATTATTTCATTCACACATGGCTCCGCCAATGGAAAGTCATGAATTGAGTCACAAGATATGCAGTATGATCGACTATTTAGGTAAATAAAGAAATATGAACGGCTATTTAGTCGATTGTATAAGTGTGCTATTAAGCGTCAAAATTTGACGTAACATTCACTCAATATTGCAATTGTTTCGTTTTAGTTCATGTTCCAATGCGAAAGTCAGTGACAATATAAGCAAATCTGTCCCAGAAAATAGCAAAAAGAGAAAGGTGTCTGTTTAGAGACAATCTTAGCGAATGGTTTTGTGATGTTCGTGAAATAATCTTCCTGAATATAGAGACAAATAGATACTATTATTTTGTGATCTATCTAGTGATTCTATCTAGTTTATCTGGCGCCAGTTGCAAAATAGACAATATTGGTTCTCATATGTCTCACGTGACTTCTTGAGCATTAATGCTGCACTTACTTTTGCCACTTCACGTGATATTTCTTCCTCTGGTGAAATAATTTTTAAATATTTCCACTAAAAATATCCAAATATTGTCACAAAAGAAGCGTTATTTACCCCGTTGCTAAGGAAATATACAAACAATTTGCGATTTCTAGAGAACTGTCAATAACATATTATTTTATTTTGACATGTAAGTAGGCAGCTAATGACACTATCGCAGCGTAAAATGCGCGCGGAGAAAGTCTACTTTCAGTGCGCTAAATAATGTAATCTAGTGTTTTCAGATAGGTATAATGAAAATACATATTTGATCACAAAAAAATGAACCAAAATTAGTTCGGTACTCCCAATTTGTTTTTATAAATTACTTTAATTTTATATGCATTTTTAGTTTCGTTTTAATTAGCTTTTGTTTAAAAAAGTAATTTTTTACTGTAATTAATATCTAAAATAATTTTTATTAAGATTGATAACTGACTGAAAAATCTAACTTTAAATAAAATACTGTTGCTCTGAATATAAATTATTACTACACTCACGGACAATTTGTCGATAGATAGAGCCTATCACATATTTACGTCTATTGGTTGACGATATGTTGATTCTTTAATCTCTGGGCTGAGACCAATTAGGCGTGTTTTATAGGGTAAAATTTCTTTTATTACCAAATAATTAACGTTTTATTTTATTGAACGATTTATCACAATAATAGTCAAATTAATACCTATTAAACACATACCAATTGCAACAGTTTCTGGAAATCCAATAATTAATTTGAATGTTGTTATCTACAGGGTGCGCCAATTATTTCCACTCGATCTCTAGCACCGAAACTAAAAGAGATATCAACAAGATTTTTTGTAGGGGTAGACAGTGTCACTCGGACTACAATTTTAAAATATTTTGATGTATACAGGGTGGCTAATTTTTGTGGAATGAAAATTAATTTGGTTTTTTTAAATTGAACACCCTGTATACGATTATGTCTTCTGATTCTACTTAATATTAGATTTACGGTAGTTTTTTGTATTTGTAAATCCGACGCGGCGTTGACAAGTTATTCCTATTTTAAGCAGATTTAATGAAAAAACAGCACTTCAGAAATATTAGCACAAAAACCACATTTTTTAAAAAAATCCTCAAAAAAGCTACTATGATGTAAATGAAACATGCACCTATCACAATAATCACACAACATCTTCACCTGTTGCACAGGGTGTTTGCCGATGGCGTGCCAATAGTCTAGTTTTAAAATGGCAATAACTTAATTTTTTCAAATGGGACACCCTGTATATTTTTCTTCAGTTAGAAGCTCTCCCTAATACGCATTAAAAAAATATAGGGTTTTGCACATCTAACTTTACTATTTACTTTAGTAATTGACGTTAAGTGACAAACAACATATTTTACACAATTTTTAATAAGAAATCAAGTTACCTATGAAAATGACAGTAGGTATATTTTGTTATGGCATTAATTGTCAACATAAAATTTTGTATTGTATCACGTCTACTATATTTAATCGGTATTGTGTATAAAAAATGGATTTTAATAAGAATTATAGTGTTCAAGAAAATATTGATATGATATGGATACCGGGTGAATGTCAAAAAAATGCGTTTCTTGCTAGTAGGGTCTATCGTCAAAGATACCCAGAAAGACGTCATCCACAAAAGGATACTTTTGAGAATTTAAAGAATAGATTTGATAGAACAGGAACCGTCAAGTATGAAAAACATTCACGTGAAACTACAGCTGTTACTATTGACAACGAATATAAGGTAACGATCAGTATAGTTGAAGATCCCAATATAAGCACAAGGCAATTAAGCAATCAGTTAGATATTTCCAGTACCACAATTAGACGCATAATAAAAAAGAATAAATAGCACCCCTATCATATCCAGCTTCACCAAGAATTGTTACCACGTGATTTCGCGCGTAGAGTGGAATACTGTAGATGGTTAATAAACAAGATAAATACAGAGCGTAACTTTTTAAACAAAGTTTTATTCTCCGACGAAGCCACGTTTCATAAGAACGGTTGTGTAAATATACACAACTTCCATTATTATTCGTACCACAATGAACATTTATTTAGAACCACATCACAGTATCGATGGTTTTTGAAAGTGTGGGCGGGAATAATAGGTGTTTATGTAATTGGTCCCTATTTCTTTGATGGGACTGTAAATGGAGCTATATTTTTAGATTTTTTAGAACATGATGTTCCCAACTTATTGCAAAATGCGCCTCAAAATTATCACAACGGAATGTGGTTTCAATTAGATGGTGCCACACCACATTACCTATTAGATGTTCGCAATTGGTTAAATAGGGAATTTCAGGATCGTTGGATAGGAAGGGGAGGACCTATAAATTGGCCTACTAGATCGCCTTGCCTTACACCTTGCGATTTTTTCTTGTGGGGTTTTATTAAAAATATTGTTTACAAAGAAGAGGTTACCACAAAAGAAAATATGAAAGAAAGAATTACTGCAGCATTTAGACAGGTGACCCCTGCAATGCTAAGAGATGTGCGTAAATCAATGAAAAAAGGGCAGGAAAATGTATAAATGAAAATGGAAGACATTTTGAACACATACTATAAATTTTAACTTTCACTATTGTAGTTTTCTTACGATTAAACTTTGTAAACTTTTGTACTTAATAAAAATTGTGTAAAATATGTTGTTTGTCACTTAACGTCAATTATTAAAGTAAATAGTAAAGTTAGATGTGCAAAACCCTATATTTTTTTAATGCGTATTAGGGAGAGCTTCTAACTGAAGAAAAATATACAGGGTGTCCCATTTGAAAAAATTAAGTTATTGCCATTTTAAAACTAGACTATTGGCACGCCATCGGCAAACACCCTGTGCAACAGGTGAAGATGTTGTGTGATTATTGTGATAGGTGCATGTTTCATTTACATCATAGTAGCTTTTTTGAGGAATTTTTTAAAAAATGTGGTTTTTGTGCTAATATTTCTGAAGTGCTGTTTTTTCATTAAATCTGCTTAAAATAGGAATAACTTGTCAACGCCGCGTCGGATTTACAAATACAAAAAACTACCGTAAATCTAATATTAAGTAGAATCAGATGACATAATCGTATACAGGGTGTTCAATTTAAAAAAACCAAATTAATTTTCATTCCACAAAAATTAGCCACCCTGTATACATCAAAATATTTTAAAATTGTAGTCCGAGTGACACTGTCTACCCCTACAAAAAATCTTGTTGATATCTCTTTTAGTTTCGGTGCTAGAGATCGAGTGGAAATAATTGGCGCACCCTGTATTAGCAACATAGCCTCACTTAATTTTTTTATATTTTTAGGAAATTATTTTTTTTATAATTATTCACTCATTATTATTTCTATGTTTAAATGGTATATTTTAAATTATCTACTTTTTTTAGTTTTTCACTTAATTTATTTTAATCTCGTACTTTCTATTTTTAGGGTTGGGACCTTTGTAATTATCTTCCTCGGTGTAGTTTTCGGTTGAAATAACTGTAATACTGTTGTTATTTGGATTTGGGAAGGCCTTTTACTGTGATACAGAAGTACTCTTTCTCGTATCGTCTACATTCTACAGGAATAAGAGCTACTTCAAAAAAAATATTTCGCATCAAAACGTTTTAATTATTTGTGTCAAATTTTTTTCATGGGTAGCTTGATAAAATAGGTGGTTTTTCATAAATTTAGCGTAACTTCACGGTCGGTGATTGTGACATAACTGACTTTGGGAACCGGCGAAATTGGTTTTCAGATATACAGAAACAACATTTTCAAATTGATAAAAACACTGATTATACTTTATTATTATTAAACACTTTATCGATTCATTTCATTTTAACGTAATTCCATACAAGGTTTCTTCTTACAATTTAAGCCATTACATAAAGGATTGAGGCATATAATTTTAATTTCAATAATTATAAACGATTCATTATAATAAACTAATGCTATGTTAAATTTTTTTTATATTAGGAATGTAAGGCAAGACTAAATTACATCATTTTTTGGTTTTTTTGAAAAGTTTTAATACGTCTTAATTTATGTATTCCTCTAATAGAATAAAAAACTGCTTTAAATTGTCTGACGTTTTCAAAAGTGACAATGATATAAAAAATTTAAATAAATTACTAAAGAAACCGGTCACCGGATAAATTCACAAAAAACAGGTGACAAAGAAAACAAGTTAAAAGTTTAAGATGTCAAAATTTATTTGTAATAACTTTATCAGAACTCAGAAATTTAAACGTAAATTAAAATTGTTTTTTTCAAGTTTATTTTATTAATACAAATATTCAATAATAAGTAAATTTTAATTTCACTGAATAATTTAATCAGCAAGGCCCGAAAAATTATTCTTTCACTTTTAAACGAACGGATGGCGTAAAGAATCGTCTTTTGTTTGCATGTCCGAATTTTTGTCAGTGGTTGAACAACAGTTTTTTCGTATGCTTCAAGATCAAGAACAAAAGATGCGCTTAAGAAGTTGAACGTTTTGTTAAAAATATCTCGTCACGGTTTTATAAAGATGTTGACGCAAAAAGCCGCTGGTTTTGATCAGATAATGTTGATTTTCGGCAACCTACAGAAACTATTAAGGTTGATGAATTCATTTAAATAATACATTTCTGTGGGTGCAGAAACAAAACGAAAACTTAAAGAAACCAATCTTTTACTCAAATTTAGATAAGATTAGAGAGAAGGAGAGAAGAACCAAGCCACTATGAACTATAGAAATGAATTAGAAAATGTTGATAATGAACATATTGTAATCATAGGATATAATATGAGAGAATTGTTTTTTATCAGATCAAACGATATTTATTGTGAATTTGAGCAATATAAATGGTATCAGCGTCTAATTTTACTGATATGAGTCCCTGTTAACTTATGATTAGGGATTAGTCCCCGACCACTCAACCAAAACACAATTTTAACACACTCTACGCGCGTTTCGCCAACTTTGTTGGCATCATCAGGAGTTGATGATATTTCCCAATTTAATACTTTGGAGTCCTTGATATATCTCTTCCCACCCAATAAACATTTTTGTGTATATAATAGTTACCGTAAATGTTATATTATCTACCTTAAATAACTTTAATTTGTGTAGTTAGGTAATGAGACTATTACCGTTGCCCTTATAAACCTTCTAAAGAGCTTCAATATAGCATTTATAGAGGTTACGACCACCTTTGATTAGTAACGCTTTGCAGCTTTAAGTTTTGTTACCGCAAGGAACAGAAACGTTATTGAAATCGCTATATAACTTCCTAAATAACCGCAGCTGAACACCTTTAGTCACGTAATATAGTGGTATATGTGTTCCGGAAGACCTTATAAAACTGGCATATAATGGTCTTGGTAATATTTCTGTTACCAAGTTCTGCTACTTCTTCCTGTCACTTGTCAATCCTCTCATATTCTTAATAGGTTATACGTTTCTCTCTTTTGAACACATTTATTTCATGTATGGCCTTTTCTCATATCAAAATTATATTTTCACATTATGAAACAACAGAATAATAATCTAGTTGAAGAATTCCATTGTATTTTATGACCAAAATTCCATGAATTGTTTATTTTTAATGTACGATTGGTGTTCATTAAGTCTAATATGAAAAGGTCTAGATGTTTCTCCTATATAAAATTTATTACATTCGCATGGAATTTTGTAAATACAAGTGTACTATGTTGATGTCGTATTTTTGCAAGATTATCAAGTGTTCTGTTTCTATAGTAAATTTATTTATTTTGTTGTCATTTTGATAACGGCTTTCGATAGGAAAGCCGAAACGTCGATTAAAAACTTTTTTTAACAACTAAGTGGTTTTAATCCAGTGAAGAGAGAGAGAGAGAGAGAGAGAAATTAAAACACAAACCACTATGAGCTTCCGAAATGAATTATATTTCCTTTATATAACTTGGCGCTACTATAAGTTACGAAAATTGTTTATTGGGCAGAACCTCATTTTTTGCTCTTTTGGGTTATTTATTATGAACAGAATTAAAATTTAAATTAATCATTAACAACTATTATTGTCTGAAAGGCCATCTTTAGATCTTGAATAAAATAACTATGTATAGTTGCCTTCAAAATATATTGGACAAATTATTTTGATCGTTTTAACTTACTGGCCTATTCCTTGAAAAAGAAAGTGTTTTTATAAGTCGTTATCTTATCTGTAGAAATGTAATGTATAAAAAAATATATATGAATAGCATTTCTTCAGAAATAAAAATTATAAGTTAAAACGATCAAAACAATTTGTCCACTATATTTTGAACGCAACTAATAGCTATAATTATAGGTAGAAATAAAAAATGGTGAAAATTTACAAAAAGTACAAACTTAAAAATTAACAGTTAAACGTAGTAAATTGCAGTTCAAATAAAAAACCAATAAGTAACTCGAATTCGACAATATATCTTCTACAGTTGAGTGTCTTACAAATTTGGCTGGGTAGATAAAATTTAAATATTCCCTAAACATAATAAAAAAAACAAGATAATATTACCTAATAAATCTGACAAGACCAGTTAAAAAGGCATATAGAAAAAAAAATTACGTCACTGCTCAAAATTTTTTCCATGCAAAATGTAAATTTAGCTCTATAAAGTTGCCAACTAAAAATTAAAATTACCGCTTTATTATACAACGCAATTTCGAGTTTTTTATAGTGATAAAATATTTCTTAAAAGCACACGTACACGAATGGCCCATCTTTTAGCCACCCATACTAATAAATAAATTTGATAATGGGCAGGTAGGCAAATAATAATTCTAGAGTAGTATTGTGTTGCCGCCATTCTTTATACTTATATTTATTTACATTGTCACCAAAATCGAGAAGCCGTGCTCGGCTGCGTGGATTTATTGAAGTCCGCGGGCCACGAGTTGAACGGGGCTCTCTGAGTGGGTTTTATTTATTGAAAATATTCGGTGGGAGGGTACCCGAACTAAAATTTATGAGTGCCTACCGAAATTATTCGTGGAACCGTGGAGGTTATGAGTAAGTCTGCGTTTTTATCAATTATTAACTTTTGAAGGAAACACTTAGTTATCTGCAGATAGTTATTTTGTTAACGAGATACGCGCAGGACCGGAATGACATCTTGGTCATGGATATGTACCTATATATTCCTTATTGACCTTTTAGTTCATAGACCAGATCCAAACCAATTTTAAACACTCGAATTCTTGAAAAATTCTTAGCAGTATGTGGGTAGTCGGAAAATTGAAAGTAAATTATGAAAAATCGAGACGTCTCTGTAAAAGTTACTAAAGAGCGTGGGGTACCTAAATATATTGTAATGGTATCGAATTTAAACCTTTTATAATTATAATTCATAGCTTGCAGAGAAACATTTTAAGGAAAAAAACATAAACTAAAACCTATAATTTTCATATTTTAATACCTTTTAAACTAACAGACTTTAAAAATTAAAACTAAGACAGATTTAAACCATTCTTTAACTTAGAAATTACAAAAATACTATCTACTAAATTTAACTTGGCAGTTCCATAAGATCTTTTCTTTAACCCAAATTTAAACTATTTAGAGCATTTATAACATGAAAATATGGTAATCAAAGTAAAATATAAACATAAAACTGAGATAGTAATTGTGTGATATAATAACTATTTCAAAGAATTAGAAGCTATTAAAGAAATAATCTAACCTCAAAATAGAATTTCATAATACAATGAATGAAAATGTTTTATTAAGAAAATGATGGTAAAATTAAAATAAATTAGATCATCCTTTATCATATCATAAGTAGAAACTTAAAAATACATTAGAATCAAATTTATTTACATTTTAAGTTACTAAATAATAAAATTTCAAATTCGAAAAAAGAGCTCAATATTAAAAATAATGTAATGAAAATTATATCAAAAACTTTCTTTCAACATGTAAATTATTGGATAATCCAGATGAGCAGTTTCTACTTGAATTGTTATTAAAATTAGAAATTCGTACCATTTAAATTGATCCCTAATCATAAGTTAACAAATACTCGTGAATATTTTTTAGAAAGGGTTGATTTATAAGCTAATCGGAGCACTAGCATTATCTTCCCGTCTTCGTCTCTTCTCCCATGGGCTCTTTATGTCCATCTATTTCAATATGCGATACCGTCGTAATTATAGGTTTAGCGTTTTTATGGACGGAAGGTCATTATTTTTCGGATAGTGAGTCACGATAATTTGGAAAGAATTTTTCGTAGACTGAGACATGAAAAACCTGATATCGATATGAGCTTAATGATGTGGAAGAAAGTATCATCATCGGCATCAAAAATCGTATTCTAAGAAATATTAAACTTTTCGCTTGATTTTATTGCATTTTCGAGATGAAATGACTTTTACGGAAATGATCCCATACAAATACAAAGTATGTATAAGGTGGAATGAAAAATCCGTCATTTTTTTTTTATATGTAATGCCTATGAAAAGTTACATTTACCAATAATAAGCTATTTTCTGAAATTTAGGGGTAAAATTTAAAAGAAAAAAATTCAATTTTATTTTTTTAATTTTTGAGATAAAGTTGCATTTTCTTAAAATGTATGTTAAAAATAAACATGTCTTTAAGGATCCACCTTCCATCTAATTAAAAATTAAATCAAATTTTACTAAATAACATGAACTAAGTGAACCTCACAAAAAGTCATAAAATTCTAAATTCTTAGCACTAACATTTTTAATCTTGTTCAAACCAGTTCAGACTAGATTAAATTCGTTTTAAAGCTAATTCAGTAGCTGGCGACAGTCTCACTGGCCGCCAGCGCTGTTGTGGTAGTATATTACGTAACGAGTGTAAGTAACATATTACGCACGATTGGAAAAATTACCCAAGAAGCCGCGTGGCGGCGAGAGCGTAATTCCTGCTTTACAACACGCATTACGTACTATACTTTCTAATTAATGACAGATTTAAAATTAATTTAAAATAACACTTTTATTAATGTCCATTATAATTTATTAACTGACTGACATTTCTGTCAAACTTTTATGTAATGTGTATTGCCTAAATTGATTAAATTAGCATTATAAAAAGCAAATAAAACTGTAGATAAATTAATGTATCCGATTATTGTAATGTCAAATATCCTAAGACAATAATCATTCGGAAATTAACGGTTTAAAACTTATATTACCGGACACCGTGGCCTAGCTGGTTAAGGCCTCGGTCTTTATACTAGGCCAGTGTTCGGTCGTAGGTTCGATCTCTGCGAAACTCAAGTGGAATTAAAAGTCAGATAGGACTTTGACAAGTGCAAAAAGGTATTTGTGTCATATATTTACAGTGCCAATCCAGCGCTGTCTCGAATAGAGAGTCCGTCTATTTTTGCTGCCAGCGTAGCGTGACAGTGAGACTGTCCCAGCTACTGAAAATGTCTGAATCAGCCTTTATGATAAGCGAGTGTATTGTCGCAGCTTTGTGCTGAATTGAAGACCTCTTCTGGTCGCGGAAGTAAGACAAAGTAGTACTTTTCGATTACTCTTGCTAACATATTTTTGTGGCATTTCTGGGAAAGAATTTTAAAAAAGGAAAGCGCCATTGCATAGTATAAGAGAATTTATACTTCGTCATAAATGAAGTTTTCTTAATAATAATAATAAGCCAGCTAAAAAAATTATGATAGTATCCCGATATAGAGGGTATCCTTTTTGCAATTAACTCTTTTTAGTACGATTCGCTCTTAATACACAAGTAACGAAAATGTAGGTTTCCAGTGAATAGTAAATGTCACATTAAATATTAATTAAATTAACAATATTAGTTTTAATAATAAATGGCAAAACCTTTGGGAAGCCAGCGACCGTCAACGAAAATCAACGAAACCTATAAAAAAATGGTTTTATCGAAAAAAAATGTCAAGAAAAGAACAAGTTGTATTATGCCGAATGCGTTTAGCACATACGAACCTGACACACTTATACCTGTTAGCAGGAAACCAACGTCCCAGATGTGAACGTTTTAGAACAGGCCTTACAGTATCGCACCTTTTGGAATGCCCTGAATATGCCCAAGCTAGACAAATACTCAATTGGAACCCTGAAACAGAAAACATATTATAAAATGAAGAATATAAAAACGCTTCTAACGTACCTGAAAAGCATAAATGTATTCAACAAAATATGAACTAACAATTCCAACATTGAATACCGAGCGAAATAACCTTAGCAATTGAAGCTCATAAAAAAAACATTCGTTTTACATTCTGTTGTTATTTAGCAGAAACGGCAGTAGCGTAAAATATTTTTACAAAACAGATCACAAATCACTCCAGGGACCAACTCTTTTCTTGTAAAATTCCTTTCGTTTCCTCATTCATTATTTATGGATTTTTCTCGAACCCGACGGCTTTGTTCCAACTCCAGAAATACTAGAAATACCCATCATGTATATTCAAAGAGATGCAAATTCGTTTCTATCCCATCCGTTAACATTCCATGGAGTACTAGATTGGTAGTAACTAATTTGCTATCAATTTAATTAGTTGGTAACACCGAGGGACTCGTTAACTAATTATCTTTTATTTCCCAGTATTACCGACATAAAGTATTTAAATTCCCCGTTTGAGAGATCTTTCTCTTCTCAAGTAGTTATTAGAACTGCTTGAAGTGGCACTGGGCCGGTTTGGCTTCCTTAGTACCGTAGAAATTAAGGAAACGGGAGGTACTAATTGCAAGTAAATAAAAAAGATAACTGACTTTTTAGAGTACTCATATATTTACTCCCAAGTAAGGGAGTTTATTATTATTATTTTTTTTTTTTTTTTACTTCTGTGTCAACGGCATCGACTACTATGGCCATTAGCCTCGTGTTCTGTGAAGGCTTTGTTACTGTTTCCCAGCGCCACTTTAGGAACAGCACTGTTAATTAGAACCCAACAGTGAATGGTCGAGTGAGGAATCACACCTGGTATATGAAAATGAATTTCTAAATTTTTAATTAATTAAAAATCAGAAAAAGATTTCTGCCTTTGGTGTGATTCGAACCCACAACCCTTGGATTATGAGTCCAGTGCTCTACCGCTGAGACATCCACAATAGATCTTATAGGTCGCAGTGTATCGACACCCCCGTCAACAAATAGATAGAACTATGTGTGATGGGTTGGAGCAACCCAATCCATGAAGATGCCCACGGGTCTTATGTCTACCAAACAAGATTTCTAACTCACTTTAGATGTTGTTATCAATGAACGTGAGTTAACACAAACGTAAGTCGCTCTAATTACAAGAGGTGCTCTCACTTATACAGATGGGTCAAAAACAAACGAAGGAGTAGGAATAGGGGTTACAGGCTCTCCAACAATATTTCAATCGGAATTATTAGCATTAGATTTCTGTACCTCTGTACCTCAGAGTGCCTCAAAAAAGCCTCAACTCGGCCAGAATATTTATTGTATCCGATAGTCAGGCTGCTTTAAAGGATCTGAAGTTCAAAACTTATGAGTCTAAAACAGTCTGGAACTGCAAACAATCCCTTAAGCAACTGGCTAGTCACAACAAAGTAACATTGTTATGGGTGCCAGAGCATAAAGGAATTGCCGGAAATGAGATTGATGACGGTGTCGCGAACGAAGTAGCATTCTGTTGTATTTGCATTGTGGAAGAAGTCCGAAAATGGGAAAAGGAACTTAGTGCAGCCTTCCAGGTCAAAGATAAGCAAAAAGGTTAATGCTCCACACGCTAAATTGCTCTTGTAGCTTCAGAAATGTGATCTCAGAGTAATCACAGGAATTCTCACTGGACACTGCTTACTCAGATACCATATCTCTAAAATGAGCAAAGGGGATAGTGGAACATACAGATTCTGCAATGATGCAGATGAGACGGCGGAACATATTATCTGCAACTGCAGGGTAATTGTCCGCCAACGCCTTAAATACCTGAAACAGGTCATCCGACAGCAGGGTTTCCTAAACTTTTCCGTTGACGTACCCCTTGATCTTTACTATATATTATGGCGTACCCCACTTTACCTACCACAAAATAAACTAAAATAAAAACTAGTATCTTAACTTTTTTGTTGATGGATGTATTTTTTTAAAAGCTAAAATTGTATGCATATCATTAGTTTGTTTTTTTGCAATTTTCTCTATGTTTTCATATGCATTTATCCACACTCTCATGTTCTAAAACTCAAATATTTAAATATATAAAATTACTATTTTATAATTTTTATTTTTAGTAATCGATGTTCAAGTTTGATCGGTTGGAATAGTAAAACGCAAGAAACTTTGCATACAATTCATATTTTTAATTCTACTCAAATTACAGAAATATGAATGTCTCACAGTAAATTTGTTCTATTACAGCGATATCAGTAATTCAATGTGAGGGATGAGCTTGAGCGGCATTATTGAGCTCAACTTGAGCCTGAGATCACATTCCACCTTATTCATTTTGTTTCTGTATTTATTTTTTATGTAAAGAAGGTGGGAGAATCTCAATAGCTTTGTCTGCAGTAGTACCATACTCTGAGCGTCTTTGAATCCAAAAGTCAATGAGTGGGATTTTGTTAAACACTTCTTTGAGATCACAGTTTAACTCAAGAAGCTCCTCTTTAAGTTACAGAGAAAAGCTGTCGAACGATTTTCTCAATCTCAGCAAAAGGATTTTTAATCCATAAATACGGGATTGTTTTTCGAACCAATTTAATTGTGATTCTAAGTTTACGAAAAATACAATGATTCTTCACATTTTTTATTTATCCACTGTCATAGTCCTGCTCGCGTACTCCCTGGCAATGTCTCACGTACCACCAAGGGGTACGCGTAGCACAGTTTGGGAACCCCTGTCCTACAGCCTGATCAGGTTACAGACCTAGCTCCAAAACGGATAATAGGCTTTCTAAAAAGCCTAAGACTTTTGGACTAAAACATAGATGTAGGGCATACACAAAAGATCTTTCAGGTCTCAGTGTAGTAAGGACAATTGGGCCAATCGACCCTCTTGTAATCTACAATCTACAACTATGTGTGATGCGAGTTCAAGTTGGATCTGCACCAACCAATAAAAAAACAAGAAGACAATAAACTGATTTGCGATTTGTTGTTGTTACGATTGAACACTGTTTTTTGATGTTAATTTGCATTTACTGTTAATCCTTTGCTTTTGTTGTTGTGTTAAAGAAATAAATGAATAAGTAAAAATATACAGTCCACTAATTTCAACGATTTACTAAACATTACCAGATTTCATATATGGTCAAATGTATCGTTACCTATGAAAAAAAAATTTTTTTCATGGAAAAAAGGTTAAATGTTTGTTGGCGAGCCAAAGATTTTATGTTTCTGGTAAAAATGTTACGAAAAAAAAAATTTAACGAGACCAGAAACGAGACTCTGGTGTCGACGTCGTTCCGTATGTGATCTCGGTAAGGTCTAAACAATTCTCAAAAATCAAAAATTCTAATTTTTTCGAGATGAGACAAGAAAAGTCTTGCGCTCATTTGAAGCCCTATAAAAAGATGAATCGGTCCTATTTTCTCCATATATATGTATGTCAAATATGTGCAAAATTTCAATGGGTAAATAGAAACGCAGAAAGTATATATTGCGTGTCCCAAAAATGGACACATTTCAAAAATCAAATTTTCTTGATAAAAAGCTCTCTATGACTTGTAAATCAAGTATGAAACGTATATAACATTTGCTGCAATATAGGGAAAATAAAAAATGATGATTTCGAGTGTAATGGAGAAAAAAATATTTATTAAAATTGTTATTAAGTACCACAAAATTTTATGTACATACAGATAAAATTTACAAAATACTTTAACACGTCAGCAATTTTGAGAGTATTTATTGAATACAGGAATAAGAAAATTAATACGAATGTTAGGCAAATGTACTAGTAGTATAAACAAACATTAGTAGTAACTATAAACAAACGTTAAATCTAAGATCAGTGTGTATTTGCAATAATTATAAATGCCAGTAAAATTGACAATTTTACCGAAGAACAATGATCTGTTTAGAAAGGGAGAGTGAAAACGTTGAATTTCCGCAGTAAGTAATTTTACCAATAAAATTCTATTAGTTACATGTATTATAGATGTAATTGTTGATAAATTAATAAAAATTATAAAAATACGATACAATACAATACACCGGTTTTAAATTATTTTCTTAATCCTATATTTAACAAATAATCAAACAATTGCTGACGTGTTTATTAAAACATTTTGTAATTTTATGTAGTAGGAAGGCCCCGAATCTACAAGTATGTATAATTTTTTGGTAATAATTTCAATTTCAACATTTTGCTCTCCATTACTTATTTTACTCTTTACTACAAATCCAAATTATAATTTTTATTTTCCCTGTATTCCAGCAAATCTTTTATTCTTGATTATGGGTATAAAAGTCATACAGAGCTTTTTATTAAGATTGTTTTTGGGAAATGTAAGATACACTTCATTTGTATAAAAGTTTTTGGGACACACTATACATTAAAATAAAAATCTGAGTCGCGAATGCTAAAAGTTACATCGAAGTACTGAGCCGAACATACATCAATACATTTTCAGAATTTTTATAATTTTAATTAATGTCAGGGCATGTATTTTAATTAAAAATATACGGTTGATCAACAGTCTTTTAAAAGTTGTTTTATATATATACTCCGCCTATACATGTTATTGCCACCTTATTAACAAATAACTAGATTCTGAGGTTTAAACATATCCTTTTCATTAAAATTCCCATAGAAACTAGTATCTGTATCCGAAGTCCGAACCTGCCAACTAACTCTTCACGATTCCTTACAAAAAAGGTAAAAGTACACGATGTAAATTCTTCAGTTTGTCGGACTTCTATGAGCTTTTTTTATTATTGATACACGTCTTTGGTGACTCGAGCTGTGTTAAATGTTATTGTCGCCAAGTTGGTACCACTGTGATTTAGAATACACTTCAGCGGACAAAGTATCATTAAATTGTAACAAATAGACTAGATCTTATCAGTTAGTCTACACATTTCTTGATAAATCATGTGAAAATTAATTCGAAGAATTTCTGTGATTTTTCCGCTTCTCCTTTACTGGTTTTAAAGATATGTAACTATTTTTTTAATGTACTTGTTGATTCTTTTAATAATTCGAGCGATTTTTTCTCATATATCGACCACACGTCGAGGTGTACAATGAAGTGGATTTCTTTGAATTAAAGAAATCCATCAATTTTTTTTCATTTGTGTCAACGGCAGCTATGGTTATTATAGTAAAATCGCAATCGAGCCGAAGTAATATATCTGTCAGAACAGGAAGGTTCAGATGTGGATGCTTATATATTATTTACGGGGTACATAAAATCATCATTTAAAAATATATTTTTCGTACAACCGGTTGCGAAGTGAGTACTTCGCGTTCTCAAAGCAATCTGCGAAAATCTACTTCGCAGCCACTACCCTTAGTCACGGCCTTTAATATATCATTAAAGGCCGAGACCCATAGCAGCGGCATTTAAAGAAAGTGTCATTTCCAAATTGGACATTTCTAAAATAAGGCAATACGAAGGTTTTTATTTTCTGTTGAACATAGCATTAATTTTATTTGGACGAAACACGGGTGAATGAAGGTTACGCAGTTAGCAAAATGTGGCAGGACACAAACATTCAATCTTCACGACAGGCTTTTTTGGAAGGATTATCTACAGGATCGAAGGTTCCTTCCGGTAAAGGACGACGTCTAATTATAACTCATATTGGAAGTGATGACGGGTTTTCAAAACGTGGTTCTTTAATATTTCAATCTGTTTTTGAAGAATATTTTCAGCAGATTATAGAACATTTACCAAAGGGTTCAGTTATAGTAATGGATAACGCTAGTTACTATTCCCGTCTAATTGAACGTATGCCAAATACTTCATGGAAGAAAGGTGATATCATTAAGTGGCTAACAGACAGAAATATTAACTTTCCAGAAAAATCAATAAAAATAGAACCACTAGAAATTGTCAAATTAAATAAGTCTCCATGTAGTGGATGAACTTGCAAAAACACATGGTATTGATGCTGTGCATCTTCCTCCCTATCACTGCAAACTAAATCCTATTGATCTGATATGGGCACAAGTTAAAGGATATGTAGGTCGACATAATACGACATTTAAGTTAAAAGATGTAGAAGCATTGTTAGAAACCTCCATGTCACTTGTTACGAAGGAAAATTGGCAAACGCAAAGAAGAAGAAAACATGTGGCATCTGGACAAAATCTTGGATGTCGGTACTACAGCGCCACCTTTAATAATATCATTAAATAATGACTCATCAAGTGAATATAGTAATTCAGAGACTTTCACGTTTCCTGATCTTCGAGAGTAGGTAAGCTATTTAATATCAAAATATTACAATTATATTCGTAATAAAGGAGTAGGGTCTGATGGCGCGGCGTTGAGATCACCCAATTGACGCTGCCAGAAACTAAACCACCAAATAAAGCTCAAAAGCGTGCAAGACTGCGAACACGCATGCAAAACCGGAGCATGTCAAAAAAGTGGTGAAAATATTGAATTTACCAAGTTTATCCACCAAAAAAACACAAAAAACAAAAAATTGGCCTTAGCCAACCAAAAAAAAATTTTGTTTTCAGGGGTGAGTGGCGAGGGGACTCACCTAAAACAAGCACCCCGGCGGTTAAATTACAATTATTTAAATTTAAGTCTTAAAGGGATTAAAATAAGGATAATCTATTGTTATGTCCAACAAAATCGAGCGGCACAACCAAAATTCTTAATTTTAACACACCTTTTAACTACCGGCTATTTAAAATAACAGATTTTGTTTGAGCCACCTGTGCTGTAAAACTCCCATAAATTTTTGATTTATTACTCCGTGTCGATTGCGATTCTACTATAGCCTCGTGTTCTTTAGCTTTGTTACTTTTTCCCAGAGCTACTTCAGCCACAGTACTGTTAATTAAGCCCCAACAGTGAATGATCGAGTGGGAATCATATCTGGTATATGAAAATCAATTTCCAAATTTTTAATTGATTAAAAGTCACAAAGTGGTTTTCCATGAGTCCAGTGCTCTACCGCTTAACCATTCACCTTCCAAGTCATAATTTTTTATTGTTACACTTTTTATAATGTAGTAGGAGAAATCTAAATAAGACGTTAATTACATTTTGTTTGGAAGTCCCAGCAATGTCTACTGTAAATTGAGTTTCGGACTTCTATTGTCTAAAGCTATAAAGATTTTTGAATCTTTTGTCACGACGTTTCGATTGTGTGTATCTACAATCGTCTTCAGGTGAGAACTGATGAAAAACGAGGATGCGTGGGTATTTATAGGTGGGTTCTGGCGGGATTTGCTGAAGCGGAACTTTCCGGTTCAGTAAAGCGTAACTGGTTCATTCATCCTTTCAACGGTTTTACTACGCGGATCTCTACTCTCGTTTGACTTAACACGTTATTATTCAGTATGTAGGCTGCTTCCTTGAATTTTCTCTTGAGCCAGTGCTCCTCCTTGTGAATTACCTCAGCTTCGGACCATTTAATGTTGTGTTGGTGGCTCTAGACGTGATCTGCTATTCCCGACTTGCTGGTTTCCCCTCATTGGGTGTTCTTCTTATGTTCACCAATCCTGGTTTCCAGCAGTCTCTTGGTTTCTCCGATGTACGATTGTCTACATTCCGAGAAACACAGGTCTTGGAGTCACTATTCGTGTTTTGTGGTTTGGTTTTTGTAAGGTGGCTGCGGATTGTGTTTCCGGACTTGAAACAGGTTATGATTTTATATTGGGAGCTAATTTTCTTTATCTTCTCTGAAATACCTTTCACGTAAGGGAAGCATAATATTGGTTGTGGTGGTTCTTTTTCTCTATGGTTGATTTTTTGTTGTCTACGGGTCAACATCTGTCCCACTAGTTTCTTTGAGTAGCCTTGGAGATCTTTTCGGATGTAATCTAGTTCGGCGTTGAGGCTTTCCTTGGTGTTGCAGAGGTTGAAAGCCCGATCTATTAGCGTCTTCTCTATTCCCATCTTCGTGGATCCATGTTGGTTACATTCGTAGTTAAGATACTGTCTTGTGTGGGTTGGTTTTCTGTAAGCAGAAGTTTGCAACTTGTCTTCAGTCCTTTTCACTTTCACGTCAAGGAAAGGGAGTTCGTTTTGCGATTCCTTCTCTATCGTGAATTTTATGTTGAGGTTTTGAAGAAAAGTATCTAGTTCTCTGTCTCCATGGTTCCACACTATGAAGGTGTCAGATGCGGGGTTTCTTGTGAGCTTGTTCAATGGCAAATGTTTCGAGCCATTACATATATATATATATTCGCTATCATCGGTGAAAGTTGTGAACCCATTGGTAGTCCCTCACCTTGAGTAAAGAAAGAGTCCTTAATCTGGAAGTAGCAATTCCGAAGGCAACATTCTAATAAGTCCATAATTCCTTCCACTGGTAGTATCGTTCTATCTTCGAGATTCGCGTCGGTTTGTAGTTTCGTTTTTATGAAGTGCTTCTTCTACTGTGACGTTGGTGTAAAGGCTTTCTACATTGACGAGTTGGTCTTCTTGGGCGGCCTCAATTTCCTCTAAGATCTCAACGAAATGCTTGGAGTTCTTCACGACGGTCGTAGAGTTTCCTTGTAGCGGATCGATGATCGGTAGTAGGAATCTTGCTAGCTTGTGGGTGGCTGAATTCCTAGAGCTGATGATTGGCCTGAGTGGGACATCTGTTTTATGAATCTTTGGCAATCCGTACAGGTGAGGCGGTTTGCTGTGGTGATGTCAGCGAAGATCTCTCCTTATCAGAAAAATGGCGGGGGTAGGATCGCGTGCAACCATGGTGTATTTTCCTTTCTTGGAAAGCTCCGCTTCAGAAAATCCCGCAGCACACACCTATAAATAACCACGCATCTTCGTTTTTCGTCAGTTCTCACCTGAAGATGATTGTAGATACACACAATCGAAACGTCGTGACAAAAGATTCAAAAATATTTATACCTTTAGACAATAGAAGTCCGAAACTCCACTTTACAACTCCAGACATTGTCAGCCAGTTTCAAACAAAAATGAGCCTACTGTCTAAATAATTTTCTTCTACCCAATTAGTTCCATCATTAATTTCTGTATTATAAAGACGCAATGAGAATATTAAGAAAAAATTTCGACAATTAATGACAATTTAAGCAGATTGTTCTGCCCAGTGGTTTCATCGTGTGGAACAATCTATAATTCTTCTCCAACTGTGTAGTAAATAAATGTTTGGTGTCATTTACACTCCTTTTTGTTGCAATATTTGTAAAAAATAAAAACATGTTCCGTTTCCTGGAGCTAAAAATTAAATGTATATATCAACATTGGTTGATAATTACCAGGACTGACGAAACTGTAGCTATACAAACAGTAAATACATTTATATAAGTACATTTGCAATGTGTAAGTAAACAAACAAATCTGAATAAGTAATTGCATATACCGAGTAGCCCAACCCATGGAAATAAATCTTTTGAATGAAAAAATAGTACACAAAATTACGTACTGTGAAAATCCAAACTTTTGACATCGTAAGACCAATTCCTGCTGTTCAAATTCCATATTAAGCGTTACTTTTTATCTTTCGTGTCTCCAAGGCTTCTTCAGTTGGGCCTTTGAATCTAGTTAATAAATAATATTTCTTCAAAATATTGGGTTATATAATGTTGTATTTTTTATTAAATTCAACGATTTTAGTTCTATAACGGAAACTATTAAGTTTTTTTAAGGGTATCAATTTGGGACAACCCGTAAATTAAATATGACCCCAATTATGATTAAATCGATGTAAACGTTTATTGAAATAAATTACTAATTAATTAAAAAATATTTCTAATTCATTTCGGAAGCTCATAGTGGTTTGTATTTCAATTTCTCTTTTTTCTTCTTCACTGGATTAAAACCACTTATTTGTTAAAAAAGTTTTTAACAAATAAGTGGTTTTAATCCAGTGAAAAAAAATAAAATATTTCATATTGCCTAAATAATAACACTGCAATTCTAAATCTAGTAAGCCTTTAAAACTAAATCTTATTTGTCAAAATTTCATTTTATATGTGAATGTGATTCATTGAACGTAAAAAAACTATTAATTTTTAAAGAAATATTTAAAAATGCGAGCTTGACATATCAGTCATATGCAAGGGGATGTTACTGATCTATTGTCTATTTCATATGAGAAAATCACTGAAAAAACTCATAGCAGTTTAGAAGGCCATGAGAATCAAACCCACGAACTGTCGAATGTGAGGCAGATGCGTTGTTTCAGGGCCACTCCTCTTGGTAAAAAGAATCACGTCTTTTTAATCTTCTTATTTGGTATTACTATAGGTTTTTACCAAATAGATTAAAATAGCCGAATAGCTAGTACGTAAAGCATGAAGCTTTAAAATCTCTAGCAGGCAATAAACCGACGCCCCAATTTTTTACAGTACTCGATAATGATTTTATTGGGAGGGCACTATATGGAAGATGTTGTTAATTCATCATTTCCATTATTAATTTCTACTAATGTAGCCTGAATGTAGACTATTTTGGCAAATTAAAATAACCTTCATGTGTCTGTACGTTTCACGTCATCGAGAAGACTATTCGTCAGAATTGTGAGGCATCAAAAGCTAAAATAAATGAAAACAGAATATTAACTGAACCTTCTATATGTGTAATTTATATTTTTTCTAAATATTTATATTATATAATATTATAACATCACACATTTGCATAAATGATATTTCAATGCAGTAGAAATTTCCTTTGTTGCCGTGGCGGAAATATCTCATTTTGCCACTGCGTACAATTTCAAGATGTTATACAATATTACTTTAGTTTAAAAACAGATTGGCTCCCAAACTGAAATTAAAAGTAGATAATTAGGGACAGGGGATCGAAAAAACGCCAGACGTATTCTCAACGATGCGATGAATTGTTGGCAGATAATTTGGACATACAACAAAGAAAATGATACGTTTGCAATGTGTGGAAACAAATGAAAGATAATTTAAAATACATGTCAGCATATAAATTATAATAATAGTCCAGGAATTTTTAAATGATGAAATAGAGTAAGTGTGAGAATGAGTTTTGCGATTTCTTATCCCATTTAATTCGTATACTAAAATATTTACAGTCTTTTTACAATTTGTTAGTACAACTAATAAGCTTTCAAACGATATAGTAACTTATACGTTAATGGAAACCTGCAAATATTTGATGATAACGAAAAAATCATGTATTTTACCTACGGCTACTGTAGAAAACAGGCAAAAACATATGACACACAGCCTCAGTATATAGCTCATTACGCGTTTGGAAACGTTAATGAAAATCATTGAGTGACAACGCCATGTATACAGTTGATTGAAAAGAGCACATTCCTACACAAGTCGTCCACAGGTGTTCTAAATGGTTCGTCTCCAAAAAACTTTTAACTTCCATACTGACTCGTTTTAAATAATTTCAAACAGAACAGAGCGCGGGCCTATGCACCTATGTACTTGTTCACTATTCACTATGGCGGCTATGGCGTTGTTTCATATCCAAATATTCACATGTGTTTGCGATTCTACATTCTATGCCTACGCTAATACTTAATTTTGCTTATTGGTCGAGGGAGTCATGTGTACGTGATTTCGTTACCAGAATACATTAGGCTTATTGCCAAATCCATTATTATTACAGATAAATTTCATTTTTAATATTTCCTGATTATAGTCTATTTGATAATATATGATAGCAGAGTTTTCGTGGCAGGAGTTGTTTTGCAGAAAAATTGAAAACAGAAAAACTGTAAATTTTGATAGTCCTTACATCAGTATCTAAATTACTTTCGGTATCAGATAAATCCCGAATAAAATGCATCATAAAATGCATCATAAAATGTAAAAGAGGAAGATTGGGACAAAAGAAATAAAGAAAGAAAGAAGAGTATTAAGAAGATTGGGGATTAGGCTACTGTGCAATTAGAGATCAAATCCATACTGGAATTTCTTAATTCAGCTGAGGTTGTATTCAGCAGAATCTTTCACGAATAGAAGAACCTCACTTAGTCTTGCATAAGTAGATCAGAAGAAAGAATGCCCGAATGACCCAATACGACTTATAGCCCAAGGAATAGTATAATAATAATAATATTTATTGATCCTTGAAGACATTATACAAATGTATAGGACAGGTCATTACAGCAACAATATAAATATATACATATATACGAATAGATAAAAGTACAAAACTATAGATAAAAATATAAAAAATAAGAAAAACAAATAAAATACATTTAAAATTATTCATCAGAATAATTAAAATTATTGTCATGAAGGTATTCATCAACACTATAGTACACCTTGCCAAGTAACATGTTTTTTATCGCTTTTTTAAAGTGGAATTTACTCAGACATTTGAATTGGTCTGGTAGAATATTATAAAATTTAATACCTTGATATGTTGGCGACTGTTCATACTTGGAAGTTCTATGCATAGGAACGAACACTGAGTGTGTCTGCATGTCTGGTCGAGTAGTTGTGATGACTTGAAAGTTTGGTCATATTGTTCAAGTTATCATAGATAAGTAACAAGCATCTGTAGATGTAAATACTTGGAACTGTCATTATCCGATTTTCCTGGAATACGGGTTTACATGAATCTCTATGTTTTATATTAAAAATCATTCGAATAATTCTTTTCTGAGAAATAAATATTCTTGAGCTGTCAGTTGCATTACCCCAGAGTATAACATTGTAAGTTAAATGGCTGTAAACAAGACTATAGTATACATTCATAATCGCATGTAATGGTAAAGAATTTTTTATTTTATTAATAGCATAGTACGAGGTATTTAATTTTTTACTTAAATTGTTAATATGATGGTCCCATTTTAAATTGTTATCTATATATAGACCTAAAAATTTTACGGTGTTGGTTGATTTTAAAACCATGCCATTATAGGATAAATTTAAGGGGTAATTACTTGGGTGGTTACTAAAATAAATACATTCAGTTTTATTAACATTAAGCATCAGACCATTAATGTGACACCAATCAATAAATTGTAGGATTAAAGAATCGCATAATTCGATCAACTCATCAATCGATTTAGCTGAGACACCTATAGATGTGTCATCAGCAAACAAGGTCAACATAGTAGTATCAATATGCTGAGGCAAATCGTTAATAAAAAGTAAAAACAAAAGAGGTCCTAAAACCGAACCCTGAGGTACACCTAGATCTATCGGATAACTGTCAGGTCTACAATTGTTGACCCTAACCATCATAGATCGATCCGAGATGAAACTACGAAGCCAATCTAAAAAGATGCCTCTAAAACCGACGTTATATAATTTATTTTCAATGAACTTAAAATTAAGACAATCGAATGCCCGTGAGAGATCGAAACATAATCCAGCAACATGCCGCCTCTCGTCCAAAGATTTGTAGATGAATTCAGTAAACTTATAGGCAGCTGTTTGGGTTGATCTGCCATTTCTGAAGCCATGCTGGCTCTCAGTAATTATGTTAAATTTGGCTAGATAGTTTAACATCCTACTTGATACTAATTTTTCAAAAACTTTAGAGAAAACACTCAATATTGAAATTGGCCTATAATTTGCAATGTTATCAGCGGCATTTTTTTTATAGATCGAAATGACAGTAGCCATTTTAAGTATCGAAGGAAACATGCCAGTAGTGATAGACATATTAATAAGGAAAGCAAAATGTTCACTAACAGGATGCGCAATAGCCTTTAAGATTTTTGCGGAAATGTTGTCTGTACCAGTACTATTTTTATTTTTTAGACTTCTTATATAATCGACAACTTCATTAGGAGTTACAGGTTCGAAAAAGAAGGTAGTATTTAAAATGCTTGAAACGCTGCACGACTGTGACATAATATTACCATAATAATTACTTAAACTCTCAACATTGATAGTGGAAAAGTAATCCCCAAAAGCAATGGCTAGTTCCTTAGGGTTAGATAATGGAGTTCCTCCTATGTTTAAAATAATACTTTTTTCTGTTCTTTTCCTGGAAGTCTCATTGGTAACAAAATTCCACACAGTTTTATTTTTATTATTAGATTTAAGGATAATGTTTTCATTATAATCAAATTTGGTTTTTTTAAGTAAGCAGTTATAGCTTTTTTTAGCTTGTTTATAAATGGTATCAAATTGTTCCGATTTTAGATTTTGTTTTAGCCAGTGTAAATTTTTTAAATCATGGCTAGCTTGCCTTATTCCAGAAGTAATCCATTCAGATTTAATACATCTTGTGTTATCATAGCGTCTCAGCGAGCAACATTTATCAACTAGATACTTTACTATATTAATAAATCTTTCAAAACTAATATCTACCTCAGAATGTTTATATATTTCATTAAAGTCAGTGTCGCTACAAGCGGTTGAGAGGTTACTTAAGCTTGAATCTGAAAAATTTCTAAATGTCCTAGAAGGTGTATCCTTTACAATTGGATTTAGGTCAGAATTAATACTATAGTCTAATTTAACAACCTTATGGTCACTTATATTGGCTTCGAATACCGTTGCTGAGTAATTGATTGCCTTTTTATCTGTTATAATATAATCTAATTTGGAAGATGATGTATGATAATTTTTATTTACAAAAACCCTGGTCGGGTATAGGGAAGTTACTTTTAAATCAAAACTAATTAAAAGATCATCAAATAACTGCTTGTAGGAGCTAGATCCATCCAAATAGTCAACATTAAGATCGCCACATATGAATAAATGTTTAAATGACTTACTATAGTGTTGAAGAATATGAGATAATTTCATTAAAAATATTTCAAAATTACCACTAGGTGGTCTATAAATACTTATCACAAAAATTTTTTTATTAGCCAAATTTAACTTGACAGCACAAATTTCGAAATGCATTTCTTCCGAAAACTTCACAAAATCAAGTTCTTGGACTTCAAGACCTATTTTCACAAAGATCACAGTACCTCCATTTTTTGGTACACTGTATATGGCCATAGGTAAAGTATAGTAAGTAATGCGTGTTGTAAAGCAATTACGCATTCATGGAATTACGCAGTCGCTTCGTGCGCAATTTTTCCATTCGTGCGTAAAATGCTTTTTATGTAATATACTAATTATTTAATTGAATAACAGTTTACTATTTTTTTACAAAATAAATGTGATACAATAAAGGTGACTAGTATTGCTTACCAAACATTTTGACATTTTTACAAAGTGGTAAAAAAATAAAAAAAAAATCTTTGAATGACATGAAAGTACCTTTATAATGACGTATAAAAAATTTATTACATTTGGCAGCCTTTTGGCAGTTACCCCTCACTTTCTATTTTTAAATGGCACCGCCTGTATATTGTCACTGAAAATTGCGTGTTATTCTATTTGGAACACAACGATACCACATACTTGATATTTTTTTATTAATAACAATAAAAACATTAACATTTCATGAAGTAAAATACCTATGATGCAATTCAAAAAACGAACAAAATATATGTAGTTTTCTTTTAGTTACATTTTAGTTTATTTTTACCGTTATGGTTTTTAAATCGTAGAATTAGTTTATTTTCAAAGCCGTTATGGCAAGAAGGAACCACAGCATTTATTTTCAGAAGAGAAATTGAGAAATTATTTGTTACGTTTGGCTTGTTCACGTAGACCGCACGTCATACGCACGCTATCGTCATTTCATTTGACGATTGCTTACATTGTAGGTATAAACAAGCGAAACTGTGTCCACGGTGCAGCAAGGTCGCGTCTGCCTTTCGTCATGCTTTCGTCTTGGGTTGGGAAACGCGTGGGTAGTAACATGCTACAGCCGAGCTGAATGACGAACGCATGACTAAAGGCAGACGCGAAGTTGCTGCACCGTGGACACAGTTTTGCTTGTTTATACCTAAAATGCAAGCAATCGCCAAATGAAATGACGATAGGGTGCGTATGACGTGCGGTCTACGTAGACAGTAAGCGTTTATTGTAGCAAATAATTTCTCGCATACAATGGAACTTCAGCGTCGCAAAATCTCTCTTCCTGAAAGTCACACATACACACCTCCTTTCCTAGCATTTTCATACTGCTGCAGCTCAATGCTTTTGCTAGTAAGTTAACGCAGACACACGCTTGCTCTGCTTGCGAAGAGTAGGAATACAAAAATGTAGAGTGGTTCAATTGAATAGTTGATACGTCGTCGCGCATATTTCTTATACAGATCTGGCAAAATTTTAACGGAACATAGGATTTTCAATGTATTTTGGACAACAGCTCACGTAGAAGTCGACCAGCAGAATATATAAGAAATCTGCGCGACGACGTATCAACTATTCAATTGAACCACTCTATATTGTTGTATCCCTACTCTCCGCTAGCAGAGCGCGTGTCTGCGTTAGCTTATTAGTACTAAGCTGCAGCAGTAAAAAATATTAGGAAAGGAAGTGTGTATGTTTGACTTTCAAGAAGAGATTTTGCGACGCCGAAGTTCCATTGTGTGCGAGAAATTATTTGCTGCAATAAATGTAAAAAAATAATTTCTCTTCTGAAAATAAATGCTGTGGTAAAAAAAAACTAAAATGTAACTAAAAAAACTACAAATCTAATGTAATAAAGGTTCAAATAAACCACCTTTTTGTGCCAAACAATAGCTAAATCTGTGAAACAGAGATAATCTCATATCGAACTTTTTAATAATTCGAGAAATGGTGGACTGTGTCGAGTTCTACGTGAGCTCTTGTTCAAAATACATTGAAAATCGTATGTTCCGTTAAAATTAAAATTAAAATCTGTTTATGAAGATCATTAAGTAATAATAATCATAGAGAAACTAAGTCACTGCAATGACTCCAATTTCTGTGAATCTATTCGCTTTTAGAACTATTGGTAATCCGCGATTTTGAAGCTTTTGCAGTTGTGATGTTTGATTTAAATTAAAAACAAAAATAATAGAAGCCCAGTAGTCAAAATAAGGTTGGTAAATCGCATTATATATGGTAATTTTTTTCACAGTGGATAAATTTCTAGGAATTCTTGCAAAAAATATAGTTTTTTTGACATTTTTTACAAACATAAGTGCTCTTTGCGAAATACATTGATTTAAGTGAACTGAAGTTGTAGAAGGCATTGACGGTGAGTGTAATATACTTTGTTTTAAACCTTTTTTAGGTTCATAATGCCTGAGATTATATCAAATTTCTCCTTGGTAAATTTTCCGCGATATAAATTTTGAGATCAATTCGTTATTTGTCTTCAATAGTAAATTTTCATGCGATTTGTGGACATTTTCAGTACTTATTTTTTTGAAGATATTACTACCCCTTGTACTCACTGTTGATTTCGAAATTATTTCAAATATTTCCCAGACTATAAAAATAAACAAGACCAGTACCAGCTCCAGCAACAAGTCTCATTCCTTCAATGCGTAACTGATGTTTCCGCGGACGTACAAATTTATATGTGATGTAAGAACATGCGACTAAGAAAAATAGTATTGAAAACATGTTAAATCCAAGATTCTCAGAACGAATCGATTACCCTGACCGAAAACTCGCGGTACCTCTTTTCTATCCTCGCGGAGACGGACCACCGTGAAACACAAATTTATTCGTATGTGCATGGTGCGCAAGTGAATCTTACAAGGCTACAACAGGCGCCTGCCAATTGAGATGCCATTTCCTAAATTCGTTAAGTTTATTTTCAGGAAATTGGGAGACGTTTTTTCGACGATTTTGTTGGTGCCGACTATCGAGAACTCTGTCGTGCTAAGCATGAAGCGCGTATCGGCTATTTTCTGACTGAACTAGATGAATACTTCTTGATTTATACATATTTATATACACGCAGTCTAGTGCAATATTATTGTTTTATAAGACGCAACAATTTGCGCATAAGAGTGCGGAGCCAGAAGTCTTAATTTATATAATTAATAGAATACTTTTAAGGTTTTTTGTACGTCAAATTTGGTCATAAAAACATGATATTTTCAGAAAATGTTGCGTCACCAAAATAAATTTTTAGTAGTTGCATAAAAAATATTATGTACTAAATCAGTAACTGCGTTTATGTAAAATTTAATTAGTCTACTGCACGTAAGAATTATTTAGTCATTAAATAATTCTTACTAGGAAAGGGAGGGGGTGGGATCACATTTTTATGCAGCATTTATAGATTTGGAAAAAGCTTTCGACAGTGTTCCAAGGAAAACCATATGGGACAGCCTAAAAAGAAGAGGAGTTAATATAAATTTAAGGAAAAATATTACCAGCTTATACGTAAACACATGAAACTACGTGAGAACAAATAATCTAGAATCCGAAGAATTTAGGACCAAGGAAGGTTTAAGGCAAGGGGGGGTATTAAGTACGACTCTATTTAATATCGTGCTAGATGACGTAATGAAAGAAATAAAAGACCAAATTAAGAAGTTACCAATTGGATACAAAAACTTAGAACCGGTATACCTGACAGAATGCGCCTATTCTGATGACCTCATGATAGCTGCTAAAAGCGAAAGGGAACTACAGCAAAACTTGATACTCTGGGATGAAGCACTAAAACGAAGAAATCTAAAAATAAATATTGAAAAAACAAAGATAATGGTTATTGGAAGGAATGGCATAAGAACAAGCCTAGAACTAAACAACAAAACGATACAACAGATCGATAATTTCACATATTTGGAGGTAAAAATACAAAGGGACGGGAAAAATGAGGCTGAATAAACACAAGATTAGAAAATGCTACTGAATTATATTACTCGTTAAACAACACAGTAATAAAAAGGAAAGAGATTTCACGGAAGACAAAATTAACAGTTTACCAAACAATTTTTAAGCCAGTACTAACATACGGTTGCGAAAGCTGGGTACTGACTAAGAAACAAGAAAGCAAAATACAGGCAGCAGAGATATCATTTAGGTAGAGAGTGAATAATAGTGGCCCCAGGATTGAACCCTGTGAAACTCCAGTATTATTCAATATTCATGATGAACAATTCTTCGTTGAGTTTTGGCCATTTGTTGAGCTTATTTTTACAGCCTGTGGACGATCAGATAGATATGACTGACACCACTTTTGTTGTATGCCGCGAACACCATAAAGTGATCTTTTTTACAAAAGTAATTTGTGACTGACGCAGTCGAAGGCGCGGCTGAGATCACAAAGGATCCATACCGCGCCCTCACCTATTTCAATTGCTTTTAAAACTTTTTGTTGCATTATGATTTTTCCTAAAACCGTGTTGGTTTTTGTATATTACATTGTCAAGATCCAAAAAATTTAATAATAGGTTTACGGACACTATACTAGCTGTATTTCTTCACTAGATCATTTAATGTTAACATTTTAATTAACAACGCTGTTCCTAAAGTGGCGCTGGGAAACAATCACGAAGTCTACACAGAATACGAAGCTAGTATTTGATTTCGACAATACAGGACGAAAAAGCCTTTGTTTGTCAGTAACTTGTTAGTATTTAAATACCCTATTATTTTTATTAAAAAAGTTTACGTATCAACGTTAAATTATTTGTTATGTTATGTTAATAATCTCTATACCTTCATTACATAATTCTTACTTCTTTTTCTCCATACTCATTATAACTTAAACTAAAAAAAGATCGTTAAAGTATTCAAATTTATTTTTTATCTTTACAAATACTACTAATCTCACATAATCGTTGTTTAAGTTATTAAGTACCATAACAAATATAAACATTCCACTGGTAATGTGTGTGAAAACCACTTTTTGAAAACCAAGTACCTCTTTAGAATGACATAAATGAATGAACACATTCTGATGGAAACAAAAGTGCTTAAGACACATCAAAGGAATGTTAGATCTGAAACTATTTTCCCGCTGCAGGTGGTACGTATACAGACGCAAAAGTTTGAAGTACAGTTACAAGTACAATTTTTTTTTCAAATAGATTATTTAAGTAAATAATGATCAAAATGTTAAAGTAATTTTCGTATCATTTTTATCTATGTTTTCAAGGAAAACATTCCAAATTTAAAGTTTGCTAATATCGCTCAATAGAAGAGATAAAAGTAATGTCAATACGTCATATAAATTTTTTCGCTACGTATCATCGTTTCCGATGCCTCTAAGGTTGAATATTGAATATTAACTTTTAATCAACTAAGATACCATACATTCAACCAAAATCTGCGAGAAGCCAAAACTTACGAGTGTATTTCAACAGGTTCTTTAAGTCTTTCATAAAATCTTTTTGGAAGTCAGGGACGGACAATGCCAAAGGGTTAACACCGAGTAGTACTACTGAAAAATAACATTAATATAGTAAACCAGTAAGGAATTTTAATTTATTAGATTCAACATCCTTTCGGCTTCATCAGTTAGGCTTTTCGAATTCAATAAATAAAATTCCAAACTCGTACAAGTCAATAGCTATATCCGCTATAAGATAACATTTTTAGATGTGCTACGATCTATGGTTAGAAGAGAGTATTGACAATAAATTTTAACTGAATCTAGTAAAGATGTCACTCTCTTCTTTTTATCCCTTTAAGAGATTAGTACAAAGTTAGTAAATCAGTAAGGAATTTTAATTTATGAGATTCGACATCCTAAGACCGGTTTCTGCCTTTCGGCTTCATCAGTTAGGCTTTTCGAATCGAAAATAAAATTCCAAACTCGTACAAGCCTGATGGCCATTGCAAACATTCGTCATAAAAAATTTAGCATAGTTATTTTCAAAAAGATCCAGGAAAAGTGAAATTCTTTCTTTTTCACACGACTCTAGCTCATGGCCCATAACTTCCTTCAACATACGTCACAAGGACGACATGTACCATATGACTATAATATGGTGGGTTTCAGTTCTTTATTACAATTGTATTTAAGGGTTTTAAATTTAAAGAAAGAATATTTTTCTGATTTTTACTTCTGTTTCTCAACAAATGAAACTTTATTTCATTTCACCTGGGGAGGGGTTATGGAATATATCCCCTGCTCAGCGAGGGACCGCTACAAGCTAAAGGGAGAGGGGGTGCGGCCCCCACATCCCCCCCCCCCTTGATCCGCCAGTGCATTGGATTGGTGTTCGTTCGAAATTTACTCTTTAACGGATCCTTAGTTTCTCCAAAATGAAAAATTTTGCAATTAGTTTATAAATTAGCAACATAAACTTTTTAAACTACTGACTTCAGTTTTTCATCTCAATGAACACTAAAAGTTATTTATGTCGTAAATAATACAGAACGAGACGGCCCTGAACGAATACAGGATACCACAAAACCCATTGTGAGTTATAAAATAATTCCAGTCCTATTTTTTTTGAGCAATTTATCGGCTTATATATTTTTACGAGTCATGTTGGACAGATAAGAAGATCAGCACTTTGCATTGTTTCACTTGTAATAATGTAATAATTCACCTCTGTCAAGGTTTTGTGTTTTATAAGAAGAAATACGATGTGTATGAGTATGTAGCATGCAAATGAGGACATGCTGTACAATGTATTTTTGTTAATTATTGAGGCAGTGGTGAAAGATTGCTTCGATTTCCGTGTAGGATGCGAAAGTAAGTATAACCTGACGGTGAATTCTACCAGGGCGACTCAATATATTCTAAAAACTATGTTAGTATACTGATTGTCGCATATGTTCTAAATTACAGCACAAAAACATTATCAAAAGCAGTTACTTACTCATAAAATTGAAATAATATAGAAAATAATAAAAAAAAATATAAAAAACTATTTAAAGTCTTTTCTTATTTTGATTTATAACAAAAATACTCGCCCACTCAATAAGTTCGTAGGATGACCAATAAAACAAGCAATTTTAGGAAAAATTAGACTTTATTTATCAACATAGCGTCCTCCAGGAGTGATACATTAATTTTCTAATGTTCGATGCCTTTTTTGTAAAACGATTTATCTTTGGGAACAAAATGGGCTTCAGTTAAGCAATCATTTTTTAATCGAGTCAAATCTCTTTACCTGGAGATTAGTAGTCGCTGGGAGCCAGATATGGAGAACACAGTGGATGCGATCAACTTGTAACAGCCTTGGTGAAACAAGCGTTTTTTCTTCTTCATTTGGGGGCGTTTTCTCGCAATTTCTCACAACTTCTTACTCCATCTAAAAGGAATAGATCCAAATAAACGTTTTAGAATTGAAATCGAAAACAATTAGTCTTTACCATTTCTCCAGATCTAAACTGCCCCAGTCGCGCCACCATCCTGCTTTCAGACCTGGTGCACATTGCAATGTACAATAAGTTTATGCGACCATATTCACTAGAAGATGTATTAAAAGTTGCCTAAATAATCATCTATACTGTTTTCAGACCTTCCCCTACAAATTGATAAGTCAGTTGCCCTTTAGCTACCGGTTTGAACGAATTGTTGTTATGGCCGCGGCAACTAGTCGAAAACGAGGTAAGTAAACAATCGTTTTGTATACAGTAGTCCTTACAAATTTATCAAATGTATGTGATAAACGTCTTAGAAAATGTAATTAATTGACTGTCATAAAAAATATATATTTTCGTTTATAATTTGTTGAAAAATGAGATTTAATTCTTATTGTACATTGTAATGTGCATCAGGTTTAAGTTCAAATATTATTTCAGCCTATAATCCAGAAGATCCGCGTGATCGAGAGATGTTATTGGCGCTATTAGATGATGATCAGCTTGAACTCGAATGCGAAACTATGTTACAGCGGTTAGAAAATCATTCAGATGTAGAATCGAATTCAGGTGATGAAGAAATAGAGCTACCAAGGAGTTATGAAAATGTTCCATATATTGCAGGAAATCAGACGGTGACGGTAAGAATTGACAATGTTTCTTGTGAGTATTAATTATTAGAAGTAAAATATTTTTAGGAAATAATAGAAGATTCTTTTGATGGTGGGCTAGATAAAAAAAACCAAAGAAACAAAAAATTGATATGAAGTGGCAAAAAAGAAAGTATATACCTAGAAAAATAAAACTAAATAAGATTCGCAGTGTGCTCCACAATACATCGAATGGAGAGAAGACTCCTGTGGATTACTTTTTACAGTACTTTCCACCTTCTTTTTTGGAAAAAGTTTCTGAAATGACCAATATATATGCATTACAAGGTGGCGAAACATTCAGACCAACTGATAAAAATGAAATTACCACTTTTGTTGGACTCCACATCATTATAGGTATGGAATTTCCTCGAGTTAGGATGTATTGGGATAATATTTATAATATTGGTTTGTTTCTGAACACTATGAGTAGACATAGGTTTTTCCTATTACGAAAAAATGTACATTTAGTAAACAATTTAGAAAGGCCACCAGATTCAAATGATAAATTATTTAAAGTTAGACCGTTTTTTGACACACTCCGTAACAGATGTCTTGAACTTGAAAAAGAAAAACAATTGAGTGTTGATGAGCAGATAGTACCGTTTACTGGAAGGTTGAATTTCAAACAATATGTAAAGAATAAACCATGCCCATGGGGCATTAAAATTTTTGCTTTGTGCGGAGCAAATGGATTCCTCTACGATTTTCTGATTTATCAAGGCTCGACGACTGAAATACCAACAGATCTGCTTGACAAATTTGGTCTGGGTCCTTCCGTGGTATTGCACCTTACTAAAGATGTAGCCGAAAATACTTATGTATATTTTGATAACTATTTTTCAAGTTATTTACTTTTTGAAGAATTAATAGTGGGACGCATATATTCAATAGGTACTGTACGACTAGATAGATTTCAAAGACCACTGTTTACCTCGGATAAAGACTTCAATAAAATGGCAAGATAACAAAGCAGTTGTTGTTGGATCCAATTATATGGGAAAAGGAACTGAGGACACGGTGAAAAGATGGGACAAGGCCAAGAAAGCATTTATAACTATTCAGAGACCAGAGGCAATCGCATTGTATAATAAATCTATGGGTGGCGTAGACTTATTGGATCAGCTTGTATCGTATTACAGAGTGTTCATCAAATCAAAAAAATGGACATTACGAATGATATTTCACGCATTTGACCTTGCTTGTGTGAATAGCTGGCTAGAATATAGGGCCTATATGCAAGCACAGAATGCCACTCGTAAAGAAATACTTGATTTACTACATTTCAAAATGAAAATTGGCGAAGCTTTAGTTCTTATGGGTAAACCTGTACACAAAAGAGGACCTGGTCGTCCACGTGGAGAGAATTCTCCTCGAGCTTCTCCAATTCCTAATATACCAAAAAGAAGAAATGCAGAAGTACGGCCATCAAAAGAGATTCGAAGAGATTTAGTAGATCACTGCCCCGAGTATGATGATAAAAAAGAAGCTACTCGGTGCAAAAATCCAAACTGCACATGCAGAACACATGTTTTTTGTCAAAAATGTCATGTTCATCTATGTTTCGTTAAAGGAAGAAATTGTTTTAAAAACTTTCACTCGATATAATATTACAAACTCACAAAATAAATATGTTTGTTCACTTGCAATTATTTAATAACTTCATCCCAATGTACATTACAATGGACATTATTCAAATGTCATAAAAATATAAATAAAAAAAATTAATGTCAATTTCTGCTTTCAATATACCCCTTTTTAGATATATATTACAAAAAAAAATTTCTTTGTAGTCAAATTAAAATTCGGGTCTGAAAGGGTTAACTTAATTTAGTTGTCAACACTCTGGTATACCGATCGATCTGTATTAGTGACAATACGAGCAGAAATCCAGAACTGCAACCCCTAAGACAGTCTCTCTGCCACAATGGCTGCAATAACTCTTAAATCGATAAAAGCATTAACACAATATAGAACCTGGTTGGTCTACCGTATATCGGAAATGTCACGGACAAAATCCACAGAATCCTCAGACAATTATACATCAAGCTCTCTAAAAGATTTCCAACTTAATTCGATCCATTATAGAGAAACATGCTCTGTTCCTATATAGATCAAACGAACCGACGCGTCCACATCCGAGTTACAAAACACACCATTTTGGTCACGCATTCCTTCACCACCTCAACTTTAGCTCAATAGTATATCCAAACTGGTCATACCACAAATCTGGCTACACTGGCTACACTAAAACCATTGCCCATACACTTCCTTTCAAATTCAGAATGAAACAATAGAAATTTTCTTCTCCCTCTTTCAGTGGAGAGCCCTTGTAATAAAAAAGGATCACAGACAGACGGCGCTCTAAATATATGATTCGCCAGCCTCTTCAAGCTTTATGTGATGATACAGCTCTGTTCGCTTCTTCTCCCATGATCAGAATTTTAAACACCTACACCCAACAACTCATAAATCAGTAGCTGCCTAAATTGATAACCGACGATATTCACCATATGCTCTAAAGGGAAAGACTTTATAGAACCAAGTGACTACTTAGGAGTGTGATTTTCTCTCACCCTTATTTGGTCTATGAACGTTCAAAGGGCATTCGATGAAACGGGACAGCGAGCTTTTCTCACCGGTGCGTTATACGGAAAAATCGGCAAAAATCACCCTAGTAATCTCCTCCATCCTTACAGAAATTTCAAAAGCCAATTTTGGAATACAAATCCATCGTCTACTCCACCATTACAAACAATTTCCAACATGCCATACTTGATGTAGAAAATAAAAACCCACCCAACACTTTTCTAACCGAATAATCCACGAACACACAAAAACTCCCAACATACTTTATCGTTTTCAGATGCACTGAGCCAAATATACCGACAGAAGCATCCCACCCAAGGGATGCCATGGAAACCAGGACTACGCCCACTACTCAAGAATCCAAAAAAGAAACTCAACCCAACCTAAGGAGGATCCAAGAAGCCCATGACTTCCCGATGGAACTTCAAGATCTGCTAGACAAGGCACCCCTAAATATAAGATACCCCAAAACAACCAACTGATGTAAAAAGTCGATACCGAGATTTTTCTGTGGTTTCCCCATGCCATTGTTCACCATAATTGGCAAGTCTTAACGGTACATCCTTTCCCTAACCAACCCCCTCCCACAGAGTGTTAGACATATCGCTTATAAAAATATAGTTTCAATAAAAAGTTACCTCTGATTATTTGTGAGAACTTGTATTAATTCATTAACTATTTCCAATTATTAATTCATTTAATAGACTTTCCATCTGCTTAATTATATTAGATGTTTTTCCCATTTGCCTCTATACCAACGATAATGAACTATTTTCACTCATTAAAAAACGGCATAAACTATCCATAATCATCAATTATACCGATATGGGGAGATCTATCTAAGTATGTAGTTTATTAGCAAGGAATTTAATTATGCGAATGGGAGACAGACTTAATCAACATTAAAAATAAATTCTCCGCAGATCTGAAAACCATCGTGACAGTTCTGAAATACCTTATAAAATAAATCGGACGAATAAAATTAACGGCAATTGAATAAGGTATTAAAGGTAACATGAACGCAGTCAAGAAATAAAAATTATAATTTTTATGACAAAGAGACGCAAGGAGAGCCAGCTGTCCCCTCAAATCAAATTAAACGTATAAATAAAATAATCAAAATAGACCTCAATAATTTTAACGATGGTAAAACAATGTGTTCGAAAAAGCTTGACAAATGACAAAGAAAATTCGTAAAAAGTTTATCAGTCAAATTTAGCTTTTTTATTCGAAAGTGTTAAAATTTTAAGTATCTATGTATATACAGAGTGTTGCGATATTTGACCGACAATGCTTTACATCTGAGAACTCTTGTGAATTGGTAAAATTTGCTAAAGAAACAGGGACACTTAAAGGTATTAGTTTCTGAGATTTATTGAAATTTAGAAATTAAAATTTGCCATATATTATATAAATTTTTTTTTTAATTTGTCGGACAATTTGCGAGGTAGTGTTGGCAACTTTAACCCCTCTTTACTCATTCATACTGTTTAATTTTCAGATAATTAAACATGTAAACTCATATTCGTTTATTTGTACAACCGGCAACGCCGCACCAAAATACGTTGGCGAGCGGCGTCGAACCAGGAAGTGGTTCATCAAAGAATTTTTTGCTCTATTTTAATGATGGGATCAAGTCGTAAATTTAACCGTCGCGTCTAGACAATAGAAAAAATCTTACACTTGTTTGCGCGGCTCACGATAAAGAATCTTTCGAGAACGGTTGCCAGCCGGGGAAGGGATATATCTGAAACCGATGAACTTCGCCGATTTTAAACTCAGTTTTGCATCGAGCCTTCATTATGAACGCATACTCCGGGGTTACAGAAAACCTCGTCAATAAATTCATTTTTCATAATGCCTCTTAGTACGGCAAGTTAGTGGGACTTAGCTGCGTATCAAGCAGTCCAATTCAATTTAAACTCAGTTTTGTATCGAGCCCTCCTTATGAGCACATACTCCGGGGTTACAGAAAACCTCGTCAATAAATTCATTTTTCATAATGCCTCTTAGTACGGCAAGTTAGTGGGACTTAGCTGCGTATCAAGCAGTCCAATTCAATTTAAACTCAGTTTTGCATCGAGCCCTCATCATGAGCGCATACTCCGGGGTTACAGAAAACCTCGTCAATAAATTCATTTTTCATAATGCTTCGTAGTACAGCAAATTAATATTTTCTGAATGATGTGGTCATTTCTTTAAATTAACTATAATACTTTGTTCATGATTACTAGTTTAATGTAATCTTTGTTACGTTGTTGTTTTTGTTCATTTATTTATTTAACAAGTCTAATAAATGGTTAAATAAAAGTGTCCACTGTTTTTATTGGATGAAGTTGAGAAGGAAACCCTACTACAGCACATTTCTTCAATATAAAAATACAGTCCACGAAATTCGAAATACGATGCAGTTTAAAAAGGCGGTAACACATTGTTGGCCGTCCTGGGAAACTGGCACAACATAGGGCTTATTCCAGAGCCCTCAACACATACATTCACTTGTTCCTTCGATCTTTTTTTCACTCTTTCACTATTTCAGTATTTCACTCTCACTTTTTTCGACTCTTTTACTCATTCTTCGTTCAAACTGGAAGGTTCTAAGTTAAAATCGTGACTTGTTCTAACAAAACCTTTTTATTTTTTCAGTGTTTCATATAATTCAATTTTTTATGAAAACCGGATTTTGTCATTTTATATTGGATTTTAGAGCTAGGGAAAGCTCGAAGAAGATGGCGCAATCGTAGCTTGTTCCCATATGTTAATTTTGATAAATGAGTAATTTTGCTTAATAATTATTTTTGTTATATATTGTGATCACAAAGTTGAATTGTTTTGAACTTCTAATTTTACCCATTAATCAATTCATATTTGAAGAATAAGTTGCAAAAAAATATTTATGACATGCAGGAAACTTCTCATTGGTAGTTCCTTAAAATCTATAATTAGTCACTAATTAGATATAGTTGTGGGAGTCAGAAGTACTTAATCCTAGAATCTAGAAGTAAGAGCAAAGGGGGTGTAGCGTTTGAGTCTTCTTTGCGCAGTTGGTTGTGTCATGAGATGTTGAACAAGTGTATTAGGATGGAAACTCAGTCTTTCTTTGTATTTTTTACAATAAACTGTGATTTCTGATTTTATTGTTTTTATTTGAAGATCTCATGCGATGATGTAGTTTGGAACGAACCACGGAGCCTTAACAATAGATCGGAGCACTTTAAGAGGGGCGTCGCGACAGGTATGCCAAACTACAAACACCAAAAATCCCCATTTTTATCTTTATCTTTTATCACTGTCTTTCTGCAATAATGAAGAGAGATAGATATCTTAAGACTTCAGTGAATCTCCTGTATCCTAGGTGGCGCTGCTAGTATTAAAATATAATATATTATTTGGGATATCTAAGGAATCTGAGAGAATAAATTTTCTTTATTTTCACGATTGGTCTTATCGCAGAGAGCGCTAATAATCCATTTGTCATGAGTTCGATACCGGCTTCAGCCACGACAGAAATATTATTTTTTATTTTTAGGAAATGTCATTTTTTTTGTTTACTATTTTTTTTCTAGCATCAAAATAGAGTTTATATTTTATAATTTAATTAATTTTCAATTATTTTCGAATAAATCCGTTTATTTTAATATGAATAGCGCTGCCACGCGACTAATCTCTCTAAATACATCAGATAGGAATGGAGCTCGGAAAATAATATTTCTAACATAAAAAAAATATTTAAACATCAATGGATTCATACGAAAATTGAGAATTATATAAATGTATAATCTTTAAGGTGAAGCAAGAATTTTTTTAAAAAATGAATTAATAAATAATTGGCGGCCCCAAACGCAAAATGTTTTTATCAATATCTATTTGTTTAAACAATTGCAGAATACATGAGTTATCGACACAAAAAACTGCGTTCTATGAACAAAATGCAACATTGTAACCACAATAAATTATCTGCAAGTCCTTTTATAAAAAAAAATTGTTAATGTTGGAGCATTAATTTGTATATAACAATTGAACGGTTACAGATAAAAAATCGCTGCAAGTCTTAAACCATGGGTTATGATAAATTATTCATGTTTCATCCCTTGAAATTTTTTTTGTCCGTGTCACCATTTTCGTTAAAAAGTCCAAAAAATAGGGTTGAAAAATTAAAATGCTCACAAACGATCGCTTTTAACAATGAAGACGGCTATTTATAAATTTTTTAATGTCACCATTGTATTCAGTGTGATTTTTCATATAAGAATAATATACAACAATAAACCTACTTTAAAATTTTACCCAAAAAACCAGTGACACGTATTTAGTATCCATTCTAAACTTTATACTTTATTTATTTACCGCAGCATCAGAACAGTGTCGAAAATACCTACCTAGATATTTCTTTATTATCAATATACGATATGAATTTATATGAAAAGCGTTTTTATATTACATTCCAAAATATTTTAAATGGAAAATATAATATGTACATTTATTTTAAAAAAGCTTTTTAGTCATTGATAATTTAGAGGTGCGGGCATTACGGCAACATTGGTGTGTTTTTTCATTTCAGTTGTTAGTTTTTTGCCTGTTTGTCTTTGTTTCGACTACTTGCATTTATTAATCATAAATTTATTTCAGATTCTTAGTTCTAGTACTTGCATTTATTAATCATAAATTTATTTCAGATTTTCAGTTCGAGTACTTGCATTTATTAATCATAAATTTATTTCAGATTTTCAGTTCGACTGCTTGCATTTATTAATCATAAATTTATTTCAGATTCTTAGTTCTAGTACTTGCATTTATTAATCATAAATTTATTTCAGATTTTCAGTTCGAGTACTTGCATTTATTAATCATAAATTTATTTCAGATTCTTAGTTCTAGTACTTGCATTTATTAATCATAAATTTATTTCAGATTTTCAGTTCTAGTACTTGCATTTATTAATCATAAATTTATTTCAGATTTTCAGTTCGAGTACTTGCATTTATTAATCATAAATTTATTTCAGATTTTCAGTTCGACTACTTGCATTTATTAATCATAAATTTATTTCAGATTCTTATTTCTAGTACTTGCATTTATTAATCATAAATTTATTTCAGATTTTCAGTTCGAGTACTTGCATTTATTAATCATAAATTTATTTTAGATTCAGGGGTGTAAAGTTAGCTCGCCTCCACGTGGTGCACCCTGGGTAACGCTAAAGAGCTAACAAACTTGGCAGCCGGACAATCTTTTGATCTCCCGGCTAAAGCACATGATGCCTGACGCGACATTTAATCCAACCATCCAACCATATGCAGTGATACGATAAATAAATAAATAAGTGCTAGTACTTGCATTTATTAATCATAAATTTATTTCAGATTCTTAGTTCTAATATACTTGCATGTATTAATCGTAAACTCATTTCTTTAATGTTAACTTTATTGTAAATCATTAAATATTATAAAATCATTTTTGTAAGAAAATAAATTGAATAATTAATAATTATTTCTTTATTTAAAAGTACCTAATTACAGTTATTCACTAAAACAAAAACAAAACAATACACTATGAAAAAACTGCATTGCTTTTTAGCAATGGACAAAAGACATAATAGCAAATAAAATGTGTAACAAACCCCATGGATGGGTTAATATGTGAGACATACTGTAAATATTAATTTCTGCAAATGTCTGTGATTCCCAACTATGCAGACACTATTTTGAATGCACGAATAAAAATCACAAAAAACTGTTGAATTGCACATTCTCCATATTACTAATCACTAATTTTTCACATTGAATATGCATAAAAATTGAAGATTTTTTGAACAGCCTCTCGAGAATGGAATTTTTGTTTGTGGAAATATTTTTACCCGTTATAGCTTACACCTTGGAATAGGATATCTCCATTTTTCAACAAATTTTAAGGAATAATAAACATATTAATCATTTAGTGGAAGGTGTACTTTTGACAATTTGTGAAACATGTCCTAAATGAGGTATACGGCATTAATTGAAATACTTTAAACTGAAGAACTGGTTTTAGTTAATACTAATTTACTCATTAAAAAAAATTGCAAAACACACGAATAAATTAGCCCACATAACCTAAAACGTCAGTTCTAAACATCTAAAAACTTTCTTCGTATTCGTAAAACTGGTTGCATACATCGTTCAAAATAAAACCAAAAAGCGCCACTGTCTCAAAGTGTCAGGCGGAAAACGCCTGAACTATGGAAAGAGAAAATCTTACTGGGATATAGGCAACTTACATAAATTTTTTTTTTCTGGAGAGTTAATCTCAAAAATTATAAAGTTTTGCGAATTGGTATTCTCGGAAATTAATTCTGTATCCTTCATTTAGGACATCTCCTTTTCACGTTAAAATTGGTGATCACAAATTGTCAAAACTGTCAAAAACACACCTCCACTAAATGGCTGATATCTTTTTTATTAATCCTTAAAATTGACTCAAAAAAGGAGATGTCCTATTCCAAGGTATAAGCTATAACGGGTATAAATATTTCCACAAACAAAAATTCCGTTCTCGAGATTAACTCTCCAAAAAATCGTCAAATTTTTATGCATATTCAGTATTGCCAACTGAAAACGAGGTCGGCAGTGGCAAGGCCCCTCTTAAATTGGTACCTTTCCAGTATTTCTATATTAGATGTGGACGCTGTACCCCAGAGCTGAATGCCATCGGTCCAGATAGGTTTCAGGATGGCCTTATAGAGTACTATTTATTGATAACTGTGATTGTCTACCGATTATCCAATATAGTTGTCTGAGCTTAAGACCAAGCTGCTTCCCTTTTGTGAAGATGTGTTTTCTCTATGTTAGACGTCTATCGAGATGCATTCCTAGGTCCTTGGCTTGCGGTAGCTGATAACCATCGAGTGTTGAAAACAGTTTTCTCTCCTGTTTGCAAATGTTACCTAGAAGTAGAAGTATTTGCTCTGATTCGCCAATTGCTTAACCGGTGTTCTATTCTGCAGAGATGATTTTGCAAGATTTGTGATGCCTGGTTTTTGGCTTTGTGCGACGCTAAGATGACGGTATCGTCTGCAAATGCTGCTGTTAAGCTGTTATTACTCGTAGGCAGATCAGCTGTGTATAGAAGATATAGCAATGATCCAAGTACACTGCCTTGTGGGACTCCAGATTTAATTTCATAGACGGATTTTTGTTCCCCGTGATGGTCTACTAGGAAGTGGCGGTCTGCAAGGTAGGATTTAAGGAGTAGAAAATAGTTAATGGGTAATGCTTTTCGTAATTTGTATAGGAGTTCAGGATGCCAAACTTTATCAAATGCCTGTGTCTAAAAATGCTGCAGCACAGTACTTTGTGGCTTCCAGGTCTTGTGTAATTTTTGCAACTACTCGATGGACTTGCTCGACTGTGGCGATTGGGTAACAACTGGTTTTGTTCAACTATTGGTTGCAGTCTGCCAATTAGTAGCTTCTCTAAGAGTTTTGATATTATCGGGAGCAAACCTATGGGTCTATATGACTTTACTTCTGTTTTCCAGGTTTTTGCAACTTTCCATTGAGCCGGGAAATAGTTTAACTTTAGGCAAGCATTTATTAGTTTTACTGCGTTCCGTGGTAGCTCTTGGAGAATTTCTGCTGTGATAATGTCATATTTAGGGAATTTTTTTGGATTTAGTTTATTAGTAATAACATTTTTAATTTGTTTTAGTGTAAATTTTTTTATTGGAAGTTCCAGTTGATAAGGTGTGTCTAGAAAAGTATGAATTTCTGCTTCCGTGTCATCCAAGCGATTGGGTGGAAATGGTTTAAATACTTCTTCTAGATGACGGCTAAACAAGGATGCTTTTTCTTTGCTGCTTTCGGCCCAATGTCCATCCTCTTTACGAATGGGCGGGTTAAAAACTTGGGGAAGATTTATCTTTTTTGTAGCTCTCCAAAGGGAATATTCGGTGGCTTCTGTTGGTGTCGAGTTCCTTAAGTATTGTTCTATACTATTGTTTTTATAATCATCTAGGAGGTTTTTCAGCTCTTGCGTTGCTCTATTAAGTGTTGTTTTGTTTCTAGGGGCTCGTGTTGTCTGCCATCGTTTACGTAACTTCTTTTTGTTCAATACTTTTTCTCTGATTGTGCCAGGTAAATTATCGATGTTACTATTTTTGTTTATTTCTGGTGTGGTTTGCCAGCAACATTCCTGTATTATTTTTGTTAAATTTTGGGCTGCTTCGTCAGTTTGTAGGGATATATTTAGCTCTAATTTTTGACCAATTAGTTCACGAAAAAGGTTCCAGTTAGTGAAATGTAAGATAAACTTTTTCTCCATTTGTATAAAAGTTTTTGGCACACACTGTATATATAATTACAAATTTGCTGTTAACCCGTTCGGTTGCAGTCATCAACATGGAGTCAAAAGTTCTTTTTTGAACTCCATGCAAATCATGTGTTTTTACATTTATTTTAAAAAGTAACAACAATATTTGCAAGTCCGGTCGGAAAGTATATTGGACTTTGGCATTATAAAACTATTTGAAATTTTAGCAAGCGAATATAATTTGAATATAAGTTTAATGTTGTTTCTATTTGAAATATTGACTTTAAATACTTCCATTATAAAGATATGGAGTAGCTGAAGTGCTGAAGATAATAAATAATATTATTCACAATTAATTTAGTAAAAAGTTGCAGTACCTGTAAGTTGGCTTACTTTCAGGTATTCATCTTCAGTGAAATTATTTTCACATAATCTAGAACTATTAGTGAGGACACATTTTTCCTTCGTTTGGGTTTTAACCAACCATAACCTTTTATTTTATTTTTTATTTCATTACATTTTGGTTCCCAACAACGCGTATCAAATCACATATATTTGGGAACAAGCTAGGCTAGCGCAATTTTCTTAGTTGTCTTCCTCACTGATGATGACAGATATTTTATTTGACTTCGTTTATTACTCAATACTGTTTGCTCTAACTGAATTTGTTATAGTACAAAGGAGATGAAACAATTCTAAATAAGTTTGTAACCTGTCTGAACCGGGAAGTTATTTATTAATAAATCATCTCAACATTGTTTCATTATGTTACTACTTTTCATCGGATGTGACATATAAAAAAATTTAATGTAACTTGATGAAACTCATAGGCGTTCCGAAATAACTTTTAAATCTTTAACAGAAGCAGAACAATCTCATCCAAATAAGTAAAATTAGCAAAAAAACTTATGTAAAGTAAAAAAAAAATAAAACTAAATTTATTCAGACGTTTCGTGAAATTTATAATAAATAAGGAACTCGGTGCCTCAATGGTAATAGAAAAATACAGGGAGATTTTTATAATCTTATTAGAGAGATGCCGATCTATGATTCCAACAAATTTTTTAATTTTTTAGAGTGACCTGCTGTCAGTTCGACGAACTATTGTCCACAGTGGGGCCAAAATTGAAGATGACGTATTTACGTATATAACCTGCTCTTCCGAATCCATTTTTGTTTAGAAATTTGGAATATTTAAGAATAACGAAAACAAAAAAAAATGCGTTTATTCGGATGAGTATGGACCAAGCTTAAGGTAACTCACAATTTGCTTGGAACTACAAAAATATATTTTCACTTATAATATCCCAAGAGCTTAAAAAATTTCCAGGATAATTTAAGCTTGCGTGGTATTCGGTAAGAAAATTTCACACCATAATTTGGAAAAAAAATATTAATCCAACCTGGTATATCTACAATATTTAATGGTTGTAGATCATATCTTTTCAATTGTCAAAAAATTTCCACTTAAATATCGTGGCTGCTCGAAATAATTTCCGGAAATTTTTTTAGATGCCATGGTAACTAGTCAAAATTAAGGCATCGTATTGGTTGAAAAGTAGAGGTGTGAAATTTTCACCAAAATAGAACAAATATTCACCGTTGCCCCCTTCTAAACGCCAGTGAGAGAGTGTGCTTTGTCACAAAACCGATGAGTTACGGAGCTATTGTTTTAAAGGATCAATGCATCGATTTTGATGCCGCGCCTGTTATTATGTTTTAAAAACAGTTGGACACTATCTAACAAGGGCTACGATAGACAACTGTGACAAATCCATTTATTAATACCGGGTGTAGTGGAATAATGCGGCATCCAGGAACTTAGCAGTAAGAAATTAGAATAATAATGTCATTTACTCTTTTACGTTACAGCAGTTACAAATGTTACTCTTTTACTTATAATAATTTTATTTATAATCCAGTGAATAGAGGGGGTTACCTTACAAACAGTTCTAATTTTTTGACATGTTATCTAGGATGGTTAGTGAATGTTTAATATGCAAAATGCTCAAATCCTCCCCCTTCGCACCCGCCGCCTATTGAAAAAACCGAACAAAATCGGTTATTTCTTCAGATTTTCGCTTATATCTTCGTTTAGGTGCATTTTATCTAGAAAAGAGTTCTATACAATCTTGTAGAAAATTAAATTTCCTATAATTTACGTTTTAAATTTTGTTTCTAGGACAGATAGTTACGGAGATATGCACTTTTTAAAAAAATTAAACAAATCGCATTTTCCGGTTTGTAATACTTCTAATAGCGGAGTCGATCTGGCTTTCGAAAACAGACTAATGAAATCGAGTAATTTTTTTTCCCAATCGATGAAGTCAGTTCCCCCATCACTCCTGCATGAAATGTTCGACCCAGGCGGCGGTGGAAGAGGGGAAAATCCTCTATCTAAAGAACTTGAAAACGGTTTCTCCAACCAATCTCAGCCGGGTTTGATCTCACAAAAAAAATATTCTTACCAAAATTGAAGAGCTTGACAAAACACGTAATCTCGTTCCAACCTGAACCCGATAATATTAGTTCGCGAATTATTGCGATTTCAAATTGCAAAAATGAAAAAAAATAATTAATTATTTCTCGAGAAGCAGTGGAGATGGGGCCTTAATTTTTTGTGAATAAAAGGGTAATAACGAGTACTTTTGTGTGCCGGAGGCTGGTGGTGGTGGGACAAGTAGGGGGGGAGTTACGGGGGGAAAACAAATATTAGACGCACTTGACTTTACTTGACTTGAACTACCAGATGCGGATGCACTCGACTTAGACGCATCTTCTTTTTTGCGGGTGGAGAAATCCTTTATGGACACCTGGGAAGATTGCCCATGTAGTGTCAGACTGCTCCCTACGACCTACTGACTAAAAAACCACCCTCGTCCCTGAAGAGCTCCGGTATCGCCCTATTCGAGCATTCATCAGAGCTCGGACAGTCTACTCTGCTATCCTTGCGTCTCACAGTGGGGCCCAATCAAGAAAAAGTTGGCAAAAATTATTACATGATTGGGAAATTTATTACAAAAGATTAATAATACTAGTATATACAAGTCATTTTTAATAATATAAGTATACAGTGTGATCCCCAAAGTACGCACCATATGGAAAACTTTTTTATTAAGAGTTTTTCGACAAAAATTTATTCTTGATTAAAGTTTGTGCATCCCCTAAAACTAAACATGCACCAACAAAATATAGTAAAACACTTGTAATATATGAGGAGCCTTCAAAAATTTGATTTTGAGACAAGAGTAAAGTACCCTTATTTTGAAATATCTCAGGAAAAGTTATCTAGAAAAGTTGTTCAGCATTAAAAAATGAGATTTTTCGAAATAAGGGTACTTTACTCTTGTCTCAAAATCAAATTTTTGAAGGCTCCTCGTATATTACGAGTGTTTTACTATATTTTGTTGGTGCATGTTTAGTTTTATGGGATGCACAAACTTTTATCAAGAATAACTTTTTGTCGAAAATAATAAAAAAGTTTCCCGTAGTTTGGGGATGACACTGTATATCTTTAAGTGGAACTCGCGTCCGATTCATCTTCCGATGATTCCGAATCCGGTTGACCGATTTCTGCAGGCAATAACATATCCAAGACCTCTTTATCAAATTTTTTTAGTTCACTAATATACGGGTCAGATGATATCAGCAGCCGATTTAAAATGTCTTCGTTCGTTTTCTCGCGCGACATTTTTCGAGAAAATTTTTCGCGGTAATTTTTGAAAACTTTATTGCTGGCCTCTTGTGCCTCCTCACTTAATTGTCCTATTGGCAACAGAGCGTTTGCGATTATTTCAGGACCGTGAATAAGTATTTTGTGGACTGTGGGTGGCATAGGGTACCATTTATATTTCCTTATATACAATTTTGCTGTTTCTAGTGCATAATTACGAAATTTTTCTGTATCAATTACGTGTCCTGAAGCTACTGTTTGCAAAATAATTTTAAATCGTTTAATAATTTCAACGTCTACTCCTGTGATTTCCGCAGATTTTTTATAGTCCTCGAAAAACCGCCTAGCTGTGTTGCCGTCATTACTGCTACCGAAACCAGGTTTGGGCTTGTCAACAACCAATCCCATGCTATTTTTAAACTTGGTTTGAATTTCTTTTTTGGTCTGAGAAACCTTCATTTGATTATCTTTTCCGCGTGCCTGCCACTTCTTTAGTGGTAGTTTATAAGCAATGTGCAAACAACATTCAACAAATCTGATTCTTGCATGGAGTACAGATAAACCAAATTCGTAATTATCTTTATTTGGTTTCGTATGTAATACTCTATTTATGTTATTGAAATCTTTAGAAGGAAGACTGCAAATATAACATTTTTGAGTGGATTTAGTCTCGGTTACTGCCTTACATACCTTACCATCTACCATCGTAAATAACATTACATGGCGTATTTCATAAAAATTGTTATCCACTTAACAAACAGTAGGTTGTAACTTTTTAATGTGATCGTCAATATAACTCTTTTCCGATTTAGAAAAGTCTGCAGTTTCGTGAGTAAATTGAAACCTGATAGGCCGACAAAATCTACTAAATGAAGGGCTTTTATTTTGCCAGATAACAATCTTTTGTTTCTCTGGTGTATATGCATAAAGTTGTAAAGGTACTAAAGAATTCATAACAATATTTGCATCACTAGCTTCTTGGCACGAAGCAAACTTTTGCTTATATTCAGATTGGCTTGACCCATCAAAACCCCATTTAGATATTAAACATAGCTGTTCAATAAGTCGATGTCTCACAACTGGTTCTTGTGATTTTATTATTCGCTGGGCAGTATGATCTAACAGTCCTTGTAGGTAGACCTCCGCTTTTGTTTCAGAAATGATAAAGCATTTTTTTTGTGGATAGCACTCCTTCTTTGCCAACTGAATTTCTTTATACGGTGGAAAACGAAGTAAATGTTTTTTTCGTATAGTATTATATTGCTCTCGTGTCAAATTTGCTTCAATGAACATCGATAACGCTTCTGATTTTGGCAACCTTTCAGTTTCTGTAAAGATAATTTGACGCTTATAGGCAGCAGTATACTTTGATGCCCGCTGTGGTGATGTGGTGACATTTTTAACGACCCTCGCAGCATCTGTATAGCCTGAAACACGTAAACTAATTCTTCTGGACTACACTGAGTACGCACGCTTTCTGTTTTCAGTCGTTTAGATCGCTCACTTACTGCAGTGAAAGGTTTTTCTGGTCTACCTACACATTTCTTTGCCGTATATTTAGGAAATCCCAAACTTGAGTCAAGCCACGTCCTCTTTTTCTTTAAAAAACGTTCTTTCGTTCGATTTGACTGTTGCCATTTACGTCAAAATTGGGACAAAAAATTAAAAAGTGTCCGTTTTACATCCGAAGTACAATTAGGACATTTCGTCCGTTTTTGAACGTATTCAATTAATAATTTCATCTGAACATCCGGTGATTTTGATTCAGAACTTTTTAATAAATCATAAAATGTTCGTCTCGAAATAAATATTTCCGAACATCCGCTTCCTAAAAGCAAAAATTAAGAAATTTAAAAGATTGCAAACGGTGCATAAAACCACTTTGTTCCGATATATACGATATATCATCAACTGGGGCACATATGGGCAAAATTTTGTTTATGATTATAAAAGTAAATACTATTTGCTACAAAAATATGTATACATAATAACTTAAGTGTGCTTAACTCTTTACTACTAGGTTGACTCAAAATAAGAACCAGTTATTATTTTCCAATATTTCAACACTACAGTAACTATTTTTTTTATTATGTTGTCATGCATATCTCAATATAATAATAAATAATTTATACTGTGCATACCTGACGCCAAACCTTCCATATCAAATTCAATTAAAAAATTATCTGCACAAGGTAGAGGATTACTTCAAAACACTACTTAATTTTCTCGCGATCACGCTTGAACAAAACAGTCTCTTTAGCCGACAAGTTAAGACTAGTTAAAAGTAAAGCGATTCGCCTCTCCTTGTTTTGAGTGTAATCGATGGTGGCTATGGGCTATTATTTTATGTTTTATTAGTAATTACAACATTGCCTCCTATTTTTATTTTCATACTTTTTGCCAACTTTTTTGGTTTCGTTCCACTGTGCGTCTGTTGCTGCTGCCTGTCATCCTGTTCTTTTATTTCCATAATACTTCTGATGTATTCGTGTATGGTCTTCCAGGATTCGGCTGTGTCCAACATTTTCCCAACTATTTTCGCAACTATATTTCTTTCATCTAACACTGCTCCCATTGTTTGTTCCATTTGGACCCTTTTAGTCTATCATCTTACACATTTGAACAATGTGTGGTGGGCGTCGACCCTTTCTGGGCAGTATCTGCAAATGTCATTTTCTTTTTTACCTATCCTATGTAGGTAGGACATGAAGCAACCGTGGCCCGTTAGTGCTTGGGAGAGGAAATACTCTGTGGTCCTATATTTGCAGCCAAGCCATGTTTTTAAATCTGGAATGAGTCTTTTGGTCCACTTGGCCACGTCCTCCGTGTCCTCCCATTTTCTCTGCTACGCACTCAATGATTTTTTTCAAATTTTTTTGAGGTTATTCTTGGATTTGACCTTCAAATGACCTTGAACCTGATCTGATGGAGCCTAACCGACCCGCTCATTGTAATCAGCGACCCCAAAAACGCTAGGATATCATCTCCGATGCCCGTGTACAAGCCTAGATAAGTATTGTTCAATTAATTTCTAAAAGTTTTCGACTTATTATTTCTCTCCGAAAGCTGAAAATATATTATTTAAAAATATATTTTCTAATGCATGATTAATTATATCTGTGATTTTTTATCAAGATACCAAGAAAAATATTTCTCTATTTTAAACATTTCCTTGCAGCAAAATCAGCTATCTCCCTGTATGTTATATAAATAAATACAAATTTTAAATTTATTATTATTTTTTAGAAACTCTGAACTACTAGATTAGAACTAGATTGGATTTACTCATATTTATTTGTAATAAAATAAATAAACAAATTAGTTTATTAGCAATATACTTTATACAATACACATGTTTTCAGTAAATATTTAACTCAGCATTTACGCGGATATGTAAGAAAATATTGATACTAATGTTGGTCATCTTAACAGCAGGGGTAATGGCCTCCCTGTTGGACATTATGTATGAAGAAATCGGGTAGCCATAGTTGTTTCAGGTGTTTTGCTTGCCAACAGTATCAGTGCGTCTCAGTTCATAGACTGCCGCCAATAAAGTGTTTGTGCAAACAGTTTTTAACAGTATACCTACGGTGAAGGAACCTTGTACAATAAAGTTGTTATTAATTATAATTATGAAATTAATACTTTTAATGTTCCTATATAAAAGTTTGATGGTTATATTTTTGTAAATGTTTTATAAAGGAATCAAAATGTGTGTTTTCATTAAAATCAACTTATGATGAAGACTTTAAATGACACATGACAGGGTGTCAGATAAGTAGACCTATCGTTGGACAGGTTGACGTATGATGGGGCCAAAATTTTACGTACACTAAAATACAAATGACAGGATGACCGATGATAGGGATATAAAGGACAGATAGCAGTCTTAGAGGTTCTCGAATGTCAAGGGTCCTACAATTTTGTCTTGAGCGTCTACCTCTAAGGCTCTAGGTAGGACATTGTGACTGACATATTTGGTTCAAGCATGTTTTTTCCACTATCCGCTAGTAAGCTTGCCAACGAACGCCGAAAACAATGGCCAGATTTCATATTGAATCCGGGATTTTCTTGGTAATAAGTCCAAAGTAGCTCGGTTGGATGCTTCATCAATTTCTTTAAATGGATTATTTTTTTTTCCATATTTTCTTTTTACTTTTAAGGACAAAAATACAACTTTTAAAAGTGACATCCAAAACTTTCAAACTTTTCGAAAATGATGAATACAACAATGGTAGCCACTTCGACAATCATTCGATGCGGTTCTGCAGCAATTTTCTTCAAATGGTAGTTTTCAGCCACAAAATTCGACATGTTTAAGGATGACTAACCCACCCGTCATCCTTGGCTGATTAGTCACCCTTGGCTGATTAGGTCACCGGGGATGACAGTGCCAGGCACCGCCGGGGGGAGGGGGTGTTAGTCATTTAGTATAAATAGCTATTAGAAATAGTTAATTGTTTAGTCTATCATCAACTCCTGATGATGCCAACATAGTTGGCGAAACGCGCGTAGGGTGTGTTAAAATTGTGTTTTGGTTGAGTGGTCGAAGATGGTGTTTCAACTTAGTTGATAAACCAAAGGTTCCAATTTCCCAATTTAATTAGAATATTGACTTTTTGTATGAGTACCTGATTACGAAGTTTCCTGGCCACTATTTTGGTTTCTTTCTTTCTGAATTTGCATTTTTCGGCATTTAATCAATGTTTACCAACCCCAAAAACATAAATAATGATATTTTTTATCCATATAATTAAACTTTTGATTATTTATTTACAAGAAATTTTGTAATAAACTATTAAATAAACTGAGATCGGCAAATTATAACTTTTTAGTATTAGATTTTAGAAATAGAATGCAAAAAACCCCATGAAAATCTATTCACTGCCATTCTCGTTCCAGGTTTTTCACTTTTTACGACTAACGGCACTCCACTAATATTATTGTATTTAGATCCGAAAATAATGTATTATCCTGAAAAATATCGTTTACCTTCCTTTAAAACAATTACGCGACTATGAACTTCTCTTTTCGAAATTTCGTTAAATTTACTTCTTGTTGGGCATGTGTTAATAATAAAAATATGAACGTTAGAATATTTTAAAAACAAATTTCTACACTTTTGAATCAAATTAATTTTTACCTACAAATACCTATTGTTGGCAGATATCAAATTCATTCTTCAAGGGACTGCACGGCCTTTTGCCACAACTGTACCTGTCCGCCAGTCGACGAAACAAAAGAAAAGGAGGATCGAATATACGAGAGAGAAGAGAAGAAGATTCTCAGTCGCTGGACCGGTCTCCTCCTCTTCTTCTTCTTGTCCGCTGATGGTCGATACCGTCGTCGTCCGGCTTGGGATTCATCATCGATTCATTGATTAGATATCGAATATGTGTGAGCATTTAAGCAGTGTGTTAAAAAGCTCATTAAAACTAAGGTGTACACTGATAAAAATTTACTATTTATGCGAGGTATTCTACATGGTAGTACCTTTCGTGCCGGACCGTAAACAGTTTAATTTTGTTAAAATTAAATTAAAAATTTTGACCATGCACTATTGGGTTCTAATTAAAGATAATGATCCAAAATAGTCAGTGCCGTTGACACCTGTAATAATTTTTTCGATAATGTTTGGCTTTTTAAGTATATTTCAAGATTAAACCAGAACAAATTTTGATTTGATATACTAATGGCAGTTCGAAGAACCTTAATGATATCTGGAGACCTAAAGAGAGATTTAACATGAGGCATATACAAAGTTCGTATGTGTTTTCAACTAACATTAAAAAAGTAACTGAGCGCATTACTAATAACCCTCATGGTTGATGTGGTAAATTGTAAATATTATTCTGTTACGAATTTCGTCATAACAGAATTGTCCAATTATTTGATTATTTAATTATTAAAATTACAAACCAAAGTTAATTGTTTGTGTTTTTATTGAATCAGTAGTTCAATAATAATAAATATCTGAATTCGTCCGCTGAATGCACGGAATAACATCCATGATTAACCAAAATATTAAAAATCCTTGATTTTGAATGGCACTTGAGCACCATTCGTTTTTGCCGCTTTTGGCTCATTAACACTTTCACTGCCATACGTCTATACAAATGTTAACCTGTGTGCCATTAAAACGGCTAGCGTGTCCAATAATTTTTTTGATAAAATAAAGAAAAAACACACTTTCCCCCCATGATGAGCACGGAATTATCTTAAACTTGACTATTTCACGAACTTTTCAAATAAACCAATCAGGAGCTCCAGTCAAGTTCGCATTATCGATAACACTAAACTTGACTCTTGACTCTGATTGGCCTGTCAAGTTCGGTGTTTTTAAATTTGTGTATGTGACAGTTAAACGTCAAATATAAATAATCACGCCATGCACGCATTTAAAAATGAGCAGATTTAGGATTTCGCTCGATGTCAATGTTTCCTGTTTTTTATTAATTTCTCTGATCAAATTCTTACTTTTTTTGCTAATTTCCTCTAATTCTGCCGAATTTAAGGTTTTTTACCTTTTACTTTGTTTGTGAAATAGTCTAATAAAATTACACTCGTGATTGAGTTTATCTCATAAGTCTATCTCTTATTTCATAACTCAACTGATTTGCTTGAATCGACAGACTTGTCAGTAGTAATACCCCTAGGGCCTTGATAATACCGAGATAATTTTGTCATAAAGAATGCTGTAAGCGTGTTGCTTGATAATAGCCCGAGGCCGAAGGCCGAGGGCTATTATGTTTAAGCAACACGCTTGAAGGATTCTCTATGACAAAATTTTGAGGATTTATCAAGGCCCAAGGGGTATTCGATAAGATAATTTTTTACTTTGTAGATTTAAACATTTTTAAACTAGTTGTCAGTTTGACGTTTAATTAATTTTTAATCAAAAACTTGACTTGCTGAAAACACCAAACTGAAAACACCACATGTAGGGTGTTATCGCTGTAATCCATAGCTGATTGGATGAAATTTGACACATGACTCTAAATTAAGTAATTTGATTGGTTACTATAGTTAGTAAAAAATTATCACGAAAATTCAATCACTTGGGGGAAAAAGGGAATACTTAATTGGAAAGAAGATCGGTCAAGGTTCATACAGATGTGTCTGGTCTTTGAGTATAGTTCTATTTATAATGTTGATGATGATGTTTTATGATGCCTTTCATGCGAAATGAACTATAAACTATATAAACTATTGAGACGAGCACAACTTTGAAGCGACACCACCGGTATTAATTTGAACTGCACGAAAAGCATAATTTTGTTTGTTTACCTGCAAGTCGAACGTGTGTTTTGATTTTGTGCTTCGTGTAGTTTTCTGTTATTTGTTAGTTAAAAGTTAAAAATGCCCAATAAAAATAATACAAACTATTGCGTTTATGGGTATACCTCTAGGAAATCTAAAAATCCGGAATTACACTTCCATTATGATCCACCCAAGAAGCAACAAAAAAGGTGTCATCGAGGAAGTTGATCGTCGTAAATTCCGGGAAAAGTGTAATCAATTTTAAATCTGAAGATTATATTACCAAATCAGGTAAGATAAAGATTAGCATTTCTGAGATTATTTCTTGATTACTACTGAAATGTTTTTAGGAATTATTTCAAATAAAATAGCACCCAAGTAGTGCCAAAAGTGTGTGCCATCACATCATTTGCCCAGTAAACCACTTGATGTTAAAACCATTAAATGTGCAAGGAATGATGGTTAGTTAGAAGACAGCAAAGTGTTGCCTATAAACTAAGTAAACTTGTCCTTACAAACTGTCGAAACTGTGTATAAAATTTAAAATCTAATTAGGTGTGCACATCATTGCTGATATTTCAACTTATCATTTTTCTAAAGGTAATATTCAGTAAAATAAAACCTTTGTCACATCATAATTTTAAAAATACTATTATTATGTTCCCCTTTTGTACAACACCTGTTTTCAATAATTATACAGTTACAATTAGTAATTAATTATTATAATAAAATGTTAAATACTACTAAAACTGAATAATTCAAAGTTAGCTTTGAACTTATGTTAAAATAAAGGATTAAAAAATATACATTTTGTGTTTATTTTGAAAAAAACAAAGTAGATAAACGAAACCAAAAGTTTTGCAACAGATACATTTGATGGCCTATGAAGTGTTTTAAGCCAAGAAAAAAATTTCTTAATTTTTTATATTTTAATTTGATATTGATTTAAAAAAATAATTTTGAAACAAGGAATAGGATATATTTTACCATAAATCAATCAAAAGTAAGTTCTTAGAAATCATTTTTTATTTAAATCACTTTTACAATTACAATTATTATCCTGAAAAAATTGAAATAAAATTTATCAGCAGAAAACTGTTGTATGTTTCTTTGGCATATGATTTAGCTCCCTTCCAATATCATTCTATATTAGTAGAGGTGAAGATAATAATACCTCTAGGCTATATTCATCCTGAAACACAAAAAAAGCACACAGAAACAGAAGTAAATAATAAATAACCTCAATTTTAGAATAACGACACAAAAAACAGGTTCAATTGAGTCTAAATACTTACATGTACAGGTATATTATGGTAATTTCCAAACCAAAAACAATCACAAAAAGTCTTAAAATACTACAAATAAACCATTCACTCAGTATAACTTAATGCCCTATTTACCAAAAATTACGCGTTTCGTGTGAACAGCTGATCGACGACTGTGGCGCCACCATCGGTAATTATTTGTCTCAATTACTACTGAAAATGTGCATAGTACCTTGTAGTGACGATTTCACATCTCTACATTTTATGACACATAATGGTTAGTTTTTATTTACAACCTCACTTACAAATTTCTGGCATAGAACAAATAGAAAGATGAAATCGTTCCGGTTTTGTGTTCTCTCCGTTTCCGACCTACTAGAAAAACCAGAAAATTTAAGAAGAAAGGAAAACATCTGAATTTGTTGATTATGATTATCTATTTGTATACACATGACATGTCATAATCTTTCAACATCAAAAATTATACACTTCAGCAAATAAATACTTCACTTTAAATGGAACGATACAAGAATCTACTCGTAGTATTCGGCCGCAACAAATACTAGCCGAATAACTATATACCTAGTAGTGAAGATACGAGTGAAACATTTACTCCAACTCCTCCAAACATAACAGAAGTGACCCAAATAACCTGTATAAATTTACTTCCTCAAAAGTGAAAGGAAAAATACGAAAATGCGTAAAACCATTTTAGTGGATGCATCAGGCGGGGATATAACTACGGCATGGTGGATGGAAGTCTACTACCGTTGCAAAATCATACATGGATGCTCGAAAATAAAATAGAAATAGCAAATAAAATTAACAGTCAATAAGACAAATTTACAACCATTTACTTCCAAAATTGAAAACATGACTTTTAACGAAACTAAAATTCCGCCAAGTATTGAATTGACAACATTAATTAAATGTCATTAATCGTCAAATAAGAAATACATAATCGTAGAAAAAGTACAGTGTACAACTCGTGGGAAATGCTCAACATTATTGAACCTTGCTTTCACAGCTCTCTAGATAGAACTATGGCGGATTTCGGTCCAAAATATACCGGGAAACTCACAAAGTTATTATTCCAAAAACTTATCCAATGTTGTCAAGTTCACATTAACTTTAGTTTTCTCACAATTTACAATTTAATTTTACTTATTTCCCTTTACATAAATGGTTCTCAATGTTTTTATAAATGTTATGAATACTTTAATTGTAATATACTATTGAATTTTTGTTTATCTTTCTTTTAATAGGCTTTTCATTCGTATTAAGAATATTTTAGTTGCATTCTATTTTCTTTAAAAAAAAGAAATTTTAATTTTAAGTCTCTTTATGATCATATTTTTTATTTTTTTAATTTGCGTGTTATCGCTGGCACAACCTATAATAATATCTCCGAGAGAACCTGTAACAAAATGAATTACGAAGAGTCAGAATGAAATTGAAAATTGTTCATGGCACTTACAAAGTTGGTCCTCTTGGTAATTGCTAAATCGAGTTTGTATCCCAGCTGATAACATGACTCTGCAATTTCTTCCTGTTGTTTCACTTGTGACCGTTTCACTGTGAACCGTTTCTTTGATATAATTGGACATATTTATAATCACATTTTTGTTAGAAAAAAGTTTAGTTTATTAAATATTTGGTGAATATACTGGGAGTACAAATTAGTTGGGCCCGTTTTTTTGTGTTCTAAAATGTATTTATTTCAAAACAAAATGAATGAATCGATCAATTAAAGAAATTTCCATGGCTGGCTACTACTTTCTCCCATCTCTCAGGCAATTTTTGAATTCCATTTCGAAAAAATAATACGTCTTTTGAGGCCATCTATGTTAGTAGCCACTTTTCGATTTCTGCGAATATGGCGGATGCGGTGAAACATCGCTTTTGAGCGTTTACAAATATTTTTTTATGATTTTTGCGACATAAGGCCGATCGTTGTGATAAAGAAGAATACCATTATCGGGCTCAACCAAGTTGTGTCCTGATAGTCACTTTTTAATTACGGTTTGAAAAAAGTCATAGGGGAATTCTTTCCCAAGTTTCAGGTATAAAAATTAAATAATTATTATTTTTTTTTACTTTATTGTCGAAAGTTTAAAACACGTTGACAAAGCATCGTTACAGCATATAAAAAAAGTATAAAAATGGAAAAAGTATAAAAAGTCTAGAATATATAAAAAGTACAAAAAATATAAAAAACTACAAAAACTATGCAAGAAACATTTAAAAGTTTAAAATACATAAAAGGAGATCCAGATGAAAGTAGGTAGAAAACAACTTGATTTCCACCGAATCATTTACTACAAACTGTCAGAATAGTATTCCTGAATACTGTAGTAAGCTTTTTGTTATAGTAAACATTTTAAATTTCACCTGAAGAGTTTCAAATCTGACTTTTAAAAGTTGATGGCAAATCTTTTGCCTTCATATATTAATGAGTTTTTAGTACCGGTAATGGCATATTACATCTTTGACGTGTGTTAAGGTTTGAAACGTTCGGCACAACAGGGAATTTTTTGTGAATGAGACAAGCAGTTTGCAAAATGCATAGAAAATAGACTGTAAGAATACTATGTTCAACAAATAGTGGCTTGCAATGATCTAAAAAGTTAACTTTGCACATGCACCTGATCGCTCTCTTTTGTAAGATGAAAATAAACCATCCTTGCAGATGACAGGCCCAGTTCTTTGCTGATAATGCTTATGGCAAACCAACTTGAGGACAATTTTTTGCTGAGATTGAAGATGTGCCTGTCAAACTTCAATCCATTATCCAGCCAAACTCATAAGAATTTGCAAGATTCTATATTTTCTATATGTTCTGATTCTAACACTAAGTTCTTATATATGAAAGTTATTATATTAGTCTTCTTTGTGTTGAAACATAGAATTAGAATCATTATTTATAAGTCAGGGGCAACTATATTTTTCAAGATGTTTAAGTCATTTAATCGCCGTGCTGTCATCTGCAAATCTGTAAATTCTCCCTGAATAAGTAAACCAGGCAAATCGTTCAAGTACAGAAGAAACAATAAAGGGCCAAGTACTGAATCCTGAGGTACACCACAGTTTATATTCGAAAACTCAGATGTTCTATCATTAACCCTCACGTTTTGGTTTCTGTTTGAAAGATAGCTCAAAAACCAATTATATACATTTCCCCTAAACCCGTAATGTTGTAGCATTTGTAACAGTATTCCGTGATCCAAGTAGTCGAAAGCTTCAGAAAAGTCACATAATACTGGCAACGGCCTCACCATCGTTTCAGCCTATGTCAACCTTCTCTGGGAGATTAAATATAGCATAAACATAAAGTACTAATTTTTATATATAATTCTAGACCTGAACTAGGGTCCTGTGGGAAAGTTTGAGTATGGAGAATTTTTCATACTTATCTTATAAGAATATGATATAATTAACGAAACTGTTGTTTATTTATTTATAGTAGCAGTTAAAACACATTTCTATTCACCTTAAAAATAATATTTACAACATAAGTTTCATGCAAATCGGTCAAGTATTGCCTGAAATATGTTCCAGCGGCCGCCATCTTTGATGAGGTCTTAGCTGGAAAATGTACGGGGTGGCGGATGTCCACCCAAGTCCAAAACACTTACTAGGACACCTACTAAACAATTCAAAAACATTAGTGGCTCTTTGAAGGGATGACGAGTTTTCTGCCCAAATAACTGGCGGAAACAACGAATCTTCATCAATCACCAATCATTTGATGTTCAAATATAAAAAAAGTCACCTACATTTTGCGGGTGTAAAAATGACAAGCCAAAAATGTAACTCAAATATTTTGCAACTTCAGATTCTCGTTTTTTGTGTTCAGAGCTTAGACTTACCTCTTGAATTTTTCTATACCACTACTGTGTCAAGTGTAAACAACATCCTCTAATAAGAGCGTTAGGAAAAACAACACGGATTGCCTTATGATGGATATTTCAAAGTCTTCAATGCAATATTAAATCCCTGTGAAATATTGACATTACAGGTAATTGGTTGACCGGGATTGAAAGAGTATGTACCTGTGAGTCATCGGAGACAACTTACTTATCATTGGGAGCATGCAAATTCTGACCCTTTAGAAGATGGGACGCAACTAGTTTCTCTTTGATCGTATTACGGCCGTTTTTGTCGCAGTGCTCAAACCAATCAATTGTAGCAACTATCTATCGCACGTAACAGGATTACCAGGTTTCCGCAGCTCATAGTAAACAACACCCTTTTGGTCCCACCACATACAAAGCATGATCTTCGATTCATGTATGTTCGGCTTTGGTGTTAATGCTGGGATCGTTGACAATAATTGACCGGACTATTTTTTTTCTTGGGGTTGTCATAGAATATCCACTACTCATAACCAGTTACAATCCGATACAAAAAACCTTTTCTTTGTTGCCTCGCAAGTGAAAAATAGACATTCAACGTCTCTTGGTTTAAATTCATTCAGTACCCAATTTCCATGTTTTTGAATCATTCCCATATCTCTCAATTGTAAGGAAACGGCTTTTTGAGTCGGTCACTTTCAAAATTTAAAAATACATTTTTTTCTGAGCTACATATTACTAGATTAATGTAAGTAAAATATATGCAAAAATCCAAAAGTAGTATTTTACAGTTATACGTCAGCTCTGGTTGATTATGATTTATGATTCCTAGAGATAAAAAAATATTTTATAAAAAATAGTTTGGCAAGAGCTGGCCTGGCAATTTGGACAGAGACCACAGTCTCATGAAATATGTTCTATTTATAGAAATCGACTAAAAACTAAATTGTGTAAATTTTGTCAAAAGTTTTCCCTAGTATTTGTTTTACTTTTGTGTATTTCTGTAAATAAAAAATATTGGATATAAATAAATAATTATTCTAATTTGTGTGTCACAATTTTGTTTAAAAATGTAACTGAAAATTCGCGTTTGGGGCAGAATTGTCATTTTATTTATTAACTTTCAAATGCCCTATATATCAAAATTTTGAAACTGCAAACAAATCTTTAAAATTCTGGATAAACATTATGAGGTTACAATATTCTGAGAAAAAAGTAACCAATTAACTTAACTCTGGAAAAAACATGTTTATTTTCATAAACAATTTTAATTAAAAAATAAAAATAACCAGAAACGAAAAAACTAGAAAGTGAAAAAATTTATAATTATCATTATTGCTTAAAATTAATATACTTTCTTGCTCTTTTAATAATTATATATGGAATATGTGTACAGTTTTCTGGCCATCGACTACCAAATGACAGTGTTTTATGTTTTTAATTACCTTAAAGAACACGGTAAAGTTCCAACGGTGGAATTAAATGAACATAATAAAAGCGACAATGTACATTTGGAACAAAATATTGTAGATATAGTGCAAAAGAAAAAAAAATACCAGAAAAATCAGTCATGCCGTTAATGTTCCTTATTCCATCGTTTGGCGCAAATTAAAAAAAATATATTCATCTATTCTACATACCTACAAGAAATTCTGTTGATTTACTATTGATTTGGAACAAAATATTGTTGATATGGTGCAAGAAGAAACAAAAATAAATACCAGAATTAAATAAAATACGACTTCCCAGAGATATTTTGTCAAACAAATAAATTTCTCTTTTATCTACGTGACAGCAACACAATTTTTATATATATATATTTCCAATTCATGCATACGTCGAAGTGCCAATCATCTTCTAGAAATGACAGATTAAATTTCAATATTCCCATTCCGAACAACAGTTATTCCACTCCTAAGATAATCCATTATACCGGATTTTTTTTGTGACCATAAACTTACGAGTGTTCCATGCTATCTCAGGTGTTAATAATCTGTTATTCTCAACCAATAAAAATAATTGATAGTTCGAGCAGAGGTGACTTTGATGAATGTCGAATAACATTTTAATCATCCGTATGTAGTAACGAGATAGTTTAATTTGCTACTTTTTTAAATTGACGTCCCTTATTCATCGTAAAATAGTTATGCTTTTTAATAATTTATATATATCATTTTGTCATAATATGAAATATGAATAGTTAACGTAAAAAAATAATACGTCGGAATTAAATTACCTTGTAGAATTATAGCTACAACTTTAAATATGTTTTGGTTTAAATTTATTACAAGGAAGATATCAAAATATCCTTTATTATTTTAATTTCCATTTTTTAAACTAAATAAATAAGACTAAATTTAATTTAGAAAAAGATATAGAGGATATTAAGTCATATTTGTATAATCAGGTATCCAGATTTGATTTCGATAAAATAATCCATTGTGTTTTAAATAGTTATGAGAAAGAATTCAATTGTACCAAAAATAGACAATTAAGAAAATTTAATAATCTAATTAAAGAAAAAAGTTTTTACAACCTTAGAAATTCAGAACAAAATTTAAATACGGTAATAAATATTTCAAGTAGAGATCTTAATCACACAGAAAATTTATTATTGGCTAAAGGTTTAAATTATTCGGTAACTCCAAAATATGTACCAAAATTTGATATTATTAGTTCTATAGAAAACGATTCTCAAAATTTACCAACTGACTTAAGCAACGAATACAAGGTACATTGCAAAATTGAATTAGAAAAATCTTACAAAATTAATCAAAATTTAACCACCGCAGAATTTAAAACAATTAAAAATTTAAAAAATGACAATACAATTAAGATTTTACCGGCCGATAAAGGTAACGCGACGGTTGTCATGAACAAAACAGATTATCATAACAAAATTAGCGAAACTATTCAAAATTAAATAAAGATCCGACTACCAGTATTGAAAACAAAATTTACAAAACTTTATATAAAAATAAAAAATTCCTAAGTGATAAAGAACGAAGATCTCTTACTTCTCATTATAGTAAACCTCCACATTTTTCTGGTTTACCCAAAATTCATAAACAACAAATACCATTAAGACCAATAATAAGTTCTATAAATTCACCTTGTCAAAATTTAGCAAGATTTCTACTTAAAATAATAGATCCGTTATCAGAACATACTAATTCCTTTATCAAAAATTAAAACATTTTTTAGAAAAATTATTAAAAATCAAAATTACAATTTCAGATATAATGGTTAGTTTTGATGTATTTCCAAATGTTCCTGTCGATAAAACGCTTTATCTTGTAAGAAAAAAGTTGACAAGTGATAATACATTAATAAATAGAACTAAATTAAGCGTCTCGGAAATTCTAGAATTATTGGAACTATGTATTAAACTTACTTATTTTCAATTAAATAGTGATTTTTATCAGCAAAATTTTGGCATGGCAATGGGTTCTCCTTTATCACCAAAATTGTGCAATTTTTTTGGTGGAGGATTTTGAAATGGAAATTGTAAACAAACAAAATTTAAGACCTTCTGTCTGGTTTAGATATGTAGATGATATCTTTGCAATTTGGCAACACGATAGGGAAAATATTGATACATTTTTATATACTATTAATAATTCGGAACCTACTATTAAATTTACAATTGAAATTGAAAATAATAAAAAATTACCGTTTCTTGATGTACTAATACACAATAACAGGAATTGTTTTGAAACATCAGTTTTTAGAAAAGAAACACATACAAATAGATATCGAAATTTTAATTCAAACCACTCAATTTGTGTTAAACGAGGTATTGTCAAATCTCTTTCCGATAGAGCAAAAACAATTTGTTCAAATGACAATATCTTAAATAATGAATTATCACTTGTTAAATCTGTCTTGATTAAAAACAACTACCCAAGTAAATTTATAAATCGTGAACTTTACCGAGATATAAAAACTAAAGATCAAAATTTAAATCCCCCAATAATTCATTCAAATATAGTAAAAATCCCTTTTATTCCAAAATTATCGGAAAAAATTAGGATTGGCAATAAATTTAATTTAAAAACAGTTTTTCAAACTAATAATACATTAAAATCTTTAATAGTAAATACAAAACCTTTTAACGAAATTCAAAACACAAAAAATTGTATTTACAAAATTCCATGCGAATGTAATAAATTTTATATATTAGACTTAATGAACACCAATCATACATTAAAAATAAACAATTCGAAAAATCCAAAATATGTGAACATGCATAGGATTTTGGTCATAAAATACAATGGAATATATGCTTAAATAATAACGGATGTGTTTCTAATTGTTCGGTCGATATTTCAAAAATTTGGATGCCTACTTTAGAAAAAGAGTTAATTGCAAAAAGGATACCCTCTATATCGGGATAGTATCATAAGTTTTTATCTGGTTTTTTTCTTATGATAATATTAATAAGAAAAGTATAAATTCTCTTATAATATGCAAATGCGCTATCCCTTCAAAATTCGTTCCCAGAAACGTCACAAAAATATGATTGAAACAGATTTTGACATCTTCAATATCAAAATCTTATTCTAAGTGTACTATGTTGATGTCATATGTTTGCAAGATTATCAAGTGTTCTGTTTCTATAGTAAATTTATTTATTTTGTTGTCATTTTGATAACGGCTTTCGATAGAGAAAGCCGAAACGTCAATTAAAAACTTTTTTAACAAATAACTAAGTGGTTTTAATTCAGTGAAGAAAAAAAAGAGAAATCGAAATACAAACCACTATCTCGGTACCTCTTTCTCCTACTTAAAAAATTTCCGGTAATAACTCGGGGAAATTTCTAGTGAAAATCAAGAAAAACTGAATTTCCAAGAAAGATTAAAAAAATACGATCTCGGGAATATTCATAATATCAAGAGTAAACACAAGCAGTTTATCATTATTACAATAATTAGAAGTGTCACTTTTTCTCGCTTGGAACTATACAGGGTGGTCCTTAAGTAATTGTAAACAGAAATATGGTAGATTCCTCACTTTAGAATATTACGATTTGAACCAACTTGCTCTAATAAAATGTTGCTAATAAGGAATATACAGGGTGTTAAAGGTTAAATTTTAAGATTTATTTTTTGCAATAACTTTAGCGTTTTTGGATATGTAGACACAAAAATTTGGAACTGGAGGTTTTTGGGCACGAAAAATCAGAATCTGGTACCTACTTCGATGTAATTTGTAGAGGACGATAGTTAGGCGACATTTGTAGCATAAATGTGCCATAATGTTTTTTGCTCTTCAAGTTAGCGCTATTTTTGTAAAAGAATATTAAATCCACGCTATTTCAGTAGAAAAAAAGCATACTTGTTATTAACATTAAAACTTAACGGTTTACGAGATAATCGCATTTTAGGGATCAGCTGCATGATTACACTGGTCGGCAAAAAAAAATGTTTCCTTTTCGGGGGGGTGGGCCCCCACCTATTTTTATCACTTTTCCATAATTTGGAAGTAGGTCGTTTTATAGAAAAATCAGCAAGAATGGTGTCAGGGCCAGAAGAATTTTTTTTTCCGACCATAAAATGCGATTGATTATCTCGTAAACAGTTAAGTTCTAAGGTTAATAACAAGTATGTTTTTTTTTCTACTAAAATAACGTGGATTTAATATTCTTTTACAAAAATAGCGCTAACTTGAAGGGCAAAAAAGTTTATGGCACATTTATGCTGCAAATGTGGCCTAACTAGCGCCCTCTACAAATTACATCGAAGTAGGTACCATATTTTGATTTTTCGTGCCAAAAAGTTATTGCAACAAATAAATCTTAAAATTTAACCTTTAACACCCTGTATATTCCTTATTAGCAACATTTTATTAGAGCAAATTGATTCAAATCATAATATTTTAAAGTGAGGAATCTACCATACTTCTATGTACAATTTCTTAAGGACCATCCTGTATAATATATGTATATCTATTCTTTGCCGCTTTGATACTTTATGTATTTTACCAGACTTTACAAATGAATCCTTGACCCATTTACTAGAAAATAAATGTAAATCGTCCTACTCTATAAACCAGTATATAAAATAATCTAAATTGTAAATATAAAAAACCATTTTCACAAGAGTAAAGATAGCAGTTTATCTTTATTACAATAATTTGAAGTGTCGATTTCATGTCAACGAACATAAACTTGAAGTTACTTTATTAATCGTTGACTTTCTTCAAGGAGACTCTTAACAGGACTATTAACAAAAAAAAAATTAATTCATATCTAAAATGATTGGCTGTTAATTTGTATGGGGGCCTGTAGGGCGTTATCGCTAACGCCGGCAATAAAGCCCATTAGTAATGGACCGTTGTGCTGATGGGTGTCTTTTAAAAATTATATTCTCGGCCAGCTATCAGCAGTTAAATAAACAAAACAAGGCTTTTATCTCAAACGTCCCAGCGCGAGTCGCGCTCACTTAGCGAATGTATAAATTGTTAGGGTCGTATGACACCGTGGTCGGCTCCTTCGGCCTACCACAATAATTGTGGTTTATAGTACGGGTGATTTTCTTGAAGCTCAAAATTAGAATTGAAGGTAACACGGTTACTAAACAAGTAAACAATCATATTTTAATTATTTTTTGTATGCCAAAATCTTCATCAGACATACAAATTGTAAACCATTTTCTGTTTTGTTGCCTTGGTAATAAATATATTGATAATATTACCGATTAACAAATTATTTTTATAATACAGGGTGTTTCATAGTTAAACCGACATACGTTAACTGTAATAGAGGGTACTTAGGTGATTCCAAATAACCTTGGTTACTGGGCCTAACGCCTTTAATAACCGAGATACGGGGTGTTTCATCCATTTCGGCCAATGTGTGAAAGAATTGGTTAGTTGGTGAATAGGAAGAGATGAGAAGAATAAAACCTCCAACAATGCTTTCCAATAGCCAACCGCAGACCAGCTCATAGATCAAACCGTAAACTGCTTGGTGGCGCAACGACTTCTTCGCGAGGTGAAGAATACGCTCCACCTTGGAGCACGGGGGTCTTGGCTCCACCGCCCGGACCGCGTGGATGAGGACCATTATAAAAACCTCCCAAATCCCAAGGTATGATGCGCGCTGAAGGGATGGACGACCATGGGTAAGTTGGCCACAAGCGACCGACCTGAGGGAACCGGGCGACATCCTCTTGTAGCTATGTAGCAAGCTTTACTCCTACCTGCAGGGCTTTGTAGGAGTGGACCACATAAATCCCTCGCTACTTGTGGGACATATTATGGACAATGAGCAGAATAAAAACAAAAACAAAAGCGGAGGAGGGGGTCCACTACGGACACAAACTCTTCCGCATCCACATCGACAGTCAGGGAAATGATTTCCATAGACACTCGATAGAAGGAGCAGCAGACAACTAGATTATAACATTGAGCCAAGAACAAGCAGACTTAGTTCAAAATAGATTGGTGGATACCATCTATAATACCCCCTCAGGGAGCAATAATGCACCCCAATTTATTAGAACTTCATTTAGCGGAGGTGTGTTAATGAATTCACGAGAGACTGGCTCAGGCAAACGGTCAGATCACTGGAGTTCCTCTGGGAGGATGCGGATTTGACAGTTGTCCTCCCAGTCAGACCTAGAGTTCTGGTCTTCGTCTCTGAGTCGGATAACATGGAACCAGCGGAGATAAGATCGGTAGGCGCCTTCAGTACCAAAATCCAGGTCTGAGGACGCAGGACTGGTCCTTGCTGAACAGGAAAATAGAGAAGGGAGCACAAATCCTGATCTTCTCTATTGACGAGGCATCTTTCCGATTGCTGGAAAGACAGAACTTCAGAGCATTCTACGGACTCGGAAGGATATTTTTCAGGGATCTGAAAACTACCAAAGATGAGGATAAGGTTGATACAGATAAATCTCCACCACAGTAAGCCATCTTCGGCAGTCCTTACAGTAAATGGGGGAAATTTTGACCTCGCCCTTATCCAGTAATCATGGGTCTACCAGGGGGTTATCAAAGGTCTGGGAGGTATAAATCGAGAACTAATTTATAGTCGATCCACTGAGACTCCCCGTACCTGCATTTTAGCCAAAAAAGGCGTAGAAATACAGCCGATAATCAATTTCTGTTCTAGAGATCTGACGGCAGTGAGAGTGAGGATCAAAGAGGGAAATGGGCCGAGAGAGATTATTCTGGAATCAGATGATCCAGAAGCAACACCAACCAAGGAACTGGCAGAACTGGTGAGAGACTGCAGACGAAATGGAATGCAGCTACTCATCGGTTGCGACGCGAATGCGCACCAGAGAACATGGGGAAGCACAGACACCATTACAAGAGGTGAGTACCTGATACAATTTATTATGGCAAAGAATTTAGAGGTATTTCGAAAGTTACTGCTTGTGAAAATGAAAAAAAAGCAATTGATGTAATTTGACGTTAAAACTCCAGTAGTAGAATGAGATGTGCACTTAAAAGAAAATTTCACTTTAACTCATTTTTTTCCATTCTTTTCAAATATCCATCCCAATTTTTTAAAAAATCAAATACAGGGTGTTGTTTTGGGGATTTTCAAATTTTCCAAATTTTTCTTAATTCGAATCTAGATTTTAATTGTAGTTCTTACACTATAGGATAGACACTATACCTGTACCAAGTCTAAGAGAAATCTACAGGGTGGTTCTAAAATTACGGCTTAGCAATAGTGTATAATAGGAAGGAAGGAAATGTTATTTTTCAATCGAACGGTAACATTATGTGTAGGTGGGCTTCTTGAATAACAATTTTCTACCTAATCTACATATCAGCATACGACTTTTGAATTTGCTGAAAACAATTTTTGTCATACTGTTTTAGTACCGGCTTTTAAATAATATCTACCTAAATATAGGAGTTCATATATTTAAAGTGACTAGAAAATTCAGATATGTAAATATAGACTAGTAAAGTCCCTGTGATTGAACCTTGAGGTACTCCACGAGTTAATACATTAATATTACAGTTTATAAATAAATTATTGTTAAATGTTGTAACAAAATAAGAACCCCGTAGATATTATTAATCTATTTCACTCTAATTGCTTCTTTCACAGTAATCAGTTTTGTTTTAAGACTTGAACTTCACTGTTTCATGTTAAAAACTTTAAACTTGTTTTAATAATTCAGTAGGTACTTCCCTCAATCACTTATTTACTCTTTAGTGCTATTCAAATTGTGAAATAGAGTCTTTAGTGCAAATTCGGCTAATTGTCACCACAAATAATAATTGATAATTCAACTATCACAATGTCCATTTTATTGAAAACGTTTTTTTTTGGCTGATAGTCCCTTTAGTGCAGGCAAGATAGCAGATTTAGTAGTCAAAAAACAAGAAGAATACCACCCAAAATCTACCAATGGGAAATGGTTAAGGGAGTTACAAAAAACCATCTACATGCAAGTTGTAGCTTATAAAAAAACCTACAACTTTTGTAAAAGACACTTGTGACCGTGTGCGAATTTTTTTCGTTTTCACGAGAACTTTTTGATATAATGATAAACCACTATCGTTTCCATTTAAAAACATCTTCAAAAATGGAAAAAGCTAAAAAAATCACTATTTTAAAAATAATTTTTTAACAATTGTTGATAATTTGTTTAAACTTTTGAGAAAATTAAAAAACTGATTACACCATTGAATTATACGGAAAAAACTGCTAAAGAAAATATGTTTTTCTACGATCGTGCAAAAAGTTACTACTTTTTGCACTCTCAACTACTGTGCCAAAAGTTTTACTTTGTTGCACTAGTGCTTTGATTCTCTATAATTAGGAGTTCGATCTGAAGAAAACATTTTGTCCTTGTAATTTGAGTATACTTATAAACGTGGTAACTAAAATTTTAATATTTTGTTAGCTGTTAAAAATGTCTGATTCGAATAGTGAAGAAGAATATATTTGTACTCCTCCAGATTTAATTCAAATAGCAATTGAAGCCACAGCAGATTTATTACAGTAAAATTCCAAGTGAGATTGCAAAATACCTAAATATTGAAAACCCAATGGAATACACAGGACACTGTTTTCGCAGATCTTCTGCAACATTGTTTGTAGAATCGGGAGCAGACATATTAACATTAAACGCCATGGAGTATGGAAATCTTCAACTATAGCCAAGGGCTACATTGAGGAGTCAAGGAAACTTCACAACAATCCGAAAAAGAGTGTTAAGTGAAGAACATGAGACCTCCACAAGCAAAAACTAACACAAAATTCAAAAAATTACTGGAAATGAAGTTTGTCCGTCGATTAACATTGTAAATTGTTCTAACTGCGACATCAAAATTGAAATTAATTCGAAAAATGTAAATTAGTTTAAGGAAATTATCGTTAGTTTAAAGTTAAATTTTATTTTAGATCGTAGAAAAAATGTTGTGTGCTACACGTGCAAAAAGCATATTTGTACATATACACTTTTTGCACTAGTTACACAAATAACTATTTCTTTATTTATGTAGAATATCATACGTATACAGTATTGTTCTAAGCGTTAGACGAACATGTTGAAAGACTCATATAAAAATCGAAAAAGTTTTTTATACAAAAGTTGTAGGATATGAAAAAACCTTCAACTTTTGTAGAAGTCACTTTGACCATAACCTCCAAAATTTCATATTTTTTTTCATTTTTAAATGAAAATTTTTCAAAAAATATTGTAATTTAATGAAATTGAATTGCAATTAATGAAATTTGAAAATAGTATATACTTAAGTTGATATTATACATTAACAATAATGAAAAAATCTTAATTGGTTTATCGAACATATTTTCAACTTCAGACCTGGCTCGGAAACAACATGATTGCAACCAAGTGGGGCTGGAAAGAAGTATTGGTTAATAATTCTAAAATACTTCTGCCTAGCTTCACAGATGCTGTAGTCATTCCTGAGGATTTGCTAAAAAGTATTTCCTGTAACTGTGGAACCAATTGTGAAAGCAGCAAATGCGGATGTCGAAATCATCGACTACATTGTACGGATTTATGCAGTAAGCGTGAAGAAAATTGTTCAAATAAAAAAAAATTGTGGAAGGTATTAGTGACTTGAAGGACACTTCCACCGAGCAGCCAAGTCTTTGCTTAAATCCGGACATGGAAGTTCCAGCTGAGGAGAGTGATCTTAATGAATCGTTCCAAGAATATGACGAAGATACCGACTGCAACGAAGGATCTGATGATAACGATGAAGGATACTCGCGAAAAAAATAAATAAAATTAGTGTAAATAAATTAATTTTTTCGTTTTGATAAATTATGTAAATATTTGTAGTAAAAAAGTTAAGATAAGAATAATTTTTAAGAAAAACTCTTCGTTGTTTAATAAACCAATTAAATAAACATTTTTTCATTATTGTTAATGTATAATATTAACTTAAGTATATACTATTTTCAAATTTCATTAATTGCAATTCAATTTCATTAAATTACAATATTTTTTGAAAAATTATTATTTAAAAATGGAAAAAAAAGGAAAAAATATGATTTTTCGCATTTTTTCGGAAATTTTGGAGGTTATGCTCAAAGTGACTTCTACAAAAGTTAAAGATTTTTTCATAATCTACAAGTTTTGTATAAAACACTTTTTCGATTCTGTTACAAAAAAAATTAGAAAACGATCATTTTTGATTTTTATATGAGACTTCCAACATGTTCGTTTAATGTTTAGAACAATACTGTATACGTATGAAATTTTACATAAATAAGGAACACATATTTTCTTCAGCAGTTTTTCCCGTACAATTCAATGGTGTAATCAGTTTTTTAATTTTCTCAAAAGTTTAAACAAATTATCAACAATTGTTTAAAATTTATTTTTAGAACAGTAATTTTTTATTTTTTCTATTTTTGAGGATGTTTTTAAATGGGAACGATAGTGGTTTATCATTGTATCAAAAAGTTCACGTGAAAACGAAAAAAATGCGCACCTGGAGAACTCCGTAAAAGAAAATTTTGACCGAAAAAAATGAATATCTCAAAGAAATTTTATTTTTTTGAACTCAAAATTCTGGTTATTTACAACATAACAACAAATACTTTCACAAAGTTTCATCGAAATCGAATGATTTTTGCGGAAATGAAAAATGGAAAACAAAAAAAAAAATTTTACCTAGAATTTTCTCATTTTTCTCGATGATTTTGAGGTTATGGTCACAAGTGTCTTTTACAAAAGTTGTAGGTTTTTTATATGCTACAACTTGCCTGTAGATGTTTTTTTGATACGACGTCAAGTTTCGCCGGAAATCGGGAAAAATCACACAAATCCATTTTTCAACCCCTTTAATCACCCCTCCCGTTAATTGTACCAACCCCTATGGCGTCGTTTTTTTTAGAAGTAACCCCCTTAACCATTTCCCATTGGTAGATTTCGGGTGGTATTTTTCTTGTTGAAAAAATTTAATTTGCTTGCACTACTTATATTTGTACTACCATCATCGGGGACATAAAATAACTTGTGTCTGGTTAGGCGTCAAATTCATCAAAAACTAACATATTCTTATTCATTTTTGTAGTTCATAGTGGTTTTTTATTTAAATGTTCTTCTTTATGGATATTAAAACCACTTTTTTATATTAAAATATGTTTTATTTTATTTTACTTTTAGTCTAAAGTTGTTTTCAAAAATTGACAACAAAAAATATAATTAAAAATATTTTAATATACAAAAAGTGATTTTATTATCCAGAAAGAAAACCATTTAACATATTCTGATCCATGAAAGAAACATTTATTTATACTTTAGTGAATCCCAGACGTGCTGCTGATCAAAGTCTTCTAAAAAGTCCACTCGTGTATTGTAGAGTCACACGAAATACGTGTTTCAGTCTTCTAAGTGCACTTGATAGTCTTAGGTATTTTGGATTTTTTTCGGAAAAACAGGTTACAGGTAACATTCCAAGTCAGGCTGTTTGCAATTTTTGTTTTCGTATAACAAGCTATATATTTTGATGCAAAAATTCTTTCAATACCATTGAAAATTTTCGTAGGTTTTGCATTTGAAACGATTGGTATTATAAACCAGTGTTGAATTTTTGTAAAAAATTCTAATAAAAGATATATTTATAACAACCATTTTTTTATTTATTTTAAGTTAAAAAAATCGAATCTGATCTTGAAACTTTTATTCTATTGTCTTTACAAATTTTATTTTCGTTTATCTTGCCTGCATCGATTCAAAATTACTTATTTTATTATTTGTAAGAGTTGTTAGAATTATCTCCATATTTTCCTGTCAAATATACCAATAATAACTTTCGATAATTTTTATTTTGTCTGGTCCAAACTTAAATTATTTTGGCTACACTATCAAGCCCAAGTAGCATTTTTCGTGGACGTTAGAAACATTGCCAAAGTCTTTTCCACGTAATAGAAACGGTTCTATAACGTGGCGGTGACTAAACTGGGGAACAATTTCTTGGTTGCAGCTACGTGGTGGTGTAGTGGTCGACACTAAATACGAAACTTTGTTCACTGCGCATGTCTTTTTGATTGTGGCTCGTTCGCTAGTTCGCATTTTCCTTCATTTTTTTCTAACCTGACATAACTGTTAACTTAAGTAGATACGTAATGAATAATAATTAGGTATAATTATTATATTATACAAGAATATTGGTTTAACAATACTGAAAGGCGAAAAGTTGGAACGGTTGAAAGTTTATTGTCAAATATAGGTATTGTGGCTCGAAATATAATTTAAGAAAAAAGTCATGGAAATTAAATACTTAGATGTTTCAAACTGTGTATTTTATCAATCTTTGTTATTAAAATCATTAATTATGTATGGAAATGTAGTAAATTTGAAGCTGTACTGACAAAAAAAAGGTTTTTAAATAGCGCGTTTATTTTTCTCATCATGGCGATCTCAAAAATGGCTGCAAATGACTGCGTTTAGAAAATAAAACGTTAAAGTGATTTTTGAGTGGCAAAAACGTAGCAAAAACGTGGCAAGTATTACTGCAATCATATAATGAAGTGCCGCCTCTTAAAAGTATATTAATGATTCCCAAAACGACACTTTAAGATCGCTGCCACTTCTAAGTGGTTTTTAAGTGATATGGTTTGGTGGCCGTAACTATTTTTTCCACATAGTGTTTATGCAACTTTGAGGTAGTCTCGCTTAGTAATTATAACGTTTCAAACACCTTCAGTGGCACCAAAATATTATAAAACTATTAAGTGGTTCCCAGCGATGAATTTTACGTGACTTCAAGTAGGCAAAAATACAATGAAGTTATTCTTACTGTGTAAGGGTAGATTTAGTGATTATTACGTAAAATCCACCCAATCGAAGTTGCCATATCAGTTTCTGTCACTATAATGCTACTTTGGAGTGATATACAACTGTATAATTGGACAGGCCTCTCTCGCATTTTATCAGCAACACATATTCACTGTCTTATGGAAACATTAATGACATGGCCACATAGAGATGCCCATTCACTATCAGAGCATTAGCATTTCCCCTGCGTGTATTTGACCCTCAGCATTTTTGATGACTAGTCAGCATTCAGATCCATACAGTGGAACCGATGATTTAAGATGAATTTGTTTGTCATAGAATATACCAATGACATCTTTATCTATGGAGGTATTGGTGACATGATCACTTAGAGAGATACCCAATGACCAGTAGAGCAATAGAATTTTTGTATTTATATTGGCGCGCAGCGTTTTTTATGACTATCCAGCATTCATTCATACATTGCAATCGCATATGTTTTGTCATGTAGTACGCGAATAACATCTTTCTATCGTAACCAAATTGAATTTTTAATTACCGTTGTTTTGTAATAGTGACTTTAGGTATCTAAAGTTGTGTTCATCTAGTTTCTGCTATTTATGTTGGGGAGCAACACAGTCAGATGGGATAATCGTTAAATTAGTCACCAGTCGGAAATGTGGCTAGTGAGTTTATTAAAGGTTGAGAATTCGGCACCCTAATAATTCCGTTAGTAATATCTATTACCTCCATGGCAGGTGCAGCCGTTTCGGTCTAGTTCAACGTGGTGCTTTGGCACACCGCATAAAAGTATCAGTTCTTATTGACAACTTGTAGAGATATTGTTTTAAAGGTCTTTCCAAAAATAGTATTTTTCATCTTCCTCATTCAGCTTATGGCGGTGTACTATTTTCACTTCTGTCGACGTATTGCTGTATAAAAATATAGAATTTATTTTCAAAATTTCTTTATCAAAAATAATTTATGCATCACAGCAAGTACAGATAAAACACCAAATCGATTATATAAAAATTGGTAGTTTTATCAATAGATGTATTTTATTAAATCTATTTTAATCAAATTATCCGTGCCAAGAAATTTCTACTGCAAGTTGGTGACCAGCTCTCCTTAGACAGTAGCCTTCGATAAGTGGCATCTCATGTTTCCCCAAACACGTACGATCATTATGCCATGGTTCGAATGAAAAAACTACCAGTCGTTCACATTATATTCTCGTTCTCGGATTATCGAGATTTTTTCACCAAACGGTGTTCATTACTTTTCGAGAATTCAACTGAAATTCAATTATAGCCATAAAATACTCGATTTTATTCCAAGATGTCACAACTGAATTCAAATTGGACGAAGAAATATGTGGGCAGCGCATTCCTACGCGTCAATTCCACATTTAAAATATATTCGTAGCGTGAAAAATCGTTAATAAAATTGTTAAAAATTGTAAATTAATTAAAAGTTATTATAATAACAATAAATAATATTTAGTTGCGATGGGTACTACCAGGGCGTGTTGATAAATACCATTTTCATTTTTTTATTTACTATTACATTACTCCAGAATATTCAATTACCTACAGGCAGGTGTGAAGCCTCATCTACACTACTAAATAGAAAAAAATAATGCAAACATATACATATAGTTATTAGTTGTTTTTCCAATTATTAATTCAATAGTGCCTACCTTTTATTTATTAATTGGAGCGAATTAAGTATTCAGGTCATATACCCGGTATACTGAGTGGCACTGAAGAAAAATAAATATTACTAGTACCCTATGGTAAAAGCATTACAGTTTCCGAATTATACGATTTTTTCTTTGAGCCACTTGTGCTCTCGTTTGCATACAAAATTATCTCCTGATACCGAACAATATATAGCAGGCTAATTTTATTATATTGGCAGTATTGTCTTTCATGGACAATGCCATACTTCAACTTATAAAATTGATGACAAACTATTTATAAAAACGAGGCAACTTAAGGTTTTTCGTATTTCAAATACCATTTACCACCTCTCTTCGTATATACCATTAGATTAATGTTTTAATTCAAAACATAAATTTTTGTGTCAAAATACAATATTACTATTAAAGGCGCGTTTCCACCGGAGAAACACTGAGCAACTTATTTGTTGCTTTCCCTACTGTTTTTTTTCGTTCGCGCAGGTTATCCACAGTGCCCCTCCTCAATTATTTTTTCCCGAATCAGGTCTGATCAAGGGTGGTTTCGGGTGGCGTCTGTCAATCACCACCTTACTAAGTTTGTTTGGAACCTCAACTTTAGTCGTTTCTTCTTGCGTCTTAGATTCGTTCCGTGTTCTTTTTCTACTCTCGGTTCCCTGATCACTATTGGGTTGCGGATTTTCGCTTGCATTACCCCGTAGCTTCTTCACCTTTGCCCACATCCCTTCAGCGATTTTCCGTTCCTTTGTTATTTTCCTCCATTGCGCCAGATGTCCCAGGAGGTTTTCTTTGCAGTTCAGATCCTTAATTCCATCTGAAACTGTTTTACAGGTTCCTTGTGTTCCCATTGATTCGTCACTGATGTGATCACGGTAGTGATGGTTGAGGTGCTTCCTGATAAGTCTGAATCCCTGTATCCCTCTTGGTTTTGAATTTTTCTCTATCCCTAAGATAATAAAGAAGGGTTCTAACCAGCGGCACGCTTTCCGGCCATGATGGAAATCGCTCTTCTATTTGTGAAAAACTTTAGATTTTTCCATGATATTATACTGTCTGCCTTTGTAGCATGAGGTAATACACCCAAATTGAAGATGTAATAATTAAAGGCATGCAATCCGCAGTAGCCGAAAGGGCTCAAAGGGTTACGTAAAAATAATTAGGATTTCCGTGTTTTTAAATCAAATGCCGATGTAAAAAATAAAAATAACACTCCGGAAAAATTGACATACGCCTCTCGTTAGAGCAATTGTGAAAAATGTCGGGAAAATCATGTAAACATATTTCACACATTCTTGATCTTGAACTATCCGAAATGAAGATAAATATTAATCAGTCAGAGATTTAACCGCTTCAAAAGAATGCTTAAATAAAACCTTAATAAATATGTGTTACTGGGGTTGTGATGCTTAATGTGTCAATAAAAATTATATACAATATCAATATTTCTTTTATTTATTTAATTACTTTTTGTATTCTGTTTAGTGTTTTTATTAAAAAGTGAAACCTTTATCTGATATAGTTTATTTTTAAAATTTTCTTTTATAATATAGCTATTATAACACTAAAAGTAGTGCTATAATAGGCCATAACGGGCATATTAAAGCACGCCTTTTCACAGTTGGTAGCATAATTTCCTACATGTCAAATCAGCTATCTAAATTTGCCTCTGAATGACTGTCAAGTATAAATGTCAAAAGTATAAAGGTAAACAATACATAATCTAACTACAAAGAAATTAAGAATCATTTTTTAATAAACATACCTTTATTGCGAGATACATCTTATCTTCAGCTACGTTTATAAATTTGTTCAAACTTGAAATGACTGTCAAGTATAAATATCAAATCATTGTTACCAACTGCTACAAAATTAAGGAACTACGTTACTATTAAAAGTACGAACTATTTTTAATTATATAATAAAAATAGGCGAAAATTTTAAAAAATAGCGTAAAGAACTCGTTTCATAATCCGTTTATTGTATTCGTTCGTTATATAATTTCGAACTCATACAATAAACATCGTCTTATGAAACTCGATCTTTAATATACTGTTAAAAACCTTTAAAAAATATGTAATTAATATCACCTCGTATTTCGTTGTAGTGGGTATTTTAATTTAATTTTTTTAAATTATTCCTACTATTTTATAACTATAATATTATTAACACATTCAGAGATAAGAAGTAATAAAGAAGATATTAGTTTAATCTCAATTGGTCTATTAAATATAAAAGTTATTGGTAGAGATTTAGGATTTCCGAATATAAAATTTTGTAGTACTTTCTCACTTTCTCTATTTCTACAAAATAGCTGTTTAAAAAAAATATTCTTAATACAAGGTACAAAATAAAATAAAAAAATAATTATTTTTTCTAATTTAATAATGCAATATTTTATAGTCATTTATATATTTTTCTTGTACGTGTATACTTTTTTCCTTGTATCATAAATAACTATTTTTACAGCATTCATTCGACGCCATTTTCATTTTACTTATAAATCAGAAATGAATTATTTTTTTAAATAAAGTTAAAAATACACTTTATAATATGCAATAAACCAAAAATTGATTTATACATATAAATATGAAAATCAGGGAGAATTTTAGAAATTATAACTTCGGATGAAATTTTCTAAAGGAAACCAAAAAAAAAAAATAAAAATTAATGGCAAAGATACTTTTTTCCCTAACGCCTCGCTTGAATATTTTTATTCAGTGGGTTTAGGGCACCTAGAGTTATACGTTCAAATATGCAACAATGTCTATTTACATAAAAAATTATTTTTTCTTTTTCGAACTTTTCACTGCGATAACAATTTAGTATTCATTTATTCATTATTCATATTAGAAAGTTATTTTTTAATATAAACACATTTTCTTTATAACAAATTGTCAAAAATAAAGATACTTTACTTTTGAGCAAAATTCATGTTATTTGACAAATACGAATGCAAAAAATTGATATCGGAGTATTTCATTTGGGTCTAAGTTCATACAGAACTTTTTATCAAGAATATCTTTTTTAATAAAACAAATAATAAAAAAGTTTTCCATATGGTGCCGATTTAATTGGACATACTGTATATGTAAAGGTGATATATTGATATAAAATCATTAATCAGAGATATATTTTTAAACATGAAAAAGGTATACCAACACAAAATAAATTTTAATAAAATCAACCATAAAAAAAAATATATAAGAGGAAATCAGATTATACACTATAGGCATCTGAAAATAAGATTGCAGCGCCACGGTGGCTTATAACGGAACCCTTTTCGCAGACATTGGCTCTTTGTTTTGATTTGTTCGTGTTTCTGTTTTATCTGAGTGTTTTTTACCATTAATCAAAGACTATTTTTTGTGAAAAATTTATTATTAGTTATTATTTATCATATAGGTAAGTAATCTTTTTCATTTCATGGAAAAATAAGCATTTATTTTTAAGTTAAAGTTGCCTTTCTAATTCACAATCTAATCAATGATTTCTTGTATTTTAGGATTTATCAGCAAAATGAAGTTAAGTATCATAGATTACATGGAGTACCTTGGGGGTACAAATACATCTAGATGTGTATATGAAGGGGAGGCAGTTTTAAATGCTGGTCATTTAATTATGTGTGGTCAATTGGATACCAATAGCCAAAATAAAAACATCTTTTTTATATCTGGTTTGTGCTTGCAAACTAGTGATTTGAAATCTGATCCACATGAAATAAGAGGCCAGCTTGAGGTTATTGATAAAAAAGTCACAGTTAATAATATGAGGTGCTCATGTAAGGCTGGAAATGGTGGGAAGTGTAAACATATTTCTGCACTTCTAATTAAATGTACAAGGTGTAAGACGTTACCAATTTAAAAAAGGCGTTATCATGCCCAAGAAATTTTTAATAAGATTGGAGTGAATGCTTATGCTTTCTGTCAATTTTCTGCCGTTGTTTTTTGTTTTAGGGTTGATCTGGAAACATTAGAGGTCATTTCACAAACGGACCTAAAATGCACATGGTCAAAACAAAAAAATATCACTGACGAAAAATATCAAGCTGTGCCAATTAAAGAGATGCCTTGTTTCAAAATTGTGGCTGATGAGGAATTGAACATTAACAATGTCTTTGTTCAAAAACTACCATAAGTAAGATTAACGAAGTGTTTTATAATACGTAATTTAGTTGAAATTTTGACTTGATAAAAGGTTTCATTATAGTTTCATAAATAGAAAAGGCAATAAACTAATGTATATACATTTCAATTTTAGACTTGGAAGAAGACCAGTTCCTGATCATACCATTCTTTTGACAAAGGATTTTAATGATAAACATTTAATTTTGAATGTTCTAAATACTGCAGCGCAGTCACCATTAATGATGGAATTATGTTCAATAGATGTAGGTTTTATAGGTGATTGTTGCAGATAAAAGTATATAAGTATAAAATCTGAAGATCCTGTATTAGCCATACAGCAATCAAAAGAATGGCATGATCAAAGAAAATTCCATGTGACTGAATTTTTATTTGAACAAACTACACTACACAACTGTTTTTTACAAGCAAATATAAAACGACCTATTCAACACGTACAAAACAATAAAATGAATGTCTGTGAAAAGGGTTGCATTTGTCACCACGAGAGGGCGTATTAGTTATTTTGAGTCACCTATAAATTAAAAGAAAATAATGTTTAATTAATTTAAAAACAATAAACAAAGATAAATTTACATTGTATCAAAATTTGTAATCATTTAAATAGTTTCTGTCAAAGTCATAGATTTCCATCACTTTTATTGGTCATCAATTTAGTCAAGGGATCTTTGATTTGAAAAAAAGAAAATAGTCTGTTGAAAAAACCAAGGAGAACGATTTTAAGAGAAAAAGATATAACATGTTGAAATTTTTTTAGATAAATTGAATTAAAAATTTAAAAAAATAACCTTATTAAAAAGTTATATATTAGCCAGACAGTTATAATAAATAAAACTAACCTAAATAAAGTGACTAATAAAATTAAGTGGCAACTTACCTCTGAAGAAAATTTCTAAAAAAAAATTTTTTTTATTTAATATTTGCTTATTTACAATCTACTCAATTATGCTGGAGTAATAAGTAAATGTGATGACACTTTTAGCTTGAGATGGGAACCGTTAACTGACGGTGCTCCAAGGGATTATCTTGTAAGGTCTTCTGGCCAACTTCTTTTCAGTATTCTTCTTACCAGTGGTTCTTGGTTTAGTGCGTTGATGAGTTCATTGTTGTGTCCTATGTTGCGTACTTTGTATCTGGCGACGTGTGTTTGTATTACTTTGGTTACCGTTGGGATCTTCAAGTCATTCTGTACCATGAACCATGGTGCATTAGTTATCATACGAATAATTTTGGACTGGACTGACTGTAGTATCTTTGTGTTGAGGGGCTACATGCTACATCCCCAGAGTTCAACTCCGTATGTCCAAATGTGTTTTAATATGGCTTTATAGATAAGAATTTTATTTTCTAGTGACAGCTGAGACTTTCTTCCCAACAGCAGTACATTTTCCTGATTTTTAGGTTTAATTGATTCTTTTTTGTTAGTATGTGGGTCTTCCACGTCAACTTTTTATCCAAGTGTAGTCCGAGATACTTTACTACTTCTTTCTGTGGTATAGGTGAGTTGTTTATAGAAACTTGGGGACAAACGTTATGTCTAGTGGTGAATTCTATAAACAAAAACAGTTAAACGTTAACATTTCGTCGCAGTATATAAGGTGAATTTTTTTTTTGACAAAAACAGCATCAACTACAAAGGCTTATTAGCTATACAAGTATGAAATGAACATTAATTGGTTGGCTATAACAATATAAATATAAATATTTTAAATATTCTTTAGCAGATCTATAGATTTTAAAAAGTTTATCAAAGATGCAGTGTAAGTGGTACCATTAAGAATGACACTGAGTGAGTTAGGTATATTATAATTAAGTCTCTCCATAGTGCAAAACACAAAGGTTCTTCTTCACCAGTAAGTAGGTACTCATGTGTTGCTCGGGTGTGTCCTATTCTTAGTCTCGCCATAACGACTTGGTGAAGTCGTGTATTGGGGGTTGTCTTCCATGGTCGAATTGTGGATTTCATTTCGAATAGTTTTGATGTACTCTGTTCCCACTGTGTCTGCCAGCATTTCCAGATCTTTGTTTTTATTATGGCTTTTAAATCGGTAACAACTGTAGTTAAGATAGGTTGTGACTCTTCTCGTTTTATGGCGCTTCTGGCATATGTGTCAGCCTGTTCTAAACATTTTCAATAAACAAAAAAATAAACAATTTAATGTTTATACATTTTGGAATCAGCTTTTAAACCCCGAGAAAAGAGAATTGTAATAAAGTAACATACATTTTAATTTTATAATGTTTTATTTATTATAATTAACAACACACAAATTTATATGTTAGATAGATAGACGTATAATGGATTATTGCAAGGGGATGGTATGAGAATTCGTGTATATGCTCATATTCACTGTTCTGATTGCGGTCAAAATAACTAATGAGGATCGCATTTTAGGACCTCGCGCCCATGGAGACTTTTTATCAGCATCGATAATATCTCCGAATATCAAAGATTTTAACCGCGGGCCGATTTTCGTAAGCGGGGTCTTTTAAAATAGAATATTAAAACAAAACCCCCATAAGGCTTTTAGTTCCACCTATTAGTTTACTAATTTAACGATATGTAACCGAAGTCTTGGCTGTCATCCTTGGGACAGTTAAACTTCTATGACCTCTCAATCCCGGCGATACGTTCCCAATTACCAGGCGCAGCATCAACTCCACATAGGCCTTATTAAAATCACCGAAGAGACACTAAACGCACCGGAACATCGAGTTGACAGACTAGAAGTAGACGACAAGATATTCAATTACGAAACTAAGTATAATAAGATCGGGAATGTCACAGATCAACGAGGTATTATTTGAATATTTCCAACACACTATAAAGTTGAAAACTAGACGTCATTTAAGTGGATCATTCATTAAATTCAAAGGACTTTTTGAGTAGTTTTTTAGAGATTTTTGTTGAATAATTTCATTCTTAGTTCAAGTTTTTTGAGTGTTCTTAGAAATTAGATTAAAAAAGTCTAGGATATAAGTAGTTGGTTATGGTAATGACCCCAAACGAAGAAACTCATTGATATTAACGTGAAACCGAATATTGAATTAAATTTATAAAGTTTACAAATCTTAATCCCTAAATGAAACTGATTAGACAGTTTTAACTTTAATACGTTTAAAATAAGTACGATTCAATTCCCAGAACTGATTCTCGACTTTAAATATCCTTAGCTTCGACTAATGATACCAAGGATCAGTCAGGTGTAGTACAGCTAAAGGAAATAGTACAGGGTCTATCCGGCCACAAAGAAGTGTTCTCCTTTAGTTTATAGTTCGAGTGCCATCCGTCAAAAGCGAACATGAGCTCGACTATATTAGTACGAGAAGTTCACCAAAATACACATACAGATGCAGAATTAAATTCTAAGAAAAAGTGCACCTCTCGAGCTTTTTCGAATTATTAACTCTCGAGCACTGTTTTATCGCCCCACCCCCGTCGAGATAGTTATGAACCGAGGGCGGGGTCGTATTCCTCGTCTCAGATGGTCCGGGAAAGTCGTATTCGAGTGTTCCGAAAATTACTCGTGTGGACCCGAGAGGCGGTCAAAATTTCAAACCGTCGTACAGGGCGTAGTTTTCGTCCGATCCGGACGAGATTTGGGGTGGGGGTACGAGGTCCTCCGACCTAAAAAACGAACCTGAAAAAAACCCCCCCACCACCCCCCCATTCCCGACGGTGGGAGATGGAGTGGTCAAATCTTTTTTCCGAAAGCTGTCCAACAAATTTGGTCAATGGGATGTCCCAATGGATACAAAAAAAATACTCCCCCCCCCTATCATTTTCGCCCTGACCGGAGTTGAGCTGGCCGGAATTTTTTTTCGAACTTTGCAAATTGGTTGATACGGTTGTGTATAAATTAAAAAATAAAAAAGAGAGAAAAAGATGGCGCACGATGTATCTGTAAACATTGCTTCGATAATTTTATAGTAAATACTATATGTTTTAGTCGCAAAAATTCATTTCATAGTGCTGCGATAGTTGCAAAGTCGGTTTGCCGCAAAAAATGGGCAATGATTCAGTAGTAATACAAGAAAATCAGCATTTAAAACTTGAAAATGTCCTACTGGAGTCTTTAAACAGTGAATTAAAGTGCAATTATTTCTAATAATAAATAAACTAGACACTAAATACAAGGTGGAAGATGTTAAACGATTAAATCCGAGAATTATTTTAAAGGATATATGTCAAATTAGAAACGATTTAGTAGGTGAAATATTTATTCTTTATACTAATTGTTGAACACATCTACTCTCCCATTTTCTTGAATAATTATAATTTGGGTACGATAAATGTTGACCATTTTACAAACCACCGGTTAGTATATTGTGACATAGAAATAAACTATAATTCTCAAAAACAAAATATTGTAACGCATAGAGAGTTACACAATTTGAATTTGTTATCTTTCACTAATGATCTCCAGGTGGAATCACATTCACATTAAGGTGGAATCGCATATAGTGCATTCTGTGAGTCGGAAAAATATACAAATATTTTAAGCAGCAACCAAACCATCTCTCCCCACCGTTTTGGAGGATGCCGTACACGATGGAGGTGGTTAAAATACTTTTGAAGGCAGCCCAAACCCCCAAACGTCCAAAAACCACCCCCAAAATGGGGGGGGGATCGCGATTTCCACATATTCCATATTTAAAATATTACCTACCGCCCGTTTGCAAGGATGCGTTATCCAAAATTATTTTTGACTTGACCACACCCCTCAAACGGTCAAAAACCACCCCCAAAATGGAGGATTCATGAATTCCGCAAAAACCACCCCCAAAATGGAGGATTCGTGGATTCAGCGTCTTCCACCGACAAATTATATCTTCCCCTTCGTTTTAGAGGATGCTGAACGCGATTGCGGTATCCATAATTATTTCTGACTTAATTCTGATTCGTGGATTCCGCAAAAATCACCCCCAAAATGAAGGAATCGTGGATTTCGCGTCTTCCACCGGCAAAATATATCTTCCCCCTCGTTTTCGAGGATGCTGAACGCGATGGCGGTATTCAAAATTAGATTCGACTTAATCACACCCCTCAAACTGCCAAAAACCACCCCCAAAATGGGGGAATCGCCGATTCCGGATCTTTTTTTTGCTGTAAACACGAAAACATATGGAATGCCTTCTACCATTTCATGTTTCTTTTATTACATTACACCATTATCACTTTTAAGTTAAGTCGAAACTAATTTTGGATACCGCCATCGCGTTCAGCATCCTCGTAAACGATTTTGCCAATGGAAGACGCGAAAACCACGATCCACCCATTTGGGGGTGGTTTTTGGCCGTTTGAGGGGTGGGGCCTAGTCAAAAATAATTTTGGATAACCCCATCGTATTCAGCATCCACGAAAAGGGGGGTAGGGAATATTTTTACCGATGAAATATGCGGAATACGCGATTCCTCCCATTTTGGGGGTGGTTTTTGGCCATTTATATATCTTGCATATAGTTAATCCTTGCTTAGAACAATGATATTTTTCTCGTTCCTGATACCATGATACATCTGCCTAAAACAGTCCTTCTGCGTTTAAGGGTCTACGTTTAATTAGTCTCCTGCCTTTAATCTGGAAAATTCTAGAACAAGCCGAGCTGCTTATTTCCAAATTTGGTACATCATAACATTATTCCTCTTCATCAGTCGGGTTTTCAAAAAATCGATAAACAGACAGCTGGTATAACCGTACTGCTAGATTTCAGTATTCGATACTATCAACCATAATCTGTTTGTAGCCAAATGTTCTTATTATGGGTTTGATTTAAAAAATCGATCTCAGGCTATTATGTGTTTCGAGTGTTCCTCAAGACTGTGGATTTGTTACAATTAAAGACACCGCAATACAAAAGTTTTGGAGAGCTGGCATAATTGACTGGTGAGGCGCGTTGACACATTGCTAGATGGAAATAATTCAACGAATTCTACTCTACTTTTCCATAAAGTAGACCTAAGAATCCATACACCTCATATTCTGTATTTATTCAGAAAAATAAATCATTAATTCATTTTTCTAATTCAACCACTTTTTATATTAAAAAATGTTTAATTTCTATAGAAAGAGATGACTGAGCTATTTCACAAGATATGATAACAACTTCGGACAAAGAAATAGATTTTGAAATTTAAAATGTCAAAATATTTTTGTGACGTATCTGGGAAACAGTAGAGCTAATGCAGATTCAGCTCCTACAAAAGGTTATCCTGAGCTTTCCCTGGTGAGTTTTTGCTCATTCGTAGCTACCATTCCAATTATATGGAAAAGAGAAAAAATACATGGTAAAATAGTAAACTAAAAACAAATTAAAATTTTTTAAATAACTATTAAGTTTCCCAAGATTTCCTGAATACGTAGATAACAAATCCCAAAATGAGTTTTAGACGGAGATACGTCGTAATCGCAAACCATAAATGGTAAAAATTACGGATACGTGAAATACGTGTTATCTGAAGAGGCCTTGATCATCAACAAGCGGCATACAAATAGCTAGATTTATATTTTTTCTATAGCCTGGACCGACTTTACACTGCCCTAGTATGGAGAAAGGTACTGACGTCTTACCATTTATAAAACTTCATTCTACGCTTACGTGCGACTAAAGGCTGGTATCTACGAGGCTGAACAAAAACATCGTTAGCGAAATACATACTTCTTTTAATTTTTTTTTACCAACACGGATCAAACATGTCTGTCTATTAGACCTTTACAAAACTAACCTACAAATTGCACGTTAATTCTCGTTGACGACGAAATTTTCTGTTTAGCATTCTTTAATCTAGAAACAGCTTCGTTTAGACTTTTTTCTTTTGGGATTACATGAAAAGTCTTATTTACACTACACCAATAGAAAGTGGAGATTATTTTTTAGTAAGAATTCATGCAGCAATACAAGTCATAAAAGAAACTCGGAATTTTTTTCATAATACAAGAGACGTCGATGTCAAATCTGTGAAAAAGTTTAAGGACAATTTTGAGCACCTTTTGAAATTGTTTTTATAAATCATTTGTTCAGTTGTGTTATTGAAAAAATATTTGTAAGTTTTTGCTTTTTCGTATTAATTAAAATTACTTAAAAACCATTTATTTCATGAAAAGTGTACTTTTTACCATAAAACAAGACATTTTATATTGAAAATGAATGTAGAAATACACAATTGGCGTAAACGGCGGTTCTATGATTTGCACAATATTTTCAGCAACTAAACCTTGTCAACTGTATTCAACACATTGACGATTTTTGTTTTTATACCGTACAGAATCAAATACTATTAAACGAGCAAGGTTTGTATGTGTGTGTGTATGTGTGTGTGTCCAGAGGATCTCGAAATGCACTCGTCAGAATTCAATGAAACTTTCAGGGTAGACTAATTCCTATCTAAATCGACAGAAAATGTAGGTCTCATGTCTGTGAAAATTCGATCTTCCGAGATATTTACAAGAAAAGTTAAGCTTTTAGTTTTATTTCCTAGCAACGGCACATAATAATTACTTGTTTCTATAGTAATATATACTATAAAGGATAGATGAGTACAGTAAAAGTGGGGATATAACGTCACATTCCATAGGCGTACTTTGCAAAATAAGTTTCTATAATATAAATAAGGTCACAGCATATAAAATATATATACGCACTTCGTAGATTAAATTTTGAAGTTATATTATTTACAAAAAATAAAAATAAACTTTATGCATCCGACACTTTAACATTGAACGAATTAAATTTAACCAATAAATAACAAGGAGGATTATATGTTGGGATTAAACTTTTTTTAATCTCTTGGCATTAAAAGTAACGCTTCTGTACTTACCTAAACTCAAAGATTAAAAAAAAAAAGTTAGTTTAAGAACTATCTTTAAAAGTCACTGTCTTCACTAAAACTACTGGTATCACTATAATTGTCTTTTCTGAGGTTTATTATTATCGGTTCTATTAAATTATCCATTGATATATCCACTTTCCTAAATGAATTTTCCACATTTTTAACATGACCAATGCATTTTCCCCAATGTTCTCTATTTATATCTGAAACTGCCTTCAAAAACAAATTTCGCAGATCAGGAAATTTAAATGTTTTATTGTTTTAAGAAACATAACCTTTTAATAATTGAGACCAGATCAGTTCAATGGAATTTAACTCTGCGTGGTTCGGAGGCAATCTGAGAATTTTAATTCCTTTTTCTCTGGCCATCTCATCCATAATATACTTTTTGAATTTGTTTTTATGTTGCCTTGCTATTACTAATAATTCTGCCTTCAAGGATTTAGGAGGACTGATAATATTTTTATAATGAAGCCATTTTGAAATATATATTAATACAAAATTCTGAATCAATTAAAATACATACGATACGGCTATGAATAAATAAAGTCTGACTTATCTGTCAAAAGAACAAATTTATTACAGTAAAAACCATGGAAACAAGAATCTAGACAAAAACTATATTAGGCCGATCAGATGTATTCAAATTTAAATTTTAACTACAAATAAGCATTGAAGGATGAGGTAAAAATAAAATTTCTACCTCTTGAACCTGTACTACGTTTTGCAAATTAAATACTGCACTACTCCTTTCTTCTGTATAGTATAGTAGTAAAAAGGTTTGACTTTATTTAATTTCTGGCGTTTTAATCTGAAAGAATTCAATTTTAAATTTGTCGCTTTATATAAAAAAGGAAAGGTTCATTTGACGGACATAAATAATTTGCTTGTCAAATGACAGCCATCTCATAAATTCAAAGTTGAAAATAAAACGTTGCCAATTCAATTTCACAAATCATGGGTTTAGGTAAATATTTATAGGAACGTTGAGTAACACTGTTAAAATGGACACTTGTCAAAATGTGACACCTGTAAAAACGTGACAACTGTTAAAATGTGATACGTGTCAGAATGTAACAACTGTCAAAAGAGAGAGAGAGAGAAGAGAGAGAGAGAAGAGAGAGAGAGAGAGAGAGAGAGAAAAAAAGAATGAATGCTTGTACACGTGTACTATTAACATAGATTTCAATTTTTTATTTTACAAGAAATTTTAAAGAGACATTTAAAATTCTCTATTTTCATAGTACATTTTAAGGTTGATTGTGACTTTGTATTTTCCAAGAACAAATTGTAATCTAATGTACGAATGAACTATTTTTGTAACTGAAAATTTTTGAAAAAATATGATATCAATATCTGCCACACGTCGAGAGTCTGGTCACAGGTTTTTGTGGAGGTTTTTACCCAAGTATGAATATCAGACCTATAATTTTCCTTCACTGCAGATCAATAAATAGTAAAATCAATTGAACATAAAGTTTTTCTTATATAGTGATAAATAGAGTGAGCTGAGCGATCTTCTGTTGACGGGACGTGTGCCCTACACGCTGCTGTTGCCCGTCCCGGAAACGGGGCCTGTCCACCGTGACCATTCGCGAAGATCAAGCGTCAGTAGATGTTGCCCTAAAAGGGTGAAATCCCCAGAAACTAGGCAACTTTAATGCATTTAACTAACCTCTATGACAAGCAGTTGATAAACGTCAAAACAGCTGCAGCCAATTAAAAATTAACACTGACAGCTTTTTTAATTTTCCCGCCTACTTTCACGCCAATCGCCAATCAACCTTTTATTTATCTCCCTATCAGTAGTTCAAGTAGATGTCGCCCACTCCGTGATTTTCGCAAATTAATTAATAATTTGTCATGTTATAAATATATTTAAATTATATACTCATTGGGCTGCTTAAAAATGTAGATTTGAATATTAAGAGCGAAGCTCGGTGACCAGATATTAGCTATAGTCAATGCATTAGAGAACTTAAATATATTATTTATTGCCTGAAAAGTTGGTTTAGTGAACATGATTTTACAATATCTCCTGACAAATCTGCAGTTGTCCTCTTTACCAGACACAGATTGCACACTCCTCCAAAAATTAATTTGTGTGGCATTGATATAACTATTCAGAGATCCTACAAATATCTAGGTATTGTGTTAGATAATAAGCTTCTCTGCAACGACCATAAATGTGAGAAAGGTATAAACCTATTAAAATGTGTTACTAAAACTAAGTGGGGTGCGGATCCTTATACCTCCCTGCACTTTTATAGGGCGTACATAAGATCTATCATTGATTATGGTGCTGTTCTGTATGGATCAGCAGCGAATACACAATTAAAAAAAGTTGATAGAATACAATACAGTTCTATAAGAATTTGTTTAGGGGCGCTTAAATCATCTCCAATAAACGCCATTTTAGCAGAGGCTCAGGAGCCTCCTCTTGAATTCAGAAGATATTTCCTGTCCTATAAAAAAATTGTACATTGGAAATATTTTCTATGTGATAATCCTTTGAACAACAATATTTTTCAGTTATATATTGAAAATTTAATAAATAAATATTGGTCCAAAAAGAAACACCCTCCTCTTGTTGAGGCGTACTTTAATTTACCAGATTGCATCTAATATACATCAGAATTCAAAAAGCTTCCTATCTTCACAATCCACTTTCCGATAATATTGTTTAAGCCAACGGTTATTTTCCCAAAATGCGAAATGCGAAAAAAAAAATAAAATCCACAATTTTTGTACAGTATACTCCGCTGAGATTATGGCTATAGAAAGTGCGTTGGAGTGGTTAATGCATAATCCCTCCAACGCACTGATAATGTCAGATTCAGATTCTAGATCTGCTTTAGATGCTATAAAAAATAGTACATCTTTTTCGAGCTTTGCTACGTCAAACACTATTTATAACGTCAAAAAATTACTTCATTATTTGCATAATATAAGATGTATTGTTCATTTCGTATGGGTAAAAGGCCACGCAGGAATATCTGGAAACAACACGGTTGATCTCTTAGCAAAGGAAGCTACAGCTCTCTCAACCACCTCTAATCATTTCATAGATTATACGGAAGCAATAAATGTTGGAAGAAATCAGGCCTGTAAAATATGGGTGATTGTCATGAAAATGGGTGATTGTCATGAAATGGGGGTTTTTGAGATTTGCTGGTGAACAAACAAAAAAGTGCTGAAAAAAAATTTTCTCATGTGTTTTCAACATTATTTTGAAGTACTTTCTGTATATTTCCACATAAATACACACGAGGAATAGACAGTGAGAAGTTTATATAGAAATTATATGGCTTCGGAGGCGACACAAAATCAATGGAATTCTATTTCATAATGTAAGCGGAGTCCCGCGTTGTTTATTAATCCAATAACATTTATACTTGTTTTTTATGATGAACATAATATTCTAAATCTTAATAGGCGAGAATTTTTATATTTTGATGGGAGGAAAATAAAAAAAAAGGTAATTATTTTAATCTACAAAATGAAGACCCTGGAGGTTTATCTGAGCCATTGGGGTGACGCAGGGTGGGTTATCATCTGATTCCCTGATGATCAGTTTCGGAACACTGCTGCTATCGTTTGAGACCCTAGGCGCGCGGCAATAATGCACTGTTTTTCCGTAAACGTAGTGCCGTGACGTAAAAGCGGAAAATGGACAGGTTACGGAGGCGACAAAAACCCCCATTTCATGACAATCACCCAAATAGGTCCAATAATCATTATAGTAATCATTATAGGTAAGGTAGGATGTATAAAATCCTACCTTACCTAAAAAAATCCGGCATATTAGCGAATTTATTGTAAATAGAGCCTATTCAGTAACTATCACACGCTTAAAGTTAAATCACGGGAAATTTCCAGCTCACCTATATAAAATAGGTAATAGGCGATAATTATTCTACTGCGGATTTGAATCATATCTTTTTTGCATGCAAAAATCACTACCAAAAAAGTACCCAATTACTAGAAGCTATAAGAAATAAAAACTACCCTAGCCCCATTAATTTACCATACATTTTAATCAATGGCAATAAAGATACCATCGACTTATTGGTCAATTTTTTGCGTTCAATTAAATTAGACCTCTAATTAAACCTTGCTTCTCTTTCTACTACGCATCTGTGGCAAATGGACTCTATCCAATGCCAACACTACAAAAAAAAAACAATTGGCGTAGAAAATTGTAAGTAGATAGGGTCAACTCTACCCACTAATGTAATTATGAATGTAGGTTTTCCCTTTAAATTTGATCTATTTCTGAGTTGTATGGACTTGTACAATTTAACTTAAAAATATTTAAAAATACCGGAAATACAAACAAATTTTTTAATAACCCAGTAACTTTGTTAATTGTGTTATTCAAACATGGGTTCCTATGTTCAAGATTATTTATTTTATAAACGTATTACAGTATAAAAGTTTGTTCTTCTACTTTAGAAACACCCTGTATAAAGTTTTGTATCTACTCTTCAACGGACAAATTGATGACAAATGCAGTGACAGATAAAACTTGTGGCAAACTAGTTTCAACATACGTTTAATATTAATGAAGAAAACGTTACAACTGTTGAGCATTATTCAAATGAAAACGGTAAACTGTTCAAGTGTGCTTTGGTAACATATCTCCAACCAACTGGAACTTATATCATTATAATATTAACAATATTGATTATGATAATGATTTATTGTGATAATCGAAATTATAATTACAAATTACTTCCTACGAAATACATTTTTTGATAATTATCGTCTTTAAAATTTACCCTTACAGTGTTTAAGGTTTAATTTTGTAGTATTTTAGACATTACTCTTAAAAGGAAAGTCATATTGGATCGAAAAGGACCTTAAAGTTAGGACTTTAATTCGTAACTACTTATTAGGAAAGGTATTTTTCTAAGTTGAAATTTTAAAAACTTGTATAAGGTTAAATATTTTGAATTTTAGCTTATAATGCTAATTAAAAAAATTATCCGATCTGTAAGTTGATCAAATCACGATACATATTTTACTATAGGTATATTTATATATTTATTATTTTTTTTTAACCATAAAAATTCCAAAAAAGGACCATGGAAGTGACAAAATTGCACAAAGGATGTGGCATAAAATCACACAAGCTCCCAAGAAAAAGGACATTAAAAATGTCCTACACTGCACCAGCGTCTGGACTTCAACAACTACTCCTTGGGCTATATGCCCCACCAGGTATTGAATTACGAAAGTCCAGACGTGGTTTGGTGCCCAAAAACTTCGATTTTGTCATTAAAGGAGCTTGCCATTCTTAGACCGGTTTCGGCATTATTGTGTCTCATCAGTAAAAAGCAGGCTAGCTCGACATCATGTCAATAAAGGATGTCTGAAAATGAATTCTGCTCTCCTTGCTCTTGATAATCGTACTTGCTAGTGCAGTATATGACATTTTTAATGCCCTTGTTCTTAGGAGCTTGTGTGATTTTATGTCGCAACCTTTGTGCATTATTGTATGAATAAATTAATCGATACTAATTTTAGTGGATTCGATCTGGCTTTCGAAAACAGACTTATGAAATCGAGTAATTTTTTTTCCCAATCGATGAAGTCAGATCCACTCATCATTCCTGCATGAAGGGGAAGTTACTGTGGGGGGCTCAAATGAAAGATAAAAAAATGCTCAATTAGTAAGGAAGTTACAAGCGTTTCAATAATATTTGTTTTCTCTCCATATCTCCCCCCCTACTTGTCCCACTACACCCACCCTCCGGCGCATAAAAAAGTACTCGTTATTACCCACAAAAATTAAGGCCCCTTCTCCACTGCCTCTCGAGAAATAATTAATTTTTTTCATTTTTGCAATTTCAAATCGCGACATTTTGCGAACTAATTGAGTTATCGGGTTCAGGTTGGAACTAGATTATGTGTTTTGTCAAGCTTTTCAATTGTTGTAAGAACATTTTTTTTGTGGGATCAAACCCGGCTGAGATTTCTAGAAAAAAACAGTTTTCAACGGGTTGAACATTTCATGCAGGAATGACGGGGGGATCTGACTTCATCGACTGGGAAAAAAATTCTCGATTTCATCAGTCTGTTTTCGAGCCGTTTTATCCGCCAGATCTACTCAATTATTTAACTGATTTAGAAATGTCACAATTATTGAAATACGTTAAAAACCCTGTGACAGTTCACCACCCTTCAACATGGACCATCTCCTATCACCTCTCATTCGATTACGAGGGTAACTTGTAAACCAATGTACAGTGAAATTTCACCCTATGGAAATGAAGATAAACTCTTCAAATTTAATACCGCACTGATATTTTTTTTCTGTTAGTGAATTTCTTCTAGGTATTGGTGCTTGTTGAATTTTAATGCTAGTTCATTTTGATGTCAAAGTATAGTCTATAATAACAAGTCTTTGGTCAAGTGGTTGCCTTTTTCCTCGTCTCCATATTGCTGGATAAATTAGGAATTTCAAGTGGCCCTGTAATAGGAGATTGTGACTTTATACGAGTTTCGGAACACGATTTATTTCTGCAAGATATGAAGATGGCCCAGTCTGTTTCAACATTGTTCCAGAAGTAGAGCCTCTACTTAATGAATTATTTATACATATGCGCAATTGCAATTCACATCGTTTTGCCTTGTACGACCTACTCTGTTATCTAAACCATTCATTCGTTTGTTACTTGGCTGATTCAAATTAAACAGCTCTTTATCAATTTCAAAACAAGCATCTTCTTTAACAATTGTAAGTGGATCTATTTCCAGATTACATTTAAAGTAACATTAATTGATATAGGTTGTATCATGCGATCCACATAGAGGAAGAACATCTTTTGGGCAATTGCAATTTTGACGTATTCTGTTATCGCATCTATCAGAAGGAAGTGTAATTTCTTCAGAGGCTTTTTTGGCGATTATTCGGATTTATCCTCACATAACATCTAAAGAAACATATTGTTGTAGGTTGCCGTATCAGGGTAAACCTTCGGACATTCCACTCATTATTGACATGTCCTTTTTATATGACTACGAAAGAAAAATATTTTAGTTTATTGACATAAGAGGATTAAAAGTAATGTTTTGGTGCTTTTAAAATTTAAACATACCAAATTTTGATGTAAAAAAAGTCAATTTTGATAACATTGTTCTAACCGAAACATTTCAAATTTATGATATCAACTTGTTCAGCATTGCGGGCTACAATGGTGATTTCAATAGTCACGATGGTTTTATTATGTATGTAAAAAACAATTAGACTTTTGTCACAATATTATGAATCTGGGTCAGTCGAAATCAATTGAAATGAATATTTTGAATTGCCATGAACCCATAACGATAATTGGGATATATGGATCCCCCAGTAGCTGTCCAGAAATATTCAATGCAAATCTCTTGGAATATTTAACGAAAAATAAACATAAAAATCACGGGATCACTGGCGACATCAATATTGGGAGATGCAGATTTTTCTGAAGATTACAAAACAATTTTGAATTCATTCGACTTTATATCTTACATAAACCATATCACTCGTGGAGCCAGCAAGACTTGCTTGGATCATTTCTTTGTGAAAATATTAGAGAAATAAACTCATACATTTTCCCTCATGATTCAACTGACCACGATCCCATAATTCTCACTACATCTTTTCACAAAATAAAAGAGGATAAAAAAGTACTTACACACAACAAATTTATTGATTTTCAAAAATTGATAAATGTTTGAATATTCATAGAATCATGGAATACTATGTATACATCTGAAACCATAGATAAAATAACTGATTCGTTTATTGAAATTTGAATGGTCATATCAAAAAATGTACCAATGTCTTGAAAATATATTCAAAACATAGAAAGCCTATTTTTTCTATGACAAAATATAAAGTACTACTAATATCTAATATCTACCAACAACTTACTTACAACGTAGACATTTCTATTGGTGCAAAGTCAGTTTTCTAATAGAAAGCAGGGGTTTATATTGGTCAAAATCGACATTATGAAAAACCTTTATTGTGCTCTAGATTCCAGTCATCTTATGAAGTCAGGCCTTTTGAGTAATTTTGTTGTAGCTTGAAATATTTTTCGTCTGCAGTACGAATTATTGATGCTGCTGAAGATATAGTATTTTGTAGGCGTCAGTTTAGGAAGTGCAAAATTCTTTCATTATCATTTTTGTACTCCTAACAGTTTTTATGTATGATTGACCAATAAAACGTTCTTTATAGAACAGTTTTGCGTCAATAAAGTAGCACTTTATTTTACTGTAAAATAAAGTGCACTTGTACACTTACTTACACTTGTACTTGTAATATAAATAGCTATTTAAAATTTAAACAAACATTTATGGATCTAGTCAGAAATAATTTTTAGGAAGGAAAACCAGAATCTCAGAGGTATTAGGGAAATATAAATACTCTCTGTTAAAATAGTTAGCAGAACCTTTCGATATTACTCTCATCGTCCAATTAAAATAAAATAACAATAAAATTTTATTATACCTACTCATCAAATCAAACTGAAGTAACACTCACTTAGTTACAAGAAGTTCTGGTTTTTATCGAATAAAACAGTAATCATTTTGTAGTTATTATAGCCTGATCCTGGTACTAATTGGAAAGGTACCAAAAACAAGATATATCTATAAAATCACAAAAACTAGCCACGATTAACATTGGTTGCAGTAGCTTTACATTTTATAATAATAAATTATCACTTATTTAAGTTTTTTAATTGAAACAAGACAAGAAAATCAAAGAGCTGTACTTTTTAAATACGCCCACATATTAGCAACATTGTAGAGGCACTCAAAGTGTTTGGTTATCTGAGAAGAGATAGCGATATTCCATACAAGGAAGATGCAACTAAAATTATAATGTAAGACAAACACGATTTCATTAAAACTCGATATCCAAGTCTGAATTTTGAATTTGTGACAATATACATACAAGATGATTCATATAAAATTGGCATTTATTTTCATTTCATGAATTACCTAAAATTAACCGGCAAAAGGCTTCTGCTTTATAATATTTTGAAATGATTCTTCAAAATTCACTATTTGGTACTCAATGTAACGAGCTGTATCCCAATATTCCCGCTTTTGTAAAATAACTTTTATTTTTAAGTAGGCGGAAACTTTGGGATAGATGAGTAGATTGATTATGTCGAAATAGGTTTGGTCAGATAAAATTTTTTGTCTCTGATGGACTCTAGGACATTCAAAACGTCGAGAAAAGTAATTTTGAGCAACTTTAATTTTTTTCCCAGGATTTCAAGACTTCGTCCCCCCTTTGGGTGGGCCGAAGTAATATAATCCACATACTAAAATTATTGACTAATTTTTATTTCGAATTTACATATTAAACGGTTTGCAATATACGACGATTATCCATAGACGTTCTTTCGTCTGGTGTCTAATATTTGTTTTGGTATAGAAAATATATATATATATATATATATATATATATATATATATATATATATATATTTTTTTTAGATTTTAGTTTAGTTTAGTTTATTCACTATATTATAAATACAATGAATGATAAGCGATAAGTGCTACTGCACTTGTTTCGCATGAAAGGCATCATAAAACATCATCATCAAGATTATAAATAGAATTATACCCAAAGACCAGACATCTGTATGAACCTTGACCGATCTTCTTTCCAATTAAGTATTCCCTTTTTTCCAGAGCATTTACTTCAGAATTTCGAGGACTCAAAAGGGTCGCCGTGTGTTAATTAAGCAGGTTTTTTTCTTTACCTTTGATTTTCCAAAAATATTCATTCAGGCAAGTCGTTCCCGCATATACACCTACTTGAATTTTCGTTCCAGTCTTTTGGTATTGCTCAACATAGATTTAACTTACAAAAATTTGGGGGACGAAGTCTTGAAAGAAAAATAAAGATTAAAGTTTTTAAAGCTCAAAATTTGTCTCTGTAGATCTGTAGGACTGGATGTTCTGTATGGCTCTCCGTTTCCTAAGCCTTACACCCCTCCATATAGTAGTGGAGAGTATAGCGATAAGGACAACCTACAGAATGACCAGAGAGGGATCAACCAAACGCAAGTTTCGACTCCTTCCTGGACATCACCAAACCTGGGACATGTCCCAAGATGAGATGACAAAGAAGTTTAGCTTTGTGAAAGAAGAGCTAAGTAACAAAAGCGAATGGGACAAAGATACCATCCCAAAACTCAAGAGACGTTCCATCAAACGGTACACAGATGGTTATAGAACAACAGAAGGAACAGGAATAGGAGTATACGGGCCTGGAATCAAATATTCCGAAAGTCTAGGCAAATCTCCGAGCATTTTTGAAGCTGAAATATATGCCATCGGAAAATGTGCCCAGTTCAACAAAGAAAGAAATTTTCGCAGACAAGAGATCATCATCATGTCAGACAACCAAGCAGCTATTAATGCCTTGAACTCCCACGTAATCAACTCCAAGATGGTTTGGGAGTGCCTAGAGAATCTAAACGAACTAGGCAAGAACAACTCTCTTACCCTCCGGGATACACTGGAGTGGATGGTAATGAAATAGCAGACATACTCACAAAAAAAGGGACTGAAACACCATTTCTGGGACATGAACACTTCTGCTGAATAAGCACCAGTACAATACTTGATGAACTTGGAAAAGAAGTAAATAACAAAAGATCCCAATACTGAATAGGACTACAAGGAATGAGGCAGGCCAAGACACTACTGGGAAAACATAACCAGAAGAGATCAGACGACTGCATCAGCAAAAGTAAAAACAATCGCAGAATACTAACGGGTATTCTAACAGGGCTATTATAAGCTTATATCATCATAGTTACGCTATCAATAAACAGGGTCATAACTCCCTTGGGATAGTAAAGGTGCCTTAATTTCCAGTTGTCAGGCTTAATTCCCGTTGTTAGGATACTTTGATGTTTGTTGAATATTGCTATCAGTGTTTCTTTATATTTAGTGAATGACATTGCTGCTTATTTTATTAAAATCGATCACAAATAAAATAATCTATGTACCTCTGGAATTAATGAGCCTTAATTACCTCAGGCAATTGCAGACCCTAGGGCCAGAGGCCCTCGGGATGCAAACTTTGTCTTCATTTTGAAACTGCATTAATAATATCAAATACAGTTGTTTTAATTATACATTTACCTAAATAAATAAAGTTAACAAAGCCGAGTTACGATATTCGGCAGTGGCAATTGCATTGGCGCCGGTCGATCTTGGAGCATGCGGAGACTATACTTCGACACCGCCCCGTCTCACCTGCTGTTTGGTAACCTTCTTTCTCTTTTTTACCACTCCTTTTCCGTCTCAATGTATTTAACGAGGTGCCGATTGGACTGCAGTATTGTCTAATGTTTTCTGTGCGCGTGTTGAGACAAACCAATGTAAAAGTTATTTTTTTACACATTTTAAATGATCTTAACGTCTCTTAAGCAAGCAGAACAAAGTCAGAAGGATTAAAAATCAATACATGGACAATTAAAGGCTAATTAAATGCCCTAATTCAAAATTTTCTGTTCTGCGAATTTTCGCAATAATGATTGTTCTGCTAGCTTAAACTTAAGTGAGCACAACATGAGCGAAAAAGTGGTTGAAACAATAAAAATTGCAATTTTCCTTGCACAGTCATCAACGGCTCATTAAAGGCTCTAGGAATACACTAATCGCGAATTTCAGGCTCGATTTATTTCTTTGCGAAAATGGAAAAAGGCACGACGTGTTAGTAAGGTTTGCGGAGCACGGCGAAAAAACGATTTTAACACTCAATGAAAAATTATTCAAAATAAGAAAGCAAATTCGAAAACTATACACGCGCCGAGCTGTTGAATACAAATATTCAGGCGAGGCGTTCGGAAAAACTAAAGTATCTTTGTCTAAAATATACGCAAAAAAAAAGAAAGCATTTTGAAGAGGAGACTCTAAGCTTTCTCAGGAAGCCATTAGTTTTTTTTTTTTTGTTTTTTTTTCTCATAGAAAATTTGACGGGAAGTTATAATTTCTAAAATTCACGTATTTTTATAAAACTGAAGATACAAATTTTTTTGTAAAATAACTTATAATATAATTTTTAGTAAAATTTTCCGCTCTTTCAAGTGGTGCTATTAGTTTTTCGAAATTTTTATTTTTTGATTTTTCGAGATAAGATCGACAAACCAAATTATCGATTTTATTTCCGAAATTGAGAAGTTAGCGTAATACTTTAGAACAGCAAAGATTTTTTATTGTTTTCTACACCCATTCAAGCACTTAAGTGTCAAGTTCTATCGATACCACATATCCCCCCAAAGAGGGATAAGGGTATAGTAATAAATAAATGCCAAAATTTTACAATTAATTACTTTAAAAAAATTTTACTATAAATTGTTCCTGAATATTGTTAAATTAATAAAAATGGTACTTGTTATTTATGATTTTTATTTGTTGAATGAAAGTGTTCGTAGAAAAAGTATAGTACACAACTAGAGTTGTAAGCTCATTACATGCTCGCGCGCAACTTTTCTGCTCGCATGTAATGAACTTCTTACAATTATGGCCATAACGCCCGCTCATTATGCCCTAGGGCATTATGAGTGTATTTATAGCAACCGTAACCAAGGTAGAATAAACAAATAAGATACAAGTGAAAAATAAAATATTTTTATCATTTTTCTATAAAAAAGTTCCGGTTTTACGTTTACAGACCTGGTAAGAGAGTATTGGAGAATTGCAAAGTATTTCTTTAAAAAATTAATGTTTTCATGAAATTCAATTTCATTAATTAAAGTAAAATCTATGCGTAAAAAATCAAAACAAAGCACTAATTATTGATTAAATCTCATAAAATTCTTCAGCTTTTTATGTGGTTTTCAATCCAAAAGAAGACAATGTAAATAAAACTCCATTAAAAGGCAATTAACAACTTGGGAGTGTTAAATACTTGTTCCTTACTGGGAATAATAATGCGCAGTATACATTAAATTTACATTTATTCTGTACTTCAAAGTTCGAGCGTTAACACTAGCACTAACGTGTAAATACTCAGAGCAGGAGGTAAAGAATTTTAATGTTGAAAAATTGAATTGTAGCTCAAGTATTTCGAGTGTTTGTATTTATATTTGATTTGAAGAATATTTATACTCGAACGCGTTGAATTATAAAATTATACTGTAAATAAAACATAGGTTGACTGAAGTCAGAATTAAAAACAAACAATCTCGTCGGCATAGGATCGATTAAAATTTTTAAATATTATATTATTTATTTACCTGCTGCAAATAAATATAAATCTAGTCAATTTTCTTTTATATTTAGATAAGTAGTCAACTAGCAGATACAGTTGTGTCAATAACAAGCTGACAAAGGGAAATAACAAGTTAGAAAAATGAACAAAGCAAAAAAAAGGCTAAAATTAAAAACGGCATTGATGTAAAAAGAAGCGTGCAATTGGTATTTATCAAGAACAGCGTTCGAATTCGTCGTTAAACTATAGACATCAAAGCTGTGTATGTCAACTTCCAGATATAAAAGAAGCAGAAGCAGCAATTATTTTGCTTCTTCTGCTAGTTGAATAAGTGAAAAATCCAGAAGAAGAAATGAATTAAAAAGGAGTCGTAGCCACGTAACTTATCTATATACTTACATATCGTCCCTGTAATTGCAAAATGTCGTATGTCACAAATTCCGTATGTGCGTATAAAACACAAACACGTTAAGTTAACGCATTAAATGCCATATAACATGATGTTACATCATAAAAATATATAAACTGATTTCTGAAATAGTTAAACAAAAAAGTAAAAAGATATTAAGTTTTTTTTGCTCTCCTGAAAAGTGGCCTTTTTGACATACGACAATTTGCAATTACAGGGACGATATGTAGTGCCGAAACCCCCGAAACAATAAGTATGAAATTTAGTCAGTAGCGATTAACTACGAAGGGGTTTTTCAAAATTCAATCCCTAAGGGGAGTTTAAAGTTTCATAGTTAAACCGACATACTTTAACTGTAAATAGAGGGTACTTAGGTGACTCCAAATAACCTTGGTTACTGGGTCTAACGCCTTTAATAAATGAGATACCGGGTGTTTCATCCATTTCGGCCAATATTTTGATAAGCCGTAACTTTAAAACATCCCTCTATATTTCTCTCATACTTGGTACAGGTATAGTGTGTTAATAGCCCAATCCTATAGTGTAAGAACTACAATTAAAATCCAGATCCGGATTAAGAAGAATTTGTAAAATTTGAAAATCTACTACTGGAGTTTTAACATCAAATGCATTTTTTTTATTTTCACAAGCATTAACTTTCGAAATACCTGATAGATTTCTTTCACATTTGGTACAGGTTTCATTTTTTAGTAGCCCAATCATATAATGTAAGGACTACAATACAGTTAAAATCCAGATACGGATTAAGAAAAATTTGAAAATCTCCAAATGAACACGCTGTACATCAGATTTTTTTTTTAAATTGGATCAGACATCTCGTTCTACATATTACTAAACTTTTAATGTTAGAATTCATTTAATGCAATACTTATTGTCATTTTCATAAGCCATAACTTTGGAAACACCCTGTAGATTTCTTTTATATTTGGTACAGGTAGATTGTTTGAATAACCCAATCGAACAATGCAAGAATTAAAGTTAAAATCTAAGATTCGGAGTAAGAAAAATTTGTAAAAGTTAATCTCTAAAATAGCATCCTGTATATCAGATTTTTTAAATGTAATCGGACACCAATTTAAAAAAAAAAAGACGTGTTATACTGAAATATTTTTATAAGTGCACAAGAGCGTTCTACAAAAAAGTACAGATTTAATTTGTCAGATTAATTCCGGATACAAACCTCATTAAACTATCAAGTAGGCTTTGACAATAACACATCTTTTTTCAAATGGGTATCTAATATACAGGGTACTATTTTAGAGATTATCAACTTTTACCAATTTTTCTTAATCCAGGTCTGGATTTTAACTTTAGTTCTTATATTGGGCTAATTAAACAATCTCCCTATACCAAATCTGAAAGAAATCTACAGGGTGTTTCCAAAGTTACGCCTTATGAAAATGACAATAAGTATTGCATTAATTGAATTTTAACTTTAAAAGTTTAGTAATATGTAGAACGAGATGTGCATTGATAAAAATATGTCAATAACTCAGGAGATAGGAATTTAGGCTTGGTTTTGTTTTTTTTTTTGGCAGCCAACTATAAAGGAAGAACCTAAAAATCTAACAACTAGAAAATTAAAGAAACACAATATGGATGTACGTTAGCACTCGCTTCTCGTCCAGAGTCCCCTCAGTAGATTTTTAGTAAACATAAACAACTCTAGGCCTCGGTAAAAAGGTAAAATAAACAATTGGTAAACTATTGAAATTTAGTCAATAAATGAAGCGGTAGATCTGGTAATATATTTCTCTATTTACATTTTGTATTGTCATTTTGAGGTTAACCGGGTGTTGTTTTGAAGTGGACATAAGACGCTGTATTGAAGCGGACGACCAATTCATACCAAAGGAAAACGAAGAACCCAACAATCAAACCAAAGACGATAATAATGTGGGTAATGAAGATAATTGTGTTTGTTGCAAGGAAGCATATCAGTGTAGCAAGACAGACAGGTTACAGTATTCCATATGCGCTTCATGTCTTCATGGGCACATGAAACTTATGGTCTTTAGGGTATTCGACATTTTTATTGTAATAACTGTTCCTAAGATAGTTTCTATTTACCTAAAGGTTGTTTTTGAAGCAATTAATGTCCTTTAATGCGAATGTAATTTTCAAAACCACTACTGCCCTTTTCCAAATCACCACTGTCCGTTTCAATACATCGATGTTTGAAATGGACGTATGGCAACTTTTTCCAAATTTCAATATTACTCAGAGCATGAGCTTGCCTATTTTTTTAGTTCATTTTACAAGTATATTAATAGAGCTTTCCGCTTATGCAGTATTAATTTCATTGTCTATAAAATTTTAATTCAGTTATTTTCAATAAAGTGTCCACTTCATAGCGATTCCCCCCTAGTTTACAGACATTTTAACTGTGACGCAAGGCAATAATAATAATAATAAACGCGCGGAGGAGGGACGGCTATTATTATTATTTGCCGTGGCGCACTGAGCCGACTTACTGATTATTGATGGCGTATTTGCTTTAAAGAAAAACCTGACAACACCACCACCGACAACGATAGACTCCTCCAGGATTGAAATCTTTGCAGCGTCAAACATAAAAGTAATTAAATACAAATCACGCCCAGAAGTAGACAATGAAAATTTTATTTAAAAATCTCATTCTGATAACGCCATCGTCTTCAGTATCCTCAAAAACGGGGGGGGAGGTACTCTCGATAATAACACTCATCACTTGTCCATCTCCTGCAATTTTCCCATTTATTTGATGGGTATTACCTCGCAAATTCGACGTTGATAAACAGAAAGCCACCAAGTCCACACAGCTACTGTCACTTTCATTAATTTTTTTCCCGCACTTAACCAAATGTCCAGCGTATAAAATGCGCTCAGCTTGTTTGAAATTTAGTTTTCTAGGCTCTGTTGTAGCTCTTTTCCAAATTTTGTCAATCGTAAGACTCATTTTTTATATTTAATAAGAGAGCAACACCCATGTCAAATTTAAATCTTTACCCTAATTGACGCCATCTTGGATAAGCAACGCCCCCATGTCAGATCCCAATACCTGGGCACGAACCAGAGAACGGACAGACCACTTGATCGTATATATGTAAACGCGTTTGTCCGCTGAGCCAATAAAATAATGAGCTAGAATCATGAAATTTGAGAGGTAGTTTCTAATTTTCACGTAGGAACCTACTTAAAAGTAATGTTTTTATATTTTCCTCCAGACGGAGCGAAATAGGGTGTTTAAATTATAAAAGAAACAATGGAAATAGGATGCTTTGATTATTATTATACTGTAAAATATAAAATGAATTTCACCCTTTATCAAAATAATAACTAAGACCAAAATACGAGGTGTGTGAAGATACTTTTATTATATAATTCCAAGCTTGCGAAACCGCAGACCGCAGAGCTAGCCTATCATAAAGTTTCTAAGGTAAAGGGGGTAAAACATATATAATAGTTATATCGTTAAATTTAATTGAGCTTCTGGTCTACGGATTCTTGGAAAAAATGTTGACATAATCACTGAAAACCAATAACAAATATTAAAAAACATGTTATTTATAACACGCCCAGGTATACGAAACAAAAAATTTTAAAATAATTAACATATCCGTATTTCGCAAATTCTATAATTTAGATCAGACTTCGATAAGAAAAACGGCTAGTTTCTGCAAACGTTAGAAAATTATGCAAATTTTATTAGATTTTTATGCAGGACCAGTTGCCGCTGAACAAGAAGTTGATTAAATATTTTATCTGATTTAAATAATTAAAATGGACCTGTTATATTTTGAATGCGGCATTTTTATCGCTGTTTTTATTGGCTGTCCTTTAGAGCGAATAGTTTTTAAAATTCTGGTGCTGCCAAAAATATGTTTTCTTTTCCGTTTCAGTTGGCAATAAAATGAGAGAAACTATATGTATAGATTCAGGGGATGAACGGCGTTGAAATTTCTAGATGTTTAGGCTTCCCTTTTGAAGTCATTATCAAGAGCTGTAGTTGATACACTTGGTCGTTTGCTCTGAGGTCTTACAATGCTTACTCTTCTGCGATAAAATTAATTTCTGCAAAATCTTTCTTTAAATTCAAATGTTGGTAGGGCAGCGGTAAATGGAGTGTAAGAGCTGATATATAATAAAGAAATATATTTGTAGCGGCTGACTAACCAGAGCACTCGGTGTGACAAAAAGAGGGATACACAGAACCTTTCCTCCTATTCAACATTGAATCTCACTCTATTCTCTATAAACCTATGACTTACATTGAGAATTAAATCGTTTTCTATAAATTTAGTTCTATAATAACGGCTTTGAGAAACATTTACGTTTGAGTCTATAAACAATTGTAATATTATTTTTATCGTACATCTTCGCGACTAAGATTATATTCTTTATTCGTTCGAAAAAAATTTGTTGTACAATTTTGGAACTTTTCGTTTTGAGTTTCTTGTATTTCTTTTTCTGTTTGGCTTTCAACTAAAACCTCGGATGGCGACGGTGTTGTAGGTTCGCTCACTGTTCGAACTTGTTTCTTCAGTCTTATTGTCTATTATATATTTAACAGAGAGAACAAGTCATTCAATTATTAATTTATTTCCACGTATAACCGCTTTCTTGCTTTCCGTTCTTACTTCTTTTAGAGAGTAGTAGGGGTATGCGGATTCTAAATTGAGGGGTATCTTCGTTGTTAGGGGTGCGATCTGAATGGGACAAACGGCATTGTAGAATAGAGGGGTTGAAGATTAGATAGGTAAAGAAAAATCATGCGCGGAGACGTTGCCAGAAGGACCGTAGAGTCTAACTTCGTTGTTATTGGTCTGATTTGAATGTGACAAACTGCATTGTAATATAGATGGGATGAAGATTAGGTAATCGGTCGGACAGAGAACTGAACGTATAGTATAAGTTAGATTGGTCGAGCGGTCTAAGGCGCCTGATTTAAGCTCGGGTTCACGACGTGAGCGTGGGTTCGAATCCCATATCTGACAGTTTTAGTCGATTCAAATCGGTTCAACGCGTCCTCTTTTGACAAAGTCTCTGCGTGTCGCACACTCCCCACACCCCCCACCCCCAACAATGCCGCCGTTTGGCCCAGTCAATTAGCTACGGCCCTTCCGACCACACTGCGCATGATTTTTCTTTACGTTTCTATTCCTCACATCGACTATATTACATTGCCGTTTGTCCGATTCAAATCGATACAATAACAACAAAGTTAAACGCTACGGCCCATCTGGCAACGTTTCTGCGCATGATTTTTCTTTACGTACCTAATCTTCGCCCCATCTATATTGCAATGCCGTTTGTCACGTTCAAATCGCATCACTAACAACGAAGTTAGACGTTACGGCCCATCTGGCAACCTCTCTGTGCATGATTTTTCTTTACCTATCTAATCTTCAACCCCTCTATTCTACAATGCCGTTTGTCCCATTCAGATCGCACAACGAAGATACCAATCACTACCCCTTGATGAAAAACTACCACTTTGATTTAGAATCCGCATACCCCTACTACTTTAGAGCATTCACTAAAATTTTCCTCTCCTCTTTACCTTCGTTTATAAGATCGTCACTTATTGCGATGCCGGTGCCTTTCAAATGGTTGCAATTCTTAATAACCTCTTGATTTTTAATGTTGTCACGAATGATAGGACTTACGAATTCTTTATTTCTACCTATTCTGTATATATTATTAATTTCTAGGGGTGTGATTTATTCTAAAAATTCTTCAAAATTCTGCTTTCTTGCCAACTTTCTATAGCGATCTTTTAGTTATCGACATGATGACTCTATTGTGTTTGCACCAGTTTTAGGTAAAGTGTAGGTACATAGCCATAATCTTCAAGGTTCAAATACCCTTTCCATTAGTCGGTCACTATAATCGTTCATTTTGCTGCCATGTCACATTTTGACAGGTGTTACATTTGACAGGTGCCACGTTTGACAGGTGTCAGATATTGACAGGTATCACATTGACAAGTGTCACATTTTGATATATGTCAGATTAGGTTAAGTTTTTCTTTATCATAATATTTTATGGAATAAAACAGCTCAAAGTCGGTTCCACATCTATTTATTAACGATGAAATTGAAATGAAAATTAGGCTACTAGTTTTGGCTATACACAGCCATCATCAGGGTAATGAAAAAATATCAAAATATTAAGTAATTTAAGTATTAAAATTTAGAAACAAAATTGCCGGCACATGATAATTATGGCTGACACAGGTTTGAGTTTAATACAAACAACAACTTTTACTTTTGTTGCCAGTGCTTTTTTCACCACTGTTGATTTCTTTAATGGGGCAGCATTATTATTGCTGGCTACCATTAATGAAACCTGAACTACTGGTCGTTCTTAGTTTATCGGCTTCTAAAATGTTGCACATTTTACGCCGTTTTGTTGTTTGTGTTAAACTCAAACCTGTGTCAGCCATGCTTATCATGTGCCGGAAATTTTGTTTCTAAATTTTAAATTTTAATACTTAAATTAAGTTGAAACACTATCGTCGACCACTAACCAAAACACAAAGTTTAAGACACTCTACGCGCGTTTCGCCAACTATGTTGGCATCATCAGGAGTCGATGATAATAGTTTTCTTAATTTATGCAATAAATAGTTGTAAATACACAAAAAGTTGTTGATATTAAGTATGGATGATTTGTGTCAACCATCGACCTCTAAAAGGAGGAAACTTTACCCATTATCTGACGAAGGACTATAAAGAGCTCTGGAAGATTCAGACGATGAGTTCGATTTAACTCAATTTAATGAAATTTAGTGACGAGGAGGTATCATCAACCGATAACGAAGGAGAAATTGCTGATATACAACAAGATATTCCTTTACAAGTGGATCAACTCCTGATGATGCCAACATAGTTGGCGAAACGCGCGTAGAGTGTGTTAAAATTTGTGTTTTGGTTAGTGGTCGACGATAGTGTTTCAACTTAGTTGATGAACCAAAGGTTTCATTTTCCCAATTTAATACTTAAATTATTCAATATTTTGATGTTTTTTCGTTACCCATTGGCCTGATGATGGCTGCGTATAGCCGAAACTAGTAGCCTAATTTTCATTTCAATTTTATCGTTAATAAATATATGTGGTACCGCCTTTGAGCTGTTTTATTCCATAAAACTTCTTGGCCACATTTGAAAAAATGGATAACTTTTTCCACTTTTTTATTATAATAGTTAGGTTGGTCAGGTTAGGTGCGAAGCATCTTCTCATTGAAAACTGAGCTTTTTTGAGCTTATTCGACCTCTGCGGGCCCTTCGCCATTCGCCTCAACTCAAAGAGTTCAGTTCAGACGCTAAAAAACTAACTGAAATTTGTAAACATGTCATTATACTATCATAAATTGCCATGATTCGACCAATCATTGCTTTAGGTCCTATACTAAAGAATCCCCGTTGATGCCTTTTTTAAGTGATATAACTTCTCGCACTTTATCAATTTTTTTTCCAACTTACTATCTATACTTCTTAACAAATTAAAAACGTCTTTTATTGTGACAATCTGTGAATTATTATATTATAGTTTTTCGGTTTATTATAGTATATGCACTAAATTTTTTAACCACATTAATTTGCTTTTATTTGAGACCTTTTCTTCCAGGAGCCATATCTCGGTTAAGAATTAATATACAAAGATGTTTGAATAGTCAAACTTGTAGGAAATTTAAAGCTCTACAAAAAACTATAGGGATGCTATTACTGTAGGACAAAAGCTATTGAGGAAAAACCGGAGGATGGTCGAAAAATGTTATCCAAAACTTGACTTAATTAACCATCCCTGAACAACATCCCAAAGTTTCATTAATTTCCAACCATTTTCCACCTAACCCCACTTTTTCCAACCTATCGACTGGACTACTACTAGTGTTATGAGTAATAGAGGTTAATATAAAAAAACACACTTTCTCTTAACATGATATCTGATTGATTAAACGGAGCATAAAAAATTCTGCTGTAATATTGCAATTTTTAAGTGTTTTCTTATCTGATCTTCTCTAAATTCAATATTGACTATAGACAAGTATAATAATATCGTCTGTCATCATGTTCCATTACATAATACCTATTCTGAATTAAATAGAAAATCGCTAAACACAATAGAGTTTAATACTTTTCTAATCGTAATTGCACATCATCGGAAAGTAAAATTTGATTTAAATCAAGATCATAAATGAACACTTCATACAAGTTTTCTATATTAGGTTACTTTCACTTAACAAGAAATCAATCTTGATTACGTACTTTACAAAGTAATTTATAACTGTGTAACCAACGTAAGTATCCTATGAGTGGAAAAATGATGTTTCGTACAGGGTGTTCCGTGAGTATGGGGCAAAACTATAGTATTGCTCAAAATAATTTAAGAATTTTAATTATTTTTTGCGCACCCTTCCAAAATATTCGACGTTTTTTATCAACACTGTGTTAAACAAGTTCCAAATCTCGATAATTTATTGACAATTTGTTAAGTAAATCAGTGTTTTTAATACTACAAGATATTAATTACACTTCATTAAAAGCTGCTTTTAGGATAAGGGCAACAAGTCATTCATAAGTTTCAAATATTCCGTGCCCAAGGACGAAGTGAGATAGATATATAAAATGTGTGAAAATGGCGTGATGTGACACAATATACTTATTTTTTTAACGATTTTAATTTTACCACGTCGGTTACATAGGAAATTTAAAATACTAATGGAAATATATTTATTTAATCAAATGAGTAATCGTAAAAAAATTGACGATCAGTTATTTCGCTAGTCCGCTCAGAACACCTAGTGTTCGTGAATTCAGGATCAAAGGAAAATTGATCATTTCCTTGCAAATGTGTCTATGTTGTTTTTATCAGACTGTTCTGTGACAAGTACATTCGGGATTGAGGTAGGAATAGGGAACAAACTACAAATTATTAGTTGTATCGTCCTGAAATAAAAAAAATAATGTTGGTATAGTAGGAACCTTCTATGTTTAGATAAATCCTGAAAAATATATACTTAAACTGTTTTAATCTTATCGAATCTATAACAGAAAAAATTGTTAGTAAATATCAACTACCGAAAACGTTGGTAGCAGTAACAAATTTTTACATCTACTATTTTTTTGTGAGGCAAGCCTCGTTTTATTTTTTTTTCTACATTAAAATTATATAAATTTAATCGACGAAGCAGGCGAGAAGGCATTGGCAATCCTTTAAGCATTATTAAAGAGTTTATACAGTCAATAAAATACTAATTCTACGCCCCTGAGCTTTGTTTATAATCTTACATGTAACTTACCGATGAAATGATGAATCGGGATTTAAATAATCCATTTTGTTGCAAACAACACACTGATGAACCATATTTATCTAATAAATCAACTTAAACCAATAAATTAAATGTGAAAAAGAAAATTATAATGCTATAACCTATGAAACACAATAATAAACATACAGATTTGTATGAAAATGGCAGCCACTATTTGACTACGAAACATTCTATCTGCTGGTTTCATTGATAAAGATAGAAAGTTTGATAGCGCTTAGTTGCCACTTCTAACACATTTCCGTAGAAATGGTTTAAACTTAAATCGTGATAAAGTACCTTTGTCAATATTTATCTATCAATATGATTTGTTGTATTAGTTACGAAAATTAGTGTTAACGTAGATGTACAATTATTTTAGCGAAACAAAATATCTCATGTGATAGAAAAAATTATAATAACTTTGACAACATTGAAACTAGAAATATAATAGTATATTACGTAACATGTGTTGTAAGAAGCATTTTACGCACGTGTTACATACTATACTTTACCTACGACCTACTTGTGATATTATTAATATATTTTTTCACGTTGGGGTAAAAATATTCTAAAACCACAAAAGAACGTTGTCACTTAGTTTTTGAATCAGGAATTTTAATAACTAGATTTTTTCCTGTATCTATATCTAACAACCTAAAAGAAGATTTAAATTTACATATAATAATAATAATAATAGTTTTTTATCTTCATAAACAAATATTTATCATCTGGTTCATTTTCTAGGAAATTGTTAATGTTCTCGTTTGTTAAAATTTGGGATTTTTTGAGTTTAAATCCGTCAAATTTTCTTTTAAGTAGGGCTTGTAATTTGGAATGGAATTATTTGACAAATCTTGGAAATATGTCATCATAACATTATCAGAAAATGAGTTTACGCCGTTTTTTAACCTCTATTTCATGAATTTTTCCTACATTTGTTTGTACCGACTCTCAGATTTCGCTGGTAATAAGTTGCTTTTGGCTACTTCAGCGATTTCGGTAATATTAGGTGGAGTTAAATCCATTTCACTGTCGCTCGACATTTTTCCTTAAAACTTTACAACACACACACATAAGTTAATAAAATGCGAAGTTTTTTGACAGTTCTTGATATTCGTTCGCTTAATTTTGATTGTTTGACGGCTTATAAACAGTTACGAAGTGGTTGCTAGGGAAACTGTGCGATTTAGTTTACAGCTGTGCGTTTTCTTTTACCGTGCGTAATAGGCATCTTACATTTATTGCCGACTGTGTGTTTTTGACTACATACGGGGGTGGTCGTAGGTAAATTTAATAACACAGCGCTTAGACTGTTACTTGTTATTGGCGCGGGCCGAAATGTAAACAAACTCTATCTTATTCTCCTATATATATGCATTTAAATGTCTCTTACGGATAACTTAAAAAACAGGAATTTATATTTGATCTCCTTACAGTTTCCAATATAAGGAATGTAGCTTTTCTTGGGTTCTGATTCGTTGGGTAAATAACCATTTCACTCCAAAACATTATATTAATATTAATATTAAAAATTAATTACGTTTCGCCAGACTTCTTCAGATTATAGCTATAAAGAAAATATATATGGTAAAACCACATGTAATTGACATTGACAATCGTTTTTCTTATAGTTTTTCCACTGTCAATTATAGAAACAAAATCCTTTGATCGGCTTTGACGTCTTGTAGATGTGCCGACAAGTTCCTTTGTCGGTATAAAGAGGAATCATTTTGTACTGCAATTGAAAATAGATAAACTATACCTGCCACAACAAATTCAAAGAGTTAACAGTTGTTGGGTTCTTTTTCCTCCATTTTATTAAGGGTAACGTTTTTTTAGTTTCTATTTCATTGTAAGATCGGTGGATATCCATGAGATACAAATATCTGGTTTCTTATTTGTTCGATGAAATAATTGTCTTTCTTTTTTATTTTTTATCACTAAGAATTTTCGAAAAAGTGACATAATTTGTCTAGCATAACATTTGATAGTAGACATGAACTTGAGGTTCTGTTTTGTTGTGTTCGTTGTTGTTAGCGTGTCCGTTGTTATTGCAATCATTAAAATTTTTATGAAATCTGGTCTGTGATACTAATAAAATTTTAGATTGACAGTTGTTCTAATCAACACAGCCACGGCCTACTCACCTTTACCAAAATCGTCATTCACGGAGTGTCTACTTTAAATTCAATGTCATTTAGAATCACTTTGCAGACTTGTTGCATAAACTACTAGTCTAAGCTACATATGAAATAAAATTGTATATGTGTCAAAATACTTATACTGTTTGAATTATTATGAATGCGCCTACAAAAAATTTCATAATACAATACTGTGTTTTAATACATTGCGTCTAATGTTAGAGAACAAATCTAGAAAAAAATCCTGACTTTAAATTAAATAAAAACCTTCTGTCAGATGCAGCATGATAAATTACATTCAGTTTTTTTACTGTGTCATCGTCTTCCATAATTTAATTTCGGGGGTAACATTCTTCTCGTGCCGAATTCTTGGTATATCAAGAGCCTTATCGAATAAGATATCCTCAAGAGAGATGGTATTTATTTGATAACATAGCAATGTTCATTCGATCTTATACACTATATTACTCCCAATCAAACAATCTCATATGAATATTAATACAGTTTTAAAAATAAAGACATACAGTTTTTATATCGAAGAACACACTGACACATTTAAATTCAGTGCATCGGAATTATTAACAGGCAGATGGTTTCTGCGTTATTTTGTTAAAATTTTGACACATTAAAACTGATAATGGGTGGTTGTTAGATTGTTATTTTTAGAAACAAATAAGTTTCTCTTTGATGGTGAACAAGATAATCAAGTTTTTTGGTTCTAGAATTTTCGAACGTATACAAAAATTGCATTTGGTTTAGTATATGTTGGTTGTAAGTGAATTGACCTGGATCATATATTGAATTCACAATTATATAAAACTTCAAAAACTTTGAAGCAGAACAAAATTATATTGGTTTGATTTCTTTTTCTTTTCACTTTCTGGTCAATTTATACTTAATTTCAAACTTGACAAAACTATTTATTATTATTTTTCCATTAAGGATTTTCAGTGTAACATTGTTTACTGATGTTTTTTGTAAACAAACATAAATTCACGGCGACAACCAGTCTGTAAAGACTAGTAGGATCTGCATGAAACGATCGGTAAAAAATCGGGTATTCATCCAAATTTATCAGCAGTTTGGGACGGTCTACGATTTGGAGAGAGAAGCAGGGCGTTTGTATCGACATCGACATCCAACTAACTGATGTCGGAAAGTCGTTAAAAAATTTGAACGATTAGATTACACACGAGACAACCTATAGGTATCCACGCACATAGGTTTCTGCAAATTACCTGATTTTATAGAGATTTAGAAGCGATCTGATTTGTACATGTCTGCAGGTCCAGTAATTTAAAATATTTTAATCAGTGCACCACGTAGCACAGAACTTTTAAGGTCAACCTTTTGCAAGGAAACCATACGAGGTACAAAAATTTTTTTGGAGAGATAAATTTTAGACAATTGTCTTTTTTATTTTACTACAGGAGCACCGTGACCACAATAGCCTGCTTTGCAAGTTAAAAGCTGAATATCACTAAAATATATTTTTTTATACTAAAAACAATTACACCATAATTTTCCACTTCGTCACATTATCGCTCCGTTTCGAGTGTATTTTTATGACCACGGGACAATGCACATAAGAAACGAGAGCGAGAGAACTGAGTACATTCTCGATTTGTATATCATGCACAACTATATAAATACGTGTAAATGGATACATCCAGCCAATAAGACGTTCGATTAGAGTGTACCTACTGCTGGGCCTTTTGAACACAAAGTGCGCGAGTAGGTAGTTCATATATAAGTCCAAAATTGTTAAAAAATCTTTGTTGTCCTCCTACGAGCATCCATCAAACGATAACTCTGCTGCGATTTTCCCTGATTTGAGCTCGCAGACGCGGGAAAGCTTATTACGTCGCTTCCGATTATAGTCACACTGCGCGTGCATAGACTCCCGTACCAAGGGCGCCGTCGCATAAGGGCAAGGGCGGGCGGACGCCCAAAAGCCAACGTTTTTTAGGTTGAAGTAAATATATCTTATCTATTACTATCCATGTTTTCAATTTAATTCGTGCTTTATTGAATTTATTGCGTTTAAGAACAGTCAGTTACTGTCAGTAAAGTTTTATCAAACTGTCAAAGACGAACAAGAGTCTGTCCAGATGAAGCGACTTTCGAGCGATTCAAATACGTATGTCGCGCGAGTAGACCAGTCCACATAATGCGTGTTATGTGCGAGTAAATAAGGATAGGCGCAGTCAGTTTTCAGCTGAGGCACCATGTTTACTAAATATTTCCACAATTTCTTCGCAATTTTTACGTTTCCTATTGGAATATTCCGAAGCCATATTGCTGATCTCTTCTCAATTTCATCAATAAATAATTCCATTGCAAATTTTCCTTAAGACGTGCAGAAGCAAACAAAACGCAATAGTACTGGAGGCAACAACGATATCTCGATACCTCAACTCGCGCATAGCTCGCTTTCAAGACGCGCTACTTGAGATTCCAGCATGTTACAAGCGATTCAAACGCGAATAGAAAATCGCGCTAGTGTATGTGGACAGAAACATTTGCTAACATGTATCCAGCATTCGCGCGAGTCAAAACGCTTCATCTGGACAAGCTCTAGCCACAACTATGTGATTTTTGTTTAGTATTCGGGTCTCCTAAAGGCTGTACAATGATTTTTTGACATTGCGCCGACTACTTTATAAAATAAATCCATTGAAAAGGGCTGTAGCGCGCTCCAGCAAGGCGGCAGAGAATTACTCCAGAGGAAAAAGTTGGAGAGGGGGGCTCGAACTACCTAAAGCCGCTTCATCTGACGTTGTTCTAATTATAATTAAGATTTACTAAATTTTTTTCTACTGCTGTCGATATTATTGACATTTCTTTTATATTAGTTTTTTGTGTTTTTGATTTATTTTGTAAACTGAAGAGGTTAAGAGTTCAAGAGTAGCTATTTAGCTAATCTTCGCCTTTTTAGGACAAATGCAGACGGTGCAGACGGTGAAACGTCCCATTTCGAGTTTACCTCGCTTATGTAGATATAAATTTACAAATCATTCAATATTTGGCAAATTAGTTACTGAACAACTTTGTTTATGTAAAGTATATCTATACACATCACATACAATTTTTTAAATAATTATGGAAACATTTGTACCTAGTGAAAAGTAATCACAGGAAGGACATATTAGTCGTCGACAACTTTTTCTCGAATTTTTTGCCAATGTTTATTATTATTAACCCTCGAGCGGGCGCTCCAGAGGCAGATTGCCGCAACTCTTTGTTTTTGTGTTATAATTAAAATGTGACGATTCCTTCGAAACTGGGCATTTAGGTATTCCTTATTTATGTTGACTCCGCTTATCGACACATCTGGTGCAATATAATATTTCTGTTCAGTTGGTACAAGCGAAAGTTCCAAACCAGATCGAATTTGCAACGTGTTCGCGGCAGATTTTTTACTATAATAAAATGATTATCAATGACATATTTGTCTTATTTTACTAAGTAAAATAAATTTTCTTCGTTATTTGTAAACTACAAACCTAAAAAATCAAATGCGGCAGATTGCCGCGGCGCGCCATTTCGTGTAACTCGAAAAAGCGCGCCCACTCGAGGGTTAAATAAACTTCATAACTGTGCATACAACCAAATTACTACTAATAAAAAAATTATCCTCTATGATTTATAATGCGTATGAAATCTGTCGATATATTTAGTATACTTTTTTGGGAGGGGTTCATGTCAAATATTTTGCAGTCTGCTTGAATCATACCTTCGAAATAAAATGAATGATCGAGTTTTCTGTGTGTACATAAAAAAGAATTCGCCATATGGTTTAAACGTTCAAAATGCTCCTTAAAGAATGCGATTGCGGACTCGAAAAGTCAGAGGTGCAAAAAGAAGACCAGTCAGTTCCATACACAAATAAATTGGGCGCGTCAATTTGGAATTCTAGAGCATTAACTCACATAGAAAGAAACAGCCAGTTTTTGCGCCTGTCAGACATTTTCGACTCCAATTATTTTTCGACATAATCTGAAAGATGTTTGTTTTTATTCGCACCAAAAACTGGCCTTCTCACTTGTTTTTGAGAATGACAAATATGGCGGACAACAAAGCACCGTTGCCACATTCAAATATTTGTGATCATCTTTTGAGGAGCCGCTTTCGTACACCCAACTATTTCTTCTAAAGAATACACCGGGAGTCTGTCTAGTTTATAAACACAATTTATTTCTGTTTTATAACACGTGAGTCGTTATTTAGTAACTAAATACTAATTTATCCAAAAATAAAATATTATTAATTTTAACCCGTAGGTTAACTTGTATAACACTTGATCATAGGCGGATCTGGGGGGGGGGGGGGGTTCTGTGGGGACTGCAGCCCCCCTTTAGGTTACGTTTTTTAATATATTCCATAGCTTTTAATATATTCCATAGCCTCCCGACCCTCAACTCCACCTGATGGGCGGAAGACAGCCCCCCCCCCCCTTGAAAATCGACTGGATCCATCCTTGCACTTGATACAAGGTTGGGTCGCATCCGACCCGACGAACAAATTATTTTTTACATTAAAGTAAAAATGTAATAGTGAATTACTACGACGCTTTTAATTAATTAAAGATGCTGCGGCCGAAAAGTAAGTTTTTTTTAAAAATTTTTATAACCACTAGACTTTTAATAATTAGAAAATTTAACAGGACTTAATTTTGGAGACGCTTCTAAAATATTGAGAAGAGATTGTTAAAAAATATTTTTTTGCATCTAGTGCGCGAAATGCTACTTTGGTGATCGAGAACTAATTTTTTTAACAAGGCATAGCCAATAATTAAGGCTTTTTACCTAATACTTCAAATTGTGACAAAATTTTACACTACCTAATTTTATTTATTATTTACAAGAAGAGAGTTTGCTAACCAGATAATTCAAATTCAGCCCCTGATATTGTAGTTTTGGGGGTTGGAAGACTCTCAATTTTTGACGTTTGTAGAAAAAATTTTGTTTGTAACTCGTGCACTAGATACAAATATAACTATTCCAAATCATTGTTTTTATTAACAAAACAATTAATGACAAAATTAAATAATCTCTGATGAAAACTTAATTTTATACTAAACAGCCAACAAATTATAAGAACTATTCAACAGTTCGTCCATTTACATACATAGTCTGCAAGTTCTCTCATTGAAAATCGCATATCTTGGAATGCCAGAAATAATTTCTGTAGCCGCATGGATTCTTGCTATTAGTTCCTCCTCCGTGTCTACTATGGTATCGTACACAAGCGACTTCATGTACCCCCCACCCCCCCCACACACAGAAAAAAGTCGATTGCATTCAAATCCGGTGACCTCGCAGGCCACATATTGGGTCCACCTCGCCCTATCTTTTTTTTTTGGAGGCGGAAACCACATGGCACTCTGACGCTATGATCAGGGTAATGTGAGGCGCTCCTATCACTAAAACCACCCTTAGCACTGTCCTTTTAGACTTGACTACAGGGTTGGCAGCTTCCCTCTGGTTATCTGCTATCCATTTGACTGACTCCGCAAGTATACCGTCCGGTCCTGGGGCCTTCTTGTTCTTGAGCCTCCTACCGGCCTCGGTTAATTCGCCCAGCGTGAAAGGGGGTGGTGGCTCACACCTCTCCTTACCTAGTATCGGCGCGTCCTTCGAAAAGGGGAACAGCGTCCTCAAAACCTCATTTGTGTCTCCAGCTGAGACGTACGGCTGCAGAAGATGTTTGGGTTTATTTGTTGCGATCTTGTAGCCCATGGCCCATGGGACGATTTCCAGATCATTGCATAACTCCCTCCAGTTGTCTTTCTTTGATTTCTTAATCAAATTCCGCAGCGTCCTCCTGGCGTTCTTGTAGCTTGTCTCCAGTTCGTTAATCCGTACTTACAGCCTCTGTCTAGCTCTCTCCCTTGCTAACTTTCTCCTGTATCGGAGACACTCACCCCTTGCATTTTGGATCTCATAATTATACCAGTACGGTAATCTATCGGGGCCTGCAGCGGGCGTCCACCCCATAGATAGGTAGATAGATATTTATTTATGTATACAATAAACATGTGTACAATCGTCAAATTTAAATATAAATATATAAAATACAAAAAACATAGCACAATACAATACAAATAATGATAACAGAGTAGGTAAGTGAAACATAACAGCTATTCACAAGCGCATCTTCTAGTGTGGGATAAATATTCTTCCACAGAGTAAAAACTATGTGTTGCTAACTATTTACGGATCTTACTTTTAAAACGTTCCAGAGATATGCCAGTCTCTTTAAAAGTTCTTGGTAGAGCATTGTATAACTTAACAGATAGAAATCTGTTTGATTGATGTAGTTTAGTTAATCTATAAAAAGGAAGACGAAGATCATCTTTAGATGAGCTACCATCTATGGTAAGAAGAGAGTATTGACATTAAATTTTGACTGAATCTAGTCAAGATGTCACTCTCTTCTTTTTTATCACTTTCAGAGATTAATACAAAGTGATTAAACCACTAAGGAATTTTAATTTATTAGATTCGACATCCTAAGACCGGTTTCTGTCTTTCGACTTCATCAGTTAGGCTTTTCGAATCCAATAAATAAAATTCCAAACTCGTACAAGTCAATAGCTATATCCGCTATAAGATAGATGGTAGCTCATCTAAAAACGTTATCTTATAGCGGATATAGCTATTGACTTGTACGAGTTTGGAATTTTATTTATTGGATTCGAAAAGCCTAACTGATGAAGTCGAAAGACAGAAACCGGTCTTAGGATGTCGAATCTAATAAATTAAAATTCCTTACTGGTTTACTCACTTTGTATTAATCTCTGAAAGTGATAAAAAAGAAGAGAGTGACATCTAGACTAGATTCGGTCAAAATTTAATGTCAATACTCTCTTCTTACCATAGATGGTAGCTCATCTAAAAATGTTATCTTATAGCGGATATAGCTATTGACTTGTACGAGTTTGGAATTTTATTTATTGGATTCGAAAAGCCTAACTGATGAAGTCGAAAGACAGAAACCGGTCTTAGGATGTCGAATCTAATAAATTAAAATTCCTTACTGGTTTACTCACTTTGTATTAATCTCTGAAAGTGATAAAAAAGAAGAGAGTGAAATCTTGACTAGATTCAGTCAAAATTTAATGTCAATACTCTCTTCTTACCATAGATGGTAGCTCATCTAAAAATGTTATCTTATAGCGGATATAGCTATTGACTTGTACGAGTTTGGAATTTTATTTATTGGATTCGAAAAGCCTAACTGATGAAGTCGAAAGACAGAAACCGGTCTTAGGATGTCGAATCTAATAAATTAAAATTCCTTACTGGTTTACTCACTTTGTATTAATCTCTGAAAGTGATAAAAAAGAAGAGAGTGACATCTTGACTAGATTCAGTCAAAATTTAATGTCAATACTCTCTTCTTACCATAGATGGTAGCTCATCTAAAAATGTTATCTTATAGCGGATATAGCCATTGACTTGTACGAGTTTGGAATTTTATTTATTGGATTCGAAAAGCCTAACTGATGAAGTCGAAAGACAGAAACCGGTCTTAGGATGTCGAATCTAATAAATTAAAATTCCTTACTGGTTTACTCACGAAGATCATCATTTCCCCTAGTGCTATATCTATGTATGGTATTATAATGCTGCAACACATTGCTGTTACATTGTATTTTCGCGTGTATGAGACATTACAAATAAAGCAACTAAATAAAAGCAGAATGCTGTTTTTTAAATAGGGGTTTGGCAATGTTCATTAAAGGACCCCGCACCATATAAATGTAAAAAACGTCCCGGTCAAATTTTCTGAAACTTTGGTATGTTGTAGAACTCGATGCTCAGACAAAAAGTGTCCATTGGCCCAAAGCGATCCTATGGCTAGTTTTCGAAGTACAGGGTGTTAAAGATCGGAAATACCACTTTTTAGTAACCAGATTTCTCATACAGACCTGTTTTATTGGCGTTTGTTGTAGAAAACATGAATTATAGATTATTTAGCATTAATATTTTATAAACAATCACCGTAGAATTTGGTTAGTTACAGGATGGTTGGAAAATAAGTAATACGGTTTTTTTGAAGAACTCATTTTTTTATAACTGCTTTAAAAATACGAGCAAATGTCATTGCATTATGAATATATAGTTTAAGTAATGACTTCTTGGTGATGAATCATATTTTATACAGGGTGACTCAGAAAATGTGGTTACAAAGGGCATATAGTGTTTTTAGCTTTAACCAGTGACCTCGTAGTGATTTGTGATTATTCGCCATTCCCCTGTTTCTATTAATTATTGTCCAAGTTTTTTTTTTGTTTATTATTTGAGTTGGATATGATTTTATTATTAAATTTTATTTTTTCTCTATCAATTATATTTCTATGTTCCTTTTTGAGCTCATCCAATCTTTGTTTAATATCCTGAACCTCTTTGCTTTTTTTATTGTGTGTGTTATAACCGTTTTCAGAAATAAGTATTTTTCTTTCAGGAAAATTAGAATTGTATGCTGTAGATAGGGCATGAACGATTCCTGTTGCTTGCAAAGTAGGATTAACAACATTAAATTTGTCCCAGTTTATTTCATTAACAGCGTCAGTAAAATTCGAAATTGATATTTTAGTCATAGGTCGGCATAAAATAAATGTATCATTCTTCTTTATTGTAAACAAAATTCATACTGATATTCTTGATCCTTTCAAGAATATTCTCCCCCCCCCCCTCGTCTCTTCATTCACCAACAGGAACATGGCATCCTCGAAAGCCTTCTTATTCCAAAATCTAAGCCCTTTGTTTTTACCTGCTTTTTGTCTTTTCTGTCTGATTGTGGAGGCTTAGGGATTCCTCATCCCCATGGACTTTCCAATCATGCACCTTATCATCCGAGCATAGTGTAAGGTCGATAAACGATCTTTGGTATCTTCTTTGGAATGTGGCTATTACTCCGTCATTTTTTATGCGGAGATCAAGAGAGCTTATCCACTACTCCAGGAACTTTAACTCCCTTTATTTCCCTCATTCCTTATATCATTTTGTCCCATTTTACGAGAGATATCTACAGGCAGATGTAAGTGTCATTTGGAAACACCGTGTATTATTATTACACATGTACCTAATTTCTCTTAAGTTATTTTTAATTCACAAATATTTATTTACTATATTTATCTATATATTATGCATTTTATGTTAATCAACTAGCTGTCTATCTACCACCATTAGTACACCTTTGTATTAACTCATACATATAACCGTTTTTAATGTGTAGGTCTGATTATTACCTTGTTAGAATAAAACAAAATTGCCGCAAGATATAATTAAAAATAGTACATAATTGGAAAAACAAATGCCTACGATTGCACCAACAAATTGAGTAGTTAAAATCTTCAATTTATAACATACCTATTGTATAAGATCTAACCTATTATTATGTAAATGGGAAAAAATTAAAACTTCTTTATAATGAAAGACAGATTCAAAACACTATTCATGTTTCATTTTATCTAATAAACCCACATTCTTAAATTCCGAAGAAATAATACTGGATGTGTGAAATAAATATTGTAATAATTCATGATTCCATATCATATCAATATATAGATTATTATTGAAATATATGCATATATTGAAACTCTAAAATTTAAAAAAATGTTAGTTCGAGAAAATTCCTATAATTAACTGTAATTAAATTTTTAAAATGTAGCTTAAAAGCGAGCCTCTGGTTCAGTTCAATAAACTACTCCGATACTTTTACAACTAGTTACATGAAGCCGAAAGGCAGAAACCGGTCTTAGGATGTCGAATCTGATAAATTAAATTCCTTACTCGTTTGCTAGTTACACCTGTTTTAAGGCCGCATGTACACTTCTTTTAGGATATACACAGTGAGGTGGTATTTGCGACATCGCTTTTCTAAATTTCTGCCGTTTAAAAATTTCTATAAATACTTAAACAATTCGTAATTTTTTATAGCAAAATCTTCTGCAGATAATCTGCTGTCTCTATCCACTGGTTGTTTGAAGAGTTCGTTAATCAGCTGTTTTCATTCAGAAATTGCCACAAAAATAAACAGAGCAATTTCTTCATCATCAATTTATCCTTCTACCATTTCTTTTAACTGCAATACGAATAACATACCCACCAAATTCTCGTCTCAAATTAACTTTAGCAATGTTACAAACTGTACATTTAATTTTTTTAAGTTCTAAAATTGTTAATTTTTGTTAATGTAATTGTTGAAAAATAAAATCAAATGAAAATATAAACTGAAAAAATACCTGTATTTAAGTGGAACCTTATTTAATTTTGAGGGAGGAAAAGTGCCTCTTTCAACCCTAAAAATAGGGGGGAAAAGTCAATTTTCAAAGAAAATGTTAAAAAAAGAATAATTCTTTCTACGATTATAAAGAAAAGTACAAGTTTCATCAATTAAGAAACATACATAGTACAGATTTCATAGCGTCTGAGTGGCTTTGAGAGTTTGATAAAACTTCAATGGCAGCAACTGATACTTCTTAAAAGCAATAAATTTAATAAGTTTGCACGAATTACATTGAAAATATGGATATAGTAGTAGTGAAGATACAAGTGAAACATTTACTTCAACTAATATACTATTACCGTTCCAAAAAACTTGATATATTGTCGAGCAACATATTATGTTAAATTTTGTTCAAAATATTTAATGTGATTTGAGGAAAGCTTCTATAATATTTAAAAATAGTAAAATGCAGACATCCGCCTGTCTCTAGCTTAGTTAACCCATCATGTATAATTTCTTTCAGCTTAAATGAATATCTGACACGTTCTATGGGATTATATCAACAAGATGATTATTTATTTAAAATAGCTTCGTTAGAAATGGAAATTTGTCTCGTTTGCATTAGTTAAACCTCTCTTTAAAAAAATTAATCCACATTTTTAACCAAACAACCGTAAATATTAATATATTCTTAGTCGAATTATTGGCTGAAATATCGTATAATTTTTATATTAAGATTTCTAAATTGTAATCATTAAAAAAAATATGCTTCGTAGTAGGTTTAGGATTTTTTTGTGGTAAATGGTCTTTAAATATCATGTTTTGAGGGCAGCAAATTTTATTTATTCAATATTCATTACTACAATTCGTAAGTTATGCTGAAATAAATAAATTTTAAAATGGATGAATCATACGGTATCTTGGTTATAAACATTCAAAGACCCACTGCTCTGTTTAGTTTTTAAAATTCATTTCGAGTTGGCCCTACACCTCCAAAAAGAGAAATTCCGCGTCTTCCACCGGCAAAACTAACGTAACCCCCCGTTTTCGCGGATGTTGAACACGGTGGCAGTGGTTACAATTCTTTTATAGTTGGCCCCACCCCTCGGCCAAAGGATGAGACCATATGTCGTTTACACAACATAACAAAGTACATGTGAAAAAAAAACAGTGGTCAAAATATTGTAATGTATTATATAAAACAACTTTTATGCATGAGATTTTACCTCTATATTTAATTATATTTATTTTTTTTTTTTTTTATTCTTAATCTCGGGGTCAGAAGCGAGTTCCTCTGGCTTTAATCTTGTTAATAGAGATATTTTTTTTTTAGGTTTTTAAATTTATACCAATTTTCTTTTAAAATATAAAAAAATTTTAAACATCAATAACAAATTTTTATTTTATGAATTCTTTTTCACACGAAAATGTTTATATATACTTACCAGCTAAAGTCAATACAAGTTTGCCAAGGTAATCCTATATATGTCCAATAAACTTTCTAAACAGTGATAAAAATAAAACATACAAAGAACTAAAACAAATTTATCACAAATAATTTAAATTTAACTCAGAGTCGTCTTATAGTAATAAGCTATAGTATAGTTTTATTGTTAATTGTTCTTTTATAAATTCACAAAGGTTAAGTTAGGTTAGGAAGTTGATAAATCAATGCAGCCAACACATAGTTCCAAATTTAAATTTGACAGTTAACTTTTGATGGTTGCATTGGTTAAGATACACAAGTACAGGTCTGGACTTAGATAATTTCGGTGTTATATGTTCATATAATTATAAACATTTTCGTGTGAAAAAGAATTCATAAAATAAAAATTTGTTATTGATGTTTAAAATTTTTTTATATTTTAAAAGAAAATTGGTATAAATATAAAAACATAAAAAAAAAGAAACAAGATTAAAGCCAGAGGAACTCGCTTCTGACCCCGAGATTAAGAATAAAAAAAAAAAAATAAATAAATAAATATAATTAAATATAGAGGTAAAATCTCATGCATAAAAGTTGTTTTATATAATACATTACATAAATTTGGCGCCCAATGTCCAAATTTGGTTCGATTATTTATTAGCCTTCAGGTACTACGAAATTTATAAAGTTTGTTTGCTGTTATGAATTATCAGGTAACGTTTAATTATACTATACTATTGATTTAACATCAAGCATATTTTGTATCTTTTACAATATATTAGGCCCAATGAAAAAATAATTTGGTCATAGGGTACCCCACCTATCCTCGCTCGGACCATAGCTGCTAGGCTGATGAAGATGGACTTTACCCTTTTACCCCTTTTGTTTTTGAGGATCACATGCAACGTTGTCAAGTTATTTACGTTTTAATAAAATTTTATGAAAAAACATGAACGAAGAAAAATCTTCATAAAAACTATATTTTCAAAAATTGATGGAGAAGATTGGGTATGCAAGTAAAAAAAGTTCATTCAAAAAATACAGGGCGTTTCGAAACAAGGACCAAATTTCACCAACTTCAAATTGCCGAAACACATTTTTTCAAGTGGATCGAAAAGTATCATTGGATATGGTCCATATGGTACCACTGGAAAGGTCATTGAATGGAACTTCAAATTATAAAATCATATAAAGGGTGATCCATTTAAAAAAAATGAGTTTCGGCAATTTTAGGTTGGCGAAATTTGGACCTTGTTTCGAAACGCACTGTATTTTTTGAATGAACCCAAATGATGTGTATGTTTCTGCACATATTTTCGGTACGTGCATACCCAGTTTTTTTCATCAGTTATTGAAAATATAGTTTTTATGAAGATTTTTCTTCGTTCAAATTTTATTAAAATGTAAATAACTTGACAACGTTGTATGTGATCCTCAAAAACAAAAGGGGTATGTAAAGTCCACATAACAGATATTCTAAAAATGAAAAAATATATAGGGTGGTCCATTAAAAAAAAAAGAGTGCTTGTTTTGTCCCGGATTCATGTTTCATCCTGTATGCTCGAAAATAATTTTAAGAAGTAGCACATCGAGCCTCCAATAACATACAATAAGATTTTTTTCTCGTACTTCATCAAACTATCAGCCATGGTCCGAGCAGGAATAGGTGGGCCACCCTGTATACGGAAAGGAAAATTACTCGGGAAAATATTAAGCCAGTCACTATTTCATTAAATTCTGACGAATAACTAGAAAGTTTATAACTAGTTTTTTCTATTGTATTTTTATTTTTTTTTTATTTAATTTCAGCTAATAAGCGAAATTTAAAGTTTGTAACTATTTTTTTCAGATTTTTAGTGCTTCAGCCACTCTTTTTTCACAACTTTTACTTTGGGTTCTACTCGACACTGAAAATTCCCTTTGGAAATTCTGCTTTCTTCGATTTTTTTTCAGAATTATTTCTGTTACGTAGAACTCTTAAACAGCCCACCTTTAGATAAAATTTTTTCTTACGCCGATATTACCTCACGGTAATCTACATTCATTCCGCTTAACCAAGTTCGAAGTTAACTCCAGCCTATTTGAATAAATTTAGAAATTGTTACACATATAAAAAATATAAATATGTTAATTTGATGAGATAGCTGTCAAGTTTGTCCGATGAAGTTAAGCTAAACAGACTTGATATTTTAATTGTATATATATGGCGGACATTTTGAATATGTCAGACCTTCATTTGTTCAGAGATTATGTCATAATACATAAGGATGTATTATATACAGGGTGGCAACTCTATAATTGTATATAGGAAGGCAAAAAATTGTAATTTTTTTAATTTACCGATATGTTTCGTTTTTTTGCATGATATTAATAGGTGACTGTACAAAATGTATATCAGGTTTTCTGCTTGCCATCCAAATTGAGGTTATCCATGCAAATCTCGAGATAAGTGAAATTACGGTATTATGAAACCGATAGAAATGCCTGACGCATACAGAAGTTCAACACACGTAATATTTTTCCTCTCGATTGTCTTTTGCTTTTCCACCGCTGTACTCTTCGGTCTCAGACAATTGTGTATGAGAGCATGCTATTAGAATTGTTTTACTCAGCGAAATTCCGCTGTCTATCAACGATTAGTTTTTGTTGCAATCTCCTAACGTTAAAATATTTTTTTTTTACATTCAAAACATTTTTAATTTTCAACAATATATCACAGTGGTTTTAAGTTTTTAAAGTACCCCAAAGTTATAAACTATTTAATGAATTGATTATAGTTAAACATAATTGTGAGTTTTTCATTTTGTTTTAGGTTTCATGTTATAAAGAAAATAAAAATTTTGTGTCCATTAATATCGTCATTTTTCATCAGTTCATCTCTTATGTATGTATTCATCGGTGTCGATATCTTGTGTATTTAAATTTGTTGGAGAATACCGACAGACGCAGTTTGGCTGAAAACGTATGGAGATATAAAGTGTAGCTCGTGTGTGAGACATGACGGGTAGACGAGGTAGAGCGACATCGGACAGCAAGAGATACCCATCTTTCGTCATTACAATAACAAATAAGTGAACAGAGAGAACGCACCGTTTCAGTAAAAGACGAGGGCATAAATAGTGTTTGAGCCAAGCACGCCGTTTTTACAATTGCTCTGCTTTAGTTCTACACTGGCATCCACAAGGCTAAACGATTTAAGTACATTGAAGAATGTAATTTTTGAGATCAAATTCATTATTTTCAGATCAAAACTCTAACTAAACTAATCTACATTTTTTACCAACTTTGTATTTAGAATTTTCTTATGTTGAAGGAAAATATGGAAATGCATAATTTTATCGAAAATATGGTGTCAGAAATACACAAATTATGGGATGTGACAGTTTAAAGTCTTGCCTATTCCCGTTATGTTATTTAAACTGTTGCCAAATTTATTTGAACTTCCATTGTTATTTTAACCAATACTACTCGATCCTGAGCATTTATAGTATACTTATGGGACAAATTATTATATTTACTGGGTGGAACATCTTCTGTGAAACCGCTGAAACCGCACTTAAACTAAGAAAAACATGATATTATCGTAAATTTGTCAAGCAGTGTATTTGCTAGCACACACTCGAACTGTTTCTTCATTCTTTTCTTGTGACATCCGATATGTAACCATCTACGCAGACTGAAATATCCTCCTAGTTAGTTTGTCTTAACATCAATTTCATTTTCATTGTTGTGTCTGTTGATTGTTCATTCATCCTTTGAATACATCTTCTGCCTTGATGTATTTGCTGTTCGACCTGTTCAATTATGCCAAATGATGCTGCTTATTCAATGCAATATTGTTTTGTCAATATGACGTTCTTTAAAATCTATACATACCCTTTGGATTTATAATATTGCCAATACTGATGTAAGGTATTGTAAGAATGAGTGTGCGAAAAGTTGTTTCTGTACACAGTAATTTCTTTGGTATGGCTGTGCCTCAGTTAGATACAATCAGGAGTTAGGGGGGTAGACTAGGTAAGTATCTAATAATTCCCGAATGAAAAGTCAACTAATTTTGAAGGCAAGTACTTTTCGTCCTCAAATGTGGCCACAGCATGCACCGTGCCGTATCCTAGTGACCACACCGTACGAAAAGTGTTTGCGGACGAAAAATACTTGCCCTCAAAAATGGTCGATTTTTCTTTCGGAAATTAGTACGTTTTTGTAGAGGTCGACGAAAAAATGTAATATGCGCCTCGACGAAAAACTGTCTATTGTCTCGCCTGATTGCTCAATTTGCAGACTCGATATAATAAACAGTTTTTCGTCCTTGGCACATAAATAACTATTTTGGCGGTCAAAATTTAGCAGCCGATTTACATTTTGTGAAAATGCAGTTAGGGAACCGTCTCTTGACAAAAAATACACATTTATTTAATTTTAAAATTAGTTCATAGTTTGAATATTTTAGAAATGGCCAATACTTGTTCACTGAAACAATAGATTATTAGATTAAAAACCAATATATTTTGTAAAACTATTTCTACAGCTCTATTAAAATTTTCAAAACAGATGTTTATTGATGTAAAAGACCAGACACAGTCCTTGGGCACAATTCAATCCTATGACCAGTTTTTGAGTTATGGGCCATCAAAGTTGGGTTTTTTGGACTTTTGAGATATAAATATTCGCATTGAACTGGAACATTAGCAGCGTAGGTATGCTGCATGGACTGCTATCAATGTAGAAGAACTTCCTAATTTTCCACATCTTACTACAGAATATTTAACTAATTTAACAGTTGGTACTTATCAAATAAATCTGGCACCTTCATATATTCAAGACACCGTACAAAGACAAGGGGAACGCAATGAATTCCAAATAAATATATTAGTTGACGATCCACAATTGGTACATTTACGAATTTATTCTCGGCATAGAAATGCAACTCGATACCAATTATGGATAGAATTTAATAACCTTGATCAGGATTCTATTACAAGCTATCATTGCACCTGTCGATCTGGTGCCAAAACATTGGGTTGCTGTGCTCATATAGCCAGTTTTCTTTGGTATATGGGATATGCAAGGCACCAAGAACACGTTCGCTATCCATCTACTGTATTACTAGATATAATTTTGGATGCTGGAAATCGTTAGACTGAAATATTTAATTGCCTATTTACAACCAGCAAGTAGTCATCACGAACTCTTTCCTTTACCTTGCTTGCTGTTTTATCTCAAAGTATAAGGACTATTCTTACTTTTATTAATTTTAAATACATAGTAGGTAGCTTTGCGTCTTTCAATTTAGTGTCTCCAAATTATGTAATGGAAAATACTGTTAAATAGTTATTTTAGTTTTAAGCTGCTTGTTAAGTAGATAGATGTAAGTTTGTTGGTAATTTTTCACTACACTATAACATATAAAAACAAAAGTTTATGGAACATCTAACATGATGCGATTTTTGATTTACTAAACATTCTATCTTCCTCAATAACGATAATACTTTTTCTATTGTTAATACACTTTTTTAACGATTTATTAAATGGAGTTATATTCTTTCACGAGTTAATTGAATATTTGATTTATTTTTTAACTGTTTATTACTGAACTAAGATTAAAAAAAACAACATTCATTTCAATTATACCTCTACCTCTAAATTCTGAATTGTTTACTATTTTATAATTATTTTAATAACAAAAAGTAATACTTGGTCTATAGATATCGATACCTCATCATATGTCTATTGATATTCACAGGGTGTTACAAATTCAATGTATTAGCAACAGCTTCGATGGTTGGGCAACCGATAATTTACTCATAAAAATCCTTTTTTTAAGAATATATATATAATTACTAATTGCTTTACGTATGTCGTCATGGTTTTAATGTTATATATCTAAATCTGCAATACTATACAAGATGCTATATTTAAATTTTTTTTCGTCGCTATGTTTTTTTGAGCACCCTATATAATTCCAAATAATGTCATTCTTATGCCCTTCCTTGTATTACTTTATAATTTTTATGTGAAAAAATTTTTATTAACAATAATGTTAGATATCTGCAGTCTATCCTGTTTTAATGGATCGCCCGGTATATGTATTGTACACCTATAATGTACTTTTAATTTCTTAATAATATGTGCGGGCCAATGGTAGGTACTCGAGAACTAGGTAGTAACTGTAGTTTTATTTTTTTTTAACAATAGGTTATAAGTGAGTTGCCCGGCACAAAACAAACACCCTGTATAACATTTGTGAACTAAAGCTATAGTGGAAATTCATAAGTTTGCTTTTGAGAATAATATATTAAAAATTGAGCAAAATCTGGCCGTTTGTTTTTTTTTCTGCACAATTGATTGAATTAAGATATTTGCAGTTTTCTCTAAATGAACATTTATTTGCCACCACCGTTTTGTGTAACACCCTGTAGAAACTTTTATGCCACATTTCAATAAGACATAATATGCCCTAAAACTCAGAATAAAAACTTTTGGTCTTTATGTACTAATACAAAAAATATAGACAAATATGTGAAAAAAAATTTATATCTCAAAAGTCCAAAAAAAACCCAAATTTGATGGCCCATAACTCAAAAACTGGTCATAGGATTGAGTTGTGCCCATTAGAACTTTTAATTAGGACATTGTGAACTACATCCTATCAAATTTTCAGAAAAATTAACTGAAAGCTATTTTCCATAAGGAATGTGCCTAGTATTTTTCTGAACAAATTTATTATTTTTAGATAAAAATAAATGAAACTAAAGCCGCAAAAAAATAACAACGTGTACGTGGATTTTAAATATATTTTGTAGACTCATGACCGCTCTCTATTCGTGCTTGGTTGGACTAAAAAAAATTAAAACCCTATTGAGGAAAAAATTCAATCAGGTATTTACTTCAAAATTTAGCGCAACTTATAACGTTTTGAGAAGAATTTAGGAAATACTAGTAAGATAATGATAAAATTTGTGAAAAATTGTCTTGTCAAATTAATATTAATTATAGCGCTTCTAGATAAAAAATATACATAAGATAAGCATAACTGGTACGTCAAATACCGTTAGGGAATCTAAATTATATCGCTGGTAAATCAATCCAGGTGATGGTTTTCATAATAATATATAGTATCAACTTTATAAACCAATATATTTTCCTTATATTATTATTGGAAGTGATGGTATCGTTTTTCAATAGATATTATGGCTGTTGAAACCATAATTAAATATTAATTGATTATTAATAAAATGGTTACCTTAATTCTTATCAGATTTATTGCGATTGATAACCGTAAAAGTTACTTGTATTTCGTTTATTAAATAAAACAGTCTTTTTTTACAAGATATTCATGGTATAGGTCATTTATTTTGCCAAGGCAGTGACGTCACACGTCCAAGATCTGCGGCGTTGCCAGGTAGCATTTTTTTTCGTCCACTTAAAGGTAAAATTGTGACAGTGTTCTTTTTTTCTAGCTTGAAGTAAAAAAGAACTGCTAGTCTATAGAACAATAAAATTTTGATTATAAAGAATTTTGAATAGTAAGAGAGTGTTTTAAGATTCAAATAAAAATGAATAGTTTTGGAATTTTTATTGCAATATGCTACAGTATATTGACACTTTGGAGGTCAATTTATTTAACTATTCTAATTGTCAATACTCTCTTCTAATCATAGATGGTAGCACATCTAAAAAGTTTGTCTTATAGCGGATATAGTTATTGACTTGTACGAGTTTGGAATTTTATTTATTGGAATCGAAAAGCCTAACTGACGAAGCCGAATGGCAGAAACCGGTCTTAGGATGTCGAATCTGATAAATTAAATTCCTTACTCGTTTGCTAACTTTGTATTCATCTCTTAAAGGGATACGAAGAAGAGAGTGACATTTTGACTAGAATCAGACAAATAAAAGCTTTGTAACACACAATGCAAATTGTGTATGCAACCCCAATACATCGGGAATTTTTTGCTTCATAAATTGTCAATACTCTCTTCTAATCATAGATGGTAGCACATCTAAAACTCTAAGTGAGTAGCTACATCAATTGATAAATCAAGAATTTTCGCTATGTTACATCTTCAACGTCGTGTTGCCAACCTTTAACAGTTAAATTCCCCTGCATATTAAGTTTAAATCGTATTTGCTCTTAGTTTTAGAAATAACTAAATATAGAAGAATATTAAACAATTTTTTTTGCTAATACCTAGGAATAATTTTGTTTTAGTCTGAATTTTGTTTAAAATATTTTATTTTCGCCTTTTTCCAAGATTCTTAAAATCTTAATCTTAAAACTATTTATATTTCATTAGGCTTAAAATTTCATTAAAACTCAAAAAAGTTTCCAAAATAATTTAGTTTTTTTGTCAAATTGGTTATCTTCTTATCGAACTATATCGACATAGGTAATCCTAGAATTGAAATAGTGATTCTCCAAAATGGGCGGTTTGAAATGTGATCTCAAAATCATAAATCATCTATGAAACGACACAGAGTTGATAAATGAAGCCCAAAAGAGATTTTTGTATTTCTGTATTGTTTATCGATATTGCCAATGTTTCAGAAGGTGCTATTAATATGGGAGGATCCACTAGAGAAATGTTCAGGTTACTTTTGAAATATCTCGCAAACAGCTCATTATTTGAAGGCTCTGAGTATAGCAAAAATATTTCTTCAATAACAAATGTCCAACCAATTATTTATTTATTATTTTTAACTCAAGTTTTTTAATAAAGGATACTTACTTACAGAAATTAAAAAAAAAGAGGAAAATTGGTATTTAAATACAATAAATACATATAAATGAAAAATTGTTTTTTTTTTACAAAAACCATGTATTTTTTTACCAATAAATACATAATTGTTCAGACATCGAAATATCCGAGAGAAATTATACAGAAAGAGCAAAATGGCCACGAAGAAATAAAATACTTATCTATCAAATAATAATGAATGATTCCTTTTAGGGATTTACAAAAATAAGTATTAGATTGTTTAGAAGCAGTTAAACAAGTCTAAACAAAGTTTTGAAGTTTTCTTTGACGATCCAGACGAAATCACTGGTAAACGGAAATTCAAAGAAAGTGGTGATCGCAGTGTTCCAACCCTGGATAGTACAGGTAGGTCTGGTGGAAGAAGAAACAGAGCAGCGTAAGTGCAAGCCAACCCGGAAGTCCAAGACAACCAACAGCAGGTAGTTGTCTTAGGAGAAGACTTAGACGAACTACCGCTAGTCCAGTATCAACTAGTACTAGCAATGGCGTACCTTCCATGAAAACCAAGTGTTCAGGTCGCAACTCATGCAGCATGGTATGCTGTAGATGAATTGATGCCCACAGTAATAAACATACGGAACGAAAATTACTCAATAGTTGAGCACCGTATACAAATGCTTGGTGTGCTAGCATCACTAGCAACTGTTGCACCGTTTTCACGAACGGAGAGGTTTCCAGAAGACCGACTCTACGTATGTAAGAGTCACGGTGACTAGACGAGAAAATTTCAACAGCTTCGCACAGCGTTGAATTATAAGGAGGGAAGTAAGAAGAAAAATGCTTCAAGTTCAGGTAGTGGTAGTAACGGCTACGGGGATTCGATGCTACCCTTCAGAATAGTGTCACAAATTCTAATTAATAATTTTCCAAATTCCAATTAATATAATTTTCAAAATTCAATATAATTATTCAAAATTTCAAAAGTAATTCACCTACAATATAATTGCGAGTACATTTACCTTTATTTCTAACATGAGAATTTTTTAATAAAACATATATCGTATTCTAATTAATTATAAACAATTTTCAGTTTTTATTTCACACTTTTATTTCATATACTTCCGTTCATTCTGCATAATATTAAATATGGTTAATTCAGCTGAACTAGCAATTTGCTAAAGGTACAAAAATCATCAAGTTGAATCAACCTCAAATATTACGCAGATCTCAGCAAATGAGTTGTAAAGTTAACTGTACGAACAAATTGATTTCATTCAGAATTCCCAATTTGCAAATTTCTTACTAGCTCTAGATGCCGAATTTACGCATATATGAAATTTAATTTATCGGATTCGAAGGCTTAACTGGCAAAGCTGAAAGGCAGAAACTGCAGAAACTTTAAATTGATAATTCGTTTCCTTACCTTATATTTTGCGCTGAAGGGATACTAAGAAAATAGTGACACTTTGATTAGAAACAGTCAAACTGTTTGCAACCTCCAATACAAAAAATTGTAGAGTTGTCAGAAATCTCTTCTGGGATTTATTTATCATCTTTTCTGATAGATTTGACACGGTTGGACTGATATAACTATTGACGCTTGTTAGGAAATTGATTTATTGGATTCAAAGGCTTAACTAATAAAGCCAAAAGGCAGAAACCGATCTTAGGATATTGAATGGAATAAATTAAATTCCTAACTTTTCTCCGTACAACATAAATCATCTTCTATATCGAGAATTGACTAGTAAAGTATTTTCAACTCTACTTTTAGTCTGTGTTTGTCCTATTTGTCGTGGAATACTCTATAAATTTCAAAATAGTTGAAATATTTTTAGGAAGATTAGGTATACACGATTTTATTAAAATTTCACGTAATAGAAATTTTAATATAAAATTAGTCATTTTTAAATTGATATCAATAAAAGAAAAACTAAAAGTTTTGATGGATCATGATGGCTATAATATTACAAAATTCATTTTATTAAATGATTTTTGTATATTTTTAATCAAAATCAATTAATTTTAATTTGTTCAAAATTTGAAAACGGTTGTCCCTCTGATCTCAACGGGGTCAAATAGTTTAAATAAAATCCATTAAAATATTTATGTACATTCTCTCATTGGAATGAAAGATATGCAATGGGCGAAGGTGTTTCTAAACCAGAAAAAATCTACGTAATTTGATTAACGAGCCTAAGATGGCACTTGAAATAATTTACATAACTCGAGAAATTCTTGTTGGACCACACACTGGGCATTAGTTTAAGTTTCATCTAAAAGTCCAAAAAATATTCGAATTTTTATCCGTTTACGATTAAACCTGACCTTAAAAGGAAATAAATCGATTTACTGATTTATATGTGAATGTATAGAAAGAATCTACACTAATTTGGCAAAATTAATACAGTGTTGACATAAATGAGAAAGCAATTAACAGTTCTAATTTAAAGTAAACTTTAATTTTGAAAATTATCTCTGGTTTGAATTTCGCTTATAATACCACAACGTCTCGTTTTTTTTTTTTTTCATTTTATATGATCTTGTTAAGTTTGAGAAACAAACAACTTGTGTTACCGTCATTAAGAAGTGTCGCAGAAAATATTCTTAATGATTTTTGTGCCTTTAAAAGGGAGTGTAGTATTAAACTTATTATTAGTACTATTTATTTTTGTCTTATAATGAATTTAATACATCTATAATACTTATTTCAGTTAAGTAATAAATTTTTTAAACCAGTTTTATTTTTAAATTGGTATATTAAATGGTGAGTGATGCTTTCGGCCAGTACTCCTTGAGGCCCCGGTGATTTCCCGCAATTCCTCCTGTGTTACCACCGGTGGATCATCTGTCGGGGATTTCCCTTTCCCCATCCTGTCGCTTGTCTGTGAAAACAGTTCCCTGACTATCTCCAACTTGTTTGCCTCAGGAATTTCGTAAGGCGTCAGCATGTTTCTGACCTTATTGGCAATTATTGTTTATCCATAGGGGTCATATTCAAGCTCACTGCACATATTTCTCCAACAATCTGCCTTGGATTTCCTTTCTACATCCCTTGTAATCTTCCTTGGTTTGCTCGATTACGTCAGACGACCCACCGTTGCGCCTCAGTCTGGTCGTTCTCCTTCTACTCTTGGAACATGCCCTCCCTAGCCTTCTCATCTTCGTTCCACCATATAGGCATTTCTCTCGCAGGTATATTATTAGTCCTTGTTACGCTGGATTTTTGTGATTCTTTAATAACCTCCAAGGTCCCATGTACCGTCACCTTACGCTTGGATGTCAGAATAATGGCGGCCCTAAATATTCTTTTGTCCAATTCATTTTTTCCACTACTATCAATCTTCTTCGCTTCTTTGTAGTGTGTAGTGTGTATGTTCATGGAGGAAATGACATTACCTATTATATTCGGTGATGGGCAGATTTGATAGTTAGTTAGGAAGTTGTCAATGGAATTTAAAAAAGATTGGTAGAGTCATGTCACGAATCCACAATTAATTATACCCTGAGATGTAAATATTTGGTGCTCAATAAAAATATAAAAATAAAAAGGCCGTATTATCAAAATAATATATACATACCTATGTAGGCTCAAACATTCTGTGTCTTCGAGCACAGACCAGCTCTCTATCCTTCGGGTTAGTCCTATCGAGCAGAAAGAGATGTCGATTACTGATTTTTGCTCTTTCCTAACAAAGGTTGGAGTTCTTCCTGTGTTTAAAATAATCAAGTGCCATCAGGCAATCGGCCAGGAATTCTCCACGCCTTTCCTTCTTATCGGCTCCCCATAAGGCTGATGTGGAGTTAAAGTCTCTACCACCATTACCTCCTGCTTGATGTCATCCATCAGACGTTTAACGAGGGTCCTGTAGGTTTCGAAACTAATATTCGGAAATATGTAGAAATTAAACAAAGTCCACTTCACCATACGTAGTTTGGTATCATCATTATTTCCAGTGTGCCCCACGGCGGCAGATTTCCTATTCCTGCAGAAGATAGTAGAATCTTCATCCGCAATCCATCTGGGATCCTTATGCGTCCGGGCTCGGTTTGGCTCCTGTATCGCAATTATGTTCCTTTCCAAAGCATCCGCCTTTGCGACATTAATTTGGACTATTGTATTTCACGTATTTTACTTCCTCTTCTATTGTTCCATCCTTTAGGATCCCTGCTATCTCCGGCCTTTTTTGCGTGAGGTTTCCCTTTTTTTTGCTACCCTTCAGACCTCCTGCTTCGACTGCTGTGGACTTGAAAGAACCCGAGGCCTTCCTTGTCCAGGATGACCGTAAGGTTCTTATGTTCTCCTCCTTTATTCAATACATCCTACACCATGTTGAGACCTTCCGGCTCTCTCCCCCGCAGTTTCATGTAGATCCGCTTGCATCTGCAGCCCCTTTTCGGGGGTGACGAGCTATTTATTTGTGCTCATTCGCTTTAATGTAATCCTCCAGGGGGATATCTATTAGTTCCACCATCCTTTTTGCCTCGGTGACACATTTATTTATTTCTACTTTGGTATTTGGAACTTGTACTTTACTTTATAATGGTTGAAAAGAATATTTTTTCTAAATTTTCTGTGTTTTCTTTGTTAGGTCGCGTACTTCTGGCACTATCCTCGTATATACTACATATTTTATTTTAAACACAAAAGTATCACATTTCACTTCCTTTTTCCCTAAAAATTATGTAAAACAGATATTCTATACAAAATTTCTACAACTTAACTGTTTCTTAATGTCCCGTTTTCTGTTCCGTATGTTACTCTCAAAGAGAATTACAACCATAATAAATTGTACAGGTGGCCCCCAAAGTGATTGAACCAAACGGTTTCTTTAACATATGTATCTCTTAAAGGATCAGTTAAATTAAAGTAAAATTTTGGGATTATTTTAAATCGTAAGATAACAAGTTACCGATAAGGGATAATTAAAAGGACCACTGTTGCTAAGAATTCAATTAAGGTTGACATTATCCTCCATTCCTTTGTACCTTCAATATAACAGGCCCTTTTTTACGCTTAAATTCTTGGGTGATATCCGGTAATTGTTTTTGAAATACGAGGAACAATCGCTTAACGGTGGTAATCTTTAAAATATAAAAGAAAGCGCAATGTTTAGTTATCTCGTTCTGATAAATCTACTTTTTTCTGTTGGGGTTAATATAACGGCCACGTGTCCTTTATAATATAGAACATTAGTTGAAAGTTATTTCCTTTGAAAAGTTAATAAAAATAATTAAAACTTTATCCAATGATCTGTTTTTATTTATTTATTTATTTATTTATTGTTACACTGTTCAAACAGGACAAACCCAACTACAGAACAGGAATATACGTATATTATTTAACAAGAATATCATTTTTCAAAGAAAAATGCATTAATCGCAGATATAAGACGGTGGAAAATATCAAGCTGGTAATTTACAGTATTACAAATTGAACACATCCTGTAAAGTGGCGAAAATTTTAAAATATTTGTTCGAGGGGTAGGAAGGTAAAATGTATTGTCAACTCTAGAAGCTAATCTCGGGATATTAAACCTCAGTTTTTGAAGAAAATTGGGGTCGCTGATTTTATTATTTACGAGTTTAAACAAGAATATCAATAGGTCACAGTCACGACGAGAACTTAAGCTATCCACACAATGTCTCATTTGAAGCGTACTATTAAGAACTCCAGTAGGAGGATAAATAGCGTCCATTTTGAAAGAAAGGAGCTTCAGAAATCTCCGTTGAACTGATTCAAGTAAATGTGTACGTCATAAAATGGACTCCAGATAACATCCGCGTACTCAATTTTAGATCTAACATAGGCATAGTACAGCACCTTTAAAGTATCCTGATCAGTGAAGTCACGCGAGTTTCGAGCTAAGAAACCATACATTTTGTTAGCAGACGAATAAGCAGCCTCAATATGAGGAACGACGAAAGTTTGGAGTCAAAAGTGATCCAAATCAACAAATGTCGTCGGGCGCTCAAGAAGAGAATTATTAATTTCATAATGATGTAAAATCTTGTCAGTTTTAAGAGAAAATGTCATTACCTTACATTTATCAGCGTTAAGTGACAATTTATTACTTATACACCACACCTCAACACGTCGTAAGTTAGCTGAAAGTGAAACACAATCACTTATATCATCAATTTGGCAGAATAATTTTAAGTCATCAGCATACAGTAAATAGTTAACATCAAGGTCATCAACTATATCATTGATGAAAACATTAAATAATAGAGGGCCCAGATTACTTCCCTGAGGAACTCCGGATGTTACTAAGTGTTCGACGGACTTGTAACCATTAAAGACCACAAACTGCCGTCTACTACTTAAATAGGAGCTAAATAATTTAATCAGAGGTGCCGATAATCCATACCGAGATAGTTTTTTTAAAAGAATTCCGTGGTCTAGTCTGTCGAACGCTTTGGAAAAGTCGGTGTACACAACGTCAGTTTGCGACCGCCCATCAATGCTTTCAGCAATAAATTGAGTTATATTTGCCAAATTGGTGATAGTAGAGCGACCCTTTACGAACCCATGTTGATTTATAGTTATACAGTTACTTAAGTGACCATACATTCTATTGTATAACAGAATTTCGAATACCTTACAAAAGTTACAAATAATTGAGATAGGCAGAAAGTTGCCAATATCAAATTTGTCGCCATGACTGTAGATAGGTATAACTTTCGATAACTTCCAGATGTTAGGAACAGTGCAAGTCTTAAGGCATGTGTTAAGTAATACTGTTAAAGGCAGAGCAAGTACAGGCGCACAATCTTTCAAAATAAAAGCCGGAATAAAATCAGGTCCTGTTGTCATTTTATTCGTAAATTGTTTTAAGGCTATAAGGACTTCATCTTCCAGAAAAGACACAATATTTAAAACATGTGAGGTCAATGAGTCATCATGGGAGACAAGAGGTGTGCTAACTGAGAAAGATTTTGCAAAATAGTCGGAAAAGCCGTTAAGTATATCTGTGGGACTATTAAGTGTTTGGCCATTGTACGTCATTCTGTCAGAAATATTCGTTGATCCTTTTTTGCTATTGACAAAAGCCCAAAATTTTTTAGGATCTGCTTTCATTTTAGATTCGGCAGATTTAGCGTAGTTTTTATACGACTTGTCGATGTCGGATTTCACTTTTGCTCGTAAATGTTTAAATTGATTAAGAGTATTTACATCTTTGTTTTTTTAAATTGCTGATTTAATTTTGATTTAAGTTGAATTTGCCTAATAATATGTAAACCACGGCGGAAAATTTCTTTTACATTTTTTTTTTGGTTGCATTGGAACACACTCATCAAACGCATTATATAACTTACCGTAAAGGTAGGTACAGGCATCATCAGATCTGTCAAATGTTGGAAGGAAAGTCCAATCTACTCCAGACACGCAACTTTTTGTAAATAAACAAGTGAAGCAATTTACCTGTGAGTCTTAGTCATTCAAGTAAATAATGGTTATAAATATTTGAAAGCAATTCAATCTTATCTTGGCATCAGTGAGAAGGTACAAGTGGCATCTTTGGTATACGACTGGTCCTAATATACGTCTACCGGCAGTGACAGCAAATACCGAAAATATCTTGACTAAGGAAGAGAATCTTCGATCTTATCCGTAACAAATAAAGAAAAAAAAATAGGTAGATAAAACATTTTTTATAGGGTTAGGTAAAATGCTGAAGAATTTTCTGGGTCGACTAGTGGTCAGGTGTGGTGTAAGCGGTATAGAAAAAAGTTAATTCAACAGTGCCTACTTTTTATTTACGAGTTGAACTGCCTATGGTTTAGTGCTTTATGAAGGTTTTATTACTTCTGATAGCGAATAGAGTAAGTATAATTACTTTTATGTTTTTGAAATCTTTTAACACATGATTCTAGACAATGCAAAACGTTACTATAAAATACGCTTTATACAAAAGAAATGTACTTTTCCTTTCGCTTTACAACACTAAAAGATTATCCGTTCAGAAAGTTAAATAAACAATTATTAGCAAGGAACTTCTGCCGTACATTGTTAATAAATCTGTTATAAACACGCCGGCAAGAAGTCCATAATAAACTTAATATTTGCAAGAGTTGAATAGAGGATTAATAAAGTAACGATGTGCGGATTACCTAGGGCACAATACGCTGCTGTCTAGTCACTCAGCATTAACTATACTTCTTCTGTAGGATAACAACTTTGAATGTCCCTGAGTAAATATTAATATTGTAGCTGTGGCATTTTGTAATGATATAATTGGGAATTTCCTAATGTGCGTTGTAAAGGTCTTTCTTTAAGTTAACAATATATTTTTAAATATAAAGACCTAACAGGGTTAGTGGTATTGAAAATGGTGTTGTTACATTAACTTTATCCTATTTTTTTTGTATCTTACACATCTGTATCTTTTTTTATATGACTAAAAACTAAATCGCCATTTTACTAGTCAGATTTTCATTATTTAAAATCTCATTTGTTCCGTATTTTTATATTGATGTAAATTAAATTCGAATTTGGCTGTGAATCACATGCGAGATTTGGTATATTTAGAGAGCCAGCGACGAAAAAAGCCGATGTGAGTGCAACGTCAGATGAAGCGGCTCTAGGTAGTTCGAACTCCCCTCTCCAACTTTTTCCTCTGGAGTAATTCTCTGCCGCCTTGTTGGAGCGCGCTACAGCCCTTTTTAATGGAACCCCGATTGGTTTTATAAAGTAGTCGGCGCTACGTCAGAAAAATCATTTTACGGCTTTCAGGGGACCCGAATACCACAAAAATTACATTTTCTGACACCCCCAACTTGTACAAACTCTACAATTAGTAGTTACTCAGGAACTCCAATTCTCTGGGGAAATTCAGAATTTTCCTGGGTGGCAAGCTCATTACCTCTGCAGTGAGTAAGGTAACCCTGCCAAGATGAGCCAGCCTTTTGCGTGATAAGGCAACGCAATTGCATTTTAAGTGTTCGACTGTTTCAACTTCCACTTCACATAATCTGCACCTATTGTCTTGAGTTTTACCCATTTTCTTGAGGTGGTACATAACATTACAGTGACCGTTAAGAGACCTGTGCTGGTCCTTAGCTCGTCCCCAAACAAGAAATACTTTAGCTCTCTGAGAATAGTTTGCAAATGTTGCTTTGCTCTAAAAATTAATCCTATCTAACATCTCTAACACCTACTGTTCTATTCATTATATAATCGTAACGGTGTTTCGCAGAATACGTCTCATGACTTTGTAGTATAATCGATTATTTTCTATACTCCTGTGATATTAAAACTGAATAAATTATTCAATAAGTGCGCATAGTATTTTCAGAAAAGAGTTTATGCATTCAGTCCAATCCTGGATTGAATAAGAGCTGGTTCGACAATTATGATGTCACTGGTGGATTAAGGCTTTGTTGATTAATATTTATTGGTTGATAACTAAGGACGGTTCATTAAATGGAATTACTATACTGAACAATTTCATTCATCAATGCATATTAGCCATGCAACTAAATTTATTGCCTTTAAGTGTTGACGATCGAGAATGTTTGTCGTATTTGTTAATTATTAGAGATTGTTTGTGTGGTTTCTATTTTTTTAATTGATGTAATTTATTTGATCGAAAAGTAATTTTACAGCTAGATGTCGGACTATAAACTATTCCATTAAATTTCTGTGCGGGTTGTAGAACCAGATCGTTCAATTTTAATCCTGGATTATTTTCTTATATACTGACTTCAAATACTATTATTGATATTCTTACATTGTAAGAAAATACTCTGACCAACGCAATTGCCTCTCTTCAATTAGTTGTTTTCTTGATTTTGTCTTTAGTAATCTTGCTTTTATATCTTGTCGTTATTGTTCAGTATTCACTTCCTCTTCCTCTGTATATACTCGGATAGTTAAAGCTTTTCACCTATTTTAATTTTGTTCCTTCTAATTATATTGTTTCTTCTTCTCTATCTATCTATCTATCTATCTATATCGTCATATTTTTTCAACATTAATTTGCATATCTCCTTTTCGCAGGAATCTGCTATTAGGACCATATAGTCTGCGAGTAGTTATTCATGTAACAAGATTTGTTTTCCATGATGCGACTTTGGTTTGGTAATTTTGTTCACACTACTTAAATTGTATTGTATACAACTGTTGAAAATAGAAACAGGCGCAGCACACGACCCTTGTTTAGAGCGCTCATAGTTTTAAATGTCTAGATTCAATATTATCTTTTGTTACCTTATTGATGTTATCTTGATTCAAAGTTTTGATAATTTATATTGTGTAATTAATTGTTTCTCTCTTTTTTAAAATTTTCCAAACCACTCTTCGTTGAAGTACCTTTTTTTTAATCTGAGAAACATTAATGGATCTCTTGAGTACTTCGAGAGAGTTTTCTTAATTTAGGAATAAATATTCTTGAAGATTTTTCCTGATGTGCTTTTCGGTGTAATCCCGTTATACTTGAAATAGTCTTTTGTATCCCTTTTTTGTTGATATACGATAACATTTTTAGATGTGCTACCGTCTAAAAATGTTATCTTATAGTAGATATAGCTATTGACTTGTACGAGTTTGGAATTTTATTTATTGGATTCGAAAAACCTAACTGATGAAGCCGAATGGCAGAAACCGGTCTTAGGATATCGAATCTAATAAATTAAAATTCCTTACTGGTTTACTCACTTTGTATTAATCTCTGAAAGGGATAAAAAAGAAGAGAGTGACATCTTGACTAGATTCAGTCAAAATTTAATGTCAATACTCTCTTCTTACCATAGATGGTAGCACATCTAAAAATGATGTAAATAAGTTAAATAATTATGTGCTAATTTAGTGCCCTAATTAAAAATTTTGTGCTTCTTTTTTCCTTATAAAAAACGCATGTTCTGCTAGCTACATATGAACCTAGCAGAGCAGACTATTTAAATGTTGTTAAAAATTAATGAAACATAATTTAAATAAGTTAAATAATTAAGTGCTAATATAGTGCCCTAATTAAAAATGTTGTGCTCCTTTTTTTCTTATAAAAAACGCATGTTCTGCTAGCTACAGATGAACCTAGCAGAGCAGACTATTTAAATGTTGTTAAAAATTTAGTGCCCTAATTAGAATTTAATTGCTGCGTTTTTTCTGAAAATATAATATGTTCTGAGAGTTCAGGGAGATTCCGCAGAGCCGACTATATAAGTACCAAAAATAAATATCATTTATATTTATCAATATTTAAAAAGAAGGGTAGGGTCTAATAATGTCTCTTGTGCACCTTGACCTTAAGGTAACTGATATATAATTCAAATTTGCACCACATAGGTTTTTTTTAAAGAAAGAGCAAAACATATTTCATTAGGACATTACATTAGCAATTAAGTTTTTATCAACATGTTTCATTAATTTTTAACAACATGCGTTTTTCTTAAGAAAAAAAGGAGCAATAAATATTTAATTAGGGCACTAAATTAGCACATAATTATTTAACTTATTTACATCATGTTTCATTATTTTTTAACAACATTTAAATAGTTGTTCTGCTAGGTTCATATGTAGCTAGCAGAACATGCGATTATCTTAAGAAAAAAGGAGAAATAAATATTTAATTAGGGCACTAAATTAGCACATAATTATTTAACTTATTTACATCATGTTTCATTAATTTTTAACAACATTTAAATAGTTGTTCTGCTAGGTTCATATGTAGCTAGCAGAACTTGCGTTTTTTATAAGAAAAAAAGGAGCACAAAATTTTTAATTAGGGCACTAAATTAGCACATAATTAGAACGTAATTATGAATGTACTTTTGTTTTCTCTGCTGACCTTGCTCTGCCAGCTTCATGGACATGTTAAAACGGTTAATTCGAATATTGTCTGCTTGTCTGGTATCATAATTGTGCAAATCGGCTTGTCTTATTAAGCTGTTACTCTGCCTGTGAATTTCAGTAAGAACAGCAAATGAATATAATGTTGGCAAAGGCATTGTACGAAGCTTCTTGAACAAAGGTTGACATTGTTCGCGATAACCAACATTAGTCAATAGTCTTATTGCTTTTTTTGCAGCTTATAACTTTATGGTAGAGTTCCTAAGGGCTGAGTTCTCAGAAAATTATATTTTTGTGATCTCTCTGTTCATAGGAATCTATAAAGCCCAATTTGATTCATTGCAAGTACTATTTGCAAATTTTTTGCTGCCGCCGCATGAGTTTGTGTCAGAGAATATGATTTTTGTGGTATTCGGGTCCCCTAAAGGTAAGACCGCACTAGGCTGAGCGGAGCAGCGTGGAGCGTCGATGCAAAATATTATTTAATGGAATCTATATGACATAACCCGCACTAGACTTGCGTCACGACACCTGCGATATCGCTGCTATGCAAAGTTGACTTTTCTACCAACTCTGCATCGCTGACCATTTCAGTTCAGATACGCTGGTGCTAGTACGGTATAGCAAATGGCAGCAGCGCGACACAATACTTCATTTGTCATTCGTGTTTTGGTGTTAAGATGATGCTGGATGAAGAAAAATTAATTAATTTAATTAGTGAATATCCTGAAATATACGATAGATAGACAACAACAAGCACAAAAAAGTATCTTTATTGCGTTAAAAAAAATACATTAATAATTTACTTTAAAATATGTCAAGTATGATTTTGACTAACTGATTTCTAGTACCAACACTACTCTCTCTATGTCAAATGTAAACAAAACTAACCTAAAATATAAACAATATTTCGCTCCGTTCCGCTGAAGTGCAGTTAATAGTGCGGTACCCCTATAATTATTTTGCATCGACGCTAAGCTGAGCTCAAGTGCAATACCGCCTAGTGCGGTCTTACCTTAAAAGCTGTAAAACGATTTTCTGACGTAGCGACGTCTACTTTATAAAATCAATCGGGGTTCCATTGAAAAGGACTGTAGCGCGCTTCAGCAAGGCGGCAGAGGAAAAAGTTAAATAAAACTGCCTACAGCCGCTTCATCTGACGTTGCATTTATATCGGCTTTTTTCGTCGCTGGCTATGTAACTATTAATTTTGTTTTTTAAATAGTGATAAGAATGTTAAAATTTTGGTAATTCATATGTTGAATGTAAATTTTACATCGAAAATTATATTTCTGCTCTTTTTATTCCCGCCACAATAGTAATTAACAAACGCTTCGTTGTATCAATTAATATTTTTATTAGAATTACAATCCCATTAAAACAGATGAAAGAAAAAAGAAGAAGGTAGAAGAATTATAAAAAACAGCATATCAAGTTACGATCAAAACATCAGAATTAATTATGGCTCTGTTAATTGAATTATTGTCACGTAATAAAACACGTTCAATTAATAATTCCATATTTTGAAATTAATCAAGAAAATACTGTTTCAATTAAAAGAAAAAAAAGTGGAGAGTTGGATTGTTAGCACAGTGGCGTACATTGATAATTTTAAATTACAATCCGAAGAAGTAATTTAAACTAAAGAATAGTACTAACAATGGTTCTGGTATTTGGAAAGTCGACAGTATAATATGTTTGAATTCTGTGTTGGCCTAATAATTTATTATTGGTGTCTAAGCTCCTCACGGATAAATAGTTTTCAGAAACTCTGTTTTCTATTTGTCGGTTGGTCTAACCTTTGTAGGTTTGTGAGCAGTTGGTACAAAGGATCGTATAAACACCATGGTTTTCGTTAGGAATTTTATCTTTTACTGGCCTGGTTAGATGTGGGATTTATTCCCATTGGTATAGATGTTTTTTACGACTTGCGACAGGTAATAAAGTTAGAATTATATCAATGAATGATAAGGATTACTTTCCACTGTTTTAAAAACAAGAAGCTACCACTAAAACCTAGTTGATTCTAGTTTTGTCAAAAACCCGTCCGAATTTAAAGCGAGCCATCCATCGAAAGAGCCTATCGGTACCACATTTCCGGAAACTGTTACAAATTAAAATATTTATCAATATCAATAACTAAGAACCTATTACGTACTTAAAATTAAAATTAAATTCATCAAAATCAAAAGTAATGATATTTTCATCCCGAAATAACAAAGTCTTTCTTTCCGAAAATATTAATATTAGTATAGATGGGGTACCTTTACCTATAGTGGATGAAACCCGTAATCTTGGTGTTATTTTTGACAATGAATTGAGATTTCATACACATGTACGTAATCTAATGCAAAAATGTTACATGTCTCTTAAATTTATTTATGCCAATAAAGCACTTCTTAGTCACAATATGCGAAAGCTTTTGTGTGAGTCATTGGTTCTTTCACACTTCACTTATTGTGACTACATTTACTATTTTTGCTTAGATGAAGCTGATAGGACAAAGGTACAATATATTCAAAACTCATGTTGTCGGATTATATTTGGTTTAAGAAAATATGATCATATCACTCATAAAATAAAAGAATTAGATTGGCTAATAATGGAAAACCGTGCGAAATATCATTTGACTACGTATGTTCATAAAGTATTATTCACTTCTACACCCGAGATTATGAAAGAAAAATTTGTTGCTCGTAAACACATTACAAATGTAAATCTTCGAGACCCCAATCGTCTCACTATGCCAATCCATAGTTCAGTAATGTTTAATCGCAGTTTTATATATAACGCAGTGTCATTATATAACGCGATACCAAATGAAATTAAAATTTTTAAACACTCTACATTTAGGTCTAAAGCAAAAAAATTCTTTTTAGATGAGCAAAACAATGATTAATATGGCATATGACACTTTTGCAATTCGGAGCTCTGTTCAATGTTCTCTTCCTTAGAAAAATTAATATTTGACTATATAGTAAAATATTTTTTTTTACATTTTTAAAAATTTTTTTTTTTTGATATTGTATTATTACTTTTTTATATATATCTTTTGTTTGTCAATGTGGTTAAGTATGAGTAGCCCTAGGCTAAACTTCGCCACTCCCACTTTTGTTTTTTATTTGTTTAAATTATAATTTGTATTCTTTCACCTGGGAAATAAAGACGTTTATTATTATTATTATTATTATTACTTCCGGGATTATAGGTTTCAAATTTGCAACCAAAAGACATGAGACGAGCTAGTATATAAGCAGTTAAGGTGATTAGAACTCTTTAAACACGTACATAAAATGAAATTAGCTATTAGTCAATTTCAAAAATATAAATACAGAATATAAAAAAATCTGTTGTGTCGTCACAAGACCTTCCCGACAGTTATAAAATAAAAATTAAAAAAAATAATTTGGTGTTAAAACTTTTAAAGGCCGAACAAATGATACTTGGTACCCAAAAAAAAATTCGTTTCGAATTTTTTTAAAGTAAAAATGACGTTTGAAATATTATAAAAGGAAAAACATTTCGCATGTCAAAAAAAAGTGAAACAATTCTTTAGGGTCGGAATTTTGTTTACTTTTTCTTTGACATGTCAAATGTCATTTGAATTTTATAATAATAAAGTGCCTTTTATTTGTATTGTAATATACAACACAATTAAAATCAAAGAGGCGAAGTCTAGCTTATGCTACTCTATTTAACCTCTTTCTTCCATAAAATTAAGGAATGACAATTTCTGGATGTATTTACAAGCTAACCCCGAAAACTTTAGGTCTTTTATTTTTTTGGAATGTACATAGGGCTACTGCGCCCCCTGGTGGAGCGATTTCAACCAAAAACAAACGGATTTATCCGCGATGATCCGATACCCACATACCAAATTTCAGCTCAATCGGATCAAGCGTTTGGACGCTACGGGTAACGATTTTTTAGTTAAAAAAAAAAATTAGGTTAGGTTCAAAATTAAGGAATGAAAATTTCAGGATGTATTTACAAGCCAGTGAGGCACCTAAATATCAAATAAAAACTTTAAGTCTTATATTTTTTCGCGATTTCAACCAAAAACAAAACGATTGATTCCGCGATGATCGGATATCCATATACCAAATTTCAGCTCAATCGGATTAAGCGTGCGGACGCTATCGTGGAAGAATACAGACAGACACACAGACTTCCATCTGGAAATTGTTTTAATCGTCTCAGGGGACCTCAAAATGGATATATCCGTCGTTATTTCAATTTTTTTTTAGCGCGTTCACAATACTTTCCCTTGGCGAGGGGCCGGAAAAGCAAAATGCTAGTGCCATCAACGGTAATTTTCAGTAGTAGTAACATAATGTTCTAAAATTTTTGCAGAAAGTTCTGTATAAGGAAATTAAAATAGATATGTATATAATATTTATTTATTTCTATAAGATTATTTCCAAGATCCAGCCATCTTCATAACTACAGAGACCATGAAGAGTTCCACTGAAGGAGAGTTTAAAAAAAATACAACTTTAAACAGTCTCGTGTTGTTTCTAGGACGATTCAAAATAATATGCCTGAAACCATAAAAGCCCATGAAATGGACTCAAGAACTGAACTCATTGTTCATACTACAAAATTACAAATCTGAAAACTGATTTGAAGAGTTCCCAAATATGGAGCATTTAACTGAACAACGACTCGCAAACCAAAAAAGCGCTATTATAGAAAACAATCTGCTGAACCTTTATTGCGACAAATACGAGAACCCTTGCTGGAGCCTCAAAATCAAGATAACATGATGCTGTTCCTGGTTTTGAGCATCAAGAAATGATAGTATATATTGTGTGATCTCAGAAGCCAAGTTCAGTGGAGTAATTGTTATTGTTATGTGTCCAGCATGAAGGTCGACAATATCAACTAAGCCTCGTCCCACTTCGCTTTATGGAAGTATCGTTCTAAGCATGGACGCTTTTGGATGATTAGTCAACACAGTTTGTTTGTTCTTTCAATATCTTTAAGTTTGATAGTTAATAATTTCAAATTTGTCAGTATGGGCGAAGGGACACATGGCTGTAAGCAAGCTGGTCAGAATTATGTGCTGACTTTAAAAACTAGTTTCACCTTTTGCTTATACTGGTCTCTACCTTTGGTATTGGCTTGCTGATGATTATTATTATTATAAAGACATGTACCTCATCATTAAGCTGGATAAAATTTACCCATCCTAACTCACTCATACCCAAATTAATACATTCCTTAAACAAGGGAATATCAATTCCAAAAGGAAGAATGGGCTCCATTACTAAAACAATCCTAGAACAGACCTTCTTACAGAGTATCGCAGATATATTTTCGACATTTTCTATGTACTAATCTTTCTTTTCCCGACATTTATCCCTGATATTGTTGTTATTAGGCACAGCAACATTAAAACGTAGGTAGCAGATAAGTATTTTATTATTTTTTATTATTAATATTATACTTAAATAAGTGCAAGTTATTTCCCGACGCCCCTGGTTTTGAAAATCGAATATACCAAAGCGCTAAGCAAAACTGGTATATCATAAATTCTTCTGAAAGTTAATTACCGTTTTTTATAGACAAATAAACATGCCAGAATTTCAGTTTTATAAAAATTATGTTTGCCATATCGTAAACATTATGTAATTTCCACTTCTAATTAAATACTTCTTTTTCAACGTATAAATTTTCGTAAAGTCCCACCCACCCGCTTGTTTCAAAGTTATGCACTGGTACACCGTATGTAGAATATATGCATATCATATAATATAAGGAGGGAAAGTTGTTATCAGAGAGCAATAACTAAAATATAGTATATTAAGTTTGGAGACCGGTAAGGGGTTTTTACCGAAATTCTGAACAGTAAGTGAAAAATCTGAACGGTAAGTAAAAATTCTGAACGGTAAGTGAATTACTTATCGTTCAGAAAATTTTGACGTTAGTAAATGCTACTTACTGTCATCAAAATAGATATGGTAAACAGTCAAAAATGACCAATCGTGCAAAAAAGATAAAAGTTTACTTAATGTAGTTTTAATTTTTTTAAAAATAACCAACAAAATAGAAAAGAAACAAAATACCAAATAAATAACAATTATCTAAGTCAACATGTTTTTCTATAAATTTGTGTTAATTCAAGATTTATTCCACACACTTCCAATTATTGACCTTGTGATTATTCGCATACTGTTTGTCTCCAAACGCTCTACGCTCTTCTTAAGTCTCATTGGCTTCAGGATTATAAACTCGGCAGGTTCCACAACTTTTATTACTTTTTGACAAAACAACCAAAATAACAAATAAATTTTTTTTTCGGTGTAACAAAACAATGTAAGTAACTGATTTTTGAAGATCTCCCTTCTATGTTCTGTCACTCGCAATCATTCACTTTTTATATGGAGATCCTTTAACCCAAAATTTTCACTTTCCCGTACAATGAAAATAAAACTGACAAATTTATGACAAATAACACATTTGGAAAGTCAAAAAGTTAATAATAATAGTCGGAAAAAACCATGAAAAATGGGCCAAAATTTACCCGGATTAATAGTACCTCCCCCCCCCCAGTTTTAGAGGATGCTGAATACGATGGCGGTATCTGAATTACTGTTTTCGATTGCTGAACCCCCTAAAACGGCCAAAAACTACCCCCTAAAGGGGTTAAACGGTCAACGCATCATTTCCCTGTAAAAAACGTCTTTACCCCCGTTTTCGAGGATCCCGAGCACAGTGGTGGTGTTAAATATTACTTCCGAACCTCACCAACCCCTTTACCGGCCAAAATCCACCCCCGACAGAGGTGGTTTTTTCCTTCTTTTTAACAGCGACAAAACGTTTGTACCCACGTTTTCGAGGTTGCTGAACATGATGGCGGTAACAGAATTTGTCTTTTCGCCATCCGAACCCCCTAAAACCGCCAAAAACTACCCTCTTATGGTGTTAAACGGGCAAGACATCATTCCGTTTAAAATGACCTCTTTCCCCCAATTTTCGAGGATGCTGAGCACGGTGGTGGTGTTGAAGATTACTCCCGAACCTCACCTACCCCACCACAGGTCAAAACTCACCTCCGAAAGACGTCTTCTTTTATAAGAAAATGATGCGCTGCCCGTTTTACCCCTTTAGGTGGTAGTTTTTGGCCGTTTTAGGGGGTTCAGCAATCGAAAACAGTAATTCTGATACCGCCATCGTGTTCTGCATCCTCGAAAGCGGGGGGGGAGGAGGTACTCTCAATCCGGGTAAATTTTGGTCCATGTCCTTCTGACTCACAAACGCCACTATAAGGGAGTTGTGTTGACATAAATATAAATTTAGTTATCATTTGAATGCATATAAATTACTTAAATAATAATAATAAGTTGGTTGGTAAAATTATTTATAAATGATTAAATGAATGTGTTAATATTTAAAATTTGGTAATAAGGATTTATAATTTAAATAAAAAAAAGTATGTATAAAAATTTTAAAATTTATTACACAAAAAATATTTGAAGTTTAAGAGAATTTGTGCTATCTAATTATATTATAAATTTTAATTAATTTTGAATATACAAATTTAGTTGTAACCTTCAAAAATTGTATGTTCTCAGATTTTTCTTAATAAGAAATAAAGTTTGATAGTTGTGTGCGTGTTCGAACAAAATTAAAATAGAACAAAATTCAGAAATCAGGATAGGATTATATAAAAATTAAGTAGTTGTCAAACTTAAAATAGATATTAAAAAAATCGGTCTAAAAATGACACGCTTCTTTAATAACAGAATTAAAGGATTGGACTGTCCCGAGAAGGTTTGGATTCCAGCACGCGTCTGGACCGATATAATCCAATACCTGTGGGCAAGTAGCACAAGGAGTAGTTGTTTCAGGTTCAGATGCGATGCAAACTTTTTCGATATATTTCGAAATTAGGAGAAAGCAAAAATCTACAATTGGTCATATATATACAGTATATCCACTAAGTTCGCAGCACTAAAATCACCCCTTGGATGACTAACGCATTGCTTAAATCTATTAACACAAAAAATAAAATGTTTAAAAATGTACGAAAAACTCCGAATAATTTACAACTTAAAACACAATATAAAGCTTACAAAAATAAACTTAATTCTTTAATAACAAAAACAAAATATAATTTTTATGCAAAGCAAATAGAAAACAATAACGATAATCCAAAAAATTTGTGGAATGTGGTGAAAGATTTAAGTAAATCCAATAAAATTAAACATTCCATAAATGCTATACAAGACGAAACAGGTCAAATAATTACAAATAAAAATAATATAGCTAATAATTTTAATAACATGTTTGCAAGTATAGGGCAGACACTAGCAAACAATATAAAAAAAGATGAAAACTATTCGCCAGTTAGGCAAACTACTTGCAACTCTTTTTTTCTAACACCGCTAGACAATAAGGAATTATGTAGTATTATAAATGATCTAAAAAGTAAAAAAGCAGTTGGTATAGACAACATTAAGGCAGAAACCATTAAGACAGTTGCTTATTTTATAACTGAACCATTAAAATTTTTAATAAATAATTGTTTTGATTCTGGTAAATGGCCTTCCGCTTTTAAAAAATCAGTTATAATCCCTTTATACAAGAAAGGAAGCCGAACCAATATCATGAACTATCGACCAATTTCATTAATACCTCACTTATCTAAGATATTTGAAAAAGCACTTAAAAAACGATTAGTTGCATATTTAGATAAATACAAAATAATTTCCAATCAACAATTTGGTTTCCGGGAAAATACGTCAACTGAGGATGCAATTTTAACTCTTACTTCAAATATAAATAGCGCCTTAAATAAAAACCAATCATGCCTTTGTGTTTTCATTGATTTATCCAAAGCTTTTGATACTATCCATCATGAATTTTTGTTGAAATCATTAGAGGATATAGGTATTAGAGGACAGTGTTTAAACCTTTTCAAAGAATATTTAACAAACAGACAACAATGTGTAAAAGTGGATAGTGTCATCAGCGAAACTAGAACAATTCAATTTGGGATACCGCAAGGTACGGTCCTGGGGCCTGTTTTGTTTAATATTTACATACATGGTTTATTCTCATTACCAAGTCAAGGTCACGTTATAGGTTTCGCTGATGACACAGCTATCCTTTACACAGCTGAAACTTGGGACAATCTTAAAACAAAAACTGAAATTGATTTTAAAAATATAAAAAAATGGTTGGATTACAAGTTACTTACAGTAAATCTAGAAAAAACAAATTATATCCCATTCAGCTGTAACAAATCTTGCTTACCAAATTTTGATAATTTAACAATAGAAATAGGAAATGCTCCATATCAAATTACCCCTGTAAATCACATTAAATATCTAGGTGTTATTATAGACAAACATCTCAGGTCGGATTTGCATATAAAATTTGTAATAAAGAAACTTCAAGTAATATTATATAGATTTAGATACTTAAAAAAGGTCCTATCCACTCACCACCTGAAGTCTTTATATTACGCATTGGTTCAGAGTCATTTACGGTATGGAATAGTTGGATGGGGAGCTGCAATGAAAACCCATATACAATTATTAGAAATTACACAAAAACGTTTTCTAAAACTTATTTTTGATAAGAGTTTTCGATATCCTTCAGATCAACTGTACCTGGAAACCAAAATTATGGACATAAGACAATTGTACTATTACTGTGTACTTATTAAATATCACACCAACAAACACTTAACAATAAGGCCCACTCACCCGTACAATACACGCCACAAAACAGAGCATCCAATCCCTCATATGATAAAATCCATCACTCAACACGCATATGATTATCTTGCTCCAAAATTTTATAATACAATACCGGAATTCTTTAGATTAATAACATATTTTCCTATATTTAAAATTAAGTTAAAACAATTTATTACACAAAGACCCAGACATATAGTTCACAAATATATTGATGAAAAAGTCTCCTAGATGTGTCACGTTTCGGATTAAACTGTTTTTTTTTTCTCTTGTTTTGTTTGTTTCTTTTTACGAATAAGTATTTCAAACTAAAATTATTAACAAATTATTGTACTTAATATATATTTTTTATTTGTCATTTTAAATTAAATTTGTTATTTTAAATTAAATGCTGTAATTTCTAACTCGAAACAAGTGAGTACTCACTTATCGAGAACAAATTTATTCATTTCATCTATTTTTAGAATATTAACAAATTGTACTTATATATTGTATTTTTAATGAATAAATTATTATTATATGGGAAACTTTTTTATTACTCATTTTACGAAAAAAACTTTTATAAAAAAGTTCTGCATGGTCTAAAACTTAAAATGCAACTATCAGAGTACCTTTATTTTTTAAATATAAAAAATAAGGTATAAAAAAACTTGTTTCTAATGACATTTTACGTCAATATACCGATTTTGAATAAAATATTAAGACTTTGAACTGTTACTTAAGAAATTGAGTAAGATGGCATATAATATCCATAATAATTGGTCCAGATTAAAAAATTGTATACATCAAGGTGGACATTGCTTTCAACATCTACTTTAAAACATTTTTATGGTGACTTCTCGTCATTTTTGCATGTTTATTGTAAATTTGCTATTAACATCCCATTAACTCCAACTAAGAACATTAAAAAACCATTTTTTTCAAGAATACCTACTTCTTGTTTCTGTTCTTTCGTGATAGATGGGTTATTGTTAGATCGTTTGTCAATAAAGTGTTCTACATCATCCTGGTAACGAATCAAACTTGTTGAACGCTCATCTATTCTTAAAGGTCCATCATCATCATCACTAGAACTGGAAGTTGAACATAAAACAAACTCGCTTCTCTTCTTCTGTACGCCATCTCATCTCTCCTGGATACATTCAACTCCTTTTTGGGCGACAACCATGGCTAATCCATCTCCGTCCTTGAAACACATAAAATCTTGAAGTTTGTTCAAGATATCCAAATTCTTGTTCAAAGCGCTTTCCTCCCTCTTGCCCAAACACTCTCTAGCAATAGCAGTGGAATTATCGAAACCTGCATGAATATCAGGCCATTTTTTGCAGTATTTGGCAAAAACGTGATCGATAGATCCGGTTGCTTTCGCTGTTCTTCTTCGACTTGTGTTACGTTTACGTAGCTTTAAATGCATTATACAGCGTTTTGTTATTCTTCTTTCATGCGATCTACTGCATTTTCAGCGCCGTTTTTTGGCGCATTTCTCTCTCAATACTTTTTCGACGTCTTCCGCCTTTGGAATATTCGTCGAATTTAAATCGGGAGGATCTGGAAAATTTTCCCCGATGCAATTTTCCAAAGCATCTTTCACTTTATCAACTTCAAGGTCGTTTACAGATTGACACTTAATGTAACCTACTAAGATAAAAACTATCACAGTTCGTTGTACGAATGTCATTGTATTTTATTTTAAAAATATAAAATTAAAATTATCGGTTATGAGGTCTTAACTAAGTTTATTGATTTACAACTATACCCTCCCCTCTGTGACATGTAAACTAAATGTCGTAGGGAAAGTTTTAATGAAGGGACGATCAAACGCTACCCGAACAATAACAATAACTGTATTCGGGATTAACCCGTAACAATAAATACTACAATTATTGGATGTAACATATATTCTTATATCTAGGATGTTAGAGATATATCTACATCTGAAGTGTAATTCAGGTCTAACTTAATCTATCTAATAATAAAGTATATTTAGTAGGTATTGGCCTTATCCTGGAATACTTTCTGAGAGTTCACTCACGTAATGGTTGAGTGAACGACCTTGCTGCAACATATCGCTGATAACAACAACACGATCGATCGTAACCTTACTTAAACAATAATAATCTTATACAATATACGGGGTGGTGGATATCTGGTATATCACACCTCTAAGGAAGATGACTGTTAGTTAATAAAAATGCAACCGGAAAGCCTATATTATTTTCATCTTTAATTAACACCGTTGTTAATTCCCAATTTTTGATATTTGTCCCATGGGTACTATCTACGCAAATTATCCTCTGAAAATCAAGCAATTTTTTTTCCATAACACCATTCATAAACGCTACCGCAAAATCCTCCTCTTTTAAACTTCTCCTATGCCAAAGCAAAAACAAAGCATTGAGTTTAACCTTACAAAATTTTTTAAAGAAAAAAGCATGTCAATTTTTGAGTGTTGTTGCTGTCATATCATCCTCATGTCGCTGTTCGTCAATCTTATGTTTCCTAATTAAATTTATAACGATGGTAGAAAAATATATTAGTTACATTGTCAAACTTAAAACTTAAATTCCATTCTCAAAAAATCTACCCTGGAAGTTTTCATCAAACGCACAATTTCAAGAAATGTCTCGAATAGTTATTCACATTCTTAAAGAATATTTGAATTCTTGGATTACTGTAGGTGGAAAAACATACTCCACATCTATTCGAATTGCACCAAAGTTATGCATGGAAGAAATAGTATATTACATAACGAGTGCGGAAAGTGATTGTCGTGGGATTGTCCCACTCGGCTTCATTAAAGTCCCCTTTTCTTGAGAATTGTTCCTACCACTTTGTCCCAAGTTTCTTTACATCTACCCCTCCTTCTTTTTCTCTGTGTTTTTGATTCCCACTTGGGTCGAGTCATTCATTCTTTGTAGGTGTCCCCACCATCCAAGTTGACGTTTCTCAATAAATCCTTCTATTGATCCTATTTCTAACTCTTTTCTTATATCCTAGTTCCTAATTCTATGTAGTTTTGTTATTCCTCTATCGTTCCTTAAATAGTTCATCTCAGATGCCCCAATTTTACTCCTTTGTTGTTTCGTTAGTACCCAGCATTCGCAACCGTATGTTAGAATAGGTCTATATGGCTTTGTATACATTTACCTTCGTTTTTCGATACCTCTTTCTTATTTAATAAACTCTTGTTAAGCGCATAGTAGACTTTATTCGCTTTTTCTATCTTATTGTTCATTTCTATCTCCTGTTTTCCATTTCCTTCTAAGGTAACTCCCAAATATTGAAAACTAACTACTTGTTCTAGCTGTTTTTTAATGTTAGCACAAAATTGATAGAATAATGTTCGAATCCAAACATTTCAAACAGGAAATTCCATAATACAAAACCTCATTCGATAAAAATTAAACATGAGAAACAATGCCGAGTAAAGTAAAAACATTGAGATGACGGCTTGTGTTAAATATTAGACCATTGAACCTGAGAAAAAGCAGACAAAAACGGTCCACCTTTTTCGGCGTCCTACGCCACGAAGACCAGGACAGCAACAACCTCGAGAACGAAGTATGAAGAAGCATCCTTTGTAATCCGCTCATTTGCCGAAACTTTAATTGTATTCGAATAAACAATACGACTTGATCGACAATTCAATACATGATGGACCTGTTCTGCGGGAGGTATTGGTATGTAGCCGGAGTTGTCCTCTTTTTTTATTGACTGCTACTAAATTTCAGAACGAACTCACAGCGGATAATATTTTACTCCAGTCAATTAAAATTGCTTAAAAGCAGGGGTGCAGAGACAATACGGAACAAGTTTTGTCTTCGAAGGTCCATAAATACTTCACGTGCGGCTGCACTATTTGTTCTAAACACATTTTTATCTCTTTCTTAATTACAATGACTATCAAATGGTGTCAAACTTTGGTATATTAATAGTCTAGTCAAATAAGGTAAAATTTATATAAATGTTTCAACGACAGGGCTTCTCTTCATAAAAGATTAGTTTTTTTGTATCAGAAAACACATGTGTAAGTCTCACGCGTTGGCGCAACAACGGCAATGTATGTATGAAAAATGAAAAACAATCTCCTACAGAAATTTTTGTACGAATATAGGGCACACAGCGCAGCTTTAGCACTATGTGTGGTAGCGGCCAAGAATACTGACTCTGTATATGGTTCAGAAACTTACACAAATCAGGTTAGCATAGTGAATTTGAAAGAAATAGTTGCAAAGAAATATGGTTGCAAAAAAGTATTCTCCTTTAGTTTATAGCTGGAGGCCAGAATGGAAGGTATATAAACCAAGCACATATACAATCGCTAAGTGGTAATCGAATAATGGGTTAACTACGCGATCAAATCCATTTCACAGTGCGTAAATTTATCTGTGTGATTCTGTTCGCTATTAGCCACAGACTGCGTACGCCACATTGTCTTATCACAGCGCTTCATTTGAATATCATACAACCAATAGGATGAGTCGGGTCCACGTGGACTCAGAGTAGTTGATGCCGTTGACACAGAAGTAAAAAAAAACAAAAAAAGTTTCCTGTATGCTGCGAACTTAAGTGGACACACTGTATATCTAAAATTAATATCATTTTAATATTTATTTACCTCAAGTTTTTTATTCTAGTTTTAAAAGAGAAAAGGTACCTTTTATTAAGATTGTTAAGAAATATTTGGCCTTTTGTGCAATAGATACTCAGCTGGCTTTTACTTATTTTAGAAATTTTGTCCTTGTCATCTTATATTTGAAAAGAATTTTAATAAAGAATTATTTGCTCATTATGAACTAGAACTTTATCAGGCAATTAAGGGACACACTTTCAACAAAAGTATTAAAAAAGGTCTATTATGGGTAGGTGGTAGATGCTCATCTATGATCCTGATAAGGATGAGCCTCCGGCCCACGCCAGTCATGGCTTATCTCCCAATACCACACGGAGGAAACCATTGCCACATCCCCAAACCCATATTTCATTCCTTTCTAATACTCCTACCACTCTTTGGAAAGCAATGGGAACCTACCAAAGAGTAACTTTCTTCCGAGAGAATCACTTGGCTTTCGTCTATGTCATCACTACTACTATATGTGTTTTGAATGATTATTTTTATTAATTCCCTATTGTTTAATAGTGTCTTAATTATGTATATTGGATTAGTAACTGACAAGTCAGATAAATTTTTATGAATTGTAATTTTAAAAAACTTTATAGACGACTATTTCCCTCGTCATAATTTCCACCAATCACAATCGCGCTATTTTGATTTACAAATGTCAGCAGCTTCTTCGAGTTACCCCAATACTTGACAGCTGTTGTCACCAAAAATTACAATATCTTTGATAACAAGTAATTATGGTCTCCTAGGACACCAGAAAACGACGCTAAACAATTTTTCTGATTTTATGGTCAATGAATTTTGTAATATTGTTTTTAAACAGTGCTAGTCAGCTTATGTAGTGAAAATGAGTCGCTGTGGAAGTGATCCTATAACTAATATTGATCTGGCGATTGAGAAAAGTGTACCGCACAATACCGTTAAAACCCATACGTCAATATGGAAATAGTTTACGGAATTCTGCGAGGCAAAGAAATACGAGCTTTTGGAAACTACAAGTTTAGAGCAACTAAACCTAATCCTGAAAGATTGGGCGTGGAATATGAAGAAAGAAAACGGTGAAAATTACAAAGAACTAGTTGTGAAGACAATGTGGAACACCGTTGCAAAAAAAATGAAAGAGATATTTTATGAAGTGGAAAATAATTTTTGATCCATTTAAAGATATTATCTTCAAGTCTAGCAGGGAAGCTCGTAATGCGAAACGAAGAAATTTGCAGATGTGCGCCAATAAAAGGAAATCGACCTCTGCTTCATTAAAATGGGAAGAATACTACGCAATGGTTTTATTATGGGACTAAGATACTCCGGCGGAAAATTTTACCATATCGCTTAAGTAGAACTTGCCTGGAGAGATGGAGAAGCAGTCAATTGCAGAGTTCATTATTTTAAAGAGCAAGTGGATAATTCTGGGATTAAAACAGGTAGATAACATAGTTACATATTTTTTTAAATAACTGATTTTCAAAAATCCTACTTTTTAGGAAGAGTAGAATATAATCCTCTCTTCAATAAAACGGCCCAGGGTGGAGAAAAAAAAATGGCCGATAGTAAATGACTGTTCCCCAACACGAAGAACCCTTTGGTTAAACGTTCATCTAGAATAACAACTGAATCAACATGAAATAGTCTTGTCAAATACCATTCGGGCACCTATTTTTTCCTGTGAAAAAAATCTAGAAAACAATGCAAAGTAATATTTTTTTAATAAAATGCATTCGTGCAGGTGGAAAAATCCTTGTCTTCGACTCGAACTTTTGTTGCCACCAGCACTCATGCTTCTTGTTAAAATATTACTTAGCAAGGTGTTTTTTCGATTTTTTTCGAAAAAATTAGATGCCCTTATGATATTACTTACGACTAAATTATCTATCTATCTGTCATCAGCGGGAACTGGAAAAGTTTATGGATTGGAAGCAGGAATCCGGATACCTGTATCAAGAACTGATAAATTAAGTTATAGAATTTTGCCTTAGTTTTATTTCTATTGTTTTTAGATTTTAGTTCTATTTTCAACACTTAGAACTCACCCTACTTTTTACAATTTGACAAATGACTTGAAATAAAGACGGTATTATTCTTATAAGTTTTAACGATGTTAATGGTGCAACTGGCTTTGGCTACGTTTTGGCTGCATCCATCTTGAGTTCGATAGTTTATTTAACTAAACATTCTTATCACAATCCTTAAGTGATTCTACTTGGTTGTAATTGACTTGAACTGTGAGAATTTAAGTATAACTTCAATCACTAATACTCCTAAATTTTTGACATATTATTGCATATTATTCTCTTGTATATCTTTTTAAAAGTATCGAAGCTTTTCTTAGTACCAGATAATTTAAAATTTTATTTTATGCATAAGATGTAGGATAAATGAAGGAGGTTATCAACTATGGTCCATAATATATTCGTTTTTTCAAAACTAAAATGACTTTATATAATTTGTAAGTAGATTTTCAATTATTTGAATTAATAAAACCACTTACATAATATTTTTAAAATCATCTCACGTTTCGTATTTCATGAAAATGTTTTATTAATCCGAATATAAATAAATAAAAAAAATCTTGTCATCTTATACCTTCACCATCATTTAATTTCACTTGTTGGTTTATAGCCGTTCTTCTATTCAAAGAAGTACATCTACTATTATTGATTTAGCCTCAGGTCAAATAAGCTAAATAGGTCTTGTTTCACTTAAAGAAAACATATCCATATTTATATTAATAAAGCAATTACTGACCATCCTAAGTAGCAGCGCTGCTCCGAACTACATTTACAGAGATAAACCTTCTGATTAAAGAGAATGTTTCTCAAAAAATAAAAAACTCACGCACCGTATACTTACCATCATTACCAACTATGAGAATGTCATGTATTCAATGCTACTGTCAATAAAATTGATTAGTTTGATTGGTATTTTTTAATTGCCGACATTTACCTATAATTTTAATTTATTTCTATTGACTGCACTCCATAATCATATTTCAGTTCGAATTCCTTTCAAGTATACGTGCTAATGTGTATTGCAAATGGAACCCGTTTTGCCATCTAATTAAGAATACATCGAGATAAATGTTGACTATAAAAAAGCAAAAAACATGGACGAAAAAAATTAAAATAACTATTGAAACGATCTAGAAAATTTATTTTTGAACATAAAATTGAAGAGATAACAAAAACATTTATAGTGAAGCGGTTTGGAATCCGACACAGAGAGTAATCGACGTATAAAAACGAGTCGATAAATCGATGATAAATGATTTGTTGTTAGAATTTGACTAAAAGTGTATATTTGAAAAAAATTGAGTTTGTTAGGTTCCAAAAAAATAGGTATAGATAAAGTTGTGATGCACGCTAAAAACCGTAAATTAATTTTTATCTTCTTACGAATTTAAATTTAAAAAAAAAACCTAATTTTTTATATTTTTGATGATTTCGCTTGAAAATAAGGCTTTTTTTTAACTGAAATTCGTATAAAATCAAAAAATATATATTTTATTCTGAAAAGTTATAGCCTATTTAAAATACAAAAAAGAACGTTTTCACCAAGTTTCTAAAAAAATTATTTTTTCGGGAGATAAAAATTAAAAGCGAAAAATACTGTTTATAGGGATTTTCTCGATAATTTTGAGATTGTATTTATTGTAAATTAATTAAAAACAATGTGTTGTAACTTCAAATACGTGTTTCAGAAATATGGTGTGTTATTGTCAGGACATCCGGTATAATAAAACATTTACGTACGATTCCAGTTCAACCTACCTTATTTATTTCGCGACATCTGGATCTAGATGACGATCTAAAAGATAATCGTTTCTTTCCGATTTTTTTTTGAAAAAACTAAATTAAATTTTGAAAAGTGAGTCCGTCGTGACATAGATTAGACCTTTACCAATATGTTCTTATTTTTTCATTCTCTCAAAATGAAAAATAAATCTAAAAAGTTAGGGACTACGAAACCCTTGCATACACTGTTTTATAGTATAGTACAAATTCCTCTAAAGATAAAATAAACAATATAGAAAGACAATAATTGGATAATGTGAGGATTCAAAAAATTAAATAATATTTATTTTAAATTACTTATTCGGTTACACACGGATACTATATACGGGATGGTCCTTAAGTACGTAGAATTATGGTACATTCGTCACTTTAAAATATTACGATTTGAACCAACTTGCTCTAATACCCGATTATGATTTCTCGTGCCCACAAATTCCTAGTATCCAAATTTTTATGAATACATATCCAAAAACGTTATTGCAAAAAATAAATCTTAAAATTCAAACTTTACCACCCTGTACATTCCTTATTACCAACATTTTATTAGAGCAAGTTGGTTCAAATTGTAATATTTTAAAGTGAGGAATCTACCTTACTTCCATGTACAATTACTTAAGGACCACCCTGTATACATTTCTATAGTAAATTATTATTTTTTTTTTTTTTTTTTTTTTTTTTTTTACTTCTGTGTCAACGGCATCGACTACTATGGCCATTAGCCTCGTGTTCTGTGTAGGCTTTGTTACTGTTTCCCAGCGCCACTTTAGGAACAGCACTGTTAATTAGAACCCAACAGTGAATGGTCGAGTGAGGAATCACACCTGGTATATGAAAATCAATTTCTAAATTTTTAATTAATTAAAAATCAGAAAAAGATTTCTGCCTTGGTGTGATTCGAACCCACAACCCTTGGATTATGAGTCCAGTGCTCTATCGCTGAGCCACCCACCCCCCTGTAAATTATTATTGTATTTTTTGTTATGTCAATTTAGAGTCAAAGTCGAAATGTTAAATTAAAAAACATTTTTAATCTAAAAAGGTGGTTTTAATATCCATAAAGAATAGTATTTACTAATAATTTAATATTCCACAGAAATTATAATTCTTCACCCATCTGTCTACCCCTCGTAAACATTTAAATAAGTGAAAGTATTTTATCAAAGGTAATACCACGAGTCCTCCAAATTTTATCGATTAAATTTTTGGTTTTCACGAAAACGGCTTTATTTGGAAAAACCACGAAAACAAACTGATTGATAAAATCACGAGTCCGCAGGACGAGTGATTTTATCTTAAATCAGTTTGTTTGAGTGGTTTTGCCTAAAATAAAGGCGTTTGAGTATGAAGATCAAAAATTTAATCTATAAAATTTCAGAGGACGAGTCGTATTTGAAAGGATTATTTTTTGAATCATTTTGTATTAAAAACAGAGAACATAGTCATTTATGCAAAAGACACTTTACACACAAATATTGAAAATTTTCTTTACCAATTTAAATTGAAACCTGAGCTGTTATAGTTTTACATACAGGGCCACCAAGGCGATTTTTTGACTGGCTACCCCGCGAAACGGCGCCGTTAATAAAAGCGAAGAAGAATGAAATGAAGTCTTTCTTAATTTAATTAATTTTAAGTTTAGTGTTATGTTATGTAAAAATGTTAAAGGCATTTTGAAATCAACTAATAAAAACAGGTTAGTTTACAAATACATTTTGAAATTTGGTTATTAACATAGATTTGCAATACATTTTAGTATAATAAAAATTGTTAAATGTTTACATTTGACATTTCAAAAAAGGTAAACACAGTTTAATCAAGAAACAAATACGAAGAAGCGGTTTTATCAGTATAAAACACAATGATTGGTTAGGATCCTGAGCTGTTATTGGCTGAAACCACAAAATCTGACTGTATTGACAGATGAAAAAAATAATCTTTATAACCGAACTTTGAGTAATCTCAACAATAATCCGTAGGGGCGCCACATTCTGGCCGATAAAAATGGACTTGTAAGGGTTTTGAAATACTGGCTTTTCTCAGCAACGGTATACTTTTTTTTTACATTTTCTTTACGAGCTTATAGGGAAAGGTTGTCTCGAGGCTTATAACTAGATTTAAATATCTCATAAGGCCTACTATAATTTTTTATACCCACTCGAATATTTGACCAAAAATTCATATTTTTCTGGACAATTTCTAAACTTCTTATATATTTATAAGCATGTGTAGATCCTTTATCTATAAAATAAAAAAAGCAAGCAAAAGGTACAACGCTGTCCAAAAAGACACTGTATTTCTAAACCCTTACAATGCCATTTTCGCGGAGCAGAGCCTTAAACAATTATCCAGAATATCCCACAAATCAAAAAATATTCTTGGAAGCAATATCAATTTTTCAAACTATATTTTCACGGACGCTTTTAAATTTTACAGTGTAGTCCAATAAATGAAGACCGGAAAAGGTATCAACCTAGGCATCAGGTTGCACATTGATCTCTGAAAATCTCAACTGCGTGAAATGTGCGGAAGGGTGCGAAAATGGCCCTAGAGTTCTGGAAAATCCGTTTTTCGCCGATATCTCCCAAAATATGACTCTCAGAGAATTATTGTTCAGACAAGAAATAAAGAGCAGTCTATTACCTACAAAATTGGCCGTGATCATTTTTTTTCGCTACGCGAATATTTTGTGCGGAAACGGCGATTGAAAAATTCATAATTGTAAGAGAATGTAAAAGAAAAGAAAAATACCGTAGACAAGGGGTCAATCTAAGCTTTCCAATGATATGGGTTGAAACCCGATAGGGTGCTTGATTATCTATCAATTCCCGATTAGCCCCGAGCATTTTGGAAAACTCCAAAAATCCAAAAAAAAAAAGCAACCCTGAAAAAACACATTATTTATAAAAATACGAAAAAATCCTTATTGAATCTTTTGGAATGTATTCAAGACCTTCCCAAGCCTCATTGGTCAAAAGGATTTAGTGAAATTACTCTTTATAAAAACAGATTGATAGAAGGGCTAAAACAAACTTTGGCCCCGTTTTTCAATAGTCCCGAAAAATGACTAAAAGGAAAAATTAACATGATAATATAGCTACAGGTTCCTCCTTTCATCTGAACTTTGAATCATGAAAAAATATTAATTTTTGCCCGATTTATTCAAAAATTTTAGTCCGCTTGGGAGTGGCATTCCTCTAGAACGTGCTCTCTAGATACAGGTCGGGAGCTAAAAATACGAGATGCGGTTGGGGCCGATTATGCCGAAAACCATTACATTTTCGAGAAAAATTATAAGGAACATTTTTGTAGCGAATAAACTACTCTTTATTTGTTGTCTGAACAAAAATTCTCTGAGAGATATCGGCCAAAAACGGATTTTCCAGAACTCTGGGGCGATTTTCCCACCCTTCCACAAATTTTAAAGGAGTTGAGATTTTCACAGTTCAATGTAACCATGAATATCTGCAAATTAAAAAAAAATTATTCTTGTGCAACCTGATGCCCAGGTCGATATCTTCGTTTACTGGACTAGTGGTGGTTATGCTATTATGAGTAGTAATGTTCTGTTTTTAGTACGTCTAGTTCCCCACTGTAGTATTTACAAATGAGAAAGAATTGACACATTATAAACGCCGAAATTATCTAAATATCAGTAGATTCTAAAAATTACCACAGAACCAAAAAAAGGAGCCTGATAATATTGCACTAAACCCAAATATATAAATAAATTTGATTGACAAGAGTTCTCTTAGTAATTCTAATAAAATAACATATGGTACCTACAATAACAAATATCCGTTTCTACCGCTATTGATGAAACTAACAAACATGGCACGTTTTCAACCTTCCACTACTTTTGCTTATGTAAGATCCTTCTTCGGTAAATGGTATACCGAGCGAGGTGGCTCTGCGGCAACGCATCTGCCTCTCATTTGGGAGTTCTTCCAGTCTATTTCCTCAAATCTCAAACGAGATTTGGAAAGCCATATGTGGGCAATTTATATAAAAGATCTCTTATACGGCTGGGCCACTTATTGTAAACCATTCTTATAACTACACTATCCAGATATAGGCTTAAGCCCCCTGGAATCTTTACGATATTTGTACTAATATATTAATTACTCACTACGCGATAATTCAACTGGTTACCCTCACTTTTTGTTATTAAGACATTATTGAGATATTTGAGTTTATCAGAAAGACATAAAACTAAAGTAAAAGTCTCCCAATAATTTTTTATTCCCAGGTCTGAAAAATTTCCTTAAACCGATTCCGCAAAACAGTCTACATCTCTCTCTTCTATGGGTATTCCTGTAGTATTCCATGTTTAGCTATCATCAAACCAACACACGTGGCTATTATTCAGATCTGAAAACGTAACATCCGCATAAACTTCTACATCTAACGGTTATCAAAAATAAATAATTCGCATCGGCACAGGCGGCAAACCGAGTTCATAAATGATACGTTTAATGACCAAAAAGGTAGAGAACTGCTGCTATTACGAATTCCAAACAACCCAACCCTGTAAACCTATACATATTTCAGATGTGATGAAGTACATGCATTTACAACATGTCAACATCCAGTTCTATATTTATATACGTAAGAATATTAATAAGATTATGGAAAAGAAAGGTTTATTTTAAATCTATCCATATCGAGTTTAACTCGAGGTATTTGAGAAATGGTTTTTAAATAAAAATGTTGTAAATCTAATGCTTCCTTTTATGTCAAATTTTAAAAACTGTTTTTATTGTTGTGATGTGTTGAATTTTAAAATGTTGTCCAGAAACATTTCTTCACAAACTCGTTGAGAGAGTGAAGAATTCAATTACAAACAAGGAGGTGATTTGAAAAAGAAGTTGTACTTCGAAACATATGTCATGTTTAAACATTTAAATTTATTTCATTAAAAAGTGTTTGTGAAAATCGACCATTTCTTATTTCCTAGAATAATTATGGAGTTTCATCAAATAAAGGCCGAAACAATCAAGAATGCGGCATTTCTTGACATACAGGAGGCTTTTACAACACTTCCTCGGATTCTATCACCAAAGCTCTAAAGCGTAAAGGAATCGAGGAATCTTGTGTGACCTGGATAGATTCTATCCTAAGGGAACAAATTTAACAAACTCTACAGCCAATGGTTTATCCTATTACCGTGACATCCAATCTATGCGAGCTGTACATCCTTTGACTCCTCATGTATAATTTTTATTTGGAAAGTGTTACAAATCATTTTGGCGTAATCTTTTTCAATAACAGTGATTCTCTCTTCTAAGACACTTTTCCACCAAGTCCTACCCAGTAAAGAGTTGAGTATGGAGCTGCTGCCCTGGTAGACCTTCTAAAGTTCAATTTAAACCAATCAGGTAGTTGGATGCCAGTTCTCGCCTGGAAAGTGTGGCTTTTTCCTGTCAGCTGAGCTAGGTCCGTTGGGTTTCTCCAGTTTTGTAAACCCATCTGCCTTGATTGCTTTTAGTATGTTTAATAACGCAGAGTCTGCTAGAGCATTTTGTTGTAACCAACATTCAAGCATATTTTTGCATGGCTCTCCCGATGCATACTTCACAATGTAGTCTCTCATTCTAGGCCGTTTTGTGTTTCTCTGATGGCTCCACTAAAACACGGGAGGTCCTGATAGATTTTGCGCACAGAGAAAGGGGGTTCCATCATACTTTCAGTTAAAATCACTGGTGCCAAGTTGCCCTTCTGTTCGTATTTAATAACTCTACCGTCAAAGAAAGTTCCAGCACTGTAACTTCTACTGGTTGGTGCCACTTTGAAAGATTGAGTTTCGCAAAAGTCTCTGATCAAATGTGACTTTCTCGAGAGTTTAACTATATTAGTAGTTTCGATTGTCTGTAAAGTGTCATCTTCCACTATTATTCAAGTTGTAACACCATCAAACTGGCCTAACTATTGTCCTCTCCCTCCATAGCATCTACATTTTTATCCTGTTTCATGGAATTTAGTGTGTTCAAACTGACCAGTTTTCCCTCTTCTTTGGCAGCGTTAGCCATGAAGGTTGCCTGTCTCTTATTTAGTCTGCCTATATCTTTACTGCTGAATGTGCTTCATTCTTGACTCCATAGCTTCCTCAATCACTGGGAATTCACTAAGCAGGTAGAAAACGTTCATAGCAGATTTTATGGCGTCTTTTACTGGACTTATTTCAGCAGTTTTGTGTTGAACGCTGGTGTCGTCCACTCTTACCTTTCTTAAGAGGACATGGGGCCACTGATCCTTATGCATTAGTGCCATTATCGTGGTCTCTTATGACGTCCCTCTTATTGGAGCTGATATCAAATTGATGTGTCTTGTCTTTGATTGAATTCTACTCACGAATGAGTGTAGCTCTGCCTGAGTTTTTATAGGGCCTGCTTCAGCAGTTTCACTAGCAGTATCTCTCAACCAGCCAATAACTGTTTTTGCCTTTCCCTAAGCAGTCTCCAATGGGCCCTTGTGAAACTTCGCGTCCATAAAAAAACCATTTCCACTTGCATAATGAAATTAGATCCATTCCTATCTCCGAATATCTGTGTTGTATGCTTAAAGTTGATTGTCCTTTGGTAGTCCGGTCCCAGTCGACTTCAACAGTGGATCTGTACTCGTGGTCTGTTATGTCTCTTTGGAAGGAAATAACCACTTTAAATTGTCCTCTTAGAGTTCTTTCTCAGGATACGAGCGTTTGGTTAACTTCAACAGTGAGAACGTCTCCTTTGCTTCAACTGGCTCTCCTTCCAACTCCTTTTTGATTGAGGAACTCATTTTCATGGTAACAGCATGACTCAAGAGATATATGGATGCAGCGATGGTCCCAGAAGGCTTTTGATAAATGCAACCATACTTGGAGGGAACCTGGTAAGGGACGGGCTGACAGGGATTCTAAAAGAGAATGGACACACAACTATTGAGAATAATAGATCGTATGACGCAGGCTCTTAATTAAGTGGACGAATTGAGAAATAGGGTTAGGCATTCACAACTATAGGGATTAGGTCCTCTTAAACTGCAGGGAACGAAATACTAAAGGGGGAGGTAAAGTATCTCGGAGTTATTCTTGACTCGAAACTCACCTGGAACCAGCAATAGAAAAAGAAATGGGGGTTAAGACTAGACATGTTGCATGGGTTATACAACATGGTGATCACACCCTCGATTATATATGATAAAGACACTACAAGGAGCTGCCAAATCAAGACTAAGCAAGGTGCAAAGATTATGTCGTTGCATAACAGGGGCAATGAGAACCACGCCCACAGTCCATATAGAATGTCAATGATAAGCAGGACTGAATGGACTGACAAAAAACACTACAACTTTCAAGGTAAGATCTGGTATACAGACAGATCTAAAACCAAGGAGGGAATAAAGTAGGAGCAGGGATATAACCCAAAAATCATACATACAGAATATTCTGCCTCTCCAAACCAAAGCTAAAATAAATGTATAAATCTACCTATTTATTACTTCAAAAATTTAGTTTCTTTTAACCAAGCATTTCAATTTATGGTTTGCTTTAAACTTATAACTAATTTAAGTACCTGTATATCTTCAACGAAATGAATTTCCCTTATTATTTTACGATCGCTGGTATGTGGATCTTCGGCAACACTTAAAATAGCGTTAAATTCATTTCTATCATTTGGGACAGGTTTGTCTCATTCTGGTTTCTCGTGCGTAATATTACCTGTACGTTGAAATTTTTCAAGAAACTTTTTAAGTCAACCTTTTGTTGATTACCTGTAGTCTGGGAATAGCTCCTAATAAATTATGGTTGCCACCAAGCAATTTTCGTTACTTAAACTAACAAAAACACCATTTTAATTCGTTTATGAAAAAATTCAGATTCTAGCATCAAAGTTTGTCAGATTTTTAGTCAACTAAGGTATTTTATTCCATAATAATTACTGCAAAAAATTCCAAAATATATAATGTTAATTTTTAACATAAACAATTTGGTAAAATTGTTTCTCCAAAAAAGTTTTGTTTTTACTGAAAGTATCCAGGGAATCATCAAAGGTGGTTACATAGTTGTTAATGCACTTCTTATATAGTTATCATCAGGATAACTCAATTGGTGATCTAAGAGGTAAATATAAAATAGTATAATTGCAAAAGCTTCAATAGGGGTATGAGGTTAATATTGGGATGTAGCCGTTACACAGCAATTAAATTTATGTTAGAATGCCTAAAGTGGAGTTCAGTTAAAGAACGTAATTATTTATGATCTTAATATTTAAGCTGCAAAACTGATTTCTACCCAATTACTTTCAAAAGTTCTTATTGAGAATTAATGAAGTTTATGATTACAATACGAGAAGTAATAACAATTTTTACATTAAAAAACTAACACTAAATTTGTAAAAGAATCTAATTTTCAGTAAACTCTAACGACGGTGGAATTTTTTGTAACCATAAAAATACCAAAAATGGACCATGGGCGTACCAAAACTACCTAAGGTTGTGAAATAAATCACACTTGTTCCCAAGAACAAAGACATTTAATGTCCTACACTGCACCAGCGTCTGGACTTCAACAACTACTCCTTGGGCTATATGCCCCCCCAGGTATTGAATTACGAAAGTCCTGACGTGGTTTGGCGCCCGACCAAGTTGGGGCTTTAAACCAACAACTTTGATTTTATTATTAAAGGAGCTTGCCATTCTTAGACCGGTTTCGGAATTGTTCCTCTTCAGTAAGAAGTAGGCTAGCTCGAATTTCTATCTCTAAAGAAATTCTGAAGATCGCTTTGAACCTACCAACTCTTAGTAGAAACGGTTAAGTCGAAAAAGAAGAGGTGAGTGCAACGCCATCTCTTCACTTTTCGGTCGGGCGCCAAACCACGTCTGGACTTTCGTAAATCAATACCTGGTGGGGCATATAACCCAAGGAGTAGTTGTTGAAGTCCAGACGCTGGTGCAGTGTAGGACATTTAATGTCTTTGTTCTTGGGAACAAGTGTGATTTATTTCACAACCTTAGGTAATTCAGTAAAACAATTTAAGTCATCATTAAAGAAGTATATTACTTAGTATTCTTTCTTTCTTTTTTTGGTTTGATTAATGTGACCCAACCTATTAATCTAGTGATATGTATGTATTACTGTACAGTGTACAGTGACATAAATATAAACAAGAACAATAGATTCAGTCTGTCTTAAGTTAACACCAAAATAAAAGACGAAGTCGTCTCCACATATATGTAGTTAAAATTATTTAAACCCTCAAAAGGGGGGAAGTTAACAGTATAACTTGGTTTTTGAGAGTTTAAATAATTTTAATTACATATATGTAGAGACGACTTCGTGTTTTATTTTGGTGTTAACTAAAAAAACTCCACTTTGAGTATGGACTACTTCCTTCAGACAAGTCTTAAGTATTAACTATAAGCATGTAAGATATTTATACATTTGTAATTTTTTTTGTATATTAGGCTTGTCTATTTAATAAATGACTAGGGTTGCTCTTTCTGTCTCTCTTTCTAACTCAGACAAGCCTCCTGTGAGGGTTGTTCATGCTGTTCATGGGATGGCAACCAAGTTAACAGTAAAGGGTCAATGTGAAATAATAATTGAGAAACTCACCTTGTTTGCAACACCATTTCTGGGACCTGAACCCTTCTGCGGAATAAGCACCAGTACAATACTTGATGAACTTGGAAAAGAAGTAAATAACAAAAGATCCCAATACTGGACAGGACTACAAGGAATGAGGCAGGCCAAGACACTACTGGGAAACTATAACCAGAAGAGATCTAACGACTGCGTCAGTAAAAGTAAAAATAAGCTCAGAATACTAACGGGTATCCTAACAGGGCACTGCCGGCTGAAAGGCCACCTAAAGAAACTCGGATTAGTAGACAAAGAAGAATGCAGATTCTGCGAGGAAGAGGAGGAAACCTCTATCCACATTCTCTCAGAATGCATTACCCTGCAAAATCCAAGGGTACGATACCTCGGAGAATGTCAAATAGAAGAGGAAGATCTACCTAACCTGAAGCCTACCGACATCCTGAACTTTTTGAAAGCAATAGGACTGGAGGAACTGCTCTAATCGTTAAGACATCCTCAACGATTGGGCAGCAGTAGGGGGCACAATAGATCTTATTGGTCGCAGTGTATCGACACCCCCATCACAGATAGATAGATGGACTACTTCCTTCAGACAAGTCTTAAGTATTAACTATAAGCATGTAAGATATTTATACATTTGTAATTTTTTTTGTATATTAGGCTTGTCTATTTAATAAATGGCTAGGGATGCTCTTTCTCTCTCTCTTTCTAACTCAGACAAGCCTCCTGTTGTCTTTTGAGGGTTGTTCATGCCGTTCATGGGATGGCAACCAAGTTAACAGTAAAGGGTCAATGTGAAATAATAATTGAGAAACTCACCTTGTTTGCAAGCTGATACAAAAAATAAATTATTCCGTTTTAAAAGGTTTAGATTAGACCTAAATAAAAAATATTCTTAGCGATATGTGGAAAATTTAGGGTAAATTATAAAATTTCAGATTAATTTATTTAATAAAATAAGAAAAATCAAGACGACTCAACATAAGTTCCGGAAGGGGGGTGGGTAGGTAAATATACGTTTTGAGGGTTGAATATTGGCTTTTTACGATTTGTGGTTGAAATATGCATCCTATCGAAAAAAAAATTGTAAAAGTTGTAGATAATTACAAATCTAAAACTTTTGTATTATAATTTTTCAACATAATCTCAAAATTATCGGGAAAAACACTAGTTTTTAATTCGTATCCCCGCAAAAATAATTTTTGTTATGACTCTTGGTGAAAACTTTCTTTTTGTGTTTTAAATAACCTGTAATTTTTTATGAGTTTAAATTAAAAAAAAATTCTATACGAATAATATATTTTTGTCACACCATTTCAAAGTCAACGTTTCATTGACGAAAATGAGCACTGATAAAGTTAAAAAATTTAAAATTTGTAAACCAACTTTTCCGATTGAGAATTAGATTTTTTTTTATTTAAATTCTTATGAATTCGAAAAATAAATATTGTGCTTTGAAAAATTCCAGCTTATTTAAAATATGAAAAAGAACGTTTTCACCAAGTTCCCATAAAAAAAAATTATTTTTGCGGGAGAGAAAAATGTTAGCAAACGAGTAACGAATTTAATTTTTCGGCTTCGTCAGTCAAAAAATAAAATTCCAAACTAGCACAAATCAATAGCTATATCCGCTATAAGATAAAAATTTTAGATGTGCTACCATCTATAGTTTTGACACTTTACAAAGCAACGATTCCCAATGTATTGGGTGTTGCATACACTGTTGCAAAACTCTCTTCTAACCATAGATGGTAGCACATCTAATAAAAATGTTTTTAGGGATTTTTTCGATAATTTTGAGGTTATGTTGAAAAATGATTATTACAAAAGTTTTACATTTTTTAATTATCTACTTTTACTTTTAATTTTTTTCGATAATATGCATATTTCAGCCACAAATCGTAAAAACCAATATCCAACCCTCAAATTGTATATTCAGCTACCCCACCCCCCTTCCGGAGCTGGTTAATTTGTCTAATTGATTTTTTTAATTTACTTATAATTTACCCTAAATTTTCCGAGCACCCACATACTGCTAAGAATTTTTTTAAGAATTCGGGTATTTAAAATAGGTTTGGCCCTGGTCTATAAAGATATGTAACATCCAAATAATTTTAAACTATACACCTTGAGGTACTCAATAAATTTTCGTTTTTACATACCATCACAATCGTGAAAGATTCTTCCACCTTCGCTATCATATGTTCTTATTGTCCCATTATCTATGAAATATATGTGTTGTTGTTACCAATCGCACCTGACCATAAAATGGTAATAAATAGCTCAGCAATTTGCATACATAGTGTTACTTATCGCTGCAATCGTACTTTAGTCGAGAACAGAATATTCCTTTTTGTATTAATATATAATATTTTGGCGGCATCGGGAATTATTTTTTCTTTTATAGTATTGCATGTACTGGGTGGTCCACAAGTGAGAATTAATTCTTATTAAAATGGAAAAAGGCATTGATTTGTGGTTTTTACCAAATTTAATAATCGAAAATTTTTTAAAATATTTGATATATCAAATTGAAAATTAATTTCATTTATCAGTTTTCCTGATAGATGATAGTAGGTACATTTGATTTTTTATTTATTTTATTTAAATAGGAAATAATAGAGTAATTATTACAATACAATTGAACAGTCTCGAAAATATCCACTTTTCCACTTATCAGAGGAAATATAGTTTAAAATAGACTAAATTTAGAAGAAATTGAATAGAAAAATAATTTACAATAAATATAAATACAAAAGGAATCAATATACGATAATAGATAAATGTAACTTAAATTGTATATATTAGTAATTCACAGTAAACAGCAATAAAGACTAGAGGTATCAGTATACGCTAAACGTATTGTTTGGTGTCAATTTCATGAATTTTATTAACTGATTTTTGAACTGTTGAACACTATTAACATTCTTAATATCACATGGAAGATCATTAAATTTTACCATACCATTATGAAACAGCGATTTTTTAGCATCTGCATAATTGGTTCTTTGGACATAAAGATCATTAATTCTTCTTGTGTGATAATTGTGAATTTCATAATTAAATGTTATAAATTGTTCAAAGTACTTAGGTGCATTTCCTGATAAAATTTGATATATTTAATTTTATCCACAACCAATAGGTGTAGATAATGTCGTTATGGTTATTAAGAAGTTACACAAATTGCACAAAAAATATAGTCCAAAATAGTATATTACATAACGAGTGCGGAAAGTGACACTTTTCACACGAGAGGGAAAAATCACTTTCGCTCAAGTAATGTACACTATTTTTCCTACGACCACGTGATAATTATACCAAATATTGTGTTTTATTTATGTATTTAGTTTAGTTTATATTATAAATAATGCTGTTTTATTTACAATCACTTTTGTAGTAGAATAAATACAAATATTGATAATTAACATTTATTTGAAAACAAAACTATAACGGTCGCAGTTGGTACTTATAGTATTACTATCGATTTTTTATTTGACATGTGTGCAAGAAATTAAATCGAAAGATGCTGATGCGAACCAGTTCAAGGGACTTCTTTAGTTTTAATAATTAATCAGTTTCTAGTGCAAAATTACTTAAAAGACCACAAGACACTTTTAATTTTTAATAATTTTTTATTGTTAAAAATTCCTACAAGATATAGATACCTCAAATAAGAATTATAAATAAAAATAAAACAAACCGTACTTTCCACATGGTGTGGAAAGTACCACTTTCCGTCGGAGTAGAGAGTGTATCTGTTACTTTCCAATGTGGTCGTAGGAAAATATAATTGTGAGTGAAGCGTTAAGATGAATATTGTCACGAGGTCCACTATTGGCCTACGTGTTGCTGCTACGTATCCAGGGCGAAACGCCTTTTCGACCTTTACGGAGGTCTCTCCCTTAATACTTAATACCACCAATTACTCTAAGAAATAAGACAAGAGGAGTACAAAACAAATACACTTTTATTGGGTCACCCTTCAAACATACATAAATATAAACTAACAATAAACTCTTACCTAAGCATACCGGGACTAGGGGCTTGTCACTATTCCCTTATTGGCTTTTCTCCTTTAAGGAACTATCTTTGGATTTGGCTCGGATGCCGGACTCTAATAATTTCCCAGAGGAACTTAACTCTCAACCAACCCTTGACTCTGCAGCCGACAAATCAACGTTGCAGCCAACTACTGACTCCACGGCCAACTACCGACCCTGCGGCCAACTACTGACTGCCTAATTTTTCCCGTCGCGAATAGTTTTTAGGCAAAAATCGCTGACATGACAGAATCCGCAATTTCGATAGATTGCCCTACATTTTAGGCAATCTAACATCGATTTTCATGTTTCTGCACATCAGCGAAATTTTGCAACGACCTGGTTTAATTAGATGTTTATATTTTTTGTTCTCTATTTAGTAAATAATAATGATAAATTTAAACTAAAATAATTTTGATAAATAAAATTCCTAAACGTTTTTGACTTTGTTTTTTCGGAAATTATTATTTTATATATATTATATAAAATGACATATGTCAACTAACTTTTACTTTTACAATAATAATAAAGAAGGTTAATATTAACAATATTATTACAAGTTATGATTAAAATAAGAAAAAACAAAAGAAAAAATTGAAAGACAAAATCTTCCACATCATCCTTAATTACTTGTTGAATTTTTTATAATTATAACCTTAATATCTGATACTTTACCACATAAGCTTAAAATATATAACATGTAGCCTAATTTTTATAATACTACCGATTTATTATTTATTTATTTATTTATTATTAAGTCTTCATCTTATTACTTTTGCCTTTCATAATTTATCTATACGTATAACGACATTAAATCACGCTTGTTTCTCATAATGAATAAAAATTAAAAAAAAATCGGATGTGGCCATGCACATGACTTTACCATACTTTAACGGCCCTACGGGCTCATAATCCAATTACTCGTACATATTTAAGGCAAGCCATGCCTGGCAAGAGCGTACAATTGTCTCCATGAAACAAAACACTTCTACTGCGCTTGCGCTATTATGCAACTATGTTATTCCATATTTTATATTTAACTCGCTTATAATACAAAATTTGAAAAAAGTTTTTAAACAAAATTTATAGTAAATTTAATTTAGAATAAATTTTTTCTCTTAATATTTTTACATAAACTTAATAGAAACGATAATAATTGCGAAAATCTGAAAATTCTCAAGAGTAAACCCACTTCAGGTTGTCCGATTTTGCCCAAAATCTAATCAGCTCATTAGCATGTTGTAAAAATGCTAAAGATAAAATTTGGTTAGGAAATTCCGATCGCAGTTGGAGTTAGAGCGCACACAATTTTTTCCGGACTACATACTACATACTCCATACTCCATACATACATTTTCTGGAAATGGTCTTAAATGACTTAGCGGGTCTCAAAACATGTAAATCCACTGAAAGCTGAACTTTTTTTTGCGATTACAATACTTTACCACCTACCACTTGGTATGGTAATGTAAAAAACGATAAGTTTAATGAGCAGCTAAAAATTTTTACTTTACCATACAAAAAAAAAAGTTCAGCTTTCAGTGGATTTACATGTTTTGAGACCCCCTAAGTCATTTAAGACCATTTCCAGAAAATGTATGTATGGAGTCCGGAAAAATTTTTGTGCGCTCTAACTCTAACTGCGATCGGAATTTCCTAACCAAATTTTATTTTTAGCATTTTTACAACATGCTAATGAGCTGATTAGATTTTGGGCAAAATCGGACAACCGGAAAACCGGAAGTGGGGGTTTACTCTTGAGAATTTTCAGATTTTCGCAATTATTATCGTTTCTATTAAGTTTATGTAAAAATATTGGAAGAAAAAATTTATTTTAAATTAAATTTACTATAAATCTTGTTTAAAAACTTTTTTCAAATTTTGTATTATAACTGAGTTAAAAATAAAATATGGAATAACATAGTTGCATAATAGCGCAAGCGCAGTAGCAGTGTTTTGTTTCATGGAGACAATTGTACGCTGTTGCCAGGCATGGCCTGCCTTAAATATGTACTAGTGACTGGATTATGAGCCCGTAGGGCCGTTAAAGTATGGTAAAGTAATGTGCATGGCCAGATCCGATTTTTTTTAGTGTTATTGATATGAAAGGTTCAGTATTTCTAACCAATGAAAGAAACATACACTTTCTCGTTACAAATTTAAAATATCAATTATTCTAAAATTCTTCATTTTACTCACACTAATTTAAAAACAAAATATTGCCCAGTATGTGTCAAATTATAAGTGAACAGATAAACTTTTGCATTACAGCTTTAGTGCCAACCAAGAAATGTTTAATTTTTTTCACACACGTCAAAAGCCTTAAGCGTTCGATTGCTAACAAGATAATCCTCAACAACCTACAACTCTTCAAGTATACTGAAACCCGTCAAGTTGAGAAAATAAGTCGGGGTTGCTCCCTGCCTGATCGAAACGAATAACGAAACGTCTTCGGTAAGACGCCCGTTGAGTTAACAAATCAATCATAACGTTCCGTTAGTGTTAATTGGAAAAGTTGACCCCGCCGAAAGAATACGTAGTGCGGCGCAATACCACACAATGAATCTGTAAAATAATGTAAAATGTTTTGCTAGAAATATCATTTTAGATGAATATTAACAAAAAGATAAAAGAGGGAAAAATCTAGATAAAATATTTTTTTTTCAAGCGTATCAAAATATGAATATTACAGGGTGTTTCAGAACTATGGGATTAGACTTCTAGGGGTTATTCAGTGCAACAGTAGAAAACATTTGAGTATAGGGACCCATGTCCGGAAAAGTGGCACTACGGCCCTAAGACGCGTTAAAATTTAGAAAGACGATGAATTGCCTTTAGTACATGATATCATCACAACAATTGTTCAAAATGTCAATGTCAATGTTTAAAAATTTTATAGCTGATGATTTTAAACAATTTACCGGAGCTTGTGTGTTGTTATCTTTAAAAACGATAACAGAGATTGTTTTGTTTGTAGCTGCATTAGGCGTGCTATCGTATTTGTGAAGTTTGCAAGAATTTAACAAAAATTAATTGTTGCTAATGGAAAACTTTACCAATCAAGAATTGGCGGATATGCATTTGGCATACGAAGCAACAAGCTGCAATGCACGAGCAGCAGCGCGGTTGTATCAAGAACGTTTTCCCGAACGACAGCATCCGGGATACAAAAAGTTTATTGCTATTCATCGGCGGCTCTCCGAGACAGGCATGTTTAAAACCAACATGCATGATACTGGTGTTGCTCAAACCGTAAGAACGGTCGAATTTGAAGAAGAGGTCCTTCAGCGAGTTGCCGACGAACCATCAAGTAGCACACGTCACATTGCTAAGGATATGAATACGAGTAACGCTTCCGTCTGGCGGGTGCTACACGAACAACAACTTTATCCTTACCACTTCCAGAAAGTTCATGGAATGACTGCAGCCGATTATCATCCTAGAATTCAATTTTGTCAATGGCTTCTTCATCAAATCGCTGCACAACCAAATTTTTTACGCTATGTTTTATGGGCCGATGAAGCCTCTTTCACAAGAGACGGTATTTTTAATAGTAGGAATAGCCATGTTTGGGACGAAGAAAATCCCCATGCAATTTTTCCTAGGAAACATCAGCAACGTTGGTCTGTCAACGTATAGGCAGGCATTGTTGATGATTATTTGATTGGACCATACCTTCTACTGGAACGGTTAACAGGACCTATTTACCGGCGTTTCTTGGAGGAAGTTCTTCCAGAACTTCTTGAAAATGTTCCAATAAACGTTCGACAGCAAATGTGGTTTCAGTATGATGGAGCGTCGCCTCACTTTGCTGTACAAGTACGTGAGGATTTGGCTCAGCGGTTTGGGCACCGTTGGATTGCCAGAGGTGGAGCAGTTTCTTGGCCTCCTAGGTCACCCGATTTTTTTTTGGAGCTCCAGTATGGATCGACGTTATGAAGGTGGCTAGATATAGACAACTGTATATAAGCCTTCAAAGAAGAATGTTGATGCGAATAGCATCAGCATATAGAACAGTGTCAGCCGAGGCTATTCAGGTCGTAGCGGGGGTTCCGCCGATAAATTTGTTGGCACAGGAGAGGGTGTATTGCTATAAAAATCGTGAAGGATCCGCAGAGAGCAGAAAGAAGTTGGCAAGGGACAGAACGATGACAGAATGGCAGAGGATATGGGAGGATGGCAGGGTGGCTTGGACTAAGAGGTTAATACCAAATATAAAACCATGGATGGAGTGCAAGCACAGGATGACGGACTACCACATGACGCAGGCCCTAACTGGCCATGGCAGCTTCCAAGGTTACCTACACAGATTCGGGAAGTCGGAATCTGAAACATGTGTGCACTGCGACGATGAGCAGCGGGACGACCCGCACCACACCCTCTTTGAGTGCAGGGGATGGAGGAATGCAAGAGAGGAATGCGAAAGAGAATTGGGAACTGCCATAGGTCCGGACAACATGGTGGATGAAATGATGAAGGGAGAGAAAGAATGGAGTGTGGTGATGGAATGGGTCAGGCACGTGATGAAGGCCAAGGAGAAAGAGGAGTGGGCGAGACAGGGAAGACGCCCAAGAAGATAATAGAGGACAAAGGAGTATTCTTGAGGAAATGCCAACAAGGTGGATGCCAAGGATGCTTCTGGAGACCGAGGAGGTTTTTTAGTGGGTATTAGAACTCTTGAGTCCCACAGACCCCCCCCCCCCCCCGAACATCAAGGGGGGACATGCGTAAACGGCATTTTTCCTCCTCACCAAAAACAAAAAAAAAAAAAAGGTCACCCGATTTAACGTCGCTAGATTTTTTCCTGTGGGGACATGTAAAGTCTTTGGTCTACGAAACTCCAGTAGAAACAGAGCAAGACTTAATTGGACGAATTACAGCAGCATTTGAAATCATTCAAAACGAGTATCAAATTTTTAGTCAAGTCTGCCTAAATCATGTGCGACGTTTAAATCGGTGTATTCAGATTGGAGGAAGACATTTTGAACAATTGTTATGATGATATCATGTACAAAAGGCAAAAATTAAATGCATGAAATCCTATTTAGGCAATTCATCGTCTTTCTAAATTTTAACTGTTAGGGCCGTAGTGACACTTTTCCGGACATGGGTCCCTATACTCAAATGTTTTCTACTGCTGCACTGAATAACCCCTAGAAGTTTGATCCCATAGTTCTGAAACACCCTGTATAATATCAACGATGCGTAGGTGGAAGATAGCTGCTTCCCTTTTTAAGATAGGAAAAAATGTTTCAAATAAAAGTTGTAGAAAACAATGAAAGCTATGTTCCAAAAATAACTATCAGGATACAGAGTGTCCCATAAATGTGTGACTTATCAAAGTTATGTTTTTTTAAATGAAACACCCTATATATTTTCACTCGATTGAATTCCTTGGGAAGATTGCTTCTCAAAAATATAGGGTTGTATGGGTTTATACCAGGTGGTTCTGAAGTTATGGTGACATTTACGTCCCAAAATGAGTTCATTCAACACCAAATATCGCAAAATCCATAATTAGGAATAAGAAAATTTTTTCACCAAACATCCTCGAAAATGGTATATTTTTATTTCATATTCATAAATTTACCGAATGGCTCTTTTCCCATATAGGGGAAACCAAAACTCGGGATCGCATTTTTCAACACTCTGTAAATAAGGCCATACCAGAATAGAACACACTATGAGCTTCCAGAAAATGTAGGGTTTGTCTACTTGATTCCACCAGTAATGTATCCAATTCTTAAGAATTATGAAAAATGTAATAAAAGCAATACCGATAGATATGATGGACAAATATGGTAACAAAATAATCTCAAAAAATGTAAAAAAAACATTATTTCACACGACATGTTCAAACAATCTCCCATTTTGAGATATGCATACATTAAGTCTATCTACGATGGTTCTTCGAACTTCAGTTAAAGTTGATCTTGTAGTAGAACGAAAAATTCCTCTAATTCTATTTTTCCTTCAGCGTTGTTGGTTTCTCGCTGTCGACCTATTTCTTAACATATCCCCAGATAAAAGAAATCTTAAGGGCATGACGTCTTGGGACCTCCCTCCAAAAATTTATCATTTGCAATTTCATCGCTAATTTGTTCTTTTTCTTCCACGTTTTGTTCACTTCTTATTTCCCCAAACCTCTCCCTCGAAAACTCTCGAGTCCCACATTCCTTGAATCAGGATATCGAACTGCAAACATTCTACTAGCTAAATCAGCTTCTATAACATCTACCTAGAATGTAGATCATTTTTTCAATTATATCAAATCACCCTTGGAACATTTGAATGTTACAGGAATTATCAACAAACGTGACCTTTAATTACCTAGGTGAATGTTTAGGGGGTATATCATTATTGCTTTTATGACATTTTTCATACTTTCTTAAGAATTAGACACATTAACGATGGAAATCAAGTAGGCAACCCCTACATTTTCTGGAAGCTTATAGTGTGGACTATTTTGGTGTTTATTTAAAACAGTATCCTGAATTTTGGTTGCCCCTGGATAGGAAAAGAGCCATGCAGTAAATGTATGAATAGGAAATGAAAATACACTATTTTCAAGGATACTTTGTGAAAAAATTTTCTTATTCCTAATTATGGATTTTGAGATATTTGGTCTTGAATGAACTAATTTTGGGACATAAATATCACCATAACTTCAGAAACACCTGGTATAAATCCATACAACCCTATATTTCTGAGAAGCACTCTTCGAGTGAAAATATATAGGGAGTTTCATTTAAAAAAACATAACTTTGATAGGTCACACATTTACCAGACACCCTGTATGTTAGTAGTTATTTTTGGAACATAGCTTTCATTGCTCTCAACAACTTTTATTTGAGACATTTTTTCTCAAATTTGATCTCAAATAGGGAAGCAGCTATCGTGCACCCACGCATCGTTGATACACCCGGTATATCGTATAAATTTATTGAGAAGGAATCTATTGTATCACGCATAAACATTTCTGAGTAATGAGAATCCATTTAATTTACATTGTCAAGGTGTCTCCATCTATCGCATTCCATATCCATCGAGTCGCCTTATGCCTTCATTGTTTGACAGTTTAACCTAATTTAACCTTATTAATAAATTTGTTGAATTGAATGGAAAAAGTTCGCTTATTAAAGAAGTCCTGATTGAAAAACATTTTCGCTTTAAAAAAGTATAAAGAAGAACATTTGAAAACTAAATTGTTGAATAAACAGTTGCAAATTTATTCCTATGCTTAAAGGGAAATGTTAAACACGCTATAAATCATGTCCAGACATAGGCAATGAAAATGTATTTAAAAATCTTATTGTCACTTAATATTACATATTGAAACGTAAACGCGTTTGAACGCTGAGCCACCAACAAATAAAATTTAAAAGAAGAAAACTGTACTAAGGTTTTAAAATTCTATAAACTTTAAATAAATAACATAATAATATTAAGGTCATTCATAAGGATAGTTAACTCTGAATAAGAATTAGGGAGTGTTGTGGGAGCCATCAATAATAACTTACATCAATCACCTTCTACTTAATATTCAATTATCGCTAACAATAATAATAACTGTAAATAGGTTTGGGCAACTCACGAACGAAATACCTTCTCTAATCTGGTGATGATATACACTAGAGATCTATTTTAGATATAAACCAAATTTTTTTTATATAAATTTATAACCACGTTGTTTGTCTGAGTCCTAGATGTCAGATAAGATAAATAATGGAGAAAAAATAATACAGAATTAATGGTTTTACTTCACCTGGATGTGGAGTTCTAGAAAATGTTTACTTGTAAACTAAATATTTGTTTCATAAATAATACATTAAGTAGCTCGGCCCGTAGTCAATTTTTTAAAATTTGGTGAAGAATTATTAGACAAAATTTCCCATTATATCTCATATAAAAATATAATTTGATTTTTTATTATAGAGTGCTTCGACTTGTTGATAATTGATGAAAATTGGTTTGTTACCACCTGAAAATAATTATATCTTTAAAATATTGGGATTATATAATAAAGAAATTGTTTCAACCACTACGGGTTATAAGCATAAATAATGTATAATTACGAAGTTATTACTTCATTTAAACACCAAATTTTATGTAAAATATTTAGGTCCATTATACATACCTTCAATATTTGCCACTTTCCCTACTTCATTTTCTTTCTTTATTTCATATAAATAAAATATTTCAACCCGTACCTTCATTTTCAAATACTACTTAGTTTTATGTCTTTCGGTTATTCTAGTGTTTTGTTATAACTAAATTGTAATAGTAAAGACCAATTGACATGTAATTTGCCTTTAGCCATTTTTTCATCTGTGAAATGTGTAAACTCTATTTTTTTTTGCATTTTGATTAAATCTTTGTTTGTTGAATCCCATTTTTTTGCTGTTTTTGGAGCGCGGGTAAATTTTGTAAACAACCACTAATTAAAAATTCATACATGATCGGATTGGTCTCTATGATACATCATTTGAAAGCTAAGAACGTCTCTTTTCGGCTGTGCAATTAATTTTTTTCACGAAGTTGTCAATTTTTCAAGAATATTGGAAAACGCGTGCTCAAGGAAAAAACGCACTTTTTTTGGTGGCTTTTTTCTGCCTGCTCTTTATTTCTAACATTTTAACACCTTCTAACTGCCATATTTTGGGAGATATTCGCGGGAAACCGATTTTCCTGGTCTTTTGGGGCTATTTTCTTGGCAGTCGCACGAGCTTCTCACGCAAACTTTGTCTCATCTTTAATGAGGTACCAAAAGCCACTTTCAACCAGAAAATGAAAATGGTAACTAATAATCTTAAGGTTGGCCTTTTTTTCCTCCTTCATTTACTGGATTATTAAGTGTGCTTAATTTTACTAATTTCCCACATGTTTTTTATGCATTTAGTGATTACGTTTTTGTAGGTATACTTTTTTTGCTCTTGTCAACAATTGCTCATATATAAAAAATGTTTTTTTGCTATTGAGCCCTGTCTAGTCTCTCAGACACAAAATAGAATATTTACTATTTTACTTTATTTAATAATTTTACTTGCTACTTAACTTTACATAAGCATATTTATTATCAACTAATACCTGAAGTCGTTTTAGTAATTTTTTAATAAATTTTGTGGAAATAACTTTGTAAGTTCCTATTCAGATAAATACATTTTTTTGAAGTGTTCATTTAGTTTCTTTGATATGTTGCAATTAATTATCTAATTTGGTTTATAAAATTTGCTATATAAAATAGCCTTGCAGTTTGACGAGAATTTATTTAGATTATGTTTTGATATATTTTGCATCTTTTGTAAAAAATTAATTTCCGTTGATGCAGAAGTAAGAAAAATATATTTTTTAAAAATTTCACGCTGCCATTTTGAAGCCAGAGTCTATTTTTTTGTTTGGTAACCATGGAAACCCAAATGTCCCCGGAAATTTTTATCCTCTAGAGTACTATGGACGAACTTAATAAGTGGAAATTTTTATATCAAAATAATGACACATATAATGGATTTTGATTTAATGATAATAATATTTTTTGTGCATATCAGAATTAAACAACTACTATATCTTTTATTGTTTTTTTAAATTTCTTTATTATAGCTGGGGAGTAAGAAAGGACACTTGTATTAACTAAATGTATATTATTAAGTAAATAAGTATAATATTTTGAAACAATTCGGTTAAACTTAACTCTTTACAAATCCCAGAAAACTCGTAAAACACATTGAGTAAATTCTTGTGTATTGTACTAAACATATTTTCCTCTGCATTTTTAAACTGCACTCCAAACAGCAAACATCTATGAGGTACGTCAAATATTTTAAATATGGGTGATACACTTTGAGATAACAGGGTTGCTACAATGTTTACATAACATATATTTTTAAACGTTTTCCATATCAATTCGATTTACCAAGATTTTTTTAATAATGACACAAAAACTCTGCCACAAATTACATTTATCTAGATATAACGAAAGCAATAATATCCAAAGAAAACAAGGCAATAGAGATAACAATATATGATGATCAGCTAGAACAAGCAGGTAGTTTTCAATATTTAGGAGTTGCCTTAGAAGGAAATGGAAGGAGATAGAAATGAACAATAGGATAGAAAAAGCGAATAAAGTCTACTATGCGCTAAACAAGAGTTTATTAAATAATAAAGGTATCAAGAAAAACGAAGATAAATGTATACAAAGCCATATATTTTAACATACGGTTGCGAATCCTGGGTACTAACGAAACAACAAAAGAGTAAAATTGGGGCAGCTGAGATCGAGTATTTAAGGAAGGTTAGAGGAGTAACAAAACTACATAGAATTAGGAACGACGATATAAGAAAAGAGTTAGAAATAAGATCAAAAGAAGGATTCATTGAGAAACGTCAACTTGGATGGTGGGGACACCTGCAAAGAATGAATGACTCGACTCCATGAGAAAGATATGGGAATCAAAAACACCGAGAAAAAGAAAGAGAGGTAGACCAAAAGAAACTTGGAACAAAGTCTTAGGAAAAATTCTGGAGAAAAGGGTACTGGAAAGGCGAGATGCAAAGGTTTTGGCGCAGAGCAGAGAAGAGTGGAAAAAGTGGATAAATGCGGATAAATTTGGATAAAAGTGAGGACTATAACCCCTAACCCTAAACTAAATTTGTTTTAAACAATATTTACTAAATTTATTAAACTAAAATCAGTAAAACATTGATATTTTCACATTTTATTTAGATACTTTAAAATTTTGACGTGGTATAATTTTTGACATACCAACAAACGCTCATGGCCAACTAGCCTTTGCTTCTTCATGTCCTTAAATAACCTTATTGTCAAATTAAAATTAATTACTTTTAAATTCTTTAGTTGTGAAATTTTCTTGATTGGATTAATCGGAATTTTTTTCTCGTCCACGAATGTTTTAAAAATTTCCAGTAATAATCCAAGCACTTGGAAGAATACAAGTGAAACTCTACCGCCATTTACAAACTTTTTTTGGCACTGAAGATGGTCTTGCTGATCAATCAGAGAATATGTCTTATTTATTACATCAATAACATCTGTTTTATTCAAGATGTCTACAAAATATATTATTTGTGTGAATATTGATTCAAATATCATTAAAAAATATAAACGACTTTTAAAATTATAAGCGAATTTGTCGGTTTCACTAATCGAGTTTCCACAAAAAGTAAATTTTCGATAGACAATAATTAGACGTGATTAAATTGTATGTGTTTTTTTGAGAAATATATTTTGATGTTTAATTCACTATAACCGAGCAGGAAGTAGCCAACTAACAACATTTGATTCATATCGTTTTATAAGAGCTAGTCAATACAAAGTATGTAGCCATAAGGTATACAATCGAACATATAACGGGGTGTCTGTGCTTGAGAATAGGCCTCACCGGGTCATCGGTAATATCGATACATATGAAGATAAGAAGAAGCACAACTTCGACGTTGTTGTAGTAGTATTTGCACCAAGTAAAGTTTCATTGTTGTACTGTAACCGGACAGTCGCTTGTACAAATAATAATTCACTAGAGATGTGTGGTTTTAAATTAGCTTAGGAATAAACATACTCATTTGAATTTTTGAAAATTTCTATATGTATGAAATGGTTTATTGAAAAGTAACGAAGAAATTTGAAATAAATTTTCAAAAATGTTCTAATTTATAAAAAATAATACTGAAATGTAATATTAGATTAAAAAAACTGAAGAAGAACACGTTGTAGTTCGAACGCAATGTGAAAATGTCTGGTGTTTCAGTTTTACAATTATTCTGATGTCAGAATTTCAAAATTCAAAATGGCGGCTTCAATATGGCAATGTATCATGTTCATTGCATGCTACAACCGGAAATTTTTTTTAACGCTAAGCCAGTCTTCATATTTTTTTTAAATATTTCACTGGACTCTATTTGTGCTTCTCCAGTTCCCCTTCATTTTTGTACATAAAATCTTAAACTGGTGATTTACATCATTTCTTTCTTGCATACATTTTCCACTTTTTTCTGCAATAGCTTCCCGCATGATATTCAAGATATATTCTTGTGTATCGTGCAGTTTGCCTTTTAAGAGAAGGAAAATATCTTTTCTTGTCAACTCCACCTCTTCATCCCTCGATCGTAAATAATTAAAACGTAAATAATAATTAAGATAAGTGCAAAGCACGAAGCACAGTTAAATATGTTGTATTTTGATAATACATTCTTATATTAAAAAATGTGATAAATTTAAAACTTCTTAAATTAATGAATTTATTAATCACATTCATATAATAACTTTAATTTATTCATTTCACAATCAAAAACCATTAATTGATACTAATTAATCTAAAATTGCAAGTAACCTCTGCTTGAAATGCCTGCCTAATTTGTATACAAGCGCGCGACTAAACTAAAATGCATATTACAATTAAAGTTGCAGCAAGTTGCAGCTGGTATTGAAATGCGTTGGAAAGAAAGATATTATAAATAGATCCTGAAAGTTTCAAAGCGGAACCTCGTGGAACTTTTTTTAAAACACCTTTTTGAGCTAAAAAAACATCGTGGCTACTAGTAGAACATCTCCAAATTGTTATTCCATACAATAGTTTGGATTGCACTTGACCAAAATAGAAGGTTAGAAGCCCCTCTTCATTAAGAACCCCTCTTAGTATTCTAATCTGATAACACATAGAGTTCAGTGATTTTGTCATTTTAATACATTGCTAGTTGTAAGAACCAAATTACTGTTTCTCTTATATTTTCTTTGAAAATCTCTTCTTTTTCTTTTATTTCTTTTATTCTATTTATTTGTAAATTTTCTATTTCCATGACTCTTCCATATTTTTTATCACTCATATTGTTTCCTGTCTTTTTGATTTTTCCTTCTGCATCCCTCATGATACTTTGAACATCTTTTTCAATTTCTGTTCAATTTTTTCAACACTTTTCTTCATTTCTTCTAATGTCTTGCTTAACTACTTTTACTTCTTTTTCAATTTTTTTTTGAAAATCTCTTCTTTTTCTTGTATTTCTTTTATTCTATTTATTTGTAAATTTTCCATTTCCTTGATTCTTCCAATCACTTCCATCATCTCCGGTTTAGTGACTTCTATTTTATTTTCCATGTATAATTTTGATTCTTCCAATCTCTTTTCCACATTTCCTAGTTTTTTTTCCATTTTCTCTATCATTATTTCAATATTTTGTTTCAATCCTTGTGTAATTTCCTCTTTTAGTTCTTGTTTCACCTCATCCAGTTCATTATTTAAATTCTGTTTTATTTCTTGTTTTATTTCATTATTTAAATGTTTCTGTCTTGTTTCATTTCCTCCATTCTGTATTCAATTCTGTTAAAGAACATTGTCAGAACATCCATCATCATAGGACTTAAATCAATTTTTTTAATAACTTACAATAGGGCCCCTTTATTTTAGTGCCCCACGTTGGGCGCCGTAATAAAGTATAAAATTATTAGTTTTAATTTTCAATATATAGGAAAAACAATCAGACCTCCTCAAATTCGTATAAAAGAACACTTTTTCAAAAACGTCACTCATTTTACAATCCTAATTTAATAAGAAATAATGCGTGTATTCAACGAGATCATAAGTATCGGATTGGGTATTTGGATAAGGACCTGAGAGGAATCCACCCATAAATATAAAATTTAAAATGAATGTATTATATACACTCTGCTTGGGGTTATATAATTCTGTTACTAATTGGACAAAAAGTAATAAATACTAACCGTATTCCGAACTGGATCTGCAGTGAGCAGAACAACAAAATAACTGATATTGATATTAAAATTACACCAAGACAATGAAATCAATACGGATTTTATATCTATAAAAAGTAATATCTGAGATTTTGTTTGTTTTACTTTATCACAGCATTGGAAATCATAACTGTGTTTTTAAATAGATCACTGCCTTTTACTATATTGCAAATCGGTGAATGACGTATTGTGTCTTTCGTAAAAAAAATGTAGGTCCACTTTTGAATCTTATGTTTTTTTTTCAAATTACAAAATGTTTTATGGTAAATAAATTATCCACTTTTATGCTTAATTGGAATAACTAAAAATTAAAAGAAGACATGGATAAACACAAAACTTATTAAAATAAAAAGGGGTGGCTGCTAAACTATATAAAAACGTACAAATTTATTTTGTAAATAGGTCGTTACCTTTTTGACGAAACTTTGCTTATTTGATTAGAATACATAATTTCAACAAAAGTAAACAAAAACTGATATTTCTTTAAAGTTGATAATTTTAACCATTTCCAAGGAAAACGTAATTCATCCAATGAGAAACAGTAGACAAACTTGTAAGTGTTTTATTTGTAGTCCAATAAACGAAGGGCATCAGGTCTGTCCGGCACCATTTTTTTTTAATTTGCAGGTATTCATGGGTACATTTACCCCCGAAAATCTCAGCTGTCTGAAATTTATGGAAGGGCGGGGAAATGGCCCGTTGGTCTCAAAAAATGTGTTTTTTCGCCGTTATTTCCGAAAACATGATTAATTTTTGTTTGGACGAAAATGAAGATCAGTTCATTACCTACAAAAGGGGGGTGAGTGGCTCAGCGGTAGAGCACTGGACTCATAATCCAAGAGTTGTGGGTTCGAATCACACCAAAGGCAGAAATTATTTTCTGATTTTTAATTAATTAATTATTTAGAAATTGATTTTCATATACCAGGTGTGATTCCTCACTCGACCTTTCACTGTTGGGTTTTAATTAACAGTGCTGTTCCTAAAGTGGCGCTGGGAAATAGTAACAAAGCCTACATAGAACACGAGGCTAATGGCCATAGTAGTCGATGCCGATGACACAGAAGTAAAAAAAAAAAAATTACCTGATCATTTTTGTCAAAAATATGATACTTTTCGACATAACCGGCTCCAAAACGCACCCCCATTTTAGCTCCTGCCCTGCATTTAGAGAATGACACTCCCAAGCGGATTACAAATCACGTAAAAATTAATATTTTTTCACGATTCAGAGTTAAGATGAAAGAAGGAACCTGTAGCTATAATATCATGTTACTTTTTCGTTTTATCTATTTCTCTGAATTATTGAAAAACCGGGCCAAAGTTTGTTTTTGCTCGATATTTTGACCCTCCTATAAATTTATTCATATTTTTGTTATCAAGACTAATTTCACCGAATCCTTTTGGATAATGGGGCTTTGCAGGATCTTAAATATATTCAGAAAGATTCAATAAATTATTTTTGTGTATTTTCATAAACAACATGTTTTTTTGGGGCGTTTTTTTTTTATTTCCGGATTACCTAAAGTTGTGAAATAAATCACACTTGTTCCCAAGAACAAAGACATTAAATGTCCTACACACCAGCGTCTGGACTTCAACAACTACTCCTTGGACTATATGCCCCCCAGGTATTGAATTACGAAAGTCCAGACGTGGTCTGGCGCCCGACCAAGTCGGGGCTTTAAACCAAAAACTTTGATTTTATTATTAAAGGAGCTTGCCATTCTTAGACCGGTTTCGGAATTATTGTTCCTCTTCAGTAAGAAGCAGGCTAGCTCGACATCCTATCCCTAAAGGATGTCTGATACTAAATACTAATATACTAATACCGGACACTAAATAAAATATCACATTCTGACCTTTTCATCATCAAAAGTTGGTTATTATTGCCTTATCTTTTGCCTTCATACAAAAACAGGAGGATATTCAAGTTTTAGGAGGATATTCAAATTTTCTGTTTTGAAACGCCGTTTTTGCAAAAAATATTAGTGTAGCGAAAAAAATCATAGAGATAACTTTTGTCAACTGCTCTTCATTTTTTGTCTAAACAAAAATGCTCTAAGGGTCATATTTCGGCAGATATCGTCGAAAAACGGATTTTCGGGGACTCTAGAGCCATTTTCGCACCCTTCCATAAATTTCACGTAGATTTTCGGAGGTAAATGTACCTATGAATACCTGCAAATTAAAAAAAATTGACGGACAGACTTGATGCCCAAAAAAGTATCTCTCTCCATTTTGAAACTGTAGAGATGAAAAATATTTTCCTCGAAAATGATTTATGTTGTGAAATTATTATCAAAAAATAAAAAAAATTCAACATTAACACCTTTTAACATCTTTTTCCACATCAACATTTTATCGAGGTAAAGGAACCCGCACCATTTAAATGTAAAAAACGTCCCGAACAAATTTTCTGAAACTTTGGTATGTTTTAGAACGCTCTGACAAAAAGTGTCCATTGGCCCAAGCCGATCCTATGGCTAGTTTTCGAAACACAGGGTGTTAAACATCGGAAATACCACTTTTTGTAACCAGATTTCTCATAACAGACCTGTTTTATTGGCTTTTGTTGTAGAAAACATGAATTAGAGATTATTTAGCAATAATATTTTATAAATAATCACCGTAGAATTTGGTTAGTTACAGGGTGGTTCGAAAATAAGTAATACAGTTTTTTTGAAGAAACAAGAGCTTTAAAAATACGAGCAAATGTAATTGCATTATGAATATATAGTTTAAGTACTGACTTCTTGGTGATGAATCATATTTTATACAGGGTGACTCAGAAAATGTGGTTACAGGGGACATATAGTGTTTTTAGCTTTAACCTATAAACGATATGTTATAAAAATTTTGTATTATATTAAACAAATGTACTATCTGCCACTCTATGTCATACAGGGTGTTAAACTGATTCCAAAAACTTTAAAAATTAGAAAAGCTGTGTTTTGTGCACTACCCTGTATTTTAAAAGTTTCTCGGTCAACTTTATAAATTAATACATTTTCATATTAACAAAAGTTTAGTATTTAACTTTTGTTGTAAATTTTGTTGTAATCATATGACCAGTTTTCCTAAAATTTGTATCCATAGATTTAAAAACATCTTTCAACTAGTAAATACGTATATGTCGTATTTCTATTATTTTCTTATTGTATAAAACTTACAGATTTATTTGAAAGATATCTATTAATGGTGGCTAAAAGGAAACATTTTAAAATTATTGTCATGTATACAGGGTTGTCCATTAATAAACTAGGCAAATTATTGAATTTTTTTCAAATGGAATGTAATACTTTATTTTTAGAATCGACACTATACTATACTTTTCTTAGTAAGCTTGCTTACCTGCATAATGTGTGGCTTTTTTAATTAAAGAAGTAATGTATAAGTTGTCTCTGATTACTTAGTAAAAATGATTTGACCTTTTTCCTGTAATATGTTTCAGAATTGGAGACGTTGATAAGGTAACTTTCTTGGTCCTAGAAACGTAAGACATTTGGTACCCACTTTTTTTATTAGCTTTAGTGTTTTTACCTTATTTGAATATTTAGCCCTTGTTTTGTCCTTATCATCATTACAAAGGTAATCGAATAGTCCATTTATAAATTTTTTATCATTGGTTGCTGGTGATCTATATAAAGCTGTAATTTTTACGATTTATTTATTTATTTATTTTTTATTTACCTTTATTTTTTTCACACATTATGCTGGTAATCAAGCTGTGCAGGTAAGCAAGCTTACTAAGAAAAGTATAGTACTAACTATGTCGATTCTAAAAATGAAGTATTGCATTCCATTTGAAAAAAATTAAATAATTTGCGTAGTTTACTAATGGACCACCCTGTACATATGAGAATATGAAAAAGTATTAATTTATAAAGTTGACCGAGAAACTTTTAAAATACACGGCAGTGCACAAAACACAGCTTTTCTAATTTTTAAAGTTTTTGCAATCAGTTTAACACCTTGTATGACAGAGTGGCAGATCGTACATTTGTTTAATATAATGCAAAAATTTTATAACAAATCGTTTATACTGGTTAAAGCTAAAAACACTATATGCCCCCTGTAACCACCTTTTCTGAGTCACCCTGTATAAAATATGATTCTTCACCAAGAAGTCAGTACTTAAATTATATATTCATAATGCAATTACACTTGCTCGTGTTTTTAAAGCTCTTGTTTCTTCAAAAAAACCGTATTACTTATTTTCGAACAACCCTGTAACTAACCAAATTCTACGGTGATTATTTATAAAATATTAATGCTAAATAATCTATAATTCATGTTTTCTACAACAAAGGCCAATAAAACAGGTCTGTTATGAGAAATCTGGTTACAAAAAAGTGGTATTTCCGATTTTAACACCCTGTACTTCGAAAACTAGCCATAGGATCGCTTTGGGCCAATGGACACTTTTTGTCAGAGCGTCGAGTTCGGGACGTTTTTTACATTTAAATGGTGCGGGGTCCTTTGATCCAATCCTTATATTTTGGTTTAAATAATCTGCGCTGCTTTCATTTCTGGACTCTTCTGAGTGTCCTAGTATTGCAAGTTTTTCACTTATCCAGATTTTTATGGTCTATTTCGGTGCTCTGGGATATTTCTCCTGATCCCCTTTTTGCAAGTTGTTCAGCTTTCACATTACCATTGTTACGCTGATGTCCAGGTATCCCAGCACTTTCAGTTCTTCGATGCATTCCCATACCAGTTTGAACGTCACTCCCTGACTTGACACTGCCTTCATTGCCGCCTGACTGTCTGACATGATTAGGTACTGTGTGTACCATCAGTTATGACTCGGTGTATATATTGATAAATTAAAATACACCAAATATTCTACATATATAAATAATTTACTACTGTCATGTATTCCAATTATACCAAAAAAGAATGAAAAATTACTATTCTAAATATTAATACACACAATTTAAATTTAATTACAGAAGCATCCTACATTAAAAAAAATGCTGACTAACCCTCCCTAACTACATCTCTTCAACTGCTTATAAAATATGATAGGTATTTATTAAGCTGACAAGTGGAAAAAGCTACACAAAGCCATGCACACTCAAGCGATTCACTTTTTTTGTTTTTGATTGAATTACTAGTATTTGTACACCGGTTATTAAAACGTTTTTAAAATAAGACAGCTGGCGGTGTACATTTTTAAAAAGCTTCACCTGTTGATGGTATCATTAATTCTAGACAATAACATTATACTTGCAAAATTAAAAAGAATCACTAATCTTGTGAAAAATGTTTCGTACAATTCGTGACTAAAGTTTATAAGTCAAGTTTACAATTAGATTAATAGTATATTATTCAATAAGTTGGGTTATAACACGAGGATGAAGTTTGGTAAATATTTTCAGCCGGAACAAGATTACCTTACTCCCCGTTTTCGAGGATGCTAAACACGCTGTCGGTGTTAAAATTTCTCTTTCTGGTTGTGCAACCCCTCAAAACGGCCAAAAACCACCCCTAGAGTGGTTAAAAGTACTTTACAAGGTTTCCCGGCAGAAAAACACATTTTTGAGGATGCACGGTGGTGGTGTTGGATATTGCTTCCAATCCCCACCAACCCCACCACTGGCCAACACTCTCCCCCGAAAAGAGTGATAATTTTGATATAAAAGACAAGGATCATCCTGGACAGCCCAAAAAGGTTGAATATGCAGATTTGCAAGTATAATTTGATGAAATTGTACAGTCCATTAATTAAAGGAAAGCGAAAACCGCTTGTGAAATTTTGCATGCCAGATAAAACAGAAAAGGCTTTTGCGTTGTAACAGGTGATGAAAAGCGTATAGATAGTAGGATAATAGAGGAGGTGTGAAACGATTTTGGGCGATCGATACCCACATCAATTAAAGGAAGGAAATACGACCCGAATATGCCTAAAGACACGATAAAGTCATTTTCCAATATGACAATGGTCGACCCTACAAAATATCTTTAAAACTATTTGAAAAATATCACATGGGACATTCCACCACAACCGTCGTATTCAGCTGACTTAGCTTCTTCAAAATACCAGAAGAAGTAAAAATTTGGCTTGATGAATTATTGGGTACAAAACCTAAAACTTTTACTGCTGCGGAATCCACAAAAAGTGAAATAAGAGGTCTGTTTCCACATAACTCAAAACCAGTTTGTGTACTGTCGGGATTCTGCGCAGACTAGATTTGGTGTCACTAAATCGAGACTGCGCAGAATCCCGACAGTACGCAAACTGGTTTTGTGTTATGTTGTTTCGATATTGAACAAGTTATACATGATTTGACCTGACTTTAATTTAAAATTTTTCAACTTTGACCCGTTCTAGAGCAAGATGTAAAATTCTAAGAGAAATCAAATGGGAATATTTCCATAGACATGTGATTTTTTTTTAAGTTATAAGAGTTTAATCAAAAATTTAGTTATAAAATTAATTAGTTCTTAATTGAAATGCATCGATATTAGTAAAATAAAACTTTGATATATTATTGAACATGTCAAGATCCGCGGTTGGGCAAAATATAACAATAAATAAACAATGGTTAGTTAACTGTGCAGTTTTTTACATTTTCTCAATTAAAATAATTACTGGTTTATTTCTGTTTAAAAAAAAAATTGACGACAGACACTAGGTAATTAATATTTCCATTCTCGTTAGAATAGTCAACGATACATATTTTCAACTTCATTAAATACAGCAATTTTCTCATTAAGATGTTTACGTAAACTGCCAACAAGTTTTATGTGTTTCCACTCAAGGATATTGCCATTCATCATTTTTCATTCTTGTTACAGAATCTTAACGGCTTATTCCACAATGCACTTATTTGAGTTAATGGAAAGTAAGAGTAAGTCAGGAGGCTAAATGAAAAGTTATTACGGTATAAAGAATTCTTTCAGTTCCCTTAATTAGAGTTATGATAGGTACTAACATTGTAGGTACTCTTAAAAATAACTATAATGACCAATTTTACAAATACTGATTTTAAGTGTAGTGGATTTACGAGGTTTGAATGAAAAAAAAAATGCATAGATAATTATTTTTAACTTATCGTTATCGTATGTATTTGTATAGAGACGATTTTTGCTAAAAGACTTTAGTTCATCTTCAATTTTTTCAAACATTTTTTTGTTTCCAGAATAGCTTCAGCAATTTAATGTTTTAGGTCAAAAAGGTTTATGCTATGTCATAATAACAAATATCAGTTATTCGATGATCTTGTTGAGAGTTCAGACTCTTTAACTAACCAATGGGGAAGATCACAAGTGAGTAAATCTAGTACAAATGTGCAAATAATTAAAATGTAAGCACTAAATGATATGTTTGCATAATTTTTATAACAAATTTTTCTGTAATATTTTGAAAAACACCATTTGAAAATCATAAAATTTCAGTGAACATTCAAACAGCTACTTGGAGGCGCTCGATGCCACGTCACAAGTACAATGAATTGTATGTCGTCTACCGATCGATACATAGCCGCCAAAATACTTGTGACGTAAATTCCCGGTCTTTTTTCGTTGTTTGAACGAGAGTATTTTTCCGCGATTTTTTTAAAAAAGAACTACTTCAACTAAAAAATCGAAAAAAATATTTTTCGACTTGACTCGTTGTAATGCTTTGATTTATTTCGATTTTCTAGACCAACTCAACAATATACTAAATGAAGAAAATGTAAATTCTGATTACAATTTATTAGTAGGTGACATTAACATCGATTTATTAAGGGAAACGGAGGATTCAAAAAATTATCTGGACATGATGAGTGAATATGGATTTACTTCAACCATAAATACTATTACAAGGGAGAAAACTGGGTCTGGATCATGTCTAGACCACATATTTGTTAAAACAAAACAACAAAATTACAATAATTTATTACCTTTAACTATTTCTACCGCAATCACTGATCACTATATAACATTATTACAAATTATATTAAGTAAAACAAAAAATGAATTAACTAACACGACTAAGAATAAAAAATATTTTGAAAGGATAGATGAAACATTATTACAAGAAGTTAGTAGTTGCATTAATTGAGAAGCTGTCCTAAATCCAGTGCAGGATCTTGAATCTGCGACAGAAAAATTGATTAACATAATAGACACTTGTATACATAAATCAACTAAATATATTAAAATAAAAAACAGTGAACGCAAAAGAAAAAACTGGATAACGAAATCATTAATTAAACATGTTAATAAAAAAAATGACTTATATCTCTTATGGAAACAAAATCCAAAAAATGAATATTTAAAAAATAGTTATTTATCAGTTAAAAAAGAAACAGAAAAAAAATAGAAATGGCAAAAAAAGATTATTATAAAAAATTAGTTGAAAATGAAAAAAATTCCAGTAAAAAACTTTGTACACAGTAAATGAAATTCTAAACATCAAAACAACAAACAAACAAATAAATAACATAAAAAATGAAAAAGGTGAAATCATTACAGACCCAAGAATCATTGCAGATATATTTAATAAATTCTTTGCCAATGTAGGAAAAAATCTAGCAAAAAATATAAAAACAAATCCTAACTACAAAAGTAAAAATAGTATAAATAATCATACAATTTTTCTTACACCTACAAGTGCAACTGAAATAGAAAATACCATAAATACGTTAAAAAATAATAAATCCTCTGGGCATGATGGAATTAAAGCCGAAACTTTAAAGATCATTTCAAAATTTATAAGCAAACCTTTGACGGAAATCATTAATAAATCATTTGAAATAGGATACTTTCCTTCAATTTTAAAAAACTCAATTGTAACTCCAATATTCAAAAGTGGAGACACCGAAAATATTTCGAACTATAGGCCTATTTCTGTCTTGCCATCAATTAGCAAAGTTTTTGAAAAAATTTTAAAAACAAGATTAAATGCTTTTTTATCTAAACATAATCTGCTGTCAAAATCTCAGTATGGGTTTAGAGACAATAAATCTACTAACGATGCTATTCATTCCTTAACTAGAAACATTTATCAATCCTTGGACTCAAGTACTCCGTCTATAGCTGTCTTTTTAGACCTAAAAAAGGCATTCGATACTGTCGATCATTCTATACTTTTAGACACACTAGAAGATATGGGTGTGAGAGGTACAGCGCACAAGTTATTTGAAAGTTATCTAACAGAAAGAAATCAAAAAGTGAAAATTAAAAACTAAGTAAGCACAGACACAAAAAATACATGCGGTGTACCTCAAGGAACAGTACTGGGGCCTGTATTATTCGTCATCTACTTAAACAATCTATTCTTACAAGAAACAATCGGTAAAATTATTAGTTTCGCGGATGACACCATTATCTATTACAAAAATGACAACTGGTATTCCCTTAAATTAAACATAGAAAACGATCTCAGTAAACTTAAAGACTGGTTTGACAGCAGATTACTTTCAATTAACTTTGATAAAACTGTATACGTACAATTTAGCAGCCTTGAAACATCTTTACCAGATTACATCCTAAATATCCAAAAAATTTTTCCATAAACCCTGCAAAAAAAATCAAATATTTAGGAATATATATATAGACAGTCACCTTAGGTGGAACTCTCATATGGAGTATCTAACAAAAAAACTCCGCAGCATTTTATTTAGATTCAAACAAATTAGACAATTTGTAAACTACAAACAGCAACAAATTTTGTATCATAGTTTGGTCGAGTCACACCTCAACTATGGCATTATTGGTTGGGGAGGGGTATCAAGAACTTACCTACAGGCAGTTGAAGTCTCCCAAAAACGATTTCTAAGATTAATGCTTAACAAACCTGCAAGATACTACAGCCATCTGCTGTACTCTGAAACAGAAATATTAGATATTAGGCAATTATATAGTATTCAATTGGGATGCCAACAATATAAAAATAAAAATGAACTTACCACCTTAAACCATCCGTACGCAACAAGAACAAAACATCTACATTATTTAATTACTTGCCACAAAAAGTAAAAGATGAAACTACCTTAAAACGGTTTAAAAAGAAATTAATAATATTTTTAAAACAAAGTAAACGAACCGATATACACGAAATTATAGATGGTTAAACACATTAAAAAAAGGGGCCATGTTTTTCTACTTTAAGTCTCTTGTTACATAAGTTAAAAAAAAATAAATAAATAAATAAATAAATTCTTTAAATTTTTTTAATTACAGTTTTAAATTATATATTATAATTTTGTAACCACAAACAAGTATTTATTATACTTCAGTGGTGATGTTTATGTTTATTTAATCATGGTCGATATATATTATATTCTAAACAATTATATTGTATTGTATTATGTAGATTATGGAATGAATAAACATTATTATTATTATTATTATTATTATTATTATTATTATTATTATTATTATTATTATTATTATTATTATTATTATTATTATTATTATTATTATTATTATTAGTATTATTATTATTATTATTATTATATATTAGCGAATAAACAATAACCACATTTATTTCAACTTCTTTCTCATATGCACCCGAAATCATCGTCTCCGACCTGCCTCAGATGCATACAGCGGCTAAACGGCTATCTCCCCTTCCTCTGTCTGTAGTCTTTCCTTCTCACCTTTTTTCTTCATGACTGCCACTATGTATTCCTTGCCGGCCAACCAGTATCTTGGGTCATTTAACATTTTTTTTATAATGGCACTCGTTGTCTGGACTTCCCCAAATGTCTTCTCAGACTGTCCCATCTGCTACACCCTATTATTGTGTGCTCTGAGCTATCTGGCATACCACAGTATGTGCATTGGTCGCTACTTCTTTTTCCTATCCGATACAGATAGGTAGCGAAGCAGCCATGGTCTGACAATAATTGTGGGGTGTACCTAATAATTTACCCTGCGGTGCCTACCTCGTACCGACTTTTCCACATCTGGTATCAGCGTTTTTGTCCTCTGAGCTGTTCCCTCTGCCATTTTCCAGTGGTTTCCTCCCTGAGTTCTCTCCGCTTTGTCTCTATGTCTGCTCTGTCGGTACCATATAGGTTTTTCGTTTCTTGGGCGAGGAGATGCACAGCTATTGTGCCCGTAATAACCTGTATGGCTTCTACGGAGACGGTCCGATAGGCAGAGCCAACACGCAATGCAGCCTTTCTCTGGACACCTTTCATGATCTTTTTATATTTGTTCACATCACATCATTATGTCGACGTTTAGTTTGCAGACGCTTTGGTACGCCAGGTCATGGGCGACATGCGCGCGGCCGAAGTTTGTTTGTAGAAGCTGTTTGGTGGGTCTCGCTTGCCGCCATCCTCTGTTCGTTTTGGCTTGCGCTTCCTTAATGAGTTTCCGGTAATATGGGCACTTCATTGAGTTGCTCTGGTGACCTTCCTCCTTACATGTATAGCATTTAGCCTTATTTTCGCTAGGACACTCTTTAGCGAAATGTCCCTTCTCTCCACATCTTCTGCAGTCTTCTTCGCGGCTCTCCTCCTTACATTCTTTCCCTATATGTCCAAATGTGTGGCAATTGTAGCATCGAGGGATGTTTATTCTGATGTGTAGGACTTTACCTCTATTCCCCCCTTTTGCAACAACCTCTATATTTGCAATGCTTTGGTCTATCATCTTCTTTATTTTCTTCGCCGCTTCTTTACCTCCTTTAACTGAGGATAAGATTCCCATCCTTGCTTTTTTTCGCCTTTTGTACCTCCACTTGGTTGTTGGTTTTACCCACTCCTGCCTTGACTTCCCTAAGTAGATCTGCATATGATCACTCGCCTGTTTTAATTATTACAATTCCGTTTTCCGCGTTTTGTCCTCTTTCTTTGGCGTCCTCCTTTCCGTCTTCCTTGTTCCGTGTTCTGTAGATATCTACTACGATTTTGGTGTTTCTGAGGGCATATTCTAGAAGTTTCCTAGTAGCTCCAACTTCCAGTGGTTCGGGCACTGCCATAGACAGTTTAGTTCTTCCTTCCTTAATGGCTTTCCTCACTAGTGTTTGGGCGCTCACCAGGAAGATCATAGGTCTGTTGATGTGCTCGCCGATGTATCCCGCTGATACTTTATATACATATCTCTCCTTAGTTTTTATTTCTTCTCCGTCGGGTACCTTCGTGGATACGATCATTACCTCCGTGTGGCTTTCCCCCCAATTATTATTTTGGAGTTCTCCTAGTTCCGGGAATCTTTCTCTGAACCTTCGGGGCAGTTCTCTCTCCATTTTATGACCTTCAGTGTAGTCGGCTAGGTCTCCGCCCGCTCCTAGGGGGTTTCAAACCATTACGGTTGTATTTCTGAATATCTGCTCTGGCCATTCTCTATCCAGTAATTCTCGGAATGATTTCTCATCATTGGCATGTCTCATGTCCTCCCTTATTCTCTGTGCTTCCATACTGTCTTCAGTCCTTTTTAATTCTAGTATGAACTCCTCATCGACGTTGACCTGTATGCCTACTTCACAGGTTTCTTTTTTTTCGCATAGCCGCTTCTCCAATACCTCTGCCTGGATACCAATACCATGTGTGGCATAGTGGCCTCTATGGCGTATGGTTTTAGGTCGACTTGGACGTCGACGTCATATAGGGCTTTTGGAACTAGTTCCAATCTGTTTCTTTCCAGCCATTTTTTAACTAGATCGCTTTCAAAGACATTTGAGTTTCTCTTAAGTTTCTTGGCCACTTCTTTTATTTTTCTCTGAGTATTTGGGATTTCACTCATGAGCTTGTCTAGTCCATCTACAAGTTTCCGATTCATCTCGATGGTCTCTATCAGGGTGAATGCTTCCGGGCTCTCCTTATTGTTGTAAATACCCTCTTCTTTCTTTTCTTTTTCACGTCGCTAACGGAGTTGCATCTCTTCATTGCTCCAAACATATTTAGACGACTATGTGCTGCCGGTTTACCGTACACTTTGCTCAGTTCTGGCCTACTCGGTGTCCCTAATCGTTCACGTGATGTGGAAGGAGTGTTTCGGGGTTCTGGATCCGGTGACACTACTCACCTCTATTACCGTTTGTGTAGGTAGTGACTGCCTCCAGCTGTCATCCACATGTTCTTTCTGTTATTTATCGTCGGGACGAAGGTCCCCTGTCATAGACGAATTTTTGCCCCCCCCCCAGAATCCTCGGGGCAGTCCTCTTTCGAGAAGGGGGATTCCGGACCCTTGGTCCTACCCCCTGGGGTAATATATTTTCAAAATTCGACATTTCATTTTTCCTTGTTTAGTTTTTTACTGAGGTTAGCTCCTCGGATTTTTTATCGACCTTCTCTTATGTTATTGATTTTTTAAAATATTTATTATACAGGGTATCCCATTTTTATTTGTTTTGATCTTATCATAATTTCTATATATTTAATTTTTAATACCATTACAATATAGGTATATTACAGAAAATCATTTTAAGTTAGTGAATTAATTCGTTTTTGAAGCATGCACTTGCAATTATATAAGTGGTTCTTTATTAAAAATGCCGCCTTGGCATGAATGGGTATAATAAAGGAAGAAACACTCTATAAGTCGTTAGTTGGTAAATCAAGATTCTTGAAAGGGGCAATGCTGTTTTATTCTTTATTCTTTTGAGCTCAGTGAGCTATGGCGGGATCACGTGACATTGCTACTGCCCGCCCGATAAGATCAGGCTAAGGATCTATGTGTGTGGCGAAACGCATTACACTTCTTAAAGTTGTACAAGAAAATGTAATTCATGAAAAAAATATTTCGGTTACTATATTTTTAGTAATTATCATAAATCAACTTTAAAATGATTGAGTAAGATAGAAATACTTTAATGTTTGTAATAAAAGAAAAAAACAAATGGTAAAAAGTCACCCCTAAACACTAATTTCAAAGTCTTTATTGATCCATGAATATTAACATTTAGAGTCAAATGGCCATTGGATAAATCAGCAATTTACATACATTGCATGCAACAATAAAAAAAGAAAAGACACAAAGCACAATGAGGAAATTTGAAGTGAAATTTTAAAAGGACCATGGGTGTAACAAAACTGCCTAAGGATGTGAAATAAAATCACACTTGTTCCCAAGAACAAGGACATTAAAAATGTTCTACACTGCACCAGCGTCTGGACTTCAACAACTACTCCTTGGGCTAATGCCCCACCAGGTATTGAATTACGAAAGTCCAGACGTGGTTTGGTGCCCGACCAAGTCGGGGCTTTAAACCAAAAACCTTAAAGGAGCTTGCCATTCTGAGACCGTTTTCGGTGTTATTGTACCTCATCAGTAAGAAGCAGGCTAGCTCGACATCCTATCCCTAAAGGATGTCGAGTTTTCCTGGAATTATACTTGATACTAAACTTTCTTGATGCAACCATATGGATTATGTCCAAAGGAAATCAGCAAGTGTGCTTTTCTTACTTAGGCATAATGCCACTTTTGACAATTTACGTAATAAATGCACTAATTCAAATTCATAGTCAGAAAGGTTTCCTCTGTTTACATTCAGATATCCACTGTTATAACACCTGTAATGCATTAATGGTCTGACCTCACAGGTTTAGACTCGATGTCATTAAGAACAACTTTATGCTATGAATTATGTACTTGGAAATTTTAAACTACTGACTAACTTTTTAATTTGCATCGATGTAGAACTACTCATTTGATTTTAACATCCGACATAGACTCCTTACAAACAACTTATAATTGTAACGTGATTAAAATAAATCTATCTATTTATAGAAGAGCAAAAGTTGCTCGAAGCCTTTCGAAGCATTGTTTCGTTAAAGTTATAATTTAGTAAAAGCTAACGTACATTATAATCCTACTAAAATCAAATTATCAAGCTGTTAAAATTTTACGTTTACTTTCGAGTTGTATTTATTTCTAAAACAGCCTTTGTTATTATTTAAGTATTACGCCAGTAGTTATTATAAAATATTCTAATAAACAAAGATTCCATTAATCGAAGATAATCATTCATTTTTCACTCTTGAATTCTACAAATACTTACAAAAAGAAGAATAGAAGAGCTGTCACCTAAAACGATATCAAACATCGATAAGGGCAACGTGTACACTAAGAAGCGTGACCATGGAATAAATCATGTTCCTGCCATCCGAGACATTGTTGACCATAAACATGGACGCCAAAGACATGTATTCAGACCAGTGTTCTTGTGTCTCAGGTCAAAACACCACTTCTTTCAACGCGATTTCGAAGATCACTTAAGGTCGAATGTTAAACAGGTACCTACGATGAAATGGTTTATGATCCATTCGTTCGATGCAACTCTACAAGACGTTTTCAGGACTAGATACGGTAAAATTAAGTATTTTTCCTCATAACTATCTCGATTATATTATAAAAAATAGGAAAAGACTAAGATTTGTACTTTTTATTTTAATAATAATAATAATATTCCTTTATTAAAGAAAGTAGATACAAATCTAAATACTTTTCAGATTAAAGGCCCTGAGCTAAAGATATGCGGGCCATGCAGGTACAAGTTTATAAAATCACAGAAGAAGAAAGAATTTAACGTTTAAAGCCAATACAGATAAAATATATACAAAAGATATACAAAAAATACAAAAAAATACAAGTGCTAATAAGGTGGTTAAAATTTCTGTTTTAGTCACTAAAAAAAAATCCAGAGTAAATCAACTGTTTTAAATTTTTTTTGAAATGTTGTAAGTTTGAAGTTTTTAGGGTACTTGGCAGCTTATTATAGTCTCACTCCCTCAGCAAGCAAGTTTCTTTGTCCAGTAGTGGTTTTCCTCACTGCTCTTCTGATATCTACGTTACTCCTTACATTGTGATCGTGCACGCTGTTAGTTGTGGTAAAATGTAGGTTTGATTTGTAGTTGTTGGATGTACATTTATGTATATATAAACACGTCTGAAAGATGTACAAAGACTTGATATCCATGACTTTATTTGGGAGTTACAGGTCTTCAGTAGGATGTAGCCTAGGCAGACCAAAGAGTTTTTTTAATTCTCTGTTCTGCAAAACAATTAATGGATTGATCTTGTTTTGGAATGTATTACTCCAGATAAGCGTCAGGTAGGTAAAATGGCTGTGGATTAAGGAATAATATATGGCCTTTCTTTGTTTCATTTCGAGGTATTGGGCTGTTTTTTCCTAAGATACCAATTGCTGGAGTAATCTTCTTTGCTATTTGGGTTATGTGCCTTTCCCATATCAATTTGTTGTCTATGTATAGTCCCAAATATTTTATGCAGTCTGTTCTTTTGAGTTGATTTTTCCAATTGAAACTGATAACTGTTGCCATCGCTGATCTCTGGATATAAAGAAGTAGACTTATCAAAGTTGAGAGTTAGTTTATAAAAACATAACGATTCTTTAACACGATTCAGATCCAATTCAATCTGCATTTTTAAAAGTTATCAGAGTATCCTCCGGTACTAGTAGTTATTTTACGTCCCTTAAGCTAGAAGAAGAAAAATTTTCGGCTCCGCAAATTTTTGCAAAAATGACTGTTCTGCTAGATTTAACTTAAGTGAACAGAACATGAGCGAAAAAGTGGTTAAAGCAATGAAAATTGCAAATTTTATTCGCACAGTTATTACCGCTCATTAAAAGCTATAGGAATACATTTATTGCGAATTGCAGGCTCGATTTCTTTTTTTGCGAAAATGGAAAACATCGCGACGCGGGGGGTACCTAAGGTCTGTGAGTATGACGGTAAAACGATTTTAACACTGAAAAAAAAATTCAGAATTTAGGACTTTAAAAACAAAGATTCGAAATTTGGTAATTGGTTGAAACATTTTTTTGGATTGACATATTTAAATTTACACGAGGTAGACGATTGTTTTGCATTCAACTTATTCGCAAAAAAACCAACTTATCACGGCGCCGGCTATGCTATTGACAAGTTCGCAGATTATCTTCTGGATACTTATGTAGACGATAATGCAGATTTCCACCACTAACATGGGCTAAGGCAAGTGCATTAAGAACAAACCGAATCCCTTTAAAATCATTCTAAGCTTAAGCTACTCATTGGGCCCTCACACTTCCGTCTTCCAGGCAGAGGTATATGCTATTCTCCTATGCGCGAGGGAGAATAGCAGGAGAAACATAGTTAACGCGCGAATTAATATTCTATCAGACAGTCAAGCGGCACTCAAGGCCTTGTGCAGCAAGGAAGTGACGTCCAGACTGGTATGGGACTGCAAATAAGAACTGAGATCGCTGGCAGACCGTAATCACGTCAAACTGATATGCGTGCAGGGACCTCAGGGAACTGCAGGTAACGAAACAGCAGATGAACTCGCAAGAAGAGGTTCGGAAAACCCCCCCGACCAAAGGCGGACATTAGAAGTACCAAAGCGTACAGCAAGAGTGTCAAACTGGATTTGGGACAAACACAAAAATTACTGGGAAAACGTCCCAGGAAACAAACACGGGAAAGAGTACATCAAGGGACCGTGTCACAAAAGAGCGGCAGATCTGCTAAAGATGAACAGGATCCAGCTGAAAATCGTCACAGGACTCCTCACTGAACATGCGCCAGTAAAGGGGCACTTTAACAAGATGGAACTGTATAATGGCGACCTTACCTGCAGACTATGCGGTAAGGAAACAGAAACAGTGACACATATACTACAGCAAATTTTTGAGCAGCCAATAGGTGAGCCAGAACTATACAACTCCCACCCAGTAAAGGACCTGGACACGCTTGTTTTTTCATTTTCCATGTATTGATTTTTACTTCCGCTGAATTTGCTCTTCCAGCTTAAGGGACGTAGTTATTTTAACCTTTTGAAGCACATGATTTTGTCTACAGAAAATCTCGAGTTGCATAGAAAAAAAAAATATTAGGAACAAGTTAAAACAATTTGATTTTACTTAAATACTATGTTATTTTGCATGAGCTGACTAAAAAATTATTAACTTTCAAAGGTAAGCATACAACATAATTTGACATAAAAAAATAAAGGCACCTATACTAACTAGATTAGATAAAATATTGACTTTTAAAAGCCACGTAATGTGCTGTTAATTTTATAAATTAGCCCTATCAGCCTTGCCACTGTTCTTTGTTGACCTGAAACAAAAGAATAACAGACAAATCTACGAAACAAAACTGCTCATGTGCTCATATGTGTGATGTACTATATACAAAGTGGATATATTCCACAATTCACAAGCTGTCAATAATACAGACAAACGAAAAACTTTTGCCAACGAAATTCTCAATAAGACGAAAGTAGGTAATCTCAAAAGCTATAAAAAATATTATAAATTTTTGTCGGCTTTTGTTCACGTTTTATATATGAAGTAATTCCAAAAAAATTTAAAACATGTCCGTCATATAAAAAATGGTAATTACGTAAAATAAAAGATATTTATCAGTTCAGGTTTCTTCCATTCTTCTTTCGATCAGATACTTACCGCGGTAATGAAAAAATAAAAATAGAATAAAAGGCGAGAAGAAATATTTTTACGTCCATTAATTTAGACCACTAATAAACGTCCGTGTAACCGTTATCCACTTTTTTTTATATTTTTAATAAGTCGCACCACGGAGGAGCGACGATGGAAACCGCTAACAATGCTGGTTAACAAGCCAACTCGATTTGCAAACAATGGTACCACCAGAAGAGACCGCGAATAAATCTATCTCCAGGAAGACATCTGACCCATGAACGGGATGCTGTGTCTAGCATAATTACACAAAAATGCTCTTTTTTTGGTTTTATTGCGTGGTACTGGTTCAATATGGACTGGGCTTGGTTCACCTCATTTAAAACAATCTTACACTGGAAAAAATATGAATATCTGCAGCATAAAAAATACAGGAAACTATACTCTCATATAACTAAATTTTTAAACTTGTTAAAGTAACAAAATTTATAAAATATTTAATAACCACAACTAAACAAAGGATTGACAAACCAGCTAGTCAAAATTCGTTTAAAACTTGTGAAGTTATGGTAGACACTCTTGTCGGGAAAATTAAAAAATAAAGATACTTTTGCGAGATTTTCCAACAAGGTCCATAATTTTCAAGATTAGATTCGTTTTTTTTTCAGTGCAAAATTGCCAATGAAAACTTTAAAATGACCCAGATATTGGCGAAAAAATGTCAAAATAATTAAATAATCTAAATATGTAAAATTGCTCTTAAAAAATGTTTTAAGTTAAGAAGTTAAGAAGAATGGCATCAATGGGCACTAATGTGTAGGTGGGTGTATTTTTGTTTCAGTAAATGTTCTTATGTTTATCTTCATGTACAATATGTTATTTTTTTATTTAAGGCCAGGATTTTTTCTTCAAGATGGAATGTATGCCTTTGTTATATTACAATCCGATGAAATTATCATTCAATCACCAGATGTCGTGATTCAAACTGAAGAGAAATCTGAATTAATAAGATAATATTTGTAACATTCGTCATTCATCAGGAAATCTCCTGTTAGCGGTTTAGTACCACTTCGGCCGTTCCCATTTGGGCGTTAAATAAAAAAGTTGCATTTCGGCTGGTCACCCCTTTTGTTTTGGCATATTTAAGCATATAGATTTCACTGAACTGATTTAACTCAGGAATTTTGGTCACAAACTGCAGTCCCAGAATCTTAATGTCTTTGAATTCACTACTTACAATTTGAGTAATAAGTGTAAATTCTTCTCTTGCTTGTTTTTTCACTGAAAAACACACTTTTCGACTTTTCTTTTAACTATATCCAAAACACAAGTAAGTATGATCTTTTTTCCCAAAATTTGTTTCATTTCATTTTTTGTATGTTTCTATTAGAACACCTCCAAGATACATTTCCATTTTTATAAATTTCTATCTGATATCTGTAACCACCATTAATAAGTGGTGCACCCTGGGTAACGCTAAAGATCTATTACGATAAGGAATAGATTGGAATTTAAAGGTCAGTATACAATTGTTTAAGGCGACTTTATAGATGAAACAAAAGAGTAAAGTATGAGAGTTAAACAAATTCCTTTAGGTGATTATTCAAAGTTTGGTGATTCACCAGTAGATTTTTTCAATAATTTTTTGACGATACAGTGTGAAAATTTTTGAGAGAAGAAACTGAAAATATATGAAATAAAAAATGTTACTAGATTTCAGCCAGTCACAGTAGAAGAACTAAAATGTTTTGTATTCTACCCTCAAACTAACGCTACTGGGATCAAAATTTTAACATTTATGATAACTTAGTAACACCATGAGGAGAAACAGGTTTCTTGCTATCTAGAAGTTTTTACAGCATGCCGAAATAATGTTGATCTTGATCAAAACGACAAAGATTGAAAATTAGAAAATTACGTGAATTTGAAAAACGAAGATGTTATTCTCAGGGCAAACTTGAATTACGACGAATGTATGGTGAGACTTAGGAAGGCACCCAATAAAGCAATTTATGACAGGAAAACTCAGATTGGTCCTTAAAATGTAGTGTTTAAACATCTTTGAAGGGTTACTTTATAAACTTTGATTTCTTTTAAGGTAAATTACAAAAACGGGATCCATCACATGGAAAAGCATTTGCTCCACTAGTGGAATTGTTAGTGAGGCATCTTTCGAGAAAATAGGATGCCTAACTCCGAAAGTAAGAGAAACGGAGAGGGGAGAAAGCTGCCCATAAATGAAGGTCTAAAACTATAGTATGCAGTTTTAGATGTGCTACCATCTATGGTAAGAAGAGAGTATTGACATTAAATTTTGACTGAATCTAGTCAAGATGTCACTCTCTTCTTTTTTATCCCTTTCAGAGATTAATACAAAGTGAGTAAATCAGTAAGGAATTTTAATTTATTAGATTCGACATCCTAAGACCGGTTTCTGCCTTTCGGCTTCATCAGTTAGGCTTTTCGAATCCAATAAATAAAAATTCCAAACTCGTACAAGTCAATAGCTATATCCGCTATAAGATAACATTTTTAGATGTGCTACCATCTATGGTAAGAAGAGAGTATTGACATTAAATTTTGACTGAATCTAGTCAAGGTGTCACTCTCTTCTTTTTTATCCCTTTCAGAGATTAATACAAAGTGAGTAAATCAGTAAGGAATTTTAATTTATTAGATTCGACATCCTAAGACCGGTTTCTGCCTTTCGGCTTCATCAGTTAGGCTTTTCGAATCCAATAAATAAAAATTCCAAACTCGTACAAGTCAATAGCTATATCCGCTATAAGATAACATTTTTAGATGTGCTACCATCTATGGTAAGAAGAGAGTATTGACATTAAATTTTGACTGAATCTAGTCAAGATGTCACTCTCTTCTTTTTTATCCCTTTCAGAGATTAATACAAAGTGAGTAAATCAGTAAGGAATTTTAATTTATTAGATTCGACGAAAGGCAGAAACCGGTCTTAGGATGTCGAATCTAATAAATTAAAATTCCTTACTGATTTACTCACTTTGTATTAATCTCTGAAAGGGATAAAAAAGAAGAGAGTGACATCTTGACTAGATTCAGTCAAAATTTAATGTCAATACTCTCTTCTTACCATAGATGGTAGCACATCTAAAAATGTTATCTTATAGCGGATATAGCTATTGACTTGTACGAGTTTGGAATTTTTATTTATTGGATTCGAAAAGCCTAACTGATGAAGCCGAAAGGCAGAAACCGGTCTTAGGATGTCGAATCTAATAAATTAAAATTCCTTACTGATTTACTCACTTTGTATTAATCTCTGAAAGGGATAAAAAAGAAGAGAGTGACATCTTGACTAGATTCAGTCAAAATTTAATGTCAATACTCTCTTCTTACCATAGATGGTAGCACATCTAAAAATGTTATCTTATAGCGGATATAGCTATTGACTTGTACGAGTTTGGAATTTTTATTTATTGGATTCGAAAAGCCTAACTGATGAAGCCGAAAGGCAGAAACCGGTCTTAGGATGTCGAATCTAATAAATTAAAATTCCTTACTGATTTACTCACTTTGTATTAATCTCTGAAAGGGATAAAAAAGAAGAGAGTGACATCTTGACTAGATTCAGTCAAAATTTAATGTCAATACTCTCTTCTTACCATAGATGGTAGCACATCTAAAAATGTTATCTTATAGCGGATATAGCTATTGACTTGTACGAGTTTGGAATTTTTATTTATTGGATTCGAAAAGCCTAACTGATGAAGCCGAAAGGCAGAAACCGGTCTTAGGATGTCGAATCTAATAAATTAAAATTCCTTACTGATTTATAGTATGCAGTATTTCAAAGTGAGGCCGCGATGCATTTGTGTATGCTACTGAAAGGAATGACAGGATACTCTTTGCTCAGTAGAAAATCAACTGTGCAAAACAACTTACGTCAGCAGGAAAAACATTTCACTACAGAATGAATCAGAACGTGAGTATCTTCATAATCGTTATATTAGAAATAAGAAGTCCTGGAAGCCTTTGTTCGCATAAAATATTGATGCTGTGATTCAAAATTCCTGGATTCTCAATAAAACATCACAATTCGATTTTAGAAGCAGCGTTGCAGAGACGTCTCACTCCATACGCAGTTGCAGGGAGGCATATAAATATGATGTTCAAGGGATTTGGACATCTGTTTCGATCATTTATGTCCTGCGCACCCTGGAGAAGAGCCGCAGAAGTTGTGATAATTGTATAATGCTCATTGCAGTCAAGAACAATGTATACTAAATGTCGAATGTTTTGCTCCATTTGAGACAAAAGTTCTTGTTTTAAATAAATATGTACGTTTATTTGACATCAGTCAAAACATCACTTTTTTCTTTCGTGACTATAATGCAAATCAAAGGTTGGAAAGTTTGGAAATTAATTATTCCTTTTAGCTTATATTGCTAGAAAGCCAACGTGAGTTTGGAATTTATTTATTTGATTCAAGGTCCAACTTAACCTGTCATTGATAAGCCTTGACGTATCCGACCCAGGGCTGGTAGTCAATGTGCGATTGCAGGCAATAACTTCTTCATTGGAGCGAGAAGTCGTATCCAGAGAATACAGTGGATGAGGTAATAATTAAAAGTACAGTGCAATTTTGCCATTGCTGCGATCGACTTGTGATATTATTCATTCGTCTTGGTGAAAGTGTACTTTTTTCTTCCATCATTTGAGGTCATTTTTTCACAATTTCTTTCTTTTAAACGCACCAATAACGCCATATAATATTTGATATAGGGGGTTCTTACTTTCTTGGATGCATAAAATACCGTCCGCATCCCTAAATATGAAGGTTTTTGGTCGCTGTCCTCTCAGCTAACTGCCGATTTAATTCTACAGTTTGTAGTGATGTTTCATCCATCGTCAAATATCGCATGCAAGAATTCTTTTTATTGCACTTAAACAGCTTTAAACAGCGCTCTGAATCGCCGGCGCGTTATTGTTTTGATCGACTGTGAGCAAACGCCGTACCCACTTCGTACGGGGCTTTCCTGTTCATGCAAAATTGTGAATACACTGCCTTCTGATATTTTTAAGTTGGCAGCTGTCTCATGTAACTTCAATTTACGATTAGCCAAAACCATTTTGTGGACTTTTTTTTATAGTTTCTGGGACAACTGCCGAATTTGGGCAATCAGAGTATTGAACATCAGGGTGTTTGTACGGCCGCGTTTAAAATCAGCAAACCACTTCTCTACCATTTGTCTTGTTAGAGCAGAGTCCAAGTAACACACGAGCCTCTGCCTCGATTGAACAGTAAAAGTAACGTCACTAAAACCACTGTAAATTGTTAACTTTAGTTATCATGAAATTTTGACATTTGAAAATTAGTATTTCCTAAAAATCTTGGATTTGTCAATAGTGGCACCAACTATAGGTAATCTTATTGAGTGACCAGGTAGGTATCCTTAATTATTCAATCTCAAGTATATAACGTTTTAATTGTTTCTATGTATAACCATTTCCTTCTTTAACAGCACGACCCAAAATAACAATGAATATTCTAACAATTAACTTGTCATTTCTAGAAGAAGTAAGTGCTCTATAATTAAATTTAAACAATAACCGAACAGTTATTAAGAAATTAGAATCATTTAAATTATGCGTGTGTGAAGAATTTTATGACTGCTGACTTGGTCAATTAGGTTTTATATTTCATTTAAAATAAATTTGCCGCAAAATTATTTTTATTCTAATCTAAATATTGCCAAGAATATGGACAATATTTTTGGATGTTTCAGCTGAAATTTTAATTTAGGTTCCTTTTGAGATAAGATACGCGATTTCAGAGTTTTATTTTTCAAGCTTTCGTGTACGTTATTTTATTTTTCACTTGTATATTATTTGTCTATTTTACCTTGGATACGGTTGCTATAAATACACTCATAATGCCCTAGAGCATAATGAGCGGGAATTATGACCATAACGCCCGCTAATTCTACGAGGAGGGTCTGGATTACTCCGGCGATAAATTTTTGGTTGCTTTGGGTGCATATTTTCTTTGATATTTTTTGGAAAATCGGTATTTTTTTCCATTACTTTTATAAGACGTATATGTATAACACAAAGCAACAATGACGTTCACTAAATATAATGAAACACTGTCATCAATATTCAACAAACGTCAAAATATCAAAAAATCGGTTTTTCATTAAAATAAAATACAAAATATTGCATGCACCGCGAGCGTTACTGGATCCTAACGCCCATCAGGCAACATTCATCCCTCGGGCCAGAAGCCCTCTGACTGACTGTTACCCTCCGGGCGTTAGGATCTATATAACGCACTTGGTCCATAAATAACTATTTTAGATTTTTAATCCAAGGACGCAAAAGCGTTGAGTGTATTTATGGCAATTGTATCCAAGGTAAAATAAACAAATAATATACAAGTGAAAAATAAATAAAATATAAATAAAATAAATAAAGCCTTCGCTAATTTATTTCGGGTTATCTATCTATCTATCTGTGATGGGGGTGTCGATACACTGCGACCTATAAGATCTATTGTGCCCCCTACTGCTGCCCAATCGTTGAGGATGTTTCAACGATTAGAGCAGTTCCTCCAGTCCTATTGCTTTCAAAAAGTTCAGGATGTCGGTAGGCTTCAGATTAGGTAGATCTTCCTCTTCTATTTGATATTCTCCGAGGTATCGTACCCTTGGATTTTGCATGGTAATGCATTTTGAGAGAATGTGGATAGAGGTTTCCTCGCAGAATCTGCATTCTTCTTTGTCTACTAATCCGAGTTTCTTTAGGTGGCTTCTCAGACGGCAGTGCCCTGTTAGGATACCCGTTAGTATTCTGAACTTATTTTTACTTTTACTGATGCAGTCGTCAGATCTCTTCTGGTTATAGTTCCCCAGTAGTGTCTTGGCCTGCCTCATTCCTTGTAGTCCTATCCAGTATTGGGATCTTTTCTTCTTTACTTCTTTTCCAAGTTCATCAAATATTGTACTGGTTCTTATTCCGCAGAAGGGTTCAGGTCCCAGAAATGGTGTTTCAGCCCCTTTTTTGCGAGTACGTCTGCTATTTCATTACCCTCCACTCCAGCATGTCCCGGAACCCATAGTAGGGTAACAGTGTTGTTCTTGCCTAGTTCGTTTAGATTCTCTAGGCACTCCCAAACTATCTTGTAGTTGATTACGTGTTCAAGGCATTAATGGCTGCTTGGCTGTCTGACATGATGATGATCTCTTGTCTGCGAAAATTTCTTTCTATGCTGAACTGGACACATTTTCCGATGGCGTATATTTCAGCTTGGAAAATGCTCGGAGATTTGCCTAACCTTTCGAAATATTTGGTTCCAGGCCCATATACTCCTATTCCTGTTCCTTCTCTTGAGTTTTGGGATGGTATCTTTTGTTACTTAGCTTTGTGTTGAATTCTTTCACAAAGCTAAACTTCTTTGTCATCTCATCTTGGAGCATGGCCCAGGTTTGGTGATTTCCATGAAGGAGTCGAAACTTGCGTTTGGTTGATCCTTCTCTGGTCATTCTGTAGGTTGTCCTTATCGCTATACTCTCCACTACTATATGGAGGGGTGCAAGGCTTAGGATTACCTCCATGGCGGCCGTTGGGCACATTCTCATTGCACCTGTTTTGCATACGCAGGCTAGTCTTTGGATTTTCGCTAGATTTGCCTTTGTACCGGCCAGCTTAGTTCTGCTGCCCCAGACTACTGCTGCTTAAGTGATTGCCGGTCTCACTATTGACGTGTACATCCACTGCAGGATCTTTGGGTTACATCCCCAGTTTTTTCCCGCAAAATTTCTGCACACCATTAGAGCTTTCGTGGCTTTGCTGGTTACTTCTTTTTCGTGCTTATTCCAGATGAGTTTATTATCTAGTATTAGTCCCAGATATTTGACATCTGGCTTCCCTTCAATAACTTTCCCGTCCAACTCGATGGTTTTGAGGTTAATGTTTATTTTCCGTGTAAGTTAGTCTTGATGGGGTTGACGCTAAATCCCATCGATTGACACCATTCTTTGGTATAGTCCAGCCCTCTTTGAACTATATCGCAGAGGGTATTCTCGAATTTGCCTCTTGCGATTATGACTATGTCATCTGCATAGCCTTGACACGATACACCAATCTCGGTCAAATAACAGAGGAGTCGATCCACATAAGAGGGGAGATCACTCCTCCTTGTGGGCATCCTCTGGTTGTGCAGATGGAAATAGTGTCTTGTCTCTGCTATTCTGGTAAACAGTAGTCGCGACATCCATCTGGTTGTCGTGTTGTCTACCCCTCTTTCTTCTAGTGCTCTTTTGACAGCTTCGTGTGGTGTGTTGTCAAAAGCCCCTTCTAGGTCTAGAAAGGCACACATTACAGATTCTTCGTTCTCTAGTGCATCCTGGATTTCATCTGTCAATTGGACCAATGCGGTCTTCATGGATTTGCCCGTTTGGTACGCATGCTGATGGGGGTGCAGAGGCACCCGTTCCAGGATTTCTGTTCTGATATAGTTAACAGTTGCTTTCTCCACCGTTTTCAGAACGAACGATGTGAGACTAATTGGTTGAAGGGATTTAGGATTGCTTGTATCCCTTTTCCCTGTTTTAGGAATGAAGGTGACTCTGGCCCTTCTCCATACTTCCGGTATATATCCCAGTTCTAGACTGCTATGATACATACTCACTAGGTGTGGTAGGATTTCTTCTTGCCCACGCTGGAGTAGGGCGGGGAATATACCATCAGCTCCTGCTGATTTAAACGGTTCGAAGGTGTTGGCCCATCTTATGCGTCTATTGCTGCAGATATGTCTGGCCATTGCCGTATCTTCTCTGGTAGGTCTACTATACCGTTCTGGAGTGTGCCCTATTGAAATAGGTTCATTCCCAGGGTTAAATCATGTCAAAAGTTTGATATATAATAATGCTAACAAACTGAACTTAAATTATCCCAAGTTTCATGGCTTTTGCTATGAATTCTATTCCTCCATTGTTTATTTATAAAAAAACTAGGTAGCTAATACTACTATCAAATTTATAATGCATTTCATCCATCGAATACTCCAATTGCTCTGAAAATAAACCAGTTCTAGTATTAGTTGATAATCACGATAGCCATTTTTTAATTGAAGCTCTGGATTTGGCTGCCGAAAATGGTAATACGATGGTTTTCTTTCCTTCGCACAGTATACATCGGCTACAACCTTTGGATCGTACTATTTTCGGTCCCTTCAAAATATATTTACAAGATCAAATTAAAGCTTGGCACACATCACACCCTGGAAAGCCATTGTAAATGCAACATTTGCTGGAATTGTTGCAAAAGCACTCCTTTAGCAGCAATATCAGTTCAAGTTTAAGCAGTGTTCAAATGCACTGGAATTTACTCTTTTAATTCTGAATTATTTCAAGAATCAGATTTCCTTGCTGCTGATTTGACAGCTAAGAATATTCAGGATGTACAAGATGAATGGATGCACATATTGCCGAACCAGATGTTATGAGGACATCCAATTTTGCAATTCCGTTCACATCTAGCATTCTACCAACGTCCGAGTTATCCCAAGTACATGAGGAAATTCGTGAATTCCCCATTATTCCACCAAGCAGCGCTTTTGAAAGAAAATAAATTCGAGCCCGAAACGAAAGTAGGAAAGAAAATAAAAAAGAAGCACTAATGAAAAAAGGACTAACCTTCAAAAAGCACCCAAAAAAACCCCTAAATAAATAAATAAATCTAGTTTATAACTTGAAAAACTTTTAAGGTATTCATTTAACACTAATTTAGAAAATGCGCCATAACAGCGAAATATGGCGATTGGAGAAAGGTTGGTGTTTCAGGTGTTTACTAATAAAGAATTGGTTATATCATGACACTTTCTATCAAATACATTTTACCGTTTTAAAAAATTTTTGGCTGTGCTACAAGAATGAATGTAAAAAGTTCGCTATAAATAGAAATATGGGACAGTAAAAACATATAAAGTATTTACTGTTTAACTACATTTATAAAAAGTATAATACGCAGTCTGTGGCTAATAGCGAATAGGATCAAAGATCGAAGATAATTTCATACATTTGGTCGAGTAGCCGAACCATTATTCGATTACCACTTAGCCATTGCACATGTGCTTGGTTTATGCTCTTTCCACACTAGCTCCCGAGCTATAAACTAAAGGAGAACACTTTGCGGCCGGTTAGACCCTGTACTATTTCGTTTAACTTCAGTATACCTGGAATGTGAGAGCCTTGAAATAGGTAAAATCGAAGAAATAGGAAAAAAGCTGAAATATATAAAATAGGAATAACGGCACTGCAAGAACCTACAAGAAAATAGAACTGCGTTTATGGTAAATGATAATTTAGCATAAACTCTTTTCAAGTTGGATTTTCTTCTGATCATATTAATATTAAATATATGAAAAAGCTCCCATTTATCCACAACCAAACTTCAGAAGCGTAAAAGAAATATCGATAAACCGTTACAACCATCGTTTTCGATTTCAAGTAGATGTCGATGTTGAAACTCTTACAATGACTTCTTCGAATTTATAACCTTGCTCGTTACAACAAGCGAATCGAAAATATCTCGAAAGGTTATTAATATACCCCGGTATTAACGAGGTGAGAGGTGGGCCAGTGGATTTTTTCGAAGCAAGGCTATTATAATTTTTATGAGCTTACCTAATTTGTTACTAATTTGTTAGCAGTTTAACTCCAAGTATTTTATTGGTTTCATAATAAGAATTTTTTATGCACCGGTAGGTACTACTACCGGACACGGCAAAGCGGAAGCGGGATATTGTTTGTTTTTACGTTAAACAAATAAACATAAGTTCGTGTATTTTTGTAACAACGTCCCTGATTATGATGCAAATAATTATTGAAGTTAGATTTGAATACATTGATCATCTCTCTTATTTAATACTGTATAAACGATTTTTAAATCCAAATGGTTTCCAAAAAAAGATCGTCTTCGATGCTGAATAATAAATAAGCGATTTTTATGTACATTTCAAGAACTTGATTTTTTTGTTTGCAATAAATTATTATGATAAATGATAATTATTGTGAGCAATATAAATCTTTCACAGATCATAAGCAAACTAATTTCACTTTTTTCCATCTAGTTTTCTTAACAATCAAACGACTTTCTAACTTAACTTCAATGAACGGAATATTTTGCTTTATATATCAAGTAAAAAATCCCTTAACTGTGCGGATATCTAGCTATAGATACAATCACTGTTACGGGATGATTTACAATGACTTTCAGGTATTTGTAATTACCACTATGTATATAGACGGAAGTATATTGTGATAATATGCTTGCGAGAACCAAAAAGTAGAAAACAAGCATTTGTTTTTTGGTTATAATTATAATCGGCAGTCAAAGCCCTAAAAAGTGTCCTTTAGGTCATGTTATAACATGGACAAAATTGGGTAGGGTTTTTAAAATACTCTCACCTGCCGTTAATAACCTGCTTCCTCTAATCACACTCAGTAATTGCTTGGCCTGTTAAAAATTGTCACGGAAGTGAACTTAATAAGACTCTTGTATAAACCGACCTGGGTGAGGAGCGAAGGAGCCTTTTATTTTATATAAATATATTAATATTATATGAAAGTCTAATCTAGTAATAAAGGAATCTCTTGTTAAATATATTTTCATCTCAGATCATATATTTAAGTTTTGGAGATTTTTGTTTTTTAATATTACCATCAAATTCTTCAAAAATCACCTACCGTAAGCCGGGGCTACTTGGACCCAAAAAGTTAATCTTTTTCAGAATTATATACTAAATGATACCTTAAAACAATAATTTATGCTGATATCCTTGTTTTTACCACTTTTTATGTTTTCTTACCATATTGTGCCCTTTTAAAACAAAAAAGGTCATTTTTTTGTTTTATAAATTTTCAAAAATTCGGTTCAAGCAGTGGCGGATACTATTTTATATCATAAGATAAGGTGGCATTGTCTTGTGTATGTGTATAATCAGTTTAAAGAAAACTTTCTTAGACTTTGCATGTGATTTGATTTTTTTTTTATTACGATAGAAGTAAAGGTAGCTCAAGATATCTTTAGCGCCCCTCCTTGAGTTTTTTCTGTATCCGCCACTGGGTTCAAGTAACCCCTCGGTCGGATCTACTTGGACCAACATCATATTTCCATTGATAAAGCCATTGCAAAATGTAATAATAAAACTAAGATATTTTAAAAGTAAGACATTTTAGTCACCAGAAATAGTCATAAAATTAATAAAAGAAAATTTTATAAAATGAATTCTATAAAATGAAATGAAATATCGTTATATAATATCAAAATGTAAGTTATATAAACAAATTTAATACTTTTTTACTCGTGATAAGACTTACAATTAAAAATTCCCCTTTTTACCAGCGATGGTGGATTTATTTTATTCTTAATGTCGATCCACTTGTAGTGCTTAACGTCCTTTGTCGCCGGCCATTTCCATTCTTTCTTACACTTTTCCATGCAACCAACAATTGTTCCATTTTCGTCTAGACTGTTTATTACACCTGGAAACAGTATATTGTTCCAATTTACCAAGACAAAATTTCCTTCTTCAAGGGAATTTCTTGATGTGATTTAATGAAGACAAGGCATCTCCCAGAGGAAGTGGATCTGGTGTATTAAGAGGATTTGAAGGACCAGAGGTTGGCTCTGTAATTGGCATCATCATATCATCACCATCAGACCCTTCATACTCAGATAAAATTAAGTTTCTCTTGAGGGGTTTCTTTGTTGGGCCTTCTTTTCTTTTCTACAAGATTAAACCGAAATTTGCGACTACCATTTTCACGCTTGTCAGTTTGTCAGGATTGTCATATTTATCAGGGAATATGGGCAAATGGGCACGAGCAATGGGTAAAATGGGCAATCCTAAATTTAATGAATGTCAAAGAGTGTTATATAATTATTTATTAAATAATGCTTTCTATTCTCTTGAAGAGTACCTCAGAGAAGCTTAATCTATGAATAAACATGTATTTGTTATTTTGTAATTTTGTTTCATTATATTTTAATGTTTTATATGTATGAGTGTTTTGTATGATTATTTTATTTTTATATGTGTTTTAATTATATATAGTAACTGACAAGTCAGATAAGTTATTTATAAATTGTAATTTTTAAAAAAAACTTTATGGACGAATAAAACTATCTATCTATCTATAAATTACAATTCAAGCAGCCAATTCTAATGAAAAATTAAAAATATTTATATGGATTCAACGTCATCAACATGTAACGTTTAAATTCGGCATTAAGACCTTACTACATTAATTAGTTTTTCATACCTTGTAGATGTGAGCCACTGTAGGGATCGAATTATATTATTTAGGAACCATATATCACATAAGATAGCCTCAAATTTTTTTGACCCAATTTATATCCATTTGAACGAGCTAGTTAGTTTCAGATAAAGTATTTCGAACATTAAAATAGATCGTAAAATTGATTGTTTACTTTATTCTTATCGATGTCATGTTTCTAACTGTCGGTTCGTTCATTTCTTCTGTTAACTTTAAGGTGTTGTACGGCTGTGTTAGCCAGTCACCAGTTATTTCATTGGTCAAATCACAAGTCGAGAAGGATTTCGAAGGAAATTTTGGGACGGGCCTTGTCTTTCTTTCTTGTGGGTGATAAGTATAACGTGGTTTAGACAAAATTTTGAGGAATCGCCCGGTGTTTATGAAGATTATTTCGTACCATTGATTGGGATAGACGAGCGATTCCCGTATTGTTGGACGTACAGGGTGCCTATTTGATTTGGTGTGTTTACCCTGGTCTGAATCTCGTGAAGAGGAATTGATATTTTGTGCCGAACCACGCCACGATAGTAACGTCGCCATTTTGTCAGGGGTAGTATCATCCACGTTAGACGATCGGATTCTCCGAGGATTCACCTTATACGGAAGCATCTGTCAGGGAAGTTTGCCGAGAATTCCCCTTCACTGTATAAAGGGGGTTCTCGTGTTGGACTGATTGTCGACCAGATTTCTCGTGTTGGGCTGATTGTCGACCAGATTTCTCGTGTTGGGCTGATTGTCAACCAGATTTCTCGTGTTGGGCTGATTGTCAACCAGATTTCTCGTGTTGGGCTGATTGTCAACCAGATTTCTCGTGTTGGGCTGATTGTCAACCAGATTTCCGGGTTGAGCTGACCTGACCGGACGAATTAGTAGCCACAAGTTGCCGCCATTTAACTTTGGACAACCGCAAGTTTTTTTTTCTTTTTTTTGTTATATATTGGTACATAGACATTATTCGTCAATTTGTAATTTTTTTTACAGGTCTCTAAATTAGCATTTATAGATATTTTCTCTAATTTTTATTTGGTACTTGTAAGCGACTTATAGGGGCGAGTGGTATTTTATTTTACGCCCAATACCAACGACCTTGAGAGCTCTCGCGGACGGTGTAACACCCCCTTTTATTCGTGATTTAATTAATTAATTGAATAATTTAATTTTTTTTAACTAGCGAAACTTTAGTGGGATCATTTGGATTCCTTTGTCTTTTTATTCTTTTTGTGTGACCTTGACAGTTTGTATAAGTAAAATTATTAAACCGATATTGAGAAATTAATTACTTTTCTTTCTATCACTAATAGTCACAAATAGTCTTGACCCGAACGAAGGTAAGTAAATTTTTGGTTGCGACGTAGTTTATTTTTTTTTATTAGTGGGCTCAATTTAGATCCATTCTGGAGGTTGAGTGACTAAATTGACTGAATTTTGGATGAGGGTAAAACAATCTCCTGGCGCCCATTTTCTTTTTAGTTAACACCTTATATCAATCCACACCCCACTTCACTGTGGTTAGCCGGCATCCAAAGCGGATTACATAATCCCACGGAGGAAAATCGTTAAACGAGATTAACTCGTGGCAAACAATCGTACGATCTCTCACCAGGGCGAAGCTTTGAACCCTCTTCTGTAAACAATTTCCAGCGGAAAACAAATTTAAACATTTAAAATGAGACACTCATATTTACAGATTAGCTTACCTGAATCTAGATATAACTAACCAAAACTGCATACATACGCAATATCTGAAGAAATTAATACTTATAAAATAAATATTTAATGTGAAACTCTTGAATGTCCACCACCCAGCATAATTCCCATCTATTCCTAAAATTTATCATGTAATAAACAGATTGTAGCGTAAAAAAATAAGTGGTAAATGTAATAAGTAGTTTGGGAAAAATAGTGGATCAGTAACATGAAACCACAAAACAAAAAAATAAGCAATTTTAAACTAAATATGAAAATTTGCTAATTCTCCGATATATATTTTTTTTTTAATTTAATATCAATTTTCCTATTTTATTTCTAGTTTTAAAATTTTACTGTATGTTGTTTATGCTTTTGTATTTCTGAGTAGTGAAATAAATAAAAAGGTAACAAAAACAAATTCGAACTTAAAAAATATGTTGGGAGTATTCGAATTAAACGAAGATAAATCGATACGAATTCTACACCAACCACAATGAATTAATAAGCGTTGTGTTGGTAGCATTGACTAATGTCGTACCTTGTAAGAAATGATTGTTGTTATCGTGACAACACTGATTGATGTCATTGCTTCTGTTTGAATACACCTTTAGCAATTTGTTACTAGTACCAGATGAGAAATGTAGCAAGCTTAATTTGAATAGTACTTCTTTTGATATCTTCACATAATCACTTAATTATAAAGGAAAAGTGTTGTTTAAGGTACGGTATAATTTTATCAGTAAAGTTAGTCGCCGCACATACGGGCATTTGAGGAATATAGGAGGCCAAAAATCGATTTTCTACTCTTATGTGTATTTACAAATCAAATGTGACGTAAGAATTCTCGGAATAATCCACAACGCGTTAACCACCCCTGTAACCCCCATTTTATATGCATAGATGATGTTCCGATTTGAGTTTGGATTATCTGGTTATAGTTTCAATTTGTTATAATAATAATTGTTGCTTTATTTGTGGCGGATATGATAGTTTGCTGAAGAGAAGGAACTGGTGGAGGCGAATGATGTATTTGTTATAGAAAACAAGATTTGTAGAGTAATTTACAGTACATAAAGATATTACAATTAAATGGAATATAAGGCATTATGTAACAAAGCAGCAATCCTGTTGCCATACCTCTAATTATAAAATTGTTTGGTGTGTTATTCTTTTATGCCACTTACCAAGGAGTTTTGGGACAAATGTACAATCCGTCAACGTCTAAAGCTATAGAGGAAATAAATGCTGCTATTATAAATACCTTTTTAGGGGAATGGATCTGTTTTCCTAGAATACAACTGGAAATAGTATATTATGCAACGAGTGCGCAAAGTTGTCGAGTGCCCACGAGAGCGAAGTTGCTCGAGCTCGAGTTGATTTGGTGTACATTTTCACATGAAGTACTCGTAGATGGTCTGTCCAAAATAGCATTCGCAATTTTCTGGCCAATTCGTTTTTTATTGCCGATCGATTCTTCAACGTAACCTTCAGCGACAGTGTTAAATTTCAGGTTTTCGGATTTATCGTCAGAACTCTCATCAGTCCCCGGTATCATGATAGAGTTGAAATTCATTATTGTAAATTTTAATTTTTTAATCAATCAATTTATCTGTCACTTAAACGTCACATTTTTTTGGGGGTCTGTATTGTCAATTTCCGTGCGAAAAGTAAATTTACTTGTTACTTGCACAAAATTTACTTGTTATTACCTGTTTATTACCTGTTTATTTTTGTTATCGCCACACATCCGTTCTTGATTTATTATTATTAAATACGATAAAACATGCATGAATTTACGAAGAACGGACATTTTACACCGCCCGTAATTGCAACAATAGATATTAAATCTGCACAAAAAAAGGGCCTAAAAAAGTTACAGCCACAAGATGTCGCGGGTGAAGTAATTTGACACTGGCCCAATGTGGCATCAATGTCTTACCTAAGCAGCCGTTTACCGGGAACTAGCCTCTTTTGGTTTGATTTATGCTGCCCTTTTAAACGCTGTCGGAGTTGATACTAGTAGACTGACTTATCGTTCTTCTCTCGTAGTTCCAGTTCTCCCAAATAATGCACAAGTTACGAATTTAACACTTTTTATTTAAAAATAAACTCGATTAAACATTTATAACCTTAAAGGTTAACAAAGTAATTCACCCAGAAAGTGAATGAAGCATTTGATAATTGTTAATTAGTCAAAAACTTATGAACAGAAATTGAAAATTGCTTTTACGTTGACTGAACGGATATGTTCTCTATGAATTGTAAGAGGAATCTGTTTGCTGCACTACGGAGCACTGTATGATTTGAATTACAAATATTATTTTTGCTGCACTACGGAGCACTGATTTGAAAATGAATTTGCTTTTACGTTGACTGAACGGAAATGTGTTCTCTATGAATTATAAGAGGAATATGTTTGCTGCACTACGGAACACTGTATGATTTGAATTACAAATATTATTTTTGCTGCACGCCTGCAAAAGAACATTAACATATGGAATGATTCGCTGATGAAGCATGGAATGAAGATCAACGTGAAAAAATCAAAAGTGATGGTTGCCGGTTTGGTTTTAAACATGAACGACGTGAGTTTATGTTTAATTTTTTATGATTGAAAATTAAACAGCGGATTTTTGACCGTTTGAGACCGTTTAAGAAATGTAACCACCGCCAACGTGTTCAGAATCCTCGAAAACGGAGGGTTACATTAGTTTTACCGGTGAAAGTCGCAATTAACCCTTTTGGGGGTAGTTTTCGGCCGTTTGGGGGGTAGGGCAAATTTTAACCCCCGCCATCGTGTTCCGCATCCACGAAGACGTACTTTGGGTGTGTTAAAAATTATTTGTGTTCCTCGTGGTTTTTTCCAACTCACAAAATTGGATAAATGTATTAATTATATTGGAGAATAGTTTTAGGGAAAAATAATTCAGGTTTTTTTTAGTATTTTCTGCTTTTTGCGCTTATATTAAAAACAATGAAATCAAAGATAAAATTACCAAAAAATAAAAATGCACCAATTCCTTTTAAAAATGTTAGACGATAAACCAATCTTTTTTGGTTCGGACAAGCCTTCTGTTGGAAAATCGGTTTTTCGCATGTAAACCGCTAGACCGATTTAGACGTGTTAAAATTCTGTTTAAGCGTTTTCGCGAGATTTTTATTTTATATACAGAAGTCGTTTCGATCCTAATAAAACTCAGCGAGTTAGGTGCGAAAAACCGATTTTCCATATATTTACATGTTAATTTACCCCCCCCCCCCCCTGCACACATCCATTAGCTTCCATATAGTGATCACGTGAAAGGTGGTCCATCTATGAAATCACAAAATAAAATTTTCGAAAAGAGCGACTTTATTTATAGGGTTTTTTTACGCCAGATCGACTCCACTACTAGAAGAATATATTTGAAGACAATTTTAGTGTAGATTATCAAATACTTGATACTATATCCTAGTTTCTGCTCTACACTTCTAAACGACTTGTTAGTTGAACTGTTTATTAGTTAAGTTATAGTGATAAGAAATTGCTTAGTAATTTATGACAAACAGTTATGAAGTGTCAAATAAAATTGATTATCAAGATATAAATTTTACGAGAATTGCACGATTATTTTTGATTTTTTAAAAACAAAATAGATGCCTTTCCTATCTTCAACAAATCTTCTAATGAGATTGATGGCTGCATGTCCTTGATGCAGCCCCACCTTAGCCCGGAGCTCGTTGAAATAGGTTCGAATCATTTGCTGCAACATTTATTATGAGAGCGCGTTCCCTCTTATTCCATTTTCGTATCTGTATCTCTGTAATTGTATCTTTTAATTGCTTCAGTCCGTATGTCTTGCTCTTAAACGATTCCCATTTGAAACTCGATCGATCTGTTTGTACGCGCTGCAAGGTTTATGGAGAATTTTGATTTGTGGACGACAAGTTGTTGGTACGGACACATGCAATTTACTCGGCTCTTTTTATAGATTAGAAATAATGTCTACTGTCCTGTAGATTCTTTATGAGTATAGAAACAAAATAAGAATACAAAGAAAATTTCAAGTAACGAGTAAAACGGAAAATTCTTAGCTTGTTTAGTGCACATAATTTAAAATAAATTGAAACACTCCTATGTATTTATTTAGTAAGGCATATACCATTTTAATTCAACCATTGAATACATGTATCGGTACTTCCATGAATTTCACCTCTTTACTAGATAACCCCTAAAATACAAGCATGTAGGGCAAAGGACGACTATTACGACGTTCTGGAAGAATGTTTATTGGTGGTGGAGAGTTAGATATTATGGAACTACAAATCGGTCTTCCTCAAGGTTCTGTGATAAGCCCTCTGCGACAATATATTGATGGGTTTTATTATCCTCGAAAATAAGCGATAAGGATGGTTTCTATTATAGGAATTTGATTCCAGAGGCTAAAAATTAATAAAAAAAATTGAGTTTTGCCTAAAAGTTTCATTAGTCATCCTACAAACTTATTCCGTGGCCAACTAGCTAAAACATCATACTAAACTCTTTATTGCACTACACAAGCTCGAAAGATTTCGTCATTTTAAGATTACGCACTAGGTATTGATTGTTGTGAAGTTATAAGTCTTCTTCATTTGTGTATTTGTACAGTCTCTACTCTTAGTTTTTGGCAGATTTATTAATGGGTCGATGAGATATCTTTCTTCTATTTGAAGTTCTCGTTGTAGGTCCCTATTCGGAAAACACCAAGGAGCGTTTACGATATTTCTTAATAATTTATTTTGAAATTTTTTTGAAAGAATTACAGTAACTTTTCTTGCTCCACACGTCCGTACTGTTAGTACCTGTTTATAATTACCTGTTGATTAATTGTTCTCTCAGACAAAAATTCTAAGCAAGGTCTTAGCAAACGAGTAAGGAATTTAATTTATTATATTCGACATTCTAAGACCGGTTTTTGCCTTTCGGCTTCGTCAGTTAGGCTTTTCGAATCCAATAAATAAAATTCCAAACTCGCACAAGTCAATAGCAATATACGCTATAAGATAAAATTCTTAGATGTGCTACCATCTATAATAAATGGTTAGAAGAGGGTTTTGACACTTTACAATGCAAATCTGTCTTAGGATGTCGAATCTGATAAATTAAATTCCTTACTCGTTTGTTAACTTTGTATTAATCCCTTGAAGGGATACAAAGAAGAGAGTTACATCTTGACTATAATCAAAAAAGTTTTTTTATTGACGTTTCGGCTTTCCAGAAAGAGAGAGAAATTAAAATACAAACCACAATGAGCTTCCGAAATGAATTGACTATAATCAGTAAAATAAAAACTTTGCAACACGCAATGCAAATTGAGTGTATGCAACACCCAATACATTGGGAATCCTTGCTATGTAAAGTGTCAAAACTCTCTTCTAACTATTTATTATAGATGGTAGCACATCTATGAATAGATCTTCTTATATTCAAGATAATTTTCGTTAACATTCGGATTCAAATTGGTGTAAAAAAAAATTGGTTTTGGCTGATTAACTTACTAATAATAGGTAAAAGCGATAAGGGCCTGTAGGACTTTATTATATTATTAACTGGTTTTTCAGGTTTTTCGATCGTAATCACTTCAGTGTTTTTTCACATATCGTAGTCTTATAGGAGAGTAACTTACGAGATACCAGTTACAGGTCGTAAACCGGAACTTTTTTGAATCAACATTTTCCTTGATTATTATACATATTTCTTCTTCAAACAATACAATAGTAATTTTCAAAACGGTGTTAATTTTGAAAATAATGGTCGGGTTACTCTTATAAGGAATAATAGTGAACTTCCTGAACATTTTAATGAATTTTTTGTTAGTAGCATTAGTGATATGGTGTCTAGTATTGAGAATATTGTATTTTTCTTCTTTTTAACACATTTAACCCCGCTTCAACTACTAAGAGTTATTAGCAGGTTGGACAGTACACAGCAATATAATATAATATAATATAACATAGTACAATTGACGAATTAGATCTTATGGTACAGATCAATGTCTTTCAGGTATTGTAGCACATTTTTATGGTTTTTAGTTCTTAAATTATCACTTAACTGGTATGTATTTCTTTGCTGATGGTACACTGGCCATTCTAACATAAAATGTTTAACCGTTACTTGAGTAGCACAGTGGGACATTCTGGAGCTGGATCTCTTTTAAGCAAATGTTCATAAGTTAGACGTGTGTGTCCGATGAATATGCGGTTCAAAATCATTTGGTCTTTTCTTGTGACTGCTCCTGGTAGTTTAGTCGTGATCTGCGGTTTAATTTCCTTGAGTTTAGATTCGTGTTGTTCCCAATTGGACTGCCATTTATCGGTAATGTGATTTATAATGACTGATTTGTAATCCGTGTATGGATAGTTATTTAGGAGAGGAATATTTTTATTGTCAGTTGATTCAAGGGCCAATGCGTCTACCTCTTCCTTTCCTCTTATTCCCACATGTGATGAGACCCAAATATGACATTTTTATGTTGACACTGTAGTTGGTAAAGTTCTATTTTTATCATCTGTAAGATTTGATGTTTTGGATATAATTGTTGTAAAGCACTTAAAGAGTCTGATACTATCAGGTAGTTGTTCTGTGGTAATTCTTTACACCTTTTAAGGGCCTCTAAAGTAGCAGTGGTCTCTCCAGTGTATATACTGCAGTGCTGTGGTTTGCGAATAGTGAATTTAGTGTTCGAGCATGTATAGGCGGCTGCGTGTCCGCTGCTCGTTTTAGAGGCATCCGTATAAAAATTGAATGTAGAAGTAAATTTGGAAATTATTTCGTTAAAGTGATTTTGGATTAAGGTAGTGTTTGTGGTTTTTTTAGGGTAATGTGTTAGAGATGTATTTACTTCGGGAGGGTTTATAATCCATGGAGGAATGGTTATGGTAATAGTGTTAGACAAACTAAACTGCTCAAGATCGAAACCTTGCCGTTTAATTCTTTCTCTGAAAGGTAGGGATTTGAATTTATTTGTTATAATCAAGAATGTGAAAAAGATTTCAGTAATTTTAAAACAATTTCTTTACGAGAGAATTATGAAAGCTTTAGAAAATAAAGGAACTACAACTTACGAACTTAATAGTCAAGTAGTAAAAAACAGCTACGATGTTATTGGACATGTGTGGTGTCATTTTGTAAATGTATCACTGAAAAGTGGCATATTCCCGGTGGAACTGAAAACAAGCATCGTTACACCTGTTGAGAAAATCGCTAATACTAATAAAAGTAGTTAATTTAGACCAATTAATTATTTGCATTTTGTGGAAAAATTATTGGAATCGGTTGTTTATCAGCAGTTATTGGAGCACATTGAGTCAAATAACCTGTTGTTTATTAATCAGTCTGGCTTTAGATCTAAACACTCTTGTGAGTCAGCTATCCAGCAGACTGTCACTGAGTGGAAGAACAATATGAGTAAAAACTTGTATACTATAGCAGTATCTTTGGATCTAAGAAGATCTTTTGAGACCGTACTACTTAAAAAACTAAAGTAGTATGGTATAAAAGGTAAAGTATTTGGATTAAAGGATACTTAACTAACAGAAAACAAGTAACTAAAATTGGCGATATAATATCATCTCCTGAGGTAGAGCATGAAGTTCCTCAGGGAAGTATTCTAGGTCCTCTCCTGTTTTTAATGTACACAAATGATATATATATATATATATATATATATAAATATGTTGAATGTGACTACATTCATATCTTTGCAGATGATACATTAATATCGGTAAGTGATGAGAATGTAGATAGAGCATTGTTTAAAATAAATACAGTTTTAAGAAGTATGAATAAATACATAAAAATGAATAAACTAAAGCTAAATGTAAATAAAAGCAAGGCTATGATAATTACAACAATCAAATAAATATTGAAATAAATAGTGAAAAAATTGAAATTGTCAAAGAAATCAAATATTTAGGAGTCATATTGGACAATCATTTATTACTTAGTAGTCACTTTGAGTATATAAAAAAGAAAATTTTGAAAAAACTTTATTTTTTTTCCAGTGTCTCAACATTTAAGTCTAAATTCTAGAATAACCGTTTATAAGACCATTATTCAACCCCATTTTGAGTATTGACCGACATTACTATACTTTTTTAATTTAAACAAGATGTCTCAGTTACAAAAATTGCAGAATCATGCAATGAGGGTTATGATACGATGCAACAGAATGACTCCTATCTCTATGATGCTTGAAACTCTAGACTTACGGTAGAGAGACGATTACATTACTTATTTATGACTTATATTTATAAAATGATAAATAATCTCTTGCCAACGTATTTTTCTGAGTATATTACATTTATCAATGAAATTCATACCTATAATACTAGAAACCAGAACCACTTATATGTAAGGAGGCAAAATCGTACATATAATGTAAAAAGTTTGTTTTCTAAAGGATTCCTCCATTACAATGGCCTACCAGAAAATATAAAAAGTTCAAAAAGTCTATCTGAATTTAAGCGGAATTTAACATTATATTATAAATAGAGAAGAACATATAGTTGTTTATACTCTGACATCGGTAATCCTTACCATTCGACTTGCTTATAACGTTTTTTGTACGATTGGGCAATCTGTATCTCTGTATCTGTAAAACTAGAAGGGTGGGTCACCCCACAGCACGTAGGCCACATTTGGCCCATTGTGCGTTCTTCTGAGGTTGGGCCTTCCTTCTAGCTCGTCAGCCAGCCTACTTGTTTAAAGTAGGCGATGAGGTCACCTGAAGGTAGCTCCCTCATGTTGGCATGTGTTAGCCACCGCTCGCCGTAAAGAAAATGTCTCATTTGTGAGAGTGTCGGGCATTCGCAAAGAATGTGTTCGGCAGTCTCGTCTTCCTGTTCACATCCTCTACACAGTGGAGTGTCAGATAACCCCATCCTGTAGAGGTGTTTTCGTAGATGACAGTGGCCAGTCAGGATACCTGTGGCTGTGCGCAGGTTCTGTCTGTTCATAGTCATGTATCTTTTGGCTGTTTCGCTATTCGGATACTGTAATAGTTCCTTGGCTAGCTTGCAACCTGTTTCGTCGTCCCATCTGCCCTTAAACTTGTAAAGGGAGTGTTTCTTTAGTAGGTCAGCCACAGCTGATGCCGATAAGCTTATGAAAGTGCCAGGTCCCAAAAGTTTATGGGAGGCTGCTTTCTTAGCTAAAGAGTCAGCTGCACGGTTGCCTTTTGATTTTCCATGACCATTGATCCAAGCTAAAGTGACCACGTTGTTGTTGCAAGCTTCGATCAGGACCTGGTGATATTCTAGTACTAGACCTGATGTAATGCGTGATCTATCCAGAGCTAGTAGTGCCTGTCTGCTGTCCGTGAGGATGTAAATATTATTACCAGTAATGTTTCTTCTGGTAGTCTCTTTTGCGGCGATGGAGATAGCAGTGAGCTCTGTTTGAGGTACACTGGCATTAGAACACATTGCCCATTTTATATTGAGATTCAGGGATCTGGAATAAATTCCACAGCCTGACCCCTCATTTGTTTTAGGCCCATCTGTGTAGATGCACAAGGCACCTGCTGCCAATGTAGCCTCTTGTACGTTTTTTGTTATTACCCAGTAGGGCCTGTGAAAGGCATATCTTGGTGCAATCGAATCTATGTTGGCTTGTAGCAGTGGGACCTCTCCAAGGACCTCGTGCCACAAGTTACACCTCGACTGACCAGATCCTACGTCAGGTTGTATACCTGTAGAGCGTAGCCGTGTCATGGTCATCACCACATAAACAGTCAAAAGTGACCAATCGTGCCAAAAGTATTTTCTAGCTATGTAGCAAATGCTTCTGCTTTTTGTTTGGCTTCCCTAGGCCAACTCATATCTTCTTTGCGTATTGGTGAAATATGTTTCATGGATTTGTTTTTTGTTTCCAATGAAAATATTCTGTATGGTGATCTGCAGTTAGTGGTCGATAATTATCTTTTTATTCGTTTTTTAACTATTTGAATTTAAATTTCTCTCCTGAGGATTTGTGTTGAGTTGCTTAATTACTTTTTGAGATTTATAGAATTCTTTTTACTAGATTTTGTATTTCTCCTGGATAGTTTTCCCAACTGTTTTACATTGTATCGATTTTTATTATGATTTGACTACTAAATAATTGAAATTGTCTTATAACGAATAATCGGAATAATTTATTTTGTATTTATATACATTTACTTTTTGAGGTCTCTTGCACACTCCAAGAAAACATTTTTTTGCGTGTATCAGTTAAGTGGTTAAAACATAACGGCAATCAATTTTTTAGCAACATTGTAACCAAATAATCCAGTTTTTTAAATGTTGATTAATTAAGTGAAGTTAATCAACAGTTTATCAGTGCTAATCGGAATCGGCACAATGTTTAATTCATGCCATGCGAAAACAATCTCTGAAAACCTGTCGTTGTCAAATTGGTGTCGGTGTAGGTGTGAGGAACCCAATGAAGGGACAATCAATTTTATCAAAGCTAAAACGTCACTTGAAAGCTGAAACCTGCGCAACTTTTTGTGTGTGGTCTCTTGAAACTCGATCGACGCATTCGGTCGCTGAGACTGATACTAATCGGAAACTTGGTTTAGTTGTGAATGACAAATGGAGCTAAATTTTATCTCTAATTTAATTGTTTTGGTTACAATAATTACAAACATTTGGATAAAAAGTCTTAAGTATGCAGTTTACTGTGAATGCTTACTAAACAAATGTCAAGTGTTCTCTGGGTTAGGTCAGCATTGTGGCTAAAGTAGGAGGATATTGACTAGCTGTTACTGAAACTGCCCCTAAACATGTAATTTTAAATATTGGGTGTACAAATTTGTTCGGTCCGTTTTCAAAAGATGGCTCCGGCTGTTAGGAATGATTTATAGTGACTGCCGATTTTGAGGCTTCAGAGATTAGAGATCTGCCAATATTTAGTTTATATTGCCGCTTTAAGTTTTTTACAAAAACCTGATTTTTCATATATCTATCTTTATTTTAGCAAATCTGAAAGCCTTTTTTGTGTCATATTATTTCACAAGTTTCACTTTCACCTGAAGCTACAGAAACAGGTAACGTTATTTGAAGTTCATTTTCGCTGATGAATAGCATATAATAGATTTGTTTTTGTGTTAATCTTTAGCTAACGAAGGTCACGTTATATCGACGTCTTTCTAATGTCATTATTGGTAAATGACGTCAATGACTTTAGATCGACGTACGGCAGACGTCAGATTTTCTCCCAAATAAAGACGTCGTTTCACTGACGTCAAAATAACGTGATATACGTAACCAGAAATTTGGATTTTTATCAGTTCGATTAGCAAGTTCATATTTCGCGCCAAGACGTTACTAGATGAAACCAGTCCTTCTTATTGATCGATATGTAGGTAATCCTTGATTCGCTATTGATTGCATCTTTGTCTTTGAGCGAGTCATTTGTTTTCCGTTGGTAGTAGTAGCGCCTTGCAACTTGCAAGTTTTTGGAAATAGTATTGTGAGTGATAGTTGTGTGTTAACTGGTTATTATTATGTGATCCAACGAAATGTATGTTGGAGTTGAATTTAAAAGCAGTGCTGATGGAGGGGGGCCTGGTCATTGTCCATAAAAAATAGTTAACTCCAAAGAAAGTGGAATGTTTTTGGTTTTTGGCCAGCTATAAAAAACCAGCGGACATACCATAATGTCTTAAGGAGGGCTGTGTCGTTGGATGCATGTCGGAAGCTCTATGAACTGGAAAGGATTTTCTTCTAATATGGTGAGTGAATTATTTTAATTGGTTCTTTTATTTGAGTTGAAGAAATGTTCATTGCAAGTACACGCGTGTTTACGAGTAAATTAACCTAACCTCACTAACCGCCTCTAGCCTCCAATCTACATTTTGAAGGAATGTCCAATGTAATTGCAGTTGAAATCCGCTGATTTTCTCCTAAAACCTACCTCGACCTTCTGAGGAAATTCTTGAGGAGTCATGTTAATTACTTTCGACTCATGTTTGGATAGTACTGCAAAAATTGTATTCTCCAAGTCTGACTCTGAACATTTCATAAAATGTTTTTTGAATTTTTATAGAAAACTTGGCAAAAGCAAAAGAAAATTGAAGAAGGCAGAGGTAACATCCGACATTCAAAGCAATTTCGAAGATTCTCAAAACAAAAGGAGAAGATTGGATCCTAGGAGGCTTTATGAAAACAATGAAAGTGAGGGGAGTGACGTGTTTGATATAAAAACTCTGGTTACATATAGTTTAAGCGTACCTATATATTTTTGTTTTTATATTTTAATAAACATTATGATATGAAATCTTTAGTTTTATTTGTTTTAAGGTCGTTTGGGGGACGTCCATAAACGTCGATGGGCTGTGACATAATCACGTTATATTTGGGTTCATTTCACTTTATCCTTTTGGTCAAAATCACGTAACCCATGACGAAAAAAACACGTCAATATTACGTGACCATGTTACCTGGGTACATATTGGGTACTTCTAAAATGCAAATTACCGTACAAATTATGAATAGGCAATAAAACCTCTTCGTCGATATTGGAAGTTACCCTCATGTTCCTCATTTTCAATAAAACAAAATTGTCACGGTAAGACAGTGTCAGATTTTTCAAACACTGATAGAACGGATGATAAAATTAAAAAATCGAATTAAACATTGACCGTACGGCAGAATCATTTAGTGATTCGCGAAGAAAAAGTTTTGTTTGCCGAGGGTCGAGATGTATATTACGAAACCCCGCTGATAAACTAATGACTCAGTCTCGTCAAGGACGCCACCTCTGGCTGTAACTTAATTGACTTTTGGAAATGCATCGCACCTTTTTAAGCACTTCTAGATGTATCTGGCGATTCCATACACACTAAGATAAATTCAGTGGCGTACTTCTTCTTCATAAATATAACATTGTTGATGAAGAACAGAAATATTTTATCTCGAAAAAGTTACTTTCTGCTGCGAAGAAAACACTGTTAATTTGACGCTAAACAATTTTTCTGATTTTATTGTCAATAAATTTTGTAATATTGTTTTTAATAAAAATGAGTCGCTTTGGAACTGATTCTATGACTAATATTGATCTGGCGATTGAGAAAAGTGTACGTACAATACCGTTAAAACCCATACGTCAATATGGAAACAGTTTACGGAATTCTGCAAGGCAAATGTTCTGGATTGTACAGACACTCTGTATATTGTCAATCCAGACTTTGAAGAAGACACCCTGTAGATGTCCCTGTTCCCGTTTAATTGGACTTAAACGAGCAATTTATTCAGTGGAATGTATATTTCTTTGAAGAAGACCCCCTTTAGATGTCCCTGGTATTGACGAAGGTGGATTAAAAAACACTTTCCTGAACTGTGTATTAAATTTTTTAGTACATTTATGATAAATGGTTCAAATTATTCATATGAACCCAATCAAAAACTTTGTGTTTGCTTTTATTAAGCATGAAAGAATTAAATGAATTTATTAAACTTCAATCTCGTACTTGAGTAAAATTATTTTACATCGACTTGCGCCGATGGAGCTTAATTGAAGACTAACTTAAGACTGCCTCTAAAACTTTTAAAAGAGATCACGCATGCTTATTGCTAAGCAGAAAAATGCATGTGTTTCGTTATGACGTAGTATCATTCAATTGTTTTCAGCCAATGAGATTCTTTTGATGGTAACTGTATATTTCTCAAATGTGTTTACTTCCGTATGTAGTGCGGATGAACCTTATTGTCTAACTGTATAGAGGCTAAATGTTTTTTATGCAAGCGAAATTATGTTTTCGTACGGGGTAGTATGAGTTTTGCTAGCAGCATTTTGATTCAAGGTTAAGAATCACATGGGCGTGCTATTTTTATTTCATTTGAATATTTTTGTTCCCTTTTTTTATCAGGGGCGTAGATGTTCGATTTCGAAGAGCAAAGAAATACGAGATTTTGGAAACTACAAGTTTAGAGCAACTAAACCTAATCCTGAAAGATTGGGCGTGGAATATGAAGAAAGAAAACGGTGAAAATTACAAAGAACTAGTTGTGAAGACAATGTGGAACACTGTTGCAAAAAAAAATGCAAGAGATGTATTTTATGAAGTGGAAAATAATTTTTGATCCATTTAAAATATTATCTTCAAGTCTAGTAGGGAAGCTCGTAATGCGAAACGAAGGAATTTGCAGATGTGCGCCAATAAAAGGAAATCGAGCTGCTCTGCTTCATTAAAATTAGAAGAATACTTACTATGCACTGGTTATATTGTGGGACGAAGATACTCCGGCGAGACTCCAGCGAAAATTTTACCATATCGCTTCAGTGGAACTTGCCTGGAGAGGTGGAGAAGCAGTCAATTGCAGAGTTCATTATTTTAAAGAGGAAGTGGATAATTCTGGGATTAAAAAAGGTAGATAACATAGTTACATATTTTTTAAAATAACTGTTTTTAAAAAATACTACTTTTTAGGAACAAAGAACAATCAAGTGGATGGTACAAAAACACTCCAGTGGGAAAAAACGAACTTTTGAAATGGACCAAAGAAGCAGCAGAGAAGGCAGGATTAAATACAAAAGAAATAAAAATAACAAACCTCTCTATGCGGTCGACAGCAGTCAGTAACCTGGCTAAAGAAGGAGTGGTGAACAACAATTAATTTACATTACTGGACACAGTTCCGCCAACTCTATCAAGCCTTATCTAAAAATGGATAATAAGCATTATTCCAACATCATAAACACCCTTAGAAGTGACGCCTCAAAACCTCCAGCTAAAAAACAGAAAACAGAAGATCCTGCAGCCACTCCTCGAGCTTTTTACTCTACAGCTGGACCCATCAACAACATTAATGATTAACCCAACGTTATCAATGAGTTAACAAAAATTTCACACAATACTCCTGCTGTGTATGTTTTGTAAGCAATGTGTATGCAGAATAATCTGTTACTCATGAAATAGTCTTGTCAAATACCATTCGGTCATCTAATTTTTCCTGTGAAAAACATCGAAAAAACATAATGCAAAGTAATATTTTGTTAACAAAATGCATTCGTGCAGGTGCAAAAATCCTCGTCTTCGACTCGGATTTTTGTTGCCACCAGCACTCATGCTTCTTGTTAAAATATTACTTAGCAACGTGTAAATTTGTGATGTATTAAAACTTTTGGTTGCGATTTATATATATATATATATATATATATATATATATATATATATATATCAATATCCTAGTTTCTTCTAGAGTTATTCAACTAATGAAAATGTACTTCATGTGTGTATTATCGAGTTCTGGTCTTACGTTAGGTCTTAGTTTGATGTTATATCTGTGTAGCGCTCTCTCTCTCCCTGTAAAAGTTAAAAAAGAAAGAATTCACTAGTGAATTTAAAATAATTAATCGAGTTATGGAATTATGGAGTTAATACTGACGAAATTGGACGAAAACTATAATAATAATTCCATAAAATAACTTTAATTGTCTTCATTAACATACTGTAATATTTCTGTGAAATTTAGTCACTAGGAGATCCGTTTAGTTTCTGGACTGGAAGATTATCTGACTCTTTTGATGTTCGTGAAACAAGTGAACTGTATAACTATTTTAAATGGTTTTTATTAAGCAACAAGTATCATAGGAAAACAGTACATGAGAAATCAGAAGAGACTTCTTGACAGGAACAATTAATTAATTTGTATTACACTATTTTGTCTAAACACATCTTCCAAACAAAGCTATATTTTTTAAATATTAAAACTTGTCAGAATGTTAAAATATTTGTTTCAAATGATAAGTTACTAACTCATGGTACTGTACTCTCTGTACCTTGTTCCAACATACTCTGGTGTAGAATTTATTGTAAGCTAACTGAGGAGGTAACTTTCAAAAGGGGTTTTGTCACAAAAAGATTTTTTTTGAGATATTGGTATCACTGGATTCCTTTTACAAAATCCTACAATATGTGATCAATATTTTGCATCAAAACGACCTTTGTCCCATTTAAAAACAGTATCCAAAATCTGGGTTTGGAGCAAAAAGTATTTTGTCCATGGTCTGTTTTCAGTTCAAACGACGTTTTGTCCATTAAGCCATTATGTAAACAAAACCCAGGTTGCTAGGTTACAGCAGAATCACTGTTGTTTGGTGAGCTTGTTGAGGTTATTAGTGAAGTGTGCACTGTATTGCAAGGTTAATTTGAGCGTTACTCTAAAAGAAGTGTTTAATTTATTATTATTTATTATTATTATAAGAAGTTGATGGTAGTGTAAGTGTTGGAGAGGTAGTTGTTGGCAGTAGGAAGAGAAAAAAACGAAGGGCAGCAAGAGAAACAACAAAATAGTTGAGATATTCACAACCTAAAAGGCCGCTAGTTTTTAACCCTGGCACCCACAATACCAAAAGGTTTTCTACCAAAAACCTAACAAAACAATGCAAGATATCATCATAGGTAATTTAGTTACTACTAGGCCTGTGAAACGGCGTAGGCCTAGGCCTGTTGTTTTGAATAAAAAAGATAAACCTACTATTTACTAACGGAAAACAATTTGAAAATTCCGGTTTGCAAAAGTCAGCAAAAAAGCGTCAAGCAAAAAAACAAAATGTAAGGGAATTCATTAGCAAACTACGGGGAACAGAATCCCACTACAACAGGGCAAAGTCGAAGAGGGTGTATCTAAGCTCTGAACTGCATGGTCTGTATAACCAAGAAGCTAATGAAGAATTGAAGGTAAAGAGCAGTATGTTTCGTAAAATATTTGTCGAAGAATTTAATATCGGCTTCAAATCACGCGCTTCCGACACATGCAGCACATGCTGCTTATTGAAAGAAAAAATCAAAAACGCTGCTCCTGGTTCCCATCAAAAAATGCAGTTGATGGTCGAAAAAAGAGTGCATTCTCAGAGGGCAAAAGCTTTTTACAGCCATATGAAGGAAGATGTGCCAAATTCCATAAGTTATTGTTTCGACTTACGACAACTCCAGCCGCTCCCTAAGTATCCGATTCAAGAGGCATACTACGCCAGACAAATAAATTTCTACAACTTGTGTATTACGGATTTGGCAACCAAGAACCCGATATTTTATACATGGACAGAGGAACAGGCCGGAAAAGGTAGTTTGGAGGTGTCCTCAGCACTTCTTTCACACCTGAAAAATGCAGATTTTCAAGGTAACAGTGTGCTTCGTTTGTTCTGTGCTGGGTGTGTTTCACAGAACAAAAACAATAACGTTTTAAGGACTCTAGTTCACTTTCTCCAAACCTCAGACACCACTATAAATAAAATCATTTTATGTTTTCCTGTCCGTGGGCATAGTTTTTTGCCCGCTGATAGAGTGTTTGGCAGAGCGGAGAAAATCTTAAGGAAAAACGCTGTGATTTTGAGCAAGGATGAATATTATTCATGTTACAACAGCATTGGACAAATCAAAAAAATAGGCGAAGATTGGGACTTGTTGGACCCAAAATCTCTCAGTACGTACTACAGAGATTTGGCTAATATCAGTGATGTGAAGCGTATTGTAATAAAAGTGAAAGAAGATGGTGATGAACTAAAAGTTATAAAGAAGGCTACCCTAAACAAGGATACGGTTAACACTACTCGCCAGCCTACCAAGAAGAAAACCGTTAAACCTACTCGCCAGCCTACCAAGAAGAAAACCGTTAAACCTACTTGCCCGTCTATAAGGAAGAATACCGTTAAACCTACGAACCAAAGAAGCAACACAGGTGACAAGTTTGTTATTGCTAAGGGTTTAACGAACTACAGGTTTGACTGAAAATTTTATTTCATTGAGGAAGAAAGGTAATATCAACCTAAAGAATGTACAGCTGCCAAAAGTACCACTCAGCCACCCAATTACTACTGAGAAGAAGAAGGATGTCGAGAAGCTCTTGAAGAAAATGTTTGGTGATGGTTGGGCCACTGAAAACATTGACAATAATCGCCTAGACTGGTACAAGGTTGTACTTTTTGACTCTCCAAGTGTTGAAAAGGTGAGGAAACGTGTGACTGTTTAGAAAATGAAAGATGTGAACAGCATATTTAAAAACTTGTGACTGATTTAAAAACTAAATCCATAAAAAGTGCCATTATGCTAGGCCTAACATTTATGTTAAAGTTAACAATAATCATAAAAAATGTAATAATTAATCTAATTTTTTCACAAACTTACAGTCACAAGTTTTTAAATATGCAGTTCACATCTTATTTTTTGTTAGTTTTGAATAGTTTGTTTAACAATGATTTCTGTATAATAAAATGTATTCTTTTCAAACAGCGTTTCAAAAGGCATTTTGTCCATATTTAAAATACAAATTACTAATTTTAGGAGAAAGGAATATTTCTAATCCTTGATGAAATTGGTGTTTTTAGTTGTTATAAGTTTATTTGGGTAAAATTTGTTTCTGTAGGGTAAATATATCTCATGATATACGTTATTTGTCATTCCTGAAAAGTCGGATTACTGTGACAAAACGCCTTTTGAAAGTTACCTCCTCAAATATAATCGTCACTTAAAACGTCTACTTGCAGACTGGAGCCTCTAGGCGTTAGAATTTGCTTTTTCAAAAAATCCCTTTAGATATTATCGTAGATCTTTTATTAATATTGGGGATTCTTGGAGATAGTAAACTGTTTAGCGACATAAAAACTCGTTTCTAGGAATCTACAGATGTCGGCACTCCAAAGGGACATTTTTATCTAAAAAAACTTAAAAACTTTTGGGACATATGTACGTAAGAATCGGTTTCGCTGATATATTTTACTTGAAATATTAATCTAACACTCTCAAGTAGCATTATAGTAATAGAAAGTAATATGGCAACTTCGATTTGGTGGCTATTACGTAATAATCACTAAATCTACTCCTACACAGTAGGAAGAACCGTTTCTATTACGTGGAAAAAACTTTGGCAGTACACTTTAAAGTTTCTAATGTCGTGGCCGCCACGTTCCGTCCATGAATAATGCTACTTGGGCTATTTTAAAATACGAATATAAAATCATTTATATTGTTAATTAATTATGAACATATTCGCTCTTACCGTAAACAAATTGTCTGCTTAGATTCCAAAGAATTATTCGAATCCATTCATTGCCGTAAAACTCAATTTAATTCAACAGGTTTTAGAGGTAAATTTATCTACATTTGATATGATCTCTTTTCTTCAAATTGTACTTTTAACCTAAAACATAATTCTTATAAGTAGCACCATCCCACTTGACCATTAAATTTTTAAAGAACATTTTCAGCGAAAGATATCGTCAGCAACGATACGATCAGTGAGAAGGACCAAAAATTCTTTGGCAGCAACAGCACAATTATCGTAAATTGATTTTTAGACGTTGGATTTTAATTTTCGAAGTAAATAAATATCGGTTCTCAGAGACAAAAATCTCACAATATCTGATTTTTCGTTTTGTCCTGTCTTTGATTTTACCGACACACATTACAACTTTTCGTAATTAAAAAGTCATAAATATTATTAAAAAATAAATATTTTTCATGTCTTTGTGCTAAATTTTTATTAATAATATATTATAAACATTTTTCTAATCTAAATTTATATAATTTGAAATGTCTTTGAAATTTGTTGCTATAACAGTGCTGTAATAGTCGGCATTGGTAAATTTTACACAAAGGCTCTCCAGGGCCTTAAACCAACATGTAAATTATATACGATCAACTAATATATTATTATTGTGATCGTAGAAAAAATAAATTACACAAATTAACCTGTTTACGATAAGTTTTAAATGATGTCATAGAAAAAAATGAAGCAGTGCTACGAGGTTTAAAAGAAAAAAGGTTTTTGAAGAATTTAAATAAAATAAAAACAGTTAGATAATACTATTTTTTTTCCTTACCCAAAATGTATGTATATAGGAACTATTAATGTGATAATGTATTTTTTATTCGAATATGTCAAAAAACGTCAAATTCGATGCAGTACACAATAACAAGAAGAAGCACTTTTCGGCCTAGGACTTTTTTAGTACTTTTTCGGACGGTAAACTGTGAACTGTCCGTAAAGTAAAATATAGGAATTTGGCTTACCTTTTTTTTCTTTTAAGTTTTAAATTAATAGTTGTGTTCAATAATATTTGGTGTATTTTATTATCGGAATAACATTGCGTGTGTGTGTTTTAAAAAAAACCAAGTGATATTTGTAGGTTATGTTAAAATGTCAAAATAGTTATAATTTTTGTTTCTTATGGTGTGCCAGCTTCGACTAACGTCTCAGCCGGCAAACTCCAAAATCGTCCGAAAAAGAATCACTTCTCGTCCTTGTCATAAACTGCTATTATCTACTAATGTCAAATAATAATCCAAAAATCAAACCGGAATTTGACCTACATTATTCAATAGTGTGTTTGTAAAATTGATTTGATTGGTTAAAAATCGTTGAATAATGAAAATACAACACTTTTAATAACCAATAATCATAAGGCAACTAAATTTAACCAATAAAAGTCAAGAACGCATTTACATTTACTATGTAGCACGCCCTTTAATTTATACGTCAATGTCAAATTAAATTAAACACTATTTTGAAACTAAAAATTGCTTCGAAGGAATGTTGTAAAAAAATGATCATTTTAAAACATAAGTTTTATTAAACAGAGATAATGTTCATCATTTTAATTATTTTTAATCAAAATTAAAAGTAATAATTTTTTATAGCAATACAAATTATTTTAATAACTTATAATATTATTTTTTTAGTAAAATTTTCGGCTCTTTCACGTGGTGCTATTAGTTTTTCGAAATTTTTATTTTTAATAGAAAAATCAAATTTTCTATTTTATTTTCGAAATTGTGAAGTTAGCATACACTTTAGAACAGCAAAGATATTTTTATCGTTTTCTACACCCTTTCAAGTACTTAAATGCCAAGTTACATCGAGATCACATTTTGTGCGAGCTTTTGGTCAATATCCTTCTCTGGCAACTGGGCTAATACATTAATCTGTAAATTTGCATTGGTTGTATGGAAATAAGGTTGAGATACCGTTGTAAAATAATTAATGAACTGCTGAATTCTAGTTTGACCTGGAATTGGAGGTGGTTCGTTATTTACGGGGTTGTTTTCGTCACCTTCAGCATCATTTATTTATTTATTGATACACCACCCTAACAGCAAATACCTTAGGCAGGGTGGGAAAAAACATACAAGATATTTACAATAGTTGGCAAAACAAAACATGAGGGTACATATGGCAATTTGTACGTGTCCTGAAATAAATTATAATATAGAAAAAAAGAGCGCGTACAAAATTGCAATAAATTACAATATTTACAAGATACTTCTCTTAATACTAATAGTGACATCTATGTCGGAAAAATCATGAAAAATGGACCGAAATTTCCCCGGATCGAGAGTACCTTCCCCCCCCCCCAGTTTTCGATAATGCTGAACACGATGAAGGTATCTATTTTCGACTGCTGAACACGGTCAAAAGCTACCCCCTAACGGGGTTAAACGGGCAGCGTATCATTTCCTATACAAAAAACGTCTTTTCCCCCGTTTTCGAGGATGCCGAGCACGGTGGTGGTGTTTTTTTTTTCTTTTTAAAAGCGACAAAACGTTTGTGCCCCCGTTTTCGAGGTTGCTGAACACGACGGCAGTATCAGAATTGCTCTTTTCGCCAGCCAAACCCCCTAAAACAGCCAAAAACTACCCCCTAAAGGGGTTAAACGGGCAGCACATTATTTCCCTATAAAAAAACGTCTTTTCCCCTGTTTTCGAGGATATCGAGCATGGTGGAGGTGTTTCGGGGGTGAGTTTTGACCTGTGGAGATCTCATTCATCTTGTCTGCTCCATCTGTTTTTTGGTCTTACCTTCCGTTTCTTCCCGCCAATTTTCTGTTGTAACAACATTTTCGGTACTCCTCGCTCATTCTATATACATGACCGAGCCATCTAATTATTTGTGTTCTTACGATCGCTGTTATTATCGGTTCATTGTATAGTTTCTTTCAGTCCTGGTTAGTTCTCCGCTCCCATATTCCGTCTACTTTCTTTCCCCCAAAAATTTTTCTTAGGATTTTTCTTTCCCAAACCTCCATATTTATTTCTGCCAACCTAGTGACCATACTTCACAACCGTATAACACAATAGGGCGTATTACTGTTTTATATACATGTACTCTTAACTTTCTGGATATCAGCTTACTTTTTATGAAGCTTTTAAATTAGGTTTTCTTTTGAACTCGGTTCCTAAATAGGCAAATCTCTCTACTTCTTCGAACTCCAGTTGTTTTCCCATACCTGCGTCGGTCCATTTCATATATTTAGTTTTTCCGCAGTTTATTTCTAGACCGTATGCTCTTGCCTTTTCCTCCAGTGCAACTATGACCCATTTTAACTCCGCGCTACTCCATGTCATAACTACTACATCAACCTGCGTATCCCACACATTGGTGTTTCTTAAAGTAAAGGAGTCCGGTTCGGTTAATTCTTGCATCTCTTATTATCTTTTCTAAAACTATATTGAAGAGTAGCGACGATAGCGGATCACCCTGCCTCAGACTTTTACTCTGCCTGTTGTACCTTGTAGTGTCAATTTAAGTAAATTTATCAGTTTCTGATGTATGTTTAATTCTTTCATTGTCTTACTAAGAGCTCTTCTAACTGAAGGTGTCATACGCTTTTTTAAAATCTATGAAAACTACGTACGTATCTTTATGGTGTTGGTAACTCTCAGCTTGTATTTCTCTTAGTGATTGTTTGCACGATTAGGTCCATTACTTTTCATCTATGTATAGCGGGAAAGTAATATTGAATGCATCTATTAATAATTGATATACGTACGGTCAACTATTGTAAAAATAATAGCAGCAGCAGCACTCCCCTTTTCAAAATTATGATTCATAAATATATATTACAATTACGCATAACCTCAATCTGTTCCAAGTTCACTGTCGAATGCATGTATTGTCAGCAGCATTCATAGGCGTTGCCCAATCCCGCAAAGAAATCGTATAAATAATATTCAATAATATCCTGTCCGACGTAGCATGCGTGCAACTTTTGAATAAAACATACATCAAAAATGCAACGGCTCGTAAAGCATAATGAATTCTTGCGCAGAAGTCATAGCCGCCTTAATTACAATAACATAAACAAGCTTGATTTTTCATCGATGTTGGCAGGCTACCGTTCTGAGACAGTATCCATAAATTACTTGCAACTGATAGTTTTAATTCTGTATACAAATTTATATTTGCAACTATGATCATAATTCTTGTGTCGGAATAATATGGCATTATTGTAAAAGGAACTAGCTTGTTCTTAAACTGGTCAAGTTAACTAAATTTTTTCATTATCCGTTATATTATTAATCGTATAACGAGGGTTATTTGATTTGTTGGTATTGCAAACTAACTAACCTATGGAATGTAACCTAAACGATTTCGAGGAAACTTTTAATTCTGAATAATTATATCAGTCATTGCGTTTATAGTTAGAGAACCAGTGACGAAAAAAGCGGATGTAAGTGCAACTTCAGATGAAGCGGCAGTAAGTAGTTAGAGCCCCCTTCTCCAACTTTTTCCTCTGGAGTAATTCTCTGCCGCCTTGTTAGAGCGCGCTACAGCCCTTTTCAATGGAAACCCGATTGATTTTATAAAGTAGTTGTCGCTATGTCAGAAAATCATTTTACAGCTTTTAGGGAACCCGAATACCACAAAAATCACATCAATAAAAAAAGCGAAATTAAAGCTGAAATTCTGTAGTATGTCACTGTAGACATTCAACGTAAAAAAAATTTTGGCACGCTAAGTCTTGTCATTTTTTCATAATCAATTTTTTTTAATTTGTAAAATGGAAATTTAAATAATACAAAAAAAACATTTTCTGACATAGTAGTCCTTGCCTGCTTAAATTCTGACACGATTGAAACTTTGAGTCACAAAGTTGAAAAATCCACAAATCCGAAATTCGGCTATCGTTCCATGGACAGAAAAAATACTTGGCTCAACTATGTGCGTATTCAGGATAAATTGACAATGAATAATTAAAATAAAAAAGGTACTTACTGAAGAGGAACAATAATTCCGAAACCGGTCTAAGAATGGCAAGCTCCTTTAATAATAAAATCAAAGTGTTTGGACGTGCAGTTTTCACCTGGGATTAACAGAGCTGACTAAATTACCAACAAATTAGCAAAAACTGGGTTTGGATTTCTTTTTTTTTATCCGGAGATCTCTTAATAATAAATTTTTTTTTGAAAACAGTTTATAACCATGTTTCTTATTGTTGAATCTTTTGAGTGTTCAAAACAGATTTTGTATTGTTACCAGTAAAATTTTACATTGTTTTGAGAATTGAATGGTTTGGTTTTAGTATATTGTACAACAAGCGCGAAATGATACGCATTTCACATGAGTAAAGTATTAACAAACTACAATACTTTATGAGTGGTAAATGCGTATTCCGCGCGAGTTCTACACTATACTTTTACGATTATATATTTCTTATTTGCAAAATGAAAGCATACAAATACAAATATATCACCATGCCGTTTTAAAGTAGTTATATCTCCGCCTGCATCTACAAGAACGGTTGTACGCATTTTCGCATTCTTTCTTAGTCTTTTGAGGAAATAAATTTATACATGCTATTTGGGCCATTTCTGTTTCGAGGATTTCAAGTAAATGTTTCACTTTTATCGTCACTACTAGGTACTATCTGTAACGCCCTATACGCCTATAAAACAATATAGGGCTACATATAAAGGTGGGTTGTCGATCTCAACCTTATGCCTATCGGCGTAGCTCTGTAGTGGAGACGGTCGTGGTTCCAATTTTTAATATTGATCGAAAACTTACTTTTTTAAAGTGCTCGGGAGGCGCCAGTTGATTTAAATTAGCTTATCTGACCTAATTTACCTCTGAAAACCAACAAAAGGGGTAAATGCAAGACAAAACTCCAATATATCACCGATTTATTAAAACAAATAATCCCAATCCCAAACAAATAATTAAATATATATAAAAGTGCGAAAATTAAATATAAAAATGTTCAAATGGCAATTTCAAAAACAAAAAATATGGTTCAAATACAACTAAATAACAGAAACGTTCTCATTTAGCTGTGGTACCAAGGCTGAATGGAATGATAAAATACTTAAAATTAAGGGCGATACAAAGAAAACTACAAAAACGCAACTCAACAAAACATTGACGAAAGAATACAAAAAATAAATTTATCAAACCGTTTGTCTTCTAAAATCTTCTATGTTCCAAATCTAAATCAAATTAATTTCCAGTAGACCAAATCCAAAATAAAGTTTTCCAAATAATAAAATCCAAATCAAATTTTCCAATAGTCAACAGAAATCAGCTAGGCAGTAGAGTTGTCTTACAAGTACGGCAAATTCTTCCAATAATCCGACGACAGTCGAGCGAACAAAGGCGATTATACCAATACTTAACAGTATATTATACCACACCAAAATGTCGCCTACAATTTGTTCGCAGATGGAATGGCACTTTTAATCCCCCAAACAACTTAGGGATGGCAATTTGCCACTATATAAGTGCTTCTTCCAAATGAAAAAATAAACCCACGCTTGTCTAAATTTGAAAGCTGTTCTTCCACAACACTTTTCTAAAACAAAACCGCGCATCCTCCCCAAATCTCTGAATTTCCGTAACCAATTGGAAAATTTGGCGTCAGTCATGTGACCTTTAGGACCAATCCTAATAGCAACTCGAAAATAAAATCTACATTACCGACTTTCCAAAAGATCCAAATCAAAATACAAACGAACTTGTCGTCAACGTTCGTTTTACAATTTTTACTATAAAATCTAAATATTAACGCATACCAAAAATTAAATACCCTTTTAAAACTAAAACGGTGGATATATTGGAGTAAAACGCAAAATTAAAATAAACTAGAACAGTTAGGAATTGTCATCCATTCCTAACGTCAGTCACTACTGTCAAAATAAAAAAAAAGATTGATACCAGGGACATCCAAAAAATAATTTAGAATCTGGGGAAAAAATGAAACCGTTACATATCCATATTTCCAATTTAATTCGTGCAAACTTATTGAATTTATTTTGGCCGTTTTAGGGCGTTCGGCTGGCGAAAAGAGAAATCGTGTTTATCATCCTCGAAAACGGGGGCACAGGCATTTTGTCGCTGTTAAAAAGAAGAAAAAAAAACACCTCTGTCGGGGGTGAATTATGGCCGTAGAAGTTCGGACGGGGAAATTCTGATACCGCCATCGTGTTCAGCATCCTCGAAAACGGGAGAGGGGGGAGGTACTCTCGATCCGGGTAAATTTTGGTCCATGTCCTTCCGACTCACAGACGCCACTATATGCACGCGAAATCTAAACCAGTAAAAAATCGATAATTTTCATTAAATCGCGAACTCAATGCAGCACGCGGTTTCCGTCCCGTCTAAACTCGTGAAAAGGGTTTGCCAACAATTTGCGTGCTATGTAATTATTTTTACCAATATCTAAATTATAAATTGTTGTTAACCTCTTCACGATATATGGAGTATTATTAAGTGTCGAATTCTATTCCAACTCGCCCAAGCCTACAAAAACGGACAGAGCGACAAAGCAGGTAATCTCATCATACAGTCCACTTTTGTTTTGGCTAGCCATTAGCCGAATATTTAAGAGATTAGGGCTAAGAAGCAAAATTCCCGTCTAATCTCCGACAATTACTTTTTTTAATAATTTCTGTTAAACAGGAACTTTTAACAAATTTAAAAATCCGGTCCTGTAGGAGTACAATGAACTTCGCGCGCATTGTGCGTTATAAGTCTCGAAATCTGTAATGTTTTTACTCTTCTCTATATTTTATAACTGACACTAAGTGGCTTTGCCATCTTTTTACATTACCCACGGAATCATTGTAGTTGCGTCTTGTTGGCGGTCGACATGGCCCTATTATTGTTTTTGTTTCGTGTCGAGGAACTGCTAAGAGATTTCAAGAACAATAAAATTCGGCAATAATCGGGATTACTGCGACTTTTTGAGCTTCCTGATTTACAATTTTTTAACGGTATACGGTTATCTGGATTTCAACCACGATGTTTTCTTGATTGAATGGAGTTTGGCTATAAATAATACAACATGTGATTCGAAATTCGTCGGTTATTGCTTTTGTAGGTAAGCATGAGAATGGCAAGTCCTTCGAGGAAATAAATTCTGATCATGTTAATTTTATTAAAGCAAAAAACTATACAGTATCAATGTCTTTTAGTTTATCAACAAAAATCACACAAAAACTAATTTAACTGAATTTTTATTACACTTTATTTCAGCTGTAAAATCAGGTAATAAAAAAATTGAGTTTTGGGTTAGACTTTCGAGCTGGCGACAACAGTTTATTTACTTACCTATATACCTATTTACCGATTTGACTGCCAATAATGAACAAGGATTATTTTCTTCATTTTTCGAGGCGCAGCCGCAACTTATTTTCTTCCTTTTAATTGTAAATCATATCACCGTTAAACAAACTGCAGATATTCAGAAGATATTTAACGAGTATAAAAAAGGAAATCCTTCAAAAATATTTTATTGCGAAAAAGACAGGAAGTTTTTGACTAGAGTATATAAATCCAATATGGCGGGCGCGCAGAATGTCGTTTCAGAGCTTGCCAACAAAATCGAGAAGACAGACAAAATAAAATGTTCTCATTGCAAAAAAGTTGTCATGAAATTTGTTAAATGTGCCAAGTGCGACTATGAGTTTCATCCGGAGTGTTTTGTGCAATCTGTCGATGCCAAAAATGCAACTTGCGTGCATGTGCCGAAAGAAGATAGCAAGGAAGTCAAAGGCCAGGGTGAGCAATCAATTCCAGAAATAAAACTTTTGAAGAGAATTATCCTTGAGCAAGATGAGAAATTCAAAATCCTCCTGGATTATAATAAGTTACTACAAGAAAATGCAGTGTATTTAAAAACAAAAATCGAATCTTTAGAAAAAACTGCGCAATCAGGTAACGTGGACCATCAGCAAAAAACAGATACAAGAACAACATCAACAACCTTGAAAGCTGAAAATTCCATAAAACGCAGGACCGATTTGTGCGACCTCGCTGACCATGGAACATCAAATTCGGTGAATGTTACTGAGGCAAGCCATGGAACCACAAATTCGGGTTTACCAGACCGCAAAAACGTACGCTAGTGTAGGAAAATCGAACACACCTACGTCCGTCAACGTCAACACTGACAATAGACAGCAAAATAAAAGTCAACATGAAATTCACGTTCATCCCCAAAGAACTAGCCAGATAATAAACAATAAGCACACCTTTCATAGAAACGAGGTTAATCAAGCGATTATGGGAGCCGTGGAGATGCAGAAAATAACAGAAATCCAACATCTGGCAAATTCGAATACGGCATTAGAGGAAGAGACTAGGTGGCAAACGCAAAAAAGCAGAGGACAAAGACGAAAACGCCAGTACCTTGTAGGTGAAAACGAGGAGGATAAAGAAGTGGAGACAATCCCTGCATCAGTGTCACGCGACTAAAACCTTACACGACACCAGAAGAAATGAAGAAAATTCTATAGAAAACTTTTCCAGAAGTACAATGTGAGGAAGACGACTCGAAATTTCCTGAATCTTACAGTTCCATGAAAGTCACCATCAATAGAAGTAGCTTTAAAAATGCTTGGAGGCGAGAAATTTGGCCAAAATGCACAATAGTGTCCAAGTATTTTGCAAAGAGGAGGCTTCCACAATTGTGAATAAAGACCTTGGCTCCTCGGTTGAAACTGACAAAGTCAAAAGTAAAAACAAAAGTAAATGTTTAGGTTTATTTCACATTAATGTACAATGCATTTCAAATAAGAAAGAACAGTTAGAATTATTTTTAGATAAGTATAGGTTTGATGTCCTGTGTGTGTCAGAACACTGGCTTAGTATTGATAGTCTTAAATCTTAATCTTAAAATCTAGGGGGCTATAACTTAGCATCTTATTTTTGTAGGGAATACCGCCAGCATGGTGGCTCAGCTATATTCATCAAAGATCATATTGATTATACACTTATTAACTTAGATGAATTCACCTGTGAGTTGAATTGTGAATTCTGCGGAATATTTTTACCATCCATCGATACCACACTTATAACCTTCTACAGAACAGGTAAAGGGTCTTTTAATCTATTTTATGACAGCATTGAGAGACTACTTCATAAATTTTGCAAATTGCACAAAAACATCCTGATGTGGTGATTTCAACATTGATTTTCTGACAAATTCATATGAGATAGATAATTTCAAGTTCCTGTTTGATTCATTTGTTCTGTTGTCTTCTATACTACTTCTTGATATTTGTTCACTCAATAAAAACACAGAACTGATTCCCTCAATTTGCTCAAAACCATGGATTACCAATCTTGCTTTTAATCTTTCGTCTTGTTTTTCTTTTAGTACCCAACGACAAGTCATTATTTTGGCGTCTTTCGGTGGTTTTACAAGTTTCCACGTTTTCATATTCGTGAGACAGTCAAATTCGTCTTGTAATGCCTGTCGCCATCCTGAGTCTTTCTGTGCTCCTTTTACCGTAATACCTTGAATGTCACCTACAATCAAGGCGAATTTGCGATCATCATCTCTAGAAGAAAATCGATCTGTTACGTAATCACCATACCGTCTTGGTGCCATTAGCGTTTGATGATCCCGAAGAATTCGTCGTGGCTACTGTTCAACCAATTCCTGTTCATCAGACTTGGCTAGCTCTTCTGAGGGGATTGTTTCATAGCTTTCGTCTATGCCACTGCTGTCGTTTTCTGATGATTCGATTGTTTCGAGTTCTTCCTCTGGATCTTGATTTGATCTGCTTGCAGTACTAGTCACGATCTCCATCGATGAGACAGTTCCGTGCTTTTCGTTGAAAATGATATTTTCAGAGTTGACAATATCTCGTTCACCCTGTATGTAAATCCCGTAACTTGATGAGTCTACATTGTACCCTACAAAAATTCCTTTTCGCGACTTTTTCCCAGTTTTTGTTCGTTTATAATCCGGAGTCAGAACATAACATTCACATCCAAAACTGTGTAGTTTATTTATATCTACTCGTCGTCCAAACCATAAATCTGCAGGAATCATGCCCTGTACTGTACTCGTTCCAGTCTGATTTAGTGTAAATACAGCATAGTTAACTGCTTCACCCCATAAATTCTCTTCCAGACCTCGTGCATGAATTATAGAACGAGCTGATTCCACGACTGTCCTCGTCTCTCTTTCAATCCTGCCATTTTGTTCTGGAGAGTAAGCCACTGAAATTTCGTGACACATACCAAGTTCTTGCAATAATTCTTCGACGTTAGCATTTTTTATTTCTGTTCCGTTGTCTGACTTCAAACATTTAATTCTTCTACCAAATTGATTTTCTATCATTTGTAAATAAGCTTTCAATTTAAAAAATGTTTCGTCCTTTGTCTTCAGAAAATATACAGTCCGAAAATGAGAGAAATTATCCTTGAATAAAAGAAAGTATTTAGCTCCTCCCAATCACAATAAGTTCATTTCGCACAAATCGACTTGAACTAAATCAAGAATGTTGTCAGCGATCTTCAAATTTCTCGGATGAGAAATTCGATGCTGTTTACCGTACACACATCCTTCCCATACGTGATTGTTCCAGTCGTCTATGTAATCAATTTCGTTTCTGTTCAGGATGTCTCTTACCTACTTGACATTCTGGTGAGCTAGTTTCTCGTGCTAGGTCTTGATGGAAGTAGACAGTAGACACAAATTCGGGTCTTCCATGCGAAACTTCATTTGAAATAATCATCCAACTGCTATAGTTTCCTTTCCATCTGAGGTTTTGAATTCGGACGAACATAACCCTTGAAGTTCATTTTCGGGACAAGCAAGACATCTTTCCACTTCTTTCCAGCTGGAAATAATATATAATAAATAAATTGGTACATTTTTATTACTTAAGTTGCTCATTAAATTATGTCTGTATTTATAAAATTATATAATAATATAATCGCTCGCTCATGCAGCTAATAGCCTCGGGCTGCTAAAGCTCATTTTCTGCCCTTGTGACACAATATACTATTTCAATTCAACATGCATAAACAGAATCAGTGACTTCTGGATTTACTGTAATACCAGTAGTAATATCAAAGAGTTTCTTAGATTTTAAAATTAAATTTAACTTAAAATGCCAGGAACTATACTTTACAACACCCTGAGCATTTTCTCATAGCATTTCCATTTGTGATTTTATGTCCGACATATTGACAAAAAACTTGCAGACAAAGAAAAATACAAAATTCACAAAATATGAAATAAAATAATTCTCATCTTCAAAAAAGTGTGCAGGCTTGACAATGTTTATTTGAAGAGGACAGCCGGTTGCTTATTAAAGATGACTGACACTGGCTGACGACAATACCGTAACCTCACTTTTCTGACATAACCTCACTTCTCTGACGTAACCTCACTTTTCTGACGTAACCTCACTTTTCTGACGGATCCGACTTTGACACTAACGCAAATTTCACTTTTCATCAAATATCTGACCTGCAATCATGTTTACTAAACTTTGATGACTAGGCTTCTCGTAACTGGGCAGGGGTTTCTCCTGACTGGGCCCATAACCTGTTGTCTTCTATATTACTTCTAGATATTTGTTGACTAAATAAAAACCATAAATGTTTTTATTACTGTATACTTTTCTTTAAAATGAAAATGCTATCAATTAACATGAAAAAGATTACTATCTACTGTATAAACAAGAAATCACTCGTTTCTATAAATACGAAGTCATAGAAACTTCCGACATATACCAACTATAAAAAAGGAACATAAATCTATTAATACCAACTATAAAAATACTTAACTAACTTTAACAGGTCTCAACAGTCTTATATCTGAACCTACTAGAATAACTCAGAACTCCTATACTTGTTTGGATAACATTATATCAAACTTAGACAGTATTTCTGACTCCGGAGTCATGGAACCCAATCTCTCTGAGAACAAGGGTCAATATCTCCTTATAAAACTGAAGGGAATTCAAAAGAACAATTTGATGGGGGTTGACTGGTCCATCTCTGATGAGGGTAAGCAAACAGTGGACTGCATTGCCACCCACATAGTAAACACATACGAAACTCTTGTGAAACAAGCATTTCCTCTACATAAGAAGGTTAACAAAAGCCAACCTGGCTCCAAAATTAAGTGGTTCAACGATAATCTCAAAAAACAGAGAGATGATTTGGAAAAATACCAACATGTAGCATAGGTAAGTGGTAATCATATGTATCTTAAAATCTATAAAATTTTGAAACAGAATTATAGATCAAAAATTAAAAAAGCAAAAGAACATGCCCATGACGACTACCTATTAAAATCTGAAAATATTTCTAAAGCATCTTGGGATATCATAAACCAAGAACGCAATAAAATGAAAAATACTAATAATAAGACTTCTGACATATCTTCAGACTGCTTTAACCAGTTTTTTGGAAAGGTAGCAGGAAACATCACCTACGTTTGTGTATTTACGGAGCTTGTGTCGTAACGCGGCCTAGTCTCGCGCACAGGTACGTTTTCTAGCCTCGCTCTAATCCTTGGTTTTATAATGCTTACAGCGGTCGTAAATCTTAAAATTTGCAGTCGAAATTTTTGTCATCATTTTATCATCATAAAATCTCTCGATTTCAGTTAAAATAAAAAAATTCCGAACCAGCCGATTAGTGGCGTCTGTGAGCCGGAAAAAACCATGAAAAATGGACCAAAATTTCCCGTATGGAGAGTACCTTCCCCCTGCCCCCGTTTTCGAGGATGCTGAACATGATGGCAGTATCAGAATTTGTCTTTTCGCTAGCCGAACCCTCTAAAACGGCCAAAAACTATCCCCTAAAGGGGTTAGACGGGCAGAGCATCATTTCCTTGTAAAAAAAACGTCTTTCCCCCCGTTTTCGAGGACGCTGAAAATGATGGTGGTGTTCAATATCACTTCCGACCCCCCAACAACCCCTCCACAGATCAAAATTCAGCCCAGAAAGGGACGAATTTTTTTATATTAGCGGCAAAATGGGTATCCCTTTCAGAGGTGAGTTTTGACCTTTGGAGGGGTTGGTGGGGGTCGGAAGTGATATTGAAGACCAACATCGTGCTCAGCAGCCTCGAAAACAGACGGTTTGCCGCTGATATAAAAAAACGCCCCTGCCGGGGGTGAGTTTTGGCCTGTAGAGATGTTGGTGAGGGTCGGAAGTAATCTTCAATATTACCACCGTGCTTAGAATCCTCGAAAACGGGGGGAATGACGTTTTTTTACAGGGAAATGATGTGCTGCCCGTTTAACTCCTTTAGGGGGTAGTTTTTGGCCGTTTTAGAGGGTTCGGCTGGGTAAAAGAGAAATTCTGATACCGCCATCGTGTTCAGCATCCTCGAAAACGGGGGGGGGTTACTCTCGATAGGGTAAATTTTGGTCCATGTCCCTCCGACTCACAAAAAAAAAAAAAAAAAAACCTCCGACTCACAGACGCCACTAAATTTGTTCGGTCTATGGCAATGCTAGAAGAGCATTCTCAACTGGTTTTCAATAAAATACCTTAATCTGTGTGATATTACTTTAAAGCAATTTAAATTTCAGTACCATAAACTTGAAAGTTTTCTTATCGGTACAAGATTTTTTTTTAAATTCTATCATCCAAGGAAAGATTGATTGAGAGAACAAAATATTTTTTGTGCCACTGTCAAAATTCCATGCTAAAAGGCCATCGTTTTGTTTTTTCTTTTATAAAAACAGATATACAGTTGAATACTGTTAACTTTGGGCCTTCGAAAAAATAACATGATTATTTTCTAATGTTTATAGTAACCTGACTTGTATCCATTTACAGAAAGTAAAATCTATTACAAGTCAAACATTTGTCTGGCATATAAACTCTTCTCGTTTATGGAAGTTCCCATCAATACGAAACGTTATAGAAAAAGATCTATATCAGATAAAATTCCAAGTCGATTTCTGTCGATTTCTACTAGAATTTCATGTATCTTGTAAGATACCATTAATTAATAATTCCTATCTGTCAAGTATTGAACGACGAACAAGGCAATTGAATTAAGTTTTATTTTATGTTTAGTCGTCAGAATCCGTTATGATTTTTTCTTCGGTACTTCGATTTCAGAATCGACTTTTAATGTCAGTTTAAATTCTACAGTTAAGGTAAAATTTATGGTTTAAGAATTCTTAATGTTAAAGTAGGTACAAATTAGTTCGGCCCGATTCTTTGTGTTCGAAAATGTATTTATTTAAAAACAAAATGAATGAACACATCAATTAAAGTATTTTGATACGATCCAAGTTTAGAGCCAATTTTAGATTTCTGCGAAAGAAGTGAACCAGTGGCCTGCCAAACTCTAGATGTATGAATGCAGTTCCCTTGTAATAACGGTCAGGGACTTTAGCACGATCACTACATCTCGATTAGGATTTTCTTCTGCCAAAGCAACTGCAGTGTGAACAATAGTTGCATCCGCATCGTCCGGACAGACCTGCGTTCCTATGTTTTTCTTTGCATTTCTTTAACAATCATCCAAATAAGCTTCTCTTTATTCAAACTATTTGTCAAAAATTTAGATTGAGTTACGTGTGGCTCCATATTACCAGTAAACGCGAAGTCGGTACACGCGTTTCGTTGCAACCGCAATATACGATCCGGGTTCTTTGTAGATATATTCTGGTCAGGATACCCATCGAAAACAACAATGGCTTCGAGTGGGTAATGTCTTTCTACGTATCTGATATATGAATCTACAATCTCATCGGAGGTGAAACCTTTTGTCCACAGAACCCGATGCAATAAGAAACCACCATCGACGACATATATTGGATTAACAAACTGTGGAGATTCGACCATGGGATTAAACAAATCATAGAGCGATGCTTTGCCTGAGTCCAGCATTCCCATACTACTGAAGAGAGACAAATGGTAAGGAGCCAGTTCGTACTCGAACAATTGTTCCAAGTTCAAGAGACAAATCCGTTGAAACATTTGCAATGGATCAACGGCCACTTGCTTGTCGTAGAATTTTACAGATTTGCTCATTTCATCTAATGCCCGAACGCGATTTTTTCGAGGAATTTTGGCCTGCTCAACTTCTTTGGTAAAAAATTTTTCAAAGGCACTGTGCTCCGATTTCGAACGCTTTGTGACAATTTATCGACCCGTTGGCCACAATTCCAGTCGAAAGACTCATGAGAGCGGGCCAATCATTGAACGGCGAGTGCAGATCCAACCATTCAGAGAATTTCTCTATTACAATAGTGTCTGTTTTGATGCGAGCAGGATCGGCGTCGTCATGTCTTTCGAACGAATTGCTCTGTTCTCTCACACTATCTACGGAAATGCCTAAGAACTCGGTAAAGTTATTAAGTAATTGAATCAACGATGGCATTGAGGTAATCCACTTACTAACATCGCAATCATCTGTCCCTCTACAATGAGTCAAACCCATACGCGGATCTTTGAAAGTCTTCATAACACCTATTTCGATCGCCTCGACGGCGGGAATCCCGCAGAAGAATTTATTCGACAATCTCACAGTGAAATTTCCTCCTTCCCTATAATCGCGATACTTGACTTTATCTAATGATCGCATGTCTTGCAAATAATTATGCGCAGTCCTCGCATACGGGTGATGACCACTGGCGTGAAATATAGGGAGCATTTTCTCAATGCAGTCTAGATGATCCGACCAATTGCCGGTTCGATCAGCTGCGATGAACTTTTTAAGGAGCGTGACCATCTTGTAATATTGGATCCACAGTCGTGATGTGGGCGAGTGTGCAATCGCCAGTTCGTTTAACTTATTCTCGAATAAATCGTGGATTTTCTGAAAATCCAATTTCTGAAGTGCATCGAAGAAAGCTTGAGTACCAACGAGATCCATAATGAAATTTAAATATTCTCTTTCGACTTCGCTCAAATTTATCATCCGCAATATATTCCTAGATATAGCAACCTGGATTAACATGGCATAAGCATGACCACACATTATGTGTCCATACACTACCAATTAGCTCCTCCAATCCACTGCCCGCCATTATATTCCAGATAGCCCCTAAATATGATATTGCGAGGTGAAATGGTCCAAGTTGGAGCTTGATAACATCTGTCAGATCGGAATTCTTACAAGACAATAACACTTTCATGGCCTTAGCGTACAGTGGTTGATCAAATGTCACGAAAGCGTATGCCTGATTATTGTCTTTCGCTCGTTTTGCTTGGGTCTAAATATAAAAAAAATTATCTGGCATTTTTATATCAAGAAGAATATTAGTGTCATTACACGACTGGAAATACGAAAGCGAAGAAAAAGCAAGGCCTTGCAATCCGGCGCATAGATTGGAAATTTTACAACACGTGTCACTCCTCTATTTGCGATGTCCGTATTCCGTTCGATGGCAAAAAACATAGCAGAGTTATACGGGACTATGAACCATGGTCCCGCCAAACAATGGCGTGTTCGTTTGCAGTCTAAAGATTGGTGTTGTGGTCGGCATTATCATAAGCAAAATGCGAGAGATTGGGCAGTAAATTGAGTTGTATGTTCCCAACAATTACGCTGTTGTGGAAATTACCGACCTCGTCATAACTAGCGCAGTACCCAAGGTGATGCAGAATGGTTATAAGATTTTTGAACCTGGAATATTGAAAATGTATTACTCTAGTTGCTACCATAATGTTATTAGCCAGGGAGATGATCAGTCTTTTTTTAATATCTAAATTTTTTCTCGTTACTTACGCACGACAAAACGCCAAAAGAGTCTGCGGAATTTCTTTTTTAAGATTGTTGAAAAATTTATCAGCGGATGGATAAAAATTTCGTGGGAAATCATGTATACCGACATCGCGGTTAATTATTTTTGCTGCTTCAACAACGATTGCCTTCTGTCTTTCAGTTTCGTTCTCCTCAGATTTCCTGAATTCACGCTCAATCAATTCATTTGCAAGTGCTCTGCGACAGATAATTGCGCGTTCTTTCCGGGCAAGGATCAGGATGAAACTGTCAGTCTTTAGCTGTTCTGAGTGATGCTCTCGCAACCCAACTCGAATCCAATCATCAGTAACTTCCGGGAATTCTAGATTAATTTTTCGAAATTTCAGGAATAACTCCCCAACTGATGCCATATTTACGTCCAGATTCTCATTGAAAAACTTCGAAATGAAACATGCAAGCAAATCTTCTTTCTTAAATTTCTTTGATTACCCATGGTTGGCGACAAAATATTCGGCGCAAAAAATACAACATTTATCATAGTCAAAATCTTTCGTTGCCTGTCGTGTACATCGAGGATTCTTTTCATTTTACGCATTACGAGAATTGTTATGTTTTAGGATCGTTAAATAGCAGTTAGCGTGAAAAGTTTCTTCTTGAACCCCAGCCGGAATATGGACATGCTTGTACTGCAGATTATTATCTATTATAGAGAGCAACGAAACTAATCCCTTACTTAGAAAGACATTATGATTTGGCTCAGAGTGTACATAGTATTTTGGCCCCTCCCCCGGCTTTTCACTTAAGGACTGTTGGGCTCGCGCAGTAGCTTTTATAAATGTACAACGCGTACCTGCGGGCCCTAATAGAGCTTCGGGGTAAAAAAATCTTGAAAGGGAATTGATTGACCTTGAAAATGAGCTTATCCCGAAGTAACTAACCCTATCTCTTGTCCTTCTAGAGTGCAAAACGCTTTTATATATACAAATTGTTTCGATCCGAGTAAAAGCGATTTCCCATATCTTTACATGTTTATTTCACCCCCTCCACACCTCCCTTAGCTTTCTTATAGTGACCACGTGAAAGAGGGACCTCGAATCCATGAAATCGCAAAAAGAATTTTTCGAAAAGAGCGACTTCGTTTATCGGGTTTTTTTTTTCGCCAGATCTACTCCATTATTAGTATTCAGGTAAACGGCTGCAATAATGACACCAAATATTTTAAAAGCCTTAATAAAGTTATTGGTTTTATTTGTCTCTGTTCTCCGTTATTCTAAATGTCAATGTCTTTTTTCTTTAATTTTTTTATTCACCATATCTCGGTTTATTTTTGTTTACTTTTCAAATATTCATTTAAATGTTGCAGTAAGTTGTTTGTTAAATCTTGACTTATGTGTGCTATCTCTTCTTTTGACAATATTTTAGTGAATTTCTATATCATAACATTTTCCCCAATTAGAATATCATAACAAAATATAAAAACAATTATATACTTTATTATTTAATGTTCAACCAAGTTGGCCTCGCACCCACTTGTCCTAGACCGCCTCCTAAAGGAGTTAAACGGACAGCACATCATTTCCCTGTAAAAAAAGTCTTTCCCGTTTTCGAGGATGCTGAGCACTGTGGTGGTGTTGAAGATTACTTCCGACCCTTACCAACCCCTCCACAGTCAAAACTCATCCAATAAGCCGCTGATATTAAAACAAAAATTACCCCATCATGTTCAGAATCCTCGAAAACGGGGGGAAAGGTACTCTCGATCCGAGTAAATTTTGGTTCATGTTCTTCTGACTTACACACGCTATTAAAATGAATTACATACTAATGTTGACATGATAACGCTCTGATCTTCAAAATTCGGCAGTTGATATAGAAAATATAAAATAGTTTTGGTTGACTGTAAATTAAAGTTGCGTGAGATAGCTGATACATTAAAGATATTAGAAGGCAGTGTATTCACTATTTTGCATCAACATTTTGTCCATGAGAAAGCTCAGTTCGAAATGAGTACCGCGGTTGCTCACAGTCGATCAAGAGCAACAACGCGTCGGCGATTCAGATCGCCGTTTGAAGCTGTTCGATCGCAACAAATAGAATTTTTACATGCGGCATGTGACAATGGATGAAACATGAATCCATCACTATACTCCAGAGTCAAATCGGCAGTCAGCTGAATGAACAGCAACAGGCGCAAGCCGCCCGAAGCGACCAAATACGAAAATATCGGATTTGTTAGATTTTGGCCTCCTTATTTTGAGATGCGCACGTTATTTTAATAATCATTGAGAAAGAAAGAACCATCAATAAGAAATATTATATGGCGTCATTGGTGCGTTTTAAGGAAGAAAAATGACCCCAAATTAAGAAGAAAAAAGAGTTCTTTTGATCGCAACAATGACAAAATTGCACGAATTTAACTTTCAATTGCCTTCCCATCACCTGATGTCTTCCAGTGAAGACTATCCTTTTTACAGACCTATAAAGAATGCTCCAGGAAAAAAGATTTGACTTCATTGAAGAAGTAATTGCCGAAACTGAAGCATATTTTGACAGATAAATTGTTCTACAAAACAGCATAAACTGTCAGAGAAGCAGTGGATTCAATGGAGAATAATATGTTGATGAATAAAGTCGAATTTTGCCTAGAAGTTGTTGTTTAATTAGCTTATTAACTTATTGAGTAATACAAACCACTAAGCTAATAACCAAAATTGTGGGATTATTATTATAATACTCTAACTGCTTATTAGTTCCTATAATTGGCCTGACCTTCTCGAGGCCACTTTGAAAATTCTGTTAATTATTCAGTCTATTTACAATTATGTTATTTTTATTTTTAAGTCATTAAGTGTAAGTAACAAACTATGCATTTCAATTTTATGAAAACTTTGTTCATTTATTGTTTTGATATTACATTACATATTTTTCAGCTATTGCGCCTATAATGGAGTAGATCTGGCGAAAAAAACGACTCGAAAACAGACTGAAGAAATCGAGAATTTTTTTTTCCCAATCGATGAAGTCAGATACCCCCATCATTCCTGCATGAAATGTTCGACCCAGGCGGCGCACAGTGCGTGGTCGGAAAGTCTAAAAAAGTGGGATTTAATATAAGGAATCTTCCAAAAATCCCCAAATTTTGTACATAGACGTATTTTGGATACCTAAACAGGAATCTGAGGTGACATTTTGGAAATTCTAAAAATTCAAAATGGCCGATCCAATATGGCGCCCGAAAATCTAAAATTCTGGTCCAATTCTATTTCTGTATTGAGAATAATTGTAACTATTAACAATATTTAAAAAAAGTTATCTTTTTTTTCGAAGACAAATAAAAAATGAGTTTTCATCATTTTTTTCTGAAAATTTCCATTTTTTTACTTTTTTTAGTATTTTATAAAATGCATGTATATAAACATTAACAGCGAATAGCCTAAAGGCTTGGTTTCCTCCACGGTCGCTGGTAGCCGCTACCTGCGACAGAGTAGCAAATACGAATAATTCGCTGCGAATTTAAGTGTATAGTGGTTTCCTAGCGTTTCACATCAACAGAAGTAAAAATTTATTGGTACATGAGTGTAATAAAATGAATATTAATAAAAATACTCTGCTAACGCTATGTTGTTAGCATAACATTTTCCACCAAGTGATCAGAAGAAACATTACTGATGTCCTTACACCCGTAGGTCTCACTACCTCTTTTTGATTTACTTTTGATGGCCATAGATTGGCGACTTATTGAGATTTTCTCCAATCTGTACCCATATAAGTCCCTTTTTGGTGTGTAATTTATATATTGGACTGTTAGCATCATACAACTCAGCATACTTTGCTACGTAGTTAACTAATTCTTCATCCTCTACTGAAGTAAAAGCTTCCATCGTAAAACACAATACCAAACGGCGTTTATATCAACACTAAAGCACGGGTCCCACTAGGCTGGTTACCAGCCGCGAATTAAAGAAGCCGCTACTCTCAGCTTCACAGAACCCGCAGCTGACACCGTCAACCGGCGAATATTTGTCAGCAGCTGGCTAAGTTGAACATGTTCAACTTTTGGTAGCAAGTAGCGCGTCACGTGATCCAGCTGATCAGCAGCGGCTGATAACCAGCCTAGTCTGACCCGTGCTTAAACAGATATATTCGCAGCGAATTGGTCGCTTGTCTGCTTCCAGAGCAGTAAAGCGACCGGCGTCTCAACGAACGGCAACCGGTCGCTAGTAGCAGCGACTCTGCAGCAGCTAGAAAAACAGTTACATTTAAAATGCATTAGATATGTCTCAACGACTCGGTCGCGGCTGCCCGGTCTCAGGTAGCGGCTACCAGCGACCGTGGAGGAAACCAAGCCTTAAGGTTCCCCTGAAATTCCTAAGCGATTAAAAAATATAAAGTACAAAGTCTTTTTTTCCAAAACAATTAGGTGCCCCGAGCTGCCCCGGTCGCGTATTGGCATTGTTTACTACAGTACAACGCATACATACCGTCGCAATGCGCTGCACCGCGGTAAACAAATGCTCAAAACATTCAGACATACCTTACTACAGCTCAACGCTGACGCGCGTTGCAATATAGTAAGGTTTGCCCCATGATTACGCTAAGATACTTCGGACAATCCTTACCGCGATGCAACTCAAAATAGCGCCACTGCCACGCACAAGAGCGCGTCTCTGTACTAGTCTGTACCAGTCTCACGCCTTGAAGATCGTCTTTCCAGAATCTCGAAGACTTTTGTGCATTTTTCATATTTGTCAAGCTATGTGGAGATTGTTGTGGGACAGCCATCACGGCATTTCCAAAGATGAAAGAAGACATATATAATGACATTATTTAGAAGAATTGTGTATTGGAATACCGTCGAGGAGACTTTCGAAAACTATGAAGGATCTTTAAATGATGACATTCTCAAAAAATATGTTAATGTTAAAGCACATATGGCTAATTATTGGGAACTGAGAAAAGAGTGGTCCTTGGCTATAGAAATAATTTATCTACAAGGGGAAATAACACGAACAACTACGTAGAGGCGTCGATTCGTATTTTTAAAGATATTGTTCTTCAAAGAAGTAAGGCGTTTAATGCGTGTGCCTTAGTGGACTTCATTGCCAAAGTGTTTGAGTCATATCAAAGGCTTAATTTGTTAGCAGTTGCAAATTGCCACAGTTCCAAAAATTAAATACTGTTCAGAAAAATGTCACACTCCATCAATGTCTCTATTCAGAAAGTCGACGAGAACACCTTCCTTGTTGCTTCTGAGACTGATGACATTATGTTCTATACAACGTATCTAGACATTGCATTCTGCAATTGTATTGCTGAACAGGGTGGAAGATTGTGCAAACACCTTTGTGCTATACAAAATATGTATGAAATAACTCTCAGAAATTGTATTCAAATTACTGCATCGGACAGAAAGGAATTGGCGCAATTAGCGTTGGGAGAAAACGTAACGCCCGAACTTTATGACATGTTACCTACACTACACGAATTCGTTCCATCTAATGCAGGAAATGAATCAAGCCTCGCTGGACAGGAAAATGAACTAGATAATGATAAAATAAATAGTACTGGAATGGTTAATAGCAAAATTCAAATGGACGAAGAACATTCTAGAGCTGTTCAGGAATTATCGCAACATTTTGAAAGAATAAGCGAGATCGCACAAGGCAACCAGAGTGTCGACATGACAAATTCTCTGAAGTTCTTGAATAGAATAATAACAGCGCTGGACCTACTACATTTTGTCAACATGTCGAAAAATATAACTTCCTGTTCAGCCTATATCCGTTTGTAGGAGAAAAGTGAGACCTGGGTTCAGTTCCGGAGATAAACGTTTGCAAGCTGGTAGACCTTCTAAGTAAGAAAAGTATGTGCCTAAAAGGCAAAGATTATTCAATAAAAATATTGAGCTCAATAGACCAAATGCGAAGTCACACTGACAATTAGTGGTGATTCAAACTTTTCTTTTACTTATAACGTTTCTTTTTTGTCAATATTGTAAAAATTTTTTTTTGAAATTTTGTTATGAAAAATAAAACAATGCCTAGTCACAGTGAGCCTCATTTGATTTTAGTTTTTCAGAACAAAGTGAACAGCGATCAGTATCTGTGAATATGTGAGACGTTAAATTTTGCGGTTGTATCGCAGTAAGGATTGTCCGAAGTATCTTAGCGTAATCATGAGGCAAACCTTACTACATTGCAACGCGCGTTAGCGTTGAGCTGTAGTAAGGTATGTCTGAATGTTGTGAGCGTTTTTTTGGCCATTGTTCACCGCGGTGCAGCGCGTTGCGACGGTATGTATGCGTTGTACTGTAGTAAACAATGCCAATACGCGCCCCGGTCAAAACTACAGCCTATCAAAAAAATGTTTTTTTTTGTAAAACGTGCATTTTTTTTTTGTATAATCAATCTATGTTTGGATAAATAGTGATAAAAGTGATGCTAAAATTTATTTAAATACAATACAAATCTTAATTTTCATTATATAGTGAAGAAAAACCTAAAAAAACAAAAAAGTAAAAAAATGGAAATTTTCAGATAAAAATGATGAAAACTCATTTTTTATCAATGTTTTCGAAAAAAAAACATTTTTTAAATATTGTTAATAGTTACAATTATTGTCAACACAGAAATAGAATTTGACCAGAATTTTAGATTTTCGGGCACCATATTGAATTGGCCATTTTGAATTTTTAGAATTTCCAAAATGTCACCTCAGATTCTTATTTAGGAAGGAAGGAGAAGGGGGAAATCCTCTATCTAAAGAATTTGACAATAGTTTTTCCGACAAATCTCAGCCGCGTTTGATCCCACAAAATAAATATTCTTATGAGCCCGATGGGAGAAAAACAAACGCTTGTAACCTCTGTACTAATTGAGCTGACGTAATCAGGCAGGCCTCAAATTGTTCACTACTATACATTAAAAACCAGTTAATTCATAACAATAAAAATAATGCATATATTCAGAACACAGTTTTAAATTTAAATACGACAAAGTAATTTTTCACACTATATAAATGGTCTGTTTCAGTTTTAAAATAAATATCTCGGAATTTTTTCTTACTTCTTATTTTTAGGAAATAAAAAACAACTCTGTGTTCATATTTTATAGAGACATATGCCATCATAACATATTTTTTAGTAGAAATCTATTCTTACTATTGTAGGCAATTTGTATATTTCAGAAATGGCTGTCGTTTCCTTGCCTGAACATGACTATTACGCGAAGATGCATTCCACACTTAATCTGATAAATTGATGGTACCACAGTACGTCCGTACTGCACCCATGCTCATTTTTCATTTCTTACTTGCTGAAGAATTTGTCAGTGTTACAAAGATTGAGACGTCGGTTATAATAAATAGTTTTATTTCTTTTTTTTTTTCGAATAGGTGTAGTTGGAATTTCTACATAACTATTTTATTAATAAAAGAAATTTATTCATTCTTACTTACTTAAATTGCTAAATTTTCAAAATTGTTATTATAAAATTGTCAAAGAAGTTGAACGAAATTTGTAATATACACTTCGTTTATGTTTCGTGGAATTTTTCTTTTTCAGAAATGTGGAATTAATGACATTAAATTTTTTTGTTTCCCTATTTTTTCACATCATACCTGTTCCATTTGTAGTCTAAAATTAATTCACATCAACACAATGTAGAACAAATTTCAGAATTTTGTGCAATTTATGTACCTTCTTTAAAAACCAATATTTTGTTTACAGATAAGGTAAGGGTGACTTTGATCAATTTTTTGTAAATTTTGAAAACGTTATAGCTTCATTGCTAAACAAAACCAATAATTTGATTATATTTGGAGATTTTATCATTAACTTCAAAATTAAATCTGATTCGCTCTTTTGCATTCAAAATTTGTTGACATGGTTTGGTTGAGGCCTAACTATAAATGAATACACAAGAATCACGTTGCACTCTGCTAGTTGTATTGACAACATCATGACAAATCTTTCTGATGAGCTGTATACAGTACGTGTTTTTGAGCCATGTTTTGCTGACCATCGAGCCCAATACATCAATATTGTAAGTGACCAAAATTGTGTTAATAATAATCTGTACAATGGTTGCGGGTATCACAAAGGATCCCGAAATGTTCACAGCATATAAAAAACTACATTACTAGACTGAGTACATTAGTCATTTAGATAACGCAAAGAGGTCGGCTTATAGTGATTTTATTATTAATTCCAATAATAAACCTAGAGACTGTTAGAAAATAGTAAATTTCGAACGAAACAGTGCCAGATCCAGGTCGGTCCAACCGGATCAATCTCCAGATGAAATTAACGAATTTTTCAGAACAATTGCGGATAATATAGTTAAATCACTTCCCATAATTACTAACGACACTCTGTTTAGTTACAAAAATTACCCTTCTCCATTCAAATCCTTCTTTTTTCAACCTGTTCAAGAAGAGGACATCTCTGAAATCATCAAATCTCTTAATCATTCCAAAAGTCCGGAGGTGCACGAAATTAACAGCAGCATCTTAAAAGAAACACATCAGATAATTTTAACTCCTTTTACACATCTTGTTAATTTATCTTATCAACTGGAGTATTCCCAGAAAAATATTCGAAAGTACTGCCCATTTTTAAAAAAGTGATACCTCCGAAATTGACAATTATAAACCTATAAGCATTGTCTCAACATTTGGGAAAGTCATTGAACGAGTTATTAAACATCAACTTTACTCCTACTTCCTGATTCCAATAACTATTTTAGTGACTCTCAGTATGGATTCAGAAATGCTCGTTCTACTACCAATGCAGTTTATAATGTGGTGAGCGAAATAATTGAGGGGCTTGAGCACGGCAATCGCACATCCATTTCGCTCTATGACTTGTCGAAGGGATTTGACTGCGTCTCTCACGACATTCTACTTCACAAATTAAACCATTACGTTGTTAGAGGAATCCCTCTAAAGCTTTTAGCATATTACCTAAGTGGTAGACAACAGGCGGTAATGTCCAACACACATCTTTCTGAATTTCGATCTGTACAACATGGAGTCCCACAGGGATCTGCCTTAGGACCTCTTTTGTTTATAATCTATGTGAATGACTTGCCCAAATTCCTATCACCTTACAAATCTGTACTATTCGCAGATGACACATTTATTATTTCTGGAAGAAAGGATGTAGATCTAAAAATCGTCCCTGTAATTGCAAAATGTCGTATGTCAAAAAGGCCACTTTTCATGAGAGCAAAAAAACTTAATATCTTTTTACTTTTTTGTATAATTATTTCAGAAAACAGTTTATAGCTTATTTTTATGATGTAACATCATGTTATATGGCATTTAAGGCGTTAACTTAACGTGTTTGTGTTTTATACGCACATACGACTTTTTGCTTTTAAAATTACAATTTTATCTCTACATACGACATTTTTACGAACACATAGGACTTTTTGTTTTCAAGTACTAGGGCATTTCATTGACATACGACTTTTTATGGTAAACTGCGTTTATTGAAAAAGTAGTAATTTACATTAATGACAACTAAAAAATCAAACATTGTACGTGTTGCATTAATTTTCATAACTCAAACTATTGTAGAAGGAATGGTAATCTTCTTCTAGAAGGTTTTTGAGTTCCTGCAGGTCCTTAAATGTTCTTGCTGTTATGGGAAGTGGCTTGTTATACAACTCATTATACACCTCTGCTGTTGGCTTAGGTCTTCTAGGCAGTGGTTTCCACTGTTCGGGAAAATCTAGCTTATACCCAATTTCGCCCTTTGAATGAACTTAAAATTGACATGTCAAACTCTAAACACAATCACATATGCCTTGATTTTAAAATGTAATAGATAATTTTGTAGGTACTAGATTATATAAATTGTTTGATTTAGAATAAGTTAAACAATTCTGAATACATACACAAATTATTACTTTAATTAAATTATATATTTGAAACTTACATACAATAATTACATTATATAAATAATAATCTTAATAGATAGGCAATTTACATTACGTTAGTATAAGATCAATCACCTAAACCAAGTGAGCGCTGTATTTTGTATTTAAATCTGTAACACCTCTCAATCTGTCGATTACATTTAAAACATGGAGGCGAATAGATTTAGTCAATGGGATACAGAAAATATTGAGCAATTATTAAATAATTCTGTACCTGTTAATACAGTTAAAACAAAAAAATCTATTTGGGCTCAATTTGAACAGTTCTGCAACAAGAAATTACATATTAGAAAATAATACTACCATAAAAGAGATCGCAGGAATACTAGAAGATTGGGGAGCAAATATGCGAAAGGTAATGGTGAAAATTACAAAGAATATTCTGTTAAAACTATATGGAATATAACCGCCAAAATAATCCAAGAAAAATATTATAATGAATTCAGTATTACTTTAAATCCATTTGCTGATATTGAATTCAAAAGAGCTAGGTATGTGCGTAACAATTACAATGACTACCTGAAAAAAGGAAGCAAGGTGTCGTATCCTTAGAAGAAGCGGAATATAAATGTATAATAGATTCGTGTGATGAAAATACGCCAATAGGTCTGATTAAAGAAATTTTTCACATTGTTTCTTATGAGTTGGCATGGCGTGGAGGTGAAGGAGTACATTCTTGCCTAAATTATTTTAAAAAATAGTCTAATAATATGGGTGAAGAAACAGGGAAGTTGAGTATAACCCCATATTCACAAAAACATGCCAGGGTGGCAACCAAAAGTGCTCCGATTCTAAATGGTTAACTCTCACTAAAGATAACCCCGACAGATGCCTAGTAAGATTGTTTCAAAAATATATCGAAAAACGCGGTAAAAATATTATAAGTGACAGATTTTTTCTCATCCCAAATCCATTTTGGAAAACAGGAAATGCGTGATATAAAAATTCGCCGATCGGACCAAATGAAAGTGGTTGAAGTGGTTGAAGTCATCGGCCGAAAATTGTGGCTTAGATGTAAAAAACCGTAAAATAACGAACCATTCTAGCAATTCAAGAACAAGAGGCAATAAAAATTACAGTGCATACAACAGCATCTTCACTAAAGCCATACTTACAGATTAATGAAGAGCACCATAAAAATATCATTTAAAAGATCACTTCTACCTCGGTTGGCAGTACATCTAGTTTGGTTGCCAGTAAATCTAGTTTGGTTGCCAGTACATCTAGTTCGGTTGCCAGTACATCAAAAGAAACCGTAGCTGTTGGTACAAATTCTTCTTAATCCTGATCTGGATTTTCTAAAACCTTCAGGGACCGAGATATAAGAAAAAAACTGATTTTGGGCGCAATTTTTCCAAGATGGCGCCGCGAGCGGCGGTCACGTGAGGTCGCAAAATTAAGGACACCTTAGACTGCATTCCTGCCGATTTTCAAAACTCCGCGACCTTTTGCACGCAAAAAAATACTTAATGACTGAACTATATTTCAAAGATATAAAGCGATCTTATATTTTTCAATAAATACAATAAATAAGCCTATTTTTGCAACACCCACTAACAAGGCTAAAATAGCCATTAGAGTAAAAAAGAAAATTCAAACCCAGTTAATCTAGTTGTTTGGAATCCATAGTTACGTATAACAAACATACATTTTGAGAGTAATTTTCAAGTGTATATCAATTTAATTGAGTTTAATAAATTTATACATATATATGGATGAATTAAACGAATTCGAAGAAAATGTTATAAACGACGACATACAGGAAGATGCAAAATTACTAAATGTGTCTTTATTACCAAAAAAATACCTGTATTTATGTGAAACCTTAATTAATTTTTAGGGAGGGAAAGTGCCACTTTCAACCCTAAAAATAGGGAGGAAAAGTCAATTTTCAATCGAAATTTTGAATAAGAATTTTTGCTTCATTAAAAATTTTGATTTAGAAACAAATTGTTAGAAATCAGATATAAAGAAAGTAACATTTAATTAAAACGTTATATATTTATTAATTAACATTCTTGTGACATTTCGTACCATATCTAGGGACATGCTCAAGAATAAAATAATTGTTATTGATTTAGTGCTTTTATAATTATGGTAGAATATTTTTTAAAGCGGAATATTAATTTACCGTATCGTTGTTTGTCTGTATCTACATTGTAATCATAAAGAAAATTGCTAGTTTTGTGACCTCCTTTTGATTGGTTTGCGTAAATTGGTTTCTGTGACAATCCATTTGATAGAAATGGCCTTGATTGCATTCTTGCTTTTATGCTATGTAATTATTGTCTGTAGGAAGTTAAGGCATACGGAAAATATCGATTTTATTTATTGGACCATTTGTTACTCTACAGGTAGTAGGTACCCAATTAGAGAACAGGAAAGTGTAACAGAAAATATAACAGACGAGGGGTCAAAACAAAAAAAAATAAATATAAATGCAAGTTTTCTTGCAAGTTCGTAGAATACTTATTAATAGCTTACAGCAAGTTTGAATCTGCCTCACTCATAACTTTAAAAAATAATCTTAAAAACACTTAACTGTATGGCAACTTAAAAAATAAACATACTGTTAACAAACAATTTAAAACTTATTGAAACTTTCCCTATAAAAGTTAGTTAAGTACTTTCAATATCAAGTTAACTGTAAACTTTCGAAGTTGCACTTGATTGACAATGTTATATTTAAACCTCCATCAAACTTACGATTATAAATACACTTTAAGCTCTTACGATTTCATTGTTTTTATACTAGGACACCTGGACCTATTCATATTAATATGAACTACAGTTGAACACTCATCCGCGAACTGGAACGCTAATAGTCGTATCGCCTATCGTCTGGAGTACATAAATGTTCTGAATTTAAATATTTTTGTTAATAGCTAACTTATTAAAGCTGTGCACTAAATTATATTTATTTTATAGGGCGCGAAGGCACAATTGTTATATTTAACGTTTGATATGTTAATATGAAACCGTTTGTAATGTTTAAATAAACATACTTAGTTACTTTTAAGTATCGGCATATCAAAATATATAATTAATAGATGAAATTCACAAATCTTATTCTTTTAAAAACAAATTGAAATTACTAAATTTATTTGGTCATCTGCTATTAGATACAAATGATAAATGTGAATTCTTGTCATTTGTTGATTCATAATACCAACCGTATAACACAAAAAGTTGCGTAGGTACTCTAATGAAACATTATAGTTCTGAAATGCGTATCATAATGAAAAATATTATACCTAGTTGCAAAATATAAAAATATACTTTTAGCAATTTTCTATTTTTGAATTGAATATAAACTTACGTATTTAACTTATACTAAATTTTCGAAAATGATCTTATGATTAACAATTTTTTGCTGATTTGATTTTGAAAGTGCACAGAAATAAGATTACTTCAAGTTTAAAAATTTAAATTTTATCAGAAGCTAAAAACTCTCGATTTTCCACACGCTTACAATAATATATTACACACGGAGGTGGGAAGAATTTCATTACTGTCGAGAGATTAGTTAGTTAGCTATGATCTCGAGCCAGGTTTGTATACTATTTTATTTACAACCATCATATTTCGATCAAAATTAATAAATCTTTGTTTCGTTCTGAACATACCTAAAATATTACATTTAACAAAAAATTATCAGGCATTTTTCTCAGAATAATCAAGCAGGTACCTATATTGTTACTGTTTTTTTTTATGGCTGTTGGATATGTTTTCCATTTAGCCAGAATCAATAATATTAACCCTACCTATTCCAAAAGAAAACCCCCCTTAACAAGGAGTATGGAATTAGGTAGACACGTTTCACACCCAGGGGTCTATCAGGGTGACTGACACACAGATTGAGAGGACCTCAGTTAAGAAAGGTTGTAAAATATTTACTTTAACAAAAACAAAGGATACAAAACTAACCTATTCTATAATTTTAAGCCGCAAGCTTTGATGAAACCCAATAGGGCTTCATAAACTGCTGAATCGTTCAGCGATAAATGGTACATTAAGTTAAATGGGGCGAAAATGCAATTTGCTAGTAGTTGGCTAAAGAGTTGCTGTGTTTGAATGTTATACTTTTTGCAACTGAAAAAAATATGATCCAAATCACTAATCACACTACAACTGTCGCAAAGGTTGGAGTCTATAACTTTAATTTTGTGTAAGTGATAAGAGTAACAATACTATTTCGTGGGTATTTTAAATTCTTATGCCACAACTCGTTGGGTATAACTGGGTGAAGTAGGGTGTAACGTGATGGTTTATTTCTACAATATTGGATCCAGTACAGGTTCCATCGTTCTTTTAACTTCTTTCTAGAATGGCTTATGCATTCGTCAATGTTAATATTATTTTTAAGAATTTGACCAGTATCGATACTTTCCTTCGCTAGTTTATCGACTCATTAAAATGCAACCCGATATGAGCCTTTACCCATAAAAACTTTATATCAAACTGTATTTGTTTTAATTTGTTGATTTGTGTTTTTAACTTGATGATAGAAGAGTTTTGGTTGGGTGCTATAATGTCAATTGGTTCAGCTATACTTTTGAGGACAGAGAGTAAATCCGATAATATGATTACCTTTTTAAAGGAATGATGATATTCTAGTGCTTGGAGAAACCCAATGGCTTCAGCAGAAAATGTTGAGGTAAATGCATTTAATTTATACTGTGCTTTGATATTCAAAGAGGGAATGAAAAATGCACATCCGACTCCACTATTTTGTTTGGACGCGTCAGTGTAAATGTGAAGGTAATTTGGGTATTTTGATAGCTAACAATTTAGTATTCGGTGACTAATTGTGGGTATGTCGCTATACGATGGAATTTTAATAGTCACTGGGTCCAAGGCTAATATCATATCAGTTATATTATTTATGCTATGTTTCTTTAAAAAGATGCCGTATAACTAGTCTCTCTGAGAGCACTACATGATAAGGGGGAAGGTTTTTTTTTCAGTATTTGTTGGTCAGATCATACGTATTTAAGTTTGATATTTGTTTGAGTATCAGAGAGTCTTTATTCACGGCTTTATATATAAATTTGTCAGCTAACAATTTCCTACGTAGTTCCAAAGGTGGTTCTAATGCTTTAACTCCGAGAGGTTCTACAGGAGTAGAGCGCATTGCACCTATCAAAGTCTAAGGGCGGAGTTTTGAAGAACATCTAATCTTTTCAATACATTTGTTCAAGCTGATCCAAAGAAAATGCTGCCGTAATCCATAATCGACCGGATGGTTGTTACTGTTGCTATGTGGTAAACAACTGTCACCAATATAAATAAATGTCAGAAAAAGTCGGATGGATATTAAGTTCGTGAATAATAAATTGAGAAAAATACCCTCCGATCAAGAATTGATGGATTGTACCCCGCCAGAAATACGACAGGCTGCTGACGCAGCAGCACACGGCTTGGTGCCAGAAAAAAGTAAGCATCGCTACCTAAAATCTATTGAATTATATAGGAAGTGGTGCGAAGAAAAAAAGGTGAATAATACCAGTTCCGAAAGTGTACTCTTAGCATATTTTGGAGAACAAACCAGACAAAGAAGCCGTCCACTTTGTGGGCAAGTATGATACGAACGATGCTACAAATTGAAGAAAAACTGATATTTAGAAACATGGGAAACTGTTGGCCTTCCTAAAACGACAAAATGTGGGCTTCAGAACCAAGAATTCGAACGTATTTTCCAGGAAAAATATAGAGGATTTTTAAACAAAGCTCCAAATAATTTTCTACCGATAAAGATAATATATTTGTGATCTTTAAATAAGTATTTTTTCAACACAGCACAGTTACACAGTTACTATGGTATTATATTTTTCTTATTGCTTTAGGTCGCATTAATAATAGGCGTATCTGGAGCTTGTCGGACGGACGAATTAGTGAAAATGAAAATGTTCGATGTTGCTTTTATTTGAAGAAAAAATTTCGGTTGAGAATCCAGATTCCACAACACATACAAGTAGATCATTTCTCATTACTGATCCAGTATGGGTGAAGATCGTTCGAGACTACATAAATTTGAGAAAAAACATAGAAATCGATAGATTTTTTGTTCAGCTTAGAGGAGGAATAGCAAGAAATCAACCAATTGGGCACAATACAATAGCTAATTTTTTCCCAAAAATTGCTACTTTTTTGAATTTAGAATATTCGAAAGGCTTTACAGGTCACGCTCTAAGAAGAACCGCCGCTACGTTACTTGCTACTTATAGGAACAGTGGTGCAAATGTACTTCAATTAAAAAGGTTGTTGGAAATCTAGTACTGTGGCAGAAAGTTATGTGGATAGCTCAATGGAGAATAAAACCAAAACTGCCACTATGCTGTCCTAACGTGCCATGTCTTCTGAAGCTGTTGCAAGTAGTTCACAAACCTTAGTCATTCAACAGCAAAATAATTTGTCGACCAAAGAGATAACTGTTGGAGACGCCAGCACTGGTACTGGCCTAAATATTTCTATAAACGCTTATAATAATTCAAATTTAACCATTAATTTCAATAAGTAGTTTGTTGTCTTTTAGTTCATTGTTGTTTTTTATTGTTTGCCATTAAATAGGTATTATAATATTTGTCAATGTGTTATATTTTTAAATATAAAAAATATTCATCTCAAAATTACCCAGAAAAACATTAAAAAACATTTTTTTTTTCGTATGAGGTTGATTGCTGTTCTTGGGGTGAATCAGGATAACTGGCTGTGACACATCAGAATAATTTTGTTTGATGAGCTGCGTCTTTAGATTCAGTAATTTTGCCTACCTCTAATTTCACTGCGTTTATTCGATGTTTTAGTGAAGGTTGAGCGGAGGTCTCGAAACTTCTATCCTAAGGCTCACGCCGATTCCTCCACTAAGGCCCAGGCGCCAAGACGTAAGAACATACTGTAATTTTAAATTACACGCAAATTCTCGTGATAAAAATCGACACTTAGGAGTGGAGGTCTTTCAGCCCAAATGAGTTAACAGATGTTTCAAATACTGTTCAGGGGTTACTTTTATTCTAGACATATATAAAAATTATTAAGTATATGAGGAGCTTCTTGACGTTCATAGCATTCACAGTATAACCACTTTAGAAGATATTTTTAAAGGAGTTGAAAATCCTCTTCAAAAAAACAATCTTCAATGGAAAAACATAAAGTTTATCACTAGTGATGGAAGCGAAAACATACGTAAAAGTAAAGATGGTAGAAAATGACGGTGGATCCAAAACCGTTAATCGTTACATTACGTCATTCATGAACAGTCTGTGCAGAAAATGCAGGGATATATCAAGTTTTAAAGTCACTCATATCAATGATCGACAATTTCGAGAGACAATTTGAAGAAAATGACCTGCCATATTATATTGGAGTAAGCTGGGTTCGCTGCGGAAAAGTTCTAACGCGATTTTTTTAGTTCCCAACAATAATTAAAATTTTCCTGAATATAAAGAACCGTCCTATGGATGAGTTACAAAACAATAGATATACAAAGTCATTATTGGAATTTTATAAGATTGTTCCACTTACACAGTTCGATCAGTTGCACAATATTGCTCGTTGGTTTTTTCTAAAATAAAATATACAAATATTATATTATTTAACAAGTGTGGAAAGTGACCAATTACGGAAACGTAACGAGTGCAAGAAATGCACTTTCCAACGAGTTATGTAGACTTTTTTGCTACGACCCCAACATTTTTAATATTCTAATTTTATTTTTTTTATAAAATATTAATCTTTGGGTATATTAATTATAGGATTTAAAATAAAATTTTAAAAATAATCTTTTATTTTGCTTTTAAGAAAATTCTAACAAATTTATTAACTTAATTTAAATAATATCTTCAGAAAAAGAAACTTTAATGCCTTTTATATTTCGTCACTTCATGAATTGCTGTATGAATAGGTGTACCTACCTATCTTTTGATTTTTGGGGCAGCAGCTTTAAGCAAGTAATTTTAGCCGTTGCCGATATTTCACATGGAGTAAATTCCATAAAAAATTCATCACTTTCCATTTTCACTACCAATTACTCATAACGATTGACAGTACTTTGACAGACGCTGTGCGATACAAAAAAATATCACATGACAGTGCGATATTGCTTCTTCTTTTAAACTTTAATGAAATTTGTCACTTTCGAAGTGTCAAAAGAATTCGGTAATTGCCGTTTTCATAAGTGGTCGTAGGAAAAAATATTTTCAGATCCAAATTGAGTGATGAAGTCGCTTCTGATAATTTCCACTAGTAAACTTGATCCACTACTGCAAACAATTGTCACTGTAAAGTTACAGTTACATAAATCTTATTTATCATAATTAGAATATTTAATTGCATTTTGTAAATTACCTACTATGTAAGTAACTTATTGTAAGTAATTACAATAAATCTCATATATTAATAATTACTATTAAAAGCGTCTAATTTCATTATATGTATATGTCAGTTAATATATTTCTTGGTGGTATTATGTTTTATAGCTATCGCAAAAGGTAGCGGGCTTATTTCTGCAGATAGGATTTTACCATTTTCATTCTTTTTTTCTTTTGAATCAAACGGCTTAACTGTATTTTTAGTAAATAAACATTTTTTTGATATTACCTTCCCCCCTAAATCCACCAATGGGATACACTCTACTACTAATCAATACATAATTCTTTAATCTCATAAACATCTGTTACCCAAGAATAAATTTATTATGAAATATAAGCGAAGCCGAGAACAAGAATAATTTTTTCTTGAAATTTTCTTGATTTCAATTTTAAACGGCTTTCAGTGTGACTGACACTTCATTTACAATTCAGTGTTTCCAATGATGAATATGTAAAATGTTAAAACATTCAATTATTTGTATCCAATTGGTGTTAACACATTGTCATGCGCTGAAAAATAAACGACAAGCCTCTAGAATAATTTATCTACTTAATAGTTTATTGTTAATCAAGTATTGCAAAATTTATTTAGTTATGTTTTTATTAATTATATTTAATATAGGAGTGGGATAATAAAATATATTTTATAAAAAATTATCTTTAATTGAAAACGATTTTTTCTTCGAACGTCAAAAAATCTAACATTTTACAAAGTTAAAGTTTCACTTTTCGATAACAAGGTCTTGTTAGGGGGGGGGTGGATGGCTCAGCGGTAGAGAGAGCACTTAACTCATGGTCAAAGGGTTATGAGTTCGAATTACACCGAAGGCATAAATTAAAAAAAAAAACAAAGTGTTGTCATTGGTAGCTGAGGAATGGGTGTTTTATTAGCTCTGATGTGAGATAGTGGCGTCTGTGAGTCGGTAAAAATGGACCAAAATTCATCAGGATTGAGAGTACCTCCCCCCCGTTTTCGAGGATGCTGAACACGATGGCGTATCAGAATTACTGTTTTCGATTGCTGAACCCCCTAAAACGGCCAAAAACTACCCCCTAACGGAGTTAAACGGGCAGCGCGTCATTTCACTGTAAAAAAAAGTCTTTCCCCCCGTTTTCAAGGATGCTGAGCACGGTGGTAATCTTGAAGATTACTTCCGACTCTCACCAACCCCTCCACAGGCCAAAACTCACCCCCGACAGGGGTGTTTTTTAATTTTTTATATCAGCGGCAAAACGTATGTTTTCGAGGATGCTGAACACGATGGTGGTGTTCAATATCACTTCCGACCCCCACTAACCCCTCTACAGATCAAAACTCTCTCCCGAAAGGGTCGTTTTTTTTTAATACTGATGTCCCTCTATTTTCGAGGATGCTGAAGACGATGTTGGTGTTGAAGATTACTTCCGACCCTCACCAACCCCTCCTTAGCCCAATACTCACCCCCTACAGGGGTTTTTTTTTTATTTTTTATATCAAAACATCTGTTTTCGATGATGCTGAACACGATATAAGAAAGAAATTCAACACTTTCGAGGGTGAGTTTTGACCTGTGAAGGGGTAGGTGAGGGTCAGAAGTATTCTTTAACACCACCATCATCTTCAGCATCCTCGAAAACAGACGGTTTGTCGCTGATATCAAAAATTATAGAATATAGAATATACTGCTCGACGAAATGCAAAGAATTAGCCAAGACAGAATCGCTAACTGATCTTCGTAAGCAGATTATTGACCTACACAAATTGATAGAAGATAAAGATAGGACAACAGACAATACTGAGCAACTTTATGAAGAGCAGATAAGTAATCTGGAGTTAACTATACAAGATCTACGGAAGGATATTTCAGAGAGGGAATCTAATTTAACAAGGGAAAGAAAAAGATCAAGTGAGTTTTTAGAAGAGGTCGAAGAAGGAAGATCTTATTACTAAACTTAATACCGACATTATAAATTCAGCCAATAAACTTAAACAACTAGAGGATGCATTTAAAAGTAAATGCATATTTACGGAAAAACTTGAGAACGATCTCTTAGAATCCAAACGACTTAGTGAGCAAATGATATCGTCAATTGAAACATTAGAGGCGCATAACGAAATACTTAATAAAGAAATATATCGTATACGTGATGAACTAAAACCAGTGATAATCCTCAAAATCTTATACTAGCTCTGATAATAATGCGGTTGCAAACTATCATAAACCTCAAATCCTTGTATTAGGGGATCCCAACGTGAAAGGATTTATATCACTATTAAAAAAATATACTAATTGTCATTTCGATGTAAACTGTCAATCTCTTATTAAACCAACTCTTGAGACCATTATAAAACGTGGTAAAAACTTAATAGGAAGAATGATTAAAGAAAATTATGTCATTGATTTGGGGTTCAGAAATGGCGCTATCTGGAAAATCTATAAAAAATGCTTCTACAAATTTAATAGTTTTCGGCTCCCCTTTATATAGTCATAGATCGATACTAAATGATCTAATAGATGCGCAGAATGTCTCTTTCTGTCTCGCTCTTACAAATGAAAAAACAACTAAAGTGAAGTTTTTTCCCATAAAATATTTCACTTCTAATGGTCTGCTACCTTACGCAGAAAAATGTATTAAGTTAAATCCTTGTGCCAAGATGTAATAAATATCTCAATGTCCAGTAATAGTAATCATCAAGCACCTAATAATTCCGATAAGCAAAATACTATTCCAAATTTTCACTGCCCACCGACGCATTAGCTCAATGTAAAAATAAATTGAATATTTATTATCAGAATGTGAGAGGCCTAAGAACAAGATCGGATCAACTTTTCCTAAGTTCCACTGATTGCCTTAACTGAAACGTGGCTTCTTAATGATATTACTAATTCTGAGCTACACCTATTCCCACTCGTTTAATGAATCATAGTGAAGAAATTTTAGTAGAATCCATGTTTTTTCTTGAACTCCAACAAATCAATACCGTCTCTAACTCACAAGGTAAAATTCTAGACTTGATATTTACTGACGATATACTTGAAGCAATTTCTTCTGAATGTTTTAATCCTTTGGTTCCTCTTGATTCTCGCTATCATCCAGCTTTGGAAATATCTCTTAGCTTAATCCACACAAGTCCTCTAAAAAGTGTTTCTGACATAAAAGTTTATCAATTCTCCAAGTCCAACTTTAATAAATTAAACGCATTTTATGAGCAAATTAACTGGTCCTTTTTAAACGATCGTGCTGAATTAGACGAAATTTTGGAGCGTTTTTATAATTGTCTTTTTAGAGGGATAGATTTGTACGTTCCTATGAAAATATTAATAGATGAGAAATTCCCTAAATGGTATGATTTGCCTCTTCGAAAGTTGGTAGCCAAAAAAATCAACTGCATAAGAAATACAAGAAAACTGGTCTTGATGCAGATTACGCCACTTATGCTGACATTCGTAAAGAGGTTAAGTATCGCATTGATCTTTGCTACCTCACTTTTATCATTAATGCGGAGCATCTGATTCCGGAAAATATAAAACATTTTTGGTCTTTTATTAAAAACTTCGGAAGAGATGAACATCTGCCAAGCATTATGAAATTTGGAAATGACATATTCGACAGTCCTCTCACTATAGCGAATGCATTTGCCACTTATTTCCAATCCTGCTATCAGAAATATGACTCTGTTAGCACTGAGTACAGAACACCCCTGAACTTTATCTCTAATCTGTCCTCTCATACTTTAGATAAGGAACAGGCTTCGGGAACTTGATTCCTCAAAAGGCGCCAGACCAGATGGGATTCCTCCGGTATTACTAAAAAATTGCCCTTCTTTGGCAATCCCTCTGCAATCTATTTTCCAAAGATCATTTGATAGAGGACATTTCCCACATCAATGGAAATATGCTAACCTAATACCAATATTTAAAAAAGTTTTTGAAGCGATACTGTCAGCTGTCATCTTTAGCTGTTCTAAACACCACATTATCCCTAATCAACATGGATTCTATAGAGGACGATCCACAGCTACTAATCTTGCCATCTTCCAGGGATTTCTAACTAACTCTATTGAACAGGGAAATCAAATAGACGTTATTTACGCCGATCTATCCAAAGCTTTTGATAGAGCGTGTCATTCTCTCTTGATTAAGAAACTTTCCGATATTGGAGTGTCTGGGAGTTTTCTCCACAATATGGTTTCCACCTTATACCACACATAGTAATAGGCTTAAATTTTTAAAATATCTCCTCCTCTTCAAATTTCATTTTCCAGCTCAAGGAATTGCATACGAAACAAGACTATTACTATGTGGGGTTCAAAGTTTGGAACGAAGGCGACAGGAGGTAGGGCTGTTCTTTCAATATAAGTTATTCAATGGCCAGATAGATTGTGCAGATTTGCTAGAATTAGTCCATTTCTCTATTCCTCAAAGACGCACACGTCATTTAACACTTTTTCATGTGAGGACTCATCGGACTAATTACGGTAGAACAACGATAACTTTAGAAAACGAGTAAGGAATTTAATTTATCAGATTCGACATCCTAAGACCGGTTTCTGCCTTTCGGCTTCGTCAGTTAGGCTTTTCGAATCCAATAAATAAAATTCCAAACTCGTACAAGTCAATAGCTATATCCGCTATAAGATAAAATTTTTAGATGTGCTGCCATCTATGATTAGAAGAGAGTATTGACAATTACTAAAAGCAAAAAATTCCCGGTGTATTGGGGTTGCATACACAATTTGCATTGTGTGTTGCAAAGCTTTTATTTGACTGATTCTAGTCAAAATGTCACTCTCCTCTTTCGTATCCCTTTCAGAGATTAATACAAAGTTAGAAAACGAGTAAGGAATTTAATTTATCAGATTCGACATCCTAAGACCGGTTTCTGCCTTTCGGCTTCGTCAGTTAGGCTTTTCGAATCCAATAAATAAAATTCCAAACTCGTACAAGTCAATAGCTATATCCGCTATAAGATAAAATTTTTAGATGTGATGCCATCTATGATTAGAAGAGAGTATTGACAATTACTAAAAGCAAAAAATTCCCGGTGTATTGGGGTTGCATACACAATTTGCATTGTGTGTTGCAAAGCTTTTATTTGACTAGAATGGATATTTTTGGAAAATCAAAGGTAAAGAAAAAACCTGCTTAATTAACACATGGCGACCCTTTTGAGTCCTCAAAATTCTGAAGTAAATGCTCTGGAAAAAAGGGAATACTTAATTGGAAATAAGATCGGTCAAGGTTCATACAGATGTCTGGACTTTGGGTATAATTCTATTTATAATGTTGATGATGATGTTTTATGATGCCTTTCAAGCGAAACAAGCTTATCATTCATTGTATTTATTGAATAAATAAATAAAATAAATATAGTAAAAATAAACTTATTTTGAAGGCAACTATACAAGTTTGTGTTTACCTTTTAACTTACTTTATTTAGTTTGCCCAATATTTTCTATGTTAAATATTTAGTATTATAAATAATAAAGAACCTAATTGTCTATATTTGTCTGAAAAGAATTATATCCATGTCTCTGGATTTGAATATGTGTGCATTTGAATGTTAGTGTAATTTTATTGTTGTTATTGTTTATTTTTCTTATAATTTTTGTTAATTTCTAAATTTAAAACGATGGTTTATACAATTGTATAGTTTTACGTCATCCTTAACTATTGTTTTAATATAAGTGATTCGAATTGTTTAAAATCTCATATCTTGTTGAACAATTGATTTGTAAATAAATATTTTAATTAAGCAAATAAGCTTTGGAAAAACACCTAATTGATTAAATAGAAACAAGCATTACATGAGCGCTTTCTGTACACTTCTATATATGTCAAAATTGTTGGTTAAAGCATTATAATAAATTAAACAATTAGTTCTCACTAAATCGGGTCATTTGTTCATGAAATTATTATAGATATTACCTATTTGAGCCTAGATGAGAAAATATCCGCGCGTACAGTGAAGTAAAAAATTATCGAAATGTGTGTTTCGTCAATTAAAATGGAAGATGATAAAAAATTAGAACACAGTAAGTTTAATAATATTATTTATTAAAAAATTAGCAAGTTCGATATACGGTATGTCTGAAAAAGTTGACAACAAATAGGAACTTTCTATTATTAATTTTACAAAAAAAAAGTTCTGCATTATACATATAAATCGATAATCAAGAATAAAATTTGAAAATGTTGATAGGAATTAAAAAAAATTATATCCAAGTTTAGATTCATGGCCTTCTAAGAATTAATTTATGAATATAAAAATTAATAAATTAAAAACAATACTAAATAACTCAGGCACACAAAAAAAATATATGAACCAGGGGGTAGACCCCACTGTTCTTAGGTTTTTGGGGTCGTTGAAACCGAATATGACAATGAAACATAATTTCAATTGCCCGTTTTCTTCGACTCGAAAATACTGGGAAAAAATTAATTTCTTCTGGATCCCAGGATACATATGAATAGCATAGCATAGGAATAAACTAGCATATACAGCTGCCAGCCTTGCAACTGACGAACCATATTTAGATGATATTTCAATACGACCTGAAAAATAAAATAAGCCATAAATGGAATCAGGAATGGAATGATAGCAATCACAAACTTAAATACATTTTTTTTGTATTGAAAGGGAAAACCGCTTGGCGAACGATGCTAGCCCGATGGCATCCAGTGCATTGAACAGTGTCGGGAGCCAACCGACTAAAAACCCCTCCATTTACCCTCTTCCTGCCTTTGGAAGTCATCCTGGATACACCAAGATGTGTTTTCATTGTCCTAACCTCTGTCTCTCTTCCTCTATCTTTTTTCTCATTAACTCGTTTACCCCTTTTTGTATGACTTCCCAGTTTCATTTCGATTTCAGCATTTTCTCTATAATGTTCTCTTTTTTAAGTCCCTCCCCTAAGTATACTGTTCCTTCTTGTGGTCCATCGTGCACAGTCAAATATGGTGTGTTCCACACTATCTACTTCATTGCAGTATACGCATAATTCCGATTCTGAAAGGTGCATCTTTTTTGTGTATTGGCCAAATGATCCGTGTCCGGTTAAAACCTGGGTAGCCAATAGTCTAGATTTCCATGTTTGCAATTTACCCATTTTTTGATATTTATTATTAGTTTTTTTGTCCACTGTCCCTTGGTTTCATTTTGTTCCCATCTATTTTGCCATTTATCCAGTATAATATCCCTCATTCTATCTCTCGCTTCTTTTTTGTTTTGTTCTTCATTTATGTGCACTAACTTTCTCTCTTTTACTAATAAATCTATGGGTGAAACTCCAGTCACTACATTTAAGTCTACATTTGATACCGTTCTAAACGACGACGCTACTCTTATTAAAATTTTTCTTTGCACCTGTTGCAACTTTACTATAAAACTTAAATACATTAAATTCAAAACAAATGAACTGCTACCTTTTCCAACAAATAAAAGAAGAGAACAAGTTGCACTTACCCGTTTGAGAGTCGGTCATACACGATTGACACATGGCTATCTCCTCTGTGGCAATAGACCACCTCTATGTATGCACTGTAATGTACAACAAACAGTAAAACAAGGTATTATAATAATAATAATAATATTTATTGATCCTTGAAGACCTTATACAAATGTATAGGACAGGTCATTACAGCCACAATATAAATATATACATATATACGAATAGATAAAAGTACAAAACTATAGATAAAAATATAAAAAATAAGAAAAACAAATAAAATACATTTAAAATTATTCATCAGAATAATTAAAATTATTGTCATGAAGGTATTCATCAACACTATAGTACACCTTGCCAAGTAATATGTTTTTTATCGCTTTTTTAAAGTGGAATTTACTCAGACATTTGAATTGGTCTGGTAGAATATTATAAAATTTAATACCTTGATATGTTGGCGACTGTTCATACTTGGAAGTTCTATGCATAGGAACACTGAGTGTGTCTGCATGTCTGGTCGAGTAGTTGTGATGACTTGAAAGTTTGGTCATATTGTTCAAGTTATCATAGATAAGTAACAAGCATCTTAATAGATTGCCCAGCTTATTTTTTAATACGAAACAAATATAATACTCTCTCTCCCAAACACGCTCCACGGATGTCTCACAAAATTCACAAATTGCCTCGGAATAATTAAATTCATTACAGAAACAAACCTTATAAAAAAACGCTGTGTGTAGGTGCACGCTAACGTGTACAAAATAAAAAACTTAGGTACACGCTAAAACGTCATCACTGACTATGACGTAGTCTTTTAGCGTGCACCGATTTACCGCTCCTGCGACATGCAACCGTGCACGTTAAGTAAATGACATTCAGTATAAATGTTAATGCGTGTATGTTCGTTTGTGTTGATTTTTTCTTATGTGAATATAATTATAAATACAAATTATGGATGTGGTCAGGTGTTTAGTTCCTTTGAGGAATTTCAAAACGGTTTGAGGCAATATGAAATGAAAACAAACAAAAGTTCGTGATTAGACATAGCAGATCTATCGAAACCGCTAGGAAAATTTCAATACGTTCGCTAGATGACAAATTAAAGTATTATAAAGCACATTGTAACTGCATACACGGCGGGAAATTGAGTCTGAGAGGAAAATGATTAAGGAAAACTAGGTGGGTGTTGGTAGCAGCTATATTTTGAAACATTTTCCTACTGTTTTGAACGATGCTTAGGCCTACCTCAGACGAGACACTCGGTGACTGGACACCGACTCACCATTACAGTAGATGGGAGCACTCTGACAACGGCACTCTGTGTCAGGAGCCACTGAAGGTGTCTAGTTCAGAAGTAGAAAACTAAAGTGAGGGAAAAAAAGAAAAAACTTGCGCAATCGATAAATTATCCTTTTTTAATGAATTAATGTTAAATATAATTTTTCATGAGTTATAGGACGTAGAAAATTACGATTTTCACCACAAAAATAGTAATTTATAAAAAAAATTTAGATATAACCGAAAAAGGTATTACGTAAAAATTGATATAAACTAATTTTATGGCATTGAGCTAACAATTAAAATGATTTTTTTTCTACGATTAATACGAAGTAAGATATGACAATTCAAAAATGGGTTTTTAAAGAAACTGGATCGTTCTAGCGTAAATATCTGGAAAAATATGACTTCCACAAAAAAAATGTATATAACATCATAATGGCAGAACATTGGGAATATTTAATATAAGCCGAAAAAAGTTATGCTTTGGGCAAATGTTCTTCTGAATAATTTCCATTTTTTTAATCTTTTGTCTGTAACGAGATATAGCAGTTTGAAATTGCGTATAATTTCATTTTTTTGATCAAATATTGAAAAAACGGTCATTCCAATGAAAAAGTGTCATATTTCGGCGATATCCTAAGCCTTAAAATGGTTTTTCTACAACCACTATGCAAACCACGCTTTTCTACACAAATTGTTATACGCAAAGCAGGCCTTTTCTTAATTCCTGTGATGATATCCGTTGGAAAAGTAATAATTTAAATTGGTAAAAGTACACGCTATGGCACTGTTCCCCACAGAAATGTCAAAATTTTATAGTTACCAATAGCAAACAACCATAATGAATTGATTTTGTTAGGTACATCAACACAGCTATGACCTGTCAACATTTTTTTGACAATTTAACATTATGATTGTAGTGAATAATTTCTAGGTGTTCAAATTTTAAATTTGAACTAACAATTCTGTAAGTAAACTATTACTTACTTACCTAACTAAATTGTACACTGGTCATTGTTTTCGCCGATCTTCAGCAACAATTTTTGCAAATTCAGGCGGAGACTTATTAACATTGAAGCGACATGGTGGATTGCGCTTAAATACAGTGGCGGAAGGATATATTGACGATTCGATCTCCACCAAAATAGAAATTGCCAATAAAATAGAAAAATATTATAACTGTGGCTTCTAATTCATATGATATTATTACTAATGAAGAATAAGCATCAACATCTTCGTTGACAAATACCAATATTACATTTAATAAAAACTTACTATCAAAAAAAGATACGCCAGGCATAACAATTCAAAATTGTTCAAATTTCACTATTAACTATAACTTTAACTGATTTTTCTATATTCAAAAATTTATTTTTTAAATTCTTTCTGTTCAAAGTTTAAATAAAATACCTATATAAGTTACTATTTTTCTTTCATTAATAAACGTGGTTGTAGAAAAAATATGGTGTACAACTCGTACGCAAAGCACTTGTTGTACAAGCTACTATTAATGTACATCTCGATATTATTCGCCAAAAAAAAATTACGGGCAAAAAATACATTTTTTTTTAGAAATGTACGATTTTTGTGGTGATAATCGTAATTTTGTACGCCCTATAACTCGAAAGGGGTTTATTTTAATGAAAAATTGTATTTACATTAATTCATTAAAAAAGTAGTAAATCCCGATTGCGCAGGTTTTTTTTTCACTAACTTTTTGATGCATTTCATAATAATAAAAGTTATTGTTTAATTACAGTGCATGATGTTGATTTTGTATGAAATTAAAGGTGCACGTTAAAAGACTACATCATGGGAAGTGATGACGTTTTAGCGTGTACCTAGACGCAGCGTAAAAAAATATATAAACTACTGAAACTCTATAAAAATAACTAACAGTAAAGGCTAATGAACCAGATGTAGGCGCATATACATAAAAAAAATGCACTTTACTTTTAGCAAAGAATATATATTCAGTAAAATCTAATTTCAAGACGAATCTTACACCAAGGTCTTTAATTTACTTGGAATGGAGAGACATTACCAATTCTGTGATCATATTTATAAATGATGTAGAAGAAACATGTCGTAAATGTGACAATTTTACATTTTGATATATTTAATTGATATTATTTACTAAAAATGAATTATGAACTGTATCATAATGTTGCTTATGATTTATTGCTGAAAAAAGTCTACGTACAACAATTTATTACGTCAGTAAATCAGATACTAATGAACAACAGTTCGATCCTTGCGTAACTCCTGATTTGTTGACTCATTTATTTGTTTTATAGGCATTACCTACTTTCAAGCAAGACTGTAAACATTTTATTATTGAGACTGAAACAAGATATTTTGTTTAGTCAAATCACAAGCTCAATTATATCAAGGGCTATTAATAATATATACAGTTCTTGTAAATTGATTTTTTTTATAAAACTTGACAAATATCAATTTAACTCAATCACAGTACTTTCCGACAAAATATTTGTACTAAAACGTCTAAGGTATTATTTAACAAAAATGTTTCTGGTCTTCCACAGGTAAATCTCCAGCAACATTTGAAGAAGCAATAGCTGAAACCGGATTTGGAAAATACAACTACTTTCTTCTGTTTACAATTTCCATTCCCTGTATTACACAATTATTTAATACTGTGGATTTATCTTATGTGGTTCCGGTGGCCCAGTGCGACTTAAATCTCTCGTTAGAAGATAAAGGTCTTCTAAATGCTATTACCTTTGCAGGTAAGTATTTTTTGGCTCAGGGTTGGAAATTTCTTCCAATTAGAAATAACTACAAAAGTGATTATATCTATACAACTTCATGCTATTCATGATCTAGAGAAAAACTCGAGATATAAGAATTGTGACATTCGCTTAAAAAATATTCCAGGGCCTACTAAAAAATTATTAGTAATTCATTGTTGACTGCTGATTTCGCAGGCGTATGCTTAAAAATTAATTGATCAGTTAATTCTGCTTCGATTTTAAAAAACCTTATACCGGCAGATAGCTGAAAGAAGTGACTTTCGTCTCATTAGAAAGTATACAAGGTGTTTCATTAAAAAGAGCAAACACAAAAATTCAAGTACAAGTTCGAAAAATTTCAAAAATTACCAGGGAAGTCGACCAATCTTAATTTTTTTTATAAATTGTAGGTATGATTGCTAGTGGATTCTTATGGGGATATTTTTGTGATGCGTTAGGTAGAAAAAAAATAATTATTTATGGTTATCTGACTAGCGGTATATTTGGACTTGCTGCTGCACTTTCTATGAACAAGACGATTCTAATGATAGCCAAATTTATGACAGGATTAATGTAAGTATTTTGTTTATGATAGAAATTTTGTTGCAAAACTAATACACCTCTATTATTAAATTTGTGTTGTATTTTTCAGTTATTGTGCATATCTCGCAACTACCTCTGTAGCAACATCTATTTTACGTTGCCGTTGAATATTTTTATTTTAGTTCTGCTGCTTATTTTATTTAATCTCCGTATATTTTTAAGCATCTCACATGCTTTTCTAGCCTTATGTTCTTTATATTTACGATATTGCCTCCTTTCGATATTATCGTGTTATCCAACTAACGCAATTTACCCACTTTGTATTTTTTGCTATTAGTTTTTCGAATTTTTTTTATTTTTCGAGATATAACGCAAGAACCAAATTTTCAATTTTGTTTTTTGAAATTATGAAGTTAACATACACTTTAAAGCAGCAAAGATTTTTTATCGTTTTCTACACCCTTTCAAGTCCCTAAGTTCCTAAAAATACAAGAAAACAGAAATGGCGACAAAACAATAAAAAAAATCATGTTTTTGAAGATGGCGAGTAAGAAGAAATTTTGATATAGGATAAAAATATAGTTGCGTTCATATAATAGCTTAGGCTTCGGTTTTACAGGGTCTTCTTTTTCTGTAAGTGCTGTGTTGGTGCAAGGTCCAGAATCAGGAAGAAAAGTGCAGCTGAAGCCCATCGAATGCGTGTTGAAGTCTATGTTAACACTACTGCAACTGATAAGTTATGTAGAGAATGGCTTCGACGTCTCAAGGATGGAGATTTCAGCGTCGAAGATAAGCCTCGCTCTGGAGAGCCATAAAAATTCGAGGACAAAGAATTAAATGCATCAGATCAGAGAGAAACCCAAAAGCAGCTTGCAGAATCATTGGGAGTGACTAGAAATCATAATATCTATACTTACTCTAGAATGCTAATTCAATTGGACGGAAGTGTTGTAAAAAGTTCAGAGTGGTCTTTAATGCGCACGCGCGCCATCGTTTATTTCTGAACAGGGCCGGCTTCAATAAAATATTATGCTATTGTTAAGGTTGAATTAAATTAATATCTCATTCAAAATTTGTATTTGGCACTAATAGTTGTTTTGAATTTATTGGTAATTTTCAACAGCTATTTGATTGGTAAATTTGGAATCATCAGCAACTGGCAGTTGCTAGCAATCTTCCATTATTCCAAAAATTGCACAATAATACCACAAACCGTTTCTGGCAAGTCTTTCAATAATGTCATTTGTCATCAGGAAGAAAAAGCGCTGTTGCACGGTCTATATCTTTTCATGGAAACCTGCTACATCATTGTACTCATCTTCTCACGAATTCCACATATATCATAATTCACTTATGATATTTATGTGTCTAATAGTCGTAGGAAGTACCGTATGAGCCAGAAAATAGGTTTCTTCCTCAATGGAACATTTTTATTGTTCAATTACATTAGACTTAAAATTCGATCGACAAAAGATGTTCTACGTAAAATAAACTGATGGTAAGCATGCGCATATTGTGAATCAGTTGCCTATGCGGCGTGTTTTCCCCTGTCGAACTAGCATTCTAGAGAAGTATATAATATTATGATTTCTATGGTTAAAAGGATGAAGCCCCCGGTTTACTTGTATTGTCTCAAAAAACTAGTCGTTTTTTCGTGATAGAATTCGAATAGTGTCTGAAAGATGGAAAAATGTAATAGCCAGCAATGGAAAATACTTTAGTCGATCTGTTAATTCATTTTGTTTGGAAATAAATACATTTTTGAATAAAAGAAAACGGAGCGAACTAATTTGTACTCCCAATAGTAAATTATGTTACTTGAAATATTTCGTGTACTCTATTTATTTTAATGTCAATTAATATTTTTATTAGTTTTACAATGAACCAGTAATAATTGGATTCATGATTGAATATATTTTTGAATTTTTTTGTAGAATGAACGGTCCTTTTTCGGCAACAACAGCCCATATTACAGAATTTCATTCAACAAAATACAGAGGAATAGTTAGTCTTTCAAGAGGAATCTTTTTTAGCGCTGGTAACGTATTGCTACCGATCATGTCATGGGCAATTCTACCAAGATACTGGAGTTTTACCATTTTTAATTTTTTTGGTAAGTATGAACAATTTTGCTAAAACTGATTTTACTAAAATTTCAATTTTTAAGTTTTTCATTCCTGGAACGTGTTTCTGTTGGTTTGTGCACTGTCTACGATTTTGAGTGGATTGCTGTATATTTGTATACCAGAAAGTCCAAAATTTCTCATGTCATCGGGTAGAAATAATGAAGCTCTAAAAGTAATGCAAAGAGTCTTTGAAGTAAATACAGGAAGACCCAGTGAACAATTTCCGGTAAAAAATTGTGTTAAAAATCTAAAATATATTATAACATATTATTTATTGTATTTAAATTGTTAAAATATGAGAAAGTGGTAATTAATTATTTATTTCGCATTAAACTACAATACATTATTTTAATGAGTTATTTAAAATAAAAAATATTAAACAAATAAACAGATTATTCACACAAGCAATGAAAGTGACAAATTCATTTTACTAATAATTCACTTTTGATCAAATATAAAATACAGTTAAAGTTGATATAAATATTAGATATAACGTAGAAATAAATTGGTCAGCCTTACAATAAAGACATGGTCCAATATAAGCAACACCAATACAACTTTACAATTTTTTGCGTTCAAAACTTGTCAAAACCCACTTCTAAGCTTCATTTATCAGTTTTACTTTTGCGAATATGGTCTGGTTTGGTTTGTTCGTTGTCTGTTTTACCACAATGTTCTATCGGCTTATTTCATAACGTCTATGATCTATTTATTTCGAACAATACTTATCGCTAAAGCATTACGTCTTCATTTGACAAAAAGCAAGCTTTACGTAGAGCTTATACTTTCATCAATTATATTGTTGCATCGACTGTAAACGAAATAAAAAAATACACGTTCAAGCTATTTATTCTAATAATGAAGCTCAAGTCTAGCTTAATAGATGTTTAAACTTTTATCTCCTTATCCGTAAAAAATCTGTGTTGAACAAGGAAAATTTGAAATTTTGATCTGAGTTTCTTTATACCTACCTTATCATAGATTTCATCATTTCTTGTGTTATGTTGTATCTGCCTGACGCTTTCCCTATTTTTAACTTTCGTGTAGATTCTCGTATTTCTTTCTCGTCTATTTTCTTAACTGCATATTGATATATTTCTCCATCTTATCTTTCTTCTGATGTATCTTCTGTCGATTTAGTTTAGTTCCATAAAATGTTCCTCCATATTTCCGTAATTTGATCCTATTCCTTCTTTATCATTAATATTTTCCGTTATAATATTTCCTAATTCTTAGTTATTTTAAAGTTCCATAACAAAATTTCTGGTTTTCTATAATTTTTCTTCACAACTTCTGTTTGGCTTTTTAACCATAATTTTAACTTCTTTTCCCTTTTAAATTTTTTATAATTAAAAAATTTGGTATTTGGTTCCATTTCTTCATATTTTTGTTAGCTATTTTCGTTCTACCCCTTTTTGTTCTTTGTTCTATAAACATTTTATACGTTCATTTTTTATACTTTTTTTGAAATTCTATTTCTTTTAATTTGTTGTTTTCTTTTCTCTGATTACGTTATCTCTTTTATTTGTTTCCATTTATTCTTGCTCATTAGAAAATAGGAAATTATTTCCTATACTTATTTTAATTATTCCTTTTCCGTTATTATTTCTTAAATTCTTTTCGTTTTAATGTTTTTGGACATCAGGACATTCGTTTTCATTTTTGCTGGCTCTGAAGGACTGTCGCCTTTCTGGATTATAGTGGAAAGTGAACTGTAGACATACTGTTTTTTAGTTTAATAACTTTATACCTATAGCTAGTAACAAACAGTTTTTTGTGAAAGTTATAATGTTCCGAAGGTAACGGATAGAACTTTAAAACGTTAAGAAAATTATTTGTGTATGACGTCATCTTTGTGAAGGTTAGTTATCCCACTTTTGTATCTATTGGTAAAAGTTCGATGCCACATACCTTATACATAAAAATTTTTCGAAACATCTCAATTCAATACTTTTCTATATTAACTATTTAATAAAAGGAATTAGTGAATATTACAACAAAGTTTTTTTTATTTTTGTGACAATTTTTGATTAATTAAAAATATCTATACATTTTAGGTAAAATTTCTTAAAGAAGAAGTAAAAAACAATCCTACAACGAAAGTTAACATTAAAAAAGCTCTTAAACATGAATTAAAAGAAGTGTTAAATCTATTTCATCCTCCACATCTAAATATTCTAGCTTTATCATGTTTCAATGTTTTTTCTCTTGTTATGGGGTAAATAGAAAGCATTAATTATTTTTCTACCATAATTATAATTGTAATTTACAGTATAAATACTTTAAAACTATGGCTTCCTGGTATCTTTCAATCCATCAGCGATTACCAAAATAGTCACAATGGTACAAGTTCTAGTATGTGTATAATGTTGGAACAGATGACGCCACAAAACGATTCATCTGAAACATGTTCAGTGGTAAGTAAAATCTTTTAATAACAAATTAGCAATAGGCATAGTTCATACTGAAATGTATCGATACAAGTAAAAGTAAATAGAAATCGCAAAGAAATGTTTTTGTTTCAGTATATTTACTTTACCCTGCGTTATATGTTTTGAGATTCAGTGTGAACTTTTGAGATTCAGTGGGAACTGAGTTCTCTTAGTTTTTCTTTTGTAATGCTATTTTCTTGGCAACGAAAAATGTCGTTTTTCTGCAAGCTAGTGTTTTTAATATTTAATTATTCTCTGCAAAATATAAAAGGTTATGGGTGCCAGTTACGTGTCATAACATTATAAAGAAGTAGAGAATAAACAAATATCAAAGTTAGTGATATTAATGTTATGAATTTTTAGATGTGCTACCATCTATGGTAAGAAGAGAGTATTGACATTAAATTTTGACTGAATCTAGTCAAGATGTCACTCTCTTCTTTTTTATCCCTTTCAGAGATTTAATGTCAATACTCTCTTCTTACCATAGATGGTAGCACATCTAAAAATGTTATCTTATAGCAGATATAGCTATTGACTTGTACGAGTTTGGAATTTTATTTATTGGATTCGAAAAGCCTAACTGATGAAGCCGAAAGGCAGAAACCGGTCTTAGGATGTCGAATCTAATAAATTAAAATTCCTTACTGGTTTACTCAATGTTATGAATGTTGTCAGGTTGGCCAGTTTGGAAACGTAAAATAAGAGATATTCTGGATTATCATGAAGTTGTTCTAGATGTCATAGATGACAAGTTAGTTAAACCTAAAGAGCTGATAGAAGGAGCTTCAGAAGACGAAGTAAAAGAGCACAAATCCAAGAGTGACCTATTTAGAAAGTCCAACAGTTAGGCTAAGTCAATGATCGCAAGTTCTGTTACTGAAACAGTGTACCAGAAAATTATGGATCAAGAAACGGCTTTTGATGTTTGGAATATGTTAAAAAAATTAATTTGAGGCATCGGCAAAAGACCAGTTATTTAAGATTTGTACAGATTTCTTTTCATTTAACTGGATTGATGGTGAAGATGTATCGATGCATATAGAAGCTCAAGTTACTGTGGAATTAATTAAATAATGGTCTAAAAGCAAAAAAGGAGAATGCTTTACCAGACTTATTACTAGTGTGTAAGACACTGCATATTTTGCCTAGTTCATTTATTAGTTTTAAATCAAGTTGGATGATATTAAAAGACGATCAAAATAAGACTTTTTATGAAACAAGAAGGTACAAGCTCAGTTACTCAAGAGAGACAAGAGGCATTAGTAGCGACTAACATGAAGCTTAATAAGAGTAAAGCTAAGACAAAGCAAAAGAATTTTGATGTAACTACTGCAGACAGGCTGGACATTGGGTTAAAGATTGTCAAAAATGGATTTCTGACGGAAGACCAAAGAAAATCCAACAGGCTTCAGCAGCTGATGTTGCAGGACTTATGTTTGTCGATGTAGAGGCTATGTCAGCAGATTCGTCTACTCATCCGTCAAGGTGGTGGATAGACAATGGGGCGACGAAACATGTAACAAATACTGATTTCTATTACATTGATTTTAAGAAATTTGAATCTCCGTCTGGCATAAAATCAGCAGGGAAAGAAGTCCTTCCCGCCATTGGAACAGGAACAGTAAGAATAAAAACTTTGGAAACCGGGGAAGAATTTTTGTTAAAGGATGTCTGGTATGTACCAAATTTGTGTAGAAATTTGTTCTCCGTTCTAGCAGCACAAGATAGAAATCCAGAGAGTATATTTGAGTCAACAGCAACAAAGTGTAGGCTCTCAAATCAGGGAAAGCTGATGCTAAATAGATCAAGAGAACTAGAGGGCACTTTATTCGAGGCAAAAATTAAACCAGTGCTACCAAAAGAAAACTCTGAGGTAAATTTTGTTGATAATAAGTTGTACCACGAGATGTGCAAAAAGAGCTGCATCTAAAAGTTTCAACAAAACCATGTGAGTTATTCTCAGCAGATGTGTGTGGACATTTTGTAGAGTCATTCAGTAAGAACAAGTATTTAGTTGTTTTTAAGGACATTTATACAAAGTTTAGATATGGCTACCTGATGTCAGAAAAATGAGAGGTAAAAAAAATGCTGCAACACTCCAAAATGTTGGTCCATTCAATCAGAGAGTTGATTACTGACAATGGTGGTGAAATGGAAAACAAAGAAATCAGAGAGATCCTGAGTCCAGCGGGGGTCACGCAGATGTTAACAGCTCTATATACACCTCAGCAAAACGCCATCTGTGAGCGGGATTTCCGAACTATTATTGAAATGGCGAGAACATTTAAATATTGTAATAATAATCTAATTTTTCCAGAAGCCATGTGGGCAGAACTTGTAGCAACGTCACTGTACATCCTGAATAGAACTGGGAAGTCATCTGTTGAAAGTGTAAGTCCCTATGAGTTATGAATAGGTAAGAAACCAAGGATAAAACATTTAAGGGTAATTGGTTCAGTGTGCTACGCCCACATTCCTTATCAAAAACGTAAAAAAATGGATAAAAAAACTGTAAAAGGTTACCTGATAGGTTACGATGGAGATAAGCGTTATCGCATCTGGGTGAAGGAAGAAAATAGAGTTATTAAGTGGGTTTTTAGAGTGAAAACAAATCCTGATGGGTCAGTGGACAAGTACAAAGCCAGATTGGTTATAAAAGGTTTTAGTCAGAGGTATGGTGTGGAGTTTAACGAAACATTCAGTCCAGTAGCAAAACTAAGCATAATTCGAGCCATGCTAAGTATTGCAGCTACAAAAATTTTGCATTTGATTCAGTTTGACTGAAACTGCATTTTTATATGGATATTTAGATGAAGAAATATACATGGAACAGCCAGAGGGCTATACCGATGGAACCAAAAATGTTTGTAAATTATTACGAAGCTTATATGGACTTAAACAAGCTCCAAGGTGCTGGAATAAGAGATTCAGTAGTTATCTTAAAGAAGCAGGGTTTAAAACAAGTGAAGCTGATCCTTGTCTTCATATTAGAGGAAAGTCACAATAAAAAGTTAATGATTGCATTGTTTGTTGATGATGGCCTAGTTATGGCAAGTAGTCAGAAAGAAGTTGAGTTCTTTATAGAGGAGTTAAAGAAAGAGTTTAAGATCACAGTTAAACCAGCATCTTATTTTCGGGGATTCGAAATCGAACGTTTCAAAGACGGTTCAATTAAAATTTGTCAGCAAGCATACGCAAGAAAACTGTTAGAACGTTTAAATGTAAACCTGTTTCGACTCCTATGATAAAGTTAGGAGATTCTATTGAGGACGCAATAGAAAGTGACAAAAATCATAAAATCATACCAAATGGTAGGTACTAGACCAGATTTAGCCTACAGTGTTAGTGTTTTGTCAAGAACTATAGACTGCCCAAGTACGCAAGATTAAAAAGAGTATTTCGTTATATAGCAGGTACTTGTAGTTTAGGAATACAGTTCAGTGCAGATGGTAGTTGCAAGTTAGACTGCTACAGTGATGCAGATTTTGGAGGCAGCAACAAAACTGGTCGCTCTACGTCAGGAGTTGTAGTGACATATTCAATTATTCTCTGCAAAATATAAAAATATGGAATTAAAATGATTACAAACTTTGTTCCACGATTTTCTCGAAACTGTTATACATGATCCAAATTTTAAATTAAATCGATATATTTTAAACTAAAATTGAAACAGTCGTACAATTTGGGTCCATGTGCTAGCACGTAATTGCTCTGAGTAACCAATTTTTTATTCCATGATTGCGGAATGTATTTGTAAGAGCATTAGGAGATCAAAGAATCAAAAATAATAGGTTGCTATCTGCTACTGCAATGGCTCTCTCCACGAGTTTGGACGGGACGGAAACCACGTGCTGCTTTGAGTTCGCGGTTTATTCAAAATTTCATCTATTAAATCTATGACTCTAATGACTCTAGTAAATTTAAAACTACAAGTTTAAAATATTTCTCTTTTTTAGGACACGGACAATATTTCTGTTTATTTAAATACATTCATTGTAGCATTTACGAGAATTATAGCCTTTGCTGTCTGTGGTACTTTTGTCAGATACCTTGGAGTAAAAACGCTGAACAGTAAGTAAGGATAGTTATTGACAAACGTGCTATATTAGATACAACCTATATTTTTATACTGGAAAAAAATTTAAGAAGTAAACAAGAAAACAAATTTAGTACATCTTTATTCAACTTTTTTAGTTATTTGTTGTTATATGAGTGCCGCACTTATGTTGTCAATATATTTCGCCAAAAATGAAACTATGGTTACTGCTTTAGCTGCAGCTGGTACTGCTATAGGAAGTGTAGGAGAAAATTTATTACTAATGCTCACTTTGGAACTCTTTCCAACTACTTTAAGGTATGTTGAACAATCAAATTATGGAAGTTCAATTGAATGCCAACCAAGGCTACCAAATATGGTGGAACTTAACTGTAGGATGAAAATAAAACTTTTTTGGGTTTTTAGTTTTTAACATTTCGACTTTTGTCTACAGTCGTATTCAAAAAATTGATAATGATAAAAAATATATTAATAAATAATCTATTATAGAAATGTAAATAGATTTTGAAATTTAAGATGTAAAATCTGTTGTTTACATATTTTTTGAGACATTTATGGGAACGATTTTAAACTTGCGCTCGGCCGATTTGCGCTCCTACTTGAAATCGGCCGATTTGCGCTCTGCGATTTTCATAATAGATATTATACCTGCCTTATTTTCTTCGATCGACCGATTTGCGCTCTCTTTAAATATAATTTTAAATTCATATAACATTTTACAATTAATGAGAAAAGAAATATTTGTTTTAAAAATGATGATAACTATAAGAAAAATAATAAACCATCTTCCCATCACGAATTAGAAGGTTGGAATCATCGTTTAAATACTTTGATAAGACCACATTCTAATGTATTCCAATTAGTGAAGTGTCTACTTAAAGAAGCAGAATATTCTGATTATGTTTATGGTAGATCCACTTTATATTTAGAAGAAAAACGGCGCAAGAAAACCTAGAATAAATAGAAAATTCTGTAGGTATTTTATTTTATAAACAACTTCAAAAACAAAAAAAAAATTAAAAAACAACAAACAAAAAATCTTTTAAACACACCAAAGATTAGAAAACGAGTAAGGAATTTAATTTATTAGATTCGACATCCTAAGACCGGTTTCTGCCTTTCGGCTTCGTCAGTTAGGCTTGTCGAATCCAATAAATAAAATTCCAAACTCGTACAAGTCAATAGCTATATCCGCTATAAGATAAATTTTTTTTAGATGTGCTGCCATCTATGATTAGAAGAGAGTATTGATAATTACTAAAGGCAAAAAATTCAAAGCTTTTATTTGACTGATTCTAGTCAAAATGTCACTCTCTTCTTTCGTATCCCTTTCAGAGATTAATACAAAGTTAAAAAACGAGTAAGGAATTTAATTTATCAGATTCGACATCCTAAGACCGGTTTCTGCCTTTCGGCTTCGTCAGTTAGGCTTTTCGAATCCAATAAATAAAATTCCAAACTCGTACAAGTCAATAAAATTTTATCTTATAGCGGATATAGCTATTGACTTGTACGAGTTTGGAATTTTATTTATTGGATTCGAAAAGCCTAACTGACGAAGCCGAAAGGCAGAAACCGGTCTTAGGATGTCGAATCTGATAAATTAAATTCCTTACTCGTTTTCTAACTTTGTATTAATCTCTGAAAGGGATACGAAATGACTAGAATCAGTCAAATAAAAGCTTTGCAACACACAATGCAAATTGTGTATGCAACCCCAATACACCGGGAATTTTTTGCTTTTAGTAATTGTAATACTCTCTTCTAATCATAGATGGCAGCACACCAAAGATTATATTATGTAGTTTGCCAGTCCTAAAGTCTGGATGAAAGTGTGAAGGGAAGATAATTTATTATGTTTCTTATAGTATCATCTTGTTTTTTAAACAAATTTTTCTGTTCTATTATGAAAATCGCAGAGCGCAAATCGGTCGATTTCAGGCAGAAGCTGGCCTAAGTTGGCCTAATCCAATTTAAACGGATAAAGTTTATAATTCGTCATAATTGAAGTTCTCATAAGAAAAAACCCAGACAAAGAACTGATACTATCCCGATATAGAGACTATCTTTTTTCAATTAATTTTTGAAATATCGACCGAACACATTCTGCTATACGAGTACATTCACATGGAATTTTGTAAACATAATTCTTTGTATTGATTTGTATTTACTGTTAAAGATTTCAATTTATTTGTTTGAAAACCCATTCTTAAATTAAACTTATTGCCAATTCTTCTAATTTGTTTCGATAATATTGCAATATGAGGTATTTTTACTAAGTTTAATGGGCAATGGGCGATTTAAATTTTCCTCTTTACGTTTAATATCTCAGTAAAGTTCACGGTCTATAAACTTACTTGGGTAATTGCTCTTAATTTTATTATTAAGGGGTTTGAATAAAAATTTATATATTTATTTATATATTTCTTTTCAAAAGACTGATGTCTCAATACAATTGTTATTCTTGTGTATTAGTACATCAAGAAACGGTAACTTTTTATTATTTTCAATTCCAATTGTAAATTTAATAGCAGGTTTCGAATTTGTGGATCTTAAAATGGATCTTAATAAATTTACCTTGTCAAAATTTAGATATTTACTTGTTTTTAAATATTCTTCTTTATGGATTTTAAAACTGGTTTTATTAACTTGATCGTTTTTGGCCGAATTTTAATCTAAAGAATGGAGTCATGAAAGTGCTTACCAAATTTTTTGGGGTACTTACCATCTCTTTTGCTATTTTTGGGTTTTGGTTGAAATACGTAAACAACTATTTAGTATTCAATAAATCACATGGTAATATGCTATTATTTTATTTTTAGAACGTCTGCAATATCTCTACATTTAACTTTGGGACGCGTGGGTACCCTCATGGGAAATATAATTTTTCCATACTTGTTGCGTTTAGGATGTTTACCACCATTTTTGTACCTAGGAATATTTGCGATTGGTAAGAAAATTTACGAGACAATGATTTTAGAACAGTTCAAAGTTTATAATTTGCCAAGAACAAATATCTTATTTGATATTATTTTTAAATTCTTTAAAAAAATGAGCATTCTCTTTAAATTATTAAAACTTTTAATGTTTAATCAATTTCACAATTATATTGGTACAAAATAGTTTGATCCGTTTTTTTTTGTCAATCAACAAATCAATTCGTGGTTCCTCCACTCATATCGAATTCTCATTCCAACCTTATTACAGAATGTACCATTCCATTACTGGCTACTACTTTTTCCCATCTCTAAGGCAATTTTCGAATTCCATATCGAAAAAATGACTTATCTTTTGAGGCGATCCAAGTTTGGAGCCAATTTTCGATTTTTTTGAAATAAGTGAACCGGTGGCCTACCAAATAGTGCTGCATCCTTCAGAACAACCAATAATCAGAAGATGCTATGTCCGGAGAATACGGTGGCAGAACATCCCATTTGAGCGTTTCCGAACATGAGGTCGAGCGTTGTCATGAAGAAGAATAACTTTATCATTTCTTTGCTCGTATTCCAGCCGTTTTTCTTGCAATTCACGGCTTAAACGAATCAAATAACCTTTGCTGCTCGGTTTCAGTTCATACGGCACCCAATTTCCTTGTTTTTGACTAATTCACTCCCAATGAATCTACAAGCTCCTCTTGCGTTTGACTATGATCTTTTTCTAGTAACTCTTCTAGTTGTTTGTCCTTGAATTTTTTTGGCTGTCCATGCGAGCCTTGTTTACGGTGATGAAATCTCTGTCCTTGTACTGTCAAAACCATTCTCTACATGCTTTCTCAGTTGGAGCAGCGTCAGCAAATGCTTCTTGGTTAACACTGTAACTATAAGGCGCAACGAAAATTTTTCTGGCGCGGCCAATATGTCTGCACACAATAATATATAATAAAATAACAAACCGACTGTAATAACAAAAGCTCTCAAATTAGTAGGCTTTAATTAGCAAAATGCTTACATATAAATTCAATGTGACAAGTACAGTGACATAAATATAAACAAGAACAACAGATTCAATCTAAATCTGATGTATTAACTATAGAACATTCTCCGCCGAATAATATATAGGCGGTTTCCTTACTCTTGTAGTTCGACGGGGTAAAAACTCCTGATCAGTTTCAGAGGGAATTTCCATGAGGGCACTTTCATCCGTACTTTCATCGAGTCCCTTAAGTCCCTCAACTGCCTCAACTGCCAAACCTGGCACCCCTGAAGCACTCTCCAATGAACTCGGCTCAGAGTCAACTGCTTTGATCAAACTAAAATCTCCCCTTGGTGCCAGGTGCTTGAGTGAGACAGTTGACTCTTTACCACTATCATGTTGTATTAAAGCATACTCAGGATATGTTTCTACCACTTCAACTTCTTCTACAAGTAGCACTTTTTGTGAAGGTGTTAACCAGGAGGGAATAGATGTTCCACTGGTTGAACGTCTTTGATAAGTAAAAAATCTTTCGTAGGGGGTACAATTAGTTGATGTACACAATGATGAACGTACTGAATGTAGCGCATCAGGTAACACAAGTTCCCACTGTAACACTTTCAAGTTTCTAGTTTTGAGTGCCAAACTAACTGCTTTCCATATTATCCCATTGTATCGTTCCACATGGCCGTTTCCTTCTGAGTTGTATGGCGTAGTTCGACTATGCGCTATTCCACGAGACTGTAGATATGTCACAAGTTCTCGAGAAATAAAAGAAGAGCCTCGGTCGAAATGAATAAAAGAAGGCATGCCAAAAATGGCAAATAGCTGGTTTAAACATCCTTTAACAGTTGAACTGTTCAAGTCAGAACAAGGAAAAGCAAAAGGGAACCATGAATATTCATCTATAACTGTTAATATATACTTATGACTTGTAGAGCTTGGTAACGGTCCTTTAAAATCTATGTTTAATCGTTCAAATGCAGACATTGCTTTTACTAAATGTCCAGTAGGGTTTTTGTAGAATTTTGGCTTTATCTCGGCTCAAATGAAACATACTGTGGTCACCTGCTTAACTTCTTCCATAGAATATGGTAAATTACGAATTCGATGTTATACGAGGGTGGCACAATGACTGATGAAGATCATACAGTTTATTTATGCTTGTTGCTCCACATACTCTCGAAAAAGCATCACTAACTATATTTTCTTTTCCTGGTCTATAAAAAATATCATAGTTATAGCAGAATAATTCTAGAAGCCGTCTTAAGATCTTCTCGTTTTTTATTTTACTAGAGTGTCTAGCGTTAAACATAAACGAGACAGCTTCTTGGTCAGTGACTAGTTGAAAATGACGTCCAATGAGGAAATGTCTCCATTTCCGAAGTGCTTCTATGCATGCGTATGCCTCCGTGACGACGCTCTGTCTCTGATAAGGTCCTTGAAAAGAAAGCCACGGGCCTTCCGGATTGAGTTAAAGTTGCAGCTATACAAAATTCTGACGCATCGGTTTCCACAATCAATATTTCTTTATCGTCAATAGACCAAAGTAAAGAATTTGTAACATTTTCTTTTAATTTTTCGAAAGCCTGGATTTGATTATTACTTAAAGGAAAATGTTTACAATGTATAAGACTTCTTATTTTATCCGAATCTATTTCGAATAATGAGAGAAGATTCCGACTATTCGGCGAAGTTCTGCAGCGTTTTAAGGTATGGGTAATTTCAGAAGAGGCTTCGGTCTCTCTGGATCGGGTTTCATGACGCAGAATGAAAATCAGATAGTAGCAGTGTCAGGAAGTACATTTTTATTGTTTTTTATATATGTTTATTATAATATATTATATACCGAAAATGTTGAACGAGATCTGGAAAGTATGGGAATAAACAACTGGAAAAAGAGAGCCAATGATAGGAGAAAATGGAAAGAGGTCACATACCAAGCCATGAGCCAATAAGACCTGTAGAGCTATATATAATGTATTATTCGAAATAAACCTACGATTTTATGAATATTGATTTTTTTGCGGCCCAACTAAAGTTAAACCTTGTTTGTTTGGCCAAAGTTAGCCATTGCGTTTAACACCACTGCTCTAGCGATAGAAACTGAATATTATTGGCAGATGTCTAATGTCTAACCTCTATAAAACCGCCAAAATCATTCATAACAGCCGGAGCCATCTTTTGAAAACGGACCGAACTAATTTGTATACCAAGTATAATGAAATACAGTCAAATTAACTAATTAGGAATAAAAAAGTATATTCAACGATTTGAAACCATGTACATCTAATTTTTTCTATTTTGTTTTTTTAGCTTGTGGCACAACCTCTTTCCTATATCCTAGTATTGATAATAAACCTTTGGAATAGATTTCGATAACTTACCTAATAACAAAAGTTTTATTTTATTTTAAAATAAAACTATTTTCAACACTTCTGGTTTATTTGTTAACATTATAATTATCCCAAAAAAAACAGATCATTACATGTTTCTTGAGTGGCGACTATGGGCATCGAATGTGCTTTGCAGCTTTAGATTGGTCACAGCTTGGAATACTTGAAAAATAGAATAAATCCACGATGGTGAAGATAAATTGGTAGTCAGAATATATTTTATTTAAGAAATTGTTTGCTGACGATGAAGTTTTATTTAGAAATTTTACACAAAGGAGCAGAGAATATTTTGAGTTTTTGCTCGAGCAAATCTTACCCATTACCAAGAAATCTAATATTAACTTTTTTAGGCAATACACCTCGTCTGAGGATGTTAAAACATATCCAATTTAAAGGCAAACGATAAAAAATTAATAACGATAAATCTAAACAAATAAAACATTAAATTTAAAAAATATGAAAAAGATATAAATTACTTACGGTCACCGGTCACTGAATAAACATAAAACCACTTAATTACTAGATATAAATATTTAATCACGTGCATGTATCCTAGAAATCACAAATAACTAGTAGTAGTAATTGATTTAATTTTTAGATGTAAAATAGTTTATTTTTTAAGTAATTTATTGAGTTTTCTACTAAATAATAATAAAAAAGTCAGATTGTTAAGAAATAAATTTGTTGTTTTACTTTACTGACAAAAAAGATTATATCTTGAGGCCATTAGAGGAACTATACTGCTCGTAAGTGACATTTCAAATTATTTTGAATCAAGTAAGTTTCGTCTAGACTTATGGGATAGCGTAAGTAACAATATTAGTACATTTGAGTTATTCGACAATAGTCATTTACATTAAATACAATCATAATTACTGAGCTTGCCACATAATAATAGAATCATACATATAATAAATAATTATTAAGAGCATTCACTACCTTGGTGAAACTGGCTGTGCTTTCTCATGTCCCAGAAATTTTTTCAGTGAAAACCTTTAATCACAAAAAATTCATTTTTTGTAATTCCGGAAACTCGATGATTTCCTTATACGTTTAAAAATGGAATGAACCTACACAATCGTAAAAATAATGATTTTCTGGTATTCTTATATTATATCACCTGATTAGCTAAAAAATAACAATTTTCATGAAATCTTTTCTGTTTTTGAATAAAAACGCAGCCAGGATTTGAAAATATTCACACACAAATGCAACAGCACACATTTTCCAATAATACTACCAACCTAGTTTCGAGAATAATATTGGTAGCTGTCTTTGTTTACGGCATAATATACGCGTAAATTTGACGTGGCCGTGTGTCTTAGAGTATCTCAGGTTAATATTTGAATTTGAATCCTTTTTCAGGAGCGTCTCACAAATTATTTTTCATTTGACTCTGGCGATTAGAGTTGTGTTAATATATTTGATTTTATTCATCGGTGTCGTGGAACTTTCTTACTTTTTTGTTTCAACTTTATTTAAGGTTTTAAAGTTAGTACTTTTTTGGATTTTATTAGTTTTCAAAATTTTTTTAATTATATTTTATTTATCAAAATAATGTTTATTTATTTATATAAATCAATTTCTAAATTATTTTTAACTTTATTTTAAAAAAAATTAATTTCTGATTTATATAAATATTATTTTGAAAATAAAAATTAAGTCGAATGAATGTTGTAAAAAAAATGATCATTTTAAAACATAAGTTTTATTAAACAGAGAAAATGTTCATCATTTTAATTATATTTAAATCAAAAGTAAAAATATAATGATGATAAATGTACAAGGATTTTTTTTGTTATGTCTCTATTAATGGATGTCTTCAGTGTTATAAAAATCAGTGAGAATTTTTTGAAATTAAAACTTCCGGTCAAATTTTCTATGAGAAAACAAAAAAAAATTAAAAACTAATGAGAAAGCTTAGAGTCTCCTCTTTACAATGCTTTATTTTTTTTCTTTGTGTGTATTTTAGGCAAATATACTTTAGTTTTTCCAAACGTCTCGCCTGAATATTTGTATTCAACAGCTCGGCGGCGCACGTCGAGTTTTCGAATTTGCTTTCTTATCTTTAATAATTTTTTATAGTAATACAAATTCTTTTTTAAAATAACTTATTTTTTAGTAAAATTTTCCGCTCTTTCACGTGGTGCTATTAGTTTTTCGAAATTTTTTTTTTCTAGATATAATGGAAAAACCAAATTTTCGATTTTATTTTCGAAATTGTGAAGTTAGCATACACTTTAGAGCAGCAAAGATTTTTTTATCATTTTCTACTCCCTTTCAAGTACCAAGTTTCATCGATATCACATTTTGTGCGAGCTTTTGGTCAATATCCTTCTCAGGTATCTATCTATCTATTATCTATTATCAGATACAATAATGACAATTATCCATCACCAAAAGACAGAAATGCTTTTTCGTTATATGCAGCCTGAAAGATTGTCTAGTTGAAGAGGTGACATATATAATTTTCAAATTCAAAATGTACTTATTTCTCATGTTTGTTTTTTTAGACTTATAAAGTTGAAAATTTTTTCAATTATCTTCTACCGGAGTTGGTGGATCCAAGAACAGCAAGGGGTTGGAAATAAGGAACAATTCCCGATAACACCTGAGGATTATATTTCAATAAATCTCGATTTTTTTTCTACCACGTTTATTGTATTCTCCCATTTTCTATTCCATTATTTTTGGGTTACCATTTATTGATTACTATTTTAAATCAAGGATATTGAATAAAATGAATAAAATTGCTTAAAAAAAATTACTAACAAGCTTTTATACAAGTGCAATAAAAATAAAAAAATTAAAAATATTTTGACAAAAACAAGTTTTTATAAAATGCATTGAAGAAAAAATTATTTCTTTAATTGTTAGACCTAGGTTTTTCTGTGAGTAACAGATTCAAAATCTTGCATTTTTGTGTGTTGAATCAAAGAAAACATACCTCAATTCGTTACATTAAAAACATTGTTTCGTTTTGGTCACCTAATTTTTATATTCTGCACGCCACTGGCCACTTGCTACTAAGGATGCATAAATGATGTATTTATTCGGTAGCAAAATCTTTTGGTAAATGTATTATCCTGTGTTGCCAAAGATTTATATTTATTTATTATTATTTATTATTTATCGTATGAAGTTATGACGCGTTAATGAAACCCCTTAATTCATAATGATATAACCAATCATTGCGGCCCAGCATGAACAAATAAAATTTATTAAAAAATAGTTCATGATTTTAACTTTTGTCTTATTTAACCATTAAATTAAAAAAAAGAATTTCCCTAAAAAGTATACAAATATCAAAGTTTATAATATCGAAGAAAACAAAAATTCGAGTGGTACAATCAGATCGGCTGTATCCTAAAACCCCTAAATATTAAATTTTGTAGCTTTCGTATAAACAGTTTCACAGATAAAATATGTTTCCATACTTTTTGCTCTCTATATATAAAATATAAAAGCAATTAAATAATATTTATCATGTGCATTGCTTTTTATGCATAATTTAATGATGTGATGTTTTCTGTTTTCTCAGAATTGTAAAAATAAATTGTATTGAAATAAATATTTTATTGCTGGGTAGTCAGTAGTTATAAAATGTTGTTATGTTAAATTACTTTTATATTTTAAGGTAACTTTTCTTTAGTATAGTAGTTTTTTGATAATATTTTTGTTCTATAAATATTATATTTTTTTATTATAAAAAACAATCTCCTCTTCATTTAGATATATCCAGTTACGATATATTTTTCACATATGATAATAATAATAATAATAATAGTAGTAATAATAATAATATTTATTTACACTTTTAGAAAATAAAAATTAGTTAACAAATAATTTATAAATATTTAAAACATTGTACTAAAGACCAGACGAAATATCAATTTCAAGTTACATATTATACACATACATACATAATTAACAATATTTAAAACAATATACTATATACAGGACTAAATATCATTTTATATTATAGGTAACTCATATAATTAATTATCAAACTTACATAGTATGACAAATAAATATAAATATAAAAAAATTTCATATATCGAAAAAGGGAATGTCAAGAATTTTCCTGTATACATTTTTTCAATAACTTTTTAATGTTATGTTGTTATCTATAAATTTCAACTTATCAGTAATTGTATTGTACAATGTTGGTGCTAAGTAGTTTAACATTCTCTGTGTTGGTGTGTTACTTTATTTTACATGTAGGTAGATATTCCACATTTTCTTTGGACTACGACATGTTGAAGTACTTTCCATCCGCAAGACCAATAAATTTTAAGTTAACCTCCTAACTAAATTCAGATACTGGTTGCCTATTTTCGCATTATAATTTTTAATTTTCAGTGTTTTTATGGATTTAAGCAAATATAAAATAATGTTATTACCTCTTTGTCCTATGTTTGTAAATTGGACATATGTGGATGCATTACATATTTTATTTAATATTTTCGTAAGTTAAGTCCTTTTTGTCAAGGTCAAGGGTTTATCCTCAGTAGTAGGTATACTTAGAAATAATAGAAAATATCAAAACTATTGAAAAATGTTTTATTTCTACTATCTTTCAATAGGAAGTACTTCGAAAATACACAAGTTCACGTTTTCAGTAGAACACTTTTTTAATTGTTTACCATGTCTGCTAGATCGCGCCCTTTCAGTCGACTGTCATCCAGTATCATTTTCTGGATTTTCTTCACCAGATTCCTCAGAATATAAAACTTTTCAGATAAGAGTGTAGTTATTCCTCAATAGTAGCATATTGGTTAGATCTAAAAATTTGAAAAATCAACGATTTTCAGCTTTTACAGAACAATGAAGAATATCAGCAACTTTTTATTTTTACCTAACAATACACTCTATTAAAAATTTCGTAAAAAAATTTTTTTGATACGACTTATAGTTTCGGAGATATTTAATTTTTTAGCTAGGGTGCGATGAAGCGGAGTCATCGCCACCTGTGACGTCACTGTACAACGGTCGGTCAGTGCGTACTCTGCTTCCGACCTGTGTACATGAAATTTGCGTCGAAAATTGATAAAAATGTCGAATCCAGAAACTAGAAAATCGTGTGTTGTGCCAAAGTATTTAAATACAACTACTAATTCACCCGAAAAGTTGTTTTTATTTTTCCTTTAATAGCGTGTGTGAGTCGGAAAAAACCATGAAAAATGGACCAAAATTTACCAGGAACGATCCCCCCCTCCTCGTTTTCGAGGATGCTGAACACGATTGCTGTACCAGAATTTCTCTTTGGGCCAGCCCAACCCCTAAAATGACTGAAAACTGTCCCCTAAAGGGGTTAAACGGGCAGCACATCATTTCCACGTAAAACAAACTACCCCCTCAAGGGGTAAAACGGGCAGCACATCATTTACCTGTAAAAAACCGTCTTTTCCCCTTGTTTTCGAGGATGCTGAGCACGGTGGTGGTGTTAAAGATTACTTCCGACCTTCACCAACCCCTCCACCGGCTAAAACTTACCCCCAGAAGAGGTGATTTTTTTAAATATCAGCGGCTTCGAAGTGAGTTTTCACCTGTGGAGGGGTTGATGAAGGTCGGAAGTAATTTTAAATACCACCATCGTGTTCAGCATCCTCTAAAACAGGAGGACAGGTGTTTTGCTCCTGTTTAAAAAACACCCCTATGGAGGGAGAGTTTTGGCCGATGAGGATCGGAAGTAATCTTCAATACCACCACCGTGTTCAGCATCCTCGAAAACAGGGGGAAAGACGTATTTTTACGGGGACAGTTTTTAGTCGTTTTAGGGGTTGGGCTGGCCTAAAGAGAAATTCTGATACCGCCATCGTGTTCAGCATCCTCGAAAACGGGGAAGGGAAAGTACTCTCGATCCGGGTAAATTTTGGGCCATGTTCTTCCGACTCACACACGCTATTAGATGCAAATCATGAAGAGAGTTGATCCAAGTTACCAGATCGTCCTTTTTCAAAACCATCATCCATATTATCTAATATTATATTTATAACACTAATGCAATACTGATGCACATAAAAACTTAAGTTATAAACGTCGAACATAGACAACTGATAGCAAAGCAATGAATGTACAGTGAGAACGTTACGTTGTACAATGACGTCATGCGAGAATTGCGCGCTCACGAAATATTTGAATATGGTGGATACTAATATTGTCGAAACTTTTGCACTACTTGCTTGATTTAAATGAAACAAAAACAGGCGTATTTCTAAACATTTAGGCTACACGGTTATGAAGTTTCAAGTCATTTAACAGACCCAGTGATATTCTTCATTATCTGGATTTCTATTACCAGTGATATAGTTACAAAAAGAAAGGTGATTTCCAATACTCCATGGAACCAAAGTCGCTTCAAAGTTGTTATTACCTTCAAAAATCAAGTTTTCTCTTAAAGGTTAGGGTAGACAGGACCAGTTAGAAACGGATGTCACAATTGCGTATTCTAGGTCTCAACCAATAGAGGCTAGCCTAAAAATAAGTTAGGACATTATCTTATTTCTGTTGCAGGATCAAAATCTAAAATTGATTTAGAAACACTGAAAGCTAACCCAGACTCTATATAGGTATGATTTATTGGATAACTTAGAATCAGAATTCGAGTTTGACGATAACGCGGTTGATGATTGGAACCCTCCAACCAACCCTTTCTGTTCTAATTATGAATCAGGATGAGGAAAATTTGGTAGAAAATATGTGGTTTCTACAGAAAAACCAAATGATGGTTCGAAAAGCGTAATTACGAAAAGCAAACGTATGAAGAAAAAACCACAATTTGTTTCGCAAAAAGGAAAATTTATAGGAGTAGAAGTTCCCGATACATCTATAGAGACAATTACCGAAAAAGCATAACCCGGCTACTTCACAATGAGCGCATCTATTCACACAACACTCACATCAAACCGTCTTCCTTGTTTTAATGGAAGATTGTAAATTCCACTAAACTCTACAGGTTATGGGCCCAGTTACTGAGCAAGTAAAATAAAGTAAAACGTAACACAAGATGTCAGATATCACAAAGTTTAATATTTTAAAGTTGAATGGAAGTAATTACGGGATTTGGAAGTTTAAAATGGAGCTGTTGCTGCAGAAGGAAGATCTATGGGAAGTCATAGAGAAAAATAAACCAAATCCAGAAACTGATGCATGGAAGAAACTTGATTGGGCTCTTGGTCGACGATAATCAAGTATCGCATATAAGAAATGCGAAAACAGCCAAAGAGGCTTGGGAATCTCTTAAACAGTATTATGAAAAATCGACCTTAACAAATCAAGTATGTTTACTAAAAAGAATCTGCAAACTGACATTAAATGAAGATGGTAATCTTGAAGAACATGTTTCAACGTTGCTAGAGTTAATTTATCAGTTAAAAACTCTAGGCGAGGAAATTGGAGATCGCTTAGCAATTGCACTATTACTTAGCAGTTTACCTGATAGTTACACCTCACTGGTAATGTCTTTGGAAGATCGAAAAGAAGAAGATTTAACACTTGAAATTGTTAAAGATAAACTTTTGCAAGAATATAGACGCAGAAAAGAATTTAATGCGGAAGGAACCAGCACTACTGAAGAAACAGTAATGAAAGCAAAGAGTTTTCGTAAAACTAAGCTTAAATGTTATTTCTGTAATAAGGAAGGTCACATGAAGAAAGATTGTTATTTTTTAAAAAAATCATCGAAGAACTTTAAAAGTAAAACCAAGGTGAACAATGTTCAAGATGAAATGAAAAACATTACAGAGGATTCTGATGAAGAATGTTGCTTCAATAACAAGGAAGAAGTAAAAGGAAAAACCGTTTTTTGGTACATAGATTCAGGATGTACATGTCACATGGTAAATAATAAAGAGTTTTTTGATGAGTTTGAGGAAGAGACTAATAAGAAGATATTTCTTGCTGATGGAAAGAAGTTAAAAGCCAAAGGCATAGGCAAAGGTACAATTGAAAGCTTTGTAAATAAAGAAATTTTAAAATTAACTGTGAAAAATGTTCTGTATGTTCCACAACTGGAAAACTGTCTGTTATCTTTGAGTGTCCTTGAAAGACAAGGTTTTGAAATTATATTTTCAAATAAAACATGCAAAATAATGAAATCTATACGTATACGTATACGTCGCTAAACTGGACAATAAATTATACAGACTGCAGTGTGCAGAAAAGGTCTACTCAATATGGGATAAGCAGGATAAGGCTTGTATTCATGTTTGGCATCGGAGATTTGGTCACCGAAATCAAGAAACAGTAAAAAGTATGTTTAATAAGCATCAAGCTCAAGGTATATCATTGAAACCATGTACTGAAAAGTTGAACTGTGACTGCTGTATTCGAGGAAAAATATCAAAGTTACCATTTCCAAAATATTCTGAGAAAAGAACAGGAGAAACATTAAAAATTGTACATATGGATGTTTGTGGGCCAATGGCAAATCTGACTCCTGGAGGAAAAAGATATTTTTTAACTATGATTGATGATTTTAGTCGTTTTACCAATGTTGTTTTAATGAAACAGAAAAATGAAGTTTTTAAAAGTTTAAAAGAATATGTCCAAAGCTCTAAAACTCAGTTCGGTAAGAAACCAAAGATTCTACAGTGTGACAGAGGAGGAGAATTTTTAAGTAATGAAATGAAAGACTATTTAAAGAGTGAAGGCATAAAATTATAACTCACAGCACCTTTTTGTCCACAACAAAACGGAGTAGCTGAAAGGAAAAACCGTTCTCTTCAAGAAATGGTACGTTGCATGTTACTGGATGCAAATCTTGAAAAATGTTATTGGGGAGAAGCAATAGTTACAGCTACCTATCTACAAAATAGACTTCCTACTAAAGGTAATGGTGATAGGATTCCCTATAAGCTGTGGTTTAGAACAGATCCCTCCTTAAGTCATTTAAGAACATTTGGTTGTTACGCATATGCTTTAGTTCCTAAGCAAAAGAGAACTAAATTGGAAGACAAAGCCAGAAAATACATTTTTGTAGGATATGATGAAAATTCCAAAGCATATAGGCTATTAAATAAACAGACAAATAAAATTATTATTAGCAGAGACGTAAAGCTTATCGAATCTGAACACGAGGAGAAGGTATTTATTAATAATCAGAAATATAAAGAGGAACACGAAGCACACGAAGTTGAATTTGAAGTAGAAGGAAAGAGTCAAAGTAACATTCTACGACCAGAGACAAAATCTCAACTAGAGTTAATTGAAATGGAAGAATCTGAGGAAAAGGACAAAGAAAATGAAAAAATTCGACGATCAACTAGAAAGAATAAAGGTAAACCACCAGAAAGATATGGAGAATGTAGTTATTCAGCTTATAACTCGAATAATTCTGAGACTGAAGAAGAGGAAGAACCCAAAACATATGACGAACTAAAATTAAGAAAGGATAGACTCCATTGGGAGAAAGCTATGAAAGAAGAGATGGATTCTATGGAAACTAACAACACATGGACACTGTGTACTTTACCTAAGGATAAAAATCTAGTAGGCTGTAAATGGATATATAAAATCAAAAGAAATAACTTAGGTCAGATAGATCGCTACAAAGCCAGGATAGTAGCGAAAGGGTATTCCCAGCAATATGGACACGACTATGACGAAGTTTTCGCTCCTGTGATCAAGCAAACGACAATAAGAACATTGCTTGTTATTGCCGGATACAAAAATTTATTGGTACATCACTTTGATGTGAAAACTGCTTTTTTGAATGGTGAACTTGATGAGGAAATTTATATGTCACAACCGGAGGGATTTATCAAAGGAGATGAGAACAAAGTTTGTAAACTCAACAAAAGTATTTATGGTTTAAAGTAAGCAGCAAGGGTTTAGAACGTTCTGTTAGATAAAGTTATACAAAATTATGGTTTCAGAAGGGGCTTAGCTGATCCTTGCTTGTACATTAAAGAAGTAGAAAATGGAGAAATTATTTATATTTTGACGTATGTCGATGATCTTTTGCTGGCTTGTTACCATAGCGACACCATTGAAGAATTGAGACGATATTTCAATTGTTATTTCGAAACAAAATCTTTAGGAGAATTGAAATATTTCTTAGGACTACAAGTGGAGAGGCAACCTGATGGAATTTTTAAAATCTATCAGACAATCTATATTGAAAAATTACTAAAAGATCACAACCTTGTAGATGCCAAGACTTCAAAAATTCCATTAGATACAGGATATTACAAAATTAATGATAAGGATATTTTACAAAATCAAGACATTTACAGAAAAATTATAGGAGAACTTTTATATCTGTCGGTGCATTTGAGACCAGATATTGCTGTAAGTATTTCGATTTTAAGCAGGAAAATTAATAAAGCTACAGAGAAGGATTGGACTGAAGTAAAAAGAGTTTTAAAGTATTTGAATGGAACTAAACATTTAAAGATAATCCTTGGAGGTGAAACATCGAATGAGAAAATACTGTATGGATATTCCGATGCTGATTGGGCTGCAGACACATTTGATAGAAAGTCTAACAGCGGATATGTTTTTAAATTTAAAGGAGGTACAGTTTCCTGGAGAAGTAGGAAACAAGACACCGTGGCTCTATCATCTACAGAGTCAGAAATAATAGCTCTTTGTGAAGCCTGTAAGGAAACACTTTGGCTGATTAAATTATTTGAAGATTTTAAGATAAAATTAGAACAAATACAAGTATTTGAAGACAATCAGGGATGTTTAAAATTACTGGACTCTGAAAAATGAGAGAACCAAACACCTGGATACGAAATATAATTTTATAAAGGATTTACGGAAGAACAACACAATCATTTTTGAATATTGTCCTACTGAGGAAATGTTAGCTGATCTTCTGACGAAGCCTTTACAAGCGCAGAAGTTAGGAAGATTTAGGGTAATGATTGGACTGATTATCTAATATTGAGAAGGGGTGTTGGATACCTATACAATATTAAGTAATCACCCTGTTTATAGATATGTTGATTATTATATTATATGTTATGTCAGTTTTCAATTTAAAAAAAAAAATAAACGTCAGTTACTAAATTCGTTCTATTCGAAGTTATTTCTGGGTGATATCTGATTGTAAATTCCACTAAACTCTACAGTCTTAGTGTTTAAAACGTTTAACGATAATGACTCTGAAATTATAAACTTCGGACATTCCCCGTTTTTATCATTTGTCATGCGGACATTCCCTGTTATTCCCCTGTGTATGATATGTAAATAAACGAATATTATGCGACAGTACCGTGTTATTGCCTGGGACAGTAAACTATAATAAAATATAGGCATTTTATCAAAAGATGGCGGCATTAACTCAATTTTGCATATATTGTGACATTCCCTGTTTTTTCCCTGTGGTCTTCAAATGTTTCTATCAAAACTACTAAAATACTGTTGTTCACCTATAATTTCAACCAAATGTTTTTTTATTAACAATATTCATTTTTGTTTTTTTTTATTTCTTATTAATATGTTCTACAACTAAATAAAGTATTATTATTTAAGGTGTAAAATTTAAGAGTAATTTATTATTCAATGACAAATATCGGTGAGTTACAGAAGCCACGTATTTATGTTGTATTTGGGAATTTTTATTGGCTATTAATGAACAGATGCCAGTAATATGCCTTATACTTTCATTAAGGAATACCTTGACAGTGGTGATGCTGAAATAGGAGAAGACCTGCTACTCACTTTGGATGCTGCCCGTAGACAAAAATGGATCCAAACTACAGAGAATGTGGATTTCAAGCACTCAAGTAGAAAAGCATGGGCCTTGCTGAAGAAACTGGGCGAAAGTCCACCAGTCCTTAAGAATAACCCTCCGATAACACCCAATCAAGTAGCGAATCACATAATATCCTCGTCACGCGCACCCAAGGAGAAGGAGCATACCAGACATATTAAACAAGAACTTAGGGAGAACAAAGCCTCATGTCAGGAAAGGACTGATTACTCGATACCTTTTACGTACGCTGAAGTTTCAATCGCACTCCAACAGATGAAGATCGGTAAATCTCCGGGATTTGACGGTATGCATAATGAGTTTCTCATCAACTGTAGCCCATTTGCCAAAAACTGGCTAGCTAATTTTTTCACAGACATCCTACATAGCGGCAACATGCCAAAGGAATTCAAGAAAACGAAGATCATCTTCATTCTAAAACCAGGGAAGCCTGCCGAACAGGCTAGCAGTTATCGACCAATTGCATTACTGAGTGCCTGTTTTAAACTCCTAGAACGCCTTATTCTTAACCGAATTGCTGAGAAGATTTCAGAACACATCCCCGTCGAACAGGCAGGCTTCAGACAAGGCCGTAGCTGTGTAGACCAGGTTCTCAGCCTTACGACCTACGTCGAGGCAGGATTCCAAAATCGACAGAAAACATCAACGGTCTTCGTGGACCTATCAGCCGCCTACGACACATTTTGGAGAGAAGGACTTTTGTACAAGTTTTTAAAACTGATTCCTTGCAACACACTGGGCTCACTCTTGAATAATATGCTCTGCAATAGGTCATTCCAGGTGATTATGGGACAAACACAAAGCCACACAAAAATCCTAAATAATGGGCTGCCCCAGGGTTCTGTTCTTGCTCCGACACTTTTTAATCTCTACACTGCGGACATGCCGGATACTACTAGTTTAAAATTCGCCTATGCAGATGATCTGGCCCTTGCCGTAAGCCGCAATACAGTGGAGGATACAGAAAGAATCGTAACAAACGATCTGGCTATATTGGGAGCATATTACAGAAAATGGAGACTGACACCAAATCCAAACAAGACAGAGTGCATATGTTTCCATCTCAACAACAAGGAAGCCGCACGCCAACTGAACATCCAGTTTGATGGACACCCTGTGAAACATAACCCAACCCCGAAGTACCTTGGTATCACTCTTGATAGGTCCCTCACATACAACTCTCACTTGCAAAAACAGCAGCTAAAGCCCGCACAAGAAACAACATCATCCAGAAGTTATGCGGTACAACGTGGGGATCTACAGCCTCAACCCTGCGAAGTGCAGCTCTTGGACTTGTGTATAGCTCGGCCGAGTATGGCGCTCCCATATGGCTTAATAGTAGTCATACTGGCAAATTAGACGTTCAACTAAACTCTACTATGAGAACAATCACTGGCTGCATAAAGAGTACCCCGACCCATTGGCTCCCCACTCTCAGCCATATCCCACCACCTCAATTAAGAAGACAAGGAGCTCTAATCCGAGAATATAGAAAAATACTGCATAACGAACAACTCCCAATCCATAACTACATCCCGGCAGCCACATCCACTAGGCTTAAAACCAGATGCCCCGTAATAAAAACAGCTAAAAACCTGCTAGACGAGAATTTGTCCATCGAGCAGAGATGGGAATCATCATGGAATCGAGCTGTCCCTCCTGAAGTAAGTCAGCACTTGAACACGCATGATAAGCCAGCCGGTTTCGACCTACCACGACGCATCTAGAAAATCGCTAACCGAATTCGGACAAATCACGGTCTTTGTAGGGACTCACTACATAAATGGGATAAAATTCGGGACCCACTGTGTGACTGCGGAAGGGAAAACCAGACCATTCAGCATATTGTGGAGAACTGCGAGACCACGGCCTACCCTGGTGTAATGTCTGATTTCCTCACACTCCCACATACGGCGATTCAATGGATTGAAAATTTATCGCTAGAGATATAAATGTGTTATTTCTTTTATGTTTCTACGTTTATGTTTGTGTATGTGTTTTATATATATATATAAATTCTGTTTTGTTTACTGTTTTTAAATCATGTGTTGCCATACGCTAAATAAATAAATTCATTAAGATTATTATTTTTATAAATTTTTCAATAATATAAAATCACAAATTATATATTACATTGGAAAATCTCGTAGTCCTGGGAAACTATAATTTTCTTCCATTTTTATCTTGTCCCATACATCGAAATGGTTTTTTTTTATTTTTAAGATTTGAGAATCACCGAGTATCGAATTTCAGGTTTACACGATTTTTTTTAATTATTCCAATTATTTCCCACTAAGGTTTTATTATGTACGGTTATTAATATTATTAATATTTCTATATTACATGTGAACATTTTCTAATTTATGTAATTATTTTTATTTAATATACAGTATGTCTGAAAAAGTTGGCAACAAATGAGAAATTTTTTTATTAATTTTACAAAAAAAAAATTATAAAAAATTCTGCATCGCAAGAATAAAATTTGTAAAATTTTTAGTGGCCTACGCGGAAAATAAAAAATATTGATTTATGCTGAAAAGTAAAATTTAAATACTTACAGAAGAAAATATCATTTGAAAAGGTTGATAGGAATTAAAAATTATGTCCGAGTTTAGAATCATGGCCACCTAATAATTAATTAATAAATTTAAAATCAAAAAAAAAAAAAATTTTTAGCATTTGTTTACATTACTCATCCCCTCATGGCAAAAGAATTGGGTTTCACTCAATCTCGCTCAAACCAGTTGAAAAGTATCACTCATATCGTTCTCATTAAATGTCTCCATGGGCGCGATAAATATTTGTATACTTTTCCGATTCACAGAATACACCATATATGCCACATATGATTTTCGATGTTTAAAAAATTTCCACCTTCGGCGGCCGGTATCTCAAAGTCCTTTCATTATTTTTTATCGCGCCTATTGAGATTATTAGTTTTCTAACTCGGTTTGTTAAATATGCTGCATGTTGATTCCATTTTATATTTTTATCTATAATAATTCCTAGATATTTAGTGTTTTCAACTTCTTTTATGCCTCCAATGTTATTAATATTAATGTTGTGAAATTAGGTCTGTTTGTATTTGTAATGGTAAATGCTATATAATTGGTCTTATCTGCATTTAAAGACAGCTGATACCCATCTAACCACATCTTTATGACATTCATACCTTCTTGAACGCTTTCCTTAGTAATTTCCCAATCATGCCCACTAAATATGGCAACAGTGTCATCAGCATATGATACTACTTTGCTATCTATCTCAAGCGTTAATAGTGAATTTATATAAATGGTGAAGAGTACAGGTCCCAGGACTGTGGCACTCCCACTCTCATATAATAATGCTATATTTCGATTAACAAAATGTAATATGTTTCATTTAAACAAATGTAAGTTTGTGCTGCCACGAGTTTTTGGACCACCCTGTATAATCGAAAGTATTTTCAAAATGTGCACCAGTAACTGTAATAGCTCACACAAAATTTGAAAGTTTTATCTCTTACCACAACGATGTAATCCTCCGATGTCAGAAATTTTCGCCACCCTTTATATATACAGACAATGGACCATGGTAGTCGTGATGTAGTGGTTATGATAACACCTACTGAAATGTTTCCAAATAAACATTACCTAGGTAACTTAGTATGGTTTGACAATAACACTAAATAAAAATGATGCGAACACAAAAAATGTCAATCACAACATACGTGTAACGTGTGTTGCTATGGTAATAATTGGCAACTGTTCAGTACGTATTATGTTATGACAGCACACTATCATAATCCATAGTTTCATATTTGCGAATCAAAAGAATACTCTAATTTGCATAGAAACTCGAATTATTTATCGACATTTTTTAAGTGAGTGTGAAGCTACGATTTTATGTCGGTAAAGTTGAATCTTTTTTACAATCACTAAACTTCCCTCACATTTTCGTTACGTCAATATTGTACCATATTGTACTCCTCTTATTAGTACACTGCAGCACATTTTATATTCTACAAATATAAATAAACAGTAAACATATTGACACTAAAATTGTTTCAGTTCTGTATATTCACAAAAATCAAAGTAACGACTGAGAAACAGAAATTTCTTGCACGCCACTGGTTCAAAGAGTGTTGACAAACATTAGTAACAAGTGCTTTAAAATAAATCAAACAGCAGATTCTTAGTAATGACACTGATTGAATTGTTTTAACATTTCATTCTTTTTATGGTTAGACGTTTTTAAATATTACGTTACATATGTGATATTAAACAGATCTCTGAAAAAAAAAATGGGTGTGCAGAGTGGTAAAAATGAGGAATGTGAAAAATCCAAGGAAACTAAAACAGATGAAATCGGTAAGTTATAAATTTTTATTACCTAATAGTATAAGTATACCTAACATGTACTATTAGTCACAAAAGTTACTTTTATTGTAAGAAATTACAAAAACAAAAAAACATCATTTTTGAAACAAATAAATTTCTTAGCAGTATGTGGATGGTCGTAAAATTTAGGGTAAATTATAAGTAAATTAAGAAAAATCAAGACGACCCAGTAAAAGTTCGTTTTGAGGGTTGGATATTACGATTTGTGGCTAAAATGTGCATCCTATGGAAAAAAGTTTAATACAGATAAATAAAAAAATCTAAAACTATTATATTAATCATTTTTCAACATAGCCTCAAAATTATCAAGAAAAATGCTAAAAATTAGAAATCGAAAAAACATGGAAATGTTTCTTCGTACAGTTGGTAAATCAGTGAAATTTTTACTTACAATGGGTGAGGTAAATACAATTAATAATTAACTGTTATCTTTTTTAAACAGTAGCTGTGGTTTATGTGAATAATAATTATCTTTAGCTAAATTATATTTAGATTAATATGATAAGTTGTCTATTATTGTTTAGTTTGTTCTTGTTTTCCGAGAATAAGGTTAACTAGGTGTGAATAAATCGCAGCAAGCACTACAATTTTTAAGTTAAGACGAATTATTTGTTAATCATGCAAATGTGCAGCTTGATTTCATAAAAGGTTTTGTATTTACTATTAAAGATTTCATTATTGGGTTGAAAAACCGATTTTAAATGTATTTATTTATTAAGTTAAGCTTATTGCCAATCGTTCTGTAATTGTTTTCCGATAATTTTGGAATATAAGAAATTCTTACTATGTTTTTAATATTTTTTTACACGAGTTGAATTTTTGAACATTAAATTTTAATTTAGTTTTTTTTATCCGGCATATAATCTTTAAGGTACTTTTAGACAGTCAGTTAAGTTAAGAACTGACAGTTAATTGTATGTGTAAATACGAAAAACTGTAACTAATACGGAGACTGAAACGAAAGCATGGTTCGATGAGAATTCCATCAGTTATCGTATCAGTTGTCAGTTAAACTGATGTCTAAACAAACCTGTCCATTCAGGTATCAGTTTTACTCCATTTACTTCTCTTTTTTCGTGTTTTTTTTAGTGCTAAGCACAACGCGACCGCAATTAGGTTATCAACTGACAACTAAAGCTTAAATCTTTAATTTTTCTGTCGAATATTTATTTTATTTTCTTTTTGTTCATGGTTAAAAGGTTAGGCTTTGAAATACACACTTTTTTTATTGTAAATACTTAAAACCAATATATCTGTCAACGTTATTTTCTGGTTTATAATCGCAGACATGGCCTCTTTTCAGAGCTTTTAAAAAATATATAATAAACTAATAAACTAGTCTGATATCAACAAGACCCCTGGAGATTCCGTATCTCCATCTGAAGGTACCTGTGCCCCTAAGACGCCGTTTCTAAGGGTTATGGAGTAAACCACATTAAATAATCTGGCGCCCGAGCAATCTCCGTAATAAGGCGTCACTCGTAAGGCATAATTTTCTTTGTGGCAAGAAAAAACCTTACAGTACAATTAGTACCCTCTTTTGACCCATCTTTTTTTATTTTATTCAGACTAGACGCAACGAGAATATTTACTCAATTGTTGCAACTTTATCCGCATATATTGCAATCGTCATATTAGTGTCAAATCAATTTATTAATTATTATTTTATTAAAGTTGGTAAAATGGTAATATATTACGTATCAAGTGATACGTACCATATTACGCACGAATGAAAAAATTCCATGAGTACTATACTTTACCTACGGGCATATACAGTGTGCCAAAAAAGTCTGGACTTATGACAGGGTACTTAATTTCTTCAAATGGGATACCCTGCATTTGATTGCATCTTTAGATTTTGTGAACAATTTTATTTCGAACAATTATACAAAATTATAGAGGATACATATATGTTTCACAACTTTGTATAGGATATAATTCGTTCTATTAATTAACATTAGGAACATTCTAATTATTTATGATTACTGTACAATTATTAAATATATTAGAAGTATTTCGATGTGTCCAATCATATGACGTTGTAAAATTTGTTGAGGTTGTATTACTATTATGTAAAATGTGCCTGTTTTCTACTAATTACTGTGGTCTTACGTAAAGAGCAGCCTAAAACTCTTATTTTAAATTGAGTACTTTGAGTTATATGCTTACCTACTGAAATGTTTCCAAATATACGTTACCTAGGCAACACAGTGTGCTGTTTTAAAAATAACACTAAATAAAAACGTCAGCCGCGACATAAATAAATAACTTATTCCAGTCATCACATTGTTGCCATGGTAACGTTTGAGATAGCAACTGGGTTGTGTCGAATATCAATTTGTTACTTTGTATACTAACAAATACCAACAAAAAGTAAAACTTTTTTAATAAAACTACGTTTAGGTGAACCTTCAGCTACATTTGAAAATGCCATCGTGGCTACAGAATTTGGAAAATACAACTACATGTTATTATTTGTTGTATCAATTCCATGTATTGCACAATTAGTAAATACTGTTGAACTGTCATATGTTCTACCTGTAGCAGAATGTGACTTGGATCTGAGCTTAGAAGATAAAGGAGTTTTAAACGCTGTCATGTTTGCAGGCGAGTATACTTTTAACATAAAATACCCTTCACCTAGATGGCGCTACTTTCAAACTATTGACTGTGTTACCATCTACCAGTAAACTGATATACTATGTTTGAAAAATGTTTAGAAGAGATTATTATTATTACAGTCATTGACCGAATTTCATCAGTCGAACTGTCAATTCACTTTACCCTCGAATGTATTTTACTGTGAAACTTAATTTGCCTTTTTTCTTTGTAGGTATGATTGGAAGTGGGTTTTTCTGGGGATATTTTTGTGACGCTCTAGGTAGAAAAAAATTGATTGTATACGGATATTTTACCACTGGTGTCTTCGCTATAATAGCAGCTTTATCCACACACAAAACAGTTTTGATGGTAGCAAAATTTTTCTCAGGTGTTTTGTGAGTATATTAATAGCAATTTTAAGGTATCTAGATGGATCTCTGTCTATAAAATCTTATTTTTTATTTATCTAATTTATTTTAATATTATTTTAAAGCATCATGTACTCGGTCACCCAATAAGTTCATATGATGACTAATAAAACAAATTTTAGACAAAATTCGACGGTATTCCGTTACTCTTCAATAGGCATCTCTACCCTTTTTGGATAACGATTCATCTTTGGCCTCAAACTGGAACCAAATCTCTTTTCCTGGAGCATTTCCTTTATATCCACAAACAGGTAGTAGTCGCTTTTAGCCAGATATGGAGAATACTGTGGATGGAGAACTAATTTAAAATGAGATTAGAGTATTTCTGCCGCTGGTACTATGACGATCGACTTGTGACACGGTGCATTGACTTGGTGAAAGAACAGGTTTTCATTTTCATTTGGAGTCGTTTTTCGCAATGTCTTCCTTTAAATGCACCAATAACGCCAAATAATGTTCGCTATTGATAGTTCTTCGTTTTTCAAGGTAATGGGTGAATAAAATACCGTACCCCAAAAAAAACGGAGTCCACAAACTTAACAACTGGCATTTGCGTTTTGGTGGATCTATATTTCATCCATTGTCGCATACCCTATGTAAAATGTATTGCACCCTAGATTGTAGATTGCAGATTACGAGGGGGATGGATTGGGTCAGTTGGCCTTACCATAGAGCGACTTAAACAGATCTTTTGTGTATACCCTGCATCTATGTTTTAGTCCAAAAGACCTAGGCTATTGAGAAGGCCTATTATCCGTTTTAGAGCTAGGTCTCTAACCTGATCAGGCTCTAGAAAGACCTGTTCCAGGTATTTATGACGCTGGCGAACAATTACCCTACAGTTGTAGAAAATATGTTCCGCCGTCTCATCTACATCATTGTAGAATCTGCATGTTCCACTGTCCCCTTTGCCCATTTTACAAATATGGTATCTGAGTGAGCAGTGTCCAGTGAAAATTCCTGTGATTACTCTGAGATCAGATTTCTGAAGCTCCGAGAGCAATTTAGCTTAGCGAGCAGAAAGTCGTACTATCCTTTTTGCCTGTATTTGGCCTGGAATATTTGTAAAATAGGCTGCACGGAGTTCCTTTTCCCATTCTCGGAGTAGTTCCACAATGCGGCTTTTTGGAACGCCGCTAAATGGTTCGGGTCTTTCTTTTGCGAAACCGTCAGCAATCTAATTTCTTACCATTCCTTTATGGCCTGGCACCCATAACAAAATTACTTTTTTGTGACTAGTCAGTTGCTTAAGGGATTGTTTGCTGTTCCAGGTTGTTTTATACTCATAAGTTGTGGACTTCAGAGCCTTTAAAGCAACTTGACTATCAGATGCAATAAATATTCTGGCTGTGTTGAGGCGTTTTATTGCACGCTAGCACTACTTCAAATATCATTCTGAATGTTTGAATCGTTGTTGTTTTTGATCGACTGTGAACAAACGTGGTAAACACTTCGCAAAGAACTTTCTCATAGGCAAATGTTCGAGGTGGCTCACGCAACTTCAATTAACGATATTTTATTAGCAATCAGATACAAAACAATCTATAAGCTAATTTGGTGACTTGTGCAGGGTTTCTGGGTAGCTGCACAGATGGCGTGGAGAGGTGAATATCCAGTAAGACCACCTCAGTTTCTAATCAAGTCCGTTGACCAGTTCCTCTTTAATCTTCGGTTATCCGCTGGCTGCAGTTATGGTTCCAGTAGTGGGTTGGGATGAATCTCTAGCATTTCTTGGTGTTTTCTACTTCTATCCTTGATGATATCGGTTACATATGGGATACTCAAATCTGTATGTAATGTATGATTTGATGCATACCAAGGTGCGTTGGTTAAGTTGCGTAGGATTTTGGATTGAGCTCTCTGCAAAATCGAAATATGAGATGTGGCTGCACATCCCCAGAGTTCTATCCCATAAGTTCAGATAGGTCTTATAATAGTCTTATAAACGAGTAGTTTATTTTCAGATGATAATTGGGTCCAATCAACCAGTTTATTGATTTGACTTTTAGATCAATGTGTCTCCTTTTTTTGGATATATGTTCTTTCCAACTGAGTTTTCTCTCTAGGTGTAGACCAAGGTTTTTGATTACTTCGACTTGTGGTATAATTTCTTGATTCAACTGCAGGACATCTTCTTTTCTGAGAATAAATGTTATATGAGAGGACTTCGATGCATTAACTTTTAACTTCCACTTTTGCAACCATTTTTCTAGTGTTCTTGAAGAATAAGTGTTGCTGTATTCAAACTAGTTTGTGTACTTTTTTATTTCCTGAAACATCTGCCGAATTTGAGCGATCAGAGCGTTCAGCATCATCGGTGTTTGTGCGGCAGCGTTTAAATTGATCAGACCACTTCACTACCACTTGCTTCGATGGACCAGAATCCGAATAACACTTGATCGCTTGAACCGTAAAACCACTGTAACTTGTGAAGTAAGCGTTAGATTGTCACGAAATTTTGATACCGAATTTAAGCTTGATACTTCCTAAAAATCATATAAATTTGTCATATATCTTACGAACTTATTAAGTGACGACTTACAAACAGTCTTAAGTGTTTTACAAAAATGATGCTGTTTATTTTGTTTTGTTTCAGCATTAACGGTCCATTTACAGCAACAGCATCCCACATAACTGAATTTCACTCATCCCACTATAGAGGAAGGGTGAATATGGCTAGAGGAATATTTATTAGCATTGGAAATCTTCTGCTTCCAATATTGTCATGGGCCATTCTTCCTCGAAAATGGAATTTTTTAGTTTTTGGTCTTTTTGGTAAGGTATTTGTATTTACTATGCTCACATAATTGGTTTTCCTTTCTACATATAACAAGTTTAAAGATAAATAAGAGACAAAGAAGCGGTCTTTGATCTTAACGAACCTAATTTTCGTAATAAAATATACGATTATATAATATAACAGATTTTTTTCAGTTATACATTCCTGGAATATATTGTTGTTGATATGTGCTTTAACAACTGTACTTAGTGGACTTCTTTACATTTTTATACCAGAAAGTCCAAAGTTTCTTATGACAGCTGGACGAAATAAAGAAGCTTTAAATGTCATGCAAACAATTTATTCCATTAATACTGGCAATCCCAAAAGCAGTTTTCCGGTAAGAAATCTACAGTTACTGTTGAGAACTAAAAAACAGCAAAATAGAAAATGTATATATTTTTTTATCAATAACACAGCCTTCAAGCTTCTTAATTTTTCACAGACAGTTTAGCAGCGTACCTTTTTATAATTTTTTTCAGTCAGTTAATTATTTTATTATTTAAAACAAATTGTTGATGATACTGACATTCGTGGAAAACACTTTTTTTAGATCAAACGTTTGACAGAAGAAGTGAAATCTAATACATTAGGCAAAAGCAAAGTAGGAGCAGCTCTAAAAAAAGGATTTATAGAAATGGGCAGTATATTACATCGTCCACATGTCTTTTATTTAATTTTAGCCTGTTTTAACGCATTTTCACTATTAATGAGGTAAGTTATAAATAAAATCTCTTTAATAAAAGTATTTAGGTTTTCAAGAAACCAGTAATTGTATTTTCACAATCTATAACAATTTCAGCATTAATATCGCTTATAATATGCTCAAATCATTTATGATTCATTATCGCCTTTTTGATTTGGGTGAATTTTTCTATTCCTACCTATTTACAGGTTCAAAATATTTATAGCTCGAACTAAATTCAGATTCTGATTTCCTATTAACTATTTTCTGTGACTTAATTTTCAGTGTATGGTTTTGTAATTTTGGGACAAAACATTGTCGGTAGTATCTAATCAGTGACGTAAGTTCTAATCCAGAGAAAAAAAATAAATATTAGATTTTTAATTTTCCCGTAACTTTTTTATAAAATTATACACAAAGGGAGATTGTTAAGTTGCTTCAATGCGATAACTACGAATAATATTTAAAAGTAACAAAAAAAAGTAAAAAATTTACATTAATCGGTTTTGTGTAGAGATTAAAAATATCCAATAAATAAAATTCCAACTCGTTTGCTAACTGAATTAATCCCTTAAAGGGATACAAAGAAGAGAGTGACATCTTGGCCAGAATCGGTCAAATAAAAACTTGCAACACACACTACAAATTGTGTGATATGCACTACACAATACAGGCAATCGTTGCTTTGTAACGTGTCTAACCTCTCTTCTAAGCTCCATTTATAGATGGTAGCACATTTAAAGTATATAGCATTAGAATTTATTTTGAAGTAAATAAATTGTGCAATATATTTTAAAAAGAAATTGTAAGTTTTATCCGCTTTAGGCAGAAATTAAACATACAAAAGATCAAGATTCAAGGTCTTATCAACAACAAAAACTCTAATCAGCACGGTATCTAATTAATATTTGCTATTTAAAACTTTCAAGATTAAATAATTTAAACAGGAATGTATTCATAATAATTTAATTTTAATTGCAAATATATAAGACAAAATATTTTGCGAAAACAACACTTTGAGTTAAAACCAAAGCAAAATTAGTAATGACAGCCAGATGGAGCCCAGACTGTATTAAAAATAAACAAATAAAAAAGGATAATAAACAAGTAATAAATTTATCATCATCCTACTTTCATCCACTTGGTATTTGAAATTATGATGAAAAAAATAAAAGCTAGGCAAAGGCGTTTACATTTTGGCTACATTGGCTACTACTGGGCATGATTTGTAGCTTATTTAACAATAATTACTTTGATGTTACGCTGTAAAGATTTCAATCCTGGGAAAGTCCATCGTTGCCGGTGATGGTGTTGTGAGGTTTTTCTGGATTTTCCCACTATAAAGCAAATGCGCCATCAATCATCAGTAAGGCGCCCCAGCGCGCAACGGCAAATAATAATAGTAGCCGTCCCTCCCCCGCACAAGCACCGCTTCTGGGGTTCACTCGTAAGGAGGTGAATTCAAGGGCGTATATTATTATTATTACAAAAACAAAGCTCAAGCCCATATACCACTTAGTAGTAACTAAACATGAAAACTTAGCTTAGAAATAAATAAAAGGAAAACAAATTCTATGAGAATAGCAAAGGTGAAAGAAACAAAAAATGATCTAGGAGTGATAAGAAGAAAACTTTAACCAAATAACACAAATTAAAATATATATTAAGACCCTGATATAAGGCCAACCATTATTAATGCAACAGTAATAAAATGATATGATTTAAAAATATTAAAAAAAAATATTGAGAACCATTCTAGGATCAAACACAACAGCAAAATAATAAAGAAGACAGTTAAGAAATATCGAAATAGGAAGAACAGTAAAATAGATTGAGCAATACTTGCTCAAAAATAATGGTTGATGTTGTAAACAAATATGTTTGTTGGTTATTCACCACTGGTCTCTTGGTTGGCGGTAAACAGACATATTGTTCTGTAACAGAGCTGGGACATTCTGAATTTTTGTTACAAAATTACAGCAGAAAGTTAAATACATGTGGAAAACAGATGCGAGGAAAATGGTGTTTTTGGGTTGATTTATATTAGACAAAAACCTTTGAGGCCAAAGAAAAATATGTCACTCTATGTTTCCTACGACTATATGCGAAAGTAGCTTATATCGCATAAATAAATACGTCAGAAAGTTGACAATATCTGTCACATTTAAAACAGAAAACAGTTCCGTTTCCGCACTCTCCGCTACGCGGCTCGTGCTAAACGTTCACTCGTGTGAAATAAGTCGCTTTCTACACTTGTTATGTAATATACTATATAACGTGAGTTACTTATTACCTAACTAGTTAGAGCACGATAAAATTAAAATAAACTAGTAATGGCATAAAATACTAAATGCATCAAAACTTTTGAGAAACTATATGTAGATCATACAAACGTTATTTACGGCTATGATTAGATTTGGATATAGAACATCCTTTACATTTTAATTTGCGGACCTAAAGATATTCACCAATTATCATAGGTATGGTTTCTACTGTAATAAGACAGCTAGTGTACTTTATCACACGATTGCAATACCTTGTAAATTAGAGTTAGTTTAACTTTACTGGAGGGACCAAGTGTCATCTGTCTCAATCGAGCATCCATCGAACAACTGCTTCCGCAGTTAGAATGTGGATAGGTCACCACTGACATCCGGTTGTCTTTTTGGTCGTGCTGGGAAAGCCTCCTGTTGTCTTTTGAGGGTTACTCATAGGTGGCAACCAGGATGACGTAACAGACAATTCTTGATTGATTGATTGAGGCAATTATGTCTCGTAACAGTTTGATTAAGTGACTAAGCTGATTTGATTATTTTTTATTATAATAGTAATAATAATAATAATAATTTACGCCCTTGAATTCACCCCCTTACGAGTGAGCCCCAGAAGCTCTGCAGCTTCTGTGGGGGAGGGACGGCTATTATTATTATTTGCCGTGGCTCTCTGGGGCGACTTACTGATGATTTATGGCGCAATTGCTTTACAGTTGTGAGAAAATCCAGAAAACCCTCACAACAACATCACCGACAACGATGGACTCCTATAGGATTGATTGAATTAATGTCAAATACGCTACAAATCATGCCCAGAAGTAAACAATGAAAATTTATTAAATATCTCATTGGTCTCGACCGGGGCACGAACCAGGGACACTATTTTGCTTATTTAAAGTACGCCTCAGTAGGTTATACCTCCAGTGCGTGAGTGCCTGGCACTCTAGTATGATATGAGAGGCAGTTTCATCCTCCTCATTGCATACTCTACATATGGGTTCATCTTGAAAAATGTCCATTTTATGTAGGTGTTCTCTAAGGTGACAATGTCCGGTTATTAGTCCCGTGACATGCCTTATTTGATTTCTGCTTAGATTCAGAATATCATCTGTCAGTACCTTTGATGGCGCTTTAACCATTCGTTTACTGTCTTGTTGGCCCGGCACGAGATTCCAGCGTGACCGGTGTTCTTTTAACATCCACCTAGTCAGCGAGAGTCGTACCGAGGATTTAGGAATGTCAAACGCCGGTTCAGGACCAGTAAGAAAGGTCGCTGAGGCTTTCCTTGCCAGGGCGTCTGCTTCCTCGTTGCCTTTTATCACTTTATGCCCTGCGACCCACCTAAGTGTTACCTTATTTTGGTTGGCCAGAACGAGCAGGGTTTTTAGGCAGTTCCAGACCAATTTTGATCTGATTTGATTGAAATGAGGATTGTTTTCCCTCTATACCCCCTGTCAATATTCTCCCTCAAACAAATCTCTACAGCATGTACTTCTGCTTGAAATACTGATGCATAATTCCCCAATGGTGCGTTTAGGTTGCATCTGGGTGTTTCACCATATATTCCAGCTCCAGTTGCACTTGCGGTTTTTGACCCATCAGTATACCAAACCAATGTTCCTTCCCGAAAGTTGTTTGTTTCTTCACCTTCCCAACTCAGCTGAACGCTGAAGGGCTTTGTAAAGTTGTTTTTTGGTGCCATTTCATCACTTCTCATCTCCATCAACGAGTTTGTGATAATTTTTGTGATTGTACTGTGTCCTTGTTCACAAGGATCCCAGTAGCCATTGCATTTCAATCTGAATGCTCCCATTCTCGCCTCCGTTCTGATATAAATATCAAGTGGCGGAAGGTTTAGTATGGTTTCCATTGCTGCTGTTGGAGTGCTCATCATGGCACCTATAATGCAAATGCAGGCTAAACGCTGGAGTTTAGCAAGCTCCAGTATCGCCTTCCTTTGTATTACTTTAGGCCACCTCTATCGACCTCATACATAATATACTATATTGTGTTTTAGTTCAAACACCCTAAAGCTTTGGCTTCCAGGAATTTTCCAGTCAATCAGTGATTTCCAACATAACCATAATGGTTCTAGTAATAGTATATGTATAATGTTAGAAGAATTAAAACCACAGTCACAAAATACTTCATCTCTACAAACCTGTACAGTGGTAAGTTTATTACTTCTTTTGATCTGTACCTTGATTGATTGATTCAATAGCTAGCAACTTAAAAGTATGAAAATTTGATTGGTATCACTTTTATTATTAGCATATTATGTACAATATAAATCAAGTCAGGTATGGTGCAGCTAAACGAATTAGTGCAGGGGACAGTAAAGTACAAGTAAAGATTTTATGTAGTAGACCATTGTAGCCCGACTTATGTCTAATATTATTTCTGTACAGTAATTGGCATAGAAATTTCTTAAGAACACTCTGAAATTGCAAACATAGCGACCTCCTTCGAGCCATATGTTAAAGCACTATGTTGATCAGTAAATAAGGTTAGAACTAATGTGCTTAATAGTCATTTAAAAATGTTCTAGAAATATGATTGTATCATTACAATTAAATTGTATTTATTTCAGAATTTGGATAATCTCTCCGTTTACATCAACACTTTTATAGTTGCCGCGACAAGAATATTTGTCTTTGCCATTTCTGGTATTTTCATAAAACTTCTAGGTGTCAAAACATTAACAAGTAAGATTATTAAGAATAAATATTAATCAACAATATACAAATGTACGCTTTTTTGCAGTCGTAACTTGTTTTCTAAGTTCTGGGCTTCTGTTTTCTATTTATTTTGCAAGAAGTTCTGAAGTTGTTACTATTCTATCTTCAATTGGTACTGCAATAGGAAGTGTTGCAGAGAATGTGTTGGTTACATTAACATTAGAACTATTTCCAACAACCCTAAGGTAACGGCAACTTTTATATTAATACGCAAAAATGTTTCTATTTTTAGTAAAACGTTTTGTGGTATATTAAAACTGATTTACCATTATTTTCAGTATAATATAAAATTATTATTTTACTCACGACACTTTTTTACACTAAATAATTTCAACGTGTTTTGTTCTATTCTTTGACTAATTTAAGCATTTAATTTCGCTATATTACGTAAAACTGTATTCTGGAATATATTTTCTTTATTTATAACAATGTTTAGCACACACCTAAAGATTTATATCACAAAGCCTAATAACTAAAATTTATATTAGCACTTAATTATGAATGAATTGATATCCAAAAAAAAAACCATACATATTTTATATTTTTATTTTTTCTTTCCATTGCAATTATGTCAAATGTCAACCCAAATTATTTGGTAGTGGGTTTGAATTTTTATTTCTTTCTTAAAAATTATGCTCTGCGTGGATCCCTTACATCTTAAATCCATTTTAATCTGGGTCTAGTAGCATTTTTAATTCTATTTTGTATTCATACGCTTTCTCCACTGTTTTATTGCATAAATTGTAAATATATTTGTCCTATCCTGTATCAATGATACTATTATACTACTTTTTCTAATCTGTATTTTGTAAGCAGTAATTAGAAATATTATTTCTCTATAGTTTTGACTTACTCTTTCGGCATTTTTTCCTCTTTCCAAATTTTCTGAATTCCCTAGTATATTTTTCTTTGAATTCATTGCCTCCATATTTAATGAGTTCAATGTTTATTCCATCAATACTTTTCCATTACTATTACACAATTAATTGCTCGTTGAAATAATCCATTCGTACCTGTATTATTTATATTTATTATTTATTCCTTGTGTTTTGTCTTTATTAGCCTTGTTTTGTTTCTTAATTTTCTTGTAGAAGTATTTTGCATTTTTCTTGTTCAATTACTTTCATTTTCATTTTTTTTGCATATTTACGCTCTCTTACTTTTTCTTAGTTTCTTGGCTTGTTTTCTTAACTCTTTATATTCCCTTTTGTCTTCTACTTTTTTTGTAATCAGCCGCTTGATTCTTGCTTGTATCTTTTTGCTATAATTTTTTTCTGTTCTACACCAACTTTTCCTTTTTTTAAACTTTCTATAACGACGTTTCATTCAGATTCTATTTCAGATTTCTTTCTCTACAAATTAATTTCTTATTTTACATCCCCTTTATCTTGTATTTTACCATGTTTTCCAATTTTTTTTAACTTCTTGTTTCAAAATAGCAGCATATAACGGTCAGAATTCTAATTCTATATATCTTTGTATATAACTGGCTCAGTTGCAATGGCCCATGGCATAAATAAAAAAGTACAAATACTTAATGTTGAAATCTAGTTACAAAAAACACTATTATTGTGAGGTTATTTTTAAAATCGAGATTTAATTATAAATAAACTACTCTAAAAATCTAATCTAAAATTTGTTAAAATTGGTAAACTTTTTTTAGGACAATTGCATTATCAATCCATTTAACTGCAGGACGAGCAGGAACTTTAGCAGGAAATATTGTTTTTCCTTATTTATTATACTCAGGTTGTTTACCTCCCTTTATTTTTATTGGAGTGTTTGGAGCAGGTAACATTTAACATTATATATTTTCAATTTAACTATACACTTCAGAGAATAGCCCATAAATTTTTCTTATCATTACCATACAGCTTTGAAGTCATTTTAACGAAATGTTAGCAGTTCACCAGTTATTACACACTTTTGAAAAAAATACCATTGTGTGTTATTATTTTGAAAAATGTTTTTACAAATATTTAATGAAATTGGTCATGAAATCAAACCGTCTCCGGTGGTGATAGGGAATCCTGAATACTTACATAGAGTGAAACAATACTAATAATTTTTCCCTTGCTTTTGTGGGCTAAGGTCATTAGAAAAAAATTAGAAAATCTTTGTTTTCATCAGGCCAACGTTTCGACTTTTTATTAAACCATTATCAGGGCTTCGAAAGATGATTTCCTTATTTACAAAGCAGAACATGCAGTCAGATGTAAAAATGCATGAAAATGGAAGCCTTCTTTTTCTCTGCTGAGTAAATAAAATAGAATGTTCAAGCTTTGTAAATAAGGAACGTTGGTATGATAAAAACAAAGATTTTCTATTTTTTTTCTATTGACCTTAGCCCACAAAAACAAAGGAAAAACAATATTTTTGGTCAGAAAACTTTTTCACAATACTAATAATCTTTAATGGATATATATTATTTTTATTCATGGCAGTTCTCCACTAAATTATACTTATTTCTTTATTTTTCAGCTTGTGGATTATTCTCTTTTTACTACTCAAGCATAGAAAATAAACCATTACAATAGGTATTATAATTTTTTAATAAATTTTACTAATATTAAGTCTATGTTTTTTATTTCCCTGTAAATAAAAAAGTACGTTGGATATGTTACTACATTTTTTACAATTTCGAACCTGTCATAGTGATTTGGTTTTTGGATCGTAATAATGGGTCCAAGTTACGTCCATGGTTTTAGTACAATTCAAAAAGTTAAATGGTCGCGATTAAAAAGCATGATCAAGTTAAAAAATTGAAAATTTGTAAAACCACTTTCTCGATTGAAAATGGGGGTTTTTTAAAATTTAAATTCGAATTTCATTTCTGTAGTTCACAGTAGTTTATTTTAAATGTTCTTCTTTCTAAACTAAAAGGCGAAATGTCAAATTAAAAATCTTTTAATAGAAAAAAGTGGTTTATCCAGAAAGAATAACTTTTAAATTCGTACAAAATCAAACACAAATCCCAAAAAACTAATATCCAACCCTCAAAGATATATTTAGCTCCCCCACGCCCCCTCCGGAACTTTTACTGAGTCGTCTTGCTTTTTCTTAATTTACCCTAAAGTTTCCACATAGTCCAAGATTTTTTTTTATTTTAAAAATTGTTGGCCCTGGTCTAATTGGGAATAGATTTCTAGATATTTTTCTGATACTCAAATCATGATAATATAATATAAAAAACACGTTCATAGGAAATACTTAAAGTCCAAGCCGAATTCGTCGATCCTCCAAATTAGGAAGTTTTTTATTTGTTTACTTAATTTAAGATTTGACAATGCTAGAACCAAAAATTCATATTTTGCACTTGACAAACAAAAATACATTGCTTAAAAACATATTAGCTGTATAACATTGCTTCCGCTGTTTTCCCGTAGATGGCCTTAGTGGTAAGTAATAGTATACTTGGGTATCTGTCAATATAACCCTATAGAAACATTAGTCGATTTGTATCTGCATCATAAAGTTATTGTTCGAAATCGAACATTTAATCTACGCCCATGGCAATAAAAGGAAATAAAAATAATATATAAAAGAAAATAAAAATAACCGAAAGCACGCTTATGTACCTGCCTGGTAACAAAGAACCAGTATAATAGCTGATTTAGACGTATCCAGTAGCTGTCGACAGTCTCACTGTCCGTCAGCGCTGTCGAGTAGTTGGCTCCATGTAAACACTTTTTTGTGACAGTACAGCGCTGTCTCGAATAGAAAGTCCGTCTATTTTTGACGACAGTAGTCCTCACCCGCGTCCCCCCAAACACCCGAATCAGTCCATGGCGCATCTTTATAGAGTGAACAGTGGCGGCGTTTAAAAATTGACCCGAAAATGAAGCGAATTAGAAACGTTGAACTTGGTTCAACTTTATAGAGAACACGAATGTTTATGGAATCTGCGTTGTAATGCGTATAAAAACAAACAGCAAATTTTCTGACGTACGTCTTAACGCCAACCTGTACTCAGAGGGAACTTCTAGTTTTCGTTGTTGTAGCAAAGCAAAACCTACCGTTATATTTCTATCGTTGATCCATTTTCTGACCCATATTCTTTTTTTATTTAATAATTCTTCCTCCAACATATCTGTAAGCTCCTGTAATAAGAGCGAGGGCATTATCTTAACAGATTTCCTTTTAAAGAACCCCACATTCATTTTCGTACGCACCTGATCATAAGCACACATTCACGACAAACTGGACTCGTGTAAACGACCAGTTCCAGCAGTGGGCGTGTCCTAGCAAGCGTGACAGTGAGACTGTCGACAGGTACTGGATACGTCTAAATCAGCTTTAACACGTGTCGTGAATCACGACCATCGCGCAGATACGAATTAACGCGGAAGTAAGTCACCGACTAACAAGGACATCATATGTCAATGCGGAAGCCGCTCTTTGTCGGCACACGCCTTTTAAATATACCGCGCCTCACCGACGCGACAATGGGTTGCCAGGCAGAGATAAAAAACACACATCTATGAACCCGCGAACGAGGTGCGGCGATTGGCCGAAGGGATTTTGCCCAACGGCTGGCCTATCGAATAGATCAGTACAACATCAGACTCCGCGTGAATTAGGTCGTTCACGTCATTCACGCGTAATAAAATTAGTAGAACTTCTAACTCCGTGTGAAACAGGTCGTTAACTAGGGACCGTTCATGCGTAAATAAAATCAGTAATTTAAATCATACAAACTTGCATGATACCAAAATGCATACTTTTATTCAACTCACACATTTCTTGAGCAATTGCACCTCAGTTTTTAAATCGTTGTTAAACATGTACATTTGTTAAAAGTGTGTTTACGAAAGTTATTGTGTATACTTTCATTACAACTCGTAGTATAGTCTACAAATACCTAACAACCGTCAAAATACAGTCCACATCTACACCGCCAGCTTAAGCTACAATAAGTTGGGACAGCCTCATCTACAGGGTGCAGTCTAAAAAGTTTGGGTCTCCAAATAATTGGCAACAATTGGAATCGCCCAAAACAGTTATTGTCGATTCAAAATGTCAGTTTACGAGCCAAACTCGAAATTGGGTGTCGTAAGAGTTGAAATGGAGAAATTTTGAACGCCGTTTGTTTTCTTGTGAAAGTTAAAGATTACTTCATCGCATTGTAACAATGGACTGAAAATGGGTTCATTACTACCCCAAGCGCAGAAAATCAAGGGGATATACTTGTCATGATTCCAGGTCGACAGTTGTTGGAAAACCCAACATATTTTTAATTTACACGCCGACTCTGGCTAATATCTAATAATAATAAAATTGCTAAATAAAATTCAAATTGTATAATTAATAAACCCATCTAGGCTACTGAACTAAAAGTCAGACACGATTTGGCTCCAATGTATTACGGGAAGTAAAAAAGTTGCGCTTATACAGATTCGGACAAAAAAAATTTGTGGTGTAACGGTGTACCGAGAGCATAAAGGAAAGCTTGTTAAAAGTTGAGAGAGCAATATAATTTCTCCTCACATATTACGATGAAGGAGAATAGTCTACTTCCCAACCGTTTTTCGAGTGCCCACTCTCTTGCCAAACTTATCGCAAAACCTAATGCACGAAACATGTTATCAAAAAATAACGAAATGTAACAGATCAATACTTTACCGGGTGAGGTCAGGTAAGATAAGGGTACGTTAGGGCATCTTAGCACCGACGCTAGCCCGGATGGTTGGCTAAAAAACTTGTGTCAGGTAGGCGTAGAGGGAGAAATGTTTGGAAAGAGGAATTCCCTAAGAAGAACCCTCCCTTCAAACTCTATAAAAGGAGAATAAACGGAGCCTCACAGCAAACATGGTGAAAGAGATAATGGGAAAAAACTAGGTCAAAACGAAGAAATGGATTCCACCGAAAATGGCGAGAATCAGAGGGAACCGACAAAGAAACGACGTTCGCAGAAATTGGAAATAGTGGAAAGGGAACGCTTCTACTCAGCAGGAAGTACACCCTCAGGTTCGGACTCAGGACCAACCAGAGAAACTGGTACCTGTACAGACGAAGCTTCGCATACAAGCATGATATTCCGGTTAACCGGAATGGACACTATAGTGATAGACAGTGGGGAAGAAGAACAGGACAAAGATCGATCAGGTAAAAAAAGTGGCCAAAAACGTCTAAGGATCGAAGAAAAGGACGTAGGTGATAACGAAATTTTCATGAAAGGCACTAGGCAAGACAAAAAGAGGACAAACTTCCTATCGACTAAAACCTCCTCCCAGGTACGACAAGAAAAGTGAAAGGATGAAGAACAGAATAGAAAAATCAGAGAAATAGAGGAGGCGTTACAAAGAGTGATGGAAAGAACAAATAGTCTGAAAGAACTAGTGAAGAAAAACATCTCGTGGTTCCTCACGCTCGCATTCGCTCGCGTTCGGAATCCTCCACTCGTGTCAAATTCTCAATCCAACCTTGTTACAGAATATACTATTAGTTTATTGTAAAAATAATTTACTATTTATTTGGGTTAGTCCTTAACCCTTTCAAAAATTAATAAGCACGCCACTGTCTTCAATATACCAAGGGCCAATAAAACTCTTAATCATTTTTGGTTCTAGTATAGTCATGTAATGTGTCTTGGCCACCACACCAGAGAGGCGTAGGTAATGGAGGGCATGACCACCTTGTTGTACAACCAGTGCAACATATGTGATCTTAGTCCCCATTTTTTCCCAAAAGAGCGTCTGGCTACAACTAGTACAGTCACAGCCTTTTTGGTTATTTTTTCCATATGTTGGTTCCAAGTCAACTTGGAGCCAAGAACTATTCCGAGGAATTTGACTTGTCCCTTCTGCTGTATGTCTTCCCCTCGAAGTCTTATAGGTCCAATACCATCTAAGTTGCGTCTTCGAGAAAACGATATGATGTTTGCCTTGCTGGGATTGATATTCAACCCCTGCGAGTCCGTCCATCTTATCGCCAGGTTGAGAGCTTCCTGCATGCGATATCTAACCGTCGTGTTATATTTTCCTTGTACAAGGACTACTATGTGATACTTGTGATATTACTACTGAATATAATTTTTTTTTAAATATGCCTACAAGTTCCATTTTGTAAAAAAATGTATACTTAAGCCCTTTAGAAATAAGTATCAATTTAAGATAAAAAATGACTAATAACTAATATTATTTTATTTGCATAATATTTAAATAAAATTTATTCGAAAGTAATTTATTTATGATAAATTTAAACGTTTTCCTAATTTTTCCAGGATTTTAAAAAAATTTCGACTTGTAGAAATGTAACTATTCCGTTAAAATAAAGGAACTAAATGGTCTACATCGCTACAAAATCAAATCTGTGCCTTGATGATGTTAAGAATGTTTTTGTAATTACCTGAATGCTACCTGGTACTCGTTATTCAATTTGGAGGATCTCTAATTGGGTGTAAATTACCGCTTTTCCATTCGCAGCCGCGGGTCACGCTTCTGAACCGCATTACATATGTAATAAGATTTTTGGAAGTCAGTGCAGTAGCATGTTTTACATTCATGGAATACAACTGTGTAAAAAAATTAAAATTGAAATAAAAGCATTCTTTGTGCATTTATCAAGCTTTCAAAAGTTTTTTATTATCAAATCAATCTAAAATAATTATTATTTAATATAAAAAAAATAATGAAATATGTGTAAATTATAGAAATTTCTGCTCCACCAGAAACAAACCTAGAAATTGAGGAAAAGAAAAGTGGTTATTTATATCGATTCCAAACTCTTTTTTGACCAACATATCGAATATGTTTCAAAAAAAGCTAATAAAACACTAGGATTTCTAATGCGCGTTTGTCACGACTTCAAAGTGGTAGAGTCTGTTAGAAATCTATACATGGCATATGTCAATAGTGTTTTGAGCTTCGGTTCTTTTATTTGGAATGCCCATTACAACTGTTATATCGACCGATTATAAAAAGTCCAAGATAAATTTATAAAATATGTTTCAAAAAAATTTCATACAGGTCATATCACTAGTCGACAGACGTCAACTTTCAGATGTTAAATTTATCTACAAAATCGTTAACGGGCTAATTGAATCTAGCGAAATTTTAAGTAAAATTAAATTCATTACTCCATCCTATAACACTTGAGGTAAAAATCTTTTCAAAATTAGTCAAAGCTCTACTAACTACTACCTCTCATATCATACTAGAGTGCCAGGCACTCACGCACTGGAGGTATAACCTACTGGGGCCGGTAAACCCACAGGAGGACTTTCCAAAATAAAATCTGGTGAAAAGGCTACTCAGCCTGATAAAGGTAACAAACCTCTTCACCTGAACCTAACGATGTAACTGACATAATACAATAAGTCTTAAGGCTGCAGTATTGAGGCATTTAAAAACCTCAGTCAGGCACATCGTCTTAATCAAATCAAATCAATCAACTACTACCTAAATTCTCCTGCGCAAAGATGCAGTAAATCATACAATACAATCTCGTCACTCACCGATGTGGATATCTTCTCTTCCTCTTTGAATACTTTTACAAACACTATTAAAAAATTATATCTATCTCATCTTGACTACTTTCTTTTTATACAATATGTATAATATATATTTTTTTCTTATTTTTATTGTTAAGCAACATTTAATAAGGATTTATCCATTTTGTATTATTAGTATTATTAGTAAACAGTGAATACTGTACTAGGCTCGTCCTGTTTGTATTATTATATAAATAAATAAATAAATAAAATAAATAGTACTGGAAAGTAGTGTTAATTATCTTTATAATAGAAGGAATCTAATACAAAATTTTGGCGGAACTAAAAAAAATACCTGCATACCGAAGATCATCCAAACATTCAGTGATGAAAAAGCAAACGCTACAAGTTTAGTCATCTTTGTGATTGACATTCCGTGTTCCGTTTTATGTAGTCGTACCCACAGAGATTATTTTTAAATAATATTGTCTTTATTAACCAACAGTTAATATTCACTCTTATAAGATAAAATTAAAAAAATGTTTACGACGAAAAATCAACTAAGCTGTTCTTACTTAAGAACCCATGTTTAGTTTTGTTATACGTACTGATCCAAATAAATTCTTATAAATGTTAGGAAGTTTCAAAATTAAAATGAGCGACAGGCCTTCTTCGTTGAAAACGCAGTTTTAGTTCTACACCTGGTTACGATTATCGAATACGTTACGCTACTGCTGATAGCCCCTGTTATTATATGAGACATGCATTCAGACCTGTATTTTAACTCTAACTTGACTTACATTATTCATTATTCATGGAATTAAAAATAAATTAGTGTGGAATAATCTAAAAATACGGTATTTTAAACCAACAATAGTGGAATTTCATCGAACTACTTTTATGTGACCCAAAAAAAGTTATAGATCAGCCTTAAAAAGTTCCGAAAAAACCGAGCTTGATTTTCAGACAAATCAAGACAAACTAAAGAACCCCGCACAAATCTTATGGAAATTGGCTCCCGGTCAAATTGGCTGAAATTTGAATATGTTGTTCGTTTCGGCATCCTGAGCAAAAGTCTCAATGGGCACAAAGCTCAATTTTGCGAATTTGGGTTCCTACGGAGCTGCAAAGCTCCGCGGGTTTAATATTATTTGCTGCTTAAAAAGGTATTCTTTTCAAAAGTTAAGTATTCGCAGCGAGATATCTTCACATGATTAAAAAAAGGTGTTGACATTCCAATAAGAAAAGCATAAATGGCCAAGTTTTATTTTCTAAAATACACCAAACACTATTGAACACAACTATTAATTTAAAGCTAAAAAAAAGGTAAGCCAAATATATTTTACTTTTCCGGACAGTACACCGTCCGAAAAAATATATGTTCGTACGTGGACTGAAAGATCCTTCTTCTTGTTATTGTGTACTGTCCGGAATTTAACGTTTGTCACATATACGAACCACAGAGAACACCATCTAACAAGAGGCGAAAGCTTGATCGGTTCCTTTGATGTTGGATAGACACAATACTAAGAGGAAATACGTCACAGCATTGATAGATAAACAATTTGAGTACACTGAGAAAAGTAACATGTATTTACCTAAATTCGTAAAGTCGTGCCGTGTTATGTGAAAAGTTCCATGCATATCTTTATGCCACTAAAGGAATGTGGACGTCATGACTTTTTATGGTACGTCCAAAATCGTTGTGTGTGTCCGCAGCGTAACTGCACCAAAGTTCCGGATCTGGGCTATTTTTGTGTTAAATTTCCTCGACTATTTGGTTTACCTTTTTTCGAATGAAAAGACAGTGTTGACAATATGACATTACTGGAGAAACTTGAACTTGATTGCATTCACGGCATACATAATTTTAGTATAGTATTCCTTACAATTTCTGAGAAAATGAAGATTTTATTATTTTGGTCTATACCTATTGAGTATACACACTTAAGGCTCAGCTCTGCATCAGTCAAACCTTCTACAGGGGATCTGCGGTGAGAGGAGAGGTACAAAATTTTATATATGTGGGCGTGTTTGGACTTTAATCTAATCGATATTTACTTACACTTACGAGGGGAAATTTTAATTTTGTATGATGTACATTTGAATTCAACAAAACGCATTCGTGCAAATATCAATTCTGTGTAACGTAAGATATGAAAACTTCCTAATTTTTATATTATTAAAATTTTTGAAGAAATAAATTATATTAAAAATAATTATAAATGATTTAATGATAAATTAATTGATATATTTTGCAAAATATTCAAAATATATAAAACGACAGTTTCTTTAATTAATAATTGAGTTAAGAATTATTAAAATTGAATTTTTTTATTTGAAGATTTATTTTAATTCCGATAAATATGCCGCTGGCTAGGTCAGGTTCAAGAATGTAGACACTTTTAAAATAGGGTAGGTAGTAACATATAAAACAAAGACAAAATCAGGGTTCTTATTATAAAGGTGGTTTTGAAATAAGTAAGCATTTGGACAAGGGGGTGCAACAAAGATGACGCGCATTACAATATTATTATGATACTATAGGGAGTTATAGGGATTTATGGGATTGGGAAATGATAATGAATAATAATAATAATAATTTTTTTACATTTCGTTTTGTCTTTTTCTTCACGTATTAAGCAGCTTTTATACGTTAGTGAAGCAATCCACTCGAAAAATGCTGTTTTTGGCACATATCTCGCGAAGCTCCAGACCAAATGTATTGAACATTTTTTACAAGCTTCTCTTTATGTATAAAATCGAAAAAATAAAAAAAAATGACTTAGCTCTTACATCCATTTTCAGAATATTTTCGTCTAATTTCACTCCACTAAGACGATAATAAAATGCTCCTTCAGCGCCAAAAATGTAACGCCCGAAAAAGATATAGAAAATAGAAACATTACATTCTGGAAGAAAAATGGACAAATAAATCAAAACCACAAATGGTTTTACCAAATACAAGGCCAGCTATTGGTCACTGGAAGAGCGTATTGCTGCTTTGCAGTTTGGACACCTACTGGTATAAAAAAGGAAATCGTCCTGAAAAATGTTTTATTCTGCGAGAGAATGAAATCACAACTTTCTAAATTTTATACAAAATGTTATTTATCCGAGCTTGTGGATCCCCGAAAAGCCAGAAGTATGGAGATACGTAACATTTCGTTAAAATGTACATAGTTAGATATGTGTATGATTACTTTTTTTTAAATTTTAATTACATATTAGTTTTCCTTCAATTTGTTTTATTTTATAATTACTCTTTTATTTTCATAACGAAATATTCTATACTTTTGTTACTCTGATATTTTATTTTAACTAATCTTTAGTATGAGAAAAATAAATAAATAATAAAAAAATATATAAATAAAATTTTCTTTTGGCTCTCTAATGGTGACATTGTCGCCATTTTTTAATTTTATAACGTTAAAGCTGAGGAACGGCTTTGCTAGGCCGGAAGGATATCATATCCCTGAAATGACGTAGATTCAAGATTATTATTCCCTTCAATACTTTCATATTAAAAGTTTTCTAAACTAATTTTCAAATACGACGAACAAAACTTATTGATAAAGAAGTAATAATTAAAATTCATATTTTTCTGTACAATTTCTAAACTTCTCCTTCTCCTTTTCTAAACCTTTAAAATGCCATTTCCGTGTACCCGCGGAGCAGAGCCTTAATCTAGAAAAGTGATTTTAATATCCATAAAGAAGAGCATTTACTAATAATTTAATATTCCACAAAAATTATATCTCTTCACCCATCTGTCCACCCCTCGTAAACATTTAAATAAGTGAAACTATTTGATCTTTACCGATCTTTGAGTAATATTAATAATAATCCGTAGGGGCGCCACATCCTGGCTGGTAAAAATGGGCTTATAAGGGTTTTGCAATACAGGCTTTTCTCAGCAAAGGTATATTTTTTTTAGAAATTTTCTTTACGAGGTTATAGGGAAAGGTTGTCTCGATGCTTATAACTATATTTAAATATATCATAAGGCCTACTACAATTTTTTATATCCACTCGAATATTGTCAATGTTTGACCAAAAAATTCATATTTTTCTGGACAATTTCGGAAATTCTCATATAGTTATAAGCATGTGTGGATCCTTTATCTACAAAATAAAAAAAAAATCAAGCAAAAAAGTACAACGCTGTCCAAAAAAACACTGTATTTCTAAACCCTTAAGGCCGTTTCAGACCGACCATCTGTGACGTTACGTCCTGTAACGTAACATAACGTTACGTTACAAATGACACATTCACACAGCAGCAGACGTTTTCCGGGCCCTGTCCGCCAGTTCTACACAGTGGTGTTCGGATATTTGGTCAGTCACTACTAAAATTTTAAGTTGAAAGGTGCTCAATGGCCAGTCCTCCGTGGTGTGATACCGCGTTTTAGAAAAGTGTTGGTTGGAAGATGAAGACGACACTTCAAGTAGTGATGACGAACTGGTGTTGTTGTATTCGCTCACCAACCGAGCACATTGGGTACATCCAATTAACAGAAGACGCATACGATACGGTGAATACAATCATTTGATGGACGACTTACAGCTCGAAGATGATCGCTTCAGAACCTACTTTCGGTTGAGTAAACCTGAGTTCCAAGAGGTATTAGGTATGATCGGAAGCGACATTAAGAAAAAGGACACAAACTGCAGGAAGACGATAAGCACCAGTGAAAGATTGGCAATAGCAACACAATCGTATACTTGCCGACAGCAACGCTACCACTGAAAACGTGTAGTTTGCGCATGCGCGACTCCACAGATGCCACAGACGTTTTCAAAAAATCGGTCCCAAAGCGATCGTTGCAGACTAGTCTGTCTCGTCTGCAGAATCTGCAGATGTTTTTCTTTGCGGTATGAATTGCCAGATTTCAAATCAAGAGAACAGATTTCCTAAAAAGTCTGTCACGTCCTGTAACGTAACGTAACGTTACTCCGGTCTGAAATGGCCTTTACAATGCCATTTTCGCGTACCCGCGGAGCAGAGCCTTAAGGATCTTAGTTCAGATATTTCCTGGCAGCATTTCTCATTTTCGGCAAATGCCAGTAATTACCCGCAAAACGGCAATACCGCGACAATCGGAATAAAGGTAATTGGAAATAATGATTGACATTGACAGTTAAACAAGCATGCGCATACAAATTTGTTATCAGGAAATCAGCTTTCTTTCACCTCTTGTTAGATGGTGGTGATACGAACGTTCTATCAAAACACATACATTTAACTAAGGTTGACATATCTTTTTGTTAGACACTTGTCAATGTATCGTGGCAACGGGCCGCATGGAGGTAAGTAACACGCAGCATCGCCACTCGGGAGTGATCGGGAGCCAGTTCGTATTTTTCAATGTAATCATGGATTTGTCGTGCTTACCAGATGGATATTATTTCGAAAAAAAAATAAGAAAAAACCAATTGCACTGCTTTCTCTTGTCAAATGTGAGAAAAACAATGTAGGATTAGGTGACTGAGAAGTAGCGAAATAACTATTTGCTTCATTATGCTATTCACATTTTATTATATTATTAATAAACTTTTTTTCTAAATAGATCCTTTATATCCTTTTCGAAAAACAATAAAGGAAACTAAATTTCATGTTGGTCCAGAGTAATAGCTACGACTTTAAAGGAAAACAGAGTTTTATAAAGTTCGTTTTTTTTTCAATATACAGTGATAGCTCAAAATTGTAGGTTGAAGGCAACCCTGACTTAAAAAATATATTATTATAAACTGGTTTTTACATAAACTCCATTTGCTAAAAGCTACCATAAATAAGAGTGAAAATTAGGTCTTTTTAACTAAAACCGTTCAAAAGATAGATAAACACCCGTTAGGGGATGAATTTCCGAACGAGATTTAAATGGAACTACCTTGGAGGTCTCTTGTGTTGAACAAAAAAAAATACCTCTAAACCACGGAGTAATCGCCTAACATACAAAAAAAATATACATACAGAATCTCCTCCTTTTTATCTTTTAGTTAAAAAGTAGGTGCTTCAAATAGGGTAGGATAAAATAGTAGTTTTATTATTTAAAAAAATTAGCATTAAATATTATATTAACCATTTTCCATACTTTATTCCCGTTAATGTATTGTGTAGAAGCGTATATAACTTTTTTAAGTTATGCGATAAGTAGCACTCGATATCGCCAGTGTGTTGGCCAGCCCGCGCGTTAAGGCCGGTTCAGACGCAGCCAGTGATTTAGTAAAGTAATTTAGTCGAGTGTGTGTACTGTTCACATAAGTTGAGTTAATTAGTAGAGTTTGCTTAATCAAGTCGAGTCAAAACAATCGTTCACTCACTGCCAGTGTTTTAGTTGAATCGATTAGCAGCAAGTCGAGTACCAGTAGTGAATTTTCAAAAAATTTTACTATTATTATTAAAATGAACCGAGAACGGCAAAATCTTTTTCGATCAATATTATAACTTCTTAATAACGAAACTAGCAGTATATGTTTTGAAGAAATACAAAAGCCTAAACGTCTAAGGGTAAGAAAATGGATTAGTAGAAGAAATGAGCTTGGAGCCTCCAGTTGCCTTTTAAAAGAACTGGCTTTAGAAGACCCAAAAGAATATTTTCTTGCCCTCAGGATGTCCGAGCAGTCATTTAATATTTTGCTCGACTAAACTGACTAAATAAATTTGTTTCCTGTCCAGACGTGTTTAGTTGCTGCGCTAGTCGGTTGTTTTTTGTGGTGGGGGCTGCTACTCGCCTCGAAAAATAGAATAGACTTCTATTTACTAAACTCGACCAGGCCAGTAAACTCGACTAAAATGAAGGTGTTCAGACTGGTCAAGTACTAAATTACTTGACCACTCGACTAAACTACTAGCTGCGTCTGAACCGGCCGTTACATTGAAAAATACGAACTGGTTCCCGATTACTCCCGAATGGCGATGCCGCGTTTTACAATTACCTCCATGCCAACGGGCCGGCGGACTCTTCAGTTAGAATTTTTATTTTTATGTAGTTTCCATAATGCTTCCTCTTCCTTCAGCTATTTGTATAGAGAACTAGAAGAGTCACACCGTTTAAGGATTTTCAATAAATTCCGATTAGTTACTACAACACTGCCAACCAATAGGGTACCGCAAAGATTCTTTAAGTTACCCTTGAGAAGTTCTTGAATGGGAAAAAGAAGAGAAACCCGCCTACTGAAGAAAAGCTTAGTTAAAGCGAAAGGAAGAGTTTTATAACATGGTCGCCACATAGAACTAAACTTACGCAGTTCGAGCTAAAAATATTTTCCAATAAGACAGACTAGATAGTTACATTCGCAGAGATATCGACAAAACTACCTAACACATCGTATATATTTTTTGGATACTTGCAGATAACCGACAAAGACACTTAGAACACACTAAATATAAAAAATAATCCTGAAATGTAAATGTTTAGTATACAGGATATCCCACCTAAAATTTTGAAAAAAGGCCGAAATAGTTCAATTTTAACCTAGAGGGGTCTCAATTTTTATCGTAGTTTCAAACTTCTTTTTTCATGCCTCTAGCGCCCAGAACCACCCGTTGAAAAATCTCAAATGGCAAAGTGTGTTAAGTGACACATCATTTTGAAGCTGCTTTCATTATCTAATGCAACCCCGTTCATTTTGTTTATTTTGAATGACTCTTCTTTGAGAAAACTGCTTAGGATACACACACTTTTTGTCTGCGCCAAGAACTTCATTACTGTAACTAGGGGTTTTTGGGGTCGCTAAATCCGAATCCTAGATCCGCTTGACCTCATCAGATCAAGCTCAAGGTCATTTGAAGGTTAAATTGAGAAGTACTGGAATACTTCTAGAAAAAAACCTGAAAAAATTCATACAAAGGTTTTCAGGGTCAAATTGAGGAAACCTTCTGGGAAAAAATTCATACAAAGGTTTTCGGGGTCTGTAAATCCGAATCCGAGGTCCGATTGACCTCATCAGGTCAGGGTCAAGGTCATTCGAGTGTCAAATTGAGGAAACCTTCTGGGAAAAATCGGAAAAAATTCACACAAAGTTATTTAAATTAAAAAACGTTGAACTCAACATTCGTTAAAATTAAATTGTTTTTTAGAACTACTATTGTTTTCTTTCACAATAATCTAAGAAAGCAGTTTTCTCAGAAAAGAATAATTCAAAATAAAAAAAATAAAGGCGTTGCATTAGATAATGAAAGCAGCTTCAAAATGATGTGTCACTTAATACCCCTTGCCATTTAAGATTTTTCAAGAGGTGGTTCTGGGCCCTAGAGGGATGAAAAAAGAAGTTTGAAACTACCATAAAAATTGAGCCCCCTCTAGATTAAAATTGACCTGTTTCAGCATTTTTTCAAAATTTGAAAAAAACTCGATATATTTGGGTGCAAATTTTAGTTGGGACACCCTGTAATATACGAAGGTGAAATTTTTTTAAACCATAAAAATACCAAAAAAGGACCATGGGAGTGGCAAAACTGCACAAAGGATGTGAAATAAAATCACACAAGCTCCCAAGAACACGGACATTAAAAATGTCCTACACTGCACCAGCATCTGGACTTCAACAACTACTCCTTGGGCTATATGCCCCGACAGGTATTGAATTACGAAAGTCCAGATGTGGTTTGGTGCCCGACCAAGTCGGTGCTTTAACCCAAAAACTTCGATTTTGTTATTAAAGGAGCTTGCCATTCTTAGACCGGTTTCGGCATTATTGTGCCTCATCAGTAAGAAGCAGGCTAGCTCGACATCCTGTCACTAAAGGATGTCTGAAAATGAATTCGACTCGCGGAAAGCCCAACGCCATCTTCACTTTTAAAACAAAATCAAAGCTTGCAAAACTATAGAAAACTGCTTCTGCTTCTTACTGATGCCGAAACCGGTCTAAGAATGGCAATCTCCTTTAATAACAAAATCGAAGTTTTTGGGTTAAAGCCCCGACTTGGTCAGGCACCAAACCACGTCTGGACTTTCGTAATTCAATACCTGGTGGGGCATATAGCCCAAGGAGAAGTTGTTGAATTCCAGACGCTGGTGCAGTGTAGGACATGCATTTTAATGTCCGTGTTCTTGGGAGCTTGTGTGATTTTATTTCACACCCTTTGTGCACCCTGTAATATTTTTTTATTTTAAATAACTTTTTAGTTGGGTTTAAATTTGATTTATTAGAAGTAAATTTTACAGTACATTCGACGCATAAACAAATGAATAACAAATTCGAAACAAAACACTATAAAAGATAATAGAATACAAGTAAAGTAAATGATAAATGTAGTCTGAAACATGCTCAAAGATAAAGACTGGTATGTAGTTTTCAGTTCGGTGAGAGACATGGCGTATCTAAACTTTCTTTCAAATTTACCAGAGAGATATTCTACAAAGCCAGCTTCATAAAGATTCATCAATTTCTTATTAAACACATTATATATGGGATGACCCATTCTGAAAATTAAAACGAAATACATTAAATCATGGTAATCTTTATCTAAAACGTTCAACATAGATTTTCCATCTTTATCCAGGTAATAAATCGGTACGTAATACTGCAATTGTTTTACTAATCTTGCAGTTATCATATCTCTACTAAAAGCAGTTTTATTAATACATTCCCAGTAATCTCGAGAACACCATACCGGATTTCGTTTAGATAAACCAAATTCGATTGGATCACTAGAAACTTTAAACATGTTAATCAATATAGGATCTGGTAGTCCTACTGGTATTGACGATGTTAAAATGTCTGCCCTGGTTTTTATTAATTGATAACTAGTACCGCTTCTCATTAAGTCAAACATTTTACTCCTATATACTGTTGTAATAATCAAAGTAAACATCAAGTAATTTACGAAAAGAACATTAAAAGAAAGTGTTGTGGTACGAATTATGGCGGAACCCTGGAACAGAACACTTAGAAGAATATACATTATAGATTCGCTCTTGTTGTTTGGGTTTGAATATGCTATAAAATAAAACAAACCATAGATGAATATAAACAAACCAAAAAAGTGCCACCAAACACCAGTTGAATATTCTTTTGTAAAAATACCCCATTTATTGTGTTCTACTAAATTAGGAGTAATGAAAACCAATTTATCTTGTGTTATTCCAAAAGTTTTCTCAACTTGCAAATACTCAACCATTCTATCACAAATCTGTGAAACGTATAAATCGTAATTTCTTGATTTAAATTCAGTTGCTACTTTGAGAACAGATGTCGAAGGTTTTGTTCTTGTATACTCTACATTTAAATTCAAGTTTGATGAAACCATGTTAACTAATTCAATGTGGATTCCTTCTGTGGTACTAATGACATAAGGAGGGACAATTCCATATAGTACTTTAAGTTTTCTTAATGGATTATCACCAGAGAGGAAAAATAATGTTCTTGGAAAGTTTCCTTTAGAACATAAATTGATAAAACTAGTGGTGAGTTCCCCAGAGCCTGTAAATTTTAATGTGAATACTTCATAACCAATTACCTTAGTTTTTACGATAATTAAAACATTGTAAATAAAGTATTTATTCAGAATCGTCAAAAATTGTTTATTGATGACATCTATAATTATTATAAATTTCTTACTTGCATTTAGTAGCTTAAAGGAAAATAGTAGTTCCAAAACTGTAGTCGTATTTCCTGAGATAACATAAAAATTAGGTTGTTCACGGGATACTAAATTTAACTTAAAATCGGTGTTATACAGTTTTACCGCACGTGTAGTTTTAACATTTGTATTGACTAAGAAAATAAAATCTTTAAAAGTGGTAGACGACTCCAATATGGTATTGGTACATTTCTCCAAATCATTTTTAGATTCTTCTACCAAAATTTTGGAATAAACAATGTTTAGAAACATTACAATCATTAAAAAATGTTTCATTATTTGTAACTCTTCGATTAGATACTAAATATAAAATGTAAGCAAAAGCAAGATAGTAAGTTTTAATATTTTACTAGTCATATTGAATAGGTACAATATATTTTGATTAATGGCCGTCTATCGACTAGGGTAATTTGGCTAAAGTGGTTCAATCAATTTAGCATTAAAATACTATTCATGTTTCAATAAAATACTATTCATGTTTCTATAACAAAGTTAATTTTAGCTTTAGTAATTTCATATTATATATAATACAACTAACACGAAAGGTCTGTATTAAAAAAATTGAAACTGATTAAAAAAACAAGCGTCGCACAGTGGGATATTTGAATTATTTGGGCGGCCAAAAGTCCATTTTGTAAAAATTAACGCAAGTAAAAAAAATAGCAGCCCAGCGAAGATAACTCATAAGGAAATAATGCACTAAAATTCTTTCCGTCTTACACTTAACAACAAGCCCGATTTCTCATGTGCATGTCCCCAGCCTCCCCATAACCCAAATCATAAAATTGAATACGTAGCAATTTTGTACTCATTATGTACATTTACAATAATTGATTTTTGTACAAGTGACATTCGAAACTTATTAACAAATGAAATGGAGGATATGTCCCTAGCCCCCCCTTATGTACTTTTGTACAATTTTGTACAACACAAAATTCGGCCAACTGATTGTTATAAACAATTATAGCCATATATACCTGCCAGCCAAATTCGCCCAACTTGTTATTAGTGCCCCCCCCACCCCTCAAAAGTCATTATACACGTGACATCGGCGCATGCGCCGGCGCGAGAGATAGAGTGAGGCAAGGAGACGGAATACACATTGAGAAAAACGCCGGTCGTAGACAATGGGAATTGAAACTAGTGCAAAATGACTTTCGTCCGACCAAAAACGCATGTCGTTGTTCTTTTTATTTTAAATTTGCCATTTCCACGACTTACGGGTATTTTCGCTTGTTCGAAGGGGTAATTTGATATGACGAGTCCGGCAAATTAGTTGAAGGTTAAGCGCGATTGAAATGCAATAATATTGTTTTTATCCATAACCTAAGTAATATTTATTTGTATTTCAAGCAGTTTTGTGGTGTGAGTTACCTACTTATTCTTTTAATCATTCCAGTTCGAGCAGCGGAGTTGGAAGGACGAGTCCACTGTCAAATAAGCGAACGAACGGTCTGTAAGGCGCAAGCTAGAGCAGAGTCACTGCAGCGTCACTGTCCCGTGACACTAATATATAAAAGCCACTGAGCCCGAGCGAAAAACCCAATCTACGAGACTAACTCTAATAAAAATTTATTTTAGGTAAAATTATCCCAGGATAATAAATACAAAGAATCCAGGATATATGTCAAAATTTGGAAGAATTTTGAAAGAATTTCGATATACATTGTGATTGAAATTTTAGAAAGAGTTTCGATAAACATTGTGGTTTGAAATTTAGAAAGAATTTCTAACATACATCTTACATATATCACTAATAATTCTATTTCAGCTAGCCCAACAAAGAAAGAAAACAGGACCAAAGATAGTAAGAAACCTAAAATAATAAAAACTAACAAACGGTATCCTTCTAGTGTCAAGCCTAATTTGCAGGGGTTAATAGCCCTTGGGTGGTGAGGCTACCACTCACTAATTACTAATAATCCAGACCCAAAAATATTGTTCACTATGATGAACACTCGCAACCAAGTGAGATCCCAGTCCCATGCCAGCTCATCTGCATCTACGTCGACGCGGTATGGCAACGGTCCACGGACCACCTCTGATCCCACTACCCCCCCAAGCTCGATCTCCTCAGAAATCCCTTCTCTAAAGGACGTAACCACACTTCCAAATACAAACATATTAAGCAGACTAAAAACTGGCTCTCCCCGGCCAGAAGCCACCCCCCCCCCTCAACCCCAAATCTCAACATACATACTGAAAAACAATTCGAGTGAATTTGCCTCTCAAAAAGCTGACTTCAACATCCTAAACACACAGGAGCTTCTACGAAACACCCTCATCACAGTTAAAGCCAACTATAACAAAACAACCCTCCTCTCCACCTCCTCCACAAAAACCCCCACCCAGCTCCAAACCCAAGTCCGTCAAAGGTTGGGCGATAACAAAATTGTCCTCAACCTCAGACAAAAGTCCCCCAAACCCACACCAGCCATAAGAATCCCCCCGCCCCTTAATTCTCTCTTGTCATCCGCCAGGTCGACAAGAGCATCACAACCGCCGAAATCCAGGCAGCCCTTGACTCCCGAAGCATCCCGCATACCAAAATATGGAGGATCCGCTCCCAAAAAACGCAAGAGTTTACCTTTTTAATCCGGGTGCTGATTCCCTCAAAATCACACTATTCCTACCTCCTACGCCAAGGTTTCGGTATCTTCGGCCGAAACCACCATTGCGAACCCTCCAACGCAAACCCACTTCCTCCAATCCCCAAATATTGCACCCAGTGCACCGGCCTTGGACATTCGGCTTTAGAATGCTCCAAAAAACCCGCCTGTCCTAACGACAGTCAGCACCACAGGCCAGCTGATTGTAAAAAATCGGAGGTGCCCATCTGCCCTAATTGCAAGGGCAACCACCTGCGAGACAACCCCCCCCCCCAACCGGAACAAGTGGCACCGGTCACACTACCCCCCTCCAACCCCCCACTTGAGCCGTCATCAGAGCTCAAAATCACCACCCAATTATTCGCGACATTGCTGATGAACATTCTACCCAACAGTCGTGAACATATCGCCAAAACCCTTGGGTACGTGGTTCCAGCCATCTTCGGCTATTCATGCACCATCAATGGTCATGGAAACCAAGCCTTCTCTCCCAACCACCCCGAATGTTGATGGATTGTCTGATAGGAACAATAAATTGCTGTGGCCTTAATCGGAAGAGGCCTATGGTGAAAAAGTTCCTTCAGAAGCACTCACCATAAGTAATTTCTCTAACGGACACTAGGTCCAACCCCCCCACGAATATGGACCTATGGTGAAGAGAGAAACATCATCCCTCAATCCCAACATGGATTCAGAAACCACCATTCCACACAGGACGCAATCTCCTCACTCCACACAATTGCCGTCACGGCAGTTAACACAAATCAAATCTCCTCAGCCGTTCTTCTGGATGTTCAAAAAGCCGTTGACCAAGTCTGGCATGCCAGACTAATCAAAAAGCTTATGCACATATGTCTCCCCCTTAACATCTCCAAACTCATCCACTCTTATCTATCGGACCAAGTCAAAGTAGGCAACGCCATGTCCGAACCTTTCATTCCCCTTGCTGGAGTGACCCAGAGCTCCGTCCTGGCCCCCCCTCCTCTATCTCATCTACACTTGCGACCCCCCCACCAACCCGATGACACTTCTCTGATTTCGGAAGCCCAAAACTCTGACCAACTTAGCATCCGAACCCAAAACCTACTGAATCAGTTCACCAGCTGGAGCAATAGGTGGATGGTCTCATTGAATCCTCAAAAGACACAATTAATCATCTTTAAACATCCGAATTCAAAAAGACCCACCCAGCTCCCACAAGACGTCAATGTAAATCTCCAGGGAGTCAGGCTCGCTCAACAAAGGGAAGTAGACTATTTGGGTGTTCGATTCTCTCAAACAGGATGTTAGGAACGTCATTCGACGCAGAATTTTATATTCTTCAACTTTGAATACCGCGACATTTTCCGTGCGATGCGTCGTTTACAAGAAATGAGCGGAAAACCGGAAAAACTCAGAAATGTTCGAGTTTTTTTGCGTTTTTGGGCCTGTTCCGGTCCTGCTACGAGGCAGCAAACTTCAGATTCGTTTCAGCAGCCCGAAAAATATATAATTCCGTTGAACAATTTTCTACCGCTCTCATGTTTTCGAAAAACTACCATTTGACTGGACTATTAATGTAGAAAAATATGTTTAAGCTACTGATAAATTATAATTTTATCAGTCACAACATTTTAGTAATTAAATTTATCTCAACAGGTAAAATAACCGTAAAATTAATATTTGTTAATACAAATTAATATGATACCCCACGCGTCGAAAAATTAAATATGTACCAAGAAAGTAATCAGAATTGAACATTGTACAAAAATAATCGTTTGAATATATTATAAAATTTTCAATAATGTTTATATCGCTCATGGCTATTTTTTTTATTTTTAATCTATATTTGTTTCCGGATGTTCAGGTTAGTATGAGATTTTAGACAACAATTTCAAATGAAGGTAAATTTACAGTGTATTTTTTATCGTGACTTAATATTTAATATCTTGGAAACCACTAACCCGAGGTTCCCAAAGTGTATCTTTACTAGGAGTTAAAAGAAAATAACAATTTCAATGAACATTTTGCTGTTACAATATATTTTACTCTTCACTCCAAGTCATCATTTTTTATTTTACCTATCTTCGAGCAAATGCTTTAAAAGTTTTGAATGAAAAAATCCAATGAACTTGAGAACATGAAACTTATCAATTGCAGATTTCTGCTTTCTACTAAAAAAACTATCAAATTATATCGAAGAGGTTTGCACCGCATTTGAACCTAAGCCGGGTTACACACCGAAGATGCATCTCGAAAACCAACCAGTCGGTATTTCGGGCTGCATGCCGTGTGTCTTTGATGAACGCATGCGCGTATTAAACTGTTTATGTGGCAGTACGTATTCAACGCGAGGAAAGTACAACATCAGCTTCACTTTAATAATATCAAAATTGCAAAAAAAACGTATTACCCACATAGGTAGGTATTCATTTGAAAATCCTGCTCATAGTTAATCAAAAACAACATGTCGACGATTCAGAGCGCTGTTTAAACGACAAAAAAGATTTATATCTGAGTAATCAACAATCGGCCAAGGTCGTCCAAAGTGGCCAAAAGTCGGATGTCAGTTGATAAGGTTTTGGCCTCCAGGATGCGCCTGGTATTTTATTTATCGGTTATCTTGAATAATATACGTGATTATTGATGCGTTTAAATAAAGAAATTGCGAAACATCGACGGCAACTGAAGAAAAAAAATCACTCTTACACCAAAACAATGTACCTACCGTGCACTTTCAATTGCTTTTCCATCCACCCTAATCTTCAAATCTGGCACTCAACGACTACTACCTGTTTGCAGATCTAAACAGAATGGAAAGAGATTTGGCTGGAATGAAGTAGTAACTGCCTAATTGATTAAAAGATTATAAAAATGATTTTTTCTACTAGCGTACGGAAAAGTCCACTTTTCCGCACTCATTTTAGTGTTGAAAGAGTAACTTTTCCGCACTAGTAAATTTGTTAAGTTTTTGGGGAGTATACTAACATTTGAATATTTAAAATATATATTTGTATGGTTGTAGTTTACAAAATGACTGAAAAATTAAGAAACTTATTAGAATTCTGCTATAATTTTTAATAAAAAGAAACGTACGTTTCAATAATTTTTTAATGGCCCTGGTATAAGCCTCATCAAATGAATGTCAAATAATAATAAATATCTGACATTTTTTATTTGTCACTTTGAATCACCGTAGCAACAAAGAAAAAATAAACCTGTCAGTCAAAACACTACCTTGTCAAAACCAATTTTACCGTCGCATCTTTTTCTAGAAGATAATTTTTCATGGATTCTTCAGACGAAGATTTGCCAGAGTCAGTTTTGGAAGCGGCTAGAACTGCAAACTTGGGTCTACTACCATCAAAATCCCGTTATAGGTATGAAAAGGAATATATTTTGTTTGAAAACTGGTGCTAGAATAAGGGAATTAAAACTTTTAAAGAAGATGTTTTTTTGGCTTATTTCGCTGAAATTTCCAAAACATGCAAGCCAAACACTCTTTGGTCCAGGTACTCAATGTTGAAAAGTGTAATTAAACTCAAAAAAGAGGTCGATTTAAGCAAGTTTTTCAACGTCACGGCATATATAAAAAAACAAAACATTGGATTTAGACCCAAAAAGGCAACCATTTTCTCAAAAGAAGAAATTTTTAAGTTTATAAATGAAGCGCCTGACAAAATTTATCTTCATATAAAAGTCGCTACTATTTTTGGTTTGGCGGGCGCATGTAGGCGAGAAGAATTAACAAAGATGTCTTTAGATCATATTGATGACAAAGGAAATATTTTATTGATAAATATCCCAGACACAAAAACCACTCTTTCAGAAGCTTTGCGATTTCTGAGGAAGCTGAAAATGGAAAATTGCTAAATTTGTTTAGAAAGTATGTGAGTTTAAGAAAGCCTGAAACCCCACATAAGCGATTTTTCGTGAAATATAAGAAAGGAACTTGCACTGTACAATGTATCGGAATAAACACCTTCGGAAAAATGCCATTAGAGTTTGCAAGTTATCTGAAGCTTCCAAATCCTGAATTATATACGGGCCACAGTTTCCGACATTCCGCCGCCACAATGCTTGCAGATTCCGGAGAAGGAATAACAAATATTAAAGGCCTCGGAGGTTGAACATCTTCTAGCGTCGCAGAAGGTTATGTAGAAAGCTCACCAAGTTTCCAAAAGAGCCTATCGAATAAAATATTAAACTTCAGTGACGCTGTCGCTGGCCTTTCCACTAGTCAGCAGCTGTCGCCAGTAAAGGCTTCCAAAACGACCTCTTCCAGCCAAGTTCCCATCGCCACGGTTACAACAATTAGTGCTGACAAAGCAGTGGAAAACCGAAATCTGACTTCATTATAAAACATTTTAGCCTCTTCAATTAATTTGCAGAATGCTACAAATTGCACGTTCAATATTAATAGTAAGAATAATTAATTTGTTGATATGTATTTAATAATAAATGTTTCTTTATGTTAACTTTTGGGTTTTTTCTGCACGCTAGTAAAAAAATAGTGTACCTAACACGTGCGTTAAGTGACTTTTCCGCACGCGATTACTGGCCGAACTCCGCTAACGCGTCGTTCGGCCATCTGCAATTGCGTGCGGAAAAGTATCACTTTCCGCACTTGTTAGGTAAACTACTATAATGTATCTTTCAATGTAATAAATCGATACTACAATTATATTTATCTAGTAGGTGTGATAATGACAATTATATTAGGCCACATCCATCAAAGGCATAGGCTACCATCAGATGATTGGTACAGATCTGATTGCTTAAAGTTCTCGCGCAAATTCCGATGACATCATCAGAACAAGCTCAAACGAATTAGATTTGTTTGTGAGTCAACATGATAATCTTTATACACTATTAGATTTTTGTTTTAGAAAGCGACATATTTTCTCCTAGGTATAGACGCTTTTAAACATGGGCGCACTTATTCAGAAATTCATAAATAGAATTTCAATTTGAATTATTTATGATTTTGTTATATTTTTTAACACTTTCCTTTAAGTCAACGTATAAATATTATGATACGACCTAAGAGATAGACTGGTTCCTCCCTAAGTCCAGGAGCCAAGATCGGGCTAGCTCATCATCCAACATATTGTAGGTTTGAATTACACGCCAACTAAGATCAAATTAAATTGCTTATATCACTTTTTTAAATAAAGTACTAACCTTTATAGTATTTTTCATTTAATTCGTGTTTTTCAAGGTACCCCTTACTCGCCACTGTATCTCGGAAACTATTCTTAGGATCTCTTTGGGCCCATGAGACATTTTGATCAGAAGGTCGATAACTATAATATGCTAAAATTTTATCAAATTCGTACATTGTTGGAAATCCCATTAAAAGTCTGCCTCCTCCTTTGACTTATTCTCGTAGTGCCTGATGAAAGCACCAAAACATTATTTATTTCGCTTAATCCTCTTATGTCAATAAACTAAAATATTTTTCTTTCGTAGTCATATAAAAAGGACATGAATGGTTTCGATAACAGATTAGGTCGTTTAAGGCAAAACGATGTGAATTGCGAAGAGAAGTGTGCAGCTGAAGATTTTCCTCGTCATCCTATATGTGGATCGGATGGTATATTTTATTATAACTTCTGTTACATGGATTGTAGTGAGCAAATAAATCCACAACTAGAAAGGGTTGACGAAGTTGCTTGTTATAAAAGTGATTGCAATTGCCCAGATGATCCTTCTTATCTATGTGGAACGAATGGTAGACTCTATCGTAATGAATGCTATTTTAAATGTGGTAAGGAACTAGATCCAGAACTTACAATTGGTTCATTCTGGTTTTGTTATCCGTATTAGCATAGATGTCTGAACATGGATTTTGAAGAACTTAAAAACTTTTTGATGTATACCAAAGTAAATTTACTTAATAAAAAACAAAAATCTTACATTATATAGATTTTTTTATCACGAAAAGATTTTGTGGTGCGGAGAAGGGAATAATTAAGAACGTAAAACCGTAGAATTTTAACTGTATGATAATTGTGCTTTTTTGAAAATAGCACAATTATAATGTGATACATTTCTGTAATTCATAGTGGTGTACGCTTCTTTCTGAACAATAAAACCACTTTTTATATTAACATCTTTTTAAGTTTTGACGTACTGACTACTAGTCTAAAGTCGTTTTCAAAAATTTAATGAAAAAAAACTATAGAAACAGATTCACAAGATATGCTAAAAACATGGGACAAAGAAATAGATTTTGAAATTTAAGACTTGTATATTTTAAAATGGTACTGAAAGGATCATATTTTCAGTAGCTAGCGATCCATTTGGCAGCAGATGAATTTTCTGTAAAAAGGCGTAATTTAATGGTGTGTGTGATGGAAACCGTTCTCTTCGGTCTCAATACAAACATGGATTTTATGGTTGCCCATTATAATGGTAGACTTCTGATTAATTAACGATTTAATATTTTTAACAAAATCTTTAAGAATCAAATAAAAATTTTCTATAGTGATATATCCGCTTCAAAATGCAGATGGAGGAGCATAGTCACTCATACGTTATTGTCATTTTTTCTGTGGAATATCATGAAAGGGAGAACATGATTTCCAATTCCAACTATTGCACAGCGCAAACAGATACTGATTCACCTCTTTAAGCTGAGTTTTTTGGCTTACTGTGTTTACTGCCAATTTTCTTACTGTACTAGTTTGTATAGTTCTTTGAGGTACTGTAACTGGGAAACTATTCATACAGGCTTGCAGAAAAAAAAGTTATTACTAAAACGGCCAAAAAAACCTGGAAAATAGTTTCAAGTTTCTAAAATGGCCGCTAGGGGGCGTAACTGCAATCTTGAATCTATAAAAGTGATGTTTCTGTGAATTCCGCTGTATTAACCTAACAAAAAAATACTTGATCTTTAAAGTAGAGGATAATCTGAATCTTTTTTGTTTGACAATTTTTGCTGTATCTCTAAAAATAAAGTGGTGGGGGGTATTCAAAGGTTTCAGTAAAAAACACCCTGTATATTCGGCACGGCTTAGCCGATTTTAACAAACTTGGGCTAGTTGAAAAGAGCTATTCTTGGGTTACAAATGTCATAATATTTGAAGTTTTGTTAGTTTCACATGTCGCCGCTAGAGGGCTTTTTTCGACATTTCTACAGAAATGGTTAATTTCCTCAAAAAAATTAAATGCATTGATATGATTTCTTTTTCATGAAAAAGTAGCTACATGTTGCCTAAACAAGCTCGTGAAAACCGCATCTCGATATCTTGTTTCTAACCTAAAATGTAGGCCAAAGAAAATTTTATAGGGAAATCCCTTAAATTTTTATTTTAAAAATTAATTAATTCCGTTTATTATGTAAGTTGTGGCCCTAAAAAGGACCGATTTAAAAGAGAAAGGTTTTTAATGCCTCCGTAAATGCTCTAAATGCTGACTATCACGATATATGCATTGCTGAAGCCTCTCATGGGTAGACAAAACTGCAGCTTCAATTTCGGCTCTCGGTATGTTACGTAATGCATTACGAATCCGGTTTTTCATATCTTCTCTGGTCGTAGGTCGAGTCTGAAACACGATGTCCGTTAACCGCCCACATAAATAAAAACCAAGACAAGTTAAGTCTGGTGATCGCTCAGGCCATGGAAACAGACTTCCTCTTCCAATCCACCGCTGTTGTAATACTGCATTAATATGCTCTGGCACAATAATAGCATAATGTGCTGGGCAAAAACAAGTATTGACGTGTTTGCAAAAGTCAAGAAAGATATTGCCGCTTAGGGATTGCTCGAAAAAATATGGCCCAATAATTCGGCCTCCCAGTATGCCACACCACACATTTAAACTCCAACGTCCTTGGTGCTGAACTTCACGCAACCAATGCGGATTTTCTGCAGACCAATAATGTATATTGTGCAGATATAAAGGTGGCTTCATCGGTCCAAAGAATTTGAAATAAAAATTGTCCATTATTGTGCGAGAGCATATTAATGCAGTATTACAACAGCGGTGGATTGGAGGAGGAAGTTTGTTTCCATGGCCTGCGCGATCACCAGACTTAACCTGTCTTGATTTTCAGACTCAACCTACGATCAGAGAGATATGAAAAACCGGATTTGTAATGCATTACGTAACATACCGAAAGCCGAAATTGAAGCTGCAGTTTTGTCTACCCATGAGAGGCTTCAGCGATGCATAGAGCGTGATGGTCAGCATTTAGAGCATTTACGGGGGCATTAAAAACCTTTCTTTTTTAAATCGGTCGTTTTTAGGGCCACAACTTACGTAATAAAAGGAATTAATTAGTTTAAAAAATAAAAATTTAAGGGATTTCCGTATAAAATTTTCTTTCGCCTAAATTTTAGGTTAGAAACAAGATATCTAGATGCAGTTTTCGCGAGCTTGTTTAGGCAACATTTAGCTACTTTTTCATGAAAAAGAAATAATACCAATGCATTTAATTTTTTTGAGAAAATTAACCATTTCTATCGAAATGTCGAAAAAAGCCCTCTAGCGGCGATTAATAATCATACGACACACAAGTTTACTTTTGAGGCAGTCTCATCTTTATTTCTTAATGATTGTACTTTTTTAAAAAATTTCTTTTTTAAACTTTGTAAACTTTACGTAATAAACATTATATTATTAATAATAATACACATTACATAAAAGTTTGATAGAAATGTCAATCAGTTAATAAATTATAATGGACAATTATTGCTATTCATTATTAAAGATGTTATTTTAAACCTTTTTAAGTGGTTGGTTTTAATAAATTAATATAAATAAATCGATTTAGTCAACATATACAGGGTGACCCGGGGGTGTGTGCATGCTATGCTCCATATCTTTTTTTCTACCCAAGCTATCGATTTGATGTTTTTTTAAATGATAGGAGGTTTCTTTGTTGTGCAGAGATCCGCAAAAAAATTCAGAAATTCAGAACTGTTCAAAATACCTTAATTAACTTTTTTCCAGTCAATTCCATAAGCTTTAGCGCATCTTTCGAGATGTAGACGGACTCGGAGTCGATGTTCTATCGCCTACTACGATTTTTTGAAAATGACAAATTACAAAAGGCAAAGTCAAAAACGATTGCAAATAAGTCGAAGAAACCTAGGTGCGTTATATCGACAATTTAATGACGAATCTAAATATGTAACAAAAAACAGAACTTAGTTGTGTATCTTATTTGGGACATCCTGTATATAAATAGAAATATTTTTAAAATGTCCCTCATTGTCGGTCCTATCGTTTAAAAAACATCAAATCGATAGCTTGGGTAGAAAAAAGTTATGGAGCATGCACACACCCCTGGGTCACCCTGTATAACACTTTTAAATCTGTCATTACTATGAAATTAATTAGAAATTTTATATTTAAAAAAATTATTTTTCCATTCGTGCGTAATATGCTATTTACAACACTTGTTACGTAATATACTAATATATCGTGGAAAAATGACACGCTGTGCGATTTCTATAACCATTTCTATTGGTGCAAAGTCAGTTTAATAATAGAAAGCAGGGGTTTCTATTGGTCAAAATCAGTATTATAATGAAAAGTGTGTTCTATCTATCTATCTGTGATGGGGGTGTCGATACACTGCGACCTATAAGATCTATTGTGCCCCCTACTGCTGCCCAATCGTTAAGGATGTCTCAACGATTAGAGCAGTTCCTCCAGTCCTATTGCTTTCAAAAAGTTCAGGATGTCGGTAGGCTTCAGGTTAGGTAAATCTTCCTCTTCTATTTGATATTCTCCGAGGTATCGTACCCTTGGATTTTGCAGGGTAAAGCATTCTGAGAGAATGTGGATGGAGGTTTCCTCCTCTTCCTCGCAGATTCTGCATTCTTCTTTGTCTACTAATCCGAGTTTCTTTAGGTGGCCTCTCAGCAGGCAGTGCCCTGTTAGGATACCCGTTAGTATTCTGAGCTTATTTTTACTTTTACTGACGCAGTCGTCAGATCTCTTCTGGTTGTAGTTTCCCAGTAGTGTCTTGGCCTGCCTCATTCCTTGTAGTCCTATCCAGTATTGGCATCTTTTGTTATTTACTTCTTTTCCAAGTTCATCAAGTATTGTACTGGTGCTTATTCCGCAGAAGGGTTCAGGTCCCAGAAATGGTGTTTCAGCCCCTTTTTTTGCGAGTATGTCTGCTATTTCATTACCCTCCACTCCAGTGTGTCCCGGAACCCATAGGAGGGTAACAGTGTTATTCTTGCCCAGTTCGTTTAGATTCTCTAGGCACTCCCAAACCATCTGGGAGTTGATTTCGTGGGAGTTCAAAGCATTAATGGCTGCTTGGCTGTCTGACATGATGATGATCTCTTGTCTGCTAAAATTTCTTTCTATGTTGAAGTGGACACATTTTCCGATGGCGTATATTTCAGCTTGGAAAATGCTCGGAGATTTGCCTAAACTTTCAGAATATTTGGTTCCAGGCCCATATACTCCTATTCCTGTTCCTTCTGTTGTTCTAGAACCATCTGTGTACCATTTAATGGCACTTCTCTTGAGTTTTGGGATGGTATCTTTGTCCCATTCGCTTTTGTTACTTAGCTTTGTGTTGAATTCTTTCACAAAGCTAAACTTCTTTGTCATCTCATCTTGGGGCATGTCCCAGGTTTGATGATTTCCAGGAAGGAGTCGAAACTTGCGTTTAGTTGATCCTTCTCTGGTCATTCTGTAGGTTGTTCCTATCGCTATACTCTCCACTACTATATGGAGGGGTGTAAGGCTTAGGATTACCTCCATGGCGGCCGTTGGGCACGTTCTCATTGCACCTGTTATGCATACGCAGGCTAGTCTTTGGATTTTCGCTAGATTTGCCTTTGTACTGGCCAGCTTAGTTCTGCTGCCCCAGACCACTGCTCCATAAGTGATGGCCGGTCTCACTATTGACGTGTACATCCACTGCAGGATCTTTGGGTTACATCCCCAGTTTTTTCCCGCAAAATTTCTGCACACCATTAGAGCTTTCGTGGCTTTGCTGGTTACTTCTTTTTCGTGCTTATTCCAGATGAGTTTATTATCTAGTATTAGTCCCAGATATTTGACATCTGGTTTCCATTCAATAACTTTCCCGTCCAATTCGATGGTTTTGAGGTTAATGTTTCTTTTCCGTGTAAAGGCAACTAAGGTAGTCTTGGTGGGGTTCACGCTAAGTCCCATCGATTGACACCATTCTTTGGTATAGTCCAGCCCTCTTTGAACTATATCGCAGAGGGTATTCTCGAATTTTCCTCTTGCGATTATGACTATGTCATCTGCATAGCCTTGACACGATATACCAATCTCGGTCAAATCGCAGAGGAGTCGATCCACTGTTAGGCTCCACATAAGAGGGGAGGCAACTCCTCCTTGTGGACATCCTCTGGTTGTGCAGATGGAAACAGTGTCTTGTCCCATTTTAGTCTCTGCTATTCTGGTAGACAAAAGTCGCGACATCCATCTGGTTGTCGTGTTGTCTACCCCTCTTTCTTCTAGTGCTCTTTTAACGGCTTCGTGTGGTGTGTTGTCAAAAGCCCCTTCTATGTCTAGAAAGGCACACACTACAGATTCTTTGTTCTCTAGTGCATCCTGGATTTCATCTGTCAATTGCACCAATGCGGTCTCCGTGGATTTGCCCGTTTGGTACGCATGCTGATGAGGGTGCAGAGGCACCCGTTCCAGGATTTCTGTTCTGATATAGTTATCAGTTGCTTTCTCCGCCGTTTTCAGAACGAACGATGTGAGACTAATTGGTCGAAGGGATTTAGGATTGGTTGTATCCCTTTTCCCTGTTTTAGGAATGAAGGTGACTCTGGCCCTTCTCCATACTTCCGGTATATATCCCAGTTCTAGACTGCTACGACACATACTCACTAGGTGTGGTAGAATTTCTTCTTGCCCGCGCTGGAGTAAGGCGGGGAATATTCCATCAGCTCCTGCCGATTTAAACGGTTGGAAGGTGTTCAAGGCCCATCTTATGCGTCTATTGCTGCAGATATGTCTGGCCATTGCCGTATCTTCTCTGGTAGGTCTACTATACCGTTCTGGAGTGTGCCCTATAGAGATAGGTTCATTCCCAGGGAAGTGAGTATCCAGTAAGAGCTGGGCTCTTTCATTTTCACTTTCGGTGTAGCTACCATCTGGCTTCTTTAGAGCCATTGCGTTATCGACTCTACCTTTTGCCATGACTCTATATAGTCTAGCGGCAGCAGGTGTGGAGTCAATATCCTCACAAAATTTTCTAAAACTATTTCGTTTTGCTTTTCTTAGTTCTTTGTTGTAGGTGGTTAGTTTCTCGGTGTAGCTCTGCCAATCTCCGCTACTCTTTGCCCTATTGAAGAGCTTTCGAGTTTCGGATCTTAATTTGCCTTTGTACTGGCCAGCTTAGTTCTGCTGCCCCAGACCACTGCTCCATAAGTGATGGCCGGTCTCACTATTGACGTGTACATCCACTGCAGGATCTTTGGGTTACATCCCCAGTTTTTTCCCGCAAAATTTCTGCACACCATTAGAGCTTTCGTGGCTTTGCTGGTTACTTCTTTTTCGTGCTTATTCCAGATGAGTTTATTATCTAGTATTAGTCCCAGATATTTGACATCTGGTTTCCATTCAATAACTTTCCCGTCCAATTCGATGGTTTTGAGGTTAATGTTTCTTTTCCGTGTAAAGGCAACTAAGGTAGTCTTGGTGGGGTTCACGCTAAGTCCCATCGATTGACACCATTCTTTGGTATAGTCCAGCCCTCTTTGAACTATATCGCAGAGGGTATTCTCGAATTTTCCTCTTGCGATTATGACTATGTCATCTGCATAGCCTTGACACGATATACCAATCTCGGTCAAATCGCAGAGGAGTCGATCCACTGTTAGGCTCCACATAAGAGGGGAGGCAACTCCTCCTTGTGGACATCCTCTGGTTGTGCAGATGGAAACAGTGTCTTGTCCCATTTTAGTCTCTGCTATTCTGGTAGACAAAAGTCGCGACATCCATCTGGTTGTCGTGTTGTCTACCCCTCTTTCTTCTAGTGCTCTTTTAACGGCTTCGTGTGGTGTGTTGTCAAAAGCCCCTTCTATGTCTAGAAAGGCACACACTACAGATTCTTTGTTCTCTAGTGCATCCTGGATTTCATCTGTCAATTGCACCAATGCGGTCTCCGTGGATTTGCCCGTTTGGTACGCATGCTGATGAGGGTGCAGAGGCACCCGTTCCAGGATTTCTGTTCTGATATAGTTATCAGTTGCTTTCTCCGCCGTTTTCAGAACGAACGATGTGAGACTAATTGGTCGAAGGGATTTAGGATTGGTTGTATCCCTTTTCCCTGTTTTAGGAATGAAGGTGACTCTGGCCCTTCTCCATACTTCCGGTATATATCCCAGTTCTAGACTGCTACGACACATACTCACTAGGTGTGGTAGAATTTCTTCTTGCCCGCGCTGGAGTAAGGCGGGGAATATTCCATCAGCTCCTGCCGATTTAAACGGTTGGAAGGTGTTCAAGGCCCATCTTATGCGTCTATTGCTGCAGATATGTCTGGCCATTGCCGTATCTTCTCTGGTAGGTCTACTATACCGTTCTGGAGTGTGCCCTATAGAGATAGGTTCATTCCCAGGGAAGTGAGTATCCAGTAAGAGCTGGGCTCTTTCATTTTCACTTTCGGTGTAGCTACCATCTGGCTTCTTTAGAGCCATTGCGTTATCGACTCTACCTTTTGCCATGACTCTATATAGTCTAGCGGCAGCAGGTGTGGAGTCAATATCCTCACAAAATTTTCTAAAACTATTTCGTTTTGCTTTTCTTAGTTCTTTGTTGTAGGTGGTTAGTTTCTCGGTGTAGCTCTGCCAATCTCCGCTACTCTTTGCCCTATTGAAGAGCTTTCGAGTTTCGGATCTTAATTTTGCCAGATTACAATTCCACCAAGGTGCGTCCCTGCAATTTCTGCTTACTTGTTCGGGGCAGCTCGATTCGTATGCATCGATTATTGCCCCATTAACTTCTTCAATAATATTCTCCAGTTCTAGGTGGTGCCTAGCCTTTTTATTCTGGACGTGTGCTAAATTTGCTTTCAGATTGGTGTTATATATTTCCCAATTTGTTTTTCTAGGGTTCCTTCTGAGGATTGGCTCAGGTGGATCTGTCTCTAGTCTGAACGTAATTATTCTGTGATCAGACAGAGACGGCTCACTCGATACTCTCCAGTTTATCACTAGATCTTTTAGGCTCGGTGTACTTACTGTAATATCTAATACTTCTTCCCTTACCCTAGTTACAAACGTGGGAGTATTTCCTATGTTATGTACGATAAGGTTTCTTTCAAAAATAAATTCTAATAATTGCTCACCTCTCTGGTTGGTGTCCTTGCTACCCCAAACAGTGTTGTGAGCGTTGGCGTCACATCCTAGGAGTAGTGGCAGTTTCTTCCTCTGGCAGTACTCTACTAATCTATGGGCTTCTGGAGGCGGTACAGGCCCGTCTCCTGCCATATAGCATGAGGCTATAACCACTTCTTGACGATTCTTCTTGAATTCGAGGTAGGCTCGGATAGGGACGAGGTCTCTCGTCATGAATTCTGAAAGACAAAAATAATTAATATTTTTCCTTACCATAATGCATGTTCTGGGTGTGTTCTCACCCATGTGGTGTATTACTTTGGAGTCCTGACAGTTAAGGCCCCTTACCTGGTTTTTGTAGACCCAAGGTTCTTGGATCAGCACGACCCCCAATTGGTTCTTGGTGAACGTCCTGGAGATCACTGCTGATGCTCCTTTAGCATGATGGACGTTCACCTGGGCGATCTCAATGCCCGCCATCTTATTCTTTACCGGTGGGGGTGTTGTCACCACTAGTAGAGGTGCGGTCTTCCTCCCCCACTACTTCGACTTCCATAGTCTCCTCGGATAATGGTGATTCTCCGCTGTACATTTCAGAGATGTGGAGACTGCCCGTGCTCTCCACATCATCTTCTACTTCATGGGTGGTGGGAGTCACCACTTCATCCACTTTCTCCTCTTCATCTCTCTTCAGGCCATGCACGGGTATTTTCCCAAACCTATAGTGGATGGTGTGCCCGTTTTCCCTGATTTTTTGGCAGGATAGATCATCTATCCCTGCCCTCAGGATTTGGCCTGTGCCCTCTTCTTTCAGGCTGATGACCTTCCATTGGGAAGTTCTCAGCCCTTCATTCTGAGCTTCTACTAAACGTAGAAGTTTTCCTTCTTCCATTTTCTGGCTTCTGGGGAGAAAGAGAGTGATAGTGTGTACCTTTGGGATGTCGTCTCCCGCACACACCATCAATTCTACTCCCTCCCAGCTTTTTAGGTGGGGAGCTTTCATCCGCAACCATTCCGCTGACTGTGGTGTTTCACAGTCGACCAGGATCATGCCCGGACGGAAATGGATGCCTCCGAAATGGAGCTTATGCTCCCACCCGTCGCACATCTCTTCTAGTAGAGCCTCCTCCAGTTTGGTTTGTTCGTCCGCACTGAGGGATGTCTCAGGGAACGCTCTGGGGAGGATGGCCAGCTTTTCACTTTTCACGGCAGCTGCATAGCTGCCGCCCGTGGAGGTGGTGGTGCTTTGTCCCGCCTTCCTTCTTTTGGGAGCTTGCTTTCCCGTGCTACTTTGCGGGGTGATGCTTGTCACATCCCGCTTTCGTTTTCCGGATTTCCCGTGCTCCGGTTCTTGTGTTTTGTGCCCCAAGGCTTTCTTCCTGGCTTCCTCAGGTACAAGCCCTTGGTTGAGGTAGCGCAGGTACCACCTAACTCCTGCCCCACTGAGTCCACGCCTCAGAGGGTCATCTCTACCCCCGGGTTGACCGGGTTCAGGTAGGTGAGGTAGATTTCTCCTCTGCTCTCTTTTCCGGGGAGCCTCCCGCCTTGTTGAAGGGACCGAGGAGGATGTGGAGGGAGCGTGGATGCTCTCTCTCTCCTTCTCTGTCTCTCCTTTCTTCTTTTCCCCCCCTATTCTTTCCTTGTGAGGAGGTCTCACATGAGATAGGGGTTTCTTTTGTGAACGGATGGCATGCTCCGTTTTAGAATGAGTAGCGGGGATGTCCCGCTTTGGTTTTGTGGTGTCTTTCTTCATTTCCATTTTTAATCCCACGAGAAGCAAGGGAACAAAGAGGTCAACTCCTGCAGAGCCCCGCATGCAGGAGCAAGGGTGTTGAAACTGGAGGTCTCCAGAGTTCGCATACTCACGATAAAGCTTCCCCTTTACCACGCATCCATCGGCGTATGATGTTCCACCTTGGCTTGGGGGGATTTTTATTGTGGCTCCCATCCACTTGGCCGGCCGGTTAAGGCAAGCCCCCACATCCAGTGAATATTTCCTCAACAACCACCAATTCACTGGATCCGGTGTGTATCAGGCAGGCTTCCACAAAAGAGACAACTCTTTCTCCACGCTGTGTTTCCTGATATCTTGAGACTTCTGTGTCAACGAGGTGCAATGCTATATAGCTCTCGGTGCATGACCACGGAAGTCTCGCTGAGCTGTCCTTGGTTTCACTGCCCCTCCCCGTCCCGTCAGGCTCGAGGAGGGGCGGTTACTCGGCCCCCCCACCAGCGTCGAGGTCTCACAGCTCCTTGGGGGGGAAAAGTGTGTTATAATGAGGTTTAATTTAAAACGGATAGCGCACAGTTAATAAGTAATTTAAAGTACAGGAGTAGAAAAAAGAATTAACCAAATAGGTTCAGCCGCTCTAAAGTGATGCGCTTAGATACATTCGGCAATTGATTTTTATTTATATAGATAAAAGATTAATTGCATTTTTTCATACCATTTCTAATAGATTCTGTGAGTCGGAAAAATATACAAATATTTTAAGCAGCAGCCAGACCACCTCTTCCCCCCGTTTTCGAGGGTAGTGAACACGATTGCGTTATCCAAAATTATTTTTGACTTTTTTAGATGTGCTACCATCTATGGTAAGAAGAGAGTATTGACATTAAATTTTGACTGAATCTAGTCAAGATGTCACTCTCTTCTTTTTTATCCCTTTCAGAGATTAATACAAAGTGAGTAAACCAGTAAGGAATTTTAATTTATTAGATTCGACATCCTAAGACCGGTTTCTGCCTTTCGACTTCATCAGTTAGGCTTTTCGAATCCAATAAATAAAATTCCAAACTCGTACAAGTCAATAGCTATATCCGCTATAAGATAACATTTTTAGATGTGCTACCATCTATGGTAAGAAGAGAGTATTGACATTAAATTTTGACTGAATCTAGTCAAGATGTCACTCTCTTCTTTTTTATCCCTTTCAGAGATTAATACAAAGTGAGTAAACCAGTAAGGAATTTTAATTTATTAGATTCGACATCCTAAGACCGGTTTCTGTCTTTCGACTTCATCAGTTAGGCTTTTCGAATCCAATAAATAAAATTCCAAACTCGTACAAGTCAATAGCTATATCCGCTATAAGATAACATTTTTAGATGTGCTACCATCTATGGTAAGAAGAGAGTATTGACATTAAATTTTGACTGAATCTAGTCAAGATGTCACTCTCTTCTTTTTTATCCCTTTCAGAGATTAATACAAAGTGAGTAAACCAGTAAGGAATTTTAATTTATTAGATTCGACATCCTAAGACCGGTTTCTGTCTTTCGACTTCATCAGTTAGGCTTTTCGAATCCAATAAATAAAATTCCAAACTCGTACAAGTCAATAGCTATATCCGCTATAAGATAACATTTTTAGATGTGCTACCATCTATGGTAAGAAGAGAGTATTGACATTAAATTTTGACTGAATCTAGTCAAGATGTCACTCTCTTCTTTTTTATCCCTTTCAGAGATTAATACAAAGTGAGTAAACCAGTAAGGAATTTTAATTTATTAGATTCGACATCCTAAGACCGGTTTCTGTCTTTCGACTTCATCAGTTAGGCTTTTCGAATCCAATAAATAAAATTCCAAACTCGTACAAGTCAATAGCTATATCCGCTATAAGATAACATTTTTAGATGTGCTACCATCTATGGTAAGAAGAGAGTATTGACATTAAATTTTGACTGAATCTAGTCAAGATGTCACTCTCTTCTTTTTTATCCCTTTCAGAGATTAATACAAAGTGAGTAAACCAGTAAGGAATTTTAATTTATTAGATTCGACATCCTAAGACCGGTTTCTGTCTTTCGACTTCATCAGTTAGGCTTTTCGAATCCAATAAATAAAATTCCAAACTCGTACAAGTCAATAGCTATATCCGCTATAAGATAACATTTTTAGATGTGCTACCATCTATGGTAAAAAGAGAGTATTGACATTAAATTTTGACTGAATCTAGTCAAGATGTCACTCTCTTCTTTTTTATCCCTTTCAGAGATTAATACAAAGTGAGTAAACCAGTAAGGAATTTTAATTTATTAGATTCGACATCCTAAGACCGGTTTCTGTCTTTCGACTTCATCAGTTAGGCTTTTCGAATCCAATAAATAAAATTCCAAACTCGTACAAGTCAATAGCTATATCCGCTATAAGATAACATTTTTAGATGTGCTACCATCTATGGTAAGAAGAGAGTATTGACATTAAATTTTGACTGAATCTAGTCAAGATGTCACTCTCTTCTTTTTTATCCCTTTCAGAGATTAATACAAAGTGAGTAAACCAGTAAGGAATTTTAATTTATTAGATTCGACATCCTAAGACCGGTTTCTGTCTTTCGACTTCATCAGTTAGGCTTTTCGAATCCAATAAATAAAATTCCAAACTCGTACAAGTCAATAGCTATATCCGCTATAAGATAACATTTTTAGATGTGCTACCATCTATGGTAAGAAGAGAGTATTGACATTAAATTTTGACTGAATCTAGTCAAGATGTCACTCTCTTCTTTTTTATCCCTTTCAGAGATTAATACAAAGTGAGTAAACCAGTAAGGAATTTTAATTTATTAGATTCGACATCCTAAGCCCGGTTTCTGTCTTTCGACTTCATCAGTTAGGCTTTTCGAATCCAATAAATAAAATTCCAAACTCGTACAAGTCAATAGCTATATCCGCTATAAGATAACATTTTTAGATGTGCTACCATCTATGGTAAGAAGAGAGTATTGACATTAAATTTTGACTGAATCTAGTCAAGATGTCACTCTCTTCTTTTTTATCCCTTTCAGAGATTAATACAAAGTGAGTAAACCAGTAAGGAATTTTAATTTATTAGATTCGACATCCTAAGACCGGTTTCTGTCTTTCGACTTCATCAGTTAGGCTTTTCGAATCCAATAAATTAAAATTCCTTACTGGTTTACTCACTTTGTATTAATCTCTGAAAGGGATAAAAAAGAAGAGAGTGACATCTTGACTAGATTCAGTCAAAATTTAATGTCAATACTCTCTTCTTACCATAGATGGTAGCACATCTAAAAATGTTATCTTATAGCGGATATAGCTATTGACTTGTACGAGTTTGGAATTTTATTTATTGGATTCGAAAAGCCTAACTGATGAAGTCGAAAGACAGAAACCGGTCTTAGGATGTCGAATCTAATAAATTAAAATTCCTTACTGGTTTACCCTATTTTTGACTTGCCCCGACCCCTCAAACGGCCAAAAACCACCCCCAAAATGGATGTAACATCCCCATTGTGCTCAAGATCCTTAAAAAGGGTAAATGACGCGGTTTTTCTTGTTTTGAGCAAAAAAAATCACCCCGTACAAGGTGATTTTTTTGCCATTTGGGGGGTGACACTAAGTCTAAAATAATTTTGAATACCGCCATCGCGTTCGGCGTCCTCGAAAACGGGGGGGGAGGGGGAAGATATATTTTGCCGGTACAAGACGCGGAATCGGCGATTCCCCCATTTTGGGGGTGGTTTTTGGCCGTTTGAGGGGTGGGACCAAGTCAAAAATAATTTTAGATAACGCCATCGTGTTCAGAATCATCGAAAACTGGTGGGAGAGGTGGTTTGGTTGCTGCTTAAAATATTTGTGTTTTTCGAGGTTTTTTCCGACATAATCTATTATTCGTGGAATTTTCTGATAAGACAACAAATACCTCAATTTCACATTTCCAGTTTCCGTACATTATCGGTTTCTAATCTCTCAAACCGATAGAATCATACATCATTTCTGTTTTGTCTGTGGCGAACAATAAATAACGATAAATAGCGATAAATACGAAGTAATTGAATAGTTCAGATTGTGTTCTGCCAGCAGAAAAATAACTTCGAGTAAGAGCTACTAGTTCTTTTGAATATCTTTATTTACTCCCGCGAAAGGTCCATCAATCACTGACTAGTACTCCAATTATCCGTAAATGCCTTTCCAAAGGCGAAGATATGCGCTTTAAAATATTCATTTGTGCTATCCATCAGGCGAAATAACTTATTTAGTAAAGTTTTGATTTTTTTTTTGTATCTTTAGAATTTTCGTTAATTGTTTCATTACTTATTAAAAAAGAAAATGTTGAACGCCATACTATTAATTGTTATTTTCATTGATGAAGTCTTAAAAATGGAAAGTATACATAAACTGTATACTGTCAATTTAGTAAAACTAAAACTGTCTATAAAGTATATAAAGCAATTTGTTACTGCATCACCCATTTCAAAAAACGGTATTACTCTGTATAACCTAATGAATAATGAAACCGATTCATAATAAATGTATCGAATTTATGAATAAATTAAATTAAATTAAATGTGTTCCAACTTGTTTCAAGAGGCCGCACATGCTGCCACAGGGAAAAACAAAAACAACTTATTAAATATCGAGGTAGCACTTGCATAAAACAATATTTAAATCTATATATGATTAAACTCCTTAAAACCGAGAATCTTTTTCTACGCCCTATTTTTAAAGTACCTCGTATTTTACCGGTTTGTAGGGCTTAAACCGGCTGTTTATGGTTAGAGTGAAAAAAAGTTCAAAAAGCGTTAAAAAAAGTGCCATAACGTTAACTTTATTTCACGCTTTCCATAAGTTAATACAGTTGATTGGTGCAATATCAAGTCACCTTTGACTTTGACAACACATGAACTGTAACTGATCTGACGTTGTTCCTGTTATTATTATTATTATTATTATTATTATTATTATGGATAGTAAATATTCCGAGTTTGAAATATGTACTCTCGAAGAAATCATAGAAAAGTCAAATGTGGATACATTAAATTTGCAGCCGGAGAAATCCAAAGAAAATTATCTAAAAGAAAAAGAATATGACACTTTTATGAAATGGGGGAACAAGAATAATATTCATAGCTTTACAGAGTGAGTGCTATTAGCTTTTTTTGAAGAAAGGTCTAGAAAATTCGAGTCTTCTACATTATTCACAATTTAAATGAAGCTTTATATCCATGAATCAAACAGAAACAAAGGTTACTAGATCAACAATTCACATTAGTCAACCAAACAATTGCGTTTTCAATATTCACATTGCGAAATGAAACTAAAATGTATAATTTAGTATGTTGATTTTTTTAATATTATTGTGTAGAATTTTCAATTCAGTCATTAGTTGTAAGTTACTGAAGGTGTTTAATAAAATATTCCAAATTCCATTATTTGCATAGGGCTGTAGAAAAAATATTGTATGCAATAGCTTGGGAGTTTAACTACTGCCAATTGACATTATTTTTGGAGATTTTTAAGTTTAAATTCAAATTTGATTGAGTTGATCTTTTGTGAAATAAATAAAAATATTAAAACTAATGTCGACACAATACAACGTCGCTATAGTATTTTTATAAGGGAAGAACCTGTCGCTATAATACGTCGTCGTGTTATATTTACAGTAATGATAGACGAAGCCTATTAGATATATTTAAGAGCTATTTAAATTCGCGGAAACAAGTGGTAAAAATAGACAACAAAATAAGCAAAGAAGCAATCATTAGATATGGCGTTCCGCAGGGTACGATCCTAGGACCAATATTATTCAATTTATATGTTAATGGCTTATTCTGCTTAAAAATTAATAGGTTAAATAATAAGCTACGCATATGATACAGCCATATCTCAGATCAATAAATAAACCATAGATAGGCCTAAGGCTAAATATACAAGCAATGTTGTGAAGCTAGGATAACCGTGTTTATGTTTATTTTCACCACTGTTTTGTTTTCAAACATCAACTCCCTGTTGTCAAATTGGTTAAAAAAAGTTATGATTTTGGTAGGCGTGGATCAATATGTAATCTTTCATATTTTATATTCAAATTCATTATTCTGAAAATTATAGAGATATTTATTTTCAGGGAAGTAGAAAAAATCTTTGTGGTCGAAGATATAATGTCTTTTTCCACTCATAAAATAGTATACTCTTGAAAATTTTAATCGGTTACCACGAATTATCTCACTCCTGGCAATACCTGAATATAAAATATAAAAGATTACATATTGATCGATACATAAACATAATAGTACATTTCATTAGAAGTCCAGAAAATAGGCTTTTTCTGTGCGCGCGCGACGGGAAGTCGTGCAAGCACGGAAAAAGCATTTTTGGACGTGTAATGAACGATATTTTTCGTTTATATCTATCTGAAAACCAGATTAAGAAACATTTATTTTTAACCAATTGCGATTTCTAGAGAACTGTCAATACCTTTATTTTTAACAATTTGCGATTTCTAGAGAACTGTCAATAACATATTACTTTATTTCGACATGTAAGTAGGCAGTAAGTTGGCTGTACAATTTTCCGTGCGGTCGCACAGAAAAAGCCCATTTTCGGTGCGCTAAATAAGCAAGTAAATATAGTGTTTTCAGATAGGTATAATAAAAACACAGTTGTCTTTGCTTCAGCGAATGGGATGTTTACATAGCATTAGGCCTATCTATGGTTTATTTATTGATCTGAGAGCCATATTCTATGAAGCTCCTATCTGGAAAGAACTAAAAAAAAGTTGAAAGAGATGTGAAAATTATAAACGATTGGTTTGACCATAAACTTTTGACTATGGATCTTAATAAGGTGTCAGGAATGTATAAGGTGTCAGGAATGTATAATTCCCCAAATAAAACATTAACGTGAATTTTCAATTTTCAATTTTTAGTTTTCAAATTTCACTTTTCTTGTCTATTTTTTTTTTGGTGGTTCTTATCTAGGTACACACAAATTTATTGTTTGTACTAAAGATGTTTTTTTTTTATTATTTTAGTGGCTTTTTTATTGATAAATGTTTTTCTCACAAGAAGTACTATTTATAATTCATTTCGGAAGCTCATAGTGGTTTGTATTTTAATTTCTCTCTCTTTCCACTGGATTAAAACCACTTAGTTGTTAAAAAACTTTTTTTATTGACGTTTCGGCTTTCCAGATCGAAAGCCGTTATCAAAATGACATAAAATAAATAAATTTACTAGAAACAGAACACTTGATAATCTTGCAAAAATATGACATCAACATAGTATACATAGAATAAGATTTTGAGATTGAAGATGTCAAAATCTGTTTCAATCATATTTTTGTGACGTTTCTGGGAACGAATTTTTTTGAAAGGATAGCGCATTTGCATATTATAAGAGAATTTATACTTCGTCATAAATGAAGTTTTCTTATTAATATTATCATAAGAAAAAACCAGATAAAAACTTATGATACTATCCCGATATAGAGGGTATCCTTTTTGCAATTAACTCTTTTTGTAAAATAGGTATCCAAATTTTTGAAATATCAACCGAACAATTAGAAACACATTCGTTATTATTTAAGCATATCAATGCTGCTTCTTTAACTTTGCGGTTATAATTATTCGGTTCTTTTAATAATCTAGTTGAAGAATTCCATTGTATTTTATGACCAAAATCCCATGCATGTTCACATATTTTGGATTTTTCGAATTGTTTATTTTTAATGTACGATTGGTGTTCATTAAGTCTAATATGAAAAGGTCTAGATGTTTCTCCTATATAAAATTTATTACATTCGCATGGAATTTTGTAAATACAATTTTTTGTGTTTTGAATTTCATTAAAAGGTTTTGTATTTACTATTAAAGATTTTAATGTATTATTAGTTTGAAAAACTGTTTTTAAATTAAATTTATTGCCAATCCTTCTAATTTTTTCGGATAATTTTGGAATATAAGGGATTTTTACTATATTTGAAAGAATTATTGGGGGGTTTAAATTTTGATCTTTAGTTTTGATGTCTCGGTAAATTTCACGATTTATAAATTTACTTGGGTAGTTGTTCTTAATCAAGACAGATTTAACAAGTGATAATTCATTATTTAAGATATTGTCATTTGAACAAATTGTTTTTGCTCTATCGGAAAGAGATTTGACAATACCTCGTTTAACACAAATTGAGTGGTTTGAATTAAAATTTAGATATCTATTTGTATGTGTTTCTTTTCTAAAAACTGATGTATCAAAACAATTGTTGTTATTGTGTATTAGTACATCAAGAAACGGTAATTTTTTATTATTTTCAATTTCAATTGTAAATTTAATAGTAGGTTAAGAATTATTAATAGTATATAAAAATGTATCAATATTTTCCCTATCGTGTTGCCAAATTGCAAAGATATCATCTACATATCTAAACCAGACAGAAGGTCTTAAATTTTGTTTGTTTACAATTTCCATTTCAAAATTCTCCATGAAAATATCACACAATTTTGGTGATAAAGGAGAACCCATTGCCATGCCAAAATTTTGCTGATAAAAATCACTATTTAATTGAAAATATGTAGTTTTAATACATAGTTCCAATAATTCTAGAATTGCTGAGACGCTTAATTTAGTTCTATTTATTAATGTATTATCACTTGTCAACTTTTTTCTCACAAGATTAAGAGTTTTATCGACAGGAACATTTGGAAAATATATGATATTATTAGTTCTATAGAAAACGCTTCTCAAAATTTACCAACTGACTTAAGCAACGAATACAAGGTACATTGCAAAATTGAATTAGAAAAATCTTACAAAATTAATCAAAATTTAACCTCCGCAGAATTTAAATCAATTAAAAATTTAAAAAATGACAATACAATTAAGATTTTACCGGCAGATAAAGGTAACGCGACGGTTGTCATGAACAAAACAGATTATGATAACAAAATTAACGAAATTATTGAAAACGGTAGCTATTCAAAATTAAATAAAGATCCAACTACTAGTATTGAAAACAAAATTTATATAAAAATAAAAAATTCCTAAGTGATAAAGAACGAAGATCTCTTACTTCTCATTATAGTAAACCTCCACATTTTTATGGTTTACCCAAAATTCATAAACAACAAATACCATTAAGACCAATAATACGTTCTATAAATTCACCTTGTCAAAATTTAGCAAGATTTCTACTTAAAATCAGGAAATACTAATTCCTTTATCAAAAATTCAAAACATTTTTTAGAAAAATTATCAAAAATCAAAATTACAAATTCAGATATAATGGTTAGTTTTGATGTAGTCAGTTTATTTCCAAATGTTCCTGTCGATAAAACTCTTAATCTTGTGAGAAAAAAGTTGACAAGTGATAATACATTAATAAATAGAACTAAATTAAGCGTCTCAGCAATTCTAGAATTATTGGAACTATGTATTAAAACTACATATTTTCAATTAAATAGTGATTTTTATCAGCAAAATTTTGGCATGGCAATGGGTTCTCCTTTATCACCAAAATTGTGTGATATTTTCATGGAGAATTTTGAAATGGAAATTGTAAACAAACAAAATTTAAGACCTTCTGTCTGGTTTAGATATGTAGATGATATCTTTGCAATTTGGCAACACGATAGGGAAAATATTGATACATTTTTATATACTATTAATAATTCGGAACCTACTATTAAATTTACAATTGAAATTGAAAATAATAAAAAATTACCGTTTCTTGATGTACTAATACACAATAACAACAATTGTTTTGATACATCAGTTTTTAGAAAAGAAACACATACAAATAGATATCTAAATTTTAATTCAAACCACTCAATTTGTGTTAAACGAGGTATTGTCAAATCTCTTTCCAATAGAGCAAAAACAATTTGTTCAAATGACAATATCTTAAATAATGAATTATCACTTGTTAAATCTGTCTTGATTAAGAACAACTACCCAAGTAAATTTATAAATCGTGAAATTTACCGAGACATCAAAACTAAAGATCAAAATTTAAACCCCCCAATAATTCTTTCAAATATAGTAAAAATCCCTTATATTCCAAAATTATCCGAAAAAATTAGAAGGATCGGCAATAAATTTAATTTAAAAACAGTTTTTCAAACTAATAATACATTAAAATCTTTAATAGTAAATACAAAACCTTTTAATGAAATTCAAAACACAAAAAATTGTATTTACAAAATTCCATGCGAATGTAATAAATTTTATATAGGAGAAACATCTAGACCTTTTCATATTAGACTTAATGAACACCAATCGTACATTAAAAATAAACAATTCGAAAAATCCAAAATATGTGAACATGCATGGGATTTTGGTCATAAAATACAATGGAATTCTTCAACTAGATTATTAAAAGAACCGAATAATTATAACCGCAAAGTTAAAGAAGCAGCATTGATATGCTTAAATAATAACGAATGTGTTTCTAATTGTTCGGTTGATATTTCAAAAATTTGGATACCTATTTTACAAAAAGAGTTAATTGCAAAAAGGATACCCTCTATATCGGGATAGTATCATAAGTTTTTATCTGGTTTTTTCTTATGATAATATTAATAAGAAAACTTCATTTATGACGAAGTATAAATTCTCTTATAATATGCAAATGCGCTATCCTTTCAAAAAAATTCGTTCCCAGAAACGTCACAAAACTATGATTGAAACAGATTTTGACATCTTCAATCTCAAAATCTTATTCTATGTATACTATGTTGATGTCATATTTTTGCAAGATTATCAAGTGTTCTGTTTCTAGTAAATTTATTTATTTTATGTCATTTTGATAACGGCTTTCGATCTGGAAAGCCGAAACGTCAATAAAAAAACTTTTTTAACAACTAAGTGGTTTTAATCCAGTGGAAAGAGAGAGTGGAAGAGCAAGCTAAGTCTTCCAAAGACTAACAGCTTGAACTCTGCCTTTTGGTAACTACTTTATATGTAAAAGGTATTATGTTACTATTATTATGTAATATTAATTTTTGTATAGCAGATTGCCAATAAAATCATTTATTATTATTATTATTATTAATAAAACAAAGTTTTTATGTTTTAGTTGTAACGCTTCTGAAATAACAGATCTAGAGCAAATCAACATCGAAATTGATGGTATATACCTACAGCATTCAACCTGCAACAGAAATTAAATATCTGGAAATTTTTCTGCATCAACATCCAAGATGGGATAGGCATATTAACTACATTATAAAAAAATTATAAAAACGATCTGTACCTTTAAGTATTTAAAAGAATAGCTACCCGAAACAAAAATTAAAAACTTTACTATATTCACTTGTGGAGAGCCATCTTAGATATGGAAAACATACAGCATACATCTATGACGCGGTGTGATAGTCTTATCTTGTTCAGGTTCTATTTGTTTTGGTCAACCTCCCTGACTTTTAGTGCAAATTGCCTGTTTCACACAAACGAGGATATAAATTTAGAAAACCTTTATGATCTGACTGACTTCTGTTTGCATACCTCATTTCATACTTTCTGGCTGGCGAAAGAGCGCAAAAGTTTTCTAGTGCGGATTAATTCTCGTATTTCTCATTCGCTGTTTACAGAAAATAATGTTGCCATCCATAAGTTAATTACGTTATAGTGCCACATTTGTACAAATCTCTCACTATAATTCGAATTTATATACTAGCTTTTTTACTTTTAATTTAATTTTAAATATTAGTAACTAAAATATTTCGTTTATTTTTGCTAGGTTTTTAATTTTTCTAATTGTCCACTAGGCAGTCCTACAAAATAATTCAGTTTCAGGACAGGCAGCATTCTCTTATCATCATCAATTAATTCGTTTGAAACAATCAAATGGGATGTTTTACTACACCCGCCGTATTCTCCGGAGATTGCTCCTCCTGAGTACTGGTTGTTCCGAAGAGTGTAGCACGATTTGGCAGGTCACCGGTTCACTTTTTTCGCAGAATAAACGCATTTTTGAACACAAAGTAACTTGTACTCCTAATACCGTCAAAAATTGACGATGGAAAATGATATAAAAAATAATCTTTAGAATAAGTTAACGATTTTATTTATACAATTTATAGCTCGTTTCCTCTAATCCTACATGAGAGACATTTATGGGTCATTTTTGAGGTCTATTACACTTAAAAAGTATGCCGTTTCTCAAAAAGATTATAAAAGCCGATCTTTTAATAGTTGTATCGTGATTATAAGATATGTTTTAGAACGCTGTTAGGAATATCAAGGTGTCATTATACTTTTTTCTTTAACTATTAATAGTACTTGGCACTAAAGATAGAAATAATGTTGGACGAAGATAACGTTAACTAATGACAAGTAATAAAACTTTATGTGACAGTATTTCTTATTAGTTGTCCATGTCGTCAGTGGTGTCGATAAAAAAATTAACGTACAGAGCTCAAGAACCTAGTTTAATTTTTTTACCAACTATCACACTTTGTTAAAAAATTTCAAACAGTAAGTTTCTGCTGAAATTCTATACCGCTTATTCATCTTCGAAGACGATCTAAATCTATTTCCATCTTAAAATTTAAATTGTCAATATAAATTATTTACCACCAATGATAAATTTTCTTGTTAGCCATTATTTCAACTTTCATCTTTTATATTTTTATCACAAATATCACAAAGATTTTAAGTGGACATGGATGTAGAAAATGATCTACAACCTTAAAACCCACCACATTCCTTTATCCTAGGGATTTGCGAATAATGCATATTTCCTGTTGTCTGATTCATCATGCTAATCCTATAAGCAAAGATTTCATTATCTGGAAATACCCCTGTATTGCTGTCTAATGCACTAGTATGCAAGTCAAAAACTAAAGAAGAAAATGAAGAAATTAATTTAAATGAAATTAGATTTAAGCTAAATTTAGTAAAAAATCAATTGATGAAGGGGAAGGAAATATCTGTAAATGTTTACTTGAATGCAGTGCTCATTAATTAAAATTCTTTTATTATCTTTCCCACATATTAGTTTTAAAAATTAACAATTATTAAATGTCTAATTCATTTCTGTAATTCATATAGGTTTGCTCTTTTAAATAGTCTTCTTTCTGGATAATAAAACTTTAGACTAAAAGTTGTGGTTCGGCCTCATTTGACTTTTTTATTTTTAATGATAATATATTTTTTTATATATAGTTTGACAACCTCGCCTATAAAATATTGTCGGTAGCAGGGGATGTCAAGCAGTTTCTTTCAATATTATTCATTGTTAACTGATTTGTCTTATTGTCAAGATGTTCAATAAACGAAGTTATTAGTAATTGTTAAAAAATGTTTTAATCAACAAAATTAAACTAAAGAACTACGTCCACATTAATCCCGAAAGAGACACGATAGTCATAACAAAACAAGTTGATACGTAAAAAATTATAAAACATTTTAATATAAACATTGGTTTTATTATTCAGAAAGAAGAGTATTTATTAATCTTCTATCTACCCACATAATATACTGGTGAGTGCTGTTGTTCGAAATCGAACATTTTAATCTACGCCCATGGCAATAAAAGAAAATAAAAATAACCAAAAAGCACGCTTATGTACCTGCCCGGTAACAAAGAACAGTATAACACGTGTCGTGAATCAAGGCCATCGCGCAGGTACGAATTAACGCGGAAGTAAGTCACCGACGAACAAGGATATCAAACTTCAATGCGGAAGCCGCTTTGTCGGCGCACGCCTTTTACATATACCGCGACTCACTGACGCGTCAGGCAGAGGTAAAAAAACACACATCTATAAAGCCGCAAACGGATTGCGGCGATTGGCCGAAGGGATTTTGCCCAGCGGCTGGCTTTTCGAATAGATCAAAAATTAAATCAGTAGAACATATCTCTCCGCGTGAAACAGGTCGTTAAACAATGGATCGTTCACGCATAATAAAAATCAGTAGAACTTCTAACTCCGTGTGAGCAGGTCGTAATCTTGGGACCGTTCATACGTAATAAAATCACCCATTTCTTGAGCAATTACAAACCCAGTTTTGAATCATTGTTAAATTCTACGTTTGTTAAAAAGTGTTTTTTACGAAAGTTATTGTTAAATATAAAAATTCAAGTAACTAGTGTATACTTTCATTACAAACCACAATACAGTCCACAATCTACTCAGCCAGCTTACTCTACAATAAGTTGGGACAGACTCATCTACAGGGTGCAGTCTAAAAAGTTTGGGTCTCCAAATAATTGGTAACAATTGGAATCGCCCAAAACAGCTGTTTTAAGTCCTAATCTTTATTCTTCATGCAAAAAATGAAAAATTATATTATACCGATAATATTCTTTAAGATTTGTGTCTCGTATTTGTTTTCAATTGTTAACCGAAACTAGTCGTCGATATTATTAATTAATTTTGTGGGATTGATTTTGAATCTTTGTTTTATTATTTTTGTGTGAAAATAAATATATTGCAGTTTTTATCCTGCTTTGATTGCCACAGGTGTTACTTGTTAGCTGGCGCGGATCCAGGGGAGGGGTAATGACCTCATCCCCAAAGCTCGAATATAATTTTTTTGTAATTAATATTAATATTACTGCAACAGGTGGGAGGCCTAGTTTAGCATGTGACGACATTTGCACCTCATAAATAATTAAAAATCAACTTCAAAAACAGATTACATATTTGTTACATTTGAAATCAGTAAAAATACCTTCGCGACACCCCCACAAATGGAAGTCTGGATCCGCCACTGCTTATTAGATTATTTTTTAATATTCCTTTAGTAGATCTACAACATATATCGGAACGTTAGAAATTTATAAAGTCAATTAAATGAACAATTTTTTTACAAACTCATTTTTTATTTTGAAAATTAATGTACAGATAGATAATTTGGTAAAGGGCAGTGGCGGATCCAGAGGGGGGCTCCGGGGCTGCTGCTCACATTTTCTTGCACAAACTCTTGCGAAGGCAACAAAAAATGGGGATAAAGGGGGTAACTTCTAACTTCAATAAAAAAAGCGAAATTACAGCTGAAATTCTGTAGTATGTTGTTACTGTAGACATCAAACGTGACGTAAAAAAATTTTCGGCGCTTATCGTTTTTTAATAATCAAATTTTTTTAATTTGCAAAATGAAAATTTACAAACAGTTTGCGCAATGTCAGAAATTTATACCCTGGCTTCAGTTATGCTCAAATAATACAAAAAAAAACATTTTCTGACAAATTAATCCTTGCCTGCTCAAATTCTAACACGATTGAAACTTTGTAGTGGCGTGTATGAATCGGACGGATTATCTCCACCCACCGTTTTCGAAGATTCTGAATACGATGGCGATGTTAGAATATCTCTTTCGCGTTGCGCAACCACTTAAAACCACCCCCTAGAGGGGTTCAACGCGCTTTACAAGGTTTCCCTGCAGAAAAACACACTTTTCGAGGATGCTGAACGCGGTGGTGGTGTTGAAAATCGCTTCCGAACCCCCACCAACTCCTCCACAGGTAAAAACTCACCCCGAAAGGGTCGAAACTGCTGTCAGTGTCAGTTACGCGTGTACACAAAATAGTATGTTGTACAACAAGTGGGGAAAGTTCAACTTTGCTCACGAGTGTGAAAGTATGTAGCACGAGCCTGAAGGGCGAGTGCCGCAAACACACAAGTGAGAAAAGTACTTTCCCCACGTGTTGCACACTATACTTTTTCTACAACTGCACAAATTTAAAGAATACAAGTAATGTAACTTAATATTTATTTTTATGGTTAGTAAAACTAAAATAACATGAAAGTATCCTACCTCTTAACAGTTAAATAATATTTTTAATTTTATTTTTGTATTTCTTCTCCATTCCATAATTTTTCGTATGCCAATTCAAACTTTTTCTTGAAATAACCGGAAACAAATCTAACGTTACTTTTACGGCTCTTTCCAATATCTCTGGCGGAGTATTATCAAAATCGTCACTACTGTCAGTTATTATAAATAATAAATATTTAATGGAAATTGCACGAATGAAAACTACCTTAAGAATTTAAAAAACTTCTATAATCTGACAGCTGTGACAACTATTTAAAGCTAAACAGCAGCCTACTAAGTTTTTGTCGATTTTTGTTGATTCTCCATATAAATGTATGTGGTGTGGGCAAAATGCCGTGAGGAAAAGTATTCCCGCACTGTATGAGCAATACATGGTTTTGAAATTAAGTAAGCTATGAGAAATTCGCTACTTTTCATAGCAGTTGTAGAAAAAATATTTTATTGTAAGCCGACTTTAACTTTAAGTAGTATAACGTTATCTTTAGATATAAATTTAAATATAAATTAAATTTTAAGCGTAATTTAATGCATCGTAATAAATGTTCTCAATTATTTATATATTAAAATAAAAGTATGCTTCTTACAAGTAGTAAAATTATATTTTGTGATCTCTCTGTTCATACAGGGTGTCCCAACCAAAATTTGCACCCAAATATTTCGAGTTTTGTTCAAATTTTTGAAAAAATGCCGAAACAGGTCAATTTTAACCTAGAGTGGTTCAATTTTTATCGTAGTTTCAAACTTTATTAGATTATTGCAAAAGAAAACAATAGTAGTTCTAAAAAAACAATTTAATTTTAACGAATGTACTGTTCAATTCAAGGTTTTTTAATTTAAATAATTTGTATGAATTTTTTCCGATTTTTCCCAGAAGGTTTTCTCAATTTGACCTTCAAATGACCTTAACCCTGACCTGATCAGGTCAAGCGGACCTCGGATTAGGATTCAGCGACCCTGAAAACCTTTGTATGATTTTTTTCAAATTTTTCTAGAAGTTTTCCTCAATTTGACCTGCGAATGACCTTGGCCCTGACTTGATGAGGTCAAGCGGACCTCGGATTCGGATTCAGCGACCCCAAAAACCCCTAGTTACAGTAGTGAAGTTCTTGGAGCAGATAATTTTTTTTGTGGGGCTGTGTAATCTAAGCAGTTTTCTCAAAATAAAAAAAGGACGACGTTGAATTACATAATGAAAGCAGCTTCAAAATGATGTTTCACTTAACACCCCTTGCCATTTAAGATTTTTCAAGGGGTGGTTCTGGGCAATAGAGGGATGAAAAAAGAAGTTTGAAACTACGATAAAAATTGAGCCCCCACCAGGTTAATATTTACCTCGTTGCACTCCCTGTTTTTGAAATTTTTGTTGCCGATTTTTTGCTGCCCCGCAAGTGTTCGTGCAAGTCGGGGGTGTTAGAAAATGTGATTTTTGTGGTATTCTGGTCCCCTAAAAGGTGACTAATTTATAAAATCAATGGCTGTAGCGCGCTCTATCAAGTCGGCAGAGAATTATTTCAGAGGAAAAAGTTCGAGAAGGGTGCTCGAACTACCTACAGCCGCTTCATCTGACGTTGCACTCACATCGACTTTTTTCGTCGCTGGCTCTCTAACTAATAGAAATAAGAAAATTCCGTTTTTCAGAAGTCAGCAAATAAACTACTGGAAGACAAATAACCGAGAGGTTCCATACTCTAACAACCCATATACAACGACTTTATGCCTTCCTCTTCGTAGACTTCTTGATGGAAATAAATAATATTTAACCGGCAAACGGCTTTAGGTGCGCCTGACGTCTACTTCTAAAATATTACCTTACAGTGCGCTAACATTTCTTCCGGTCGCGAACTATATTTCACACCTTTAGAAACTATTACCATAAAATGTTGGAATAAGAATGTGTATTTATAAAAACTTAAATACTCTAAAAATAAAGAAATAACCGAGTAGGAAACTAATTAGGATGAGAGTGTGTCACCTGTAATGAAACATTGAGATTTGTTATTCCTCTAATTTTTTTTATAAATATTACATGTTAAGCAGTTATTAAAATCTTTATAAATTAATTAATTATTTGTAACATTGGTAATTTAAACATTTGAGAAAATCAATTCAAGAATATCAAATAAAATTACTTTCTGTTGACAAAGTTCCTTTTACGTTTTGCTACTAAATTCGCTGTCTAGACGAGGGTCAAAGTCATTAAATTAATAGCTCTATAAATTATCAGCAAAACTAGATTTCATGAAACCGATAAACACTTTACAATAACTACTCGTTATTTTAAGCTTCATTATCGACAACAATAAATACCTCATTAAGATAATGCATAAAGTAACATAATAAAAGATAGTTAAATTTAACACAATATACCTGAGTAATGTGGCTATTTTAGTATACCTAAAAGTCCAAGTCCGAGTAATTTTCTAGTTCCATCTAAGTCACAAATTAAACTAGGCAACCGTGCTCGGTGAATTGTGGGAATCAAATATCAAAATTGTTAAAACAAGGCAATAATAAATATTTATCCTCTTTACCCCTATGCCTTATGACCCAAACGATTAAATTCAAAAAAAAAATAACTCTATCGACAAATTTAGGCAGTAATCAGCGATAAATTGTGAAATATTTTAAATTTAAATAAATGGGCTCTTAGACAGGGCCAAACTGAAAAATTCTTAGCAGTATGTGGATGCTTGAAAAATTTAGGGTAAATTATAAGTAAATAAAAAAAATCAATTGAACAAACTATAGCTAAATATACAATTTGAGGGTAGGATATTGGTTTTTTTACGATTTGTGGCTGAAATATGCATCCCATCAAGAAAAGTAAAAGTTGTAGATAATAAACCCCGTATTTTTTGTTTTTAATTTTTATCTCCCGCAAAAATAATTTTTTGTTGTGAAACTTGGTGAAAACGTTCTCCTTTGTTTTTTTAAATAAGCTGTAATTTTTTCAAGCCCTAAGTTTCAATCGAGAAAGTTCCCATAGAAATTTTCATCAGTGTTCATTTTCTTCGTTGGAACCTCGACTTTAAGATGATATGAAAAAAAAAAATATTTTCGTATTGAACAATATTTGACTTTTTCATAATCGATTTTTGAATTAATCTCGACAATTTTTTATTTCTTATTGCAAATAATCATTGAAATTGATGAAAACGATTAATTTTCATGTAATATAATGTCATTTATATTCAATTAACTATTAATGGTTTTGAAATTACCGAAAACATTGTTTAAACGATAATCGAATTCCATGAAAATTCACAATTCTTTTGCTTTTAAAATTTTACTAGTAGAATGAAATAATATGCAGTCTCAAAAATTTTGTATTCCCATTAAACTTTTTCTGTTCTTTTCGAATTTTGATATACAGGGTGTTGTTTAAGAGCAAAATCATTTCGATAATTTTTTTTGAAGCCGGACCTGGATGTCTCTTGATTTTTCTGATGGAGTAGAACAAGCTTGCCAAATATCAAATAAATATACAAAGTGGTTCCAAAAATATTGATAAAACACCCTGCAACCCAGTAATGAAGCGTGTTAGATACATCTATCAAATATAGGTTTGTCTTATTCGTCTAAATGTCCTTTATCCGCAGTTAGCCTATATAATTAAAGAGAAGTTTTTTAAGTTTTTAAATATTCCATTATTGTTTAAACAATGTTTTCGCAGATTTGAAAACCATTAACAGTTAATTGAATGTAAATGACATTATATTACATGGAAAATACAAAATTGTATAGGTTAACTGAAAAATCGATTATGAAAAAGTCATTTATTGTTTTCTGCATTTTTAACGATATTTTTCACCGGACACGGTGGCCTAGTTGGTAAGGCGTCTGCCGATTCAGCTTGGTCAGTGTTCGGGGAGTAGGTTCGAATCCTGCCGTATTCAAGTGGAATTAAAGTCAGATAAGACTTTGGGCAAGTGCAAAAAGGTATTTGTGTCATACGCAGTTTCATTCACGCCGGTAAACAGGCCGGATGAGATCGGATATCTTGTGGAACTGATAGGGGTTGGTGATACAATTACACACTCGTTGGTCGGTAGATCACCTGCGTGACAAAGGCATAGTCCTGGGTTTAAGGTCATTGAGGAGCCCACGATAAGCTGTAGGTCCCGTTCAGTTTAGGCCATTAGGTCAGAAAAGAGACGTTAAAATTAACAAACAACGATATTTTTCCATAAGAACAATATATTTTTTTCATACCATCTTAAAGTCGAGGTTTCACCGAAAAAAATGAGTATTGAAAATTAGGCTTTTTTTAATTTAAATTCGTATAAAATTCGTAAAAAATTACAGCTTATTTAAAACACAAAGAAGAACGTTTTCATCAAGTTTCATAAAAAAAATTATTTTTGCTGGAGAAAAAAATTAAAAAAAGAAAAATACGGTTTTTAACGATTTTTCCGATAATTTTGAAAAATGATTAATACAAAAGTTTAGCATTTTCTAATTATCTACAACTTTTACATTAAACTTTTTTCGATAGTATGCATATTTTAGCTAGAAATCGTGAGAAACCAATATCCAACTCTCAAATTGTATATTTAGCCCACCCCCTTTCCGGAACTTTTAATTTGTCCAATTGATTTTTTTAATTTACTTATAATTTACCCTAAATTTTCCGACCATCCACATATAGGGGGGAGTTTTTAAGGGTAGAAAACTGTTTATCTCCATTTTCGACAAAACTACAAGTCCTATGGAAAAAAGTTAAATGGCAAAGTTGTAGGTAATAAAAAGGTCTACAACTTTTGTATTTACACTTTTTTCACATAACCTCAAAATTTATGTGAAAAATTCAAATAACCAAGTTTTTGGTTTTTTATTTTTCTTTTACAAAAAAAAATTTTTTTTTACAAAATTTGGTGAAAACTTACCTTTCTATGTCCCAAATACGCTATAATTTTTATTTTAAAATATTTATTTTTTTAACCTTATTTTGACTTAATGTCGAAAAAGCAGTCTAATTTTCAATCGAAAATTCTCACTTCAAAATATCTGCTTTTTTAAAAAACTCGGTGGGCTTTTTGTTCGTTGAAATCTCTACTTTTTGATGGTGTAAAAAAATATACATTACTGTGGTAAATGTTCTCAAAAAATTCAAAGAAATGAAAAAAACTCGAATCCGATTTTTTTTTAAATCATCATGTACAATTTTGAGCTATTTATTAAAATTTATACTTTAGTTACTCGAAAAAAGTAATATTCCGTGTTAAATTTACGTTTTTCGAATATTTAAAGTATAAATTTTAATACATGATGAATTAAAAAAAAGGTAAGTTTTCACCAAATTTCGTGAAAAAAATTTTTTTTTTGTAAAAGATAAAAATAAAAAACCAAAAACTTGGTTATTTGAATTTTTCACATAAATTTTGAGGTTATGTGAAAAAAGTGTAAATACAAAAGTTGTAGATCTTTTTATTACCTACAACTTTGCCATTTAACTTTTTTCCATAGGACTTGTAGTTTTGTCGAAAATCGAGATAACCCAGATCGCCCCTAAATTATTTTTCCTTTCATGTTTGTTATATTATCTTCCTTTTCCAATGGGTTTCATCCTACTATTATCTTATTTCACTTTTTACCATTTTCAAAGGCATCTGCACTGGTCTATATGTATTTCAGTCAATTCTGACTAACGACTCACTTTTTTCTAATCTATGATTATCATTATCTTCATATTACTGCTAATTTTTTCCATACCTAATCCTAATACGACTTTCTATAAAAATCGATTATAATCGTGCCGGTTGGGATTCGCAAATCTTTTTTGCTATACACTTGACTTGAGCGGTTAGCCAAATACAGACGTAAAAATAAACGTAAAAGACATTTAATGCCGTTTACCATTTTTGACGCTTCTTAATTCTAGCTCCCAGTAAAAATAAAGGAGAACAGTTACACCACCTACAGAGCTATGCGTGACTACGAGACCAAATGGTTTCATTGAAGATTCAACGTTAAATAAGTCTAAGATGCGGCTGTTGTAGAGCGACTTCAAAGGAAGTATCATTTAACACATCATCAATTCTGGTCAGTTTTTCTACTACGGTTTATGATAATTGGAACGGATCAGGCATGCACTGGGTGATACAAATTAAGGATGGCAGATAAGTTGATTTCTGTTTTGATTCGACTTCAAAAAGATATTGAGTCTATTAGTAACAATTTAAAAGTAAGTAAAAAAACTCACTGTCTGATAGTAAATTTTTTTAATTTATAAAATTAATTTGAATTTGCTGCGACCTAAAGGAAAACATTTTAAGAATTAGAAGGTTACAAATATATCTACTACTTGTCTATCAAATGTAGTTAAAGATGTAGTGTATTAAAGATGGGTTCTTTTCTGTAAATAGGAGGTAGTCGTGTTTATACTGAAAATCCGTTTTTCAACGATATCTGCCGAAATATGACACTTACAGCATTTTTGTTTACACAAAAAATGAAGAGCAGTTCATTACCTACAAAAGTTTACCCCATGATTTTTTCGCTACACTAATATTTTATGCAAAAACGGCGTTTCAAAAATTCACAATTTTGAGAATCTGAAAATACGGCACTTCCTTATCAAAATTCGCAAAATTATTGTGGTAAAAACGGAAAATTTGAATATCCTCCCAAAACTTGAATATCCTCCCGTTTTTGTCTGAAGACGAAAGATAAGGCAATAATAACTAACTTTTTTTCACTTTTTGCACTTGATTAATAAATTTATTAAAAAAAAAATCCAATTAATTGATATATATATATATATATATATTAATGAAAAGGTCAGAATGTGATCTTTTATTTAGTATAGGGTGGCCAAATAAGAATGCGAGGTACTGTATCTGGGAAACTATCCATCGTAGAGGCTTGCGGAAAGAAAAGTTATAACTAAAACGGCCAAGAGAAAAACCTGGAAATCATACCAATGCATTTAATTTTTTTGAGAAAATTAACCATTTCTGTCGAAATGTCGAAAAAAGCCCTCTAACGGCGACATCTGAAACTAACAAAATTTCTTTTTGTATTCCCCTTGTAACGGAACATTTTCGTGAAAGTATGCTAGGAAGATTGAACAATATTATGTAAGTAACACTAATTCGTGGCCAAACTTTTTACACAATAAGTTTTATGCAGATTATGGACGTTTTCATGTTTTGTAATTCAATATGTATTGGAGTTTAACTTTAAAAATTCCTATTAGCACGTAAAAGAAATGAGTGTATTGATGTTGAAACGGCACCGGCTAGAGAGCGGGAACAATAGACTTCTAAACTAAACTATAAATATCACTTCCGGTTAAAGTTTTTAAAACCAGTTTTGAAACCGGAAGTCGTAGAAAGCTGAAAAGCGTGCACCCATTCAAGGTATCCTGAGTTCATATCCGTTGTCCATTAGTCTCTATCGGTTTTGGAAGCTGTGATATAAATGCGTACAGACAGACAGACGGACAGACAGAAGCGTTCCAAGACTTTTCTAAACGTTAGGGTTTAGAAGTCTAAAATGCAGAAAAACTAAAATTGTAAAAATAGTCAGTCTGCATAAGACTTATCGTGTAAAAAGTTTGGCCATGAATTATTATTACTTACATGATATTGTTCAATCTTTTAAAATGTTCCGTTAGAAGGGGAATACAAAAAGTAATTTTTTATAAAATCTCAATTATAACAGCAGCTTGTGAATTGGAAGTATGATTGTGATATATCATTGGAAAGGTAATTCTATACCCAATCGTAATTTTCAAAAAATATATATACTTTCAGTTTGAAACAAAAAAATTGGATGCGCTTCCGGTCAAACCGGTTCCTGAGATATGACAGAAAGCCATTCTTATTGAGCCACCCGGTATTTATTAAACTTTAAAATAATCCTTGTGCACCTTAAAAAAGTCATAAAATTGTATACAGAAATTCACCTTTGATTGCGAAATATATTTCGATTTGAAAATCATGAATTTGAGATCAAAATTTCAAGCAGATGTCTTCTAAAAAACTATGATGAATTTTTATATTACTTCAAAAAATCATACTACTTCTCATACTGAACTTTTCCGTATATGTTGAGATCTAAACAAAAAATGTATTGTGAATCTTAGAAAATTCCAAAGGCAATTATCAAATTTAATTTTCGAACAGTGCATTAATGGGATTGAATTTAAAAATAATAAAATTGATAAACAAAATTTAGATCACTTATCATATGTTTGATCAATTCAAGGAAAACTATATGATATTGATAAAGGACCAGGCACCTTTCTTATGGGAAATAGGCTTTCCATCACATTTTCTGAAAAGTTGGTATGATGCTCTGACAAAAAGTGTCCATTGGCCCAAACCGATCCTATGACTAGTTTTCTAGGTACAGGGTGTTAAACATCGGAAATGCCACTTTTTTATTACCAGATTTCTCATAACAGACCTGTTTTATTCGCGTTTGTTGCAGAAAACATGAATTATACATTATTTAGCAACAATATTTTATAAACAATTTCTGTACAATTTGGTTATTCACAGGGTGGTTCGAAAATAAGTAATATGGTTTTTTGAAGAAATCATTTTTTTATAACAGCTTTAAAAATACGAGCAAATGTCACACAGAGTGTTACCAAATAATCTATAATTCCTGTTTTCTACAACAAACGCGAATAAAACAGGTTTGTTAGGAGAAATCTGGTTACAAAAAGTGGCATTTCCGATGTTTAACACCCCGTACCTCGAAAATTAGCCATGGGATCGGTTTGGGCTAATGGACACTTTTTGTCAGAGCATCGAGTTCTACAATATACCAACTTTTCAGAAAATTTGACGGAAAGCCATTTTCCCATAAGAAAGGTGCCTGGTCCTTTTTTTTACGATACTAAATTAATATACACATATTTTTCTATAAAACCAAGTGAAAGAAAAACAGAAAGATAACACTTAATCAAATAACGTAATTTTAAAAAGTTGTAATTTATTTACAAATTATATAAAATATTGCTCAAATATTTAATATTAGTCAAATGATATTTTTCGTGCAAAATCACATGGAAACACTGTGCTATATTCTAAAGATCCCACACCAACCAACTCTTGTCCGTCACCCAAACTGTTTTCAATATTTGTCACACATTCGCAGGTTATAGGATTATTCTTGATAGAAACATTCTTGGTAGTGTTTTTAAGGTTTTCCATGACATCATCAGGTAAGCAGCTCAGTTGATTTTCATCTAAATTCAAACTGCTGTAATCTTTGAGTCCATGGAAAAGATTGGAAATAGTTCCCAATTTATTTTTATGTAGATTTAAACTAATAGGGTTATTAAAGGTAAACACAGAAGGATTCACATCATCAATATTATTGCTATTTAATAAAACTGTTACTGCATAAGTGAATGATGGATGTAGTTCAGGAAAATTATTTTTTTCGATTGTTTGAAATAGATTAAATCTCAAATCTAATAACATCAACTTGGAACTGCCACTGAAGACATCAGGTTCAAGGCTTGTTAACTGGTTTCGATCTAAATGTATTTTTTTAAGATTGGAAAGGTTTTGAAACGCTTTTCCTCCTATGGTTTTTATGTTATTTCCAGAGAGGTATAAGATTTCTAAAGCAGGGATGTTGTTAAAATTTCCATTTTCAATTTCTGTTAAATAATTTACAGATAAAGATAATTCTCTAAGTTTGGGTACATGTGAAAAAGCATTTGGTTGAATTTTTGTCAAGTTAACGTTGACCAAAGTCAATACTTTTAATTTTGGAAAGTTCTTGATCATATCCTCACATAACTCCGTCACGTTCGCTTGAATAATATCGATAACTTCTTCTTTATCCAATAAGTACATATTCCCGTTGTATTTTAAACTTCCCATAGATCGTTTGGAGTGCACTGTTGCTTTAACATTATTTAAAGCATCTATGTCCACACAAAAAAGGTACACAAAAGGTATATAAAGCACAAAAACTATAATTCCACTTGCTTTTAAAGTAAACATTTCGATTTAAAAGTTATTCGACTATTAAAAATAAAATAATTGGGTTACTGTGATTTTTTTCTAATAATTTCTGATAAACTTTTAAGAGGTCAAGAAACAATGATGTCAATAATTAAGGTCCAATAGCGGACTAATTTTGATATAGTATATCAATAGACCTTGAGTGATAATTTTTATTCGCAATATAAGGTAAGTATAAGGAATTTGAATATTTTCTAAATTTGCGGGATACACTAGAAAATTTTTCTAATAGAGTAAAATAAAAAACTGTTTATTGTTTTATATTTTCACTCTTTAAATGATTGTTGGCTCTCTTTTTGAAGAGTTGTAGGTTATGGTTCTCTGGAAAAACTAGCTTGTTCCATTCCGTAAACAGGGGAATTGTTGATAAATTTCAAGGAAATCTAAAATGTCGAACTTGGCAGCCTTTTTATAGATTTTCACCGAACAAATTTGTTCGGTATCTGAATTCGATCTGTGTGTAGCTTTTTTGTGTTTATGAATTTTACAATTCTGATTTCACATTTTGGTAGAGCATCAAAAAGTAAGCTTACAGTTTAATATGCCCTCCCGTACCTCTTCGAGAACACCTTCAAAATGGGGTCCAAAATATAAAAATTTTGAAGTTTAAAATATCATTGAATTAAAAAGTAGACACATAGTGAATGACGATTTTGGTAAATGTGAGTAGACTGTGGCTGTGTTGATTAGAATAACTGTCAATCTAAAATTTTATTAATATTTTCACCCTAGAGCTTGAATTACTATCGGAAATATTTCCGAAAGCATTAATTTTTTAAAAGTTATCCAGATTTTAAGACGAGGGAAATTTTTTAAAAAAAATTCGTGCTTGAGGAGATATTTCCAGATAGTAATTCAAGATCGTGGGAGATTCGGTAAGAAAATTCCACACCAAATTAATATAAAAAATTATAACATGACATTTTCGTGAGATACCTTCATATATACCAAAAGAATATGTTCCTAGGATTTTAGTAGTATGAAATAAACATTGTTTGTTGTTGTTTGTTAATTTTAACGTCTCTTTTCTGACCTAATGGCCTAAACTGGACGGGACCTACAGCTTATCGTGGGCTCCGAACCACGGTCCTCAATCACCTTAAATCCAGGACTATGCCTTTGTCATGCAGGTGATCTACCGACTAACAAGTGTGTAATTGTGTCACCAACCCCTATCAGTTCTACGAGATATCCGATCTCATCCGGCCTGTTTTACCGGCGTGAATGAAACTGGGTATGACACAAATGCCTTTTTGCACTTGCCCAAAGTCTTATCTGACTTTAATTCCACTTGAATACGGCAGGATTCGAACCTACTCCCCGAACACTGACCAAGCTGAATCGGCAGACGCCTTACCAACTAGGCCACCGTGTCCGGTAAATAAACATTTTTTGGTCTAAAATAATGTATTCTATTAGCTATCAACCAATCTGCATTATTTTACAATGAACGGAAGGGTGTATTTTTATAATTTGACACTTGACAGAAATACTATCGCTGTGGTACGTACCGGGTACCCAGGAGGAAAATACTATCGCCAAGTTTTTTGGTTGCTACAGTAACGAGCTGAAACGAAAGCTTCTTATTGGTTAAAAATGTTGGTGTGCAATTTGCATTATAATTTGTTCGGTCTATGGCAATACTAGAAGAGCATTCTCAACTGGTTAATTTTAAATTTAATGTTAATAGATTGTAAAAAACACAATATAGGTTATCAAAAATGAAGGTAAAAAAATAGCAGTTCCGTGCCAGAATATCAAAAAGTTTTGATACACGAGACTAGATGTCATGGTATTAAAATGTCTTGGCATCAGCTGTTCATATTGCGAGACTGCGACATTAGAAACGCCCTCTGAACGAGGCTTGATATAAAAAGTGCCTTAAACATTATTGAGTATTTACTACTGACAAAAAGTAAAACAGAGTAAAAACTAAGGTACCTATTAAAATAATTACCATAAAGACAAATAATCATTTAATATTAAGCAATTATATATGATATTCACATATATCAACAAGTATTTACTTAACTAGTATACCTAAGCATTTACTACTTTTTATTCACTTTTCTCAATAAACATCCTTCTCTTATTTCTCATAACAAATATTTCACAGTTAAACACGAAGCCTCATTGATAAAACTAAAAACTTTACATGTTGAGCCTGTCACAGCCTCGCCAACAATTAATTTTTTTTGTCTCCAAGACCAATGAATAATAGTGCTACCTGTGTAAATGATTTAAAAAAATGATAAAAAAACACCATTTAAAACGGACATTGATTGATTTGGGACCTGGTTGGTGGAAGTGGATTTAATTAGCACCTTTAGGAGATGTTATCGTCTTAAAAATTGTTTAGAAGGTCTGGATTTTATCTGCTAATGTATTTCATAAAGGTAATGATGATTCGATCATATTGATAGATACAGAAAACTTTTTATTGTAAGTAGACAGGTTTTCTGATAAACAATAAAACAGGTTTACATATAGTGGAATACATTTCTCATAACCTAAATGTTAGGGCGAATTTTTTTGTCAGCCTGGTCAAATTTGTTTCTTTGGATAATATATACTAAGAGACTAAAGTGAATAGTTTAATCTCGAAAATAGAGCGCCGGCGCCGAGGGTACTTCAGTTTTATAGTATACAGGGTGTCCCATTAAGAATGGGACATAGAACAACCGCAGATTCTCCAATTCAAAATAAAACGATTAAGCGAAATATGCTTAGATAAAATGTTACTCGTTTCCGAAATACGGGGTGTTGAAGTTGAAAACTGAAAAATTATTAATGGCCATAATTTTTTTAATACACCGTATAATTTTACTCAAATCGGCACACTTGTTAATTATCATAAAATGCACCTAACAGTAAAAAAACAGTTCAGTACGCTCTACCAGTGGCGTACGGCAGGAGTAAGTAATGCTTGTACCCCTTCTAAATGTTACGCCGCTGCCTAAATTTTAATTTTGACTATAATTTTAATTTTTTTGATATTTTCTAAGTCAATTGTGTACACTTGTTAGTTTGTTGTAAAGTCATTGTTTTTCGAGATATTCGCAGTTAAAGATAGATAGGCATGTACTTTTTATTTGTATTATTATTAATAATATTCATTTTTACAATTTTGTCTTAAAACCAAACAAAGTAAAAACTAATGTAATGAAATTTTTACTTCAACAAATTTTCAATATGTCCACCATTAACTTGTATACACTTCCTTAGACGTTTAACTAAAGACTGTCTAACTTTAAACAACTGATTTGCTTGATTTTGTCGAATTGTAGCAGCAGCATTCTGAATTTTGTTCCAAAGTTCCTGATGGGTATTTATTGCTTCACCATAAACAAGACTTTTGATGTAGCCCCAATAATAAAAATCTAAAGGATTAAATTCAGGACTGAGTGGTGGCCAAGCAAATTCGCTTCCACGTCCAATCCAACGATGTGGAAAACGTAAATTTAGGTAATTCCGAACATCTAATATGTAATGGGCTGGCGCACCATCCTGCAAAAACCAGAAGTTATGACGTAAATTTAAAGGAATATCATCTAACAAGTCCTCCATATGGTTTTGAAGAAAATTGAGGTATTTAATCTGTGTGGAAGCTCGTACGGACCAATGATGTAATTTCCAATAATACCCACCCAAACATTTATAGAAAATTCTGTTTGGAAATGTTTAACTGACAGTGACAGAACTTCATTATAAATCAAAGCCTACTGTTAAAATTTTCAATTGTAAATTAATAAATATTCTCACAATCGCAACGTGCCTATTAGGAACTTAACATTACAAATCAGAACAAAAAAATAAAAAAAAATAGAATAAGGCTGTTTGGTCGCGAATCTCATTAATTGTAAAAATGAATATTATTAATAATAATACAAATAAAAAATACATGTCTATCTATCTTTAACTGCGAATATCTCGAAAAACAATGACTTTACAACAAACTAACAAGTGTACACTATTGACTTAGAAAATATCAAAAAAATTAAAATTATAGTCAAAATTAAAATTTATACAGCGGCGTAACATTTAGAAGGGGTACAAGCATTACTTACTCCTGCCGTACGCCACTGGTAGAGCGTACTGAACTGTTTTTTTTACTGTTAGGTGCATTTTATGATATTTAACAAGTGTGCCGATTTGAGTAAAATTATACGGTGTATTAAAAAAATTATGGCCATTAATAATTTTTCAGTTTTCAACTTCAACACCCCGTATTTCGGAAACGAGTAACATTTTATCTAAGCATATTTCGCTTAATCGTTTTATTTTGAATTGGAGAATCTGCGGTTGTTCTATGTCCCATTCTTAATGGGACACCATGTATACGTAACTTTATTTACTTTTAATTACTGTCCAAAAGTAGATAAACTAAATAAAAATTTCAAAATAACTGTTCAAATTTATATCTAGTTTGACAAGTGCCTGAGGTAATTTTTTAGTTAACTGTGAATCAAAAATACTCTACTAAACCAAATCTACGAAATTTTACTGATTGAACACAAGCACGAAGAAATGAAATATTTTCTCTTTTTTTCTCTGGATTAAAACCACTTATTTTCTTAAAAAAGTTTTTAATTTGACGTTTCGGCTTTCTTTATCGGAAGCTGTTTTCAAAATGACATAACAAAATAAATAAATTTACTATAGAAACAGAACACTTGATAATCTTGCAAAAATATGACATCAACTGTCACTTAGAAAAAGATTTTGAGATTGAAGATGTCAAAATCTGCTTCAATCATATTTTTGTGACGTTTCTGGGAACGAATTTTGAAAGGATAACGCATTTGCATATTATAAGAGAATTTATACTTCGTCATAAATGAAATTTTCTTATTAATATTATCATAAGAAAAAACCAGATAAAAACTTATGATACTATCCCGATATAAAGGGTATCCTTTTTGCAATTAACTCTTTTTGTAAAATAGGCATCCAAATTTTTGAAATATCGACCGAACAATTAGAAACACATTCGTTATTATTTAAGCATGTCAATGCTGCTTCTTTAACTTTGCGGTTATAATTATTCGGTTCTTTTAATAATCTAGTTAAAGAATTCCATTGTATTTTATGACCAAAATCCCATGCATGTTCACATATTTTGGATTTTTCGAATTGTTTATTTTTAATGTATGATTGGAGTTCATTAAGTCTAATATGAAAAGGTCTAGATGTTTCTCCTATATAAAATTTATTACATTCGCATGGAATTTTGTAAATACAATTTTTTGTGTTTTGAATTTCATTAAAAGGTTTTGTATTTACTATTAAAGATTTTAATGTATTATTAGTTTGAAAAACTGTTTTTACATTAAATTTATTGCCAATCCTTCTAATTTTTTCCGATAATTTTGGAATATAAGGGATTTTTACTAAATTTGAATGAATTATTGGGGGATTTAAATTTTTATCTTTTGTTTTGATGTCTCGGTAAAGTTCACGATTTATAAATTTACTTAATCAAGACAGATTTAACAAGTGATAATTCATTATTTAAAATATTGTCATTTGAACAAATTGTTTTTGCTCTATCGGAAAGAGATTTGACAATACCTCGTTTAACACAAATTGAGTGGTTTGAATTAAAATTTAGATATCTATTTTTATGTGTTTCTTTTCTAAAAACTGATGTTTCAATACAATTGTTGTTATTGTGTATTAGTACATCAAGAAACGGTAATTTTATATTATTTTCAATTTCAATTGTAAATTTAATAGTAGGTTCCGAATTATTAATAGTATATAAAAATGTATCAATATTTTCCCTATCGTGTTGCCAAATTGCAAAGATATCATTTTGTTTGTTTACAATTTCCATTTCAAAATCCTCCATGAAAATATCATACAATTTTGGTGATAAAGGACCCATTGCCATGCCAAAATTTTGCTGATAAAAATCACTATTTAATTGAAGATATGTAGTTTTAATACATAGTTCCAATAATTCAATAATAATGGGATTTTGGTCATAAAATACAATGGAATTCTTTAACTAGATTATTAAAAGAACCGAATAATTATAACCGCAAAGTTAAAGAAGCAGCCATTGACATGCTTAAATAATAACGAATGTGTTTCTAATTGTTCGGTCGATATTTCAAAAATTTGGATGCCTATTTTACAAAAAGAATTAATTGCAAAAAGGATACCCTCTATATCGGAGTAGTATCATAAGTTTTTATCTGGTTTTTTCTTTTGATAATATTAATAAGAAAGCTTCATGTATGACAAAGTATAAATTCTCTTATAATATGCAAATGCGCTATCCTTTCAAAATTCTTTCCCAGAAACGTCACAAAAATATGATTACAACAGATTTTGACATCTTCAATCTCAAAATCTTTTTCTAAGTATGTTGATGTCATATTTTTGCAAAATTATCAAATGTTCTGTTTCTATAGTAAATTTATTTATTTTGTTATGTCATTTTAAAAACGGCTTCCGATAAAGAAAGCCGAAACATCAAATTAAAAACTTTTTTAAGAAAATAAGTGGTTTTAATCCAGAGAAAAAAAGAGAAATTGAACTAGCAAACCACTATGAGCTTCCGAAATGAATTATGAAATATTTTGAACCAAAATATTTTACCTTGGGAGTAATAAAACTGCACAAATGATGTGAAATAAAATCACAAGATCCCAAGAAAAACATTAAAAATGTCATACACTGCACGGAATTCAATACCTGTTGAGGCATATAGCCCAAGGAGTGGTTGTTGAAGTACAGACTTTGGTGCAGTGTGTGACATTTTTAATGTCGTATTTCTTGGGAGCTGTGATTTTATTTCACCTTATTTGTGCAGTTTTATTACTCCCAAGGTAAAATATTTTGGTTCTTCTTTCTTTGTGCTATATATGATACAATGGGCCGACAGGCCTAAGTGTCACCGGAAGCTTTAGTCAGACGGGCCCAACCAGGGGGTAAAATTTGTAGTGAGTATGCCTGGAAAGGAGATTCTTACAGTAGACCTTGAGATTTTAGGTTCATAACCTCCCCATAAAGGGTTTTCTTTACCTCCGCAAAAAAAAATGGACAAAAGACGAAGGGCGAAGGAAGAAGAATGAAGGATGAAGAATAAATAATGAAGGATGACGAATGAATGAAGGATGAAGAATGAAGAATGAAGAATGAAGGATGAAGGATGAAGGATGAAGGATGAAGGATGAAGGATGAAGGATGAAGGATGAAGGATGAAGGATGAAGGATGAAGGATGAAGGATGAAGGATGAAGGATGAAGGATGAAGGATGAAGGATGAAGGATGAAGGATGAAGGATGAAGGATGAAGGATGAAGGATGAAGGATGAAGGATGAAGGATGAAGGATGAAGGATGAAGGATGAAGGATGAAGGATGAAGGATGAAGGATGAAGGATGAAGGATGAAGGATGAAGGATGAAGGATGAAGGATGAAGGATGAAGGATGAAGGATGAAGGATGAAGGATGAAGGATGAAGGATGAAGGATGAAGGATGAAGGATGAAGGATGAAGGATGAAGGATGAAGGATGAAGGATGAAGGATGAAGGATGAAGGATGAAGGATGAAGGATGAAGGATGAAGGATGAAGGATGAAGGATGAAGGATGAAGGATGAAGGATGAAGGATGAAGGATGAAGGATGAAGGATGAAGGATGAAGGATGAAGGATGAAGGATGAAGGATGAAGGATGAAGGATGAAGGATGAAGGATGAAGGATGAAGGATGAAGGATGAAGGATGAAGGATGAAGGATGAAGGATGATGAACAATGAAGAATTAAGAATGAAGGATGAAGGATGGAGAATGAAACATGAAGAATGAAGAAAGAAGAAGAATGAGGAAGTATGAAGAATAGAGGATATTAAACGTAACATAATTGAGGCTTGAAGTCAGGCCATAACGATACTACATATGAAAACATTTGATAAATAATAATTATAAGTGATATGTGTTCTAGCGTTTATTAGTTATATTTAATTTAATAACAGGCTACAAAATAAAAACATTTAAAAATAAGAATAGTAGCTTTTAACTTACACAACAATCAAATATAAAAATTTAAAGGGAACGTTTGTTTGAAAAATGAATATTGAATTTTCATTGTCATTTGCCTAAAAATTAGGTTAGTTATTTTGTAACCAATGTACTTACCACAACGACTATAAATTGAATTAAAAAATAATTATTTCAATATTTACTAATCAAGTTTATTTATATTTTAATAACGTCTAATTGTTCATCAGATTAAATTAAATTAAATTTTATATGCTAATTATTTCCAGTAACAGCTATGGGTGGAGTCTAATCTAACACATACGTGGAACATTAATCATATACACAAAACGCTGTAGTATTGATAAAATCAAAGAAATTAATCGAGACAAATTAAATATATAAATAACATCGTCGCAAACAGCGGTAAGTCCAGATAACAGTTCTTTAAAGCTTTCTTTCACTGCTTCGACTTTTTAGCTTCTGTCACGCCATCAATACGAAGGTTCATTATAGAATGGTTATGATCATGATGACACAGTATTAAATAACAATGATAATAAGATAACAATCTTACATTTCTAAGTAATTATGGTAACAAAAATTGAATTGTTCTATGTAAGCAACGATTTTTGTTTAACTTTGTCATTAAATAAAAACTATCTACCAAAAATCAATATTTACAAATCTTTTATAAAAAATTTTACTTGATTTTTTTATATTTTCTGACCTTTTCATATTTTCTTGAATATGTCAATAAAAGGTTATTTATTTTGAAAATCCAATGATCTGGTTCTTTCTATCAGTATAATAATAATAATAATAATATTCTTTATTCATACGAGAAAAAAAAATTACAAATTACAACTTTCAAAAATGTACTTTTTAAATATCTGCATTTCCAGTTACAGTGATTCGTCTAATAACATTCATCTGAAAATATTGTGGCATGCAGAGTCGCACCGCCCAGTATATTAGAATAGGTAGTTATTAGTATTAGTGTAAGGTCAGGTATTTAGATATATTTATATTACGTGATATAGGAAGGTCGACAAACCAACACGTACATAATTTATGTTATTAATTATTGTATATATAAAAACGGTAAATGTCAATCTTCCTATTCATTAATGATTCATGTTTGATTACTATTCGATTGATTAAGATGCATGTTTCTGTATATAGTTGCTAATATATTCTACCACTAGCATGGTTGCAGTTATTTACCACTATCATTAACCGTCCTTAACGAAGGACATCACAAGATAAGTCAACCTCATATCACCTAAACCTTTGATCCCCCCCGAAAACTTCCTAGATCCGCCACTGCTTCAAATAGGACTAATGTGTTAACAACAACCAAATTTATTTGAAATTTTATGCCAATAAAATTTATAAAACTATCTAGCAATTCATTTGAAATAGGTTCTAAACTTTATTCACTTTCTATTGTCATCGAATGGTTCCAAATTTGGGCCTCTGTAAGTGTGTAGGTAAGCTTGAAAGCATTTGTTATTTTGAGGTTAAAATATATTTGTTTATTGAAAAATTAATTGAACTTACTCCAAAGGCAATTTTTAAATACCTTAGAGAGATCAAGAAATATGCAAAAGTAGGAAGATTTACATTGATTAACATTAAATAGTATATTGTGTCACAAGGGCAGAAAATGAGCTTTAGCATCCCGAGGCTATTAGCTGCATGAGCGAGCGAAGCGAGGGCAGCTAATAGCTAAGGGCTGCTAAAGCGTTTTCTGCATGTGTGACACACAACTGTTTTTCGCCTACCAAAAAAAAAACAAAAAATAGGAAAATATAACAAAAATCTTTAATTTTATAAATTTAATGAGCAACTTAAGTAATAAAAATGTACCAATTTATTTATTATATATTATTTCCAGTTGTTAAACAATTCATAGGACTTTTCGTACCATTGCGCGTTGTCTTGTTAAGTAACAAATTTAGAGAAACATTACTACCTACCTTCTTCTTGCAAGTCTGGTGGAGTATTCGTAAATTTTTCATCACTGCCTGAATTACTATTCATTTTCACTAATTCACATAATCACAATTATTCAGAATCAGAACGTATTTTTATTTTAAAGTTTAATTCTCTTGATTCTACACTGACGTTTAATGAAAATGTATGTGAAATGTCAAAGTCAAAGGTACGTTGATAGTGAAAATCGTGTTCTTTTTGATTTTTGCGGCCCAAGGGCCGGAAATATTACTTTCGGTCTGATTTTTAAGGTTGATATGATTCATTTTCAGACATGGTAGGCGAAAAAATTAATAGTGTAAATATTTTCCAGCATTAGCAAAATTTACAATAGATTTGGACTAACTGATTAACTGAATCTAGTTGCAGTGAATTTAAATCATAACTGTGAAATTAGAGACTTTATTTTAAAAACTGGTCATTCATTTACCATTTAAAGTTGACAATATTTTGAGTTCCTCGTTCCTTTGTAGGCACGGCGTCAGACACGTGAAAGACTGAACTTTTTAGCAAATAAACTTTAATTAATCCAATACTTTGCAAAATATATTGATACCCAAAAAGATTTCCCTGTCTCCCTGACTGACATAAACGAAAAGCAACCGCCTGACCCCCCAAAAACCATTTAGATCCGTACAGGGTAATAATAGTATATTACATAACGAGAGGTGTAAGAAGCTGGTAAGAAGCTGGCTGAATTTACCCTGCGGGCGTTAGGATCTGTATAACGCACTTGGTGCATACATAACTATTATTACGTGCTAGTCATTACGTGTCTATTATGTTATATTTACTTAGTATCCAAATAGGAGGTAATATGCAATTTACTAGTATGGGAGTAGAAAAAGTATATAACAATCCATCGCTGGCCACTCCCATCTTTCGAGCACCGTAGGAATTCCGCGTTGAAAAAACTAGTCTTCTTTTGAATTTTTAAGCGATTCACGAATCGATCCAATTTCTTACTTATTCGTAAGACCAGAAGTTCTGGTCAGCCAGGTCGTGTGCCATTGATCGAAACAAACGATAGGGAGCAACGTCTACTGTCACAATACGATGCAGAAATTCATTCGGTCTTTGCCCTTTAAACAATTCACTATTCACAAGCAAACAAACGCCGTTCAACATCTCTCTGTTTCAACTCGTACTCGTACTTGCTTCTGAATCATTTCCGTGTCTTTGAGACGTTTTTAAATTGTTTGTTGAGTCACTTCCAATAATCCTGACAATTCTTGTTGACTTTGACATGAGTCTCCAATTCTGTATCTTGGAAAACCTTCTATCTTCCACCTCTATCTTCTATCATCGTTCTTGAAGCGTCGAAACCACTCATACCACGTTTTTTTTACGTACATTAGCGACACCTCCATAAGTATTTGAGAGCATTTGAAGAGCCTACGCCGCACATTTCTTCATATTGAAGCAGAAATTTAAAACCTCCCGCATTTGACGAGAATTTGGCTCATAAACTGACATTTTCAATCGAGATTAACTTTGATGCAGATACAAATCTACTAATGTTTCTATGGGGTTATCTCGACAAATGCCCAAGTTTATTGCATGACGTCTACGATCTATTTGTTTCCACCACTACTTAATATACTTAATACTATGATCACAACTAAAAATAAAATACTCATCTAAAAGTGTCCATAAATGTTATTTATATGGCCGTTGCAAAGACATATCATTTATTTTATCTCCGGTCAGTAATATAAAGCTCATTACCATATGCATAAATATAAATTTTATCAAATCTAATCTTCTTTTAATTTACGAGTTCGTCAATTGTTCTATTGTAAGCTGAACGTACCCGCACGTACAAAATACATGTAATTATACGATCAGGTAATCAAAATAAGTTAATTTATCAATTTAATCTATTAACTGATTAATTGGCTGGTGTAATGAAGGTGTTTTAAATTCACTTAGTTTGCTACCACGTTTTATCACTGGGAACTTGATATTTTCCAATGCACTTAATTTAATGCATCTTAATATCTGTCTGGACAGTATAATGAGTTTTTTAAATAGTAACAGAATATATTCACCGAACAAATCGTTCGGTATCTGAATTCGATCTGTGTGTGTGTCTGTAACTTTTTTGTGTTTATTAATTTTAAAATTCTGACTTCAGATTTTGATAGAGCATCAAGAAGTAAGCTTAGGGTTTGATATGCCCCTCCGTACCTTTTGGAGAACACTTTCAAAATATGAAAATTTTGAAGTTTAAAATGACATTGAATTTAAAGGAGACACATAGTGTGTGACCATTTTGATAAAAGTGAGTAGACTGTGGCTGTGTTGATTAGAATTAGAACTGTCAATCTAAAATTTTATTAATACTTTTATTACAATTTGTTCGGTCTATGGGAATGCTAGAAAAGCATTCTCAACTGGTTTTACATTTTATTTTGTACCAGCAGATTTGTATCTCATTTTCTAAGAAAAGATGATAAGCTAAATCAAATCTAAAATGGTTCTATGAGCAGTAATTGAGATTTGGGAATCAGTAGTCTGGTCTCTAGATAACTGAAAGGAATGATAAATACAGCTGTGAAAAAAGCAAGGAAAATAAAGTTAGGAAGCGACACTCGAGGAGCGAAAACTCATAAAATCTGGGACAAAAGATTATTTAAGAAAAATTAAAATTTTTCTAAAAGTCATTCCACTAAAAATCGAACATAAATTATATTATAAATTGGTTCCACCACGTCTGGACTGAAAACAACTACTGCTGGGGCTAATTCCCCAACAGGCATTGAATTACAACAGTCCGAACGCGTGTCAGAAGCTATACGATAGCACAACCAACTCTTTGATTTTATTATTCAAGGAGCCGTCATTCTTAGAATAGTTTCGGCATTTTTATGCCTCGTCAGTAAGAAGCACACAGCTCAACATCGTTGTTTTAGTTTTAGTGCAATGACTTTGAGAAAAATTTTAATTTCTTAAAACATTACCCACATTTGAGCATGGATAATTTTTCGTGTAATGATTGTTTAGATTTAGATTATTTTGTTGTTTTGTTGCATAATATTTATAATTTTTAATTTCTACTTCTAAAAAAAATCTTAAAGTTGTAAAGCTTTTTCTTGGCACAAAGAAAAACTATGCCTTACGCGTGACGCCTTATATCGAAAAACGGTCGGGCGCCAGATTATTTAATGTGGTTTGCTCCACAACCCTTAGAAATATGCCGTCTTAGGGGCACAGGTAGCTTCAGATGGAGATACGGAAATTCCAGGGGTCTTGTTGATCTCAGACTATTTTATTAGCAAGTGACAGTAACGGTCTTTAATCGTTATTGACACGGAAAAAGAATTTCCGGAAGCTGAAAATAGATAAAAGGGGTCGCACACGGTTAAATAACCGCAATTATAAAGTAAAATTGACACATCTATTGCTTACGAAAACTAATATTTACAATTATTAAAATTATATTTCAAAGCCCACCCTTTTAAACCTGAACCAAAATGATATAAAATATATCGACACCTGATATGAATAACATTGTATCTCAAGTTACCATTTTTTCCGTCTATAACTCAAACAGCTTCACTAAAGAACGATCTTTATTTGGGTCCAAGAATTTTCATTGTATCTCAATTACATCTATTATTATTAGACAAAATAATATTATCGTAACTACAAATTCTACTTCAGTTTGTTGTTCAAATATGGTAACATAAGTTCATTGAAACATTGTAAAGTAATATACAATGTTTTTCTCGAAAAATGTATTGTTTGAATCAAAATGAGTTTATTGTAAGTTGTGATACAATTAAACAATTTTTCATTAGTTTGGAAAAATAACATTGTAAGTTGATGATGAAGATTGGTATCTCACCCACTGGTTCATTCTTTTGTAAGAATATATTTTGTTTTTTTTTAATTGTCTTGAGAACTCCCAAGAGTGCAATGTTTGATTGAAATGTCTATGTAGATTTTAAAATTGCACAAATGTAAATTTCATTTATTTTCACGAAATAATAGACAAATAACAATTGTATTTGCTTCATTTCATATCACTTGCCATTCATCGATACCCATGTATAGTTGCCTTCAAAATAAGTTGGACGAATTGTTCTGATCGTTTTAACTTACTGGCCTTTTCCTTGAAAAAGACTGTTTTTATAAGTCGTTTTATAAGTAATGTATAAAAAATATGTATGAAATAAAAATTGTAAGTTAAAATGATCAGAACAATTTTTCCTTGAAAAAGACAGTGTTTTTATAAGTCGTTTTATAAGTAATGTATAAAAAATATGTATGAATAGCATTTCTTTAGAAATAAAAATTGTAAGTTAAAATGATCAGAACAATTTTTCCAACGTATTTTGAAGGCAATTATACAAACAATTATGTAAAGAACGTTGTATCTATAGTTACAATGATTTTCATCTGAAATGTACGTCATCGTAACTCGATTAAAACTGTATTTCCGCTAGTTTCACAATTGAATACTCTAGTAAAAGACGAGGAGAAAAGTTCTAGAAAATTATTGATTTGTAAAGAAAATAAAAAGCTACAATAAAAAATATGAGCCGAAAAACTTCAAAGTGCTCTCTCCTGTAAACTAAGTAAAATATAGTTACAATGTTATTCATATCAGGTGTCGATATACTCTGTTGAAGTTTAGATGAAAAATAAGTGAGTTATTTGGTTTTTAAAGACGATTGTTTATTAGTAATCCAGTCAAATTAGACAATTTTACGGCAAAACTTCGGAAGAATTAAAAGTGAGCTGAATTTTTGTGTACACCTTTATTTAGTGTTTTCAAACAACGTCCAAAAAGTACCCTTGATTTGACCTTGAGCTTCACGAGTTATATGGCGCTAATGTAGCAAAAATTTGTTTTTTCTTTTCTATTGACTTTAGGTATAGAACATTATACAGAGAAATTGAAGTTTACAAAATTCTCCACAAAAAAGTATTCTAGTAGTTTTTTCGTAAGTCTAACCGTTTTACCATAGTATAGGTGTTACTCATCACCTTTGAGGTTGAGTATGAGGCGCGTTTTTTTTAAGTGGTATGCCCTTTAGGCCTAATGCACAGTCTCGCAAAATATCCTCTCAATACTTCTTAAAACAGTTAAAATAGACTTATCTTAAGCTTCTTCATCTTCGTCTTCTTCTCCTTCTATGTCGCGTTGTTCCAGATAATCCGTAGAAAATGATTCTAATTGATTTTCATTCTCTCCTTCATCAAATTGGTTTTCTCCGTTATCTTCTATGGTATCAGGCCACGCTTACAGCAGATCTGTCCGAGCGCACACATTAATTCAAGTTGCATTGTCTCAAACTATTTTCAATGAGATAACTTTCGACGACACTGAAAATGAATTTTTGAAGCTTTCCATAGAGCAAACTAGACAATCACTATCATTCAGAGAAGTTGAAGAATCACTATTGCGAAAGAATTTATTTGAGCAGAGAAAATGGGAGATGGGAAGGCTCATTTGACGTCAGTAAAAAAACGATTCCATATTTCCACGCGACAGGGCACTTCTTGTACGCAAAATCAGCACATAGGGATAGGGAAGCATTCAACAAGTTTACCAACAACTTTTTCGCAATCAAACGCACAGATAACTATTTTCGTGGAACATGGAGTGATATGGTCATTGAACAGACACTAATGAAATCCTCGAAATCAAGAGGAGGCTTCACACATGGACGAAGTACTAAGGAAAGCGTCTTAAGCAAATGGATTCTTGGACTGGTTGCGGCAAGTAATATTACCGAAAGTCTTGAGAATTTTTGTGATCTTTCTTTCAGTAGTAGTGAACAATGAATTGTTAGACATGACACTGATCTACAGAGACTTTCGGAATGGCTTCAATCACACAATCCATTTCCGAGTATTCAAAAAATTATGTCCATTGCAATAGGTTATCTGGACAACGCGACATAGAAGGTGAAAAAGACTAAGATGAAGAAGCTTAAGATAAGTCTATTTTGACTGTTTTAAGAAGTATTGAGAGGATATTTTGACCGAACGAGACTGTGGATTAGGCCGAAAGGGGATACCACAAAAAAACGCGCCTCATACTCAACCTCAAAGGTGATGTGGAATGGGGTACTTCGTATTGGATTCACACTTTTAACACCTATACTAGGGTAAAACGGTTAGACTACTAGAATACTTTTTCACTTTTAATTTTTCCGAAGTAAAAACCTTATTTGACTGGACTATAGGTAGAGATGTCTAAATGATGTTGATTTTTAGTGGCTTGTGTGAGTGGGACAAACCAGTAAATATTTTCAAGGTACAAATTACCTCCCCCTCCCATTTTCGAGGATGCTGAATACGATGAGCGGTATTTGAATTTCTGTTTGGGGTTGCGCAATCCTACAAAACGGCTAAAAACCCCCCCCCCTAGAGTGATTAAACGCACTTTATAAGGTTTTCCTGCAGAAAAACACACTTTCCCCCCATTTTCAAGGATTCTGTGCACGGTGGTGATGTTGGTTGGATATCGCGTCCGAAGATAAAAACTACAATTATAAAAGTACACAAAGACCATTTTAATTTTTCATTCTCTAATGGTCTCTGATTGTTTTAGGATCGAGACGCCGCGACCCACCTGAAACCCTCACGCGACCCACTGGTGGGTCACGACCCATCGTTTGGGACTAGAGGCTAGTACTTTTTAATTATTGTGAGGTCACTGATGACGTGCAACTAATTTTGTGAAAATAAAGGCGATATCCTCACATAAGTCAAATTTCAGATATGTGTATCAATTCTATAGTAGTGGCAAAAGTGGCCCGAATAGGTTCGTGTAAATAATGCGATCAAACTCGACAGCTAAATGATAATGACCATATTTGTATTTTATACTCCAACTGAGATAAACAAATAAACTTTTTGATATGCAGATTGAATTTGCTTCTAAATATTCCGTTTTACGTAGGTTGCCACCTTGACCAGAACCAAAGGTATCTGTCATGCACAGTATCTACGCCAAAGTTTATCCCCTCGTTAAATAAGGACAATTATTCCCCGCCATTTAAATAAATCTGCACGCGAATGTTCTCCAATCACGACAGACCAAACCAAATGATTGATCTCACGCAATCGCCATAGCATCATCATCGCAAACGGCACAACTTCAAATAAATAATCATACTACAAGAAGAAGAAGAAGAGACGGATTTATTTATTCTAAAGGAATGTTTCCTAAACCGAGGTATGCTGACCTCTGGAAGTTTATGTCTACACTTATATAAATCGATAAATGAGAGGCTGTTCAATCATCATTTTAAAATGTATTTTTAGTTACTAAAATTCTTGAAAATGTTGATGATTCTCATTTTCATACAGAAAATCGATAATACCACGTTACCCGGATAGTGTGTTTGTTATTTATTTATGTCACGTCAGTTTAAATACATGGAATTGTGTTACCAAATACCATTCGAGCTCAGATTATGGGCAGGATATTCTTTATAAGTTTATTTCTCGTATTTACTTTCATATACTTAAGCAATTTAACTCGAGTAAATTAACCTACTCGAAATCAAACTTATAAAAAATATCCGGCCAAATCTGAGCTCTAGTGGTATTTCCCCCGACAATTCCACTCATATGTAAAAAACGTCATGAAAATTCAAAAATCGTAGTTTGCTATCGGATATTTAGCCTATGAGGAAGGAACAGAAAATATAACTGGATAAAAAATCGATAATACCTCGTTGCCCGGTTAACGATGTGTGTTTGTTATTAATTTATGTGTCACAGTTTAAATTCATGGAATTATTTTACCAAATACCAGCTCGAGCTCAGATTTTGGGCAGAATGTAAGTTTGATTTCTCGTATTTACTTTCATATAACTCGATCTGTTTGACAAAATAACTCGACCTGCGGTCTCGTTATTTTTTCACAGATCTTACATTTCCAATATTTATTTGTGAAGTAGAGTGGAGTAGAAATTAAATATTTTGCAAAGGTTGTATATAACACACTCAGAACGAGAGGTTTTGATGAAAATGGATCAAACGTGTAAAAAATACAACTTTTCAGGAGGGTGCGCAGTAATCAGAGTACTCGGCGCCCGACTCTTCTAACTTCACAGCTGTATTTATGGCACTTTCAGACATGCGGTTTGCACAATTTTACTCAGAATTGAGTCATATGTCGCATTTTAGGAAGAGCTCTTGCGCGAAAAACCGGCGGGTGGTTTGAATCTAGTAACTTTTCTAACTATCCTCGTCTGATTTTACCCCAATTATTTTTATTGGGTTTGCCGTTCTGGTACGTGTTTGTTGTTATTGTTGATATTGTAATAAATGAAAATGAAAATAAAAATAAAATTCCCATTAATTTAATAGGTTGTATCAATAAAATTTTTACAGTATATGTGTTGCTTACAAATTTCATGTATGAATTAAAGAAATAAAATATATTTATGTGTTTTTATGCATAAAATAAACTACAAAAACTGCTTTTTAAATATATTTTTCACGTCAACAAAAACAAAATGTGTCTAAATAAATTGTGGCCCTGAGAAGAGCCCATTCCATTTACAGTTTTTTAAAACTAAAATTAAAGCCTTTATTAAAAACAAATACACTAAATAGAAATGAATTTCGATTAATTTTATTGCTTTTATGTGAAATAGTGTAAATTTATATGTTACGCAGAATTGGTGAGGATTTATTTTTCATTAATTCAGATATCCTATTATATTAAAAATTGTGGCTCTAAAAAGGGCCTGTTGCTTTAAAAATAATTTTCTTTTAAATAAACACAAATCACTTTAAAATAACCTAACCTAACTGACAAATGCTAACAATTTTGAAGTATGTCAAATTCTTAAATTTTCATTTTAGCCAACATGAGAGAAAATCTGGTAACTTTAAGTTCGCGCATGAGCTCTTCAACAAAAAGATATGAGATGGGTCTATAGGAATATGTAAAAATAAAAAATTAATATTGTGATCCAAACAACGATATGTTATAAGTCAATACGCGACTTTAAGTCTGCATAGGTACAGACGAATTCTTAGCAAAAAATAAATACTTTATAAATCCTTATAAAGTAATTCATACAGCTCACTAGTCTTAAAATTTCTGCATTCAGGCTCGTCCATACTCATCCTTATAAATGCAATTTTTTTACGATTCACAAATCGGAAAAAAAACCGCCCGCATGAATGTACTACTTAATACTCATACGGCAAAAAAGTTGCGATGAAATGAATGATGAGTATGATGACATGTCATTTTTCGATTTTGATATTTAGGGATAGACTGCAGATGTTTGTGTTTTCGTTATTCTTAAATATTCCAAATTTCTATTACCCTTGCATTACGGAACAACTAACAAGTGTGTAAATGTGCCACCAACCCCTATCAGTTCCACGAGATATCCGATTTCATCCGGCCTGTATACCGGCGTATGACACAAATACCTTTTTGCACTTTCCCAAAGTCTTATCTGACTTTTATTCCACTTGAATGCGGCAGGATTCGAACCTACTCTTCGAACAGTGACCCAAAGATTAAAGGCTGGTGCCCTAACCAACTGAGCCACGGTGTCCGATAAATTACGATGTTACTTCTTGGAGGGAAAACGCAAGAATACTACACAAGACCAAAGAATCAACAAAGATACATTCAGTAATTATGTACTATCACTTTTGTGTAATTGGTAACATCAACACAGAGACATTATAAACGATAAACTTCGATAAATTCAACAGATTCTCCATAATTACTTTTTAAAATGTCAAGGCAAATGAAAAAAAAGTTCGCAAGTTCGCAAAAAGTTCAAATACTTAAACTTTATTGCGGCAGGTCTGTTCGCAGAAAAATTTCTTTCGGATGAGTATATTTCCGCCTTTACTCTTCAGTTTAATTTTTTTTAAAAAGTTACACTTCCGCCAAATTTTAAAAATAATGTCATTGTTTTTAGATCCATATAATGTACGCTTCGATGGTGATCAATGTATTTCTATAAAATTTTGAAATGAAATGAAATAATTTATTTAATATCATAATAGATAATTTACAAACAAAAAAACATATTTTACCCTTCAAATATCCAAATTACATAAAAATTAAAATAACATTATTAAATTAAACAAATGAGTAACATGTGCAAAGAATTGAGACTTTATTACTAAATGTAAAGTGGATTAATGATCTCTTAAAGGCGCCTATATTATGGCTATTTTTAATATGCCTTTGTAGATTATTGAACTGCACAATTCCCTTGCGAAACAATCTTTTCATCGAACTGGCCTTGTTGGTAGTTTTAACATGAAAATTTAATGAATCTGCAACTCTAGTGTTATGTGAATGAACACTTGAAGTTGGCACCAGCTGATTGTTCAAATAATCAAATGGTACATGATTTACCATCTTAAATACGAATATCATTGACTGGATATACATAAAATGTTCCACTCTTAGCCAATTTTTAAAAATTAAACTATTGAAATTGGAATGATACAATCAGCGCAGCGTTAGTCGATTATCACTATACTCGGTACATTTTGACCTTGAGAATGAATTTTAACCTAAAAATACCAAGCAGACGTTCCAACGGATGACTTTTCAGTAGTATTCAAGAATATCGAAAATAATCGATTATACTTCTGACTCATATAACGAATTGTATAATTATTTTTGTCTACAACTGTTTTAAAATGAACCCATTTTTAATTAGATATCTCAAGTATAATATTATGTATTATACACTAAAAGGACTATAGGCAGTGAATAATTATTATTCACTACTTTTTGTCACAATTCTGTCATATTTCCATTGGTAAATGTGATTTTTTATTATCGCTGTCACTTAAAACTCAAATTACTTATTTTAATTGTTAAGAATTGATTAATTTAAAAAAATAGATTTAGAAAATGAAATGTTATTAACTCCGCCGGAAGTGAAAGACGCTGCGGAAGTCGTATCGTTAAATTTATTGCCAGAAAAATAAAAAAGTTATATAACTAACAAAGTATTTTATTCACCCTATATGCTCATCGAATAATATACTATTGTTAACTTATTTTTTGTTGCTTATTATAAATGTGAAATAATAATAATAACAAAAATATTAATAATAATAATACTGTTACTATAACAAACTTTTCAAGATGGAAGGATGCGAAATACAAAAACGGTTATACCACGTCGTCAAGGGTATAATCCCTTATCAATACATGGTAACTAAGTAAAAATTGCAACTGCTATTGACTAAATTTTTTATGAGTTGTGTAATCACATTTGTACACAGTTTAGCAGAAATTCTGAGTCCGCTACTGCAGAAAATTCTGGCTTTAAATAAATAATCATACAACCACGACATGTACAACACGTCTACGTAGGAGATTATGCAATATTTCCACGCAACCTTTAACTCTTCTATATATATTGCCCACTTCAAACCGCTGCACCGCAACGTCAGATTTACGTTAGGGAATTAGTGTAGCTACAGTTCACAAGGTAAATAGTAAATAGTGGCAGCAAGGGTACAAAATAAACATGGCACTGTTAAGATAAGCTTGCTTTCTAATTAACAGTTGACACAATCACCGAGGTACTAGACACGGCAGCTAGACTTGACCATAAATCCGCCAGATGTTATCAAAAACCAATTGTACCTCCCCTGTGGGGAATCGTGTACAACACCCGTCACATAGGCAACCATATATACAGCTGGTTTTATTGATAATAATTGTTGAATGTAGTTTTATCTACTTCTCGTTTTCACGAAATGCTGCAGAATTAATAAATTTGGTAAATGTCAGACCAGAAATGTTAAGTAAATGTACAGTTTTCTTAACACGACTGGATTTTGTATGACTTGGTTTCACGACGAATATGTTGCCTTGAAAAATACTAAGAATAAAACAACAAGAAAATTTACATATTTAAAAAATACTTTAATTTAAGACCAGAAATTAATGAAAAACGGTTTTTTTAAATTACCAAAAGACAAGATGCACGAAGCAAGTTGTTAGAATTAATAAAATTGGCAATGTACCAAAAGAAGTTGTGAAATTTTTAAAATTAGAAAACCCAAATTTACGTACTGGGCATTGTTTTAGACGGTTCTCTGCAACAACACCTGAGTCAAGGTGAAGACATCACTTCTCTAAAGCGGCATGGAGGATGGAAGTCTTCAACAGTTGCAGAGGGCTACATTGAAGAATCGTTAAAAAAAGAATGGAGATATCAAAGAAAATCGTTGAGGCAGTAGCAGGTCCTTTAACAGCAACAGAGCAAGAAACAAATTTGACATTAGAGGAGACACTCTCAGATGATGTAGCAAATAATGTAGAATTGCATGACTTAACTGTAGAAAAAAATATACAAAACACTTTATTATCAAATAATGTTTCTCAAACACCAATCAATTTTCACAATTGTTACAATAATCATTTTACATTTAATTTTTATAGAACACAAGAAAAAAATAAAAAGTTGTTTTGCTTATTTTTTGGTAATATTTAAATTACATTAGTAAATATGTTAGACTTTTGTTAAACCACAATAAAAGATTATTTTTAAAATTTTATTTGAAACCCTAAAATTAATATACCTACCTAATAATTAATATTTTATAAAATAAAATAAAATTAGAATATTAAAAATGTGGGGGTCGTATGAAAAATAGTGTACATAATTCATTGGAAAGTGCAATTCGTGCACTCGTTACGCTACTCGTGGGTAATTGATCACTTTCCACACTTGTTACGTAATGTACTATTTCGTTTTCTCAACTTTTTTATTCTTTTTATGCAAATTACGTGAAAAAACTTTTCACAGACAACTTCTAATTTACAAAATTTAATTTATGTTGTATATACTCTGTCAATAAATTCGTAGGATGACTAATAAAATAACTACTTGTAAGCAAAATTCGACTTTATTCATCATCATAGTCTCCTTGAAGATTGATACAATCGTTCCAAGACTTCTGTAACATTTAGATGCCTTTTTTGTAGAACGATTTATCTTTGGCCTCGAAATAAGCTTCAGTTTCGGCCGTCATCTTTTCATTGGAACCAAATATCTTTCCCTGAAGCATTCTTTTTAGATCTATAAACAGGAAGAATACAGTGGATTGGAAAGCAATTAAAAGATTGTTGCAGTCGACTTGTGACACGATACATTGTCATGGTGAAAGAACACTTTTTCTTTTTCATTTGGGGTCGTTTATTCGCAATTTTTTATAAATAAAGGCCCCTCCACACTATGGGCCAGACAATGGCCCAATCCTGCTAGGCCACTGTGTAGACAGGGGTTGGTTTGTGTTGGTCATATTAGGCCAGAGTATTGGCTTGTGTTGGCTATCGGAGCGGTTTTCAACACACATCAAAGCAGGCCAACATGCGTGAACTAAGTGCGCAGTAGATAAGTGACACTTGCCCAACGTTGGTTTAGGTTATATTTATAATTATTATATATATATTGTTATAAGTAAAGAAAGTTTTATTTTTGGTTGCCATGGTAAATAATTACAAATACAAATTGTACCTACTTTGTTCTGTTCCGATGAATAGTTAGCGTCCACCAACTTTTTCTTGTCAATAATATCTAAGTAACAATTATATGCCCTAGCCAAACACAAAGCTGCAGCAGCGATTTTTATCAATTATCCATCACGGAAATAGGGTTAAAGCAACTGAATGCTGGCTCAGTATTTGTCATGATACTATGTGGAGCTAAAGTCAAGGCCAGTGCCGCCATTACACCAATATTGGTGACCAATGCATTGGCCTACCTGGTCCCGTAGTGTGGAGGGGCCTTATTATTCGCTATTAATGGTTCATCCTTTCTCAAGAAGAAGAAGAATCTGGAGACCAGCTGACATTTACGTTTTTGGTTGATTTCGGCTGCTGTTCACTAAGCTGACTGCTGATTTGACTCTGGAGTCTAGTGGATAGTGATGAAATGAATACACTGCCTTCTTTAAGGTGTCAGGCATCTCACGCAACCTTAATTTACAAGCGGCCAAAACTATTTTGTGGATTTCTTTGTTTTTGGAACAACAACAACATTAGTGTTTATACGGACACGTTTAAAAGCAGGGGCGTGTGCATGCTCTATAACTTTTTTCTACCTAAGTTATCGATTTTTTAAAATTTTTGTTACATATTTAGACTCGCCATTAAATTGTCGATATAACGCACCCGGGTTTCTTAGAATTATCTGCAATAGTTTTTGACTTATGTCAATTTATGTGTCAAAATAGCGTTGTGCAGAGATCCACAAAAAAATTCAGAACTTCAGAACTGTTCAAGATATCTTAATTAACTTCGAGACGTAGACGAACTCGGAGTCGATGTTCTAACGCCTACTACTTGAAAATGACAAATTACAAATAGCAATGACGCGACTTTTTCAAATGCATTGCCTTATATCTTATTAAATCATTGCATGGCATTTTTTAAGAGCTTCTGCTAATGTAGGGTTTGTGAGGTTTATTTTGTAAAACTTACGAGATTTATGCAAAAAAGAAATGTTTGACGGTTTATTCGAGAAAAAAATGAATCGAGTAGGCCGCTGTCGTAAAATTTGACAGATTCATACAATTTTGAAAAGAAAATGTTTCAACAAAATGAAATTGTAATAGAAACAGAGATGCATTACAAAGTAAACAGTTTTAGTAATACAATTTGCTTTTTAAGAACTCAGCGAATCTTAAAAATTGGTCCATCTTTAACAAAATCACTTCAGTAACAAACAATATTTAATTCGCTAATAGAAAAACCAAATTGAATGTATTACCTTTGCTTTAGTTTTCCATATCTTAACGCCATCTTAAATCATTTCCCTTGTTTTGCTATCGACGTCGATTATCTGCACCGATTTAAAACAATTGTACAACGTGTGAGTATGTTCAACTATCTCTACCTTCGTATTGATCCCGTGGAGCTACTAAATGCGAATAGACTTCGTATAGTAGAGGAGATAGATACAATAAAATGTTTTAAAATCGTATTTACCGAAAAAAAAATATTCTTCCAAAAAAAAAAGAAATTAATCAGTAAATGGCGCAACAGTCGATAAGGTTGGTTGGAAATTCTGTGGTATTGAACCGGATCTAGAACTCAATTATGGAAGACTAGTAACTACCAATTTGTCTGATGTACACAAGAATTTTTTGGACCAATATAAATATATGATACTAGGTTTGATTGAATTAGATGAAAATGGGATTGTGAGCTTAAAGCCTCTTCCACTTCGACCTTGGCCGATCTCTTATATTATATAAAGCACCATCTGTTTTCAATAAATATTCTGATGGGTCTCTAGATGAGAAGCAAGTGCTAATGTCTGTAACCCTGTTATATTTCGTTTGCCAACTAATATAAATTTAAACAATTCAGATTTCAAAGTCAGCAAATTTTACTAATAATGTTTAAATGAATAGTGTAAATACGGTGTACCCAGATAGCTGCATTTTTTTAACACTTTTAGGGCATTGCACTATGGTTGAGAACAACATGTTAAATCAGTGAGAAGTTATAAAGAAAAATAAAAAGTTATGAATAACTTAGCTTTAGTTTTATAGGATTAGCTATCCTTACTAATAAGCGATATAAAAAAACACGAAAAAAAAATATTTTAAACAAATGTTTTATGTACATCGCATCTACTAATACTGATCAAGTTTATGTGCATGGCTAAGTATAAAGAAGACACTGTAGTCGTATCCTATTGGAACAATTACAGAGATATTATCGTAGCGTTTTTAAGCGACACCCTTTTGGTGTTATAAACGCTGTCTTCTGCCGTCTTTGGCATGCTTGTTTTAAAATGTGTCTTGTATTGTTGGGCTCTTGATATTTCAACATCGGCATCGGCTTGTTCAAGATAGAACATATTATTATTGGATCGTTTGTGTTAGAATTTTACACGAGTCTGATGTGCAAGATATCAGCTTTTATCATCTCTCCCGTAGATTCTCAAATAAAGAACCAAGCAATGCTTTCAAAGATATGTGAAAATTGCAGAATTGTAACGATAAGACGACAACGCGAATAAACTACAAACAAAAATATACATGAAATTTATTGGAACCGAACAACTTTTTGAATATTATATCTTACCAAAGTTTAAATCATGCGTGCATCCACATTTCACTTTTAGACGATCACGTCTTTCAATGCTTTCAATAAGAGATCTTTTAAATATAAATTAACTGTTTTGTAGATCAACTTAGCACAAACAGAAGAGTTTCCACACCATGCATGTATCTCTTAAGGGGGTAGTCCTCTAAATACTAAAACCAAAGGAAATGACCACTTTGAGTATATCCATTTATTAATAAATAAAACAAATAGCTTTCGGGCACCATTTTTTTACGCCATCAGCCGCTTCCTGTGACCGCTGCACCAGGTGAAAGCACCCCTTGTCCTCAAAACGCCCGATTTTCGGTGGCCGGCCTGGGGGTCCTCCGATTGGTCCTTCAACAAAAGAAATGTTTTTAAGTTATTGTCAATTGGTAAATCTAGTCCCCTACGTAGGACTAGGCCAAGGAGTTGCATCCTATGGGTTTGCCGATGATCTGGTCATTTTGGTAAGAGCAAATGATCCAGACGAACTTAGACCCAGGGTCGAAATGTCGCCAGAGAAAATCGATGTATGGATGAAGGCAAGAGAATTAGAGCTGGCAATACAAAAAACAGAAGCTTTGATAATAAAATGGTCACGGATGGAAAGCCCAGAGACAGAGGATCAACTTTAATTTCCAGGGAAATAAAATAACGCCCAAAAACAACTTAAAATACCTAGGTATGACCATAGGTTTTAAGGGACACTTTGGCGAACACATTAAAACAACAACTTAAGTGGTCCTCTGTTTTGGAAACGGAGATTGCTGCTGGAGGTAGTGCACTCCATTCTCCTATACGGAGCACCGGTATGGGGAAATATAGTAGAGGTCAAGTGCTACAGAGAAATGTTAGAGAGAATACAAAGGAAAGCAGCTTTAAAAGTAGGGTCTGCTCGTCCAAGAGAGGAAAATGATTTTCAAAACAAATATAAACAAAAAAAACCGGAGAGAGGTAAGAAATGAAACCCAAACAAAATGGCAGAGAGAATGGGTGGCACATGAAAGGACAGCACAGTGGACTAAGAAGCTCAAGTACTATCCGGACACGGATGTTTGGCAAATTACCTACACAGAATCTCAAGAAAAGACACAGAAGAATGCATGTATTGCGGCATGACGGATAGCCCTGAAGACACATTAATGGAGTGCGGAAGATGGAATAGAGAGAGAACACAAATGAGGGTGGAATTAGGAAACATTCAGACGACGGTAGAGTTAATAGGAAAAATGATAAACGGAAAGGTAGACTGGGAGAAAGGAGAGGTACATCACGAAAGTTATGAAAAAAAAGGGGGAAGAGAATAAAACCACACAGGAAGCGGAAAGATACTGAAAGACACTTATGCGGCTGAGGCATGTCAGTAAATGATGATTCCAGACGCATATGGTTAGGGGTGAGGTTTGGTGCGGTAGGCAGGGTTTGCACTACTCTAGTAAGAGCTAGAGATCCTGAGTCCCACACTCCCAGTCACGATAGACGGACTAAACGCGGGTGTAGCCATGAGGTTCCTCACCAGCCAAAAAAAAAGTCCCCTAAGTAGGAGAATTGAAAAAAACCAAAATCAAAGAAATGGCGACGTGTTAAAAAAAATTGATTTTTCACCCTAAAAATCGGTATAAAAACGTGCACCGAGCACAGACTTTTGAACGGATCGAAAAACGGCTACGTAGGGGACTAGATTTACCAATTGACAATAACTTAAAAAGATTTATTTTGTTGAAGGACTAATCGGAGGACCCCCAGGCCGGCCACCGAAAATCGGGCGTTTCGAGGACAAGGGGTGCTTTCACCTGGTGCGGCGGTCACGGGAAGCGACTGATGGCATAAAAAAATGGTATTTTTGTATTATCAATAAATGGATATACTCAAAGTTGTCATTTCCTTTTGTTTTAGTATAAAAAAAAATCCGAAAAACACCTATTTTTCAGCCATATTTAAAGGACTACCCCCTTAAGTAATAGAAGAAGCGCAGAAAAAATGTTAGACATGGTGAGAAGAGGAGATTTGAAATAGATGGAAAGGATAATTTACTGAAGGAAGTTAAAGAAAGAAAAAGAAAAGTTTTCTTTTTGACTGTTAAGTGCTGTATGGTGTTTTTTTGGAAAGATATTTTGAACTATCGTATTGTTAACGATGTGTAGTTTTTTTTTCATTTTAGTTTGTTCATTTAACTTACATATACCAGACTGTCAGAATTTTTTTTTTGTCAAATTGGGGGTTTTAATTTTTTTTAATCTAAAATTTTTAAAAGAATAGGTTTTTTGACAATATTTTTTTGGCAGTTTGCATGACATTTAATTTAGTATAAGGAATGAATATGTAAGTGTTTTTGAATGAATGGTGTGAGTCGGAAGAACATGGACAAAAATTTACCCGGATCGAGAGTACCTCCCCCCCCCATTTTCGAAGATGCTGGACACGATGGCAGTATCAGAATTTCTCTTTTCGCCAGCCGAACCCCCTAAATCGGCCAAAAACTAACCCCTATAGGGGTTAAACGGGCAGCACATCATTTCCCCGTAAAAAAACTTTTCCCGCTGTTTTCGAGGATGCTGAGCACGGTGGTAATGTTGAAGATTACTTCCGACCCTCACCAACCCCTCCACCAGCCAAAAGGCACCCCCGAGAGGGGTGTTTTTTTTATTTTTTATATCAGCCCCGAAACGGATGATTTTTTTTATATTAGCGGCAAATCGGTGTCCTTTTCAGGGGTGACTTTTGGCTGGTGGAGTTGTTGGTGAGGGTCGGAAGTAATCTTCAATAAATTTACGAAGGGTGACAGCATGAATCGGATGAAGATTTTCCAATCTTGGGTGACGTTTTATTCAAAAACAGAAAAGATTTCATGAAAATTGTTATTTTTTAGCTCATCAGGTGGTATATAAGAATACCAAAAAGTAATTATTTTTACGATACGTTCATTCCAATTTTTTACCGTAGAAGGAAATTATTGACTTTCCGGAATTACAAAAAATTAGACTTTTTTGTGTGATAAGCGTTTTCACTGAAAAAATTTCTGGGATGTGAGAAACGACATCCAGTTTCACCAAAAAATCATTGTACATTTATCATTATTATACTTTTACGTTTGATGTAAAAATAAATTTGTTTATTTATAATAGCATTACGGCATTTACTTACTTATTATTATTGTTATTATTATTAGAAATTTCAAATTCGCTACTTTAACTGCCTTCTTGGTGAGTTTTCAAATTTCTTCCTAACCATTTTGATAAGCAGGTGAATGATATTCTCATGAAATTTTCCCAATAAAATATAAATAGTTACCAATTCTTCTTATTCTTGTAAAGTGAAACATTTTTAATATTTTGGAATTAATTTTTACCACTTTTTGTCAGCTTCAATTTTGATTTGACCAATAATTTGTTAAGTTGAATTCCAACGAATTTTAAAATTGCGACACAATTTTTTGATTTGATTAAAATTTTTCTCTTTTTTTTGTACTATTTCATTATAAACTTACATGTAGGTAAGTAATATAGTTACATTTTAAGTATCAACTTCTCTATTTTGTAATATCCCCGCGAAACATATCCGAATGATGCTCATAATTTATATCATGCAATTCAAGATAAATTTATGAATGCAGGACAAGATCATGCTACAACAGAGATTTACACCTCACGCATAACCAGAACCTCGGGAGGTGTTGGCTTTATGACTCTGGCATGCCACTTTTTATTAGGATCACCTGAACGAATAAAAAAATCATCACTGTAAATCATCTCGTACTTTCTTGGCGATATTTTCTTTCGCCAGACATATTTTAACAAGCGTTAATATTGCTCTTGTGAAATTATCGAGTTATTCACTTCAGTTATACACTGTGTCTCATCATAAATCATGGACTTGTTTAAATTTTTTGAAGAAATGCAATAGATCAGTTCACAAAATTTCTGGTAGAATAAATTATATGCAAAAAGAGTTTCCGTCGATTTGTAAATTAACAGTGAAAAAAAATTGCCTATGTGTCTGATATAATTAGTTTTCTTTGGAGTTTAAACACATTTTCTGATTTGAAACGAGGTCGTAGACTACTACGCAAATTATACATTTGGTTAGGTGGGATAGTGATGAAGTGGTTTAAAAACTATTTGTCGAATAGAAAATTAATAATGTCACTTCAGATGAAATATTGAATGATCACGGTGTACCACAGGGAAGAGTATTGGGACCACTACTTTTCTTGATTTATATCAAGCATCTTTTTGCTGATGACTTACTCATTTATTTTTCCATTGCAAACATATAGCACATAGTGAAAGTTATTAATAACAGTTTGGAGATTATCTACTGGTGCTGTTGTTCCAATTTGTTGAAAGTAAATTTTAATAAAACCAAATACATGTTAATATTCAATGACCAACATCTTAGACTATTTCATGAAGGTAATTTTGAAATAAAAATTGAAAATTCCCCAATTTCTAAAACTAATGAGGTAAAATATTAGGAGTCCTTCGTTGTCGATGATGGTGTTGTGAGGTTTTTGTGGGTTTTCCCACAACTGTAAAGCAAATGCGCCATTAATAATCAGTAAGTCGCCCCAGAGCGGCACGGCAAATAATAATAATAGCCGTCCCGCCCCCTCGCAAGCTGCAGAGTTTCTGGGGTTCACTCGTAAGGGAGTGAATTGCAGGACGTTTTTCTTTTGCCAATTTGTTTGCTTCTCTTCTGTCGATCCCCCTTCGTTCTAATATTTTGTTGATGGTGTCATCCCATGTTGTTACTGGTCTGTCCCTTTTCCTTTTTGTGGGTCATTTTAACCTCCCATATCTGTTTTACCGGTCCTCGTTATTCATCCTTATTAGGTGCCCGAACCATCTTAACTGATTGGTTTCAATTCTCTTTGATATTTGTTTTGACTCCTAGTTTTTCTCTGATATGGTCGTTACTTATTCTATCTTTTCTCGTCACTCCTAAAATTCTTCGCAGGTATTTCATTTCTATGGTTTGAATTCTTGATATTAGCTTTTTGGTCAGCACCCAACTCTCTGATCCATAAGTTAGTATTGGTACAAATACTAGAAATAAATAAATAATAAATTAGCTGGTTGGGTATTGTTGAACCGTTGGAACATGTAATCCAAAAAATCAAATTCCAAACAAACACAAGCTCAACTAAAAGACAAACTACGCAAATGTGCTATTATCCATCAGCAAAACTAAGAGTAGATCAAATCTTTTTGTAATGAAAATGTGCTCGACCCACTTAAAAATAATTTTTAACTGTTTTTTATACAGCTCCCGTCTATTGGAAAGATCTAGAACAATAGGTAGAGTGTCATTCACTGATCAACAAATAACATTAAGTAGTTAAACATTTTATGTAAGTAGGACAAGCCGATAACCATCTTTAGGATTCATGGTCAGTTACCAAAATTCATTGTTTTGAGTACGAGGCGATACCGATATCTAGTTATCTATGGAACTTTTCTATTTTTCTATAAATAAAAGCATGATAATTTTTGAAAGATATTTTGTAACGTTTGAAACAAACCATGCTGGGTATAAAATCTAATCTAACATCAAATAGTTACACGTGATCTTTATCCAACATATGTTGAGCTAGAGTACAAGCTTTTTTGAACTTTCTAATATCATCACTTTTATGAGAACATAATCTATCTTTAAGTTTTCTTTTCGTCTGACCGATATATTTTTTGTCACATTGTGGGAGCAGGAATATAATAAACAACATTGGATGATCTTTAAGTGCAAACAATGTACTTTATCAAACTTTGTCTATATTAAGAAATAAACCACAAGTAATATAAAATTAAAATTGTTGAAAAAGTAATAATAGACAGAGCTTACATGATTTCAGTTTCCTTAAAATAAATTAAAAGTATATTTTTATTAATGTAAAATTTTTATATCAATTGTCCGCATAAAAGGCTGGTTTCTCTTCACAGATTGGACAGAAATTACGCGTTTTTCGGCGTTTTTCTAGCTTGGGCACAAATTAATATACAAATAAATAACATAATCAAGACGTACTACTAGTTTTTAATAATATATGGCTTGTTAGACCGGACTACTGTAAATTACCTTGGGCGTCAACGTATTAAATTAATAATACTAAAATAAACATTAAGAACAATTTATGTAAAGGAATTATAAGTGAAATTAAATTGTAAATTGTAATAAAACTAATATTAAAACATTCATAAAAATTATATAGAAGGGATCAGTGAAATAGTTTTAGTACAAGTTTTATTTATTTATTTATTTATTTAGTTAGATAAGAATATAAACAGGACGAGCCCAGTACAGTATTCACTGTTTTCTAAACTAATACAAGTCCAGACGCTGGTGCAGTGTAGGACATTTTTAATGTCCTTGTTCTTGGGAGCTTGTGTGAGAATAGCGTTGGGCTTTCCTCGTTCGTGATATACTTGCTATAACGCAAGTACGATTATCAAGAGCACGGAGAGCCGAATTCATTTTCAGACATCCTTTAGTGACAGGATGTCGAGCTAGCTTCTTACTGATGAGGCACAATAATGCCGAAACCGGTCTAAGAATGGCAAGCTCCTTTAATGACAAGATCGAAGTTTTTGGGTTAAAGCCCCGACTTTGTCGGGCACCAAACTACGTCAATACCTTTTTTTTTGTCGGAGGAGAAATCCTTTATGGACATCACACGCTTGCCTGGCGGCATGTGATAGTGTGGGACTCCCGTTATAGTAGTGCAAGATCGGGTTACCCACTAACACCCCCCCTCTACCCCTGCCAACGTTGTATCGTTTGTGCAACCTTCGTCGCGTTGACAGGCGGTCTGTTTTCTTCTTTTTTTTCTATCTCTGTTCGAATTCTCTTTCCTCCTTTTCCTTGATATCCATTATACGCTTTGCCAATCTCCGGACCGCTTGCCAATTCTCTCTCTTTCCAATGATCATATCTTCAAAGTTTTCCACCGTTAAATCTTGCCCCGTCTCTAGTCTAGTCGCCAGTCTTTCCTGATGAAACCTCTCACATACGAAAAACGTGTGTAGTGGAGTATCTGTTTCCCCGCAGTATATGCACCTCTCATCGTCTGCTTTGCATATTTTGTGAGTGTAAGTTCTAAAAGATCCATGTCCAGTTAGTACCTGCGTCAGCCAGTAGTCCGTGGCTCTATGTTCGCACCTCATCCAGCTACTCACGCTCGGTATTAGTTGTTTCGTCCATTGGGCTGTTTGTTAGTTTTCGTCCCACTCCTGTTGCCAAGCTCTGAAACTGTTTTCTCTCGCTTTTTTCCTTCTTCTTCCATATTTTCGTTTTCTACTCCATATAGGTATCTTCGTTCTTCCGTCAGTAGGTGGATGGGCACTATGCCGGCTACTAATTGAACCGCTCTCAACGATATCGTTCTATAGGCGCTCGCAACCCTAAGGGCTATTTTCCTTTGGGCTCTTTGCATCTATATGTCTTCACCCTGAGGGCCCCTGCCATATTGGTGCGCTCCGTATAACAGTATTGAGTGGACGACTCCACTCAACAGTAGCCTCTTCTGGCTCTCGGGACCTCCCACGTTTGTCATAATCCTCGACAATATGCCCACACTCGCCGCTGCCTTTGCTACCACTCCAGAGATATGTTTACCGAAGCTTCCCACATCGTCCAGAGTGATGCCTAGGTATCGGACGGCCCGAGACGGTCTGATCTCCACCCCTCTTAGTTCGAACCGAGGTTCCTTGGTTCCTTGGTCCTTGGTCCTCGCAGTACGACTGAAGATGGCGTTGGGCTCTCCTCGTTCGTGATACACTTGCTATAACGCAACCACTTTTATCAAGAACGAGGCGAGTCGAATTCATTTTCAGACATCCTTTAGTGACAGGATGTCGAGCTAGCCTGCTTCTTACTGATGAGGCACAATAATGCCGAAACCGGTCTAAGAATGGCAAGCTTCTTTAATGACAAAATCGAATTTTTAGGGTTAAAGCCCCGACTTGGTCGGGCACCAAACCACGTCTGGACTTTCGCAATTCAATACCTGGTGGGGCATATAGCCCAAGGAGTAGTTGTTGAAGTCCAGACGCTGGTGCAGTGTAGGACGTTTTTAATGTCCTTGTTCTTGAGAGCTTGTGTGATTTTATTTCACATCCTTTGTGCACTACTACGTAAGATATTGTAAAACTTCTGAGAACTCTCATCTGTATTTAGGTTTGAAAACTCCTTTGTCCAGTCGAATGACTGTAACTCAGTTTTTATAGAATTATAATCAGCTCGACTGTAATTAAAGGTATAATGACTATTGTTATGAAAATGATTACAGAATAAGATATCTGGAAAATCTAGTACAAACTCTAAGGTGGTGTGATGATTATCTACGGGACAAGAAAATTTTCTCAAGTGTTTAAGTTTTCGATTAAAAAATTATTACATAAAACCAAGTCTAAGGTATTATTAGAAATGTTATGAAAATGTGATATAGTGTCTATAAAGAGATTTGAACAGGTGTCTGTAAAACTGCTAGGGTAACATTTTTTGTTTGTGTCATCTAGGACCCATTTTATACTAGCTAAATTAGAGTCACCGCATATTACAAATATGTCGTTTGGGTTATCATTGAAAATTTCAACAAGATTAGTACAAAAAATATTCAGATAATTATGATTCTTAGGAGGTTTATAGACACAGCATAAATGAAATCTGACACCGTTGTCTACGGAAGTTACCGATATCCACAGGTCTTCAGCTTCTGTCATCCAATCATATCGCACAACACTAGTCAAGGTTTCAAGGTTTTGTTGACTCCGATTAGGACACCACCGCTATCCAGCTTAGTAGAGGATGTGTCCTCTCTATCACGTCTGAAGATGTTCAAATTATCACAGAGCAACTCAGAAGATCCAATAGAGCTATTGAGTTAAACAAAGAATTTTTGAAAATTGAAGATATTTTTGACATCAATCCGCGGACATTTTGCTAATAAATTGGCACAATCATGAAGAAAATGAAAAGTATAAACATTAACAGAGAAATTATTGCATTTTTCTTATATCGTCAGCGTTGGTAATAGTGAGAACTCGAGTATTGCTGTCCTACCTAGCGTAAATAGAACCATCTCTTACCCAAAAAATTCTGACTGTGTCCTTGGCAGATTTTAAAAGCAAATTGTTTGCTTTAGTAAGGAGCTCATTTATGAACAGCTGATTAGATATGTTTTCAACTGTTAGTCCGGGAGCCCGGTTACCGTTCGTTCTTCATAGCCTCGGATCTTTTTGTTTTCGACGCGGCCAGTACTGAATCTTTTTTGTTTTTTGTAGTCAACTTGATAATAATTGGCTTTGGTTTGCCTGGGGTAGCTGCATTAGATCGGAAGATGACGTCAATATCGTTCGGGAGAATGGAGCAGTCGATGCTGTTACCGATGGATTCCGCAATTTTTATTAGGTTTTCGCCCGTTTTCTCAGGTATACCATAGAGCTCCAAGTTATTTGATAAGGTAGATAGCCAAAAATTTTGAAAAACTTTATAATTTCCTGGTATATTTTAGATAACAAGGTGTCAAATGTTCATAAAGAGGTCTATAAAAGCAATTTAATTGAATCGATTTGATTGAAAGCCTCCGCCCGGTCTACCTAAAATTAAACAAAACAAAAAATACCTTTAATTCTTTTTGTCAGTTTTCCAAAAAATAGAATGATGTCGACAATTTAATAAAGTCACAAAAGCAAAAGTCTTTTTGTCATATATCAAAAATAAAGTGTATGAGTGTTTGAAATCATTTCCTGTAAAGTATCCAGTTTCCTGTCATAACATATCCAGTTTTCTGTTATAAAGTATCTAGTTCCTGTTAAGAAGTATATCCACGGTCAATGAAATTTCAACATCAGCTGACTTTTCATTGAGCCAAATCTACAAATGCATAATAAATTAAATGGTACCAATTTTTTATTTATGTGACATAAAAGTAACAAAGTATTAGTAATTATATGAAAAATATTATTTAAACTGTTAATAATAAAATAAGGTTAAATAATACAAACGAATAATTAAAAAAATTAATAAATAAAAAATGTACTTTCCCTTAATAAATAAAACCTCTTCTTCTTCTTCGTCTGACTAGGATTGCTCTCATTCTATTTCTGTTGTTGCTGTTGTCAGTAGGTTGTCCTTCCATCTTTTCTTTGGTCTTCCTGTTGGTCTTTTGCTGTAAGGTTTATTATTTTTGCAGATGTTAGCTAATCTGTCAGGTGCCTTTCTATTAACATGACTATCCCAGTCTCTTTTCCTTGTTTTTACCCATTTGTTGATGCTCTGGATGTTACATTGCTCCCGTATGCTCTTATTGGTTTGTCTGTCTCTAAGTGTTATACCCTTTATTGTTCTTACAGTCTTCATTTCTACGTTACTCATTATCTGTTTTGTTCTTTTTGTGTCGGCTCGAGTTTCTGTCGCGTAGGTTAGAATCGGTCTCACAGTTGTTTTATATATTTTCCTTTTGCTCTCTGTGGACATGTATGTATTCGTCCATATGGTTTTTCTCAAGCATCCGCTAACTTTTGTTGCTTTCATTGCCTGTCTTTTTGCCTCTGCGGTTATGTTTCTATCGCTAGTGATGTCAATTCCAAGGTAAGTAAATGTCATAACCTGCTCTATGCTTCTGCCGTCCACTTCCAATTTGCACCTTCGAGGGCCCCTACTAATCACCATGCATTTTGTTTTTTTCGCAGAAATCTTCATGTTATAGGCTTTTGCCGTGATGTTGAACGTGTGAAGTTGTCTTTGTAGGTCCTCTTCATTGTCCGCCACCAATAGTGCGTCGTCCGCATAGCATACTATATTAACTTTGTTAGGTCCTATTCTATATCCTTCTCGCTTCTTCACTTCGTCTATTATTTTATCCATTATTACATTGGACAGTAAAGGGATGAACGAATCTCCCTGCCGTTATCCCTCCATTTACAAGTATGCGTTTTGTATCTCCTTTTGGTTTTATTTATTTTTGTTTATTTCTTCTATTAGTTTAATTAGTCTATAGTCTACATATTTTTGTTCTATCATTTTTAAAAAGGTCATTTCTTTTTGCCCGATCAAAGGCACTTTTTAAGTCCACAAAGCACATGTATGCGGGTTTTTTATATTCAATTGACTTTTCCACTATTTGTCTGACAATGAATGTTGCATCTACGGTACTGCGATTCTTTCTAAAACCTTGTTGTTCTTCCGCTTTGTCTATTCGTTCTTCTAATTTGTCTTTTATTATTGCCGTTAGTAGTTTCAGAGTGCTATTCATTAAGCTAATGCCCCTATAGTTTTCTGGATCTTTTCTTTTTCAAAAGCCACTTCATCTATTTTAGACACAAATAGTGACATATTTAATTGTAGTTTTATGGTTGTTTATGTGAAATTTTATGATTTTTTCACTACCATATCAATAAACTAAAATTGTTTAGGTTAAATATTCGTAAGGTGTTTTAATTAAACGTCTACTTCATATTCTGGGCTCATATAGGTTAAGGGCAATTCGCTAAGTAAAGTAATATGTTTCATTTTATAGTAGAAATTTATCGACACGCCCTCGTATATCATGTTTCCGAAATCCATCCTCATTACTAATACAAATTCGATCAGATATTTGACTAGTGTTCAATACCTGCATTCTAAATGCGTTCCAGATTTTTAACTTAAGTTAGCTATCGGTAATTAATCTAAATTGAGCCAAGCGGCTCATTCAAATTAATAAATTGTTTTGGATTTTCCTATTTACATAATGACTGTAGACGTCTTTGGTAAAGCCGCGCATATTTCAAAAGATAGCTGGTTTTGGGAATTAGTTAAATAATGAGAAATATAGTAAAACGCATATTTTCAATTTCGGTTTTAACGGAATTTAGTTGGTTTGAGTTTGAGTTCATTGGCGTAACTAGAACAAAATAATTGGCCAATATAACAATTTTGGTGAATTTAGTATTTGATTTAACACTTTCAGTGCCACAAGGCGTTTTCTATAATCCAGTCCCATTCCAGGCGTTTTATCTCGCTTTTGACAATAAATAAATAAAGTTATGAACGATTTTGTGAAACATCAAGATTTTTCACTGGAAATTCAATTAATTTTGAATAATAATTATTTCCTAAATAACCGTACAAAAACGGAATTAAATAAATTAGATTGTAAACAAAATAAAATAGCTAAAAGGAGGGTAAACTAATTACTGAATTGAATTACAATATCCTCAATTACTCCCATCTTCCCGCATGACAGCCTTCAGCCGACAAAAAAGTTCACGACAATGGTGATCTCTCAGGAAATCATGAATAAAAAGACCATCGTAACATTTGGTTGACGTACCCTCACCTTACGTTACGCATCAAGTCGTATATATAGTGAAACGTTTCCACGCCCATTTAAATTGTTTTAGTAAAAATCAACCGTTTCGTGATTGGTCCAAATTGCTTACAGGTATACATTATGCATTTAACATACAGAATTAATTGGGAAAAATGGCGCAGAAAATTTTTTTGCTGTTACATTCTTAATAATTGATATTTTGTATACGCAGTTTAATTAAATAGCAGATGTTTGTTGACAAGGTATAACTGAAAATATATTGGACCTCTTTTTTACCACTGACATAATAAGAATTTTAGAAAGAAATTTATGCATTAGGTAAAGAATAAAATTAAAATTAATTTGAACGTTATAGTACGGCATACCGTAACCAAAATGGCCTGTTATCGCCACAAGCCTTACTCAAGCATAAATCGATAGATTTACACAAATACAATAAAATTTTCCCATGGCAAAAAGTTCTACAGTTACACGGTGGCCATCTAAACGATTTTCCGTTTGTAAAAAAATGTGGTCTAATTTTGTTATCGCCACACGTCCGTTCTTGATTTATTATTATTAAATACATTATCGAGTAGTATACGAAACACATTGTTGTATCGTCAGTGTTTAAAATGGTGAATCCAACTGGAATAAAGTGCCCAAAATATTCCTAAAATTGTTGTGCCAACTGGACCAATAACCAAGCTGAGGAACCATTGATAACTTTGAAGGAAATCATCAATGTGAGTAAGATATATGATTTTTTTTTTTCGTCTGAGCTCGTCTGATTCAAGATCTCCGATATCGCTGAAGCCTATTGGCTTATTGCGTTTATTGCCCATCTATTACTCCACACATTCCAGTATTTTTGTACCCTGTACTAATTTGAAACATTTCTTTTACTGGGTGTCTGTTAAAACTTGTTGGGTCTATTGTTGGTAGCCCAAAAAGTGTTAATCTCTTGCGATTCAATACCTCGCAATCGCATAGTACATGTTTCACTATCTCTGGTTCCTTATTGCATAGCCTGCACCTAAGGTCTCCATTGTAAAGTCCAATTTTGTTTAAGAACTCTTTTACTGGAGCATGACCAGTCATGAATCCTGTTATCACTCTCAGCTTCTGCTCAGTAAGAGTAGTTCAGCTGTTCTTTTAGAGCACGGTCTTCCTATGAAGGATTTTCCGAGCTTTTGTCCTGACACATTTTGACAGTGTTGAAGGTGTCTTTCCCTGATCCATGTTTTTATAGCCCCTCGGACTGCACACTTCGGTACTCCGGGGATCTGTTCTGTATCGGGTATTTCTCCTGCTCCCCTTTTTGCAAATTGATCAGCTTTTTCATTTCCATCGATACCCTGATGTCCAGGTACCCAGGCCAGCACTAATCTGTTCTGGTCTCCTAGGACTTTCAGTTCTTCGATGCATTCCCATACCAGTTTAGACGTCACTTCCTGGCTTGAAATTGCCTTCAGTGCCGCCTGAATGTCTGACATAATTAGGATCTGTTAGTTTTTGAGACCTCTCCTATTAATTTCTTTGACGCATTGCAGAATTGCGTATATCTCCGCTTGAAATATCGTAGCATTTCTATCTAAGGCATAGCTGTGGCTAACTCATATTTTTGGAGTATATCCTTGCTCCTACTCCCTCCTTGGTTTTGGATCCGTCTGTTTACCAGACCTTACCTTGAAGGTTGTAGTATTTTTTATCAGTCCATTCAGTCCTGTCTACAATTGATACTCTGAATGGGCTGTTGAAGTTGTATTGTTTTGTCCTATGGTCAGTCTCCATATTGAATATGTCGTTTGACACAGTTCTGACAATACTCTTATGCCCCGTTTCCTCCATTCGGGGGTTCAGTAAGTTTTTCAGCCTGTAAGCACCCATTCTTGCCTCCCCTTGCACCACTAGGTGCAGAGGAGGCAGACCTAGCAGTGTTTCCATGGCCGCTGTTTGCGTGGTTTTCATCGCCACTGTTATGCCAAGTCATGCAAGTCTTTGCACCTTGCTTAGTCTTGATTTGGCAGCCCTTTGTAGTGGTTACCACACTGTTGCTCTACATGTTATTGAGGGTTTGACCACCATGTTGTATAACCAATACAACATGTCTGGCCTTAACCCCCATTTCTTTCCATAAAGTCGTCTGGTCGCCATAAGGGAGGTCACCGCTTTATTCGCTACTTTTTCTATTTGCTGGTTCCAGGTGAGTTTCGAGTCAAGAATCACCCCCGAGATATACGATTATTTCAATCTACATTCCACTCTGCTCTGAATGAGACATAGTACTGGTGCATGTCTAGAAGAATATAAGGTGTACTTGAATTATTCTTACAGTTTTGTTCATATTGAAAATATCAGGTCATGACGAAAAAACAACCCAACAAATTTTCAATGAAATAATAGAAAGTATGGATTAAATAAAAAATGCACTACAAGCAAGTAAGGCCAGGGTAAGACTTGATCTCGAAACGCTGAGGAACAAAGTTATTTATCTTGAGGAAGAAAACACAAAGCTGAAACGAAAAATCGAATCACTGGAAAGAACATGAAAGAAAAATAACTTCATGATTTTTGGTCTAGGAAAATCTTTTGAACAGATCACCTCTGAAAATATTTGTAAGGAAATCAACAGTCTTCTTGGAGTTAGCATAATGGTAGCTGATATTAACGATATTTACCCTCTAGGACGCTCCAAAAATAGCCCAATCAAAGTAGTAAGTGTCTTACCTTAAAAAAAAATCATTTTTGAGAATTGTAACAAGTGGAGCGGTACGGACGTTTATAATGTCCGCGACCTAACCGAAATACAGAGAAAAGAAAATAGAATACTACGGAAACATCTCAGCAAAGCCAAAGAAACGGTATCTAATACAGCTTACATTAAAGGAAACAAACTTGTTGTAAACGAAATCGTATGCTCAATCGAAGAACTGGAATCAGTGGATAGAACAAAAGAAGAGACTCATACTAAAACAAACAGTGCGCCACCAACACCAAGCACCCAACGAATTAAAACACTGAAACCGGCCAGGGAACATCAAGCAACAAAAACTTCAATCATTGTTAGGAATTCACCACCACCTTCCCAAGATACTCCAGATACTCAAAAAGCGAAAAATCTGTAAAGCCATTCAGATCCCATTTTCGTTAAAACAAAGTAAATAAACGGCAAATAATAATAATAATAATAGCCGTCCCAGGGGGGTGGGTGGCTCAGCGGTAGAGCACTGGACTCATAATCCAAGGGTTGTGGGTTCGAATCACACCAAAGGCAGAAATCTTTTTCTGATTTTTAAATAATTAAAAATTTAGAAATTGATTTTCATATACCAGGTGTGATTCCTCACTCGACCATTCACTGTTGGGTTCTAATTAACAGTGCTGTTCCTAAAGTGGCGCTGGGAAACAGTAACAAAGCCTACACAGAACACGAGGCTAATGGCCATAGTAGTCTATGCCGTTGACACAGAAGTAAAAAAAAAAAAATAGCCGTCCCTCCCCCGCCAAAGCTACAGAGCTTCTGGGGTTCCCTCGTAAGAGAGTGTATTGAAGGGAGTTTATTATTATTATTATTATTATTATTATTATTATTATTATTATTATTATTATTATTATTATTATTATTATTATTATTATTATTATTATTATTATTATTATTATTATTATTATTATTATTATTATTTTTATAACATTCCCCACTAAACTGACAATTCCATCAAGCAATCACATGTACTAATTAATTCTTGTTAACAGTCTTCAACCGAAATTAATTTTATCAAACTAGACTTTTGTAACACTATGTTTTTACTCAGACAAAAATTGTTGGTGAAATTCACAAGGAAATATAAACTGATAGCCGACCAGCAATATGGATTCGAAGAGAGGAAATCGACAGAAGATGCAATACAAGCCTTAACATCTTACATATATGAAGCTCTAGACAAAAGAATTCCAATAATGTGCATCTCTGTCGATCTCTCCAAAGCATTTGACACGGTTAGTCACTGTAAACTCCTTAAGAAATAGGAAAATTGTGGAATACGGGGAAGAACATATGATCTATTCAAAAGTTATCTGAGTAATCGTGAACAGAGAGTAACTCTCGGCAATAATTTAAGCAGACCTGAAGTAGTGATATTTGGAGTTCCTCAGGGAACCTTACTGGGACCCATCCTGTTTACTATTTATCTAAATGAACTCTTTCTTCTTCAAACAGAGGGAAAAGTATTGATTTTTGCTGACGATAATGCCATTCTATATAGAGGCTCAAAGTGGCAGCAATTGAAGATTGAAGATGACTTTTCGAAAATCGAGAGATGGTTCTCACACAACAAACTGACAATTTTGAAAAAACCAAATACCTGCCTTTTGCTTCATATTCCAATGGATTACCAAATATGGGACCTCTGAAGATTGGCGATACATATTGTATTCCTGAAAGTCAATCCATTAAATATTTAGGAATCACTATAGATAGGCATTTACGCTGGGATTTGCAGGGCTGTTTCTGCCTTAACTCAAAACTGACTAACTAACTAAAACTTAATGCAAAAAACTCAAAACTAACTGATAATTTTGTGATCACTAACTGAATAACTAGAAATTAACGTAATAAATTTAAAACTGACTGACATTTACCACTTCTGTCAAATTAGTACTTTCCAAGGCACACTAATTATCAAATTTTGTTATATTTTTTGTGTATAGACCAAAATAATGAAAAAATTTTGTCATAATAATCGGTATATGGGGTTAGACAGGCCCGTGGGCAAGTGGGGATTTTGAGGGTTGGAACCCCCGCTCAAGAGGAAAATTTCTGTATCTTAACTTGAAATATTAGAAAACACTTTTCTTTACGATGGACAAACTAGAGTTCCTTCGATTTTTTCATTGAAACCCCCTACCCCTTAAGCAAATCCTGCGCACGGGCCTGGGGTTAGAATAATATTTTGAACAACTTTTTCTAATAATTTTTTTCGTTGTCTCTAACGCGAAGCGAAATATCGAGAATCGGCCCTATTTGTTAATTCGTAGTAAGCTGAGTTTAAAGTTCAGATTTTAGGTAATTAAATTAAAAAATGTGACCCATCACCCTGTATGACTGTGCAAAAATTCAAATCTGTATTCCTTCAAATAACTAAATTGTGAAGGTGTCTTCATCTTAACGCACTTAAAATGAAGACACACTGTATATAGGAGAAACACCTAGACCTTTTCATATAAGACTTAATGAACACCAATCATACATAAATAAAAATCAAAAATATATGAACATGCTTGGGATTTTGGCTATAAAATACAATGGAATTATTCAACTAGATTATTAAAAGAAACTAATAATTATAACCGCAAAGTTAAAGAAGCAGCACTGATATGCATACCTATTTTACAAAAAGAGTTAATTGCAAAAAGGATACCCTCTATATTTGGAAATTTTTTATCTGGATTTCTTCTAATGATAATATTATTATACAAAATTCATTTATGACGAAGTATAAATGTACTTCTTTCTTGTTGTCATATTTTGTGAGATTATCCAGTGATCTGTTTCTATATAAATATCTATATAAATTATTATTATATCAATTTTTGAAATCGACTTTAGAATTAAAAGTCGAAACGTTAAATTAATGACTTTTTTGATATAAATAAGTAGTTTTAATATCCATAGAGAAGAGTAATTGTAACATATAATTATTATATTATTTATATTTCATTAATTACTAAAAGTAAACCTAACTAAAAATGTTTTATGAAATAAAATTGTCACGCTAAAGCAATAAATATCTTGAGAATATGTCGAAATTAGACCCAACATATCGGAGAATCAGATATTTCGATAAATGAGTACTGTAATCATTGCGAAAAGTAATGTTGTGAATATAGATATGAAGATCGTATAGGGAATCAGACATCCCAACTCAGACTCCAAAAAGAGGAAGTAGATTGGATTCAATAGTACAAGTATGAAATGGAGCACGATGTATACATATTACTCATATATTTTTACTATTTATTTTCTTTCCTCACTTAATGACCACCAACTGTTTTATTAAAACTTTCCTTCTAAAACTAATAATCGAAGAATGCGTATATACCCGAAAGCAATTTTAAAACCTTTCTTTTGACTAATCGTAATTAAAATCCCGTAATTTTTCTAAAAATAGGACCATCCATTTGATCTGACACCGTTAGTTCTAGATTATTTAGAATATAATAAACTGAGAAGGAAACGTTGATGGATATGAATATTCATGATATTCAATTTGTTAGATAATCTAAAAGCTGTCGCCCGCTAGTGTCTCGTTAATCAGTTCTAAAAACGTAACCGCTGTAGAAGATAAATGATGTAGTTTAGCCGGAAAGAGATGAGTGCATTGTAAGTATTGATAATTTTTCTTGTTCTCAACTGTAGGTAAAGTCATCAAGGCGGCTCTTACCAATTTAACTTTTACGTAATTAGGTATCAAACACGGGTTCAAATGGTCACGATCATCCTTAAAAATCATGTTTAGAAAGCGTACCTATAAATTATCTAGGCATATTTTTTTCTCCATAAAGAATTTTGGTACTTAGTCTTAATTCAGTAAAATTATCATTCATTTTTTATATAAGCATGAGGCTGAATATATTTATCCATCCTGGCCCAGATACACCATATGCAAAGGAAAGTCTTTCCAAGATTCATAACTTCCTTTAACAGGACGATATCAATTCGGATGAACGTAGTTTTGGATTAACATAGACTCTTTCAAAATAAATAAAAAGTTTGCCAAAAATCTACAAAGGAACGAAAATGCGGCAACGTCTCACCTTCATATAAAGATTATATGCAGGTAATTTATTTAGAGCTTGGAAGGCAATTCATATGTGACCTTTTTAGCGAGAGGTAAGGAATCCTTCTTCGGGAGGCATTTCATATGCGGCCGGAGCGTTTTGAAAGAGTCTATGTTAATCCAGAACTGCGTTCATCCGAGTTGATATGTTGGGCCGTATATGAAATGCCCCCAGAAGAAGGTTTTCTTACCTCGGTAAAAAGGTCACATATGAATTGCCTTCCAAGCTCTAAATAAATTACCTGCTTCTAATCTTTATATGAAGGTGAGACGTTGCCGCATTTTCATTCCTTTGTAGATTTTGGGCGAACTTTTTATTTATTTATTTTATTTTATTTTCATTTTTTATGAATTAAACATTATTGACATTAGGTATTTATAAATTTCAAATAACTTATGAGAACATATAATTAGTTTTATAGATAACCCAATAATAACCATCCCCGTATGCTGCAAATGTGTCGCATTGAGGATCTACGTAACCTTCCAACAACATCTGCGACCTATGAGAAAATACGATTATTCAACCTCACTTTGATTATTGTGCATCTATTTTATATTTACTAAAACTCAAAAAGCTGAACATACTTCAAAATCTTCAAAACCGTGCAAAGGAATAATCCTAAGAACTAATCGATATACTCGTATAAGGAATATGCTTAGATTAAAAAGACCAGAGATGTAACATCCAGGCTTGTTCTAGCTGCGCGAATGTTGCCTGTTTTAAACTGGGTGAATTAAGCGCGGGAACCGAGACGATTCGAGCTCTGAGGATACGAGAACTTGGTCAGAGACGGACTCGGGTCAATTTTAGTTCGTTTGAAATGGTTCGAATCACAATTATCCACTAACTGAAACAAATGAAAATTGGAAAAAAATATTTTTAAAAAAGGAATATATTTTTCAACTATTAGGACCTATCCTATTATATAAAAGAACAGTTTTTTTAACGACCAACGGGATTCCCCCATTTTGGGGGTAATTCTTGGCCATTTGGAAGATGTGACCATGTCGGTGTATAGATGTAACATCACCATTGTGCTCAACATCCTCAAAAACGGGAGATAACGCGGTGTTTCTTTTACTGCAAAAAAAAAAACTCACACTGTAGTGGGTGATTTTTAGCCTTTTGGGGGGTGGAACTAAGTCGAAAATAATGTTAAATGCCGCCATCGTGTTCAACATCCTTGAAAACGGGGGGAAGATATATTTTTCCGGTAGAAGACGCGGAATCGGCGATTCCCTTATTTTGGGGGTGGTTTTTGGCCGTTTGAGGGGTGGAGTTAAGTAGAAGCTAAATTTGGATACCGCCATCGCGTTCAGCATCCTCGAAACCGAGGGGTAAGATAAATTTTGCCGGTGTCCACGATTGCCCCATTTTGGTGGTGGTTTTTGGCCTTTCGAGGGGTTTGGTTAAGTCAAAAATAATTTTATATAACGCCATCGTATTCAGCATCTTCGAAAACGGGGGGGGGGGGGGGTATGGAATATTTTACCGATGGAATATGCGGAATACGCGATTCCCCCCATTTTGAGGGCGGTTTTTGGCCGTTTGAAGGGTTGGACAGCCTCCAAAACAATTTTATCACCGTCATCGTGTTCAGCATCAATGAAAACGGGGGGAGAGGTGGTTTGGTTGCTGCTTAAAATATTTGTTTTTTTCGAGGTTTTTTCCTACTCACAGAATGCACTAGAAGAGGATCCTGGAAAATCAAAAATTAAAATTTGCAAAATCCGAAATTCGGTCGCCATTTGTCCTTTTTGGCGAAAACCATCATCTCCTTAATACATCCTGTAGCAGTGTCATCATGAAAGAGTTTGCCATTTTGATGACCCGGATTGGTTAAGAATTAAAAAAGTTACCTCGAGTATGAAAGTATGAAATGGAGCACGATGTATACATATTACTCATATATTAAAATAAAAATTAATCAGTGTTTGCCCTTCCTCTCCCCCCCCAAATTTAAGTAGCGGGCTGAAATTTGGACACAATGCTTGGGTCATGACTATCTATCGGAGAAAAAAAATCAAGTTTCGAAGTCATTTTCTTCCATGCGAAAAACGCGAACACGGCTCTAGATGTGTTCTCGCCGCGGCGAAAATCCATATATTTTCAAATCGCAATATCTCAAGAACCCCTAGACCGATTTGGACGGGTTAAAATTCAGTTTAAGCGTTTTCGCGAGTGAAATGAAATCACAAAAAATGTTTTTCGAAAAGAGCGACTTCGTTTATCGGGGTTTTTTTTTTTCGCCAGATCGACTCCACTATTTTCTTTAAAATTTACTTTGAAAATACCAATCATTATTTTTTTACCTTTTTGTAATCTAATAAATTGGACTTGAAGCCTAAGTCGCCAATGTATTAAATTTTTTTTATTTGTCAAATATCTTTTGCTTTACTTTAAAAACTATAGCTGCATGTGAGAATTGCTTGTTGTTTTATTTTTAATTTACTTACTTTCCATTGTTTACAAAATGAATCTCATTTATATGGCGGCAAAAGCAAATAAAGTAAAACATGCAAATCAGTGTTTACCGACATTTCAATTATTTTTCATCTACCAGTATTTCTTCCCTTCTTTTAACATAATAACATACCTTTAGACGTTTACTTCCTTTCGTTTTTATAAAATACTGTTATTAATAACCAGATAAATTATTCAACAAAAGCTTCATTCAAAACCCAAGTGTTAAAGCGCGTATTAAGGCTAGACAAAGGCGATCATTTTTTTGTAAATGGCGCGCGGTTCATGGGAATAGATTTAGAAAAAACAAGACACAATGTAATTAAAGTGATCCGGGGATCATTTCAAAAGTCATATAGGCTTCCTTTATTACCTCATTAATGTTGTGCCAGTTGGGTTGAGGGTCGCTCATGTGGGAAATATATTTTCGAATAGAAATGTTATTGAGGGGTGCCTGTCATTTATTTGTGTTTACTGATAATAATAACGTTTTCTGAAGATTATTTTTTGAAGTTTCTTAAAACCAATAAAATGAAATTATGTCATTATTATAGTGTGAATAAATATCTTGTGATTATTCTCGACAGTAATATAACAAGACCTCGTTTATGAGCGAATAATTTTTTTCGATTTTTCCAAAAATAGTTTCATTTGAAAACTTAACAAGTTTTATTCTTTGAACATCAATCTTCGAATTTAACGAGTTGAATTTTCTAAAATAAAACTATTTAAGGAAAAATCGAAAAAAAAATTATTCAAAGGTAATACCACGAGTCCTCCAAATTTTATCGATTAAATTTTTGGTTTTCACGAAAACGGCTTTATTTGGAAAAACCACGAAAACAAACTGATTGATAAAATCACGAGTCCGCAGGACGAGTGATTTTATCTCAAATCAGTTTGTTTGAGTGGTTTTGCCTAAAATAAAGGCGTTTGAGTATGAAGATCAAAAATTTAATCTATAAAATTTCAGAGGACGAGTCGTATTTGAAAGGATTATTTTTTGAATCATTTTGTATTAAAAACAGAGAAAGACACTTTACACTCAAAAGTTCGATATTTTCTTTTACATTTAAACGCCAAATATTACAAACGTAATATAAGTTGCCTATCTAGTAGTAGGCATTTAAGATTATTTATTAAGTGTAACGTTTAGACGTTTTGACATTATGTTAGTTTTAAACGAATTTATGGATGGAGCTGTGTTGTATTGACAATAAACGAATAAAAACAGGTTAGTTTACAAATACATTTTGAAATTTGGTTATTAACATAGATTTGCAATACATTTTAGTATAATAAAAATTGTTAAATGTTTACATTTGACATTTCAAAAAGGTAAACACAGTTTAATCAAGAAACAAATACGAAGAAGCGGTTTTATCAGTATAAAACACAATGATTGGTTAGGATACTGAGCTGTTATTGGCTGAAACCACAAAATCTGACTGTTTTGACAGATGAAAAAAATAATCGCTCAAAAACGATGGTCAAGTTATATTTGATCAGATTATTTCTCAAATAGTTTAATAAGCCAAAAATAAATATTTAAACTCATGTATCTGTATTTATTAAATGTACAGTTATTAAAAACGCAATTATCGTAAACAACATTTTTGCGGTTAAATTCTACATGGTCTTTACAGAAAATTCTTTATATTCTTCGCCATTTACCTTGCGCATATTCACAGCCCAGTCCTGCAGTATACTTGCCAACTCTACATTTGTAGTATTTTCAGACATCTGGTAACGTCTACCACTGCAAAATTCTTCAAGTTGTGTCCACACAGATTTTTTAGTGCGCACAGTGTTTGCTGGTACTGACTTATTTATTAAATTATTGATATTCTCATTATTTTCATTTCCAAATCTATCCATTTTTTTACAGTAGTAAACGATGACTAAAAATAACCTATCAGATTAATAAATTTCAATTTGACATTCAGCGTATACTTGATTTCCGCAATGCCGACCGTAAAATAAGCGGTGCATGTATGATATGTTGCATATATTTTAGGAGCTGTTAAGGAGGACGATGTAGTTTATTCGAAAAGGTAGGAAGGTGAGTTTATAAGCGAATAAATTTTGACAGATGCGGGAAATAATCGGGAATAATCACTGTAGCTTTTGTTTGCTTAGCAAGTGTCAGATAGTTGTCAAAATAATTACCTAAATGTGTCAACGCGTTATATAAAATAAATGAAAATCAGAAATAACAAAAAATATTTTATAAACTATTTCGAAAAACACTCTAATAAGTAATCAGTCGATATGGAGACAATTTAAGACCTTCACCATAGAAAGAAATTATATTCTGGATCAATCTACTACAACAGTTACTCTGGCATTGATTTTAAAAGATTGGGCTTATAACATGAAATGAAGAAAGAAAATTAGTTCAAGAACTTTACTTTAATAAGTATAACAGGTCCTTTGATCCTTTCCACAAACAAAGTTCTGTCGCACTTTCTAATACAGAAATGTTGAAAATATTGGGACACCTTGTGGATTGCAAAAAAGTTTTTTCACCTTGCATCGTATGAACTAGCTTGGAGGGGAGGAGAAGTTACGAAATGTTTAGTTCATTATTTTAAAAAAGAAACCGACATAATGGGATTAAATACTGGCCGCATTGAATATAATCCCAACTTTACAAAAACTGCACAAGGTGGAGCACAAAGGTGCGCTAATAGTACCTAAATGGTTGACTCCAAACATAAATAATCCAAATATTTGCCCTGTTCGTCTTTTTGAAAAACTAATGGGTAAACGAGAAGAAAATATTAAAACCGAACGCTTGTTTCTTACTCCAAATCCGGCTGGGAAACTCATGGTTCTTGGTATAAAAACGTTCCTTTAGGAATAAATTCCATTTCAAAATGGATAAAAGAATCAGCAGAAAAAGTAGATCTAGACACAGTTACTAAAAAAATAACTAACCATTCTGCCAGATGCCAGTGCAGTAAGTAACCTTTAAAAAGCTGGTGTAGAAGAACAAGAACTAATCAAGGTCACTGGTCATAATTCTGCAAGTTCAATTAAACCATACTTACAATTGAACCAAGATCATCATTCAAGTGTAATAAATAATCTTAGAGAAAATACGCAGGAGGAAACAGTTAATATAACAAGCAATTCCAAATCCTCAATAAATAGTGAGTCTCCAAATATTTTTAATAATTGCGTTTTTCATTGTACTAATTTAAATTGTTAAGTCTTTTAATGTACTCACAATGTTCCAACGATATTTTCGTATTATTTTAATAATTAATTCAATTAAATTTTTAAATAGTTTTACTGATCTTTTATTGTAAAAATTTGTGAATCAAAAAATAATCTAGTCAAATATATCTCGCGAGTTCGATAAATTAGAAAATAATTTGACTGATTTTTTGAAAACTTGTTGCCAGGCAATAGTCACGAGAGCCCGCAGGGCTCTAGTGGCTATTGTCAAATTTGGAAATAGCCAGAAAATAGCCACTCGAGTCCTGCGGGCTCTCATGACTATTGCCTGGCAACAAGTTTTCAAAAAATCTGTCAAAATATTTTCAATTTATTCTCACTCTCTTGTTATATTATTACTCACAATAAATAACATTTGCATATTTCTTCCAACATTTAGAGATCCTGAAGCTGAAAGTCCTATTATTTTCTTTCTTCAATTAAAAATTTCGATTTGCTCAGGAATATGATGAATACGTCACGATCGTGTCATCTGCGAAACTGTTTTCCCCGACAGGGGTGTTTTTTAATTTTTTATATCAGTGGCAAAACATTTGTTTTCGAGGATGTTGAACACGATAGTGGTGTTCAATATCACTTCCCACCCTCACCTACCCCTCCACAGGTCAAAACTCTCCCCCGAAGGGTCGTTTTTTTTTATATCAGCGGTAAAACGGATGTCCCTCTGTTTTCGAGGATGCTGAAAACGATATTAGAATAAAATTCCAACGCTTTTGGAGGTGAGTTTTGACCTGTGGAGGGTCGGAGGTAATCTTCAACAGCACCACGGTGCTCAGCATCCTTGAAAAAGGGAGGAAAGACGTTTTACCGTTTAACCCCTTTAAAGAGTAGTTTTTGGCCGTTTTAGCGGGTTCGGCTGGTGAAAAGAGAAATTCTGATACCGCCATCGTGTTCAGTATCCTCGAAAACGGGGGGATACTATCGATCCGGGTAAATTTTGGTTCATTTTTCTTGGTTTTTTCCGACTCACAGACGCCACTAATATGTCCAAATTTAGTATGAATACATAAGTTTGCTATGTTAGATTAAGAATACTTTAAATTCACGTCAAAAATATTTTGACATAACCATTCTAACTTGGTACCTTTCAATGAAGCTTAAAATATGATGGTATCCTAAAATACGATCGTTTAAGAAAATCCAATGTGACAAAAACAGGTCACCAACAAAAAACGATGTTTACTCTAATAATATGTTTTGAAAATAACAATTTTAATAAGCTCTTGTAACTGGTTGTAAAAATCATTGTATACTCAAGAAGGTAGACCTAATGATGGGTTCATAAAATACATACCTAAATTGCTGAAAAAACGTGACTTATTCATTTTCGTACCCATAATTAGGTTATGTGAATACGTAATCTGCCAAAATCGATATTTAAGTATATATTTTCAGCTTGTTACTAATTTTTTTGCAAATAGTTGAGAAAATGAAAAAATCGCTAATTAAGGACCGCTCACACAGATTCACTTAGTTTAAATAAAATTGATGTTAATGTTAAATGTTAAAACGTTTATTGAAGAAGAAAAATAAGTACAAATATGTCTGTATAAATACAAAAAATACAATAAACATTACAAATAACCCACAGAAGTTGTTGAGAGCCTCAACAACTTATACGTGGTAACACAACACTTATAATTTTAAAACATTACGGATACGTATAAAAAATAATAAATGTATAAAAACAATTAAAAAAAAAATTGAGAGATTAAAAGATTGACATATTAAAAGAAACCCGAAAAACAAGAAGGAAATAAAGGTACAATTAATTTGAATTGAAGTAACAAAACAGCATCATTTAATTAAAGTAGACTAATAATTATTATGACAACCCTCTCAAAGATGTTATTTTGTTTTCGATTTTTTCATTATCATTTATCATATGTTTATATGGAATATAATATTTATAAATGTTAAAACAATATTTAATTAGGAATTAGCCTTTTTTTATAAAATACACAAAAATAAATCTTACGGCAAATAAATAAGACAATAATATTTCCCTGCTTTTGTTTTTGCAAATAAAACATGTTAAGAAAGGTATAAATATTAAGATTCAACTTAAATTTACAGCGATCACTGTTGTGCTTTTTACTTACGTGCTTTTTGGGAACTATATACACCACGGATTCTCCTATTTCTGGTAATGACTCTTTTTATGGTTATTGTCGTACGTCGAATGTCTGTGAGGAGAAGGACGAAACCTCTATCCACATTCTTGAGGAATACGTGCCCTTGCAGAATCCGATAACTCCTAATACCTGAAATATCCGACCTATTGAGGAGGATGATCTGCCCAGCTTGGAGCCACTTCAAATCCATAATTTCTTTAGGGAGATAATATTGTCAAGTTGTTTTTTTAGTTTTAAAATAATTTTAGTTGAGAACCCGCACGACCTAGAAAACGTTCATCCGATTGTTTTTTCATCTTAAAGTTATTTTATTTATTTCTGTTTTAGGACAGTGCCCACGTAATGAATTTTTTAACGAATGCGCTTCTCCTTGCCTAGCTGAAGCTACTTGTGATATTCCGAATCCTACTACACCGGGCCACAGTAGATACAGTAATTCCACTTCGGCCAATTTCTGGTTGTAAGTTGCGACTCCTGGCTAATGCGCAAACGACGAGTTTAAGAACGACCGGCACTCTTCCATAGTTGCGGGATTTAAAAAGTTTCATCCAATCTACTGTGTAATATATTAGAAGTGTTATAAACATTTCATAAAGCAGTCTCTTATTTCATCAAATTCTGGTTTTAGGATATTTTATCAATGAGGCGTCAATCCCTATGTATGTTCCACTTATTTCATTGAAAAGTGATCATTTTTGTGACAATTCTACAATAGCATCTCGAATTTTGATAATTTAACAATTCACATTGGCAACATTGCAATATGAAAACATTTTTAATTGTGTTGCTCAATTTATTATTTCATTCGTTTTCGTTTGTATTATTTGGTGGTGTTTTCTGTTTGTTTTGTGCCAAATAGTAAAAGCGAAATGTCTACAGTTGTTGGTGATGTTGGGCTTAAAAAACCATGTACAATTTGTGTAGTATGTCGAAGCAATTCGAGGGAAAAATCCCCAATTAAGTTTTTTTAGGTTTCCCAAAGATGATGCAAGGTGAGTAATTTCTGAAACAATATTGAACTTCTTTACTAACTGAAGATATTTTTTATAGATGTGCTAAATATTTTAATATATCCAATACATTCTATGATCGTTCTCAGAATATTTGCTTAGGAATATTCTGCAAAAAGAACATAGGTATCTTGTGAGGATATTCTGGGAATATCCTTTGCTGTGTGGGTGTCTGTCTGTTATTGTAAATTATAGTTTTAAGCTTGTAATAATTGTAATGTTTTGTGACGAGTGTAAAATTCTTGTAATTTTATATTAATAAATATCTATATCTATCTATCTATGTTTTTATTAGGTGTCATGCATTCTTGGTTCTTGTTTTCTTAAAAAAAAATTGTATTGACTATGTACATTGTATGCAATAAATTTCTTTCTTATATATTAGGAATGTGAAATGTCAACTGAAATGGGAAAAATAAATATTTTCGTAATAATCTCTTGCATTTTTTTTAACAACGAATATAAAATGGCTGTATTAACTTTTTTAAACAGAATCAAACTATATAAGCACACAACTCAATCACAATTTTGTATTTGCCATATTGAATTTTGGCAGAAACTCCATTCCCAAAAACTCCTTTAAACCACGTTTGAGTAGCATCGACCCATAATCATAAAACTCATTTTTTGTTCATATAAAAATATATGCCAAATCTCAACAAATGGTTCAAATTTGTACTAATAAACGTACATATGAAGTTAATATAAGTGTGGCAATAAAGATAATCGTGAGATTAGAAACAAGTTTTCATACTTTTCGGGCCTAGATCTCAAAAAGCATTCGAGACCTCCGCTTTTTGACTTCAAATTCGTGTTCAGGAGACAAAAATACGTAAGAATCACCATTTTTTTTTATCTCGGGTGCATCCGATTAAATGAATTTTACCTCATTGAAAACTGCATAATTAATTTTTACTACTTTTCCATGTTTCCAACCTTATTTGCATAGACTGAATTTTAGCGAGCAGTTTATATCAATAATTGATATATCGAGCAGTGTATATATGAGCATTGTTAGGGATCGTGGCGGGGAGAAATGTCATTACTGTCAATAGTGTCAATACCAGTGCGAATATAAAAAATGAAACTGCTGGACACCAATATCAAAGGTGCCGACGCTAAGTGGAACTACTGTAGCTACTGTGACCGGGCGGTGCCTGACCCGATTACTGCGTACAAAGATGTGAATGTATCAGTGGATACGTTCGAAATTTACAAATTAACAAATGTGTTAAACCAGAAGCTTGTCCAAGTAAGAAACATTACGTCTTTATCAAACAAATGACGCATATTCACCTCAATAATAATACACGAAGGTGGAATTTTTTTTAACCATAAAAATTCCAAAAAACGACCATGGGAGTGACAAAACTGCACAAAGGATGTGAAATAAAATCGCACAAGCTCCCAAGAATAACAACTACTCCTTGAGCTATATGCCCCACCATACACTTGCTATAACGCAACCACTTTTATCAAGAACGAGGCGAGTCGAATTCATTTTCAGACATCCTTTAGTGACAGGATGTCGAGCTAGCCTGCTTTTTACTGATGAGGCACAATAGTAGTTGTTGAAGTCCAGACGCTGGTGTAGTGTAGGACATTTTTAATGTCCTTGTCCTTGGGAGCTTGTGTGATTTTATTTCACATCCTTTGTGCACTCAATAATAATAATATTGTTTATTGTAAGTAAAAGAAGATACAGTAGAACAATAATATATATAAATTATGCTAACAAACAAATAAACAACGAGCCACGAGCCACGAGCCACGAAGTAAACAGGTTACTTGTTTGTGGCATGGTATGATTAAATAAAAAAAAATTTAGATACATAAAGTTAAATATTAAAGTAGGTAGGTACACGCTCAATTACAAAATAATAATGGTTAACAGTGTCGAAGACTTTGGCTAGATCTACAAACAGTCCAATAAAGGCATTGCTTTATCGTAGATTCCTTCTGTTAATAAATTAATGGCATCTTGAGTTGACAGTAATTTATGTCTATCTAGAAACGAATTTAGTCTATTCTGTATATCCTTCTCAAATATTTTTGACAGACTGCTTAAGGGGAGCAATCCATTTAGGAGCGTGAAAAATAGGTATTTTTCGGGAATTTTTTTAGAGGGGATAAAATAATCGAATTATTTTCAAATTTTGACATAAGTTTATTATATCATCCGAGTTGAAAAAAAAGCATGACCAACAAAATGGCGGCGCTGTTAAGGCACAAATTAGAGAGTTACAGATAGGAAGGTCAGACAAGACAAACGAAATTAGACAGAGATAGAGTCGCACCCCAATTTAAAACCCACTTTGAAGGTTGTCAGCAGTCTATGTGTCAGATTGAATATTTATTCAAATAATTCAGAACATTAAGACAGCAAAAACACAATATTCTTCTTTCTTCGGTTATGACTTGAATACTAGTTCATTTGCCAGTTCATAAAATCATTATATTAACAGTTTACTTTGATTTTCAGTTTCTAATGTTTATTTATGCCAAAAATATTAATATATTTTAGTGGAGTCGATCTGGCGGAAAAAAACCCGATAAACGAAGTCGCTCCTTTCGAAATTTTTTTTTTTGTGATTTCATAGATTCGAGGTCCCCCTTTCAGGTGATCACTATATGAAGGCTAAGGGAGATGTGGAGGGGGGGGGGGGGGGTAAATTAACATGTAAAGATATGGAAAATCGGTTTTTCGCACGTAGCTCCCTGAGTTTTATTCGGATCGAAACGACTTCTATATATAAATTAAAGTACTCGCGAAACTGAATTTTAACCCATCCAAATCGGTCTAGGGGTTCTTGAGATATTGCGATTTGAAAATATATGGATTTTCACCGCTGCGAGAACACACCTAGAGTCGTGTTCGCGTTTTTCGCATGGAAGAAAATGACTTCGAAACTTGATTTTTTTTTCCTCCGATAGATAGTCATGACCCAAGCAAATTTCAACCCGCTACTTAAATTTGGGGGGAGATGGAGGGCAAATACTGATTAATTTTTGACTCGAGGTAACTTTTTTAATTCTTGACCAATCCGGGTCATCAAAATGGCAAACTCTTTCATGAGGACACTGCTACAAGATCTATTAAGGAAATGATGGTTTTCGCGAAAACGGACAAATGGCGACCGAATTTCGGATTTTGCAAATTTTAATTTTTGATTTTCGCGCAATTTTTTTCTCTTTGATTTGAGCCCTACAGGGACTCGATCTGATAATCAGGAAGGGAGGGATGGTGGTAAACGCGTTTAGCCCTGTAAAAGGGCAACGGATAGGGTTAGTGACTTCGTGTTAGGCTCATTTTCAAGGGCAATCAGTTTTCTTTCAAGATTTTTTTACAACAAAGCTCTAAGTTTATAGAGGACTGCAGGTTTGCGTGATATATTTATAAAAGCGAGGGAGCTCGCTGAGCCGCTGTAAAATTAGATGCCGGGATAGGAGCTAAGCGCTCCCTTTTATATCTCGTCTCTCTCACATCATCTCTCTGCTCTCTCACAAATACTATTCCGGCATCTAATTTCACGACGGCTGAGCGAGTGCACTCTTTTTTATAAATATATTACGCACTCCCGCAGGCATTAATATAGGTATAGCTTTGGGGTAAAAAAAATTTGAAAGAGAACTGATTGCCCTTGAAAATGAGCCTAACACGAAGTCACTAACCCTATGCGTTGCTCTTCTACAGGGCTAAACGCGTTTACCCACCTCCCTCCATTCCTGATTATCGGATCGATTCCCTGTAGGGCTCAAATCAAAGAGAAAAAAATTCTGCAACCGATGGAGCATAAACAATTTTCCCCACTTTACTCTTTCGTTGCGAAAATCGAAAAATAAAATTTCGCGAAAACCATCATCTCCTTAATACATGTTGTAGCAGTGTCCTTATGAAACAGTTTGCCATTTTGCTGACCCGGATTGGTCAAGAAAAAAAAAACATTTTTCACCACTAAACCTGAAAGCAAGTTATTCACTCCAATGTCGGAAAATCGTAGATTTTCTGGTATATCAAAAATGTTCTTCAAACAATAAATTTATAACTTCGTTAATTTAATTCTTAATTAGTTTTACAGGAATTGTCGGAGGAGGACAATGAAACTCGTTTAATAACCAGCCGACGTTTCGTTTATTGTGTGTATAAACTTCTTCAGGGCCTATAAACAATGTTCTGGCTGGGGGGAAGCAGTTTTATTTTTGTATTTCCTCTCCATTCCATAAATTTTTCGTATGCCAATTGATACTTTTTTCTTGAAATTACCGGCCACAAATCTAACGTTACTTTTGCGGCTCTTTCCAATATCTCTGGCGAAGTATTATCAAAATCGTCACTACTGTCAGTACCCATATTATTTATTATAAATATCTTATTAAAATAATATTTAATGGAAATTGCGATTTTTATCAAAGCACGAATGAAAATTACTTTAAGAATTTAAAAAACTTATATAATCTGACAGTTGTGACAACTATTTAAAGCTGAACACCAGCCTACTAAGTTTTTGTCGATTTTTGTTAATTCTCCATATAAATGTATGTGGTGTGGGCAGAGTGCCGTGAGGAAAAATATTCCCGCACGGTATGAGCAATACATGGTTTTAAAATTAAGTAAGCTATGAGAAATTCGCTACTTTTCATAGCAGGTGTAGAAAAAATATATTTCTTATGAAATGGATTACTTATTTTTTTTATATTTTGCTTCTATAATATTTTACATTATGATACGCATTTGAGAACTCTGATATGTTTCATTAAAGTAAGCAACTTTTTGAGTTAAAGAGTTGGTAATATTAATCAACAAATGACATGAATTAACATTTGTCTTGTCATTTGTATCTAATAAATCTGTCAAATTTTAAAAATTCTACAACAGTGCTACCAACTCATAGGTAAAAGTCAAGTATAAATTTATTAAAAAATTAATAAAATGGCAAATTATATTATAAGCAACTTATTTCAAGTTTAATTTCACTTTCCAATATTGAACTTAATTTTCGTATTATTTTTTGTCAAAAATTAGCATTAATCATTAAGAATGCAGGAAGTCAAATAAGGAAACTTATCCTTTTACAATGTACGATTTTCTTTTTCGATAAACAAACATTCGATCTCCCTTAAATTATAATCCCGAAAAGATAACAGTACTTATGACGGTTTAGATAAATTGTGTGTTAATCCAAAAACGTAATGACCCCTTATTAATACATTACAACCGCAGTATATTTTATTCGGGTTATATCAAGATCGCCAGCCTATCATTAAATGGATTTATGTAAGAAAGAGAGTATACGTATTTTTATATACGATGTTTGATGTTGATATTCTTGGTAATTATTTTTAAATATACATAATTACTGAGTAACTGTTGTTTCTTATCAAAAAACTGCTAGTTAGTGCACCCAATCCGCTGAACATTATTGGAGCAATAAGAAACCCGAATCGTGAAGTACAGTGGAGTAGATAAAGGAGGGTAAATGAGTCAAACGTGGATAATATATTTTGTACAATAAGCGATTATGTTTTGAACCTTCTTTTCCTATCTATATGTCTATCTATCTATCTATCTGTGATGGGGGTGTCGATACACTGCGACCCAGAAGATCTATTGTGCCCCCTACTGCTGCCCAATCGTTGAGGATGTCTCAACGATTAGAGCAATTCCTCCAGTCCTATTGCTTTCAAAAAGTTCAGGATGTCGGTAGGCTTCAGGTTAGGTAGATTTGATATTCTCCGAGGTATGTTACCCTTGGATTTTGCAGGGTAATGCATTCTGAGAGAATGTGGATAGAGATGTCCTCCTCTTCCTCGCAGAATCTGCATTCTTCTTTGTCTACTAGTCCGAGTTACTTTAGGTGGCCTCTCAGCCGGCAGTGCCCTGTTAGGATACCCGTTAGTATTCTGAGCTTATTTTTACTTTTACTGACGCAGTCGTCAGATCTCTTCTGGTTATAGTTTCCCAGTAGTGTCTTGGCCTGCCTCATTCCTTGTAGTCCTATCCAGTATTGGGATCTTTTGTTATTTACTTCTTTTCCAAGTTCATCAAGTATTGTACTGGTGCTTATTCCGCAGAAGGGTTCAGGTCCCAGAAATGGTGTTTCAGCCCATTTTTTTGCGAGTACGTCTGCTATTTCATTACCCTCCGCTCCAGTGTGTTCCGGAGCCCATAGGAGGGTAACAGTGTTGTTCTTGCCTAGTTCGTTTTGATTCTCTAGGCACTCCCAAACCATCTGGTAGTTGATTACATGGGAGTTCAAGGCTGCTTGGCTGTCTGACATGATGATGATTTCTTTCTATGTTGAACTGGACACATTTTCCGATGGCTTTTCGTATGGATAATGATATTGAAATAAAGCTCCTTACTCAACGTTCCATAATTCTATAAGTGGTCCTTGATTTTGGATCTTCACTTGAACTTGACTTCTTACATATTTCTTACTTGCTGTTACCTTCTCTGACCTTGTTTCTATTCGGATGCCTTGATATTTACTTATCTCATTTTTCTTATAATTACTTGTTTTGTGTTACTACCATTAAATGAAAGTGAAAGAGAAAAACGCAATTCAAGTAACAGACAATCAAAAAACTTGTTACTTAAGCCTTCTTCTTCAACGGTAAATCAGAATTTTAATTCCCCTTATAACAGCATTTTGTATTTTCCTCCAGAGTTCGTCTCGCGAATTAATTTCATGGGGATAAACTAAGAACTTCATATGTCCCCAAACATAAAAATCAAGAGGGTTATAGTCAGGACTTCTTGGTGGCCATTCAAAATCACTTCCTCTGCCAATTCATCGTTGAGAAAATATGCCACTTAGATGATTTCTAACAACTAATGTGAAATGAGGTGGAGCTGCATCCTGCATAGACCACATTTTCCATTCATATTTGGAAGAAGAATATATGGCCCTGTAGTAGTTGGTCGCCTATAATGACACACTAAATATGATTGTGACGAGGCATTTCAATCGAAAAAGCTTTAAAAAATGAAACAATAGACTACAATCTTACAGCAAAAATAATTCACAGAAACAATTATCTGACAGTCCAAAGCACACTTTTCATAAATGAAATAATATTTGCAATATCTTTCTGTGGCTCTGAACTGCTCAATTACATTTTTCTCAAAAACGAGTAAAATTATTGAGTTTGAAAAAAAGTACCAATATTACGTAAAAATTATGTTTACGTCATAGTTTCGTCAAAAAAAGCTACCACTTAATTTCATCATCAAGAATCATTCACGTGGCGCCCTCTGTAACATGATGTGAAATAACACATAAAATAATATTCCTCGTCCAAAGATATGCCTTTGTGCCGATATTGATAACAATTGATAAATATACAGTGACATCATCAGAAAAAAATTTCAACTTTAACGCTCTGTATCTTCTTCTACAGGAATATTTTATTTGCCCTTAGACTATGTCCCAATAATTTGTTGCAAAAAAAAAAGTGAATAGGGAAATAATTTTCTAACTTTAAAGAATTTTGTTACATAGAGAATAAAAAAAAAGGGTTATTTCCCTTTTTTACCTAAAAAAATTAAAAAAGGGAGATGAACTATGGGCTCACGAACGAGCTCAGAGCGGGTGGGCTCTCACTGCTCCGGATTCACAGATGATTGTTTTTACTACTAGTAAATTAGTATAAAAAAGGGACAACAAAATAAGGGCAACAGGTATTTTAGAGACAGAAAATACCAACTGTACCTACTGCGAATCTGAAAAATTAACATGTACAACAATGGGCTCAATGATAAATCGTTGAATATACAAAAAATGCATCGAAATGTTAGAGAAGCATTGGAATGAACGTATTACTCTTCAAGAATACCAAAAGGCTAAAATATATTTGGTGCCGCACCGATGCTACACTATCACTATCATATCTTTTCTCGACATTTTTTTCACAAAATTTTTGGACAAAACCTCTTAACAAATTTTTATCCACAAAATTTCTCTAGATAATATTTTTAACGATTTTTCATAAATTCGATATAAAAAAAATAAAATCTGTAACAAAAATGTTAGATTGTTGAAAGTTATCACAGAGAGTTAATTGGGGTAGAAAAAACGATAAGTGGTGTCAAAATTAAAGAAAAAACACCTTGTAACATTTTAAAAATCAAATTTTTAAAATTATTTTTAAATTTGGACCACTTTGTATATCACAAAATTCCAGTTTAATTTCGATTCTACGCGTTGAATAGTGGGGAATCATCTAGCAATCGAGGCTTCGAATTCGAATTTGGGAAATATTTTATTCACTTTCGATTGAGAACTTAGTTTGAAAAGTCTCTTTAAAATTAGTGTACTATGATGCAGCCTGGTAAGCACATTATTTTTTTCTAATCTGTTGTTTGTAAAAAAGTCTAAAAATCTTTACACAAATTTAGTAATTATTCTTAAATTATTTTATTAATGTTTTCGAGTTTTTTTTTATTTATTGTACCTAGATGATTACTATTAATTCCTATTTACAAAATATTATTTATATCGAAAGGTCATAGTCAGAACAAAAATTATTTTTTCTTTAGTTGAGGCGGATTTCACACAGTCCATCCATTCATTGTTCATTCTTCACTCATTCGATAGTTCATTTGTTGTTCTGAACTAAATCTACAGCGTCGGCCACTGTACTTGTTTATTTTTGGGAATTTAGTAACATTCAATTACTAAATCAGCCGGAAGTCCAGAAACTGGAATTGATCCCGATTCCTGGTAGCTGCCGATATATAAAAGTCGATGTAGATTTTTCTTCAGCGTTGGCCAAAAACTGTGAAAATGTCGGTAAATCTTAGTTAGTTTTATATTTGGGTTTTTTTTAACTGATTTAGTTTTTAAGAAATTTTGAGGTCACTTGTATTCTTACCTTTTATATTTTGGTATTTCGTATTTTTTTTTGTAATGGCGTAGCTACAAGCTATAATAAAATTGTAAAACTTTTGTAAACTATATTTCAACAAATAATTTTAATAAATAGTAATACATTTTTTTTATTTTTAAGTTTTCTTAAATATTTCCTTGCGGTGTGACAACATTCTAAAATATCTTAATTTTGCATTAATGAGAAAGTTCTGTATTCATATTATTTTTGATCAAAGCTAGAATATTTATAATTCTAAACTAGCTTGAAAAATATTAAAATAGAATTATTGGCGCCCTCTAACCCTTCAAATACTTCATTAAATGTCTATTAGGAAAGCTGGAACTCACACCTGAAAGTAAAAGTTTCATGTGCTCAATTTTTTCTTTTATTATTAATAAATCATTTTAAAAAAAAGTAAGTATTCTGAGCTAGTAAAATAAAAAGTAAAATTAAAATAATTTAACGATACAAATTTGAATAAAATTGGTACAACCTGTGGCGTGTATGGTGTTACACCAAATATTGAAAGAAACAGACCTAAACTGTCAGATATAATATTATACACTTTTTTATTGTGTACCATGCAATATACTTATTCCCATTCTTAACATCCGAAAATACCTGTTCCGCTACTGGTGAGACATACGAGAGCGAGATTTGATGGATTGATTTGTTTTACTGTTATAACTGACAGGAAATTTTCATAAAGAATGAACATTGTTGATGAGGGAGGCCATAACTGTACATGTAAAATCATGCATTTTGCACAACTGCATCATATTCGATTATACACATGCAAAGCTCTCGATATTTTATTGCACAAACAAATAATGTAAAATAAACAGAATGCAACTTAAGAAAGTATTATTTAAACTCAATAACAGTGGAAAATATTTTGTTTGAGACTAATTAAATGGGGTGAAAAAATATTTTGCAGAAAAATGTTTTGAGTGATGAGTTAAATGTTTAATATATCATAAATACATTTTAAAAATGTTTGTCCACGACTGTTCTATAAAACATTCATTATACTTGTACTTAAGTATAATAATACCTATTATTCACTGTATGACGTCACCCAGTGAATAATGAGTCATTATTCACTGGATGACGTCAATGACAGCTCAGCATGTTTAAACTTAAAAATGTTATTTATATTAATTTCTAGGTAATAATATGTAAGTAGAACAGTTTTCATTATGACGGTCATGTTAGTTTAGTAAAGTTATAAAAACAAAAATGTTAGAAAATGAGTTTTTTACACCTTGAAATATTTAACAATTAGTAAAGCTTTATATAGGCAACACAAATTACTTCCTCTTTGAATATTATGAAAAATCTTATCATGCCATGAGATGTCAGATTACATGATATATTTAAAAGTGTATTACTGGTTTGACAAAGTTTTTAGTTAAACAATAAATAATAATAACATTGAAGAAGAAGCAGAACTGGTGGCATTAAATTTGTTGCCTGAAAAATCTAAAAAAATTTATCTATCTGCATACGAATCCTTTTTGCAGTGGTAAACTGCAAAAAAACAGATTCTTCTGGTTAAATTTATTTGACAGTATTGGACAAAGTATAGTATTCTACTATTAGTTTAAGATCAATTTCGTTATTTCCAAATCGAAGTTGTCAGAAACAAAACAGTTTTATCTTCGATTATGAATAATGTTTATATAAAATTTATAGATACGTTTATTTAGACATCTGATTTTTTCGTGATGGGTCATGACCAATCTTTTTTATTATGGTAATTTTTTTGTTAATTCATTCCAACTGGAATTTCTCGCGGCTTTGCGATGCACTGCACATGCACCCAATTTGCATCGGACATTACAAAATACAGTGCCGTCGTCGTTCGTTACCAAGTTATTGCCGGTCGGTATTCTCATGACGTTCGTGTGTTTGTTTAGTCCATAATCACCAGAGCAGACGCTGTAATTACCCGGAGCCCCAATTAAAATAATGGAGAGATGCCATGAACCATTAACATTTCATCGAGAATAAGAGACGGCCTAGCCGGGTTGCATACTGTGACCCAACACGTTTTTAAAACGACAAAATTTAGAATTTTGAATGAAAGATGTTTCTCTCACAAACTCGTTTTATTCTCATACTGTATTGACTTATGTACACATGGGTACGTTTATTAGACGAACGCTAGAAATTATTGAAAGTACTTATTTAAAAATACACAAAGTCATACATCACATTTGAAAAAAGCTATAATAATTCTTAAATTAACTAGGCAAATTTTTCGTTTATTATATAGAAACTATACAACAGGTTGAAACGCAAACAATATTTAACCAATCTCACTAAAGGCCACTAAAAAGTTTAAAAGACCTCAAGTAACAATACCACCTATAAGAAAAACTAATATGACGTGGGCCAAAAGTGACTTAGAAAAAGCTACCACGTTTGCTGAATATCTTGTTCAGGTTTTTTACACCTAATGAACCTACTATAAATAATAACGACAGGGAAATCGAAATTTAGATTTACCTTGCCAAATGTGCCACGAGTTATTCTCGGTTAAAGATATTCCTTCGTGGGATTATGTAATCCGCTTTGGATGCAGGCTAACCACAGTGAAGTGGGGTGTGGATTGATAAATGTTGTTAATTAAAAAGAAAAATGGGCGCAAGGAGATTGTTTTACCCTCATCCAAAATATGGTCAATTTAGTCACTCAACCTCCAGAATGGATCTAAATTGATCCCACAAGATAAAAAAAAATAAACTACGTCGCAACCAAAAATTTGCTTACCTTAGTTCGGGTCAAGACTATTTGTGACTATTAGTAAATGAAAGAAAAGTAACTAATTACTCAATAATTGTTTAATATTTCCACTTACACAAAATTGCACAGGTCAAAAAAAATAAAAAGAAAAAGGAATCCAAGGGATCCCACTAAAATTGCGCTAGTTAAAAAAAATGATTAAATTAATTAATTAATGAATTAAATGACGAACAATAGGGGTGTTACACCGTCCGCGAGAGCTCTCAAGGTCGTTGGAATTGGGCGTAAAAAAATACCACTCGCCCCTATAAGTCACTTACAAAATTCCAAAAATTTAGAGAAAATATATGAAAATATTAATTTAGAGACCTTTAAAAATTACTAATTAACAAATAATGTATATGAACAAATATAAAAAAAAATGAAAAACTTGCGGTTGTTCCTAAATTAAATTTCGGCAACTTGCAGCTACTAACTTGTCAGGTCAGGTCAGCTCAATACGAAAATCTGGTTAACACTCTGCCCAACACGAGAAGGTGGTCAACAAACTGCCCAACACGAGAAGGTGGTTAACACTCCGCCCAACACGAGAACCCTAAAATAGAATACATTAAACCCCTAATCGAATACCCCTCGGCCCAGAAAGAAATTTACAAACTCTAACAGTTTATACAATAAAAACATTTAAATATCTCAACATACCCTTTTATACAGTGAAGGGGAATTCTCGGCCAATCAGGAACTTTCCTGACAGATGCTTCCGTGGAAGGTGAATCCTCGGAGAATCAAATCGTCTCCCGGGGAGGTACTATCCCTATAATATTAATAGGCCTTACACACTTGCCAAATAACATAATACTCGACTTTCATGAAAAACGCCTTACCTGACAAAAATGGCGTCGTTACGAACGTGGCTTGGTTCGCTACAAAATATCAATTCCTCTTCAAGAGATTCAGACCAGGGTAGATACACCAAATCAAATAGGCACCCTGCAAGTCTAACAATACGGGAATCGCTCGTCTATCCCAATCAATGGTACGAAATAATCTTCATAAAACACCGGGCGATTCCTCAAAATTTTGTCTAAACCACGTTACACTTATCACCCAACAAGAAAGAAAAGACCCAGCCGGTCCGAAATTTCCTTCGAAATCATTCTAGAACGAATTCCACCACGCAAGTCCAGAAAGAGATTCACCTATTAATCGCCACTAAATACGACTGCGACTTGACCAATCATATAACAGGTGACTGGCTAACACAGCCGTACAGTACCTCAAATTTAACAGACGAAATGACCGAAACGACAGATGGAAACATGACATCGATAAAATTAGACGTAAACAATAAACTATTTTGATAGATATACTTTATACGAAACTAAATAACTCGTTCAAATGAATATAAAGTGAGTCAAAAACTTGATATGTGATATATGGTTCCTAAATAATATAATCCGATCCCGACAGTGACTCACATCTACAAGGTATGGAAAACTAATTAATGTAGTTAGGTCTTAATACCGAATTTAAACGTTACAAATGTCACTTCTCACATAACGAAATAGTTCAATAAATAAAAAAAATTGAATCAACATAAAGCGAAAATATTAAGACACCTACCGAGGCAGACTTTGGTGCTCTTAACAATCATATTCAACAGCATGCTAAGATTGTCATACTTTCCCGTGGTATGGAAGTTTGCTGAGATCATAATGATATCTACCTAAGACTGGAAAACCGTTGAATGAAGTCAAATCTTATCGTCCGATTAGTTTATTACCAATACCATCCAAATTATTTGAGAAATTGTTACTAAAAAGACTAGTTGACGATGTAAAATTATCCACACTAATCCCTGACTATCAATTTGGGTTCAGAGAACACCACTCGACCGTCCAGCTTATGCGTTTTGATCATTGTGTAGAATTTTGATTCTTTTTCACAGAACTTTAGTCTGCAAGTAATACTTATAGTAGGGGAGGCCAAGCGGGGAAGAAATACATATGGGGAGAAACCTTGCACCCTGTAATGTACCCCTACCATATATGAACCCTTAATATAGGGGGGTGCATTGAGGGCAGCCCGTCAGATTAGTAAAAAAAAATCGATCCTTAGAAAAACTCGAGCGCGACAGATTAAGAAAAGGTAAGTTAAGTACATCCAGAAAAGTGTATATTTCAATAATCTGTCAATTTGAGCGTGGCATAAGGAAATGGGCGAGTCACAAAGTTGTAAAAAACGGTCCATTGTGGCTAAACGGTTAATATTTTGAAAATTTTGTTTATTCATGGATATGTGGGTTGATAAAGGCTACATTTTAAAATTATTTTGAAATATACAGGTTGTCCCAAAAAAGTGTGGCGTATCAAAGTTATATTATTTCTTATGGAATACCCTATATTTTATGGCATGTATAGATTATACGTTAAAAATAAGATAAACTTTCTTAAGTATTCCCTATACCTAAGCTTTTTAGTTTTCGAGATATTTTGATATTTCTAAAAATGGAAGCACTTACAAGAAAACCAATAACTTGGAAACCTATGGAATCAGCAAAATCCTATTTTAACTGAAAAAAATTAGACTAACAATTGAAAGCAATAATTTATTTAGAGTTGTTTAAAATTATACAGTGCGTCCAAAACGGGGCGATTCTCTAATGACATATTCAAACGACAATATCGTTCTTATTTTAAATAGGACATCCTGTATTTTATAATCCTATTATGTAGCAAATTCCATTGCCTTTTAAAAATTATAAAGGTCTACTATGCCTAAATCTATTAATTTTGGAGTTATTTTTATTTTTGTTAAATTTTATGTTATTTTTCCACCGTAATGCCTAAGTATAACACCCTGTATTTGATCAGCTTAGACTATGATCTGAAAAAATTATCTTTGAAACTATGTGTTTGGTTTTGACATTATTAAAAATATTTCGATATGCATCAAAATCTGTATGGTTAACCGTCAGACTAATCCATTATTATGAAAAGTGGATTCATCTGTAAACAGCATATTATAAAAAAATCATCTTCAATAACCTTCTCCAATGCCCATAAACAAAAATCTACCCGTCTTTTTCATACAGATTTTGATGCATCTCGAAACATTTTTAATAATGTCAAAACCAAACACATAGTTTCAAAGATAATTTTTTCGGATCACAGTCCAAGCTGATCAAGTACATGGTGTGATATTTAGGCGTTACGGTAGAAAAATATTGTAAAAAATAACAAAAATAAAAATAACTCCAAAATTAATAGATTTAGGCATAGTAGACCTTTATAATTTTTAAAAGGCAATGGAATTTGCTACATAATAGGATTATAAAATACAGGGTGTCCTATTTAAAATAAGAACGATATTGTCGTTTGAATATGTCATTAGAGAATCGCCCCGTTTTGGACGCACTGTATAATTTTAAACAACTCTAAATACATTATTGCTTTCAATTGTTAGTCTAATTTTTTTCAGTTAAAATAGGATTTGGCTGATTCCATAGGTTTCCAAGTTATTGGTTTTCTTGTAAGTGCTTCCATTTTTATAAATATGGAAATATCTCGAAAACTAAAAAGCTTAGGTAGAAGGAATACTTAAGAAAGTTTATCTTATTTTTAACGTATAATCTGTAAATGCAACTAAATATAGGGTCTTCCATAACTTTGATACGCCACACGTTTTTGGGACAACCTGTATATTTCAAAATAATTTTAAAATGTAGCCTTTATCAACCCACATATCCATGAATAAACAAAATTTTCAAAATATTAACCGTTTAGCCACAATGGACCGTTTTTTACAACTTTGTGACTCGCCCATTTCCTTATGCCACGCTCAAATTGACAGATTATTGAAATATACACTTTTCTGGATGTACTTAACTTACCTTTTCTTAATCTGTCGCGCTCGAGTTTTTCTAAGGATCGATTTTTTTTTACTAATCTGACGGGCTGCCCTCAATGCACCCCCCTATATTAAGGGTTCATATATGGTAAAGGTACATTACAGGGTGCAAGGTTTCTCCCCATATGTATTTCTGACGCGCTCGAGTAACGCGGAAAATCCCCGCTTGGCCTCCCCTACCATAAGTATTACTTGCAGACTAAAGTTCTGTGAAAAAGAATCAAAATTCTACACAATGATCAAAACGCATAAGCTGGACGGTCGAGTGGTGTTCTCTGAACCCAAATTGATAGTCAGGGATTAGTATGGATAATTTTACATCGTCAACTAGTCTTTTTAGTAACAATTTCTCAAATAATTTGGATGGTATTGGTAATAAACTAATCGGACGATAAGAACTGACTTCATTCAACGGTTTTCCAGTCTTAGGTAGATATCATTATGATCTCAGCAAACTTCCATACCACGGGAAAGTATGACAATCTTAGCATGCTGTTGAATATGATTGTTAAGAGCACCAAAGTCTGCCTCGGTAGGTGTCTTAATATTTTCGCTTTATGTTGATTCAATTTTTTTTATTTATTGAACTATTTCGTTATGTGAGAAGTGACATTTGTAACGTTTAAATTCGGTATTAAGACCTAACTAAATTAATTAGTTTTCCATACCTTGTAGATGTGAGCCACTGTCGGGATCGGATTATATTATTTAGGAACCATATATCACATATCAAGTTTTTTGACTCACTTTATATTCATTTGAACGAGTTATTTAGTTTCGTATAAAGTATATCTATCAAAATAGTTTATTGTTTACGTCTAATTTTATCGATGTCATGTTTCCATCTGTCGTTTCGGTCATTTCGTCTGTTAAATTTGAGGTACTGTACGGCTGTGTTAGCCAGTCACCTGTTATATGATTGGTCAAGTCGCAGTCGTATTTAGTGACCCGTGGCGATTAATAGGTGAATCTCTTTCTGGACTTGCGTGGTGGAATTCGTTCTAGAATGATTTCGAAGGAAATTTCGGACCGGCTGGGTCTTTTCTTTCTTGTTGGGTGATAAGTGTAACGTGGTTTAGACAAAATTTTGAGGAATCGCCCGGTGTTTTATGAAGATTATGTCGTACCATTGATTGGGATAGACGAGCGATTCCCGTATTGTTAGACTTGCAGGGTGCCTATTTGATTTGGTGTATTTACCCTGGTCTGAATCTCTTGAAGAGGAATTGATATTTTGTAGCGAACCAAGCCACGTTCGTAACGACGCCATTTTTGTCAGGTAAGGCGTTTTTCATGAAAGTCGAGTATTATGTTATTTGGCAAGTGTGTAAGGCCTATTAATATTATAGGGATAGTACCTCCCCGGGAGACGATTTGATTCTCCGAGGATTCACCTTCCACGGAAGCATCTGTCAGGAAAGTTCCTGATTTGCCGAGAATTCCCCTTCACTGTATAAAAGGGTATGTTGAGATATTTAAATGTTTTTATTGTATAAACTGTTAGAGTTTGTAAATTTCTTTCTGGGACAACCTGTATATTTCAAAATAATTTTAAAATGTAGCCTTTATCAACCCACATATTCATGAAAAAATAAAATTTTCAAAATATTAACCGTTTATCCACCATATTACTGTTTTTTTTTTACATTTTTGAAAAATTTTACACGCTCTTCGCCCCACTAAAATGGAAAACTTAACATACATTTTTTTCGTTTTAGAATCTAATCTTCACAACCCAATAGGTCCCCATGACACTTTAGTAACTGCAAAAGCATCTTGGCCTCCCCTACTATTATAACCCAGTTGTTAAAGATTTTGACCTCTCACGAAATGTGATATCGATCAAACTTGGCACTTAAGTACTTGAAAGGGTGTAGAAAACCATTAAAAAAAATCTTTTCTGCTCTAGAGTGTATGCTAAGTCCACAATTTAGGAAACAAAATAGAAAATTTGTTTTTTCATTATATGTCGAAAAAAAAATAAAAAATTCGAAAAATTAATAGCACCACGTGAAAGAGCGGAAAATATTACTAAACATTATCTTATTTAGAAAAAAAATTGTATTTCTATAAAAATTATTAAAAAAAGAAAGCGAATTAGAAAACTCTATGCGCGCCGAGCCGTTGAGTACAAATATTCAAGCGAGGCGTTCGGGAAAAAACTAAAGTTCCTTTACCTAAAATGTACTGAAAGAAAATAGAACTTTAAAAAAATCCTTGTACATTTAACTTCATTATACTTTTACTTTTGATGTAAAAATAATTAAAATGATGAACATTGTCGTGTCTCTGTTTAATAAAACTTATTATTTTTATTTTCAAAATAGTGTTTATATAAATCAGAAATGAATTTTTTTAAATAAATACACTTTATAGTGTGTAAGAAAGATCTTCGAGTAGGAATTTGTGTAAAGGTATTTGTGTTTGGGAAAATCAGAGTGCATACTCATTGAATTTATGAAAAAATAGATTATAAAAATAAAGTTTAAATTAGTTTCCCTCTCTAAAATAGTATATTACGTAACAAGAGTGGTAAGTAACCCATTGCGCGACTTCGTGCGTACATTTTACGAGTGTGTAGTGGGCTTACAACTCGAGTAACGTACTATACTTTTTCTACGCCCACGAAAACAAAAACTCATTTTTGTGTGATGATAATTACACAATATTTTAATTCGTTACCTTTGACAACAAATGATTATCGTCTGGGGCATCTTTCAGAAACTTATTAATTTGTTCTGGAGAAAGTATTTTCGCTTTTTTACTTCTATAGTCTATTTTTATGTATGAGAGAGTATTAAAATAATAAAGCGTTCGTAATCCATAGGCGTACCACTTCTTTTAGTAGACAGTTAAAATATTTTGTGAAGTTATACCTCGAGTATTTTCGTATGAAATAACCTTTGTATAAATATAATAAATATATCGGGTGTACACTTATATTTTCACCTAATTAACCTGCTTATAACTTCTAAGCAGCTGAAGGTAAAAAAGTGCAATTTTTTCTAAAATATTTTAATTTTCCACAAGGTATGTTAAGAACATTGTGTCAAACGGGTTATGTAGGTATAAGGGTTTAAACTTTGACTTTTAAGCAACGTTACGTTCATAAATAATAATTTTAATATAAAAACTACTTCTTACCTACAAATCCAAATCAGAATCGAAATCAGAAGATGAACTGTCGCAACCAATATTTACAATGAGTGGCTCGATCATTTCATCAGTAATATTGTCCAACTTCCACATTTTCTCTTCTTCTTTAATCGTATGATTTACTGCCTTTTCCCAGTTTTCAGGCTTCACATCATTTACAGCCTCCAAAAACAACTGTTTAACATCACTCATTTTAAAAGAATTATTTTTTCTTGAAACTTCTCCCTTTATCTGTGCCCATATCAGTTCAATCGGGTCGATATGGTGGTGATCTAACCACCGTCATCCCACGATTTTTTGCAATTTCATATTTTTTTAATTTCTCTTTATTTATCTATTTCTCTTTACAAATGATACAGTTCTCTTCTCACAGAACCGGGATGGAACTTAATATTCTTTGAATTTAGCCAATTCTGTAAATCTTTTTTTAACCACTTGGTTGTGGGCATTTTTTCTGTAAGTCTCGAGTGATAACTTGCATTATCCATTACTATTATACAGTTCTGAGGAAGAAGATCTATCATTTGTTCGAACCACTCTTTAAAGACTTAAAGACATCAGCATTCATGTCCTCATGGTAGTCACCGGTACGAGTAGATTCAAAAGTCAATAAACCACCTTTAACAAAACCGTTTGAACTACCGATGCGTACTATTATCAGTCTGCGCCCCTTTCCTGATGGTGGATTTAAACCAGTAGATAAATTATTTAAAAAAGCCTGTCTTCAACTTGTAACAGTTTCATCTTGCCAAAATTTATTTGGTGTATGTCCCTCGTTGATCCATGTTTTATCTAAATAAAATATATTTCTTCTTTGGTTTCTCATTTCTTTTATAGTCCTTAGGTAATTTCTTCTCCATACTTCAATATCGCTTCTTTCTATTAAAATAGACTTTCTGGAATGCTTTTTCCATAGAAAACCTATTTCTTTTAAAAGTTTCCATAGTGTGCTTCGACTCATTTCAGGGTAATCCTTATCATCTCGAACCGTGGCAAGAAATTTGTCTACTGTCGGAAATTCTTTTCTAAAGAAGAACGCATGCACTTTCCTTCGAAGTCTTTCTTTCAAATGATTTTCTATTTCAAATTTTGGTTTTCGTGGAGCTTTACGTGCTGTTTGAAACTCGCCACATTTCTCTTCTTTAACAACTCTGTAAATCGTAGATTTCCCAACACCAAGCGTACTACTAACTAATTCCACTGTGTCATCAACACTTTTACATAAATGTTTGTCTGTAAATGATTTAAAACAATTAAATATTAATGTTTTTTCATTAACTGTTAAAGGACCGATTTTTTGTCGTTTACGCGGTACTTCCAAATTTTTCATGATCACACTAGAATTCACAATAGACTGCACACTGCACCTTGCATGTTGCAACTAAACGACATTTAGTAAGCTGTCAAGAATACACAACTGGACCTCCTTATTAAATGGAAAACCTACAATCGCATTTTCGCATTTGTTGGTAAGGGATTTATCTACTTATAATTCGATTACTGTAAGAAATTCTTGGAATTAAAATAAAACAAAATTGGCAAATAGGTACTTATTGAAAATAATCTTAAGATACGGCTATGTTATCTTTAATACACAGGGCTTTTGGCCTGTCCAAACCTTTTTCTATTGTTCTGTACAGCTTATGGTTATAAAAGACCAATAAAATATCCAAAACTTGTATTAGCTCAGGTACATTTATGACAATTTTAGGAAATATTTAGATTATTCCGTAAAAATATTTAAAATGACCGTACTAAGTTTTGCATTAGAAATGCTGTTTTATTACTCTCTCATACATAAAAATAGACCATAAATCCATCCGATTTCCGCTTCAGTAGGGCCATTAGTTTTGGATAATCTGCTATGTTAATGTTATTATTAATGTTTAGTGTAGTTCCCAGCATCGAATAAATGGCCCGTAGAGAAGATGGCTTCATAATTTTTGATGTTTCCTCAAAATACACAAGCAAAACATTCTCCGAAAAGGATTTAACGTTATTCTTGTGTCGCCAATCCATAAATTTTCGATAGGTAATTTCGTACCTTTCTTTAGATTTTAGCGGTAAAAAATTATGTGTGGCAGCTTGAGCTTTTTCTAAAATCTCCGGTGGAGTGCTCATAATTTCATCACTTTCACTTTCAGACATATTCGTAGGTAAAGTTAAGAAAATCTTCGGATACAATATTTTGTGACAATATAAAAAATAACATGACGTTTATTTCTATAGAAACGCGGGTTATTTTTTGAAAAATTGTATAATGTGTTGCCGACATTTAGGGACATCAATCTTTTAATTCAAAATGTATCTCGCTAATGCTAAAAGTTTTTATGTTTTTCAATTGACTAAATTTATGTAAATAGTCCAAATAAAGTGGTACGTAGATAAAAATTTGATTGCAATTTGATTATTTTAAGAAATTTAAGTTTTCTTATCAAAAAGCACGTGTATGTTAGGAGATCTCATTACGTTCATATTATTGTTAAATGTCATTTACAAGGAATGTTGACAGTGCGATTTTTAACGTTTACTGACGTGGGCGTAGAAAAATATACTTTCGTATCTGTTATCTCTACATACAATGTAATTTAAAGTTATATTCAACAAAAACTACGTTAAGCACTTTATTTTAGAAATTGCTACCTTATGAAATAGTTTCGGTGACTTTTTCCTACTATTATTTAAATGTTACTCGATGAAATTGACGTGCTATAAAATGATTTGAATTTTGTATTATATATTTTTGATGAATAATATTATTATAATATAATAATTAGTATATTATTATTCTTCATATTCACAATTGTTCATTCAATTTTAGGCGATTTTGTCAAGAAAGAAAATATTCCCTGAATATCTTTTTAAATTTACAGACCGTGAAATTTCCCCAACACAATTAAAATGGTTTGGTGTCGATGTTATCTGCAGAGCTTATTAAATTCGAAAATATAAATTGATATTAAGTAATTACAGAAATCAATTATAAATTATTGTGGTGGCAGTTAAATGGAATAATCCCAGTAGGTGACAGGACGCCTACTCCACGCAAGCTTATTATTATTCAGCTGTTCGTCACTTTTATAGTTTTCCCAGCTCACCGTCAATGTTTGTTTAATATGAAATGGACTCTGCTTTGTCTGTAGAAGAAAAATGATGGTTTTTCGGCAGAGGCGGATTTACAGTTCAGGGAGCCCTATTCACTAAGACACTTGGGGGCCCTTTCCAGTGACGTAACCAGGAATTGACCTAGGGAATTGACCGGAGGGTCTGGGTGCACGGAATACCCTCAGGAAAATTTTGTAGATTTCAGTGGTCTAAAACGAATTATTAGTACAGTACTACAATGCGTAGGACAGATAGATGGAGCATGCGCGCGCGTGAGATTATTATCTGCATTCATTACGATATTTTTAAAAAATTTCCGGGGCCCCATTACGAAAACAAGAAATTCAGAATGCTGGAAACTATCGTGTAGGTCATTAATAATGGATGTGACTCTTGAGGTACCAGGATGGTACATTAATTTCGTAGGACCGAAAACCGTTAACTTTAACAATTTGTGACCTATTACTAAGATAGCTAGCTATCCAGTTTAAAACAGCTCCACCAATTCCTAAACCTTCTAACTTAGTTAATAAAGCCAGATTATTCACCCTATCAAGAAGTCAGTGTAGGCAGCATGCACTTCTCCACACTCATCCAAGGCCCTTGAAAGATTTCTGTAGATCTACCCTATTTTCGAATAGATTTGGAGTTATACTAAGATTACAAATTGGTCTGTAGTTGGAAATGTCTGCCTTATTACCTGATTTATGAATAGGGGTTAAGTAACTAACCTTCCAAGAGCTCGGGAAAGTACCAGATTGCAATGAATAATTAAAAATCATATGAAGCGGTCTAGAATTAACTGTTTTAAGTCTGGAGAAAACCATTTAGGAAAATTTATCAGGGATATTTTCTTTTTAGGTACAGTTATATCAATAACAGAATATAAAATGTCATAAAAAATATTTACCATTTCGTCAAGTGAAGTCGATATTAAGACATTATCACAGTTAACTTGTCGCAGACGGTCATTCATTAAAACGTAATCTGCTGACTTATAATCATAATAATATTCATCTGCGTAAGGACCTAATGAGTTTGTGTGAATTCTATAATCGTTAATAACTACACTAAGAGGAGCGTGATAGATATCCGCTAACTGTAGAATCGGGTTTATGTACAAGCACCAAATCCAAAAAAATTGCCTAGCGCATTTGGAACTTTATTGATTTGGAAAAAATTGTGAAATGACCACAAATCCGATACCACTTCAATTGCTTCAACTTCCTGGTGGGAAGCACTTGAATGGTATATAGAAGTAGAACAAAGATTATCCCCCACCCAACTTGCTTTTGGTAAATTGAAACTACCAAACAGGTAAAATTCGGTAGGATGTTCTTCATAAAGAGTGTCAACAGAGTCAATAAATATTTGATACAAGGCCTGAGATCTTGGAGGAAGATAAACACTACCTACTATAAAATATTTGGATTGTGAACCAATTCTGACATATAGCTGTTCAATAATATTTGTAGAGTTCAGGATGCCACTAGTTAAACTCTCGTGTCGGCTATTGGAGGAAGACTGGGCTTCTTAAAATAAAACGAATTTTCTGGTAAAAATATATATGGATATTTAAAAATCTATTTTTGTAGTTCATAATGACTCGTTTATTTATATAATCTTATTGGAAAATAAAACCACTTATTCAAAAATTTGTCGAAACTATAAATGAAAAATAGTTATTTATGTGCCAAGGACGAAAAACTGTCTGTTATAGTCGAGTCTGCAAATTGATAGCCGAGGCTAGACGAGACAGTAGACAGTTTTTCGCCGAGGTGCATATTAAATTTTTTCGTCGACCTCTACAAAAACGTACTCATTTCCGAAAGAAAAATCGTCCATTTTTGAAGGCAAGCATTTTTCGTCCGCAAACACTTCTCGTCTGCTGTGGTCACTAGAATACGGCACGGTGCGCGTCATTTGAGGACGAAAATTACTTTCCTTCAAAAATAGTTGACTTTTTTTGTAGAGGTCGACGAAAAAAACATTTTTTTTAAATAAATAAGTGGTTTCATTATGGTATGATAGTTTAAAAACTATATTTAAATACCTTGCAAACGAATGCACGTAGCGAATAAAATATATGAGGTACTAGCATTAGCTTTACTTCTTCAGTCATACATCGTCGGTAAACTTGTCAAATTTTTAGTTATAGGCCAGCCCCGCATCGGCTGGCGCGACTCGAGCGCCGCTCTACCGGCCGGAAAAATGTCGGTTTTGCTAAGGTGTGGGTTCAAGCCGGTAACTTTAACAATTTTTCGAAAGAAAAGCCTCACTAAATGCAAGAAACTCGTCGAAAGCCATTATGTTTCCGGCTTCTACGAGTTAAAAACTGGTTGATCATCTGAGAACTGTTTTGCGCTAAGCGCTAAGCACCAAAACGAAAACGAACCTTTACAAGCCTACAATCGAGCTATGTATATAATTATTATAATTATTGTATAAGTTCTAATAACAGATAATGACAAGTTAAAGAAACGGAAACGTCACTGATCTTGCAAGTGCACAGGGTCGGATTAAGGGTGTAATAAAAATAAGTATGTAATGAACCTGGCTATTTCCAGTTCAAACCAGATTTTGTTTTCGTCTGGCTAACATTCTAACGGTCGGATTGTCAAGGTTGTTGTTAGGCAAATAGAATAATATCTATTTTTAGCTAGAGTTCCTTTTATTTCGTCGCTTTGTTCCGTGCGACGTTGTCGGCTTGCGCGGTATGTGGCGTGCTTTCGCGACGTTGTCTGATTTACGAAATAATATTGTCGTTACGCAAATTACGACTTATGTTCAATTTTTAATTGAAAATTGAACAGCATGTTAACATTGATAAGATGAAGTTCAAGGAAAAGAATCATTTTTCTGTTGTGTAAAGTATTCTATGTATAAGCTGCAACTTATAACGATGTGGCGGTTTTATTCCGATTTGAAAAGTTGCGTTTATTCGGATGAGTATGGACGATCCTTAAGACATTAACATTTCTAGATGTGCCGACTATAAATGTATCATTTAAAAAAATCATACAGTTGTTTGATTTTAGGTTGATCCTGGCAGAAACGCTTTGGATACAAACTGCACTTGCAAAGGAGGAAGAGGATTCTGCAAGCATGCAGCAGCGGTCTGTATCTACGTCAATGAAGAGAACAACAATGCAGTTGCAGGTGTATCAAAAGGGAATAGAAGTGGCAAATCTATGGCCATCTAAAGTAAATCAAAAAGAGGTAGTGAGACCTATGGGTGTAAGGACGTCAGTAATGTTTCTTCTGATCACTTAGTGGAAAATGTTATGCTAAGCAACATAGTATTAGCAGAGGAAAGATGTAGAGTGGGAAAAGAAGCTAGACTGGTTGAAGAGAGACAAAAAGAAGACATTTTATTAGCGTTATTGAAAAATGTATACGATTTGCAAAGTGTTAATGTCAAGTACTATTATTTCATCATGGGTTTTACACCATGCATAACTTTCTATAAAGAGTAAAAATTATATTTTTTTATCAAATCGATTACTTACTTATTTTTATAACACCTATAATGCGACCCTGTGTACTAGAACTGTCACTTTTCTTTATCTTGGAAAAATACCACACAGTTTTTATCGAACCCGGTCGCACAGATGTCGCGTCGGGAGATGTGGGGTTGGCGTATAATTTTTACATTTTTATTTTGGATAACTTAAATTCCCAAAAGTACGATCCCATAAAACATACTTTAATAATAAATAGAAGACATGAAACTGTTCACTCATTCGTAAATTCCTAGAAATATTAATTTGAACGAGGGTACGATCAAACTAACAACAACTCAGTTTTAGGAAAAGATTATTCACTTTTAATAATGGCCATAACTCTAACCTTAAACAAGGGTGTTTGTTTTCTTCACACCGTAATTATAGGGTAGATTATTTCAGAAATTAACTGGTGATTTTAATTATGGCCCAGAACTGCTGTCTTATCTTAAAGACCATAAAACATGTAAATTGCATGGTATGGTCAACCAAGGGCAGCGAAACTAACATTAAAATTACAAGAACTTAAAATTAAACTAAGTTTATTTTTATATGTAAATTAAGTTCATGATTTATGAGATTAAGAAAGGTAACTTTCTTTTTACTTTTGGTTTGATAGCCAGCCATCGTAGGGTTTCATCTCGGAATGAAACGGAATAAGTTGAATTTTAAAATTCTCTCAAATTTGGTATTAAACAATTTTTTATACGTTTAACCGTTTTTGAGATAAAGCGAACAGCCATACGTGGTATTTTCTAAAACTGAACGGATTGTACAAATGAAGACGGAACACTGTAAAAAATAATTAGTGATTTTACGTTAAATTACGGTTATAACATATTTAAACCGTAATTTAATGTAATTTTACTACATCAATTGTATTTCTACATAAACTTGCCGAAAAATTACATATATAGTCGTAAAATTACAAATGAAAATTACATTAAAATTCTGGATTTTTACACTAAATAAACCGGAATATTAAGATGTAAAATCACCACTAAATCTCGGAAAAGTATGTTTACCAATATGGATTCTTACTTTATTATATGAGTAATTTACAAAATATTTCAGGTAAGTATTTTTAATACATTTTTATCGTATTTATAATGCAATTTTAATGTAAAATGTGAGCACTATCAGAGAGATTTTTTCAAAATCTTGGATTTCTTCTAGTGTTGAAAATTGAAAACGGTCTGGAACATTTTCAGGGGAAATCAGGTTTTCAGCATTTGCCAAGTTTAGTTGGAACTTTATCTGACTTAAGATCAACGAGTTCTGCTCTACGACTGCTAATAATTTTGATAAAATTGTCAACACTGTTGTTTCAAAAGCTGAAATAAATAATATATGACAAATCGAATAAATATATTTTATTTATCAAATTACCTGAATTAATGTGGCGATTAGTATTGTCAACAATATCAGAGCACATTGGTGTGAGAGGTGGAGAAGAATCGCAAATGAGGTATAATCAGTAGTAATATCACAAGAGCTTCGAAAAAAATCGATTATACTTCCGAGTCACGAGACGTATTTGGCGAAACACCACGAGAGCGGAGCTCGAGTGGTGTTTTAACAGAAATACGTCAAGCGAGGAGGAAGTATAATCGATTATTTTCGTATGCTCGCGTGATATTCGATACGATTATATAACGAATTATATAATTATTTTTGGTGACGTTTCCTCATTATAAACGTCAAACATATTGTTACTATGACAAACTTTTCAAGATGGAAGGATGCGAAAATCAAAAACGGTTATACAACGTCGTCAAGGGTATATTCGCTTATCAATACATGGTAACTGTTGAGGGTTCTGGAATAAACCCTATGTTGTGCCAGTTTCCCAGGACGACCAACAATGTGTTATCGCCTTTTTAAACTGCATCGTGGTATTCTTAAAGTGGACTGTATATCTTTTATCTTCCCAACTCCATGGACAAAAAACAACTAACACTTTTATTTAACGATTTATTTTAAGTTAAATAAATAAATGAATAAAACAACAACGTAACAAAGGATTACATTAAACTGGTAATCAATGAACAAAGCATTAAGTACCTTATGTGCTTAACAAAAACTAGCACATAGGTAAAAAACTAAAAAGACCGCATCAGTCAGAAAATATTTTTTGCGTATGTTCTGCGTGAGTGATGAATAGACACTGTTTAAATTCTCGAAGCTCAGTCGTTTCAAAAAATCTCCCCTTCCGGATTGCGCAACACCTTCTCAAAAGATTCTTTAGCGTGAGCCGCGTAAACAAACATGTAAAATTTTTTCTATTGTCTAGACAAGACGGTTAGATATGGCATGATATTATCATTGTGCAATAGAATAAAAAAACTTATTTTGACGATGCCGCTTCCTGGTTTGGTTTGCAAATGTATTTTGGTGCGGCGTTGCCGGTTGAATGAGTTTATCTGTTTAATTGTCTGAAAATTAAACAGTAACTAAGTAAAAATTGCAACTGCTATTGGCTAAATTTATGATGAGTTGTATAATCACTGTAACTTTTGTTTTCCGTTGGTGTAGCTGGAAGTACATTTTTCGTTGCTGTTTGCAGAACTTCTATTCCTATGTTCGCGTCATTTTCATCGTCTGACTGAGATTCTGTGTCAGATTCAGTTCCTACACACTTTTGAAACTTGCATTACTTTCTGAAGATTCGTATTTGTCACATGTCAGATTTTCCAATGGAGGAGTTTCCTACTAACCTCAAAATCTAAAAAAAGTCTACCAACGAGGAATGGTTTTATTGGGATAAAATCTACTGCATTACAAAATTCTACTGAGCTTTCGAAAAAGTATCGTTAGCAAGAATAATTTTTATAAACTCCATTTCTGGTTGGTTGAAATTAAAGTTAGTATCGAGACTGGATGTGACACTTGACATGTTTCGTTGTCAAATGTCATTTTACCTAAGTCATTCCTTTCGTTAGCCGGAGGCTAAAAGCACGATATTAGCCTTGTTTTTCACCCCGACTCTCGATACCAACTTTAATTTTAACCAATCAGAAATGGAGTTTATTAAAATCATTATTTTTCTAAAACGATATATTCTGGAGAGCTCAGTAGTTTTTTGTGAACATATTAAATCATTACGCAAATAATGAAGTAGATTTTGACAAAAAATAACGCTTCCCCGATGGTAGACCTTTTTCTAGGTTGGCAACTTGGAAAGAACTCCCCCATTTGGCCTCAGCAACATAATAACTCTCTAAAAATATGCATATTAAACCAATCATTTAGAAGTATGTCAACGTTTACCTACAATTGCGATCTGAGATCAACAACAAAAACACCAATGAACCTTAAGGGTTTTTAGACAGGATTTATTTACACACAATTTAAGATTTTTGGTCACTTCTTTTAATTACCATACTTTTTAGAAAAAAAAATCATGTGGTACTCAAATGAATCTTACCTTTAGTACGTTTTTTTTATTATAAATCACAACTAACACCATTCCTGCTGTTTAAACAACTGTCGCTTACTTTAAGCGTCCCTAGAAACACAAAAATTATAAAAAATCAATTGACTATATTTTACCTGAAAAAAATGAGGCATTTGTCGTTATGCCGTTGGCACCCCTTGCTGTCAATTTCATGTCACCTATCAATTCTAATGTCAATTCTTTGTTATTTATATTTAAATATTTGAAGTATTTCAAATTTTCTGCAATGGGACACAGAACACTTTGCCCCTGGATGACTTAGGGACCATTTGGAAGGCATCAAGACTTTTCATACACTATCAAACAGCCAAACTTAACAAGAATAACTTGAAATACTTCAAATATTTAAATATATATCAAAGAATTGAGATTAACAATTGATAGGTGACATTAAATTGACAGCAAGTGGTGCCAACTGCATAACGACAAATGCCTCATCTTTTTCAGGTGAAATATGGTCAATTACATTAATTAAAAAATGGAGAAGCGTAACCTGAGTTTGCATGCACTTACGTTGCCGACAAGAATGAAAAAATGGACACAAGCTAGTGGTACATGGTGAACTGACGTCACTTAAATTCCCATGATCAGCGGAGTACTCGCTCATTGGCTGATATATCGTGACCATTCGGAATACGAAATAAGGAAATGGTAAAAATAATTTACGTGTAATATTTCACAATTATTAATTTAGTTGGTGATTTTACCTCTTTCACAGTAGTAATACTTAATACAGTAAGAATATTTAAGTAAAAATACACTATTTTATTAAAATATCGTTAAATATAACGTATTTTATTTTATAACGTAAAAATACTTTAAAAAAATGTTTTTTTTTGACAAGTTTTCACCCTATTTTTTACAGTGAATATCAGAAAATAAGAACAGAAAAATTTTTAATCTTAAACTTCTGTCGATACGCGTTTACCTAACAACTTAATAAGTTCGTAGAATGACATATATATGGTGCCACTATTGACAAATCTATATGCATTTTAGGAAGTACTAACCCTCAGATGATACGTGTCAAAATTTTATTACAATCTGTACAAGTTACAGTGGTTTTAGTAATGCAACTTTTGTAAAAAAACATTGTAAAATCTGTCGGCAAAATTTTGTTGTAATCCTATGACCAGTTTTCCCATAGATATTAAAAACATCTTTCTAGATAAGCACATAAAACAGAAGTTCTCGGAACGATTAACCGAAGAAAATCTACTAATTCTCATTGACAGATTCCTGCATGAAAATATTAAAAATAAAAATGCCTCAGACAATAGACATTGAGTTTCCAAACTTTTGTCAAATTCAAATTTATTAATACAAAAAATATTTAAAAAATTAATTTCCTTCACATTTATCACAGGAATTTTATGCAATAGCAATTTACAGCGGCAAAGATGTCTCGTATCTTATTAAAACCTATAAAATTATCTTAAACTAACTTTGCTACCGTTGATTGCTCAACAAGTTTTGAATAAAAAACGTTGATTAAAATTTTAATCGCTTCGTTAATCTTTCATGTGCGTTACGCCCCTCTCTATGCAAAGGAACTCACCCTGAATTGATTGGCTTTTAAGTATTTCAATTAATTATTATTTATGACATTTGGCAAGTTCAGTAGAATCATCTTAAGCTCAAACGTGGTTGTTTAAATTACGTGCAGTTTTTTGCGTCATTTTAAATTTAACTCAATCTGAAATGCAAAAAATGTTATCTTCATAACTTGAAATAGACTGAGATCAAAACTCTTCTACATAGATACAACTTGAAATTGAAATAAAATTATTAGGTCAATATATAAACCTCATGAGGTAAAATTACAGCTTTAAAATAAAATAAAAAAGGTGCTTTCCGCAGCTTATTCAAAATTTTTGACCACCATGCAACTTTGAAAAATTATGAATATTAAACTTCAGGTCAAATTCTATAAAGTAATAAATTTAAAGTCATAAGTTAACAAAATTCGACAATAATGAATACGAAAAGAGAGAAAATATATGGAACCTAAAATAAACACTTTCTACACCCAGTTTATTATAGAAAATATATGCATTTGATTGTAAGTAAAATATAAATAAATACGATTAAGTTTTGTTAAATATGTGCACCTTTCTCTTCTCACGAGATCTTTAATCTTATGTAAATATAAATATGTTAAAAACAACAAATTACTTATCATATTTGTATATTAAAATATTTATTAGGAGAGTTACATATTTGAAAAATGTTGGTTAACAGTTTCTGTTTAATACAATTTTTATTTATACTAATTTGAAAACATTATTGTTATTAGGTGTACAACTAAGGGTAGCGGGTAGATACTCATCTATGATCCTGATTGATGACAGATCTACTTCAGGGATGCGAACCTGACCACGTGAATCTTGGTTTATCTCCCAATACCACACGGGGAAAACCATTGTCACATCCCCACTTCCTCTAACCGAACCCATAATTCCTTCCTTTCTAATACTCCTACACCTCTTTGGAAAGCAATGGGATCCTACCAAAGAGTAACTTTCTCCCGAGAGAATCACATGACTCTCGTCTACCCTTCTATCAAGAAGAAAAGACGAAGAAGAACAAGAGTACAACTTTACTTCTGCCGTTTTTTTTTTAGAATTTTGTTGTAAAAAACTGGTTACACATTTTTGATTCAAAGTATTGTCCATCGCTGGCCACTACTTTGTGCCATCTTTCAACACCGTGTGAAAAAACTGGTCATCTTTTTAAGCGATCCATGAATCGATCCAATTTCTTACCAGAAGTGCCGGTCAGAGGAAGCAACGTCTGGAGAATATGGCGGGTGGGGTAGGACTTCCCATTTTAACGTTTTTAAGTACCTATGACTTGACCACTTTCGCAACATGAGGTAGAACATTGTCATGTTGCAAAATCCCTTTATCGTGTCTCTTGTTGTATTGCGGCGGTTTTTCTTTCAATAATCTGCTCAAATGCATTAATTGCGTTCGGTAACGATCGCTTATGATTGTTTTAGTTGATTTTAACAGTCATAATATACTACGGCGAGCTGGTCCCACCAAATACAGAGCATGACCTTAAAGTCGTGAATATTCGGTTTGGCCGTCGACGTAGAAGCAAGATCGGAAAATCTCCTTTATTTTCTGCGCTTGCGGTTATCGTAATGAACCCATTTTTCGTCCCCAGTCACATTTCGATGTAGAAATCCCTTCCTTCTTTGCCTTCCAAGCAACTGATCACAAGCAAACAAACACCGTTCAACATCTCTCCTAGCTTCTGAGTCATTCCCATATCTTTGAAGCGTTTTAAAACTGCTGTTGAGTCACTCCCAATGAGCGTGCCAATTCTTCTTCACTTTGATACATTCCAATGGGCATTCATAAAGATTGTCTTCAAACTGTACCCCAGCTTTTATAATAGATTCACTTAAATCAAGTGGCTAAAATGTGCATTCAATCATATTAAGGGATTATAAGGTACATATACTGTTTAAAGAATACCCTAACTACATTTTCAATATGTCAAGTGATAGTGAGGCGGGAATCTATTGGATTTGAAGAAAATTTTGTAAAATTATTCGAAATAAAATTGTTCAAAAAATCTAAAGATGCAATAAAATGCAGGGTATTCCATTTGAAGAAATTAAGTACCCTGTCGTATGTCCAGACTCATGGAATTTTTCCATTCGTGCGTAACATGCTTTTTAAAACACTTGTTACGTAATATACTATTACTTGAAATATTACTTTTCTGAGCTTAGCTAACCTGACGTACCCGAATGGAGACAGATTTAATGTAACATTTCTTGCAGCCTTAACAATTTCTGGAGGTGTATTTGAGCCACTCTTGCTTACATCCATAATTTATATTTTTTTAAAGTACAATAAATTGAGAAATAGATGTGCGTTCCAGATCTTGGGAACCTTCTTCGATAGCTCCTATGTGGAGAGTTAAGCTTTCGGACTGTTCGAAATTACTCCAAAACAATATTTGATATCGGGTTGTTAAAGTTAAGAATTCAACTGTATGATAATAAAAAATGACGCGTAAACGAAATAGAGGGCTACTTACCAACATCGGTATTGTCTAATCGACACACACATTCCAGGAGGGCCCTCAGCAGTATCCAATTCATATAACTACTTATGTAACATAAGAAAACTTGAGAAAAACATGAAAAAACTGTGGGCCTTTACAAACAGCCTTCTCGACACGCACGTGTTCTCTTAATACTTGTTAAATCGTTCTGTTTATGCGTATAGACGCGCAAAAATAAGTCCAACTGTAGTCATCTATGAACCACGCGAATATAGGCGAATACTAACGTCTATAATACAGGTTGTCATCCTCGCAGGGAAGTAAATAAAATAAATTAAATGGAAATCCAACAATAGATACACACGCAATATTACCGAATTCAAATTTTACTACAATATTTGACAAGCGAAGTTGACCAGCAAACCCTGTGTTCTGTGTATGTTGTGTTGCCTATTTACGTGCAGATTGAAAGCTTAATTTATGATTAGCGTGAAAATTAATTGTTATCAAATGTCTTTGAATTTCTTAAAATATTAGATGTTCAACTACAATATTCAGATTAATCTACATTTTCGGAAAACATCAACTTTTCAGTTAGATTTGAATGTGCAAAAGCCTACTTTGCAAAAAAGCTACGTAATTATTTCACCCCTCCAGGGGGTGGTTTTTGGCCATTTTGAATGGGACGCCGAAGGTAAAAACTCGAAAATGGGAGGGAGAGACCAAATTGGCCCTGTCCGGAAAAAAAGGGTGTCACTTATAAAAATGGTTGGTGGAAAATGGGGGGAAAGTGAGTTTTTCTATAGGGAAACCTTGTAAAGCGAGTTTAACCCCTCCAGGGGTGGTTTTTGGCCGTTTCGAATGGGACGCCGAGGGTAAAAACTTTTTTCAACCTCTGATTCGGTTTCAGCGACCTCGAAAATGGGGGAGAGAGACTAAATTGACCCAGTCCGGAAATAAAGGTGTCACTCCGACTCCTGACCTCTACTATAAATATATATACAATAATTCGTTTATCACAGAAGAAGATATGCAATAGTATCTTACAAAAGTGCAAATGAGTCGTAAAAATGATTCGTTTCATGTAAAAAAAGTTAAAAGTTTACTTTTAGATAAGTGCGAGACCTTATGCCTAAAATTTGCAATCACTGTGCCAAAAACAGGCCAAAGTACTACTGTGTTGCCAGATTTGAAACTTAAGCAGAAAGCATCATGAATGGAGGGGATACGCAAAAAGATAAGTAAGAACAGAAGATACACTATCCCCAATTTGGGCGTTTTCACATTTGACGATGGCAACGATGCAGGTGGGGTGAATTTACAATGGAGTGGCTTCAGATGTAAATTCACCCTCACCTGCATCGTTGCCGTTGTCATGTCGGTGTCGTGTCGTGTTGTCAAGTATAAAAACGCTCTTTATCAGCTTTAAAACGCGACTCCTTTAAAACTAACAAAAAACATGATCCTTTAAGCGTAAGCGGCATCCTTTGTCGGAATTCACGTGGATCCCATTGGTTGGATATTCAAAGGAAGTAACACAATGTGGTGCCCGCAGTCTATGGCTAATAGCGAATAGGATCACAAAGATCAGCTCACCGCAGCATGAAATGCATTTGGTCGCGAAGCCGACCCATTATTTAATTTAGCGATTGCACATGTTTTTATTTTTTTAATTTATACCCTCTCCACTCAGGCTTCCAAGCCATAAACTACAGAACACTTCTTTGCGGCCGGATAGAGCTCTGCTTTATATCTCCTGTTCTTACTACGCAAGACCCTTTATATCAGAACGTTTCGGAATAATTTTGTATTAGATTTGTTGTATTCTAGGAACGATTTGATTCTCCGAGGATTCATCTTCCACGGAAGCATCTGTCAGGAAAGTTCCTGATTCGCCGAGAATTCCCCTTCACTGTATAAAAGGGTATGTTGAGATATTTAAATGTTTTTATTGTATAAACTGTTACGAGTTTGTAAATTTCTTTCTGGGCCGAGGGGTATTTGATTAGGGGTTTAATGTATATTATTTTAGGGTTCTCGTATTGGGCGATTGTGAACCAGATTCTCGTTGTGGACCGCATTCTAGTGTTGACCACATTCTCGTGTTGGTCAGAGTGTTAACCAGATTTTCGTATTGAGCTGACCTGACCTGACGAGTTAGTAGCTGCAAGTTGCCGAAATTTAATTTAGGAACAACCGCAAGTTTTTCATTTTTTTTTATATTTGTTCACATACATTATTTGTTAATTAGTAATTTTTAAAGGTATCTAAATTAATATTTTCATATATTTTTTCTAAATTTTTGGAATTTTGTAAGCGACTTATAGGGGCGAGTGGTATTTTTTTTTACACCCAATTCCAACGACCTTGAGAGCTCTCGCGGACGGTATAACACTCCTATTGTTCGTCATTTAATTAATTAATTAATTAATTTGTGGTTAGCCGGCATCCAAAGCGGATTACATAATCCCACGAAGGAATATCTTTAACCGAGAATAACTCGTGCCACACATGACAGATATGACTGTCATTATTAATTTCATTTTAGACAAGTAAACTATCAAATAAGACACTAAAACATGATCCTTTAAGCGTAAGCGGCATCCTTTGTCGGAATTCACGTGGATCCCATTGGTTGGATATTCAAAGGAAGTAACACAATGTGGTGCCCGCAGTATATGGCTAATAGCGAATAGGATCACAAAGATCAGCTCACCGCAGCATGAAATGCATTTGGTCGCGAAGCCGACCCATTATTTAATTTAGCGATTGCACATGTTTTTATTTTTTTAATTTATACCCTCTCCACTCAGGCTTTATATCTCCTGTTCTTACTACGCAAGACCCTTTATATCAGAACGTTTCGGAATAATTTTGTATTAGATTTGTTGTATTCTAGGAAAAAAAAAGTTATTTATATGGGAATCTCTGAAAGCAATTAATATCTTCCTCGGAAGTTAATATAATTTTAACACTTTAATACCTTGTCATTAATAAAACGGGTCATTTCTCTAGTTACTGAATTATAAATGTTTATTATATATGTATTACGTAATTTTGCAATTGTATAATATTACCAAGCTGTCCAATGTTAATGTCCAGTTTCTTCCTGTCTCCCCCACAGACACAGGTTTTTTTAATGGACGTTGACACTGGATTGCTAACAACTTTTGTATATTATACTTAAAATTTTGATTGTTAACACTTTTATTATATTGTCTTTCCCACCCGTTAAACGGTTAATACAACTATTGGGTGGTGTGGTAAATAAATAAATAAATTAATACTTTCTGATATTGAAAACATGCAAAGTAAAATATGTAAACCATTAGCGGTAGCCGGAAATAAAAAAAATATCCTTCATTGCTTGACGTAAAAAAATGTCACACTTCGCTTATCATGAGAAATCTTCATCTGTACTAAAGGAACACACAAGTTGAAGCAATGTACATAATTCAAGCCATCGTTTAAGACTTCAACACTTTGTCCTGTTACAATTAAATGTACTAATTACTGGAGAGTCCTGCGGTAACTTGTTCTATTAATTAATTTTTTTTGCTTTATTTGTTGACGATATCGTTGGACAGATTTATATATTGGACAAAAAACTTATTGAATAAAAACCTAATAAACGCAGGCAAAGGAATGCCTGCTATTTTTTTTTGACGAAAACTTGAAACACCGCATTGCTTCAGTGGTTTCCATTACAGTGCCGTACAATTAACTATTTTTTAAAACTCATTTTAATTGTAGTTTTTTTATGAACTATTTCAAGCCAAACTATTTCTTTTAAATATTTAACAGGAGCTGCATTTTTAAGCCTATGACTAAGAAGTATAGATCAGTTGAAATGTAAATATTTGGAATAAATATCTGGAATTATAACTTCCGGTCAAATTTTCAATGAGAAAACAAAAAAGAAATTAAAAACTAATCGCTTCTTGAGAAAGCTTAGAGTATCCTCTTTAAAATGCTTTTTTTTTCTTTTCGTACATCTTAGGCAAAGGTACGCCTCGCCTGAATATTTGTATTCAACAGCTCGGCGCGCGTAGAGTTTTCGAATTTGCTTTCTTATTTTTAATAATTTTTTAAAAATAACTTATAATATAATTTCTAATAAAATTTTCCGCTCTTTCACGAGGTGCTATTAGTTTTTCCAAATTTTTATATATTTTTTCGAGATATAATGAAAAAACCAAATTTTCGATTTTATTTTCGAAATTGTGAAATTAGCATACACTTTAGAGCAGCAAAGATTTTTTTATCGTTTTCTACACCCATTCAAGTACTTAAATGCCAAGTTTCATCGATATCACAATTTGTGCGAGGACAAACTCTCTGACAACTGGATTATAAGTAATCTTAATTTAAAAAGGTTGACCGGCCGAAATGCAACTTTTTAATCCAACGACCCAAATGGGAACGGCCGAAGTGGTACTAAACCCCTGTTCACATTTATAGATAATATTTACAATAATAAAGAAAACGCATTTAAAATTAAACATTTCTATAGTTAATAGTGGCTTTTGTTACCAGCGTTGCCAAACCTGGTGAAATTTCACCAGATCTGGTGATTTTAATATCAATCTGGTGATTTGGTGAAAACTTTAACAAAATACCTAATAACTGGTGATTTTTACTACTTTCTACAGAAGTTTCATGTAACAGTATATCTAAGTTAGTGATAACTATCGATAATAGTTACATCAGAAATCTTCCAATTTAATTAAATTCTAATTTTGCTAAAGAGAGCCAGCCATCTACGAAGTCATCTATATTATTAACACTTCCTCATAGCAGTGCTTGTGTTGAGCGAATATTCAGCTCAATCAATTTAAATAAAACTAAAAAAAGAAAAATTGATTAAGTGCAACTACGTTAAGTGGTCTGTTACACAGTAAGTAAGGATGGCAAAGTATGTCATAATTATGATATATGTTAAAAAAGCATAATAAAAATATGTATTTAAAAAATTAATGTTTTTATTGTTACTATTATTATTACATTTTTAATAAAGTTTCTCTTCAAAAACCTTTTTTTATTCTAAAAATAAGTAGTATTTAAAATCTGGTGAAAAATATTTGAAATCTGGCAACTTTTTCATCTAGTGATGGTGATTTATTTTTTTTTTCGTCTGGCAACACTGTTTGGTACTTCTAAAGAGTAGTGAAACCTGAAATTAAAACTTTTTTGATTTAAATAAATGGTTTTATTATCCAACGAGAAGAGTATTTAAAATGAAACATTTTCGAAATAATGGCACACTTGTTTTAAAAAGCTTAATCTGCTTATATTTCGATCCCCATATGCACATCTAAAAAGCGCGACTTTTTGATATTGACCATATTTGGAACATTTTTGCATTCCACACTGCGTATTTTCAGATAAGAGTCACTTTGATATTCCAGCAAGGTTTGCACAAAGAAATTCAAATTTAGGTAACAATTATTAAAGTTTTTAACCAACACATGACAGTTATGACTGTCATTATTAATTTTATTTTAGACAAGTAAACTATCAAATAACACACTAGTGTGTTATAATTCATAACCCACGTTCATATTTAAAGTAGTATTCTATTTATTTATTACTATTACAAGCAGAATTCACATTGATATTAAAATTAAAGGAAAACGCTAACGATTTATTCGAATTTGAAGTCATTGTAAAATTCGTTGGTTCATTGGAACCAGACGCTCCCATATCGGTACAGCTGCTGATAGTGCTGGAAGACGCCGACGCATTAGAACCGTGTAATTTTTCTGCAATTTGTATTTTGTGCTGCACCGATTTTTCTAGGTATCCTTCTGCTACGGTCGAATCATTCCATCCTCCGTGACGCTTCAAAGTAGTCATGTTAGCCCCTGCATTTTCATTGCGGTTTGTTTTAAAAGATTGTTCCTGCACTCGGATGTGTACTTCGTCTGCAGATTTTGGTAAAGATGCAAATTTTTGACGGCACATTTAACATATCAGATGATAAGAGAAATTTTTTTTTAGCCTCCGGGACTTTTCCAAGTTGTGAGCGACAAAGCTTCGCAGGACTCAATCTTCTTCTGCTTTTCTTTTACATGATGCACTAAATGGATAAAACACCCCGTATCTCGGTTATTAAAGGCGTTAGACCCAATAACCAAGGTTATATAATTTAATCCTTTTTAAAATAGTTTCAATCCTTAGTTGTTATGGAATCTATTTCCATATTTTTTATTTCTTTCCGAATAAGTTTTATAGGTTTTTCACACATATCACTCAAAGCAGCACGTTTAACAGAATTACTAATGTTTTGTCTGTTTAAAACTTGGTTTAACATGTTGTTAATTAGAAAACGAGTAAGGAATTTAATTTATCAGATTCGACATCCTAAGACCGGTTTCTGCCTTTCGGCTTCGTCAGTTAGGCTTTTCGAATCCAATAAATAAAATTCCAAACTCGTACAAGTCAATAGCTATATCCGCTATAAGATAAAATTTTTAGATGTGCTGCCATCTATGATTAGAAGAGAGTATTGACAATTACTAAAAGCAAAAAATTCCCGGTGTATTGGGGTTGCATACACAATTTGCATTGTGTGTTGCAAAGCTTTTATTTGACTGATTCTAGTCAAAATGTCACTCTCTTCTTTCGTATCCCTTTCAGAGATTAATACAAAGTTAGAAAACGAGTAAGGAATTTAATTTATCAGATTCGACATCCTAAGACCGGTTTCAGCCTTTCGGCTTCGTCAGTTAGGCTTTTCGAATCCAATAAATAAAATTCCAAACTCGTACAAGTCAATAGCTATATCCGCTATAAGATAAAATTTTTTAGATGTGCTGCTATCTATGATTAGAAGAGAGTATTGACAATTACTAAAAGCAAAAAATTCCCGGTGTATTGGGGTTGCATACACAACCGGTCTTAGGATGTCGAATCTGATAAATTAAATTCCTTACTCATTTTCTAACTTTGTATTAATCTCTGAAAGGGATACGAAAGAAGAGAGTGACATTTTAACTAGAATCAGTCAAATAAAAGCTTTACAACACACAATGCAAATTGTGTATGCAACCCCAATACACCGGGAATTTGTTGCTTTTAATAATTGTCAATACTCTCTTCTAATCATAGATGGCAGCACATCTAAAAATGTTGTTAATGTTGAAGATACATATCGAAATGCTTTTACTACTATTGCACTCTTGATTATCAATTTAAATGAAGACGATAGCGATACTGAACTAGAATTAGAATAGGTAGTAAATAATGTTTGTTTAAATATTTATTGTTTCTTCAGTTTTATTCTGTAAAAGTTACTACCAGACTTTTAAACTATGTAGCATAATAAATTGAAAAAACTTATGTATACTTGTACATCTGTTTGTTTTATTATTATATCCGAGGAAGTGACTTTTGGAACACCCTAGAATTATGGGAAAACACTGAGTCAGGCCATACCGACCAAATATACTGCAAAACATCCATAAAATATTTTTTATTCTCATTGTCAACTATGTTAACCACCCTGTATAAATTGCACTATGTCCGTGTTCTTGCAATACCAAGAATTTAACTTAATTCTTTGTAAATTGCACATATATTTGAAATAGCCGTTCGGACGGAAGAACTCGCTTTTGTCCAAGAATCAACAGAATCTCCGCTAATAACAAAGGAGGAGCTCGTTGTAGAGATAAAGCGAGTTATTTCATATTTCAACAAAACGAGCCCGGCCATCATCATGTATAATTAGCCGACGGCTATCTAATAAATTATGATGTTAACGTTTTATAGGAATCGTACAACTTTGATTTATTTCGTCGGATAGACGTACGTTTTAAAACATTTTAACGACTTTCAGATTATTTAGTTATTGCCATAAATTTTAGTTTGGGTATTTGTTTTCGCTAACTAATGGCAACTGACCTTTACCTTTACCTCAATGACCAATGGTAAGGCATTTCAGGTACTGCATATAAAGTTGATTACTTCAACGTAACAAAATCAAAATAGTTATTTATGTGTCAAGGACGAACCTGGCCCACAACCTTATATTTCGAAAACAGTAGGTGTCATAAATTTATTTCAGATTGTAATAAATTTGTAATAAATGTCCACGTGCATTTCAATCGGATTTATCCAGTTTGGTACGATGTGGGCTAGCTTCACCCGAAACCTGGCCCACAACCTCATATTTCGAAAACGGAAGGTGTAATAAATTTTTTCAGATTGTAATAAATTATAATACCTTCTCCCACTGTCCGTTTTGTTGTGGGTTAAAAGTGGTGGGCTCGCTTCAGTCACATGAAAATTGATAGCCGAGGCAAGCAAGCAGGCGAGACAATAGACAGTTTTTCGCCGAGGTGTATATTACATTTTTTCGTCGACCTCTACAAAAACGTACTAATTGCCGAATGAAAAATCGACTATTTTTGAAGGCAAGTATTTTTCGTCCGCAGACACTTTTCGTCTGCAAACTCTTTTCGTCCACTGTGGTCACTATGGTAGGGCACGGTGCGAGAGCGGCGATTGAGTCATTTCGAACGAAAAATGTCTGCGAAGTAGGGTTTCAAAAACAGCTGAAGACAACTGTAGTGTATGTCGACCTGACAGCAGCATACGACACGGTCTGGAGAGAGGGGCTCCTCTACAAGTTTCTCAACGTGATAACATGCAGCCGAACAGCATCTCTACTGAACAACATGCTCTGCGATAGACCCTTCCAAATAATAACAGGAGGAAGCAGAAGCAAGATGAGACATCTCAACAATGGGCTGCCCCAGGGCTCTGTACTTGCACCTGTCCTGTTTAATATATATATTACCGACACCCCACAGACATCGTCAAGAAAGTTCGGATATGCCGATGACCTGGCCCTTGCATCCCAAAGTAAAACCATCGAAGAAGCTAGTAACGTACTGTCAGAAGACCTGAACATGCTGGGAAAATACTTCGCCGACTGGAGGCTAATTCCAAATATGAACAAGACTGAAGCGATGTGCTTCCACCTAAACAATAAACAAGCACGAGTGGATCCCCAAGTGTATTTCAATAATAATCTACTACGCTATAATCCTTGCCCAAAATATCTAGGGGTAACAATGGATCGAACACTTTCATACAAAACACATTTAAAGAACACCGCAGCTAAAATGAATACCAGAAACAACATAATCCGCAAACTCTGCGGCACTACTTGGGGCGCGAACGCATCCACTCTTAAAACCTCAGCGCTCAGCCTTGTCTACTCAGTAGCTGAGTACTGCGCCCCAGTCTGGATAAACAGCTGCCACGTAAAGAACATCGATACCAAACTCAACGAGACAATGAGACTAATTAGTGGCTGTCTAAAAAGCACACCTCTGCCCTGGCTCCCTGTTCTAAGCCACATTGCACCTCCCTCCATCTGCAGACAAGAGAGCCTAGTTAGGGAATATAATAAAATAATAACAAATCCCCTACTTCCAATACATAGTGACCTTCCCGAAGTCGGCCTGCAGAGATTGAAGTCTAGATCTCCCCCAAAAGAAAAACTTGTGAGAGATAATTTCAATTTGACCAATAAATGGAGAGAATACTGGGAAGCCTCGAAACCAGTCCAGGCTGTACATATAACTGATCCTACAGTGTCCTTACCAGGTATGGAGCTGCCTCGCCACGAGTGGAAAACACTTAACAGGATAAGAACGTCTCACGGTATTTGCCGTGACTCATTCTATAAGTGGGGACTCACCGAAACACCAACCTGTGACTGCGGAAAGCCTCGCCAGACTGTCCACCATATTACAATGGAGTGCCCCCTTACTGCATACGGAGGAGAAATGAGCGACTTCTATGAGGCCACTGACTCTGTGCTAGACTGGATCAATGGTCTAGATTTTAAAATTTAACTTCAAATCGTGCTTTATTTATGTTTATGTTTATGTTTATATTTTACTTCTACTTTTCTACTTTTAGATATACACTTATATGTTTTTTATGACGTAATGTGTATGTGTACAATTTTAACTAATTATAACTAAATCCATGTATGCCATACGCTAAATAAATAAATGCGGACGAAAAATACTTGCCTTCAAAAATAGTCCCCTCCCAAAAAGTCCGGCAATGAGAGGATATCCAAAATTTTATTATTATTAGAAATTGATACTTTTCTTCATCCAGTGGAGTGTAGGTGGCGCCCTCTTTACCTAATCTCAAAATTGATAACACTCTTATGATTTACTGTCTTAAAAATATAACCATACCAAATTTCAAGTCAATATATTAAATAATAAAGAAATTATAGCAAAGAAACCAAAAATAAATTGTATCTTCAACACCCTGTATCTTAGTAGTAAATAACATTTGACCCAGAGTTATTTTGTAAAATATTAATATTTCGAGGTCCTGAACCTATGATTAAAATATTGACCATTCCTTATGATACACCCTGTATATATAACCCTAACAGACGACGACGTTGCCCCCCCCCCCAATCTCTTTGGTGAAGCTGCCTTTGAGTCCCTGTATTTTCTCCTCACAGATAATGGAGAAAGATTCGTAAGTTGCTCGGACTGTTGATGATCAAGGAATATGTGAAGTTTGATATTGACGAAATTTAGAAATATGTGTTGAACACGTTCAATATTTTAAGAATAGACGTTGTAGTAAGGATTCCAAACAAGAGAACAATATTCGAGGTGAGGTCTGACTAATGCGCAGAATAAGGAACATACTCTTTTCTAATATCGAAACTTTTAAAAGATCTGCTTTTTGTAGTATTCTTCAAAATAATGGTCACTTTTTAACAAATACTCTTGAATTTCCCGTTTACTTTATTTAATTGACGGCTATGATAGCTTACATTGTCTATCACAACAATACTGTTTTTCGGTATATTCGGCAATAAATAGTTTTCAAACCAATCTTCAAAGAGCTCTGCTGTTGTATCCTGGTGATAATGTTAACTTGAATATTCTTCTATAAGTTTATAAGAAAATGTGGTAACTATATAAATCATAATTATTTTACGTTTTGAGCCAGCGATTAAGTTCTATTCAGATGATTTACAAACAATATACAAGGTTATTCTACGCAGTGAATGGGATATTTGGACAGTGAAATGCCAAAAAGTAGATTCCTGTCTTCCTCAAAGTGCAGTCGATACTTTAAATGTAGCAGATCCTTGTTTGTTTCCGAACATTTTTACGCTATTCCAAATTTTAGCCGTTTTACCCGTTACTACTGCCTCTGTAGAACGAACTGAACGAAGTTTCTCAACGATGAAAAGACTGAAATCATGTTTTCGGAATAATACATCTACCAATTGATTAACAGGTCTAGCTTTGATGTCAGACAAACTCGCAGAATTGCCTTTGAATAATGCTCATTCAAAGTTCAATCTTAATAATTAGTTGTCTTTTTTTCTTATCTTAATAATTAACAAATTGTTGTTAAATAAAATAATGTATTTAAATAGCCTACATTGTATACAGGGTGGCCCAGAGTTAAACGTTCAGGATCGGGTTTTCAGGAAAAAAATAAGATTTTAATTTTTAAAATTTGTGTTCAACTTTTTAATCCAAGAAAAGTAACGAACATACAAAAAAACAGTGGCGTACAATGATTTGTCCCAATATCAATTAAATTACCTTGTGGAACGTCACTGGAATTAATAATTTAATTCTAATAATATTTAAATTATTGCCGCAAATAAGCGTGCCAAGTTTTATCAAAATCAACCAAATTGTTTTTTGAGCAATTCATAAAAAACTCTTTTGTTCTAAAATCAAAACAAGTTAGGACCCAGGATTATGGGAATAAAAAATCTTATTTTTTCCTGAAAAACCGATCCTGAACGTTTGACGGTTTAACCCTGGGCCACACTGTATATTTACCCCATCCGTGCTGAAAAAAGTATTTTTCTGCAGCCGTCTCGAAAACAAAATTTTCGGTATGATTTATTAAATCTAAAGTACCACTTTACACAAATCGTACCGAAAATGCTATTTTCTGGACAATTTTTTTACTTTCGGAACGATTTCTTTACTTTCGGTACGATTCGTGTTACTTTCGAGACGATTTTGGATATCTAGTAAGCGTTTTTGACAATAACATGAACTTGTATTTTATTCTGACAGCGCCTGTCATGTAACATTGGTGTGTGTTTTTTCGCTTTTCAAATAAAAAAAATGGAAATAAGTAGTGAAATGATTCCACATGAGATTAGTGAATATGCTAAAGCGGCTACTTATGAATTATTGCGAAAGTAATGTATTCATAAGAGTGACTGTTATATGTAATTGTCTAGATATATAAAGTTAATACGTTATTATCCATCGATATCCTTTTTAACATACAAAACTGCTGCAGAAAAAATATTGTACGTAACACGATCGATCCAAAAGTGATTTCAGGGGACTCGCATACGGCTCGTCCTGGAAATTTCCTACTCTTCCCATAAAATATCACTTTCGGAACTTGTTACGTAAATTACTATTATAGTAAGTATTATCTACGAGAAATAGTGGGCCCCCTCCGAACAAAATTCCTGGCTACGCCACTGCCCGATTTCCAAAGACCAAGCTAGATGACATACTCTAACGAACGGAGTACCACAAAAGATCTGAAAAGGTCGCGGTATGAACAAGGACGAACGTCCAACTCTTTTCAAATCTAATCTAATCAACTTTTATTTAATAGCCATGCTGGTGTTAATTTATGCATTCCCATAGCATAAGTCACTTTTTGGCTTCCAGAATCCTAAACACTCTAATTTCTTTCTGCGAGCGAATTTGTTGTGACTGATATTAGTTTCACTTATTAGTATTGTGATATAAGGGGCCAATATCCCAGTAAACACAAGGATATCCAATGGATATCCAAAACGTACAATATGTACATCCATTGGATGTCGTTTGATGGACAAAAGATGTCCAGTGGATATCCCATGGATATCCATTGGCCACCAACTTGGACGTCCAATGGATGTCCATTTTTTATTTAATATGAATATATTTTGGACGTGAATTGTACCAAAATTGACAATAATTGGATCTTCGATGGACATTTCATGGATGTTATCTGGACCTCTGATGGAGGTTTATTGAACTTATAAATGGACATTACCTGGACTAGTGATGGACATCTTATAGACGTCAGTTCCTAGTTTTTGAGAAATGCCTTTCCATCCAAAAAATAATGTAATGCAGACGTCTAGCATTATTACTACAATCTACGTATAGATAGATCTATCAGCACCATTTTCAATGTATGAACTCATTTACGGAATAAAAATCGATTCAATAGAGAGTTATTGCAAACTGGCAGAATGTATACCGTATACGTTATACCTTAGCGCTATGACGATGTAAGGTATGCGTAAAATAGTGAGTTATTGCAGTTGCTTTTCTCAAGGTAGTGACGTTTGACATGCTAATAGTGGGGTGTCAATGGTGTCGAAATATAAATATTGGATATTGTGCTTGAGTTGATGGTAGAAAAGTATTAACGAAATTACGGAAGAACTTTTGAATATTTTTGTTGAGGAAGAACATGAAGATGAACACATAGATGAAGCCATATTATTTCACCTTATCAATATTAAGGAAGGTCGAGGAAGAAATATCAATGATCGCCTCAATTTAGAATTAATGTTAACCCATTACATAAAATCAAATTTCCGATTTGAAAGAGAACACATTGTATTCTTAGCAGAACGTCTTATGTTACCAGCTGTAATTAGAACAAGAAGAAGTAATGTTATATCAGGTATAAACTATTGACTTTCTCCTAATGAAAGTAAAAACCTATTACCCCTAATTTTGTGTTACAGAACTTGAAGGATTGTGCATTTTGCTTAGAAGATTAGATTATACGAATAGGTTGAAGGGTTTTGATGAAATTTCAACAATCAAAACCGGGAACCAGTAAGTTCATACAAGAAAAGACTCTTAAGATCCATCGGAGCAAAAAACAAAGCAAGAAATAGAAATATGTTGAAGAATTAAGTTTAAATTAATTTGAAATAAAATATTTTTAACTTTCTTACCTTTATTAAGCAATAAATTAAGATTGATAGTTTTTTAGTTTTATTTAAAACCTAAAATGCAAATATCAGATATCAAAACTAATGGAAAATTTCATTTTTTGTATTTTAAATAATTAACATCTTTTCAATAATATATATTTAAATACATTACAATTAAGCACAGAATTTTGGAAAATGATTTCTTTAATCCCCAGCCAGCAGTTAAATTTACATTATAACGATTGGATTATAGGTTTTTCCCAATCTGTTGTAATCCAAACAGACTAAGTTCCTTGAAATAATGCAATAATTTATTTTTCAAAATACTCATAAACTAATTCATCTAACAAACCCTTTTATGGTACCGAAGCCCTATGTTTTGAGGGTTGGATATTGGATTTTTAGAATTTGTAGCTGAAATATATCGTAAACAGTTTAATATAAATGTAGATAATTAAAACTTTTGTATTAATTTGTATTACTTTTCAACATAAACTCAAAATTATCGAGAATAATCATTTTTATTAAAGTCTAATGTTCAGTCGAAAAATTTTGTTTACAAATTTTCAATTTTTTAACTTTATTTACGTTAACCATTGAATACGGTTTAACATTGCTCTTCTTCTGTTATTCAATTCTAAAATCGATCGCGAAAAAGCCGCTTTTTGGTTTTAGAACATCAAATATGCATAAGGTATAAGGTTTAAGGCTCTCCTTATGCCTTAGATATAGCGTACGACGTTATACCTTAAAAATGGTTGTTTACTGTTGCGCACGCGTAACTGTCACTGTAAGGCATACCGTATACCCCAAATGATGTGCAATAACTCTCTACTAACAATATATATTCAAATATGAAAATGTTTTAACCAACACAGAACATGAAATAAAAATATTCTAATGAGTCAGCTTCACTACTATTAGAGAGTTGAAGTAAACACAGTACGTAACCCTTTACGTAGAAAATACCGTACGAAATATAACGTAATAAAGTTGTATGAAATTTGAGTTGAAGTGTTCATGTACGTACGTAAAGTAGATGTCAACTGTCAACCGTTAATTAATTTGGTCTGTATTTTGTTTTTATGTTGTTTTCTGTGAGCAGAAAGTCGAAAAGTCAAAATTAAAAAACTTTTTAATAAAATAAGAGGTTTTACTATATCCATTAAGGAGAGTATTTGAAGTACAAAGCCACTAATGAGTCATAGAAATGAAAAACAAAATAATATATATATATATATTGGAATTGGATTTCTTGAAATTCTACTAAAATAGAAGATACATTTTATGGTAAGCACGTCTTTATACATGTTCCATTAGGCTCTATTTATTTCATATTTTGATTTCATTTAAGATGGAAGCTATTCTTGATGCAGCACAACTTGGGGATTCAGATTTCGAAGATGAAATGGATGAGGTAATCTTGCTACATATATGCAACAATGATCCTGTTGGGAATCGAGCAGAGCTTTATGGGCGATTGAGCCTCCACACAACTGGAACAATATTTGGGAAATTTAATGTTCTGTTCAGCAGACAAAGATTTTCAAAATCCATCGTGCTGATTAAATTTTAGTAAATGTACCTAGATTGATTTTTGTAAAGTTAGTATCGCAATATTAAAGTAGCATACCTTTTATCAAGCAAAAACAACTTTAATGTTTGTTTTATTACCAATATTTTGTTTGCATTTTTTGCTAGTTTTAAGATGTAAAAAGCGCCATCAACTAAATTTAGTTGAAAATTTCTACACTTCTACATTTCTACACAATTTTATTGAGTATATTTTCTAAAAATGTAAAGATTCGTTGTTTTGTAGTTTTAGAGATAAATATTCTGTAATATGGATTAATAAATAAATATTTATATAATAAAAATGTTTTAACTTGAAAATTTTTTATTATCTTACTGAAATATGAGAAATAACCTTTAGAAACATAATAAGAGAATATTTAGTAACTTCTATAGGAATTTCTCAACCGAATGTAATCTAATAACAGAAAAATAAAGAAATTCTTTTGAGAACTTCTAAATCACACTTAAATTCCTAAATTATATAAATCAAATGAAACAAAAACGAATATTTAGTAACTTCTTGAGTGACCCTTAACACCATGTTATTTATATATAAAATGATTAATCAACTATAGCGCCTCAACTTGTAAATAATTGTAGGTTTGTTAAAGACATATATAAATATTCCACAAGATCAAGAAACAATTTTTATGTAGATAGAGTAAGCACTAGTTATATAGTCAGAATAGTCTGTTTTATAAGGGATTAAAGCAATACAATGAATTGCCTGATTTTATTAAAAACTGCAATAATTTAATGAGCTTTAAAAGAACATGTAGGTTGTAAATATAAGTATATAACTATTTATTTTTGTTACATTTTTTTTTGTAAACCTAAACGTAAAAATAATACTAGCCAAGAGCTAAATTAAAGGATTATTATTATTATTACTTCTATAGGAATTTCTCAACAGAATGTAATCTAATAAAAAATACTAAACAAAAAAAAATAAAGAGTCTTTTTGAAGTTATGAATAATTTACTTTAAGTCCAAATTCAAAATTGGGACATTCGCCATTTATCGGTGTCACTCGTATAATCTTCGTTTAACGTACGTATATTTTTACGGTATCCGTGAGAGAACGCAAGGTTACGTACGTACGCAATCCTATTTTTCACGTAAACGCTATTTCCAGACGACAAATGCGCATGCGTAGATGTCAATTCGGCTCCTAACGTTTACGTACTTGGCACAACTTCAACTCTCTATTATGTTGCTGCTCGTTTTCTGTGAATGGAGACTGAACACTACCACTGTTAGGATATTTGTTGACTGTTGAACACAATCTTTACTACTTTCCCCAGAATTACTATTATTGATATCACATATATTGGGATCAGACTGAAAGCTCGAAGCAGATGGTGAAACAAAAGCAGAACTTGATGGAAGGATTTATGCGTCACTGGTAGAAGATAAGTTTATCTCTCATAGACTTTGTTTAAGTACTTCTTTCGACGACGTTTTTCTCCATTCTTACCTGGCGATCAAAACACAAATCTCTTTTCTTCTTTGAAGAATTTAATAACAATGGAAAATGGAACTGTATATTGAATATATTCTAAATCCATTAGAACTTGGAACCAAATAAATAACCTGTCAATTGTCAGTTGTGAAGTTGAAATTATTCCCAGGAATGCCAACAGTAACAATGCTATCAATTGGTTAAATTTATTTCGAAGTTAATTGGTCCATCAGAGGTCCATAATAAATCCATAAGAACATGGACCAGAAAAGGATATCCATTGGATGTCCATTAATGGTTATCCATTATATGTCCATGAACGACGTCCACTAGGACTAGGTCCATAAGGACCAATTATGGACTTTTGATGGATGTTCATCAGATATCCTGTATTTACTGGGATTAAGAAAAAATGCATTCATAACTTCATTTATCAAAATCGTTTCTTCCTGAAAAAACTATCAAAATCGAATGCAAGTTAAAAAGTTTAAATCAGAAAAAAATTGATATTTTTTTTTCAAAAAAATCATACTACTTTGAAACACTTCTAATTTGATTACTTGTAAAATTTTACATTTACATTTACAAAGCATATTTTGTGAACTTTAAAAAGTGTGCTTAAATCTTGTGAATCTTTTTCGCGCGCAAACATTTTTCCGAATATTTTGATTGTAGTAATTAAATACTAATATTTTAAACTAAAATTCAATCTCAAAATTGAATACACGGTGTAAAAAAGATAATCTAAAGCAGACAAGTTAGAAAATCGTATAGATTTCCAAAGTAGGTAATCGCTGCAATAACTGTCTTATTTTAAATGATGTACAGGGTGTGTACGTCCCGCATAGCATAGAGAAACGGTCCCTGATGTAACGTAGACAAATGACAGTCAGTGGTTTGGTTTATGGAGAGACCACCGCCGGCACGATTTGATCTCGCAACTAATGGCTGCCTCCTTAATGATTGCAATTGTAATCCCCGTGTTTACTGACTTTAATTGGTCGCGTAAGATGCAGAACAGAGTGTTCGATCGTTGTGTACAAGAATTTATGGACAGCTCCGTCCTGTTAATGGCTCCCACAGGACTGCATTGTCTTTTTCTGCATTTTCGCCAAGGTCTTCCGTTCTTGACGGTGATGCCAAATTATTATTTTTTGTCTTACTCTTTAATCAGTTCACTTTAGTTTTTATACAGGGTGTCCCGTTGGTAAACGGAAACATTTTAAAGGTATATAGAGGTCACAAAGGCGATTCTAAATAACCCATATATATAATGGCTTCCATAACCGTGTTACAGGGTGTTTTATCAATTATGCGTAATTATTCATTTGGCCAGAACTTTTGAATCACTTAGTATATCTTTTCCATTTTTGGCATAGAGCTTACACTTCTCACGAATAATGTACTGAAATATTAAGAGATCTGAAAATCCAGGTTCGGCTTTAGGAAAAATTGAAACATATTAAAAATATCAAAACAACACCCTGTATATCACAATTTTAATATTTCCATTTTAAATTTGAATAGAGGGGAAAAACTGAATTGAAACAAGTTGTTTTTGTTATCCCGCCACCGAATCGAATGGGAAAATATTGATATTGAAAATAAAATTTTTATTTAATTTAGGAAAAACATATGAAACTCATTTTTGCTCTAACAATTTCAAAAATTCACATCGCGTCATTTATCTATTTCTTGTTTATTCGGCTTAAAATAATTTTACACTGTACTGGTGTACCTGCTGGCCCGTACTTAGGAGAAAATATTCAATTATGTATTTATTTTTTAAACGCCCAGTATAAAGTAAACCGGAACAATAAACGCTCATAGTAACTATGTAACTAACAAACATTTATTAATAATTAACGAAATTGCTCAAAATGTCCACTATTTTGTTTTATCCACTTTCTTGCACGTTTCTTTTTTTTTAAACTGAAAGTTTAGAGAAAAAAAAAAGAGAAATTATTTTTTTTTATTTAATATTCAAAATGAATTTATTTTCAACATTTAATATTTTTATTATTTGTCCGTTTTAACACAATTTTAAGTAATATTGCAGATCCGTACTTTAAACAAAATATTAAATTGATTACTTTTCGATCACCTCGTATAATTTTATTTTAGCACAGTGGATTATGCTGTATAGGGATACCTGAAATACAAGGTGTATTCTAAAAAAATAAACAATAGATAAGAACTGCTTCAAAGAATTGAGGAAGCCTGGAACTGAGAAACAATCCATTTATTATAAGAAAATCAGTAAGGGACATCATTAAACGTGCAAGAAAGTGTATAAAACAAAATGGTGGACATATTGAGCAATTTCGTTAATTATTAACAAATGCTTGTTAGTTACTATGAGTGTTTATTGTCCCACTTTACTTTATAGTGGGTGTTTAAAAAATAAATACCTAATTGAATATTTTCCCCTAAGTACGGGCCTGCAGGTACACCAGTACAGTGTAAAATTATTTTAAGCCGAATAAACAAGAAATAGATCAATGACGCGATGTGAATTTTTGAAATTGTTAGAGAAAAAATGAGTTTCCTAATATGTTTTTTCTAAATTAAATGAAAATTTTACTTTCAATATTAAAATTTTCCCATTCGATTCGGTGGCGGGATAACAATAACAACTTGTTTCAATTCAGTTTTTTCCCCTCTATTCAAATCTAAAATGGAAATATTAAAATTATGATATACAGGGTGTTGTTTTGATATTTTCAATATATTTCAATTTTTCCTAAAGCCGAACCTGGATTTTCATATCTCTCAATATTTCAGTACATTATTCGTGAGAAGTGTAAGCTGTATACCAAAAATGGAAAAGATATACTAAGTTCTGGCCAAATGAATAATTACGCATAATTCGGTTATGGAAGCCAAGAGACCCATTAAATATGTGTTATTTAGAATCGCCTTTGTGACCTCTACCTACCTTTAAAATGTTTCCGTTTACCAACGGAACACCATGTATAGGTAGATATGGAGATTTTTTTTCAAATCACGTGTAAAATATTCACATCTAATGTAAAAAAAATTAATTCTAAAAACTAAATGCATAAATATCTATTTCTATTAGTTTTGTACTGATTATATATTCTTAATAATGTTATATGTTTTATGACTTGCAGTGCATGATAGTTGCAAACGAGATATTTCTCTTTATACAACTCTTCAAAAAATAAATCATATATTTGGCAACGTCCGACCTCTTTTATTTTGTTCCAAGCTTTATTAAAATAAAATTAGCTGCCTTGTAAAAAAATCAACAGCACATCATTCTTTCTTAACGACAACTTTACATTTACGGAATTGTTCAAATATTTCCAAGTTTCAAGGTATTTCTGAAAACATACAATTTGCAGCCTAATGTTAATTAATGTTTGGTATCTTGCAGACTAAGGAATCATGTCAAATTCCTTTCTTATTGTTATTGCTGCAAGGGAATCAACTATTTTATCTTACTCTGCTTTACAAAAATACGTTGTTTGTTTTAGCTAAATATTGTACAATGGAGTTTCAAAAGAAGTACTTTAACCAGAAAAAATCCTCAACTTACTTAACTGCCGTTTGAACATGATGTGTTTGAAATTAAATATGTATCTTATATTTATATATAACTTTGTATTTTTTTCTTAAAGGGATACCAGAATCGGTCAAAACACTTGGCAACCCAAATGCGAGTTGGGGATTGGTTGCTTTTGTAAAAATGTCAGAACTTACTTTTAAAGCTTCATTCACAGATGGTACCTAGCATATTTGCAAAATAAAAGTAGTAAGAACAAAGGACCCCGCAGTTTTTAAAGGGGAATTGGGTTTCACTCAATCTCGCCCAAACCTGTTGAAAAGTATCAGTCATATCGTTCTCATTAAATGTCTCCATGGACGCGATAAAAAATAATGAAAGGATTTTGAGATACCGGCCGCCGAAGGTGGAGTTTTTTAAACGTCGAAATGTCGAAATCTTATTTGGCCTATTAGTGCATTCTGTGAGTCGGAAAAATATACAAATATTTTAAGCAGCAACCAAACCATCTCTCCCCATCATTTTGGAGGATGCTGAACACGAAGGCGGTGTTTAAAATTCTTTTGGAGGTGACCCAACTCCCCAAACGACCAAAAATGACCCCCAAAATGGGGGAAATCAGCAAACCAGGTCAGCAAATATGAAAATAATGACTCGAAAGGAGTTGTTTAACAAGATGCAGCGTGAAAATTTCCAAACGTAAACAAAAAATCAGATGTGGCCATGCACATGACTTTACCATACTTTAACGGCCCTACGGGCTCATAATCCAATTACTCGTACATATTTAAGGCAGGCCATGCCTGGCAAGAGCGTACAATTGTCTCCATGAAACAAAACACTTCTACTGCGCTTGCGCTATTATGCAACTATGTTATTCTATATTTTATTTTTAACTCGCTTATAATACAAAATTTATAGTAAATTTAATTTAAAATAAATTTTTTCTCTTAATATTTTTACATAAACTTAATAGAAACGATAATAATTGCGAAAATCTGAAAATTTTCAAGAGTAAACCCCCACTTCCGGTTGTCCGATTTTGCCCAAAATCTAATCAGCTCATTAGCATGTTGTAAAAATGCTAAATATAAAATTTGGTTAGGAAATTCCGATCGCAGTTGGAGTTAGAGCGCACACAAATTTTTCCGGACTACATACTACATACTCCATACTCCATACATACATTTTCTGGAAATGGTCTTAAATGACTTAGGGGGTCTCAAAACATGTAAATCCACTGAAAGCTGAACTTTTTTTTGCGATTACAATACTTTACCACTTCGTATGGTAAAGTAAAAACTGGATTATGAGGATTTCAAGTGGACACAAAATTGACATTAACAAGTGATTTAATTATATGTAGTGAAAATTTAAAAAATAGCAATTTTATACTAAAATTGCTATTTATTAGTTGGACAGTACACTTACAACTGATTAAACTACAAAAATAATTCTGGTCGCCCAAATCATTAACCCCACTGTGCGGCGGTATTTAAAATTATTTTCTGTAACGGTTTCATTTTTCCCCAGATTCTAAATTATTTTTTGGATGTCCCTGGTATCAATCTTTTTTTTATTTTGACAGTAGTGACTGACTTTAGGAATGGATGACAATTCCTAACTGTTCTAGTTTATTTTAATTTTGCGTTTTACTCCAATATATCCACCGTTTTAGTTTTAAAAGGGTATTTGATTTTTGGTATGCGTTAATATTTAGATTTTATAGTAAAAATTGTAAAACGAACGTTGACGACAAGTTCGTTTGTATTTTGGTTTGGATCTTTTGGAAAGTCGGTAATGTAGATTTTATTTTCGAGTTGCTATTAGGATTGGTCCTAAAGGTCACATGACTGACGCCAAATTTTCCAATTGGTTACGGAAATTCAGAGATTTGGGGAGGATGCGCGGTTTTTGTTTTAGGGAAGTTCGTTGTTGACGAACAGCTTTCAAATTTAGACAAGCGTCGGTTTATTTTTTCATTTTGGAAGAAGCACTTATATAGTGGCAAATTGCCATCCCTAAGTTGTTTGGGGGATTAAAAGTGCCATTCCATCTGCGAACAAATTGTAGGCGACATTTTGGTGTGGTATATACTGTTAAGTATTGGTATAATCGCCTTTGTTCGCTCGACTGTCGTCGGATTATTGGAAGAATTTGCCGTACTTGTAAGACAACTCTACTGCCTAGCTGATTTCTGTTGACTATTGGAAAATTTGATTTGGATTTTATTATTTGGAAAACTTTATTTTGGATTTGGTCTACTGGAAATTAATTTGATTTAGATTTGGAACATAGAAGATTTTAGAAGACAAACGGTTTGATAAATTTATTTTTTGTATTCTTTCGTCAATGTTTTGTTGAGCTGCGTTTTTGTAGTTTTCTTTGTATCGCCCTTAATTTTAAGTATTTTATTATTCCATTCAGCATTGGTACCACGGCTAAATGAGAACGTTTCTGTTTAGTTAGTTGTTTTTGAACCATATTTTTTGTTTTTGAAATTGCCATTTGAACATTTTTATATTTATTTTCGCACTTTTGTATATATTTAATGATTCGTTTGGGATTTGGGTTATTTGATTTAATAAATCGGTGATATATTGGAGTTTTGTCTTGCATTTACCCCTTTTGTTGATTTTCAGAGGTAAATTAGGTCAGATAAGCTAATTTAAATCAACTGGCTCCTCCCGAGCACTTTAAAAAAAAGTAAGTTTTCGATCAATATTATAAATTGGAACCACGACCGTCTCCACTACAGAGCTACGCCGATAGACATAAGGTTGAGATCGACAACCCACCTTTATATGTAGCCCTATATTGTTTTATAGGCGTATAGGGCGTTACATTTCGACTTAGTCCCACCCCCCCCCCCCCAAACGGCCAAAAATCACCCTCTACAGGTTGAAAAATTTTCTCGGGTTTTCATGTTTGTTCAAATAAATTTTTTCACCCCGTAGAGGGTTTTTGTTGGCCGTTTGGGGGATGTGGCCAAGTCGGTGTACAGATGTAATATCACCATTGTGCTCAGCATATCCTCGAAAACGGCAGATGACGCTGTTTTTCTTGTTTATAAAAAAAATCTCAACCTATAGAGGTGATTTTTGGGGGGTGTGACTAAGTCGAAAATAATTTTAAATACCGCCGTCGTGTTCAGCATCTTCGAAAACGAGGGGAAGATATATTTTACCGGTAGAAGACGCGGAATTGGCGATTCCCCCATTTTGGGAGTGGTTTTTGGCCGTTTGAGAGGTAGGGTCAATTTAAAAATAATTTTGGATAACGCCATCGGGTTCAGCATCCTCGAAAACGGGGGGTAGGGAATATTTTATCGATGGAATATGAGGAATACGCGATTCCCCCCATTTTGGGAGTGATTTTTTGCCGTTTGGAGAGTTGGGTCACCTCCAAAAGAATTTTAACCACCACCATCGTGTTCAGGATCCTCCAAAACGATGGGGAGAGATGGTTTGGTTGCTGCTTAAAATATTTGTATATTATTCCGACTCACAGAATGCACTAATATATGCCAAATAAGATTTACGACGTTTAAAAAATCTCCACCTTCGGCGGCCGGTATCTCAAAATCCTTTCATTATTTATTATCGCGCCCATGGACATTTAATGAAAACGATGTTTGAGCGAGATTGAGTGAAACCCAATTCCCCTTTAAAAACTGCGGGGGTCCTTTCGACCACATAGACATACATAAGATAACTTGGTTATAACCATATAGGAAACCACAGAACCAAATAGATCATATACTATTAGAGAGAAGAAACGCAAAAGCTGTAACAACCGTCCGAAGTTAACAAGGAGCAACTATACTGTTAATGGTTATTTAACGAACAAGTGTATTAATAAGGGCGATTAACAATCGAGATAATTTAACGCGTGAGCAGAGCGAACGCGTTAATGTTCGACATTGTTAATCGCCATTTTAATTCACGAGTTCGTTACAGAACTTTTCCGTCGAGCGTACTTTTCAAAAACTCTATACATAGAGTTTTTGAATTTTAAGAAATTAAATAATGACAGATAGTATTAACACACCTTCTTGATTTCAAATGTATGTTTGGTTGCCATGGTAACTGTCAATATAAATGTATAAGAGCAATGTACGTTGAGTTGCATATAATAAAATCGTTGATTAATAGAAAATCATTCATTAATAGGTGTCATTAATCAACGATTTTGAGTGCGTTAAAATACATCATAAATGGTCGGTCGACGGAAAAGAATATTTAATTGATGATTATGATATTGCAATGAATTTACAGTAACGAAAGCTTCATCTGATGGGGAAAAAAATTACTCCCCAGACAGCAAGCGTACGCCATAATGACGTACCTTATAGGTCATGCCAGACATGAGTAAATATTTTTTTGTAGATGGGTACTAATTACTTCTTAGTAATAAGAAGTAATTAATACCCATCAGATGTAAATCTATATAATACTTATAAATCCTCAAGTCAGGCTTACGAAAAAAGGAGGGGAAAGTAACTTAGTGTTGTGAAGGGGGGTTTCAGAGAGAAGGAGAGGGGTTCATACTTCAATTAAGGGTTGTGAAGAGGGGTTTGAGAGGTAGAGGGGTTCATTTTGACAGGCGCAGAATGTTATTATTGGATCCCTTTATATTGGTTTAGAGGGAAAATGAAGAAATTGTCAGTATATGCGTGAATTGATCCAAATTTAAAATTTCGGTGTACACTGAACTCAAAATTTGATGCTTTACAAATTTTATTTACCAGTTTTTGACATAAAGTGGCAGTTGAACTCGTCTAACTGTGAGTGTATTGCAGTTTCCACAAAAATTGACGATGGCGACCTTATAAATTTTGAGATTAGGATGTTAGGGAGGTCGTTCGACGCAGAATTTTATATTCTTCAACTTTGAATACCATGACATTTTCCGTACGATGCGTCGATTGCAAGACTTGATCGGAAAACCGGAAAAACTTCAATCAAACGATAGTTTAAAGTGGAAAATTCTTGTGTAATTGATTTTTAGTGGTTTATTTTATGTTTCTTGTGGTGCTGAACACGAATCTAAAGTGGCCCAATAAAAATTTTTCCCGCAAATCATCAAAAATCAACAAACAAAAATGTTTCATTTTATACTTTAAACTACCGTTTGATTGAACTATACCTAACTAGACCAAATGACAGGTGATTTGACATAAGTTATTTGCCAAAACTACTTATTCTCCTAATATTTCAACACTCTTTTGCGTGGAAACCATAGGATGTACAAAAAAATGTTAAGATATATACGGAGATATACTATGCATCAAGCTTCTAACAGCTGTTCGAAATCGAACATCTACGACCATGATAAAAAGGGGAATAAAAATAATATTCAAATAAAATAAAAATAAAAGAAACAAGCACGTTTATGTATTCGGTATCCTTGAAACAAACACTACAGTTAACCATATCTCGCATAGAAACAGTATGACGTAACAAAAGCCGTTACAACACTTGTTAATTAGAAATAGCCGCGTCTGACCGTCGTTGACCGGCAAACTTCAATCCCACTAGCTTTGCCGAAAACAATCACAAAAAACGCCCACAGACAGAACGTCGAAGCCGGTAAAAAAATACACATCAATAAGATTGCGAGCGGCGCGTTGCGATTGGCTAGAAAAACCGTTAAAAATTAAATAAAAAAGATAGAACCACATAAGCAGAGGTCGACTTATCCAAAGCTTGATATCGGAAGCTTCCAGTTTAAAACCTCAGTAGAACCTTTTCTCTCCTAGAGAGTGGGTCGGTGGACCTCTCCTAGTACTTCGCGGCACTCGTGCCCAGTTCAATTAAAAAGTAGCATCTTGTCTCTCCTTTCAGTATTTTAAGCGGCAATTTTCGTGTCCGCCAAAACACACTTGCATAATTCATAAATGCATACATTTTAATAACAAAAATTTCTTTGAGCAATTGCACCACATTTACAACCTGTTGTTAGTTTTTACCATTGTTACAAAGTGTTACGAAAATTGTTGTTAATAGAAATTAACAAATCAAACAGTGCATTCTTTCATTATACTTCCTCGTACATTTTAAAACCAAAAAAGAAATTACAGTCCACATCATCATTGCCAGCTTAAGTAACGCTAAGTCGGAACAGAGGCATCTACAGGGTGTCGCCTAATAAGTTTGGGTCTCCAAATATACAGGGGATTTGGAATCGCCCAAAACAACAGCCTTCCTTATGTCGTCGGGGTTTTTAATTTCAGCGACACCAACAGTTATTGAAAAAAATTACAGTTTGAAGATTTTTTGGTGTTTTGGGTTTTATTTCAATAACAATATAACATTTTATAAAAGGTCAATTTATTTTCAATAAAATTTATAAACAAAAAGAAACGATTTTCTATCACTGGCTTCTGTGTGTTTTTAGAAAAATAAATATTATTTACAAGAAAGCCTCTCATGAATAATGGCAGTGTTAAGTTAATTTTATGTATTAATCAATCCCAAAATCGTCGATATAATTTTGTCTCCCCTATCGTTGTGCAGCAAATTCAGTAACGGATCGCGTATTTTTTCCTCCAATAAGTTAAATAATTCCTGTCTTATCAATTTGATCATTTCTGCTATTTTGTGTTCTGCTACTTGAAACACTATCCAGCCGTCTTCCAGGACTATGAAGGTGTTACCACCCTGTACATTAACGTTCAAATCGTATGAAGAAAAAAGAATTAATGGAAGTACCGGAACCATTGTACAGTCCCTGAAAAAAATTTTGCTCGTTTGGATTTTTTCTTGATACACCAAATACGGACTAGAAAAATGTTTGACTGTATAATTTACTGAACTGGGATGCATAAAAACCTAAAAAAAAAATAGATTGTTAATTTCTTAAAAACCCAGTCAACAAAATTACAAAAGATATTTTAAATGTGAATCCTGATCTAAATTTTTATATCAAAATTGTTATTTTCAGATAAAAATACATCGATATGAGTAAATTCGGTTAGTTAGATAAAGACGAAAAAGTTCATCTTCATTGGTAAATTATTTTAGCAAACGTTCGAACTGTCTAACATTAAGGAAAAATTTTTTGAATACCTCACTTTCTAAATTTTTAGAGCTAAATTAGAATGTTCAGAGTTGCATGCGCAAAAGTAATAAAAAAACTTAAAAATTATATAAAAGTAAATGGAAATAATATAAATTAGAAATAATCCACAAATTAGGAATGAATTTAAAAGATGTACAAAGTTTATTATAAAAATGTAAAACACTGTCTTGGTGTATGCCGAATGTTTCTATAAAGGAAAAGTTATAATAAAATAAAAATATCCAAAACTAGAAATTACTACAAACTCAAAACTGTAGCAATTAAAAAGTAAGTCTTCAATGGTGACGGAGGTACTGCTATTTTTGTTAAAGAAATATTAGATTTTAAAAAAATTGATTTCATCCGCAATACTTCTAAAGAATGCTTGTTTGAATGTTGTGGAATTACTTTTACCGTTAACAATGTTAAAACTTTTATACTATGTGTATATAGAATACCAGATAGTTCAGCTGAATTATTTTTAAAAAAATTGTTTGATGTATTAAAAAATGTTTACAATACATATGACGCTGTAATGATATGTGGCGATTTTAACATCGATTTTTTATCTGAAGGCCACGAAAAAAAGTTGTTAATGGATCTTATGGAAACTTTCCATTTTCATTGTCAGAATAAAGACCCTACACGGATTGCAATTGACAAAAATCACAAAATTACTAGAACGAAAATTGATTATTTTTTAACAAACTATAAACACAACTGCAATGAAATAGTACAAGATCTGCATCTAGGTGATCATTTTGGAATTTTGATAAAGGTTAATTATAAAAAATATGGTTTCTCAAAAGGAAATGATTTAGGCACATTTAAGTTCCGAGATATGTCATAAGCAAATTTAACTAAATTATCTTTAAGACTGTCTAAAGAAGATTTTTCCTGTATTTATGAATGTAATAAAAATTTGGAAGTGATGTTCAATACTTTTTTGAATATAATTACTTATGATCTAAATCTAGTATGTCCAATGATAACAAAGAATATTATTAAAGAAAACAAACATAACTCAAAATGGGTAAATAATATAAAAATGGGAAATAACTTAAAGCATATGCTTTGGCTTAAAAAAATATCTCCGATAACCACATTTTAGAGCAATACAAGGTACAAAAGAAACACTATACCTTCAGAAAATCAATCAAACCAAAAAACAATTTTTTCAAGATAGTTTAGTCACTAAAAACATGCAAGAAAAAGAAAAAATAATTTGGAAAATGTAAATTCTAAATTAGGTAAAAAAACCTGTGCTAACATTAACGCAATTCAAGTTAATGGTTCATTAGTATTTGATAAAAATGATATTGCCACCGAGTTCGTAAATCATTTTTCATCAAGTGCCAGTAATGCAGTTCAAAATCATTTCCAAAGTACTAATTTTAACCAAGTATTGCAAATGATTGCATCTTTGAACAATACAAATGCAGAAGGCATTGACTGCATTTCAACCAAAATAATTAAATCGATGGCTCCTCTCATTGCTGAAACGTTTGCTCATATAATTAATTCATCTGTGTTACAAGGAGTTTTTCCTAATGCTCTAAAAGTAGGAGTTATAACACCCATTTTCAAAAAAAGAAGCCAGACATATATCTGCGGATAAAATTGTTTTGTATGCGGATGATACAACTTTGGCTTGTCATGCCGAATCTCCTAATGTCTTAAAAAGCAAACTTAATTCATTAGCATCTAATTTTACTAAATGGTGCAGTAACAACGCATTAATCTTAAATTCTGACAAAAGTTGCTCTTCAATTACTTTCGAGAAATAAAATAAATATGGGTGTAACAATTAAAATCAATTCCACTAATATTGCATTATCAGAATCAACTAAATTCCTTGGAGTAGTGTTAGATAGTAATTTAAGCTTGGAATCAAATATTAATTACTTATGTAAAAAAGTAAACAGCGCATGTTATGCTATAACTCAGTTAAAACTAACATTTACAACTAATTACATATGCACTTATATCCTATAACATAACTCTGTAGGGCAATTCTCCTAATGCAAATAGACTCTTTGTAGCTCAGAAAAGAGCAATTAGACTTATTTTTAATTTAGAATGTGGCCAAACATGTAGGCATCAATTTGTCAATAATAACATACTTACACTACCATCAATTTATATTTACAAATCTATCATATACATAAAGAAAAATAATTCCTGTATACGCACACATACAGGGTGTCTCAACTAAAATTTGCACCCAAATATTTCGAGTTTTGTTCAAATTTTGAAAAAATGCCAAGACAGGTCAATTTTAACCTTGAAGGGGCTCAATATTTATCGTAGTTTCAAACTTCTTTTTTCATCCCTCTAGCGCCCCTTGAAAAATCTTAAATGGCAAGGGGTGTTAAGTGACACATCATCTTGAAGCTGCTTTCATTATCTAATATAACTCCGTGTTTTTTTTTATTTTGAATGACTCTTTTTTGAGAAAGAAAACAATAGCTTCAAAATGATGTATCACTTAACACCCCTTGCCATTTAAGATTTTTCAAGGGGCGGTTCTCTGGGCGCTAGAGGGATTTGACCTGTTTTGGCATTTTTTCAAAATTTGAACAAAACTCGAAATATTTGGGTGCAAATTTTACTTGGGACACACTGTATAAAGCACGAGTATATGAATTTAGAAAAGCATGATTCCAAGAATATGTACTCAAGAGGTGCATGTATTTTTAAAAAATTTGAAAATCGAAAAAATCAATTTCCGCATTTTCCGGCTTTTCCGAGGGGAATCATTGAAAACGGTTGGCGTGACCGTGTTCTATGGGAAATTTTACGTCAAAAACATCTTTATTGTCTTTTTTCATTTAACAATAATAAAAAATTCGAAGGAAACGCGTATTTTATTTTTTTCTCGTTGCCATTTTGAACAAACCTAAAATTGAGCCTAGAAATTTTCCTTGTGGTATTTTAGGCCGAAAATTTAGGAAACCACTTATTTCCATAGTAAGATTATGGTAACAGAAAAAAGAGCGCGATTGAGGAGGTTCAACATCAACATCTGATTGCTTTGTCCATGGAATGACCCTTACATATAATAATTTGGAGCAAAATATGTTAATAATAAGTGCCTCCAGAACTTGTAAACAATAACAATGATGAATTCGCAACTCTCATAAGTAATTTTTAATTTGAATAATGCCAAAAATTATTTGTTCTGTATTTGTAGTTTTTTTAAGCTTCGGACCTTAGGTCTAAATGATCTTTTTTATACTATTGTTAACCTAAATCTAATGTCAAAAGATTTTATATTCTATTATTTTTGTTTCACCTATTATGGTTTTAAATGAAGGAATTATCAAACATGTAATCAACATTCTTACCGTTTCTTGGGAAGTGGCAAACCTCAAATCTTTGGCTTCATTTTCTTTGGGAACAGCTCCTGCGGCACTCATTATGTACGATTTGGAAGGGGTTAAAATCTTGACTACGTTAGGATATAAAGCAGCACACAAAACTGCTGACAACAATCGCATGTTTTCTCCATTTTTGTTAAACTTAAAAAAAATATCTGGTCATTCATGATGTCCAATTCTATAGAGTGGAGTGGATTTGACGAAAAAAAAACCCGATAAACTAAGTCGCTCGTTTCGAAAAAAAAATTGTGATTTCATAGATTCGAGGTCCCTCTTTCAAGTGATCACTCTATGAAAGCTAAGGTAGATGTGGAAGTGAAGTAAATTAACATTAAAGATATGGGAAATCGCTGGATTTTATTTGGGTCGAAACGACGCAATAAATAAAGGGCTCGCGAAAACTCATAAACTGAATTTTAGCCCGTCCAAATCGGTCTAGCGGTTCTCGAGATATTGCGATTTGAAAGAATACGGATTTTCACCGCGGCGAGAACACACCTAGAGCCGTTTTCGCGTTTTTCGCAGGGAAGAAAGTGACTTCGATATTTTTTTCCTCCGATAGATAGTCATGAATAGTATTTGTAAGAGAGAAGAGAGATGAGAGGGCGCACAATTTTACGGCGGCTCAGCGAGCGCACTCGTTTTTATAAATATATCACACAGTCGTTAATATGCGAGCTTTGGGATAAAAAAATATCTTGAAAGAGAACTGATTGCCCTTAAAATTGAGCCTAGCAGGGAGTCACTAACCCTATCCCTTGCCATTCTACAGAGCAAAACGTTTTCACCCCCTCCCTTCCTGATTATCGGATCTAGTTTTTGTAGGGCTCAAATCTTTACTCTTTCGTGGCGAAAATCGAAAAATAGCATTTACAAAATTCGAAATCCGTTTTCGCGAAAATCATCATGTCCTTTATACAACCTGTAGCAGTGTCCTCAAGAAAGAATTTGCCATTTTGCTAACCCGGATTGGTCAAAAATTAAAAAAGTTACCTCGAGCCAAAGATTAATCAGCGTTTGCCCTCCCCCTCCCCGCCCAAATTAAACTGTCGGAGGAAAAAAAATTAAGTCTCGAAGTCACTATCTTCCCTGCGAAAAACGCGAAAACGGCTCTAGGTGTGTTCTTGCCGCGGCGAAAATCCCTATTCTTTCAAATCGCAATATCTCGAGAACCGCTAAACCTAAAATTCAGTTTATGAGTCTTCGCGAGCCCTTTATTTTATATCTAGAAGTCGTTTCGATCCGAATAAAACTAGGCGAAAAACCGATTTCCCATATCTTTACATGTTAATTTACCCCCTCCACACCTCCCTTAGCTTTCATATAGTGATCACGTAAAAGAGGGACCTCGAATCTGTAAAATCACAAAAAAAAATTCGAAAAGAGCGACTTCGTTTTCAAAACCAGATCTACTCCACTAATAAGCTTGAAGATCATGGCAGGGTAATCACTTAGTACATGCCCATGTGGATATCTACTACCTCCATGCCATGTTCTTTACTAATTTTTTTTTGTTAAAGTAGCGAAAACTCTAACGAATGTTCTTACTTTCTTTTGTTTTATTAAAAAAGTAGAGTAAAATTTGTTACCTCTGATCCTGTGAGTTCATATATGTCATCCCAACCTAACCTCTTTTTTCTTGTATTCAGGTTTATCGGCACAAAACCGATATCAACTAGTAGTTCTAAAAATTGTTTTTTAATATCCGCAATAGTGATTAAAGTTCTAAATGAAAGGAAGTTCTCATTTGCAAAATTTCTCGCACCAACTGATGTCTTCTTATACAACTGAAGAAATTTCTAAAAGAAAACCATTAGAGTATAAAAGTACTAAAAAAAATTAAATTTGATAAAAAAAATAAATACACTCAAAATTTAAATCTACATAAGCGGTTTAAAAGAATTTGTTTTATTTCAAAGTACAAACAACAGGAAGACGTCGGGCGAAGACGTGGCATGGACCTGGCAGGCGATTCCCCAACACTGCTGAAATGTTGTTTTATTTTTTAATCGTTTTTTATTGTTTAAAAACGGTCTATTTTATGTATTTATTTACGAATACCTTTGTTTTTCATTTTATATCCTTGTCCACTGTATATTTCAAATTCCTTGTTCCGGTCCGAGTCAATTTTAAAACATGAATTATTTTGATTTTCTACTGGAGTTTGGAAAAATGTGTGATGAAACTGATGAATGGTTACTGTTGATGTTCTTCCTAGTAGTAGGGGAGGCCAAGCGGGGATTTTCCGCGTTACTCGAGCGCGTCAGAAATACATATGGGGTGAAACCTTGCACCCTGTAATGTACCCCTACCACATATGAACCCTTAATATAGGGGGGTGCGTTGAGGGCAGCCCGTCAGATTAGTAATAAAAATCGATCCTTAGAAAAACTCGAGCGCGTCTGATTAAGAAAAGGTAAGTTAAGTACATCCAGAAAAGTGTATATTTCAATAATTTAAAAAAAAACGGTCCATTGTGGCTAAACGGTTAATATTTTGAAAATTTTGTTTATTCATGGATATGTGGGTTGATAAAGGCTACATTTTAAAATTATTTTGAAATATACAGGTTGTCCCAAAAACGTGTGGCGTATCAAAGTTATGGAAGACCCTATATTTTGTTGCATTTACAGATTATACGTTAAAAATAAGATAAACTTTCTTAAGTATTCCTTCTACCTAAGCTTTTTAGTTTTCGAGATATTTCCATATTTATAAAAATGGAAGCACTTACAAGAAAACCAATAACTTGGAAACCTATGGAATCAGCCAAGTCCTATTTTAACTAAAAAAAATTAGACTAACAATTGAAAGCAATAATTTATTTAGAGTTGTTTAAAATTATACAGTGCGTCCAAAACGGGGCGATTCTCTAGTGACATATTCAAACGACAATATCGTTCTTATTTTAAATAGGACACCCTGTATTTTATAATCATATTATGTAGCAAATTCCATTACCTTTTAAAAATTGTAAAGGTCTACTATGCCTAAATCTATTAATTTTGGAGTTATTTTTATTTTTGTTAAATTTTACGTTATTTTTCCACCGTAATGCATAAGTATAAAACCCTGTATTTGATTATCTTAGACTATGATCCGAAAAAATTATCTCTGAAACTATGTGATTGGTTTTGACATTATTAAAAATATTTTGAGATGCATCAAAATCTGCATGGTTAACCGTCAGACTAATCCATTATTATAAAAAGTGGATTCATCTGTAAACAGCATATTACAAAAAAAATCATCTTCACTAACCTTCTTCAATGCCCATAAACAAAACTCTATCCGTCTTTTCCATACAGATTTTGATGCATCTCGAAACATTTTTAATGTCAAAACCAAACACATAGTTTCAAAGATAATTTTTTCGGATCATAGTCCAAGCTGATCAAATACAGGGTGTTATATTTAGGCGTTACGGTAAAAAAATAATGTAAAATATAACAAAAATAAAAATAACTCCAAAATTAAAAGATTTGGGACAACCTGTATATTTCAAAATAATTTTAAAATGTGGCCTTTATCAACCCACATATCCATGAAAAAATAAAATTTTCAAAATATTACCCGTTTAACCACAATAGACCGTCGCGTCTACCATATTACTGTTTTTTTTTTACATTTTTGAAAATTTTTACGCTCTCTTCCCCCCACTAAAATGGAAAACTTAACATACATTTTTTTCGTTTTAGAACCTAATCTTCACAACCCAATAGGTCCACATGACGCTTTAGTAACTGCAAATTTAGCATCTCGGCCTCCCCTACTAAGTTGCACTTGGTTTTGCTATTCACTTTGTTTACTTGATTTTTATTTACCATAACTAACTAACTAATGTACAATTCTCTGCTAGTGTGGGTAATAAGGTAATTTGATACTTTTTTTCCAAATTTAGTTCTATTTTTCTTTATAATCTAAAATCATCAATCTTAATCTTTTTTTATTTCTTAATCGTCTTTCATTGTTTTTTTTATCAACAACCTCTCATTTTTTTTTAATCCTAGATCCTTTTTGCAAAATTTGGTGACCAATCACATTGATGTCACATTTTCGAGAATTGAAGTTTTAAGGAAAATTTTTTGACTTCCAAAATTCGTTTGTAACTTTCATCAACAAATCTTGTTACTTTGGGACAATTTAATTTTCAGTGAAGGATATGTATGGATCCAAAAACGTTTCATGCGAGAAAATTCCAAAAACAAAGTGTTGAAATTGGTTACAATATTGAAGGCAAACTTTTTTTGTGACTACTACACTCGGTTCTTCCTTGAATTTGAGTTCTATATATGTATCTAGATTAAAAAAGAATTATAAATACCTTATATGCAACTAAGGTAGTTATATGATCACTAATTCCAGCAGCAAAAGATTGTTTTTTCTTATTGGCTTCCTCTCTCTTACCAAATGGTGCTACGAAAGGAGATTTTGAACTTAAACATGCTGCCATTGTTAAAGCTGCATCAACACAACCAAATATGGCACCATATAAGATTAATTTTCCTGAAAATAAAATTAACTTTTATGAATAACTGTTTTTAAATTGTCAATTAACCATTTTGACCTTCTCTTATAAAAAATTTAGAATTTTATAGTTGGAATTTTTATTGTAAAAGAAGTAGTACACCATTGCATAAAAAAAATATGAAAAAAATTAAATTTCAATGATTTTTTTTGGTGTCTGTATTCTTCTCTTTTTAAAAGATGAGGAATAACGAAGTAACAAACTAATTCTGCAATTTTCGTAGTCTTCCATGGTATTTTATTTATTTTCGATTCACATTAATTCCCATTTTACTGTAACCTACATGGAAGTCACTCATTCCTTAGAAAATGAAATTGAAATATGTGATGTATAAATATGACAATATATCACACTGTACCAAAATATTCCAGATGGTACGCCACTATATTATAGTACGTATGATCTAAGGCATAGATACATAATTTAAAGTTTAGATTCGGTCATAAAGATTTCTTTGTCTAGTTTTATATCAGAGAACTCTTGCAGTTAGTAACTTGGCAAAGTTGTTTAATTAATACCATCGAATTGCAATTCTTCTAATAAATTTAGGGCTATGCTCTACTTTTTAACGCTTTAGTAGATTGCCTTCCACAGATATATAACAAATATAACAACAAATTATTAATCAAAATCGTGATTTTCAGATTTTTTAAAAAATCTTCATTTTTATCAAACTTGTCAAAAACAACTATAAATACTTACCTATTCTTACATCAACGGGCAATGTAGCCAAATGGTGCCCTAACGGTGTCAAATTACCGTCTTTAGTTAAAGCTCCAACATTTTCTAATCTCTTTACAGCTGTTAAGGTATTTTCTTTGGATGGAGGTTCAATAAAGGCTTCTAAAAAATACGTCAAATTATTGCTTCCTAGTAAGATCAAATAATGTTTTTGGAATAATTTGGGCTGGTATTGTAATTGATTTCACATTTCAATTTAGTACCTTCCTCTAGACGGAGCAACTTCGAATGTTTGTCAAGAAATTGCGACAATAATAATAAATCGCGTTATAAACAGTTTTATGAAGTAAGGCAATTGAAAAATTCTCACAAAATGTTTACATATTGTAAATTATCTATTTTTTTTAAACTTTAAACCTTTTTTATGTGAATACAAATATTGAACAGTTAATTTGCAGCCGGTCCTGTCTTCTTTAAAGTACAGTCTCTAACTAGTCTCAAGAATTGTCTCTCACTCAGACACTTAAAACTAAAATGGTATACATATAGTTCAGTTGAAAGTTCAAACGATTTAATATGTTTATGAATTCAGACAGGTAACAACACTACTTTTACTATTGCAAAATTTTTAAAAACTAACCACAATTTTATAAAAATTATTAAAAGGTATGGAAATTTAAGAATTCTTTTATGTGGTTCAGTATCTTAATGATTTGAGAGAATTTAAAAAGTTCCTGGTTATAAATTTGACTTAACATTTTCTAAGATCAAAAATATGTAGCAGCAGTTATCGACTGATAAGTTAAAAGTACCTGGTAAGATAAGCAGTTTTTAATATCTAATGAGAAATTAGCTATCTCGAAACTGCTGCAATAAATAAAATTTAAAAAATATATGTACGTTTTCAAAATAAAAAACAGAAAAATAAAATTAACGTACAAATAAAAACGAGAAAACGAATTTGATCTCAAAATTTAGGTAGGCTGTCAGGAAGATGAATTCTGTTTTTATAACATCGTCCATTACTTTGTCAGAGTTTTCATTAAATTTTAGGGGGGGTAAACACCGAACGACTAACAATCGGACTGTGGGTCAACTGGGGAAAATATGAAGGTACCTTTTATACAAGGTGTTTCATTCGGAAATGCGCATACAGTAAGACTAGATGCAGGACACCGAGGTGCTTCTAAATATCCTACATTTTGTGGATCTATAGTTCTTTATAACTAAGATACAGGGTGATTTATTAATTTTTTCAATTAATCATAACTTATGAACCAACCTATACATTTTTATAATATTTGGTTCGTATGTTCTTTGTCCACAAATATGTCGATTAGCATAATAAATCAGCTGAGAAAGCTCTTCTAGCATTGCCATAGACCGACCAAATTTAGTGGCATCTGTGAGTCGGAAGGACATGGACCAAAATATACCCGTATCGAGAGTACCTCCCCTCTCCCCCGTTTTCGAGGATGCTGAACACGATGGGGGTATCAGAATTTCTCTTTTCGCCAGCCGAACCTACTAAAACCTAAACGGGCAGCACATCATTTATCTGTAAAAAAACGTCTTTCCTGAGCATGGTGGTCCGACCCACACCAGCCCCCCTACATGCCAACCACCAACCCCTCCACAGGTTAAAACTCACCTCTGAAAGGGATACCCATTTTGCCGCTAATATAAAAAAAATTCGTCCCTTTCGGGGAACACCACCATTATGTTCAGCATCCTCGAAAACGGGGGGACAGACGTTTTGCCGCTAACATAAAAAATAAAAAAACACCCCTGTCGGGGGCGAATTTTGGCATGTGGAGGGGTTGGTGAGGGTCGGAAGTAATCTTCAAAATTACCACCGTGCTCAGCATCCTCGAAAACGGGGGGAAAGACGTTTTTTTAACAGGGAAATGAGCTGCCCGTCTAACCCCTTTTGGGCGAAAAGAGAAATTCTGATACCGCCATCATGTTCAGCATCCTCGAAAACAGGGGGGGAGGTACTCTCGATCCGGGTAAATTTTGGTCCATTTTTCATGGTTTTTTCCGACTCACAGACGCCACTAATTGTAATGACAGTATTAATAAAATTTTAGATTGACAGTTCTCATTCTAATCAACTAAGCCACAGTTTACTCACTTTTACCAAAATCGCCATTCACTATGTATCTACTTTAGATTCAATGTCATTTTAAACTTTTGAAGGTGTTCTCGAAGCTTACGTTTTGATGCTCTATCAAAATCTGGAGTCCGAATTTTAAAATTCATAAACACAAAGAATCAACACACACACACACACAAATCGAATTCAGATGCCTAACAATTTGTTCGGTGAAAAAGTCTTATTCCAGGCCGGCCTTAAAAAAATTAATAAGTAGGTTTCCAGTCGAAACAACGCCCTGTATATCAATATTTTAATTTTATGCAGAAAAAAATAAGTAAGGCTGAATGTATTTGGTGTTTCCCCATACAACTGTTTTACTTATTAACTTGAGTCAAATCTAGATATTTCGATAATGAGGTGGCACAAAATTAAAAAAAAAATTTTCTTCCGCAAATGGTACTATTCCAGCTTTAATCCATAAAATCATCAGATATTTCTTATTCTCCTAATTTGTGGATCCCGACCTTATTGAAAAACGAGAGAACAGGTCATTATTTGGGACAAATTATTATTATCAATGACTAACTTTCAAACACCCTGTATGCGTAAAGAAATTTTGAAACTTTGTTAAAAAAATCATACGACTTATACTGAAAAGTATGTTTTGAACTAAAAAAAATATTGGAAACCTCAGAAAATTTCAAAGCAAAAGTTTTGCAGTCTTACTTACCTAAAACTTCTACTGCGTCTCTGTTTTCAAAATTCTGTAACACTTTAATATTCAAAATAAGCTGCTCAAGAGGTATTCGATTAATTTCTGGTATAGGTTCCGCTAACATATTATATTTGAACCTGTGACTTGTATAGAGATGAATACAAACCCCGCTCATCACTCGGCCGGCACGACCTTTCCTTTGAAGTGCATTTGCACGTGTCACCCACGTGGTTTCGAGGCTCTCCATGTTTCGGTTAGGGTCGAATCGTTTTTCTTTCATTTTTCCGGAGTCTATAACAAAGACACAATCGTCTATCGTGACGGACGTTTCGGCTAAGTTTGTAGAGAGTATAATTTTTCTTTGGCCTTGATTTGGTTTCCTAAAAATAATCAGGTAATCATCGAATGAGTCATTTCCGATTCAGTACTAATAGAGGAAATCCACTTGTTTTCTTAACCCTCATCTAGCGCAGGGATGAGCAACACCCTTTAAGTGAAAAAAATACAAATCGAATCGAATAAATTAAATTCCCAACGCGTTTGCTTACTTTGTATTTGCCCTTAAAGGAATACGAAGAAGAGAGTGACACCAGAATCGGTCAAAAAACTTTGCAATCCCCAATGCAGGTTGAGAATTAGTCGTTGCTTTGTAAAGTTGTCAAAACTCACTTCTAAGCTTCATTTAACAGTTTTATTGATGGACAGGTTCGTGCGGAGAATTACGAAGGAACTATAGTTTGTTCATAGAAAAGAAAAGTAATGTAAACAGACTTTTATATAGATACAAAGTTGATTGAATGAGGAAAAAGATGTGTATTTTCAAGACGAATTTATTGGTTGGTTCAAAATTAAAATATCAGTTCCGGTTTCAGAGATATTTGGGATAAACCAAAATTAACGATTTTCGTTTTATTTAATTAAAACCTTATTTTTTTTAAGATTGAAAAAAGTTTATAAAACTTTATTGAATGCCAACGCTTAACAGAACGTATCCAATTTTATAAAACAACGTTTCGTGTTTGAAGGGCTACATTCAACTACCTTTTTTTTAAATACGGATCTGTACTTTTTATTTTATTTCATTTATTGAGCATATTTTGGATGTAAATTTTCAAGAAACGTGCGCGTTGGAAAGAATACAATTTAATCACAAAATGCACATCAAGATGGCTTTGAAACAAAAATTATCCTTTATTTTGACATTTCTTAATTTTGTTGACGCGTAAAAGAGAATTGCAAATTGATTAAAATTTCTGGAAAACTGTCAAGGTATACTCAATTTTTAATTAATTTTATTCAAAAAGATTTATAAATATTTTCAGTAAAAATTGAACAGGGCCGTACTTAGCAAAATTCCTAAAGTGCAATTCATTGTCAAAACCTAACAAAAATATTAAGTGTTCTACATGGTTGGATAGAGAAAAAAATGGGGATTTCAAAAATGAAATAAAAGGCACAGGTCCGTATTTAAAAAAAATAGTTGAGGGCAACACTTCAAAGACGAAACATTGTTTTGAAAAATTGGATTCGCTAAAAAGCTTAATAATTTTTTTTCTATTTTTCAAAATTAAGGTGTTAATTAAATAAAACGAAAATCGTCAATTTCGGTTTTCCCCAAATATCTCTAAAACCGGACCTGATATTTTAATTTTGAAAAATCCAATCAATTTGTCTTGAAAATACGCATCTTTTTTCCCATTTAACCAACTTTGTATCTATAATGGTTTCTGAAACCCCAATAGTGTTCAATTAAATTTGAGCCACCCTGTATATAAAGAAAACTATCTAAAACGGGCGTACACGAAGTAAAGTATGATGTATCATATTGAAATTTATAGATTATCAGTTTTATACATTTCTGGAATAACTTTTTTTCTAATATTTCAAGTAAAGATACAGAAGTTTTCCTCTTGAGTGGGGGTTCCAAACCCCCCCACTCCGCGCGCCCAGGCCTGTTGATAGACAGATCAATGAACAAACCAAAAATAAAAGTGTATATCTCGCTGATGTAAAAGTTCTATGCTCAGGCCGATCTGTCAACTGGAAATGATTATTTCAATGCTGGAAAAGTGATAATAGTATTCGATTCAATGATTTACTTTATTAGAAACTCTTCTTTTATCACGGGTTATTATTACAACAGTAACTTTGTATTTGATACATAATAAAAAACATTTGTTTTCGAGAAAATTATTTGCTCAAATGGAACAGCAACTTCAATCTATCTTCAATAAAAATGAAAAGGTATAGTGTGGATTTATCCCGAGAAAGTTTGAATTTCAATAGTGATATAATAATGTAATTCAATACATTTTTTATACAAATTAAAACTAGACAGCTTGATCAGTTGACAAAATGATTCATAAACGCTAAAAACAAGATCTCTGGCATGCCTACTCATATTAATATGTAAATAACATTTTTTCATCGATTTGACTTGGACTTGGACTTGGACTTTTAAATGTAGAACGTAGAATTGTACAAAAATCGAAGTTTCATGCAGACCTTTTTCGTACGGAAAAGCTGATATCTTTCCGTCTTCTGAGTTGCCGTGTTCATTTCTGTCATCAGAATTTTCATCCAGCTCCTCACAATTGCCCTAGCCTACGGAAAATTCCATGATTTATATATTATTAGTTTGTTTTATCGTCAAACGTTCTCCTTGTTCCTCACCAAGATTTTCGGGGAAGTATTCGAGATGGGAATGAAGAAAGTGTAATGAGGCCAACCTTGTTCTTGAAATTTTAGCAACATGTTTTTCACTATTTTCTTATAGTCGTCGCTTTGAAAGTTACCTAAGAAATTTTCGACAACTTCCTTGCACAATTTTCTACGTTTTTCCCTAGGCTAGGGAAATTCTGAGTACTGTGGAACATTTTGTACGTCAGATATGAATTCAGGAACTCAAAATACGAAAATAGCGCAAAAATAGAAACTTCCAGAAATCACAAGTTTTGCTCAGCTTAACACTTTTCCCCCTGGGCTAGTAGAATTCTGAGGTACTCTAGGGAAATTCTACAGTGAGATTAGAACTAAGCGACTCGAGATACGTGAAAACATTATCAGATACTGAAATTTCTAAGATTTCACGCATTTCCCCTAGGTTAGGGGAAAACTGGGGGGGTCCAGGGGAAATTCTGAGACCAGATTCAAATTCAGCCGCTCAAAATCCATAGGGGTAGTATACTCACATGTGAAGTTCATTCCACTTTTTTTTTGTGGGCCTGTGATACCAAAAATTCGCAAAAATGTGAAAGTTTCAATATTTTAGCAAATTTTGGGGCTTATGCCTGATTTAAACCAAATTAAAATACAATTTGTTTAGGCTCTATTTGAAGACGTTACAAACTATTACATTACAAAAACATCTAATTCAAAAATTACAAAAAATAATCGCAAAAATGAAGTTTTTTCATATTTTGTTTTAGGACCTATGCGCGATCGGAAGATGTCAACCGATTTTGATAATTTTTTTTCTTTTTATGATTCGCAAGTTTCCCGCACTATTACAACTTCGAAATAAAAAAAGGTTTTTTCGGCCCACCCTAGTATACAAAATAGCTTAAATGCTAAAATAAAGATTTATTTATTTAGAATATTTTTTTATTTAAAAACAAAAAAATATTTGCTTATTTACTTACCTAAAAATGGCAGCTTGTTCTTCACTTGATAATGAAGAATGCAATGGTAGCAAAATATACTTCCCACTTCTTTTTCCAAATTCTCTATGGAAATTTAACTGGTCATAAAGGGTCGTGATTTCCGATATACCTGGTAAAAATATAAGAATGGTTCCAATTTTTGGGTACCTGTGATCTCCAGAAACTATCCATTTCAAAATATACTCTATCAAATCAAAATTGATTTTATCCGGATCGTGAAGATAAATATTTTTACAAGTTGATAAACTGTAGTCTGAAAATAATGGAAAATGCTAAACAAATCACTGTAGAAAAATCGCTAACAAATCATAGTGGCGTCTGTGAGTCGGAACGACATGGACCAAAATTTACCCGGATCGAGAGTATCTCCCCCCCCCCCGTTTTCAAGGGTTCAGAACCTGATGGCGGTATCAGAATTTCTCTTTTCGCCAGCCGATCCCCCTAAAACGGCCATAAACTACCCCCTAAAGGGGTTAAACGGGCAGCACATCATTTCCCTGTAAAAAAAACATCTTTCGGGGGTGAGTTTTGACCTGTGGAGGGGTAGGTGAGGGTCGGAAGTAATCTTCAACACCACCACCGTGCTCATCATCCAAGAAGTTATTTTAAAGGGAATTATGTCCTGCCCGTTTAACACCATTAGAGGGTATTTTTTTGCCGTTTTAGGGGTTTGGCTGTCGAAAAGAGAAATTCTGATACCGCCATCTTGTTCAACATCTTCAAAAAAGGGGGCACAGGCTTTTGTCGCTGTTAAAAAGAAGGAAAAAGAACACCTCTGTCGGGGGTGAATTTTGGCCGGTGGAGGGGCTGGTGAGATTCGGACGTAATCTTTAACACCTCCACCATGCTCGGCAGCCTCGAAAACAGGGGGAAAGACTTTTTTACAGGGAAATGATGCGCTGCCCGTTTAATCCCTTTAGGGATAGTTTTTGACCGTTTTAGGGGGTTCAGCAATCGGAAATAGAAATTCTGATACCGCCATCGTGTTCAGCATCCTCGAAAACGGGGGAGGGGGGGAGGTACTCTCGATCCGGATAAATTTTAGTCCATTTGTCATGGTTTTGTTCCGACTCACAGACGCCACTAAATTTGTTCAGTGATAAACATATTTTCTATACAATTTTTACAACAGTTCTGTGTATATACATAGAATTGCCTAACAATACGGGGATTTGCACGTGTATACTTCCTAGTAGCGCGGAAATCCACGTTGCGTTCGAGAAATCCCCTAATTCAAATTATGCTAAACATTGTAGCGTAATTTGAGTTAGGAGATTTCCCAAAAGTAAGTAAAGTAAAGTAAATGTGAACTGTTGCCCATTTTATTTTGTCTGTTACTTATTATTTTAGTTTTTACGATTCTTTATTAAGCTACACCTACCTGGTTCCTACCAGCTATTATATATCAGTGTATTTAAGCTTTTTTAATATAGGCATTTAGAATTACTTGTTTAATTTAAATGTAAAATTTTATTTTTGTATTATTTTTGTTTGTATGTGTTTTTAATTTAAATAAATTAACAAGTAATAAAAAAAAAAATTGTCATCTGTCAATTTTGAGTTCGGATAATTTAGTTGTGACGTTCAGGTAATTTCGGATAATTTGAGTTCGACATTCGGATAATTTTAATTTTTGCGTCGGCAACACTATTTGTGAGGTTAGATCGCTGTTTCACATTACATGAGTAACTTCTGTCGAAATGGAAAATCAAACAGATCCAGGGAAAATTATGACTGAATAAAAACTTCTTATTGAATGTTAGAAAAATGTTTTATAGTTCTCCTTTAAAAATGATTATGATTTTTTAACGATTGAATTTATGAATGTTCATTGCAAAATTAATTTTTAAGAACTAATACGAATCATGTTACTTTGCCACTTAACATCTCGTCTTAGAGACAGTCAATCATCTCGAAATTTTAGAGTTATAAGGAAAATCTCAAAATTAAATTTTCTTACTTTGATATCTGGCCACAACCTGCATAGGACCCAAATTTTCATCCCTAACATTATCCCTAGGCATATTACTTGAACAACTAACTTCATTTGCCATCATCATAAGTTCTAAATAATCATCATCATGCTTCAATTTTCTGCAAAACTCAGATCCTTCTTCAAGAATATACTCTGCACTTTCGATAATGTCTTCTAAAAAATATTGTTCAACGGGAAATGTCCTGCCTGGTATGTTGATGACGGGTATATCTCCGAAGTATTCAGAAAATAATGATGCATTAAGCGTAGCAGACATCAAAATTACCTTTAAATCAGTGCGAATTTGTAAAAGTTCTTTGAGGATTAGGAGAAGAAAATCACTGAAAAACAAATTATTATTTAATAAACTACAAGAAAAAATAATTATGGCGAAAGGTGAGGAAACCATTTGAGTTGGAATTAGGTTTTTATTATTTTAATGCTTATTTATTATTCTAAATGTAAATGACAGAGATTAAGGTAGTTATCGCGATGTATCAATTTTCTTATGATACAGTTGATTTTTTTTCTGTGTGTCGTTAAATAGTTTTTGAATAGACGTTTAAAATTCCGGAGATTGACCACCTAGAACTGGAGAAAATAATTAATGAAAAAAACGCCCTTATACACGGTATTCCATACGTAACTCAGAAAATAAGTAACATTTTCGGCGAAATCTCGAAGCATAGAACCATATCTACATACATTTTTTAATACATATACATATTAGTGGAGTGCCGTTAGATTTATACCTCGAACGAAGTTGGCAGTGATCGAATTATCATTTTCTCTTTTAGAATGTGTTTTTGACACTACATACTTAAATGTCTATATTGTTGACCCAGAAAAAGAGTGTCACATGTGCTAAATCAGCGAATTCGTTTTTATTGGTCCAATGATTCAAAAATGTGGTCTAGTTTTACTGGACAAAGTGCCACATCTCAACTTTCACAAACGGACACTGGGAGCACTTGTGTCTCTATGTAAGGTAATGTAAGGAAAAAAAAAAGAAAAAAACTCTCTCAATCGATTTATACGACTGAAAAAAAATTTATATCTGATGGTTGCATATTAGGTTTTAGACCATGCACCACTTTTTATAAAGAATAACTTTTTTCATAAAACTAAGAATAAAAAAGTTTCTGTATATACATTTTAGTATTAGATTTTAGAAATACAATGCAAAAAACCTTATCAAAATCGAATCACTGCCACTCTCGTTCGAGGTTTTTGCCATATATGAAGAAAAATAACATTTTCTGTTCACTTTAAAAATCATTCTCACCTAACCTCATACCTTTGTAAACCCACGTAAAACGTGACCAGGTCGATGAAAAATACAGCGTTGCCACGATCGTTGAAGTAGTCGTTAATAAGTGTAGGATACCTACATAAAATAGTACAGGGCAAGGTTTCGGTACATTGACTTGACAACAATTACAGTCCAAACCAAAAGATTTCAAGACACGGATACAGTTTTTCATATATTTCAACACACCTGGTCAGAATAAGTTTTGGTTCAGACTATCGCGTGTAAACTACCTTAATAAACTAATGGGAATTGAACAGAAATTAAAAGGTTTTAACAGTTTAAAAAAATACCTTTCTTCACTACGTTCATGAACTTCATCTACAATAATGTGAGTGACATTTGGCAAAGTTGGTTCGCCTTCTAGTCTTCTTAAAAGTATCCCTGTGGTACAAAAAGTTAACCTTGTACTTGATGACATTTTACTTTCTAACCGTATTTGATATCCTACAGTATTGCCAATTCTATCTGCCCGTTCATCTGCTACTCTTTCGGCTACACCTAAAATTTATTAAAATTATATCACAACAACACAACAAAACAATTTCATATAAAACAAATTTTAATGAACTGTTTGAATTACCAATAGCTGATATTCTTCTTGGCTGGGTGCAAACAATCTCTACATGTCTATTATCAGTGCTATAGTTTTTAATCCACTCGTCTAAAATGAATTGAGGCACCTGGGTACTTTTACCACAACCCGTTTCACCACTAACCACAACAACAGATGACTGGCTAATTGTATTTAGAATATCTTTCTTTAAAGTCCAAGCTGGCAAATCCTTGCGAACATTTAACATCTTTTTATATTTTTCCTCTCTAGTTCTAGATAAAAAATTATCCACTATACGTTTATCATCACGTTTAAGTTGTTCTAGATTTAATGATTTTTTATTTGGTCGGCCAACATTCCCTTTTGTAAAATGGGTGGGCCTTAATATTTGCTTTTCTTCATGTTTTTTTTCGTCAAATAATTTTTGATTAGGATGAATAAAATTAATTTCTTCTTTTAAATGTTGTGCAATCTCCTCTTCATTTATCAATAATTCAGTTATTGTATAAACACTTGGTATACCATCTTCTGCTAAAATTTTGGCTTCTTCATACAGTCTTTTACATATGTGGAGGTTTACTAAAGGTGGAAGAACTGCATTAGTTTTCAGGAATATTAAAGGTGGTTGGTAGGGATATTGAGTGTTGACAGGAAATCTAAATTCTAATTCAAAAATGAAATTATTTAAATGGGAATTAATATCACGTTCCACTTTTTCGATTTTATGTGAAAATCTGCATTTGTCACCAAATTTGCAATGTCCTCTTAACATATTTCGGCATTTTTCTCGATTATCCTTTTTAACTTCTTTTTTGTGAGTTATTTCTTTGTTATGAAACATATTAATCAAATATTCTAATTTTAATGTTAAAATCCATACATTGTCAGTTTTAGAACTAAATGTCTTTTCATATATTGATTCTAAAGAACTTTTTTCGTCTATTCTTTGTTCCAAAAGTTCTTTTTCTGATAGACCATGTTCTATTTCTTGCTGAGATTTGTCCCAGTTAAAGTATTTATGATAAAGGAGGTATATTGCATCATCTATATCTCCCTTGCAGTAATTGTATGCTTCTAAGCAGTGATTTTTATAAAACCCATAACTACAAAATATTAAAATTAATTGACAAACAAAATAAAAGTAAGAAATGCTAACCTTTCTAGCCTCATAAGTCCAAATTGTTTTAATCGTTCAGCTTCTTCTGTAGGTTCATCTTTAATCTGTGAAAAATCTACACCACCTTTGACAACTAAAGAGCCTTGTCCTACCCAATACTTTTTTAATAAATTAGATTTAGACTCCTCATAAGCTGAAATGTCATTGAGCTTGAAATCCTGAAAAAAACTTTAATGTATTGAAAATATATTATACTGAGATAAATGTTTACAGATCCATAAATGTATTTAAGTGTATCCATAATTTTTTCTTGGAGAACATCGGATAATGTTAAAAACTGCAATTCCTCTTTTACAATTTTCCTTTTTATAGCAGCTGTAGGGACACTAAAAAATTGTTTTTGGTAAAGTTTCATAATGATGTGAAATAATGTTTTGCTTACCATATTTTAACTTCTGGTATTTCCCTTAAAAAGAAATCAGATTTTTCTATTGCGTTTTCACCGTTCATAATTAAAAATGTAATAAAAAGAGTTAAACTTAACAAAAATATTTTCTAAAAAAGTAAGGTTAGGTCTGTGGCCAATTTTTAGATTTGACGTTTAGACTAGTGAAAGCTATGTCGTAGTCGTATGTCGTATTGTGAGTTGTATACTTTGAAATTGAAATATGGACCTGACATAGTAGTTCACCAGTGTAATTTATTTGGAAATAACAATATTACAAAAATACATATGATTACCTATTCAGCTATTATCAACCTTTTTTGTCTTGCGTGCCCCTTGGCAGTTCATTACCCAAATGCCAAATGTGTAAATGTGCTAGCGAATGTTCTATTATTCAAGCCAATAAAATAAGAAGAAGAAATAGATAATTTTAAGGTTAGATTTAGTTTAACTTTTATAATGGATTTTGAAATACAGAATCTTCAAAAGCTAGAAAAACTAGAAATCGTTTTAGAAGAAATCATTGATAAAATTGACAAAAAAGTTATTCAAACTGAAATAGAATGGATGCAGTTAAACAATTTTCTAGAAATTAATAAAAAAGAAAAGAATACACAGGATGATGATAAAAACCCAAAAAAAAAAATAGATATAGATGATAATTTAAATACTGCAGACCTTCAATTGAGTCCTCCAAAAGTTGAAATTCCAGATGAGACTGAAGAATTTGATAGTGATTAGTTTTTTATTAAAGTGAATTTGTCATTTAAAAACATTAAGGCATATTTACAGTATGTTAACCACATTGCTCCTGTGCAGAAGAAGAGAAAAGAAGGCCCTTTGATCAAAATAGCTAGACTTGAAATTGATATAGCTGTCCTTTGGTGCCAGACAAAAAAATTAGGTCTTTTTCTGCATATTTGATGCCAGACAAAAAACTAGGTTCTTTTTCTGCATACATTGTATTGTGCCTTGTTTGAATTAATAAAAGCAAATAGAACATATTTTCCAACAGTAATTATTTTAGTCATTCAAATTTTTCCCCGAATTTTAGAAACAAATTATTATTGTGACCAGTTTAGTTTAATGTCATTTAAGTGTTAACCATAAAATATAACTATTTTATTGCAAACCTTTAGTGGTCTCATAGTATTTCTAAATCTTAACGCCAGTGACTGTTGTATGATCTGAAAATATTAATTCGAGTTTAAATTCAATTAGGATTTTAGTTTTAAGTTAAACACACAACCTTTTTTAAGTATTTATTATCTATTATATATTTTTTGTTTCAATAACAGTGTTAACAATGCAATATAGTATATTCAAATATATATTTAAAATTATTTAAATTTCTATTAGAAGCCTACAATTAAATATATGTGTAAAAACAATATTTACATAATTTGACTTCCAAATATAATAAATTACACATTTTTCCTTCACTAGTCACACTATATGTTACAACACAAAAAACATTAAATAACAAACAAAAAACATCCCAACAAAACAAATAAGTTAAAGCAAAAAAACCAAATAAGTAGTAAATCTAATCAAGTTAGATGATGTAGAATTTGGGTCATAAGAAACTACTGATGTAATGTAAATTGTCGAACGTAATTTATATAAAATTGTTGGTATTATTCTATTATAATAAATTAATTAGTTCACTATACATTTTTGGATTCTTTAAAACCACCTCCCTATTTTTTATTTTGTTAAAAAGCATATTTATCATAATCAGAGCCAGAAACTAAACAGTACATTCCTCTGTCGGATTCCATTCAATTTAGTCAGGAAATAATACCAATAATAAATTGTAAAACTATGTTAAAATGTTTTGTTGTTACAATGTTCTACTTGACCACTTCAAACACAAAGATATAGTTTGACAATATTTGAATTTCTTAGGTATATTCTTCTATACAAAGTGTTTTAGAGTGGATAAATGATTAATATCTAATTACCTAGATACAGGTTTTGGTAGGCATTATTTATTCTCTCTTATAAGTAACTATTTTATCTCGAAGAAAATTTTTGATAGCCAATAAACACAAGTTTAATAAAATTTTAAATTTCGAAATCTAAAAATGCCTCAATTTTACAACAAAGAATAGTTTTAAAATGAGTGAAGGTTTCCTGGACGTCGACTGACTAATCAAATTTTTTTCGGACGTTTTTAATTATCTTAGACAACATGGTCATTTCCCAAAATTCAATGAACATAATAAAATGCTAAATATTGTTGTAGAAAATATTTTAAACACAGTGAAACATTTGTTCTCGCAGAATAGGCAATGCCCTATAAATGTCTCACATGTTATCGTTTGGTGGAGACTAAAATGAAATAAGTTTATATTCAGGTACAGAGATTGGAGATATCATAACAAATTTTTTCAATTGCATTATTCGAAATAGAATAATTCTCAACCTGTGTTTCTTTTCCGATAAGTCACAATTTACTAGGGATGGTGTACACAACTTAAAAATTCTAAGACGAAATATGTTATTTGAAATAAATTTTTCAGTTTTTTTAAATGTTTTGAAATCGTCAAATTTTGTTACGCCGGACCAAGATTTTAATTATGGTTTCTTTGATATTATTTTTACTATATCGAGGAAAGCGTATTTGCCAAATTTGAAATTTTTATACAGAATGGAGTTTTAACCAAATACAAATTCAGGGAAATCCATAAACAACCTTTATCTAGGTAATGAGATATGGATAGACTCCCCTCAAGAGGGCCCTTCACAAAGTTCTATAAACTGTCTAATCTAAGTCCGATTTATTTTATTAACTCAATTAATGCATTTTTGAAAATTTCATGAAAATACTATTACAATTCATTCAATTTGAGGTTTTTACTTAGCTTAAAAAACGTTAAAATAAAACCTAATTTACAATTCAGCTATTTAAACTTTTAATACGGAAGTATCTCACTGGTTTCTATAGGAAAACTTCAATGGGTATACAATTGAAATATTTAATTTTTGTTTTATTTTGCAGACTCGTATCGTATTTTCCTATTGTATTGTCTAATATCAATTAATTTTGAATACTTAAAATCATTCAAAACGGAGATCGTTTGTTTTCTAGCTAAAACCAATCAAAATATTCTAATAAAATTGTATAAGAAATCGGTAACTAGAAACTTTGTCATTCTAGAATTTATAAAATTTTAATTTGGAAAATTTGGTTGTTTCAAGAATTTTATAATTGGAAATATGAAACATTTTTTGTTTTTTATGTATTCTAAGTGTCATTAAACTCCAAAAATAACCCAATATGGAGTCTATTCTGTAAAACATCCTTTAAAATTTAGTTTTTAAAATCTTTAAGTTTAAAAACCTGTTAAATTTTTTTTATCAAAAATTGGATGGGCCCTTAAAATATAAGGGGAACGCGTGACAACATCGCATTGAAGATTCATTTGAAATAATTTTGAATGCTGTGCGGATGCGAATTAGAGGAAAAAAAACGAGTATATTTTCTATGTTTCAATTGAATATAAACTTATGTATACCTTATTTAATTTAGCAAGGCAGTGACGTCACACGTCAAAAAGCTGCGGCGTTGCACGGTAGAAATTTTTTTCGTTCACTTAAAGATAAAATTGTGCCTGTTCTTTTCTTGAGTACGACAAACTAGGATAATTCTGACGGGTGCAATCGATAGCTTCCAAACATCTAAAACCCATTTATGATTTTGTTTCTTTTATTTTTCTAATCATCTACCATTTTGGTGCTAGAGCAGCGGTTCTCAAACTGAGGGACATGTAGGTACTAATGGTGGTACATTACAATATTTTAGTGGTACAATTTTTACAGAAAAAATTAAATAAATGTAAAATTGCGCCCCTTTTAACATTTTGTTTTAATCTTTATTATTCAGGAACACAACCATTTTGCGACTTATATATTATTTGTTTATTTTATCTTGGATACGGTTACTATAAATACACTCATAAATTGGATTGCATCATTCCAGGGACCGTATTTTCGACAAGTGAGCTTTTTGACGTATACGTGTCAAAACGAATGGTTCATGTGCGAATACTTTTCTGAAGTGTTATTCTTAACCATTTGTTCCATGAAAGGTATACGTTGAATAACATGTGATCACAACAATCGGTACCGCTGTTACATCGACATGAATTTGAATTGAAAAACGGCCAAGCCATTTCGTAACCAATTGGGTAACAAAAAGAACCAAACAAAAATTTTTAAAACCGGTCGAAAATTTTCCTTTTCATCGCGCCCACCTTTTGAAAAAAAAGCTATTTCAAGATAAACGCAAATAAAGTTGAAGTTAAGTTATTGCAATATAATAATTTATTATTGTGTTAATAAGAAAATAAATCCATACATAAATTCTCGAATAACCGCTGAACTTAAACTCATTTAGATGGATTCGAGATGTTTTTTTATGAAAATTCAAAAACAATTTTTTCTTGTACGTGAGAACGTAAATAAACTTACTCCTTCTTCATGGCTTGGGAGTGATAAAATCTTAGGACTGTTTTCTGATCTTCGCTTACAATCAATATTCTTAAATGCCTCACTTTCACTTACAAAAGTTTTAGATATATTTAAACGATAGAAAATTTTAAAATGACTATATGTTTTTTGTACTTTATAACCCAGAAAAGGTTTTTGCAATTTCTGCACATAGAGGATTTTCCCAAAAGGTAAGAAACAAACTTTGTAAGACGACTTTTTACATGATGCCGTAATAATAAGTTTTTTTAGTAAAAAGATGTATAATAATGATTTCTAGGTTGTGAACTAAAAGTGTTATTCACACGATCAAAAATAATAATATAGTGGTTTTATTAATAACTACAGGATAAAGATAAGTTTATCTTGGTCTTAATCATAACCTTCTTTATATCGTTTAGTTTATAGATAAGTTTATGAGAACTATTATATCATCAAGAGGGCCCATTTAAGCTGTACAATAGTCTAAATAAAAATCCATACAAATAAGTAATTTTTTAGGAAACTGGCAATATTATAACGAAATAAAAACGTGGAAGAATTCGGGAAAATAGTGAAAAGGTGTAAAAACTTAATAGCCCAGTTGTCAGAATTTTTGACCTCGGACAAAGTGTGATGTCGCTGAAACTTGGCACTTAGGTACTTGAAAGCGTGTAGAAAACGATAAAAAATCTTTGCGGCTCTAAAGTTTATGCTAACTTCACAATTTCGAAAACAAAATCGAAAATTTGGTTTTTCCATTATATCTCGAAATATATATATATATATATATATATATATATATATATATATATATATATGTCGAAAAACTAATAGCACCACGTGAAAGAGCGGAAAATTTTACTTAAAATTATCTTATAAGTTGTTTTAAACAAAAGTTCTGATTACTATAAAAAATTATTAAAAATAAGAAAGCAAATTCGAAACTGAATTCGCGCCAAGCCGCTGAATACAAATATTCAAGCGAAACGTTCGGGTAAAAACTAAAGTATCTTTGCCTAAAATGAACGCAAAAAAATAAAATAAAAAGCATTTTAAAGAGGAGATTTCTGACGAAGCCATTAGTTTTTATTTATTTTTTTTCTCATAGAAAATTTGACTTGAAGTTTTTTTTTCTAAAATTTTCACTCTATTTTATAGAATTGAAGATATATATTATTAGAGGCATAACAAAAAAAAATCCTTGTACATTTATCATCATTATACTTTTACTTTTGATTTAAAACTAATTAAAATTATGAATATCGTCTCTGTTTAATAAAACTTTGTTTTAAAATGATCAGTTTTTTACAGTATTCATTTTTATTTTAGGAATTAGGAAAATTAGTTCTTCAAAACTGACAAGTATTTGAAAGAACAGTTAAAGAACTTTTGGGTACAAACCATAACAAATTAAAAAAAAATAGTTCTGGCTGGCCCATTCTGTATAATATAGCAATAAGACCAGTTCAAATATGATAATTGCTGTAAGAAAATTTTACACAAAGTTTGTACTACTCTTTTAGGATATCCTCTATGTTATATTCTCCCATTAAGACAACTGACGATAAAGGCAAGAGGAATAATGGATATATTCTAAAAAAATACGTTGACAATCCGCAAATATATTCAACACCATCGTTCTTAGTGCAAATTTATTTTGCGTCTACTTATTTACATTAACCTATATAGGATAAAAATAACTATTGGCTCCCGAACGAACACGATTTACAAATATTTCGGCTTCGTACTTCGATGTGACCTCGAGATCTAGAGAAGAAGACTTTTACCTTAATATCTCGTTAACTAATCAAGTTAGAAAGATCAAACCAATTCAAACTTTTATCTAACTTAAATCATTGAAATAATATATGTTATAGTTCTTTTTTTGTAATACAATCATTTTTGAGGATTCGAAAGGAATCGTGAACTTGATTCGTTCAACAAATTCTAAAGGATTCGTATTTGAATCATCAATATTAGGATGAAGTATATTTGACCAACAACGCTCAACACTTACCTGAGAGAGCTTTTGTGAATTAATAAAACTTGCCATTGGAGGAAATATTTTTTAATTATTTATTTTTAACAGTTCGTGTAATTGATAACATCTTAGAAGACAGTTTTAAATTAATTTTGGCCCTTACAAAACAAAAACTTTTTTACAGGAATGACATATGTTGGCAGGTCGTTTGTAGTGTTTGTACTAACAAAGATTCCCCAATTGTCGATTCTATGTTTGCCAGTATTGAAAGACTATTAAGTAATATTTTTGAAAAACCATCTTTAAGCACTCGAACTCTGGGATGAAAAAGATCAAAAACAAAAAGTGAGGAAAAAAAAGAAAAAAACTTGTGCAATCGATAAATAATGTTAAATACAATTTTTCATGAAAATAAACCCATCCCAAATTATAGGACGTAGAAAATTATGATTTTCACCACGAAAATCGTACATTTCTAAAAGTTTTTTAAATATAACCGAAAATCTGTTAGTATTACCTAAAAATTGATATTGAACTAATTTTATGGCCTTGAGATAACAATTAAAATTAATTTTTTATTTTTCTACGATTAATACGAAGGAAGATATGGCAATTGACGGTTATAAATGCAATTGTATGCAATTTCAGACGACCATATCTCGTTACAGACAAAAGATTAAAAAAATGGAAATTATTCGGAAGAACATTTGCTCAAAGTCTCTATAAGAGTAATCCGGAGCTCTTGTGAAAAACAAATTTCACTTCTATTTTATGAGGATTTTCTAATATAAAATTGTATTTATATGGGCGCCACTGGGAACACTTGGCGATGTAATGTTTCTCGACAGCTTTAAATTTCTGAAACGATGAGGCAGCACTATGCAAAGATATTTAAGAAAAGGGTGGGAAATTGAAAGGATGAAGTGAATTACTTTATAATAGAATATTTTAAGTATTTTTCTGATGGCGATATACTAAAATACTGTATTTGTATAATAATAGTATTGCTTTTCCAAATAAATCAACACTACTCAGACAAATCTCGAAATTAAAGTAGAAAAAATCTCAATTATGATAAGTGAAGTAAGCAAAACGACGAAATATGATTTTTTGAGTACGTTTGTGATGATTCAGGTAAACTAAATACTGATTTGGATCGTAATAGTGTTGCGTTTCCAAAGTCATGACATATTTTAGCCAAATCACGAGAACAAACCAAAAATAGTCTCAATTTGTGATAAATTACCTTTATTTTCTGTGTTTGTAACTACTTTTAAAATCACCATGTTTCTCTGAAACTAGTCATACGATTTGATTATGGTCCATGTAAAGTATTACCGACAGGTGATGATCTACAACATACTAGAGTTTCATTAAATTCCGCAATCAACCATGTATTCCGTGCAGAGTCATTTGATGATGAATTTAGTTTTAATAGTTTTTGTGTTATTGTGATGTTTTATTTTTAATATTGAAATTACACCTCAGGTGAATATTTTCAACAACACTTACTCTTTTTTGAAAATTAAATGAATAGTTTTTTTTTAACAAACTGTTAAGCCAAAAATCAGATAAATTATTGCCAGTGTATCTGGGCATCATTGAAACTAAATATTTTCGAAAAACCTGATTAATGATAAAACAAATAGAACATATATGCTTTCGTCAAACTGCAAGACCATATTCAGCAACAAAAAATTAGCATTTGGTTAGAACGTTGGCTAATTTGGCAAGGCATCGTAGAAATTCAATAAAAAAAGATGATAACTGATAAATAACGAATACAACATATATACCATTGTGAATCAACAAATCAACAAATATATTAAAAGAAAAATTATAAAATTGTCCGATCGGTGTAGAAATTTTCAGGCCGCAACTACCGCCTTCTACATGACTTAATAACTACAGGACCGACAGTTTTACATGCTCTCCGAGGCATGATGGGTTGCCGATATTATGAACCATTTGATTTTCTCGTGAATCGTCTCATTGCGATGCGGACACGCTGAGTGATGACAGGCCCCACGTCGAAGTACTGAGCTAAAATATACATAAACCGTGTTCGTATATGAAGGTGATATTATACTATATTATAATATAGGTTTCAATTGGGAGGCATTTAGCCAAGTTTATTCTGCTATATCCTTTTAATTGAGCTAGTGACTAAAGCCGTGAGTAAAATACTGCTTTTTAAAAAATATATTATTATTGAAAAAAATACTTACTTGGATTTTTTTATAAGATTTTGAACAAATCAGGTGCTTGTTATACATACTCTCCAACCTTTTGAAATAAACTTGATTTGCATTATCCGATAAATAAATTTATATAAATATGCTGTCCTATTTCGAAACAGAGCAACTGATTTTTTTTGTCAAAATTACTAAGTTTGCTGTATTTTCATAGAGGGTAAACTTAAAGATCGGTTGATGTCTACTTTCAAACATAGTAATTGACTATTATTAGAACAAAACACACAGTAATTACTAAAACCTATAACAAAAGCAATTAACGGCGCAAGTTAATGTGTTTTGCTATGAATCTTTATCTATTCCTAAGATACTCTCTATGTAAAACCAATTTTTTAAACGACAAACTACCTTTGTGATACTGAGAATGGTAATAGTTGATTGTTCACCTTTTAAACTGTGTTTAGAAATAGGATAGCCGAAATTGAAATTCATTAAAAAAAAAACAGTATTTTTATGATGAATATTCCAGATAATTCAAGTAGAACTCAGTAAAGCCAGAACCAGAATTTAAATGAATCATCTATCATGTGTCTCTCCGAGAAAATTTATTAACATTAGGTACTAAATTATCACTACTTGTTTCGTGTTATTCAAGCACGATCTTCAACCGGCGCTATTCATCATCAGTGTCCCCCTCACTCGAATAGTCTTGGATGGGGATTGGCCTCACGAATGGTGCTGAAGTCATTTGCCTAAAACAATTAGGTTATAACTGAAAATTGACGTTGTTCTATTAGGGAAAATGGCCTACCCAATTCTAGCATAGTTTTTTTTGTTGGCATATACTTTACTAGAAGTAAAATTTCATGAGGGGCTTCTTTTAATATCAGAATTGAGCAAGGGCTACCACAAGGATCACAACTTTCACCAATATTATACAATATATATTGCTCCGATCTCTATAATGAAAACCCATTACAGTATGCTGATGATACAGCTCTTATACTCATGCTAGCAATACCAAAATCGCAACATCCAAATTAAAAAACCTGATCAAACTGAGAGATGGTTCAACAAATGGAGATTAAAACAAATTGTTCGGAATCTGAATTCGATCTGTGTGTGTGTGTTGATTTCTTGTGTTTATGAATTTTCAAATTCTGACTCCAGATTTTGATAGAGCATCAAAACGTAAGCTTCGAGAACACCTTCAAAAGTTTAAAATGACATTGAATTTAAAGTAGATACATAGTGAATGACGATTTTGGTAAAAGTGAGTAGACTGTGGTTGTGTCGATTAGAATAAGAACTGTCAATCTAAAATTTTATTAATACTTTAATTACAATTTGTTCAATCTATGGCAATGCTAGAGCATTCTCAACTGGTTTTATTTTCAAATTCAAATTCATTTATGTGTTAGTATACAAAAGTATTTCCACAAGTCAACTTGAATACATATCAATAAAATTTTTCAGTTTGTCAATTACAAAATAAAAACAATGAAAGTGTAACTGCTTAAATAAAATTGATAAAATAAAGTACTACACTGACACATTAAAACACTAATACATACTATTACAGTACATACAATATATAGGTACCATTTTCATAAAGGAAAAGGGAAATTTAAAAATTCTACGTTTCAATAAAATCCATGTGTGATTAGTATTTGTTTTAATTTATTTTTGAAGAGCACATATGCTAAAACTGTATAGCTATTAGGAAGTTTATTGTATAGCTTAACAGACAGAAATCCTGGACCATTTTTGACTGCGTTATACTGAAAGTTGCTCGTTATCGTATTTAAAGTTTTGAATAAAAATATTTATTAATGATGTTTTCACATTTTATCATGATTGCTTTGTAATGCCAAACAATGATGACTCTACTCCTGACTTGCTACTTTTCACAAATAATTTAACAAGTTGTTTTGATAGCATTACAGTAATCCCTGACATAGGAGCAGATTATCTAGCCATCGTCGGAATGATAGATCCGGGACTGGATTGTAATGTTGAGGCACCTACTTATAAATATCGGTTCTATAAAGCTAACATTGAAAAAATCAATGAAGAAACAAACTCATACATTGCTAATATTGACCATGAATATGTTACTTTGGACCAAATTTCAAACTTTAATGCTAAATTATCCCAGACTATTATGAAAAATACTCCCAAAGTCAAAACAAAATTTTATTCTCATGAACTCCCACCATTCATTATTAAACTCATCAAGACAAAGAGAAGAATGTACAGAGAGAAGCTAAAAGATCCATCAATGACTACAATAGAAATATTCAAATGCACATAAAGCAATTTTAACGACATAAGTGGCTAGAAGCTTGTGAGAAAATCAACAGAGAACAGGGAAAAACGTTTTATAACACATCAATAAACTAACTAAGTACAAACACAAGAGAAATATTCCGGATCTAGTGGAAAATGGAGTCGAATACACTACAGACCAAGAAAAGGCTAATATATTCGCAGAACACTTTGAACATCATTACAGTGTTTCCACCAACCTGATCTTTGATCTGCAAACCTGGGATAATGTAAATCATAGACCATAATGCTCCTTTAATCGATGAAGAAGAATACTTTGACATCTTAGCACATCAAAAAAATTCCCTGGTACATTGTTAAAAAACTGGACCACAAATTTCACACTTTTCTCATCAAAATTTTCGAATTGTCTTTTACAAGGTCTCTTTCCAGAATGCTGGAAAACTGGAACGATCGTTGTAATTCCTAAAGCCCACACTGATCACAAGAGAATCAATAATTATCGCCCAATTACTCTTCTTCCTGTGCTGGGAAAATTATTGGAAAAGGTTCTTAAGAAAAAATTTCGTAACTTGTAGATCATCAAATACCCCGCTTTCAGTTTGGGTACAGAGAACATCTATAATCATTACTTTCTACTACAATACTTGTCTCCAATGTCCAATGTGCTATTTCTAGACATAAAAAAAGCCTTCAATAATGTTTGGCACAAAGGTCTGCTTTATAAAATGAATAAATTGAACATTCCACACTCGTTAATATTTATTGTTAATAAATTGCTGAAAAAAGACAAATTGCGGTAAGAGTTAATAACGCAATTTCCAACACGTTTTCAGCTTTCCAAGGGGTGCCTCAAGGATCCCTAGTGCATTTGACAGCACATTTGTTTGTTACTGAAAGCATACTTCTCTTTTGCTTTTAGGCGGCGTTGCCAAATATAAATACTACAGTAGTCAGATAACACAGAGCACACATTTGACTATCGTGGTAATTCGAATACCGTGAATTTCTTATCTCGGAATGTAAGTTAGACATTCAAGGGGTGTTGTAAGTTTGTGTTAATTTTAAAGTGTTTTTTGAAGTGATTTTATTGTCTGTTAACATGTTTTCTAAAACTGAATTAACTGATATGGTTTTGGCGTGTGGTGCTGCTGGTGAAAACGCTAGTCAAGCGAGACATTTATAACGGGAATGATTTCTCAATCGAAGGGTTCCAAACTCCGGTAAATTTGTAACTGATGTTCAGCATTTAATAGACCATTTTTTTAATGCTAATAAAGTTAGAACTCGCTCCTTCAGGGTCGTTCCACAAACTTCCTCACTCGTGAGAAACCTTGAACTTTCCCCACTTGTTGCACAATATACTATTTTAATATCATGTTCAGAGATAGGTACGAAAAACATTGAATGATGAATCTTACCTCAACATATGTGCACATATTTGGAGGAGTTCAGGGATATGATTTTGATTGATTGAGTCACCAAAAAAGTTTCCAAAGTGGTTAGCAGTATCTTTATTGCTGGTGGACATTACTCCGTTATGTAACAATATCTTTTTTAGTGTAGCTCAGGCCACCTAAAGAAACTCGGATTAGTAGAGGAAGAAGAATGCAGATTTTGCGAGGAAGAGGAGGAAAACTCTATCCACACTCTCTCAGAATGCATTACTCTGCTAAATCCAAGGGGGCGATACCTCGGAGAATATCAAATAGAAGAGGGAGATCTACCTAACCTGAAGTCTACCGATATCCTTTTTGAAAGCAATAGAATTGCTCTAATCGTTGAAACATCCTTAACGAATGGGCAGCAGAAAGGGGCACAATAGATCGTATAGGTCGCAGTGTATCGACACCCCATCAACAGACAGATAGATAGATAGTGTCGCTCGACCCAGCTTATCTTTTTATCCAGCACTTTTCTCCTCGTACTATGCTCTAGTAAAATAGACAACCTACTGAAGGATCTGCACCAACACGCGGTGGATTTCCAAGTTAGAGGAAAATTTGAAAAGGTAATTCAGAATATCCTTCAGGACGCTCTAAATAATGTGGACAGATGGAGCGATGGCAAGCTGTTATCTGTCAAACCGCAGAAGATAATATTTTCTTATATTACAAGTACGACAATGGAGTCTAAATATACTTACGACAATCTTCTATAATGGTTTAACCATTCTTCCACCATTTGAGCAACTAATAAAGGTCTTTTATGTAACATTTGTTGCGCTACTAGTATACCATTTTCTGTTTCACATACATCCAACCATTGACGTAGGATTGCTTCTTCCCTTCCCAACTAAAAAAAAAGGAAATATTTTAACCGATATCAAAGAATAACTCATCCCAAATTACCTCAGATTCTGTCAAAAAGTGAATTGGCAAGAGTTTCCTATCTCTATCCATTAAAGGCAAAAATGTGCTCCTCATGTGATCGGGGTTCATATTGCTATGTTGAAGTGGTGATCTAGAATCTATTCTACTATAGGGTTCTGTTGGAACTAAAGCTGAAAAATGACCTCTTGTATAACCCAGAGCTATTGGAGTACGAATACAGAAACTCTGTTCCCATAATAGCGGTAAATAAACACCTAAAAAAATATTTATGAAATTATTTGCACGTTTATACGAAATAGTAAATAGGATGGAATAGTAATTTAAATTGTGTTGTAAAATATCACTTACATAACAGTCAGGGCTGTTTTTCTTAATTGTTTTTTTTTCAACATAATTATTGTTTTCTTTTGTTTTAAAACCACTGTTACGTGATCATTATTAATTTTAACGTATAAGACCTTTTACGACCCACGAGAGTTTACTTTTTTTCACGATGACAATATGATTACAAATTAATGTTTATTTAATAATTTTGAAATTTGACCTAATAAATTTATTTATACACTATATAAAAAAAATGTTTTTAATGAGTTTTTGGGGGATTTAGAACTTACACATTATAAATTGATAGGTAGTACTAATAAAAAAAAGTTAAGGATCGATCAACTAACGGTTACCTATATTTAGGGAACCACTTAAAGATATTTCCTTAGATCATATATGCTACGCTAGATACGGTATTCGGGTTATTTGTTGTGTTGTACAGGAGGGAGTTAGAGTACCAACCCACTGATTGGTCGATTTCAAATTTCGACGATACCCGCTCATATCGTAAATTTTGACAGATTAGACATATGTCAGATATTCTGTTTTTTGGGAATTATTGTGCGACTCTTGTGTGTTTTTATAGTTTTTTAAAGTTTTTACTGTGGACAATTAGTTTAGGTAATAGTGGTCGTAAAATGCCAAAGTCTTGTTTAGTGTGCAACATCAAATTTTGAAAACTATCGTCGACCACTCAACCAAAACACAATTTTCACACACTCTACGCGCGTTTTGCCAACTATGTTGGCATCATCAGGAGTTATTGATAGACAGTTTATCATCAACTCCTGATGATGCCAACATAGTTGATAAACCAAAGGTTCCAATTTACCAATTTAACATCAAATTTGAAAAAAGTTCTACCAGACCTTTTCATAGGTATGTATTCCATAGGCGTGCTGTCGGATCTCAAGTAACTCTTAGATAAATTGCTGTTTGTTTCGGCAATTCGTTGACAAAACAATAATGAAAAGTATTTTATTTTACAGATTTAAAATGAAATGTAATATTTTCAAATTGGCAACGTTGCAAATACACAAATTCAAACATTTTAATTCCATTTTCTGGTAAACTAGTTACTGTTTATTGTTTTTTTAGCCAATATTTTTTAAATTCATAACATTGAATATTTTAATCATAATTATGTTTACAAGCAAACATAACATTATTACGCATTTTTAAAAATATTTTTTTGGTAGTATGCCAAATCTGCAGTATTTAAAATCATGAAAAAAATTGTCTTACTTTTTTCAAATCAGTGATAAAATACACAAAAATGGTTAAAATATTACTAGTGGTTTTCTTATTGTATAACTCTTTAAAACAACATGTCCAATTCCCTCAAAAACTTAATCAGTAGGCATAATATACCCTCATTTTTTTTTTTTAATTTTCAGGGGTCCGTTTTAACCTTAAGTAAAACATACCTTCAAAGCGAGCAAAACCAATCGCTTCTCCTCGGAAACTTTTGACAAATTTGACTCCGTAGACTATAATTGGTCGACGAAGAACGTGTGCTAACGCGAACACATGCAACTGTTCGAGACTTGTACCTGGCTGATTAGCGAGAGATAATAAACTTGTCCAGTCTTCTTCCCACTGTCCCTCTTCCAAAGAATACTGAAGAAACGAAGCGTGGCTTGATTCGTATTCTTTCCATCTTGGGTAGAACCTTCAGAAAAAATAAATTAATAATTTACAAGTAATTTTAGATGGATTCCAATCTGTACATAAGTAATTAATTAAATGAATGAAAATGTACCGGTGTGAAAACAGCAACGGTTTTCCAGAAACGGTTTTTTATAGTCCGTGAGCTAGTGAACGGATTCCAGTAAAATGTGTTTTAAACATTTATTGATGGTTTTAATTTGTTTTAACGGTAAGGGGCAGTTGTATTTTGCAGATTCCAAAAAAACACGTCTTCAATTGTGTAGATACAAATAATACATGTAAATAAACGGATTTAAATATCGTTGTGGCTTTAGAGTTTTGGTATATAAAAGGAAAGTTTCTCTCCTTCTATGCTTTCTAAAAGAATGCAAAAATTTGTTTATGACTTACTACCCCACCAGCCCCCTATGTTGAAGAAATTCAAGAGTAGAAAAATAATTTTACTGTTGGAGATTTTTGAATTGGTATTTGGTTAAAAGTATACTTTTTATCATTCTAAAGCCCTCTGATATAATAAAATAATTTATTCGTGGATTTTAACCCCACTAGCCCCCTTCATAGAAAATAAGTACAAACCGAGTAGAATTGTAACCAATTGAAAAATTTGGGACAGTCTCTATTGAAAGTATAGTTTTTATCATTCTAAAGCCCTCTGATATAATAAAATAATTTGTTCGTGAATTCTAACCCCACTAGCTCCCTCCATAGAAAATAAGTAAAAACCTTGTAGAATTGTAACCAATTGAAAAATGTGGGGCAGTTTTGATTGAAAAGTATAGTTATAGAATGATAAAAACTATACTTTTCAATCAAAAATGCCCCAAATTTTTCAATTGGTTACAATTCTACTCAGTTTTTACTTATTTTCTATGGATTGGGCTAGTGGGCTTAGAATCCACGAACAAATTATTTTATTATATCAGAGGGCTTTAGAATGATAAAAACTATACTTTCAATCGAAACGGCCCCAAATTTTTCAATTGGTTACAATTCTACTCAGTTTTTACTTATTTTCTATGAAGGGGGCTAGTGGGGTTAAAATCCACGAACAAATTATTTTATTATATCAGAGGGCTTTAGAATGATAAAAAGTATACTTTTAACCAAATACCAACTCAAAAATCTCCAACAGTAAAATTATTTCTCTACTCTTGAATTTCTTTAACATAGGGGCTGATTGGGTAGTAAGTCACGAACAAATTCTTGCATTCTTTTAGAAAGCTTTAGAAGGAGAGAATCTTTTCTTTTATACCAAAACTCTAAAGCCACAACGATATTTAAATCCGTTTATTTACATGTATTATTTGTATCTACACAATTGGAGACGTGTTTTTTTGAAATCTGCAAAATACAACTGCCCTTTACCGTTAAAACAAATTAAAACCATCAATAAATGTTTCAAACACATTTTACTGGAATCCGTTCACTAGCTCACGGACTATAAAAAACCGTTTCTGGAAAACCGTTGCTGTTTTCACACTGGTTAAAAATGTTGTTTATTGTAATTTCTTACAAAAGGCTATCGATGATTAGGGGAAGATTGGGAACCCTTCGTAAACGGGGCACATTCGTACGATAGCTATTATAGAGCAGCCAAATAATGTATGTGAATGTATTTGCGTTGCTGCCTAGCCTTCGTGGCCGCCATCTTGTTGACCGATCGCCGCGCCATTCGTTCCGCTGCCAGAGAATTGACAGGTGCTAACGTGTTTCCCGCTGGATGAGTAAATATTTTATTTTGAAGTTCACGAACTAAGTGTGGCTGGTGTTAATTACTTTTTCGACAGGATTTTCACGTTAGTAGTAGTACCTGTATAGCCTGTTTTATTATTTTTCGTCAAAATTTGGTTACTTTTACGTTTTATCTATGTTTTCCATTATTCAATAAAGATTATGTGAAGTTATTTAACTCTTTTGATAGCTTGTACGAAACGATCCCATGATGTCCGAAGGTGCCTCCACTGCTGTATGAAAGTTTCCCATTCGAGGGATAGATTCGTACAATTTCCAAATTGAAGAAAAATCACTTTTACTCATTCATCCTCTTAATCAACCATTTGTAACTTTTTTATATTGAACTCAATTGTGTGTGCTATTGTCAGATTATTTCCAATGAGTCCTCAATCAATTAGTTAGAGATATAAAAAATCAAATGCGAAAACTGTACGAAGGGTCCCAATCTTCCCCTATGATCTGTTTAGTCTAAAAAGCTATTCCGATTATTTTTTATAATACGTAAAGACTGAACAGACATAGACAAGCGTTACATTGGATCAGAATTCGTACGAAAAAATGGTTGGTACAAACCCATCTGAAGTGAACAAATGGATTGATGCCAATGGACGTGCTTACGAGTTCTGATGCAATGTAACCCTTGCCATAGAATGAGTAGGCAACATATAATACATTGGTGAAATGTGTATAACCAAATAATCATTGTTTAATAATCTAAAAACTTACAGATGTCCTCCTTGACCTAAACTCTCTGCCAATGCCCTTCGAAGCATATTATCTCTATCAAAAACTCCCCAAGTAGCTTGCATAACAGAGTCTAAGAGACAGTCTCCAGCTGATCTGTTCCACAATGCATAGAGTCTTGATCCCAAACGGACTGTTATATCCAAGGACCAATTTATCACTGCTGGGTCACTTTCAAGTTGTTCCTGGGCATCTTTATCAAGTAACTCGTTAAAGAGCTGGTCTTGTACGGCACTTGGAAGCTCATCAACTTCTAAAATAAAAAATACGAGAATCATATTTAGAAGTGCACTTATTGCTTTATATATTTTTCAAGTAACAAGGGTCCAGAGAAAGAACAACATAGCCAATTTTTTACAAAAATTGATATGTTAGTGCCATCTGGTGGGATATTGAGGTACCTTTCAGGCGGCAATCACTCAAGTTTTAAAATTATGGTCACATGTATATAAAGGTTTGAATAAACGACATATTGCGAAAGAATGATTATAGTCAGCGAGTGCCCAAGGAAGAACAGAACAGAATACTTTTTTTTTGAAAAATCTATAAAGGAATTTTTCATTTGTTATCAACTTTTTCAGACTACTGTCGAACATTATTATCAAAAATTGGTATGGAATTGTTTTTTTTTCGTTCCATTTAAGCTTTTTCTATGGAATCAAAATTGTCAGTTAAGGGAGTGTATGTAAAAATGTTAAAAATTAAATTTTCTTAAAATCGGAATATCTTATTAAAAATCGGTATATTGACTTAAAATTTTTTTAATAACTTTTCATATTTCAAAAATAAAGGTACTTTACTCCTTAGCAAAATTCATATTATTTGACAAACCTCGTATACGACTGAAAAACTTTGATATCTAATAGTTGCATTTTAGATTTTAGACCATGCAGAACTTTTTATAAAGAATAATTTTTTTCGTAAAATTAATAATAAAAAAGTTTTCCATATGGTGCGAACTTAAGCAGACACACTGTACATTAATAAATAAAAAAATTAATTTTTTATGGATTAAAAAATATTCTCAATGTCCACGTATACCATAAATCAATAATAATAAAAACTATATCAAAAATTGCATCGCGTCCAAATCGAAACAACTACTCCTGGAACAAAAGCCCCCACAGGCGTTGAATTACACGATTCAGACGCGAGATGGAAGGTGTTTAACCAAACCAACACTTTGATTTCGTTATTTGAGGAGGTCGTCATTCCCAGACCGGTTTCGGCATTGTTGTGCCTCATCAGTAAGTAGACACCTCGACATCACATCTTTAAGCAATGTCTGAAGAGTACGTTGAATCCACCGGGTACTTATAGCCACTGAAAGTGACGAAGTCGGGGTATTTTTATCCAACGCCCTCTTCACTCAAATAACAAAATCAAAGTTGCAGGATGTAGGCATCTTAAAACACACAGTGGAGGCCAGGATAATAATGGCCAGGCTGGCAGTTTTTAAATAAACTAAATTATCCATTTTCTCAAATATGGCCTAGAAATTTTTTATGGCTGAAAAAATAGTGGCTATAAGTACCCGGTGGATCCAAAGTACTCTTCAGACATTACTTAAAGATGCAATGTCGAGGTGTCTACTTCTCACGGATGAGGCACAAAAATGCAGAAACCCGTCGGGGAATGACGACCTCCTCAAATAAAGACATCAAAGTGTTGGTTTGGTTAAACAACCTTCCAACTCGCGTCTGAATCGTGTAATTCAACGCCTGTGGTGGCTTTTGTCCCAGGAGTAGTTGTTTCGATTTTACGCGATGGAATTTTTGATATAATAATTTTTATTATTATTGATTTATGAGAATATTTTTTAATCCATAAAAAATTTCTATGCCATATTTGAGAAAATGGACAATTTAGTTTATTTAAAAAAATAAATGCTCACTGCCTACAGAATACAGAATACAAAACCAATTTAAAAACACATTAAAAAAGTACTTTGCAGATAACTGTTTCTACAACTTGAGTGAGTTTCGTAATCAACTCGAACAGTAATTATTATTATTATTATTATTAGCTTCTTTTGATTTTTATCCTTGTCACATCATGTTTTTTAATTGTCTCTTATTATTTGTTTTAATGTAATGTATTTTATTTAGATATGTGCAGTTAATTGTAAATTAATTTTAATGTATTTTATTGTACCCTGACGAAATTATGTTTTTCTTTGAAAATACTGCGAATAAAAATTTCTATTCTGTTCTATTCTAAATGATTTTAGTAAGGATGCTGATTAGAGTAAAGATGGAAAAATCATTACCTGCAGGTAAAGTAAAGGTTGGAAATTCGGTAACAAAATTACAAGGAAAATTTCCTTTTCTTGAACGTATTGTAGAAGCAAAATGCCTCCTAATATCAGCTGCAATGTCAGGGGCTACATAACTAGGTACTCTTTTAACGCCTGAACCAGACCCTTCTATTTGGGATAAAAGAACAGCTAATAAATCCTCTCTTTGGAACCTACAAAATATTAAAAGCATCAAAACGATTATGATATACTAATGGGAATTAAATACCTTATAGCTAAATGTACTAAAGTGTGTCCTACATCGAAGGCAGAATTTCTATTTAAAATGGCTACTTCTGAAGCTGTTAGTGTACGTGCAGGATCTCCCCCAGAAGAAAGGTAGGCTTCAACCGGGTTGGGATCTCCGTCTATTACTCCTAAACAAGCATTTAGCCAACGCCAGTCCGCATGTCGTCGCAGATGCCTTAATTTACGCTCATTTTCTAGATTATTTGGACTTTGATTCGAATCTGGAAATATAGAAAGTGAATTATTAAAAAATTATAAGTGCAGCTAGCAACTAGAGCTTTTTACTAATATGCATTTTAATGACCAATTACCTAAAATATAATCTTTGAATCTATCCTCTTGATTAAGTTCTGATTCACAGGTTTCAACTGGTGAGGGGATTATTAGACTAGATGCTTGGGATCGTTGACTGTTTGTTTGACACATGGCGCATTTCTGGGTCTTTGGCCAATTTTCATAAGTACACAACTGAAATAGAACAATGAATATAATGAAAATAATATAATGTATTTGTTGAGGGACCAGATGAAGAGATCCTGCTGTGCATCAGTTTGCCAAGTCGGCCGATGTGTTGAACAATGCCGTTTTTTAAACTATGTCTAGCTTCTAAATGGACTGTATATTTAGGATTTTTTTTGTGTCTTTGCAACTCCAAGAACAAAAACACCTTGTAGTTAACGATTTATTAAAATAACGAAGAAACAACGCACAAATTAACAATAAAGGTACATGGTTAATTTACTAAACCATATTAGTAAATAACGAAAGAACAACGCACAAATTGACAATAAAGTATTTGTTTAATTTACTAAACCATATTAGTAAATGACGAAAGACAACGCACAAATTAACGATAACAGTACATGTTTAATTTACTAAACCATATTAGTAAATAACGAAAATAAATCACATCATTCAGAAAATATGTAATTCATGATGCGCGTATGAGATGTTTTGTCTTTGAGTGGTGATGAAACACTAATTAAAAAATTCGCGTCACGCCTGTGTATATCTATGTCGTACGTGACAAGCCCTGTAACGGCAATGGCTGTGTTGTGTCCGTCTTCGTCTCTCACGTTGGAGAAAACGAAAATTAATTTGGTTTTAAAGTGTACGTGCCCTAATGATCGTAGCTGCAAGTCCGTTAAGATTTCTGCATGTCGTACGATGTTGTCAGTTCGTTGTCGAAGTGGGCTACGTGTCAAAATACATGTCTGATTTGTTTACAATATTTGATACGGTGTTGTCGGTTTGAGTAATATGTTTAATTTTATTGTTGAAAATTAAACAGTATTATTATTATTATTGCATAAAGTGTTTTTTATTATCTTTCTGATATTTTGTAGAAGATCCTGTGCGTAAAAAATTCAAGGACTGTCCAAATATATTTAATTGAAAATTTCCTTATTGACTATGACTTTTTTTTCCTATTTCTTAGTGAACATTGGAATACTTTCAATAATTTAGGTAATGTATATATTTTAATATTTAATATACCTTACCAAGCTTCTTGTCGTGACACCTTCAAGACCAAAAAAATTTTGACATTGCCCTCTATTTATCTTTATAAGTTACTTATATATATTTTTAACAATAAATACAAACTTTCTAAACATTCAGATGTTCATTCTTACAATACAAGACATAAAGATAATTTTACATATAATAAAATACATCACACTTACTATACGAAATCTCCAGTTAGCTCTGGTATACGATTTTTCAATATCCTTCCCATACCCATCAAAAATTCAAAGTCGATAAGTGATTTTAAAAAAATCTTATATATTAGTGCCATCGGGTTGTTTTTTCGTGGTCTCCCTTACTTAAGTTTTTACTTGTAAATATATATTTTTTGTAAAATGATTGTCCAGTAGACTAAGTATATACTTTTATATTTAATATGTACTACTTATTACTTTATTTATTTTTTTATTCATTTGTAAGAAACAATAATTGTTTATATCTGTTTATTTACTTTATATTACCATGACCCGTCCAATCTGTAATCTGTACGGCAAAAAAGGATTTAATAAAATTTAATTTAATTTAAGTTCATTTCTTATTTTCTGACACTAAACCTAAGAACGGCAAGATTGAAAAATGTGATCGATAAGGTAAACGATAATTACAACTTACAGAGCATATCCATTTTGCCTGTGACGATCTACGGGCATTCTCTATGTTGGTTAAACTGGCAGGGGGGCTGTTATTTCTAGATTGGGATAAGCTTTGGGCTAAATCTGAGTTCTGGGTAATCCTCAAAGGTTGAATGTGTTCATGTAGACTTTGAGCTGACAGAGAAGTAGCACCACAAATGATACAAATTCCAGATAAGTTGTAGGTGCATTTTGCACACTTTGGCTTATTTTCCATTGGTCCAGCTGCTGAACCAATAGTTGAAGAAAATTTGTCTTCAATATTATTTTTCTCTCCGCTTAACCTATAGCCAGGTAAATAGTTAGTTTAATTTTTTAATAAAAAAATTAAAGTATTACTTAGATTTTCTGAATAAATTAGTCACAAACCTGTAGATATCCTCATTGACGAATGGTTTTGGCCCTCTACACATAGTGCATTTAATGGCAGAGGGATAATTTTCATATGTACAATATTCACATGACCATTTTTTCTCAGTATCGCTCATTTTTGGAGTTCGAGATCCTTTTGGAAGCCTGATTACTGCAACTAATTCAAGCTCAGCACTGTTTCTGTCATGAATTTACCATACTTATTTGATTTCAATTTGATTTCTTATAATCTAAATCGAGCAGCAATATGAATTTACCTAATTAAGCATAATTAATTGTATTGGTACCTACAACAAAAAATATAAAAGTACTATCAACAAAATTTATCAATAATATAAACATTTAAATAATTTTTTTGTTTAAAAGTGCACAAATATAATTACAACTAAAACACTAATACCTAACTACTTAGCAATTAAACTTATATTTATATATGGTTTTTCGCCACATATTTTTTAGGCGATTCTTTGCACTTAACATAATACTGGATTTAGAACCATATTCCACAATTTAGCAGCACAATAATCAATAAGACTTTTTTTATTGGACATGTCTTAAGACAATATCTAGCTTAACTACAATGAATGAATTATATTTTGAAACATTGTATTAGATAAGAAACAAACTTTCTAATCTTTAAATATACTTCCTTTTGTAAATCTTGTATAGGTATAAACTATAAGTATTCCACATTCAAATACTGTACCTACAAAAAAAAATTGGCATGTGTTACTGTGAAGGGACACTGCCAATGTCAAGTATAAATATATTTTGAAGAGTTTCCATTAGATACAAATGCATTAACGTAAAAAACTAAACCAGTAAAATGATCTTAGTTCTTGCAAAACCCCTAAATGAAATATCTCCTACTTCTCTCACCTTCAACAATAGGGTCATAAATCGCAATGAAGGCACAAGATAAAATTTTTGTGTTTATTTAATAACAAATAATTTAGATATCATTTGTAAAAAGCACTACACCAAAATAACAATATTAATAAATTAAATGTCAACAATACAGTTACTTGTATATATTTTGACAAACTATCTCTTGTGTTGTTTTCCTTTTTCATCAAAACGGAAAATGGACAACAAAAATGTAATTTAAATGTCAACTGTGTCAATGTCAAAATCTCTAAAGCAGTGTTGCCAGAGTAACAAAGTAAAAAGTCGTCATCGATCAGTATGAAAATTGGGAAAAGTAGAATTCGATAGGTGGCGCTGTAAAATGTAAATGTCATTAGCGGAGCGGGTAAAACAAACCATCCTCCATATAAGCCCTTAGGTATTTTTGTGGTGTTATTTTACTGTTTTAGTTGTTTTTGGTGTGTGATTTTGTAAAACTTATGCCCTTTATTTGATTGTGCTTCAATATTTTGTGTTATAAAACTCTATTTTCACCCCTAATATTTATATTTTTGGAAAATAAGTATGGGTGATATTTGTGAAAAGTCGAACAAACATAAAATAACTGTTTAGTTTTATGGAGTTTACAATAACCATTCAGAGTTTATTTGAATGCTGAGCCTTTTTCTAGATGCATAAATGAGGGTCAAGCAGTTTTAAATGCTGGACATATCAACCCACAATAATGTTTTTAAAGATTTTAGTGAGTACAAAGAGTCATCCACTTCAAACAAATTTGAGACACTTATTTCAGCAGCCTCAATATAAGAATTCTCAGATGTTCTATGCTTAGGACGTTTTTGTTTTCGAAATCATACTTCATGACTAGACTTTGGTAGTTTTACACTAAGAGGTACTGCAGTTAAACAAAGAAACTTTATTTTACCAAGTCCTGAAAAAGATGTTACTCATTTATATGTTGTTTACCTTTACAAATTTACGATTCATGATCATTATCGTAGGTACCCATAACTACCCAATGTGTACTAACCTTGATTATAGTAGTCTTCCCTTGCCCCTAAAATGTAAAGAACACACAGGCATATTGTCAGTAACCGGTTTCCCGGCGACACTCCCTCTGGCTAGAATTTCTGTACTAATATATGTGACATCCTTGAGTTTTGGTTAATATTAATGCATATAATATAAAGCGATTGTTAACAGTTAAAAAACCAAAAACTTTGGATGTCGAATCTGATAAATTAAAATTTCTTACTGGTTTGCTAACTTTGTATTAATCTCTTAAAGGGATAAAAAGAAGAGAGTGACATCTTGACTATAATCAAACAGTTTCCGGTAGTCACCGACGTGGCGAGAAGTGTATTAAATAAAAAAAATTGTTTTTATGGAACAAAGCAAAATAAACTTTATTTATAAGTACACAAAGCTAAAAATTTAACCAACAAAATTAAAAAAAATTACTCTTACTACTATTTGGAAATAAATAAACCACTTATTTGAATAAAAAAAAGGTTTTAATTTAACGTTTCGACTTTACTTCGAAAGTCGTTGTCAAAAAATATCCTTTTCATCAAAAGTTCGGGGGATTTCCTTAGATCATATATGCGACGCTAGATATGGTACCTAGGTTATTTCTTTGGGTGGTCTGGGGGGAGTACTAAACCATTGATTGGCAGATTTCAAATTTCGACGATACCCGCTCATATCGTAGTTTGACAGATGTCAGATATTATTTTTTGAGAATTATTGTGCCAATCTTGTGTATTTTTATAGTTTTTTGAAAGTTTTTGCTATGTACAATTAGTTTAGAGAACATTTCTCAACAAAATGCCAAAGTCTTGTTAAGTGCACGACATCAAATTTGAAAAAGGTGCTGTCAGATCTTTTCCTAGGTATGTATTCCATAGGCGTACTGTTGGATAGGACAGGAAGTGAAAATAAGAACTAAACGTAAATTATGTATACTTTATTTGAATTGTAAATGAATTGTTTAAATATCTATCTATTGTATGTCAATTTATGTTTTATTAAAATAAACCATGTTCATCAGCAAATTTTTCATTTATTACTCAAAACCCAATCTATAGGAAGGTACATGTTGAGGGTTCTGGAATGAGCCCTATGTTGTGCCAGTTTCCCAGGACGGCCAACAATGTGTTACCGCCTTTTTAAACTGCATCGTAGTTCGAATTTCGAGTGGACTGTAATTTTAGATTGAAGAAATGTGCTGTAGTAGGTTTGCCTTCTCAACTTCATCCAATAAAAACAATGGACACTTTTATTTAACCATTTATTAGACTTGTTAAATAAATAAATGAACAAAAACAACAACGTAACAAAGATTACATTAAACTAGTAATCGTGAACAAAGTATTATAGTTAATTTAAAGAAATGACCACATCATTCAGAAAATATTAATTTGCGTGTGTTCTGCATGAGTGATAATTAGACACTGGAGGGTCCTAGCCTGGTTCGCGGCTAGCAACACACACTGATTTTAAATTTGAATATGAAATGAAAAATAAAATGGACCGCCTGATACGCAGCTAAGTACCACTGTGTAAAACGAAATATTTTTACGTTGAGCTGGTGTCAACGGAGGGATCTAACTTGGTTCGCAGTTAGACGCACACTGATTTTAAATTTGAATATGAAATGAAAAATAAAATGGACCGCCTGATACGCAGCTGAGTACCACTGTGTAAAACGAAATATTTTTACGTTGAGCTGGTGTCAACGGAGGGATCTAACTTGGTTCGCAGTTAGACGCACACTGATTTTAAATTTGAATATGAAATGAAAAATAAAATGGACCGCCTGATACGCAGCTAAGTACCACTGTGTAAAACGAAATATTTTTACGTTGAGCTGGTGTCAACGGAGGGATCTAACTTGGTTCGCAGTTAGACGCACACTGAATTTAATTCTCGAACCTCAGTCGCTTCAAAATCTTTCTTTCCGGATTGCGCAACACCTTCTCGAAAGATTCTTTAACGTGAGCCGCGTAAACAAGCATGTAAAATTTTTTCTATTGTCTAGACGCGACGGTTAAATTTGTGGCTTGATACCATCATTATGAAATAGAGCAAAAAATTATCTTTGTCGACACCACTTCCTGGTTTGACGCCGCTCGCCAACGTATTTTGGTGCGGCGTTGCCGGTTGAACGAATAAACGAATATGAGTTTACATGTTTAATTATCTGAAAATTAAACATTCTCCCCCCGCGAAAAGAGGCGGAGTATAGCGACGCATTGGTATTGAAAGTTTTTTTTTTTTTTTTTTTTTTAAAAAAATTTTTAGTAATTTGGGTCATCACCCTGTAGTTTCGGAATGAGTTTAATTGAAATAAGTTTGAAAAATGTAAAAGGTTTTAAAATATTTGGATATTTGGATCCTGGCCGCTTGTGGGCGCATAGTTTAATAAAAATTGGATATTTGAATCCTGGCCGCTTGTGGGCGCATAGTTTAATAAAAATTGGATATTTGATCCTGGCCGCTTGTGGGCGCATAGTTTAATAAAAATTGGATATTTGAATCCTGGCCGCTTGTGGGCGCATAGTTTAGTAAAAATTGGATATTTGAATCCTGGCCGCTTGTGGGCGCATAGTTTAATAAAAATTGGATATTTGAATCCTGGCCGCTTGTGGGCGCATAGTTTAAAAGAAATTGGATATTTGAATCCTGGCCGCTTGTGGGCGCATAGTTTAATAAAAATTGGATATTTGAATCCTGGCCGCTTGTGGGCGCATAGTTTAATAGATATGATTTGTACAAACTATTTGTGATTAGGCATCACCGAGCCATGTTCCTTATTTGGAATTAAAAAACAAAACATGCCAAAATCTTAGCAACATTTGCAAAAATTGCAACTATAGGCGTTGGCTTTCCCAGATCTGCTAGCAGGAATATCCCAGATCAATTCCTTACCCCTCTCTCTATAACGACTACCTCAGCCTACAATAACAGTACATGAATGTTTGAACGAAAATGGGCAAAAAGATCCCAAGGGTATACGATCACCCTGTATGAATGAAAAAAGTTTAAAGTATTTGGGAATATTTTCCGCTTGTGGGAATCACCCTGTATGAAAAGGTTTAGAATGTTAGAATGATGGATATGAAATTCTAAGGGTATTTGCTCACCCTGTATGAATGAAGAAAGTTTAAAAGTTTTTTGAATGATGGATATAAAATCCTGAGGGTATTTGCTCACCCTGTATGAATGAAGAAAGTTTAAAAGTTTTTTGAATGATGGATATAAAATCCTGAGGGTATTTGCTCACCCTGTGTGAATGAAAAAAGTTTAAAGTTTTTTGGGAATATTTTCCGCTAGATGGAATCACCCTGTAGAAGTAGAGAATTTGTCATAGAATATGGGCACGAAATGTCCCTAGGGTATAATCACCCTGTATGAATGAACAAGTAAATGTGTAACAAGAGACTTAATGAAGATCATTGTTATGAGTTGACATGAAAATGTGAACGAAAAATACAAAAATTGCGACTATAGGCGTTGGCTTTCCCAGATCTGCTAGCAGGAATATCCCAGATCAATTCCTTAGCCCTCTCTCTATAACGACTGCCTCAGCCTACAATATCAAAATGGGCAAAAAGAAATCCCAAGGGTATACGATCACCCTGTATGAAAGTAGAAAAAATGAAAAGTCTAAAATATTTGGGAATATTTTCCGCTTGTGGGAATCACCCTGTATAAAAAGAATTGTCAGAGAATGTGGGCACGAAATGTCCCTAGGGTATAATCTTTGGATGAGATCACCCTGTGTGAAAATGTTTAAATGATGGATATAAATCCTAAGGGTATGTGCTCACCCTGTATAAAAAATGAGAGAAAAAAATGAAAAATAGAAATTGCATCACTGCTTGTTTAAGGTATTTGCTATAAAATGAAGTGCCTTGTGAAAATTAAAATGAATGCGTTTGAGCGTTTTAATTTGTTTTTAAGATTTATTTATGTAGTTTATTCGATTGATTTTTGTTTAGTTTTTAAAATGATGAGTTATTGATCCCTTGTATGTATAAAAGTAGAAAGATTTGATTTAACGAATAGTTTTTTTGTTGTGGAATGTTTTTTCCAGTACAACAATTGGAATGAATGTACGAACACCTTTTTTGGCCACATCAGAGGATTTTTGGTACAAAGTAAAGTAGAAATGTCAAAGAATGTTTATGATAAAAATAATTGTTTGAGGGTAGTTTTCCCTGAAAGTTGAATACATGAAAAAGTGCGATAAATGGATAAGTAATCCTGAAAATAGAGCCTTATTAGAAGGACATTTTTAAAGTTTTTATTTGTTAAAGAGGGTAGTTTCCCTATACAGTTGACAAGAGTTTTTTGTTAACATAATTTGCGAAAATTGCAACTCCAGGCGTTGGCTTTTTCTCAGATCTGCTGGCAGAGGTATCCCAGATCAACCCCTTAGCCCTCTCTCTATAACTACTACCTCAGCCCAAAATAACTTTCCTCGCAAATGAATTTTAGACGATACATAACTGGGCATTTTAGTATCCCGTTTACAACCCCTTGGACCTATTTTGGCACCAAAGGGAGGTGTCTCACCATAGAGATCACCTGGCATTGTTGATTGACAGAGTCTGGGCATCCAATATCCCTGGGGGTAGTTTCCCCATACAACCCCTTAGATCTGAAAGATACCAAAGGGAGATGTCTCACCATAGAGATCATCTTATTTTTGTCATAGAGTCTGGGCATCCAATATCCCTGAGGGTAGTTTCCCCCATACAACCCCTTGGACCTAGTAAGGTGCCAAAGGGAGATGTCTAACCATATAGAACATCTTGTGCGAAAATGAAAAGTAGAATTGCTAGAAATTTAAATGTTTGTTGTTAGAGAAAAATCAAAATATATTTGCAAGAGAAGGTATAATCTTTTAGTAGATCACCCTATAGAAAAAAGTATAAAATTGTCAACGAAAATTGAAATATGTTTGCTAGAAGAGGGTATAATCGTTTAGTAGATCACCCTATAGAAAAAAGTATAAATTGTCAACGAAAATTGAAATATGTTTGCTAGAAGCGGGTATAATCGTTTAGTAGATCACCCTATAGAAAAAGTATAAAATTGTTAGCGAGGATTTAAAATATGTTTGTCAAAGAGGGTATAATCTTTTAGTAGATCACCCTATAGAATAATAATGCGAACGAATGCGAATAACAATAGTACAGGAGCCTTGCTATAAAATGAAGGACTTCCCTTTAGATTGAAAATGCGAAAATGAACGAAATACAAGAAGTCTTTAAATAAAGAACTTCTTCTTGAGTGCAAAACGAAAAAATAGAAAAGTATGTGCAATGAACGATAGATTGAAAATTGTTTGGCTATGGAGAGCCTGTTGCTAAGGGATAATTTTCCCTATGAACGAGAATAAAAATATAAGGGTATGCAGCCCTTTTGTACCTCTGATGCGGCGCTAGTTTCTAGAATAAAAGGGAGGTGTCTTATTTTTGAAGAACACCTTGTATAAAAAGTGGAAAAATAGTAAAATGTTTTTATAGTATTGAGTTGTAAGTTAAAAAATGATTTTTATTTATTAAGTGAGATATTAGATCTCGAAACAACGATCAGCTGTTGTTTTGTATTTGTAACGAAAGTGAATTTTAAGAATAAAGTTTGATTGTAAAAATAGCGAATGTTTATGATTTGAGTTTTAAATATTGTTTAGCGATTTATTTGTAGAATCGTAGAACCATATCTACGGGTTTTTAGATTTGTAGCGAAACTATTTGAAAAATGCGAGAATTATTTTTTGCCGTCGGCAAATGAAAAAAGTAAGTTAAGAATAAATGCGATTTGATTCTTAGTGCGATTTTCTTGTACGAAAATTTGTTTTAATTACGAACGATACGAGTTTTTTAAAATTGTGTTTGTATAGTGAACGAGTTGAATTGTTGATTTTTAACTTGGAAAGGTGGCGTTTTAAAAGCCTAGTTATTTTTTAATAAACTTTCGTGCTGTTTACACGAAATGTAAAAATACGAATGCATATTTTCTGAATGATTGCGACAAAATTGGTAGCGAGAACAATTTTTCAATTTTTGACAGAGAAATGTTTGTATATATGAAAATTGAGTTCATTTTTGAATTGTAGATTTTGATTGTGTGAAAATTTGTTCTTTCTGTTAGAACACAAAATATGTACGATAAAAATACGTAAATACAAGTAGATGCAATGTATTATAGGTTAAAAATATGCGACAATTATATAAATACAAATTCCTACAGAAAAAATGTATAAAATGCGACAATGTTTTATATGTTAAGAAAAAATGAAAAAATACATGTATCTCGACCTTATAGCTAAAAATATGTAGAACACGAGTACGAAATGTTTTCTTTTTTATAAATGTTTGATAGTTTACAGTGGAGTAAGTAAATAAATATCTACGGCCGGCTAGTTAGAGCATGCGCCGTAGAATTTGGTAAGTTTAAAATACAATGAAAGTTTTTTATACGTAAATATAACGAAAAATGTGTGCATTAATTTACCACAAGCCTACGATTGTTATCGGACCGCTTTTAAGTGGTTACAACGAGTTTAAATGAGTTTTACAAAAAATAAATATCTACGGCCGGCTAGTTAGCGCATGCGCCGTAGAATTTGGTAAGTTTAAAATACAATGAAAGTTTTTTATACGTAAATATAACGAAAAAATGTGTGCATTAATTTACCACAAGCCTACGATTGTTATCGGACCGCTTTTAAGTGGTTACAACGAGTTTAAATGAGTTTTACAAAAAATACCTTACAATTTCTTGCTGTGAAGAGTTGCTTGAAGGTTTGAAGGTTGCTTGAAGTTTTTAAGCCACTATAGGCCTACTGATGAAGTTGAAGAAGACGAACTGGATCGCTCAGGATCATGGAAGAATCTCTGGAATCGCTCAGGAACCTGGAGGAAAATCTCTGGAACTATTCCTGGAGAGTTGAAGAAAGAAGTTTTTTCTCTGGTTTAAATCCGGATCGATTGGACCATGTTGAGGTCCTGATCCGGCTCGGAATGAGCCCTATGTTGTGCCAGTTTCCCAGGACGGCCAACAATGTGTTACCGCCTTTTTAAACTGCATCGTAGTTCGAATTTCGAGTGGACTGTAATTTTAGATTGAAGAAATGTGCTGTAGTAGGTTTGCCTTCTCAACTTCATCCAATAAAAACAATGGACACTTTTATTTAACCATTTATTAGACTTGTTAAATAAATAAATGAACAAAAACAACAACGTAACAAAGATTACATTAAACTAGTAATCGTGAACAAAGTATTATAGTTAATTTAAAGAAATGACCACATCATTCAGAAAATATTAATTTGCGTGTGTTCTGCATGAGTGATAATTAGACACTGGAGGGTCCTAGCCTGGTTCGCGGCTAGCAACACACACTAATTTTAAATTTGAATATGAAATGAAAAATAAAATGGACCGCCTGATATGCAGCTAAGTACCACTGTGTAAAACGAAATATTTTTACGTTGAGCTGGTGTCAACGGAGGGATCTAACTTGGTTCGCAGTTAGACGCACACTGATTTTAAATTTGAATATGAAATGAAAAATAAAATGGACCGCCTGATACGCAGCTAAGTACCACTGTGTAAAACGAAATATTTTTACGTTGAGCTGGTGTCAACGGAGGGATCTAACTTGGTTCGCAGTTAGACGCACACTGAATTTAATTCTTGAACCTCAGTCGCTTCAAAATCTTTCTTTCCGGATTGCGCAACACCTTCTCGAAAGATTCTTTAACGTGAGCCGCGTAAACAAGCATGTAAAATTTTTTCTATTGTCTAGACGCGACGGTTAAATTTGTGGCTTGATACCATCATTATGAAATAGAGCAAAAAATTATCTTTGTCGACACCGCTTCCTGGTTTGACGCCGCTCGCCAACGTATTTTGGTGCGGCGTTGCCGGTTGAACGAATAAACGAATATGAGTTTACATGTTTAATTATCTGAAAATTAAACAGTACATTTTGACAAACCTTTTGTATTAATATACCTACCAACTTTTCATTTTGTTTTTTCTGTATTAACGAGTTTATAATCAATGGGATTTTTAATTTGCTATAAAAAAATATTTGAGTTGTTGAATTGACATAATTGCTAGGTTTAATTATTGTTGCCAATGACGATTTGAAACCAATAAAGGCGATCATTGATATCATGATAAAATTAGCCAAGAAAATTTAGTCACAACGTGAATAGAATGTATGATTACTTTCAAATATATGGGTCTATTGCTGGCTACCGCAAATGAATAATACAATTATTTATGGCATAACCATAACATCTACAAAATTGATACTAGATACACATAAAGCATATTATGATAGCATTTGAAATAAACAGAAGCGCAAGATGATGGTATTCAATCTCTCAGATTATTCCCATTCCAAACAATTTTCGTAGTCTTCCATGGTATTTTATTTATTTTCGATTCACATTATTAATTCCCATTCCTTAGAAAATGAAACATGTGTTATATAAATGCGTTTCAGTCGAAAAAATGCATTTAATTTCTAAAAGTGTGAATAAATATTATTATTATAAATATGACAATATATTAGTGTACCAAAATATTTCAAATGGTACGCCACTGTATCATAGTACGCTTTTTCCCTTCACCCCCTCTCGTCAGTACCCCTCTAGAGTCAAACAAACACTACAGGATGCCCTATCTAGCGAAGCATATCTAAGGTCACTCTTAAAAATACTTTTAAAATAAAACATTTTTAATCCTATTTTTAACGAATCAATAAATATAGTTTTATTTCATAAAATAAAACAAAATCGCAGAAAAATAAAATTTAATTAACATTCGTTTTTTCTTACAATTTCTTTTATGTACGATTGACTAATAAAACGCTGTTTATATGATTCTTTTAATAATAATAATAATGGGGGTGGGTGGCTCAGCGGTAGAGCACTGGACTCATAATCCAAGGGTTGTGGGTTCGAATCACACCAATTAATTAAAAATTTAGAAATTGATTTTCATATACCAGGTGTGATTCCTCACTCGACCATTCACTGTTGGGTTCTAATTAACAGTGTTGTTCCTAAAGTGGCGCTGGGAAACAGTAACAAAGCCTACACAGAACACGAGGCTAATGGCCATAGTAGTCGATGCCGTTGACACAGTAGTAAAAAAAAAAAAAAAAAAAAAAATAATAAACGTCTTTATTATTTTCAGTACAATGTATACAATCTACACAATACAATAAAACAAAATTATCTATATAAACTGAACATAAAAGGCGAAGACACCTCTAATTGTTCTTCCACTCAACCTTATGGGTATCGCCAAATACAATACTAAAGAAAATGTATCCCTTGTTCTTATCAATGTTAATCATATATACTTTTGTGAAACTTATCGTTGATGATCAAGCAAAAATCTCTTATAAGCCACCTTAAATCTTTGAAAACTGTAACTTTTATATATGGAAGGAACTCCGTTAAAAATTGAGCATATTTGGTATGAATAACTACGTCTGAAGAATTCAAGTAAAACGCGGTGGAGAAAGAATACCTTTATGCCGGACATTTATATTGTGTACGTCAGTGCGATATACAGGGTGGGCCACGCTCAACGGGACGAAGCTTACTGGGAAAACGAAAAATGTTATGAAAAAGTTATTTGGCAGGAGTACGTAGGTTAGTGACGACTACATTTCTAAATTAGTTAGACATATACAGGGTGTTCCAAAAAAGCGTGATATATCAGTTGTTTTTTTTTAATGGAACACCCTGTATTTTATTTTATTTTTGAAGTATATCGAACAAAATAATGTCACTTTATTAAGGGCTCCCTATACCCATTCTTGATAGTTTTCGATTTAAATGACTTTTTTTGCGAAATTAATATGGTTTAAATACATTCATTACACTTCGTCCCATAAAAATTAACTAAAGCATTTTTGTTTATTAATTGCCAATTAGGAAGACCATCGATACGAATTATTGTAATGTAAAGTTTATTTACAGGGTGTTGTTAATTGAGAGTTTCATGACAATACAATATTTTATACGATTACTGCGTTATTCTAAATGGGACACCCTGTATTTTGTTATTGTAATAAAAGGGTAAAACAATTCCCTTTCAAATTACTACAAGGTTCCCTATACCAATATCCACCAATTTCAGGCTTATTTGCATTATTTTACCTGCATCATTTTACCTGCATCAATAAAAATCGGTAATTTTATAACACGTTTTTATTAAGTAAGCTATGAAATAGACAAAACAAATAACTTTACAACAAATGTTCAAGATGGTGCCCATTTTGTTCGATTCATAATCGGACTCTCATCTCAAAATTTTTTTTTACTCTTCTTAACATTTCTGGCGTTACGGTTGCAAACGCTTCACGGATACGAATTTTCATATCTTGGGCAGTCGTGTGGAGTCTGATACACTAAATTTTTAATGTACCCCCATAAAAAGAAGTCCATGTTGGTTAAACAGGGAGATCTAGGGGGCCAATTGTTAGGACTACCTCTACCAATCCACTTTTTCCGGAAATTTTCGATTTAAATATGATCTTACAATGAGAGAAAAATGTGCGGGAGCACCATCGAGCTGTACCCACATTCTGCTTCTTACATTCAAAGGGATATTTTCTAACAGAACAGAAAAATCTCTCTGAAGGAATCTGGAAAACTTACGTCCATTTAAAATGCCATTAAAAAAATACCATAAACAAAATTCCAATCTACGGTGAAAATTTCTTCTTCTTGTGTAGATATGACGGTGTTTTGTTAGTAATTATTTTATAAAACAGAACGGCTGCATGCAGAGTCCTCTTATTGGTCATGTTTAACCAGCAACTTTCAGGAATTTTATGTGATATGTGTTCTCTTCTACGAATACCGAATATTAGGCGTAAACAAGAATTTTGTACTTTTTGGATTTTCTGTCGATATATGGCGGATAAAAATGGCCCATAGAGTATATCGGAGTAGTTAAAAATTGACAATATTAAAGTTTCACACAGAGTGGATTTTACACGTATTGGGAGGTATTGTCTATTAGAATATAACAGTTTAAGAGTCATATAAGCACGTTTTATTAGCTGAGTGAATAAATAAATGTCTATTTAAAGCACTTTTCTGGGTAAATGATTTTTCACAAACGTCGCATTTAAAATTCTTTTCACCAGAATGAATTACTAAATGGCTTTTCAGATGTGAGGTCTGAGTAAATGATTTCTCGCAAACGTTGCATTTAAAATTCTTAACACCAGAATGAATTAGTAAATGTTCTTTCAGATGTGACTTCAAAGTAAATGATTTTTTACAAATGTCGCATTTAAAGTTCTTTACTCCGGAATGAGTTCGTAAATGTTGTTTCACAGATGACTTCTTAGCAAATGATTTTTTACAAACGTAGCAATTAAAATTCTTATCACCAGAATGAATCAGTAAATGTTGATTTAGTTTGGATTTGTCAGTAAACAATTTTTTACAAAAGTCACATTTAAAGTTCTTATCACCAGAATGAATTAGTAAATGTTTATTGAGATCTGACTTCCTAGTAAATGATTTCTCACAAATGTTGCATTTAAAATTCTTAACACCAGAATGAATTACTAAATGTTCTTTCAGATGTGACTTCAAAGTAAATGATTTTTTACAAATGTCGCAATTAAAATTCTTTACACCAGAATGAGTTAGTAAATGTTGTTTCACATATGACTTCTTAGTAAATGATTTTTCACAAACGTCGCATTTAAAATTCTTTACATGAGTTAGTAAATGTTGTTTCACATATGACTTCTTAGTGAATGATTTTTCACAAACGTCGCATTTAAAATTCTTATCACCAGAATGAATTAGTAAATGTTCTTTCAGATATGATTTCTGAGTAAATGATTTTTCACAAACGTCGCATACATAATTTTTTTCACTTGTGTGAACTAATGAAGACGTTTCAAAATTACCTTCTTGAGAAAATGTATGTTTACAAATATTGCAGTTATAATTTTCTTCATCATTAATGAAACATTGCTGGCAACCACCATCTTCAAAATTCTTGCTGTTCTTATCAACTTCTTCTAAATGCTGTTCACTTTCATCCTTAATATGTATTTCTTCTTCTTTAATCTTAAAATTGTTATCACTGAATATTTTTGACTCAATATCTGTATATTGAACTGTACAAGAATCTCTTGTAAGATCAAGTTTCTCCGCTATCTTGACATACTTCCCCTCTAGTTGTCTAATGTTCTTATCAACTTCTAAACGTTGTTCACTTTCATCCATAATATGTATTTCTTCTTCTTCAATCTTAAAACTGTTATCACTGAATAATTTTGTCTCAATATCTGTATATTGAACTGTACAAGAATCTTTTGTAACATCAAGTTTCTCCTCTACATTGAGATACTGCCCCTTTGGTTGTTTACTGTTTATCTCATCCTCCCGTTCGGGTTCAATTTTTATTTGATCTTGAGAAATAATTTCTATTTGTTGAGATCCCATCTTATTTAAGAAAAGAAAATAAATTGACAATAGAGACATTACTGACAATCCAGCAGGGTTGCCAATCAAAAAATCATGATTTACCCAACTTCACAGCTGAAAATTCCCGATTTCACCCGCTTGAGGTTTTAAAGCGCGCCACATTTGAAAACAAGTAATCTTCAGTTCGAAAATAATGAAAATGGGTGGACACAATATGTAAAATAATTCTGAACAAACACAAACAGAATAACATATTCAGGTACAAATTATAATGAAATGAAATGAAATTTCCGATCCGATCATAGCATCAGCGACAGCGCTTCACATCACAGAATATTCGCATCAAATCAAAATACCCGATTTTCACCCGAAATTTGTTTTTGCCCGAGAAATACCTGTCAGAGTATAAAATATCCGCGTTTCGGCAATCCCGCAATCCAGTGCTGCCATCATAACCGGTCAACATGGCATTTGAAGAATTTCAAAATTACCCGCCCTTGGGACATCGCTGAACAACTATTTTTGTTACTAAAAATATTTTTAAAGTAAAACATTTTGATACGATTTTTAGTGAACGAATAAATTTAATTTTAAATAAACTAAGTTATCCATTTTTCTTAAAATTGGCCTAATTATAAAGAAAATCGAATTTCTCAAAAGTCTAAGTACCAAAATACATACATATAAATTGTATTCTCTCAGAATATTCTTTAAATTTAATTTTATTTCATAAAATAAAACAAAATCGCAGAAAATAAAATTTAATTACATTCGTTTTTTCTTAATACACTTTCTTTTATTAAATATTTTAAATAAAAATCTTGCCTTGAGGAACTCGTTAATTAATTAAAAATCAATATAAACAAACACAGGGCCCCCGTGCCCCCCGTAAGGGCTACTAGCGCATGTGTGCAAAAAAGGATTTTGGCGCTCCTTAAAGCATTTTGGATCATGTTTTTTTATTTTTTTTTGAAGGTAGGTAGGTAGGTGCTTGAAATAAAGCAAAAAATTGAACTTTAGAAGTCATTTTTTCCCTTTCTTGTAGTCTCAGTTTCTTTTTCTCGCGAAAAAACAAATAAATAATTAGTACTCATGGGAATTAGGAATTAACTTCTAATGTAAGCATAATAATAAGCACCAAGTTTGCATATTTGAGTAAAAAGCGATTTGTTCGAGCCCTTTCAGCTTAAACCCTTTCAAAAATAAAGGCAGAAAAAATATTAAACTAATTTGATCTTATATAGCCCTTAAAACCCTACAAAATGGTTTTTTAAAAAGATCCATAGCATTAAAAACTAAGCGAGTTATGGATAAAAACCAATTACTTTTTTAAACTCGTACATGACATTTCAATTAATAAAAAGATATTTGGGTAAAAAAAAATTAATTATAACCAGTATATCCTATAAAGGATTAACGTTAAAAGTATAAAGTAGGGAACACTTACCATTTTATAAAAAATCAAACCGTTGAATTTGCAGCACTTAATTTTTTAGAAAAAAAGTAGTAAACAAAATATTATACAACACAACACAACACAAAATAAAAATAACTTTAAATGTAAAAATTAATAGGATGCATCACTTTTATAGCGCTCCAGGCATTAATCATGTCTGAATAGGAAAAATCAAGAAACTACCGCAACATAGGAATCGGCAGTAACTGGATACTAATAAAATTTCGTGTGTATTTATACCTAATCCTATTTAATTTCTCAACTTTTATTTTAAAATTAATTGTTTTTTGTTTTTTTGCAATTTTTTTTTGAACCCTGGGTGTTGGCACCCCTAAAGGATGGCGCCCGTGTGCATTGCACACTTTGCACATATGGTAGCGGGGGCCCTGAACAAACACCATTCATTCTAACCGAATATTTCTCTAAACAGGCATTTATTTTTCATTACTATACGGATCATTAAAGAATTCGGTTAGGGTGGATGGTGTTTGTTTATATTCGTTTTCAATTGGTTAACGAGTTCCTCGAGACGGGTTTCTCAATTTTTATTTATAATATTTAATAAAAGAAATTGTAATAAAAAACAAATGTACTTAGGTAATTAAATTTTATTTTTCTGGGATTTTGTTTTATTTTATTAAAATAAAATGGGCAGAAGGACCTAGGTCGGTAGCCCTTTGTAAGTTTGCTTATAATAAACTTCTTTAATAATAATAATATGAAATAAAACTACATTTACTGATTCGTTAAAAATGTTTTATTTTAAAAATATTTTTAGCAGTAAAAACGGCGGGTAATTTTGAAGTTGTTCAAGTGCCATGTTGGCAGCACTGGATTGTCACTATTGTCAATTGTCAGTTTGTTTTGGAATTTTGTCTAGTAGAACCAAATAAAATGGGATCTCAAGAAATAGGAATTATTTCTCAAGCCCAAATAAAAATTGAACCCGATTACGAGGATGATATAAACATTAAACAACTGGAGGGGCAGTATCTCAAGATAGAGAAGAAACTTGATGTTACAAAAGATTCTTGTACAGTTCAATATACAGATATTGAGACAAAATTATTCAGTGATAACAATTTTAAGATTAAAGAAGAAGAGATACATATTAAGGATGAAACTGAACAAAGTTTGGAAGAAGTTGATAAGAACAGCAAGAATTTTGAAGAGGGTAGTTGCCAACGATGTTTTTCGAATAATGAAGAAAAATATAAGCGCAATATTTGTAAACATACATGTTCTCAAGGAGGCAATCTTCAAACGCGTTTATTAGTTCACACAAGTGAACAAATTTATGTATGTGTCGTTTGCAAAAAATCATTTAATCATAAGTCACAACTAAATAGACATTTACTAATTCATTCTGGTGATAAGAATTTTAAATGCAATGTTTGTGAAAAATCATTTACTCATAAAGGCAATTTAAATACACATTTACTAATTCATTCTGGTGATAAGAATTTTAAATGCAATGTTTGTGAAAAATCATTTACTCATAAAGGCAATTTAAATACACATTTACTAATTCATTCTGGTCACAAGAATTTTAAATGCAACATTTGTGAAAAATCATTTACTGGAAAAAGTGATTTAAATAAACATTTACTAATTCATTCTGGTGATAAAAATTTTAAATGCAACATTTGTGAAAAATCATTTACTCGGAAGTCATATCTGAAAGGGCATTTACTAATTCATTCTGGTGATAAAAATTTTAAATGCAACGTTTGTGAAAAATCATTTACTTGGAAAAGTGATTTAAATAAACATTTACTAATTCATTCCGGTGATAAAAATTTTAAATGCCACGTTTGTGAAAAATCATTTACTTGGAAAAGTGTTTTAAATAAACATTTACGAATTCATTCTGGTGATATGAATTTTAAATGCAACGTTTGTGAAAAATCATTTACTCGGAAAAGTGTTTTAAATATCCATTTACTAATTCATTCTGGTGATAAGAATTTTAAATGCAATGTTTGTGAAAAATCATTTGCTCAGAAAAGTGATTTAAATATCCATTTACTAATTCATTCTGGTGTTAAGAATTTTAAATGCAACGTTTGTGAAAAATCATTTACTCTGAAAGGCAATTTAAAGAAACATTTACTAAGTCATACTGGTGAAAAGAGTTTCAAGTGCAACATTTGTGAAAAATCATTTATTCGAAAAAGTGATTTAAATAAACATTTACTAATTCATTTTGGAACCTCATAGTGGTTTGCTAGTTCAATTTCTCTTTTTATATGGAATAAAAACCACTTATTTTCTTGGAAAAGTTTTAATTTTTTGACGTTTCCACTTCTAATTCTGAAGTCGTTTTCAAAATGACATAACAAAATATATAATAAAAATTTACTATAGAAACAGAAAACTTGATAATCTTACAAAAATATGACATCAACATAGGACACGTAGAAAAAGATTTTGAGATTGAAGATGTCAAAATCTGTTTCATATTTTTGTGATGTTTCTGGGAACGAATTTTGAAAGGATAACGCATTTGCATATTGTAAGAGAATTTATACTTCCTCATAAATGAAGTTTTCTTATTAATATTATCATAAAAAAAAACCAGATAAAAACTTATGATACTATCCCGATTGCAATTAACTCTTTTTGTAAAATAGGCATCCAAATTTTCGAAATGTTGACCGAACAATTAGAAACACATTCGTTATTTAAAAATATTCGTGTTCGAGAAAAAATTTTCTGTTTTTAATTGAAGCTAGGGTGGTATTCAGTAAGAAAATTTCACACCGAAATATTAAAAAAATACTAGGATAATGACTGTTTTTATAGGTATTTAAAAAAATAATATAAATTGGTTAAGCAAGTGTAAGCAACTTTTGACGTTACCTGAGTATAAATTATCTAAATAATTTCTTTGTGTTGTAGAGTTTATAACAATGGAGCGATTTGCGAAATACGTTTTATACAAGTTTTGTAATGAAGTTAGTCAAATTAAAATGTATCATCGGAACCTTATAGAATAAATTCGACATAATCTGAAGTTAAATGGAAATGTCATTTTACCTGTAAATGTCAAAAAAATTTCCAGTGTAATTTCATGCTCCTTCCCCCAAGGAGACAAAAATTTCCGGAAATTTTTTTAGTTGCTATGGTAACGATACAAAATAAAGGCTTGTAATTGGTCGAAAATGTTAGGGTGTGGAATTTTCAAAAAAATAATTTATTGTGAAAAAAATCTATAAGATCAACTAATTGGAAATCTATGTAAGAACCCTGGTAGATAGACAGTGGACAATGCAATATTTCGAAAATTTGGATGCCTATTTTACAAAAAGAGTTAATTGCAATCGGGATAGTTTTTATCTGGTTTTTTTTATGATATTAATAAGAAAACTTCATTTATGACGAAGTATACATTCTCTTATAATATACAAATGCGCTATCCTTTCAAAATTCGTTCCCAGAAACGTCACAAAAATATGATTGAAACAGGTTTTTACATCTTCAATCTCAAAATCCTTTTCTACGTGTCCTATGTTGATGTCATATTTTTGTAAGATTATCAAGTGTAAATAAATAAATATATTTTGTTATGTCATTTTGAAAACAACTTCAGAATTAGAAATCGAAACGTCAAAAAATTAAAAATTTCAAGAAAATAAGTGGTTTTTATTCCATATAAAAAGAGAAATTAAACATTTACTAATTCATTCTGGTGATAAGAATTTTAAATGCAACGTTTGTGAAAAATCATTTACTCAGAAGTCACATCTGAAAGGACATTTACACAGAAGTCACATGTAGAATTTATTTATTTTATGAAATAAAATTAAATTTATTCATTTATTAGAAATAGTATTAAAATGTTCTTGACATATATACATTATAATAGTATTACATTTACTACACCTATAACAATATGAGTCCAGGTCTGCCTGAGACTGCAAGAAGTCCCCCAAGAAAGTGGCTAACCATGGTGGAATAATAATTCACTTCTGTTTGTTTTTATATTGTTGAAATTGAAAATTGAATTAATAAAACCACTTATATAAAAAAATATTTTTAATTACCTCTTCTGAAATTTGTTATCAAAAATTAACAAATGATATAAAAAATAATAAATTGTAAACAAACTGCAAAATATCGGCATGCACATGCCGCACAAGTAAAAACAGTAATTACATGAAAATATTGTATTATTATTTAAAAACACTTTCTTTATTTTAGAGGTAAGTAAACAAATAATTAATAACTTCATAATTTATAAATCCAAATAATTAAAAGAAACAAATCGTAATGTTTTCTTGCACTTTCAAGTTTTTGGACTCAGGGTGCCAATAACCCAATGCACTTGCATATAGCTATTTTTTTTGTACAATACGTCCTATTCTTGTTTAATTATTTTACTTCCTAAAAGTGAAAAATAAGATTTAAAAGTATTAAAATTATACAAATGTAAATATTTAAAATTTGGTGCAACTTAAAGATGAATAACTTTTTACCTTCATATATAATTTTAGTTGTTTTTGCTTTTGCAGCTGTTTCTTTGCTGTAAATTTTTCTTTTCTTTTTTACATTATTCCAAGATTCAACACCATCCCTAAAACGTTCCCTATGATTAAAAAGTAAATCATCAATAATCTGTAATCTTACTCTATTTTGTTCTCTATTTCTCCATATGTTCTTGTAATTTGATTTTCAATTTTACCAAAAACATTTATCATAAGTTTATTACTTGAGGAAATAAGAATTTCGGGTTCAAATTTGTCAGTTATTAAATCACCTAAAAATTTTTTAAATAAATTAAATATAGAAAGAGGTTACAAAGAAAACCATTGAATTTAAAATATTTCTTTATTAAATTTATTAACGGGGTCTTTTTTAATTTCAATTTTATTTGTACAATATACAGGATGTCCCAACTAAAATTTGCACCCAAATATTTCGAGTTTTGTTCAAATTTTGAAAAAAATGCCGAAACAGGTCAATTTTAACCTAGAGGAGGCTCAATTTCAAACTTCTTTTTTCACTCTAGCGCCCAGAACCACCACTTGAAAAATCTTAAATGGCAAGGGGTGTTAAGTGATACATCATTTTGAAGCTGCTTTCATTATCTAATGCAACTCCGTTTTTTTTATTTTGAATCACTCTTTTTTGAAAAACTGCTTAGATTACACAGCCGCACAAAAAAAATGTTTGTCTGCGCCAAGAACTTTACTACTGTAACTAGGGGTTTTTGGGGTCGCTGAATCCGAATTCGAGGTCCGCTTGACCTCATCAGGTCAGGGTCAAGGTCATTTGAGGGTCAAATTGAGGAAACCTTCTGTACAGTGTCATCACGAAAGTACGCACCATATGGGAAACTTTTTTATTAAGGGTTTCTCGACAAAGAGTTATTCTTGATAAAAATTTGTGCATTCGTAATATACGAGGAGTCTTCAAAAATTTGAATTAGACACAAGAGTAATGTAACCTTATTTTGAAAAATTTAGGGAAATGTTATTTAGAAGTTGTTCCGCATTAAAAAATATATCTATATTTGAAATCACCACCTAAGTGAAGTTTTATTTTTTAAAATGGGACTACGAAAAAAAAATTTCGCTAAAACGATAAATAGACATCCTGTATACGACGGTTTATTTGAAAAGCCTGTAATATTACAAATTACACAACTATTGTGTTAACCAAGGTCAATTTTTTTGAAGAGTAAAATAATTTTCAAACTTTTTGGTGCAAAGTTATTTTTATTTTTTGTTAAACAGTATTGTAACATGAACTTAATATTCAATAATATCAAATCATAAAACATCAAAATAAAATAAGTATTTCATTGATTTTCTGGAGATTTTCTTATTTAAAAATCTAGATGTATATTTTAATGCTGAACGACTTTCCTAAATAACATTTCCCGATATTTTTCAAAATAGGGTACTTTATTCTTGTCTCATTCAAATTTTTGAAGGCTCCTCGTATATTATGAATGTTTTACTATATTTTGTTGGTGCATGTTTAGTTTTAGGGGATGCACAAACTTTTATCAAGAATAACTCTTTGTCGAGAAACCCTTAATAAAAAAGTTTCCCATATGGTGCGTAGTTTCGTGATGACACTGTATGAATACAGTGAATCTACTACTTTCTACTGAACGATGCCGAAACCGGAGTAAAAATGACAAGCTTTATTATTAACAGAACCAAATAGTTGGAAGTGGGTTCAAGCACGCGTCTGGACTGATGTAATTCAATACCTGTAGGGCGTAGTAACCCAATGAGTACAGTGGCGGATCCAGAGACAAGCTCGGGGGGGGGGGGTATCGTCTAACATGCCGCATTTTTTTGTTTACTAGATACAAAGTTTGGGCTCGTGCTAGGGAGCGGGTCTGGGCTGTAGCGCTATTGAAAAAAGAATAATTTAAGATTCTTGGATCCGCCACTGAAGGCGTAGTTGTTTTAGATTCAGATTTTTGGGAGAAAGCAGAAATCTGCATAAATATATCGCACCTTCGTAACAAAAGTGTCACAACTAAAAAAACTTCAATTTTTAGTTTTAACCGGTAATGAGTTTCTTAAATGATACTCCATAAATATTCAAAACGGTATTAACTTTAATTCACCAGCCTGTCACTGGAGGGAGTTGTCGTTGTTTCAAGATTCAGATGTTTATAATTTAGTGCAACATTTATTATACAACTGAAGATGTGACAAAAAGTTTTTTGAGTTGTGACACTTTCGTTGCAATGGTCCACTTTTTCTTATTCTGGTCGGTTTCAGAGCAAAAGGCCCGATTTAAAGTTGTCTCTTACCAGACAGTTTTTGTGCTTTTTTTATCTTACATTTTATTAACTAGTTTTTATATTTCGGTTATATAACTAAAATAAACACAATTAAGCATAGGTGTACTGATTCATTTTCAACTGCCGATTAAAAAGAAATTAAGATTCAAATAATTCCCAGAGTTCCTCAAAATGAATAGGAAAGCGTCCAAGCCAAATGAAATGAATTCGCATAATTAATCACGAAAAAAATTAAAGATGCAAACAGTACGATCTCAAGCTTCATGTAAAAATTCTGCAACTCAACTAATCCCAAAAAGTTCATCCAAACAAAAATATCACATCAAAAATATAAACATAATTTTTTATATTGAGGCACCACATATACAGTGTGTTTCATAGTTAAACCGACATACGTTAACTGTAAATAGAGGGTACTTAGGTGATTCCAACTAACCTTGGTTAAAGGGTCTAAAGCCTTTAATAACCGAGATATGGGGTGTTTCATCCAATATTTTGATAAGCCGTAACTTTAAAACCACCCTGTAGATTTTTCTCATACTTGGTACAGATATAGTGTGTCAATAGCCCAATCCTATAGTGTAAGAACTACAATTAAAATCCAGATCCGGATTAAGAAGAATTTGTAAAATTTGAAAATCCCCAAAAACAACACCCTGTATATCATATTTTTTTAAATTGGGATGGATATTTGAAAAGAACAGAAGAAAATGAGTTAAAGTGAAATTTTTGTTTAAGTGCACATCCCATTCTACTACTGGAGTTTTAACGTCATTCATTTTCACAAGCAGTAACTTTCGAAATACATGGTAGATTTCTTTCATATTTGGTACAGTTATCATTTTTTAGTAACCCAATCGTATAATGTAAGGACTACACTACAGTTAAAAGCCAGATACGGATTAAGAAAAATTTGTAAAATTTGAAAATCCCCAAAGCAACACGCTGTATATCAGATTTCTTTTTAAATTGGATCAGATATTCGAAACGAATGGAAAAAACTGAGATATACTGACATAAATTTGAAAAAATCTGATATACAGGGTGTTGTTTTGGGGATTTTAATTGTAGTTCTTACACTATAGGATTGGGCTATTAACACACTATACATGTACCAAGTATGAGAAAAATCCACAGGGTGGTTCTAAAGTTACGGCCGAAATGGATGAAACACCCTGTATCTCGGTATCTCAGTAACTAAGGTTAGTTGGAATGACCTAAGTATCCTCTATTTACAGTTAACGTATGTTGGTTTAACTATGAAACGCCCTGTATATGCTTGTAATTTAATTTGTACAAAAACACATTTCTTTCACAGAGTTTATGCAAAAAATAACTGCTAGTGCCACAAGTTAGATAGCATCTCTAATTAAAATCATAACAAGAACCCTACAAAAATTTGCTTAATACTTTCTGGAAATATAGCTACTATGTTTCCAATTCACCAACAAAACACAAGACAGTTAAACTCCAATAAAATGTACTTAATGTGATGCCCCACCAACCTACCCCAAAAAAGTTTAGCTTGTGGATCGGAAGAACATTGTCATTCAAGGGTCCAAGAATAAATGCTCTAATTAAAGGGTTAAGATTCAAAAGAAAACTTTAAATAAAAAAAGGACATTCTGAACATGCAGAAAAGGAAGACAAGAATCCACCCTCCAATAACCGTTCATGACATAATTGTGAATAATTATTTAAGCAAACTATTGCAAAATAATACATTGAAATATCAGTCTCCTTCTTTTCCAGCAACATAATCTACATTCTTGTATTTGATAAGGAAATCCTGAACAGAACTTTCCTACTGAACACCTATCAGATACTTTTAATGCCCAAGTTAAGATTAATGGCTTATTTGTAAAGCTACAAACAAAACCTGATTCAAACACATACTGGTTAGAATGGTAATATGTTAAAACATGTGTAAAATGTTAAAAAAATTCAATGATTTTCTGAAATTAAAAAACTATACTTCTAGAAATTACTCCTTTTTCCATTTGATACTCTTCTAACTCCCTATCTTTCTTTAATAACAAATTTTTCATCATATTTTGTTGTTTTTCCAAGAACATTACAGTTTGTAATAAAGGTATACTAAATGTTTTTTTAAACTAAAAAGTGAAAATTAAGTTAGAACATTTTAAACTTGTGATCTAAGACAATTATTTTACCAAATCATTTTCTAATTCTGCCAACTCCAATATATATTTTATTTTAATTTTTGACTCTGTAAATTCTGACAAACTAGAAATCAGGTTTAGTTTTGCAGTAGAATGTAAAAAAATAATTAAAACTTCTGCTGTGTCTATTTCACTTAACAATTTTAAAGTTTGTGTTAATGCATCTTCAGGTTTCATTTCTATTGCAGAGTTACATACCTAAAATACAGATTGAAGTATTTTTTATATTAATAATAAATTATAATTAATCTTATGGGTTACTTGAAATTTTTGGCTTATTTCATCTTTCGAGAGCTTGCACGACCAAATTTTTCCAAGGTTTGTTAAGAAAATTTCATAGTCACTGCTGTTTTCATCTAGTTTCAACATAAAAACTTTGTCTTCATATATAAAACTTTTCCACATTATGAATCTTCTGAAAGCAGACTTCTGTCTCTTTGCCTTTTACGCGACGTTGCCAAGTAACACAGGGCAGTCAGAGTCCCGGAGTGGGCGACATCTATCATTGATCATTTGAATGACTCGAGGGGAGAACAATAAACTTTGTTTGCATGGGTGTAATGTGAAGTTCGAATTTATTTTAAGTTATTTGTGCATTAAAAGTGGTATATTTGGAAAGTGTTTTGTGAAGAATTATTGTGAATAAACCATACAACGAACGACCTAAAAATGCAGAGGATTATAAAAGGCGATATGGAGATAAGATCAAAGAAATCGAGAAATGGAAGATAATCTTGAAGATAGGAAAACCTATATCAGAGTATATGTTTGTTTGTACACTTTGTGAAAGACGATTTCTGAGTAAATGATTTTTCACAAACGTCGCATACATAATTTTTTTCACTTGTGTGAACTAATGAAGACGTTTCAAAATTACCTTCTTGAGAAAATGTATGTTTACAAATATTGCAGTTATAATTTTCTTCATCATTAATGAAACATTGCTGGCAACCACCATCTTCAAAATTCTTGCTGTTCTTATCAACTTCTTCTAAATGCTGTTCACTTTCATCCTTAATATGTATTTCTTCTTCTTTAATCTTAAAATTGTTATCACTGAATATTTTTGACTCAATATCTGTATATTGAACTGTACAAGAATCTCTTGTAAGATCAAGTTTCTCCGCTATCTTGACATACTTCCCCTCTAGTTGTCTAATGTTCTTATCAACTTCTAAACGTTGTTCACTTTCATCCATAATATGTATTTCTTCTTCTTCAATCTTAAAACTGTTATCACTGAATAATTTTGTCTCAATATCTGTATATTGAACTGTACAAGAATCTTTTGTAACATCAAGTTTCTCCTCTACATTGAGATACTGCCCCTTTGGTTGTTTACTGTTTATCTCATCCTCCCGTTCGGGTTCAATTTTTATTTGATCTTGAGAAATAATTTCTATTTGTTGAGATCCCATCTTATTTAAGAAAAGAAAATAAATTGACAATAGAGACATTACTGACAATCCAGCAGGGTTGCCAATCAAAAAATCATGATTTACCCAACTTCACAGCTGAAAATTCCCGATTTCACCCGCTTGAGGTTTTAAAGCGCGCCACATTTGAAAACAAGTAATCTTCAGTTCGAAAATAATGAAAATGGGTGGACACAATATGTAAAATAATTCTGAACAAACACAAACAGAATAACATATTCAGGTACAAATTATAATGAAATGAAATGAAATTTCCGATCCGATCATAGCATCAGCGACAGCGCTTCACATCACAGAATATTCGCATCAAATCAAAATACCCGATTTTCACCCGAAATTTGTTTTTGCCCGAGAAATACCTGTCAGAGTATAAAATATCCGCGTTTCGGCAATCCCGCAATCCAGTGCTGCCATCATAACCGGTCAACATGGCATTTGAAGAATTTCAAAATTACCCGCCCTTGGGACATCGCTGAACAACTATTTTTGTTACTAAAAATATTTTTAAAGTAAAACATTTTGATACGATTTTTAGTGAACGAATAAATTTAATTTTAAATAAACTAAGTTATCCATTTTTCTTAAAATTGGCCTAATTATAAAGAAAATCGAATTTCTCAAAAGTCTAAGTACCAAAATACATACATATAAATTGTATTCTCTCAGAATATTCTTTAAATTTAATTTTATTTCATAAAATAAAACAAAATCGCAGAAAATAAAATTTAATTACATTCGTTTTTTCTTAATACACTTTCTTTTATTAAATATTTTAAATAAAAATCTTGCCTTGAGGAACTCGTTAATTAATTAAAAATCAATATAAACAAACACAGGGCCCCCGTGCCCCCCGTAAGGGCTACTAGCGCATGTGTGCAAAAAAGGATTTTGGCGCTCCTTAAAGCATTTTGGATCATGTTTTTTTATTTTTTTTTGAAGGTAGGTAGGTAGGTGCTTGAAATAAAGCAAAAAATTGAACTTTAGAAGTCATTTTTTCCCTTTCTTGTAGTCTCAGTTTCTTTTTCTCGCGAAAAAACAAATAAATAATTAGTACTCATGGGAATTAGGAATTAACTTCTAATGTAAGCATAATAATAAGCACCAAGTTTGCATATTTGAGTAAAAAGCGATTTGTTCGAGCCCTTTCAGCTTAAACCCTTTCAAAAATAAAGGCAGAAAAAATATTAAACTAATTTGATCTTATATAGCCCTTAAAACCCTACAAAATGGTTTTTTAAAAAGATCCATAGCATTAAAAACTAAGCGAGTTATGGATAAAAACCAATTACTTTTTTAAACTCGTACATGACATTTCAATTAATAAAAAGATATTTGGGTAAAAAAAAATTAATTATAACCAGTATATCCTATAAAGGATTAACGTTAAAAGTATAAAGTAGGGAACACTTACCATTTTATAAAAAATCAAACCGTTGAATTTGCAGCACTTAATTTTTTAGAAAAAAAGTAGTAAACAAAATATTATACAACACAACACAACACAAAATAAAAATAACTTTAAATGTAAAAATTAATAGGATGCATCACTTTTATAGCGCTCCAGGCATTAATCATGTCTGAATAGGAAAAATCAAGAAACTACCGCAACATAGGAATCGGCAGTAACTGGATACTAATAAAATTTCGTGTGTATTTATACCTAATCCTATTTAATTTCTCAACTTTTATTTTAAAATTAATTGTTTTTTGTTTTTTTGCAATTTTTTTTTGAACCCTGGGTGTTGGCACCCCTAAAGGATGGCGCCCGTGTGCATTGCACACTTTGCACATATGGTAGCGGGGGCCCTGAACAAACACCATTCATTCTAACCGAATATTTCTCTAAACAGGCATTTATTTTTCATTACTATACGGATCATTAAAGAATTCGGTTAGGGTGGATGGTGTTTGTTTATATTCGTTTTCAATTGGTTAACGAGTTCCTCGAGACGGGTTTCTCAATTTTTATTTATAATATTTAATAAAAGAAATTGTAATAAAAAACAAATGTACTTAGGTAATTAAATTTTATTTTTCTGGGATTTTGTTTTATTTTATTAAAATAAAATGGGCAGAAGGACCTAGGTCGGTAGCCCTTTGTAAGTTTGCTTATAATAAACTTCTTTAATAATAATAATATGAAATAAAACTACATTTACTGATTCGTTAAAAATGTTTTATTTTAAAAATATTTTTAGCAGTAAAAACGGCGGGTAATTTTGAAGTTGTTCAAGTGCCATGTTGGCAGCACTGGATTGTCACTATTGTCAATTGTCAGTTTGTTTTGGAATTTTGTCTAGTAGAACCAAATAAAATGGGATCTCAAGAAATAGGAATTATTTCTCAAGCCCAAATAAAAATTGAACCCGATTACGAGGATGATATAAACATTAAACAACTGGAGGGGCAGTATCTCAAGATAGAGAAGAAACTTGATGTTACAAAAGATTCTTGTACAGTTCAATATACAGATATTGAGACAAAATTATTCAGTGATAACAATTTTAAGATTAAAGAAGAAGAGATACATATTAAGGATGAAACTGAACAAAGTTTGGAAGAAGTTGATAAGAACAGCAAGAATTTTGAAGAGGGTAGTTGCCAACGATGTTTTTCGAATAATGAAGAAAAATATAAGCGCAATATTTGTAAACATACATGTTCTCAAGGAGGCAATCTTCAAACGCGTTTATTAGTTCACACAAGTGAACAAATTTATGTATGTGTCGTTTGCAAAAAATCATTTAATCATAAGTCACAACTAAATAGACATTTACTAATTCATTCTGGTGATAAGAATTTTAAATGCAATGTTTGTGAAAAATCATTTACTCATAAAGGCAATTTAAATACACATTTACTAATTCATTCTGGTGATAAGAATTTTAAATGCAATGTTTGTGAAAAATCATTTACTCATAAAGGCAATTTAAATACACTTTTACTAATTCATTCTGGTCACAAGAATTTTAAATGCAACATTTGTGAAAAATCATTTACTGGAAAAAGTGATTTAAATAAACATTTACTAATTCATTCTGGTGATAAAAATTTTAAATGCAACATTTGTGAAAAATCATTTACTCGGAAGTCATATCTGAAAGGGCATTTACTAATTCATTCTGGTGATAAAAATTTTAAATGCAACGTTTGTGAAAAATCATTTACTTGGAAAAGTGATTTAAATAAACATTTACTAATTCATTCCGGTGATAAAAATTTTAAATGCCACGTTTGTGAAAAATCATTTACTTGGAAAAGTGTTTTAAATAAACATTTACGAATTCATTCTGGTGATATGAATTTTAAATGCAACGTTTGTGAAAAATCATTTACTCGGAAAAGTGTTTTAAATATCCATTTACTAATTCATTCTGGTGATAAGAATTTTAAATGCAATGTTTGTGAAAAATCATTTGCTCAGAAAAGTGATTTAAATATCCATTTACTAATTCATTCTGGTGTTAAGAATTTTAAATGCAACGTTTGTGAAAAATCATTTACTCTGAAAGGCAATTTAAAGAAACATTTACTAAGTCATACTGGTGAAAAGAGTTTCAAGTGCAACATTTGTGAAAAATCATTTATTCGAAAAAGTGATTTAAATAAACATTTACTAATTCATTTTGGAACCTCATAGTGGTTTGCTAGTTCAATTTCTCTTTTTATATGGAATAAAAACCACTTATTTTCTTGGAAAAGTTTTAATTTTTTGACGTTTCCACTTCTAATTCTGAAGTCGTTTTCAAAATGACATAACAAAATATATAATAAAAATTTACTATAGAAACAGAAAACTTGATAATCTTACAAAAATATGACATCAACATAGGACACGTAGAAAAAGATTTTGAGATTGAAGATGTCAAAATCTGTTTCATATTTTTGTGATGTTTCTGGGAACGAATTTTGAAAGGATAACGCATTTGCATATTGTAAGAGAATTTATACTTCCTCATAAATGAAGTTTTCTTATTAATATTATCATAAAAAAAAACCAGATAAAAACTTATGATACTATCCCGATTGCAATTAACTCTTTTTGTAAAATAGGCATCCAAATTTTCGAAATGTTGACCGAACAATTAGAAACACATTCGTTATTTAAAAATATTCGTGTTCGAGAAAAAATTTTCTGTTTTTAATTGAAGCTAGGGTGGTATTCAGTAAGAAAATTTCACACCGAAATATTAAAAAAATACTAGGATAATGACTGTTTTTATAGGTATTTAAAAAAATAATATAAATTGGTTAAGCAAGTGTAAGCAACTTTTGACGTTACCTGAGTATAAATTATCTAAATAATTTCTTTGTGTTGTAGAGTTTATAACAATGGAGCGATTTGCGAAATACGTTTTATACAAGTTTTGTAATGAAGTTAGTCAAATTAAAATGTATCATCGGAACCTTATAGAATAAATTCGACATAATCTGAAGTTAAATGGAAATGTCATTTTACCTGTAAATGTCAAAAAAATTTCCAGTGTAATTTCATGCTCCTTCCCCCAAGGAGACAAAAATTTCCGGAAATTTTTTTAGTTGCTATGGTAACGATACAAAATAAAGGCTTGTAATTGGTCGAAAATGTTAGGGTGTGGAATTTTCAAAAAAATAATTTATTGTGAAAAAAATCTATAAGATCAACTAATTGGAAATCTATGTAAGAACCCTGGTAGATAGACAGTGGACAATGCAATATTTCGAAAATTTGGATGCCTATTTTACAAAAAGAGTTAATTGCAATCGGGATAGTTTTTATCTGGTTTTTTTTATGATATTAATAAGAAAACTTCATTTATGACGAAGTATACATTCTCTTATAATATACAAATGCGCTATCCTTTCAAAATTCGTTCCCAGAAACGTCACAAAAATATGATTGAAACAGGTTTTTACATCTTCAATCTCAAAATCCTTTTCTACGTGTCCTATGTTGATGTCATATTTTTGTAAGATTATCAAGTGTAAATAAATAAATATATTTTGTTATGTCATTTTGAAAACAACTTCAGAATTAGAAATCGAAACGTCAAAAAATTAAAAATTTCAAGAAAATAAGTGGTTTTTATTCCATATAAAAAGAGAAATTAAACATTTACTAATTCATTCTGGTGATAAGAATTTTAAATGCAACGTTTGTGAAAAATCATTTACTCAGAAGTCACATCTGAAAGGACATTTACACAGAAGTCACATGTAGAATTTATTTATTTTATGAAATAAAATTAAATTTATTCATTTATTAGAAATAGTATTAAAATGTTCTTGACATATATACATTATAATAGTATTACATTTACTACACCTATAACAATATGAGTCCAGGTCTGCCTGAGACTGCAAGAAGTCCCCCAAGAAAGTGGCTAACCATGGTGGAATAATAATTCACTTCTGTTTGTTTTTATATTGTTGAAATTGAAAATTGAATTAATAAAACCACTTATATAAAAAAATATTTTTAATTACCTCTTCTGAAATTTGTTATCAAAAATTAACAAATGATATAAAAAATAATAAATTGTAAACAAACTGCAAAATATCGGCATGCACATGCCGCACAAGTAAAAACAGTAATTACATGAAAATATTGTATTATTATTTAAAAACACTTTCTTTATTTTAGAGGTAAGTAAACAAATAATTAATAACTTCATAATTTATAAATCCAAATAATTAAAAGAAACAAATCGTAATGTTTTCTTGCACTTTCAAGTTTTTGGACTCAGGGTGCCAATAACCCAATGCACTTGCATATAGCTATTTTTTTTGTACAATACGTCCTATTCTTGTTTAATTATTTTACTTCCTAAAAGTGAAAAATAAGATTTAAAAGTATTAAAATTATACAAATGTAAATATTTAAAATTTGGTGCAACTTAAAGATGAATAACTTTTTACCTTCATATATAATTTTAGTTGTTTTTGCTTTTGCAGCTGTTTCTTTGCTGTAAATTTTTCTTTTCTTTTTTACATTATTCCAAGATTCAACACCATCCCTAAAACGTTCCCTATGATTAAAAAGTAAATCATCAATAATCTGTAATCTTACTCTATTTTGTTCTCTATTTCTCCATATGTTCTTGTAATTTGATTTTCAATTTTACCAAAAACATTTATCATAAGTTTATTACTTGAGGAAATAAGAATTTCGGGTTCAAATTTGTCAGTTATTAAATCACCTAAAAATTTTTTAAATAAATTAAATATAGAAAGAGGTTACAAAGAAAACCATTGAATTTAAAATATTTCTTTATTAAATTTATTAACGGGGTCTTTTTTAATTTCAATTTTATTTGTACAATATACAGGATGTCCCAACTAAAATTTGCACCCAAATATTTCGAGTTTTGTTCAAATTTTGAAAAAAATGCCGAAACAGGTCAATTTTAACCTAGAGGAGGCTCAATTTCAAACTTCTTTTTTCACTCTAGCGCCCAGAACCACCACTTGAAAAATCTTAAATGGCAAGGGGTGTTAAGTGATACATCATTTTGAAGCTGCTTTCATTATCTAATGCAACTCCGTTTTTTTTATTTTGAATCACTCTTTTTTGAAAAACTGCTTAGATTACACAGCCGCACAAAAAAAATGTTTGTCTGCGCCAAGAACTTTACTACTGTAACTAGGGGTTTTTGGGGTCGCTGAATCCGAATTCGAGGTCCGCTTGACCTCATCAGGTCAGGGTCAAGGTCATTTGAGGGTCAAATTGAGGAAACCTTCTGTACAGTGTCATCACGAAAGTACGCACCATATGGGAAACTTTTTTATTAAGGGTTTCTCGACAAAGAGTTATTCTTGATAAAAATTTGTGCATTCGTAATATACGAGGAGTCTTCAAAAATTTGAATTAGACACAAGAGTAATGTAACCTTATTTTGAAAAATTTAGGGAAATGTTATTTAGAAGTTGTTCCGCATTAAAAAATATATCTATATTTGAAATCACCACCTAAGTGAAGTTTTATTTTTTAAAATGGGACTACGAAAAAAAAATTTCGCTAAAACGATAAATAGACATCCTGTATACGACGGTTTATTTGAAAAGCCTGTAATATTACAAATTACACAACTATTGTGTTAACCAAGGTCAATTTTTTTGAAGAGTAAAATAATTTTCAAACTTTTTGGTGCAAAGTTATTTTTATTTTTTGTTAAACAGTATTGTAACATGAACTTAATATTCAATAATATCAAATCATAAAACATCAAAATAAAATAAGTATTTCATTGATTTTCTGGAGATTTTCTTATTTAAAAATCTAGATGTATATTTTAATGCTGAACGACTTTCCTAAATAACATTTCCCGATATTTTTCAAAATAGGGTACTTTATTCTTGTCTCATTCAAATTTTTGAAGGCTCCTCGTATATTATGAATGTTTTACTATATTTTGTTGGTGCATGTTTAGTTTTAGGGGATGCACAAACTTTTATCAAGAATAACTCTTTGTCGAGAAACCCTTAATAAAAAAGTTTCCCATATGGTGCGTAGTTTCGTGATGACACTGTATGAATACAGTGAATCTACTACTTTCTACTGAACGATGCCGAAACCGGAGTAAAAATGACAAGCTTTATTATTAACAGAACCAAATAGTTGGAAGTGGGTTCAAGCACGCGTCTGGACTGATGTAATTCAATACCTGTAGGGCGTAGTAACCCAATGAGTACAGTGGCGGATCCAGAGACAAGCTCGGGGGGGGGGGTATCGTCTAACATGCCGCATTTTTTTGTTTACTAGATACAAAGTTTGGGCTCGTGCTAGGGAGCGGGTCTGGGCTGTAGCGCTATTGAAAAAAGAATAATTTAAGATTCTTGGATCCGCCACTGAAGGCGTAGTTGTTTTAGATTCAGATTTTTGGGAGAAAGCAGAAATCTGCATAAATATATCGCACCTTCGTAACAAAAGTGTCACAACTAAAAAAACTTCAATTTTTAGTTTTAACCGGTAATGAGTTTCTTAAATGATACTCCATAAATATTCAAAACGGTATTAACTTTAATTCACCAGCCTGTCACTGGAGGGAGTTGTCGTTGTTTCAAGATTCAGATGTTTATAATTTAGTGCAACATTTATTATACAACTGAAGATGTGACAAAAAGTTTTTTGAGTTGTGACACTTTCGTTGCAATGGTCCACTTTTTCTTATTCTGGTCGGTTTCAGAGCAAAAGGCCCGATTTAAAGTTGTCTCTTACCAGACAGTTTTTGTGCTTTTTTTATCTTACATTTTATTAACTAGTTTTTATATTTCGGTTATATAACTAAAATAAACACAATTAAGCATAGGTGTACTGATTCATTTTCAACTGCCGATTAAAAAGAAATTAAGATTCAAATAATTCCCAGAGTTCCTCAAAATGAATAGGAAAGCGTCCAAGCCAAATGAAATGAATTCGCATAATTAATCACGAAAAAAATTAAAGATGCAAACAGTACGATCTCAAGCTTCATGTAAAAATTCTGCAACTCAACTAATCCCAAAAAGTTCATCCAAACAAAAATATCACATCAAAAATATAAACATAATTTTTTATATTGAGGCACCACATATACAGTGTGTTTCATAGTTAAACCGACATACGTTAACTGTAAATAGAGGGTACTTAGGTGATTCCAACTAACCTTGGTTAAAGGGTCTAAAGCCTTTAATAACCGAGATATGGGGTGTTTCATCCAATATTTTGATAAGCCGTAACTTTAAAACCACCCTGTAGATTTTTCTCATACTTGGTACAGATATAGTGTGTCAATAGCCCAATCCTATAGTGTAAGAACTACAATTAAAATCCAGATCCGGATTAAGAAGAATTTGTAAAATTTGAAAATCCCCAAAAACAACACCCTGTATATCATATTTTTTTAAATTGGGATGGATATTTGAAAAGAACAGAAGAAAATGAGTTAAAGTGAAATTTTTGTTTAAGTGCACATCCCATTCTACTACTGGAGTTTTAACGTCATTCATTTTCACAAGCAGTAACTTTCGAAATACATGGTAGATTTCTTTCATATTTGGTACAGTTATCATTTTTTAGTAACCCAATCGTATAATGTAAGGACTACACTACAGTTAAAAGCCAGATACGGATTAAGAAAAATTTGTAAAATTTGAAAATCCCCAAAGCAACACGCTGTATATCAGATTTCTTTTTAAATTGGATCAGATATTCGAAACGAATGGAAAAAACTGAGATATACTGACATAAATTTGAAAAAATCTGATATACAGGGTGTTGTTTTGGGGATTTTAATTGTAGTTCTTACACTATAGGATTGGGCTATTAACACACTATACATGTACCAAGTATGAGAAAAATCCACAGGGTGGTTCTAAAGTTACGGCCGAAATGGATGAAACACCCTGTATCTCGGTATCTCAGTAACTAAGGTTAGTTGGAATGACCTAAGTATCCTCTATTTACAGTTAACGTATGTTGGTTTAACTATGAAACGCCCTGTATATGCTTGTAATTTAATTTGTACAAAAACACATTTCTTTCACAGAGTTTATGCAAAAAATAACTGCTAGTGCCACAAGTTAGATAGCATCTCTAATTAAAATCATAACAAGAACCCTACAAAAATTTGCTTAATACTTTCTGGAAATATAGCTACTATGTTTCCAATTCACCAACAAAACACAAGACAGTTAAACTCCAATAAAATGTACTTAATGTGATGCCCCACCAACCTACCCCAAAAAAGTTTAGCTTGTGGATCGGAAGAACATTGTCATTCAAGGGTCCAAGAATAAATGCTCTAATTAAAGGGTTAAGATTCAAAAGAAAACTTTAAATAAAAAAAGGACATTCTGAACATGCAGAAAAGGAAGACAAGAATCCACCCTCCAATAACCGTTCATGACATAATTGTGAATAATTATTTAAGCAAACTATTGCAAAATAATACATTGAAATATCAGTCTCCTTCTTTTCCAGCAACATAATCTACATTCTTGTATTTGATAAGGAAATCCTGAACAGAACTTTCCTACTGAACACCTATCAGATACTTTTAATGCCCAAGTTAAGATTAATGGCTTATTTGTAAAGCTACAAACAAAACCTGATTCAAACACATACTGGTTAGAATGGTAATATGTTAAAACATGTGTAAAATGTTAAAAAAATTCAATGATTTTCTGAAATTAAAAAACTATACTTCTAGAAATTACTCCTTTTTCCATTTGATACTCTTCTAACTCCCTATCTTTCTTTAATAACAAATTTTTCATCATATTTTGTTGTTTTTCCAAGAACATTACAGTTTGTAATAAAGGTATACTAAATGTTTTTTTAAACTAAAAAGTGAAAATTAAGTTAGAACATTTTAAACTTGTGATCTAAGACAATTATTTTACCAAATCATTTTCTAATTCTGCCAACTCCAATATATATTTTATTTTAATTTTTGACTCTGTAAATTCTGACAAACTAGAAATCAGGTTTAGTTTTGCAGTAGAATGTAAAAAAATAATTAAAACTTCTGCTGTGTCTATTTCACTTAACAATTTTAAAGTTTGTGTTAATGCATCTTCAGGTTTCATTTCTATTGCAGAGTTACATACCTAAAATACAGATTGAAGTATTTTTTATATTAATAATAAATTATAATTAATCTTATGGGTTACTTGAAATTTTTGGCTTATTTCATCTTTCGAGAGCTTGCACGACCAAATTTTTCCAAGGTTTGTTAAGAAAATTTCATAGTCACTGCTGTTTTCATCTAGTTTCAACATAAAAACTTTGTCTTCATATATAAAACTTTTCCACATTATGAATCTTCTGAAAGCAGACTTCTGTCTCTTTGCCTTTTACGCGACGTTGCCAAGTAACACAGGGCAGTCAGAGTCCCGGAGTGGGCGACATCTATCATTGATCATTTGAATGACTCGAGGGGAGAACAATAAACTTTGTTTGCATGGGTGTAATGTGAAGTTCGAATTTATTTTAAGTTATTTGTGCATTAAAAGTGGTATATTTGGAAAGTGTTTTGTGAAGAATTATTGTGAATAAACCATACAACGAACGACCTAAAAATGCAGAGGATTATAAAAGGCGATATGGAGATAAGATCAAAGAAATCGAGAAATGGAAGATAATCTTGAAGATAGGAAAACCTATATCAGAGTATATGTTTGTTTGTACACTTTGTGAAAGACGATTTTTTTAGTGGTAAGTTTGATGAAGGTTCTTGTAGAGACTTCCATATAAATTAGCATTTGTCAGTTAGGTTAAGTTATTATAAAGTGATTTGTTTTTAATTAAAAGAAAATAATTTATAATGCAATAGGCCCTTTCTAGGGCCACAATTTTTAATAATAGGATATCTGAATTCTCCGTAACATATAAATTTAAACTATTTCATCTAAAAGCAATAAAATTAATCGAAATTCATTTCTATTTAGTGTATGTTTTTAATAAAGGCTTTAATTTTAGTTTTAAAAAACTATAAATGCAAAGGGCTCTTCTCAGGGCCACAATTTATTTTTAAAAATAAAAGAACAAAATCTAGTTTGGCAGAAAAAAATTTCTTTATATTCAGCATTTATTTTCGAAACGTTCCCGTCGGTTTCAAAAAATACTATTTGCAGGATGTTATCTTCAAAATAAAATATATCTTTGGAAAAAATACCAGGTTGTCACAAAATGTAGTTTGGCAGAAAAAAATTTTTCATCTTCAATAGAAAATATTTATTTTCGAAAGGTTCCCGTCGGTTTCGAGAAATAATATTTGCAGGATGTGATCATCACAGTAAAATATATCTTTGGAAAAAATACCAGGTTGTCACAAAATCTAGTTTGGCAGAAAAAATATAAAAAGTATTATAAGCAACTTATTTTATATGGCTTTTATATAGCTCCGTTATTATACAAAATTTTAGATAACTTTATTTGAACTTTTTGTTGTATTTGAACATCGTTATAAACTGCCATAGTTAAATTTGAAATATGACGTTTTGTCTCTTTGTCAAATTAATTTTTTTAAATACGGACCTCATTTTTATTTAATATTATTAAATCGTTTTCAATACTGCATTCAACGATTATATCACACTTGATGATTCTGTGACGTTTGGTCGAGCAGTGATTCAATAAAAGACATTACTAAGTATTTATCAAAATTGTTTATTATGGGAACAAATTAAATATCAAATAGCATAAATGCCCACCTCCCTTTTGAACACAAAGCCATGTTCTCTTACACATTGATCGTGTTGCTGCAGCAATCCTAGTAGAGGCGTCATCTTATTAAACGCTTCAGTTATTCTGTCTCGTAATTCATTAATATTTTGGGTTTCATTGTAGTAAACTTCATTTTTTAGAAAACCCCACACAAAGTAATCCAATGGATTCAAGCAAGGTGAACGAGGTGGCCAACGTTCTGGTCCATTTGTTCCTATTCAATTGCCTCCAAATATGAAATTTAAAAAATCGCCAACAATTTTTGCGTTATGCGCCCCACAACCGTCTTGTATGAACCATTTTATTCTTCTACAAGTAAGTAAGGGCAGCTCGTCTAATATTTCTTCCAGTAAATCAATGTATTTTTGAGCATTTAAATTTCCATCTATGAATTTTGGTCCAATTAAAGTATTACCAATTATGCCACACCATAAATTAATTGAATATCATACTTGAGGTCTAACTTGTTGGGTCGGATGAGGGTTAAGTGTAGAATAAAAATGTTAGTTTTTCTGTTAAAGATCCCACAATTTGTAAACGTGGTTTGGTCTGTCCATAAAATTTTATTATAAAAAATCTATCACTATTTTTTTAACCACTGCTGCTGATATTCCACATTGTAATGCCATTTTTCGTGATGAATTTGTGTGCTTTATTAATATTCCGATATTTTCACACGTAAGTATCATACATGTCTTTCTTTTCTTCTAAAGAAAATCGAACCATTTTGTAAATTAAACATTAACAAAACTCGCAACCCAAACAATGCACTTTTAGATAGAATCATATGCACTAATTTGACATTTAAATGTTGACGTTCAAGGCACTCTTAGATAGAATTATAATAAGTCACTGATTTGTGACTATACCAGAAACTGCTATACTGTTTGCTTTGGTAGAATAAAAAGGACATTTTGTTTTTCTATTTTTTGTTACACATTGATATTCTCAGTGGTGTTAAATTTAACAGAGTCTTGTTTATTTAGCACACTAATACTAATATCTGCGTACCTCTCCAGTTTATGAAAATCTTCTGTTGATATGTTACCTACTTTATTGAGTAACCCTTTAATTAAATCAATTTTTCTTATCAAGCGTTCGTTTTTTGATATTTTTGGAACATCATTTTGAGATAAGTCAAGTAATCTTGAAACTTCATCTGTTTCCTCATAGTTTTGTGGATTTATGTTACTACAGCTCTTTTCAAAATACTTCACATCTTCATCATCTTGACCCTCATAATACAATACAGGATTATCTTCAGATTCTTGCTTTTTGGGAATCCAAATCTTCACACTGACTGCATCATCTTGATGCCGGTTTGTACAATAATCAATATTAAAATCTCTTACAATGTTGTGCAAATCCTTTCTTTCTAGAATTGACAACCTTTGATTTATATTTTGTTTGTTTACTTCAGTATCCCTTATTGTATGTAGTATATGGTTGAAAGACTCTCCTTTTTTCAGTTTACCTGAAAATAATCATTATTAACATTTGAGTACAAAATAAACAAAGAAAAAAAAGTACCTGCTATTTCAGCTCTTGTTTTACTGTCCAAAGAAACATGTTCTAATTGTAGATCGTGGCCAAAATGTGTTTTCCAATATTTTACTTTAATTAAAGAAGGCTGATTTAAATTCCCCATCATAGTTACTTTTATTCTTGATGGACAAGCTTTTCCTGTTTTATGCGAACCTATTGACTTTAGGGACCTGATATTTTTACCTTTCTTAACATATGAATAAGAGCGGTGACAATTATAAAATAAATTCCAGGCTTCAACTGTTGATAATTTCTTTGGGGCAGAATCACGTGTATAAAATGACATTTCATTTTTTTGAACATTGTCTTTCCATTTTAGAAAGCCTAGAAAAAAATTGATATAAGTATGTTTGAGTTATGTTCATTTTAACTTACTTTCCAAAGAAGAAAATTCAAAGTCTTCCATCTCAACATATATGTTATGTGTATTGAGATGTTCTATCAAACTTTTGTAATATACAAATGTTTCATTACATGAAACTTGGGGGCAGAGTAGTCTAGATGTTTTACGGGAAGATCTTGTATAGTCATGGTCTATTCCGCTTTTATGTTTATTAATTTCATGGTTACGTAAAGAAGATTTGAAGAAAAAATATTTGTTGCAAACAGTACACTCAAAGGCCGGGTTTTTTTTTGAAGCAATTGGTTCTCTATTGTGGAACTTTCTTACATGTGCATACATATTTTGTTTATTGCTAAAGTCAGTTGCACACTCATCGCACTTTACTACTGGGTTCTTTTTTAATTTTAAGGCAATTGGTTCTCTATTGTGGATTTTCCTTATATGTGCATACAAATTTTTTCTTTGACTGAACTCACTTACACATTCTTCACATTTCACCTTCATTTTTAATAGTCTTGTCTTTATTAACTTTATTCTTATCTACACAAATAATCAATTTACCTAATAACTAATTGTTTAGACACCATAGATAATAGTACATTAGGCAACGCAACCTGAAAGGTTTGTTCCAACATAACACAAAACCAGTTTCGTACTGTCGGGATTCTGCGCAGTCTAGATTTGGTGTTCCAACAAACTTCGGACTCAAACCTGTACAAAAATTTAATGTTCCAACACAACCAAAACTAATCACAAACCAGTTTATGTACTGTCAAATCTGTTCCTGGGTTTGAGTAGGTACAAATTGTCAAGACTTGCGCAAAACGAGTTTGTAAAACGTCAGTAAACGTCATTCTAACCTGAAAATTTTATGATTGTATTGTATTATGTAAACATTCATATTATTTAATAGGTACACTTGTGTAAACACATAATTATTATTTAGGATTGTAGACATCCAAATTTATAAATATTTTCATTAGTTTTTGTTATTTCCCAAATTCAAAATTTGACATTGGTTGTGACGTTATTGACCAAAAATTTGTTGGAACACTTCCGAATTGAGTGCCCGATCCTCGACAGGTCATCGACTAACAGTCGTTGACACGTCGAGTTGTGGACAAGTTTACGTACAGTCACAAAATTGTTGTTGGAACAAACCTTTCATATGGCATTCTGTTATGACACGAGTCCAAGTTTAAAAAACGAATCGCGCAGCGATGAATTTTTTAAAGGACGAATGTCATAACAGCCATATGAAATAAGTTGCTTATAATTTATACTTTGCATATTATCGAGACGAGCACAACTTTGAAGCGACACCAGCGGTATTAATTTGAACTGCACGAAAAGCGTAACTTTGTTTCTTTACCTGATGACGAACGTGTGTTTTGATTTTCTGCTTCGTGTATTTTGCTGTTATTTGTTAGTTAAAAGTTAAAAATGCCCAATAAAAATAATACAAACTATTGCGTTTATGGGTATACCTCTAGGAAATCCTAAAATTCGGAATTACACTTCCATTATGATCCACCCAAGAAACAACAAAAAAGGTGTCATCGAGGAAGTTGATCGTCGTAAATTCCGTCAAAAGTGTAATCAATTTTAAATCTAAGATTATATTACAAAATCAGGTAAGATAAAGATTAGCATTTCTGAGATTATTTCTTGATTACTACTGAAATGTTTGCAGGAATTCTTTCAAACAAAATAGCACCCAAGTAGTGCAAAAAGGATGTGCAAGTAATGATGGTTAGTTAGAAGACAGCAAAGTGTTGCCTATAAACTAAGTAAACTTGTCCTTACAAACTGTCGAAACTGTACTTTTATATATGTAAACTTAAAATCTAATTAGCTATGCACATCACTGCTGATATTTCAACATTTTTCTAAGGGTAAAAATCAGTAAAATAAAACATTTGTCACATCATAATTTTAAAAATACCATTATTATGTTCCCCTCTTGTACAACACCTGTTTTCAATAATTATACAGTTACAATTAGTAATTAATTATTATAATAAAATGTTAAATACTACTAAAACTGAATAATTCAAAGTTAGCTTTGAACTTATGTTAAAATAAAGGATTAAAAATATACATTTTGTGTTTATTTTGAAAAAACAAAGTAGATAAACAAAACAAAAAGTTTTGCAACAGATACATTTGTTGGCCTATGAAGTGTTTTAAGCCAAGAAAAAACTTCTTAATTTTTTATATTTTAATTTGATATTGATTTAAAAAAATAATTTTGAAACGCGAGGAATAGGATATATTTTATCATAAATCGATCAAAAGTAGGTTCTTAGAAATCTTTTTTATTTAAATCACTTTTACAATTACAATTATTATCCTGAAAAAATTGAAATAAAATTTATTAGCAGAAAACTGTTGTATGTTTCTTTGGCATATGATTTAGCTCCCTTCCAATATCATTCTATATTACTAGAGGTGAAGATGATAATATCTCTAGGCTATATTCATCCTGAAACACAAAAAAAAGCACACAGAAACAGAAGTAAACAATAACTTTCTGAAAAACGTAAGATATGCTAAATAAATAACCTCAATTTTAGAATAACGACACAAAAACAGGTTCAATTGAGTCTAAATACTTACATGTACAGGTATATTCTGGTAATTTCCAAATCAAAAACCTCAAACAATCACAAAAAGTCTTAAAATACTACAAATAAACCATTCACTCAGTATAACTTAATGTACTATTTATCAAAAATTACGCGTTTCGTTGAACAGCTGATCGAGGAATGTGGCGCCACCATCGGTAATTATTTGTCTCAATATCTTAATTATTAAGGTTTATACCATAGAGAAATAATATATAATTTGTCTATGGTTTAGACATCTTGTCAATTGTCAATTGTTAGGGCAAGGACAAAAATTTGTGTAATATAAATTTTTAATTTTGATTTAAAATTAGTTTACTAAAGAGTGGTGGTTTAAATTGCAGTTAATTGTTACACAAGATAAAGTTAACAATTTTTTAAAATGCCACGAGGTAATTTTTTTTTGCATCTGCTATATTTTATGTGTATGTAATTGTACATGTGTAACTCTAGTAGAAATGTAGAATTTAGTTGAATATTTATATTTTAATAGCGGTTTGAATTTTCATTATTTTATATATTAATTGTAGAATTATTATACATATAATCAAAGATTCGTGAAATGTTAAATTAGTAAGTAAACCGATAGCAAAAGAGTAATTAATATATTTTTAGGTAAATTCACTAACCACAAGGGCAGAAATCGTAGATTTACTAATCCGGAGGAGTTGGAGGAAGAAAGGAGAAGGGAAGAGCAGCAGAAAAAATGGAGGCAAAAGAAGGGTGAAAGTAGTGAAGAATCTGAAGAGGAGGCAGCAGCAGACAAAAAGATTAGTGAAGAATCAGGTTCAGAATCTGGATCTGATTCAGAAGAAAGTACTGATGAAGAAGTAATTAAATTTAATTATTGAGAGTTTCTATATAAATCATTTCATGCCAAATAACCATTCTTTTGTACTCATTTTTTTAAATAGATGCAATCAAATCTAAATTTTTGTTTTTCATCTAATTCTTTTATCTACATTTAAATAATGTAATATTTACAAAAAGGTTGAATTATAAATAAAATAACTAAAATCATGTTTCCAGGTTAAAGCTAAAGGTGTATCAAATCTTATAGAAATAGAAAATCCTAACAGAGTTCAAAAGAAAACGAAGAAACTGGCGAACCTCAATGTTTCCGAATTAGATAATAAGCCCCAATTGTCTAGAAGAGAACGTGAAGAAATAGAGAAACAAAAGGCACAAGCGCACTATCAAAAGCTGCATGCAGAAGGTAAAACTGAGCAGGCCAGAGCTGATTTGGCCCGATTAGCCATTATTAAGCAGCAACGAGAGGAAGCAAAGAAGAGAAGAGAAGCTGAAATAAAAGGTAAATTTCAAATAAGTGTTATTTTACTGGTTAATTGCATCATTTCAAACTGTCCCCTGTTCTGAGAGCAGCTCTTTGGAATGGACTTGCAATATATGTTTTCCTGTACCTTTTATATGAGGCGCCGTTTAGGACAAAATACAACTTCTTACAATATATATGATAATATACCACCATATACAGTGTGTCGAATTAAGTCGGCAACATATGGGAAACTCTTTTATTCTTAGTTTTATGAAAAGAAGTTAGTCTTTATAAAAAGTGGTGCATGGTCTAAAACCTAATATCATCACCATCAGATATAAAAATTTTTTTCAGTCGTATACGAGATTTGTCAAAAGATATGAATTTTGCTCAAGAGTAAAGTACCTTTATTTTTGAAATTTGAAAAAAAGTTATTAAAAAAATTTGTTTCTAATGGCATTTTACGTCAACATTCCGATTTTGAGTTGAATTCATCATCATTTTGTTAATATTGTTCGATGGTGTGGTTAGTATGTCTGAAAAAGTTGACAACAAATGAAAAATTCCTTTATTATTATTTATTTATTTACAAGCAGATGCTTATTAAGACTTACAGATATTGTTGAACACATAAATCTTCATTACAATTTTGCTCTATTGTAGACCTTTTCTTGCCAATTATTCACTCCTGCCCAGCATAAATCTTCTTTCACTTCCTTCAATCATCCTGAATTGGTCCCATTGTAGCATTGAATGAGTCAATGCTCCATTTCCTGCTCTCCATTCGTACCCTAACCATCTAACACTGAATTGCTTTATTTTTGTTACTATAGTAAGCAAGTAACAAATACTAAAGAGTACGACTGCCAACGGAGCAGCGGCATAATTTAAAAAATAAATAGATCTCAGGCAGAAGATAACTGTTGAGTTTAAAAACTAGTTTTTCGTACTTTCGAGACTAAAGTGACAACTTCAGTCCATTATGACAGGAACTGAAGTGTCACGGAAGGATTAAATTACAAACATCAACAAGGAATATATTTAGAAGTCACGTTCTTTGATTTTTTTTTTAAATATAAGAATCACTCGAGGGAATTCCCATGATATAAAGTCTTTCTAGTGGGAATTTGAGAGTAACTTTATTTGCTTGCGGGAAATAAAAAAAAAGATGATAAAAATATATATTTCTATAACAGGAAAGAATGATTTTTGAAGGTCGTCATAATTTGATTTTTGTTTTATTATAATTTTTAGCAATTCAGTTTTGGTCCAAAAAAGTTGTATATATATTGAGATGGAATTCAGTAAATTATAAAATTTTTATTATTGAAATAGGTTGCATTGTCTAGTATGCAATTTTCAGGTATTCCACATTCTATAAAATATTCTGTTTTATTACTAAAAGTTCATGATTATTGGTATCCAGTTTTATATACAAGTTTTCTTTCATCTTACATCTTTTTTTCTCCTCTTCACTTATATTTTCTTGGTCCCTTCATTGAGTAAATTCCTTCATTAATTTTCAAAATGTTATACCCTATTTTAATTTTATTTCTATCAATTTCTGCTTCTATTCCATCCATTCTTGTGATTGAATCTGCCACAATATTTTTTTCTCCTGAAGTGAACTTTATTTCAAATGTGTACTCTTGTAATAAGAGCGCCCATCGGTGAATTCTTGAATTTTTATATTTGTTGTTAAGAGTAGAAGTAAGAGCTTGATTATCCGTCTCTATGATAAATTTTCCTCATAAGAAGAAACGCAAAATATTATGCTTGCCAGCTCTCATTCGCTGACTCCATAGTTTTTCTCTGCTTTCTTCGTCAGGCGGGATACAAAAGAAATGGGTACCTCTTTTTCATTTTGGATTTGAATAATTCAGTAAATTATAAAATTTTACTTTTTTAATAATTTATTTTTCATTTAGAAAACGAAAAACTCTCTTCTAATCATAGATGGCAGCACATCTAAAAATTATTTTCCATTTGTCAACTTTGACATTTTTTAACATCTCTCCCAACTCCCTTTTCTATTAAGTCCGCAACACATAATTTCAAATAACTAAATTCCTAAATAACAAATGACAACATTTACATCATTACAATATCAATCACTTATGGTCCTTCTAGTACCCTTTACTCTGGCACTGTTTTTCCTACTGCTTCGTTAGAAACTGCTCATTTAATTTTTTTTTTTCAGAAAGAGAAAATGCAGCCAAAGAAAAAACAGCTCAAACGAAAAAGGCTCTAGGAAAAAAATAACTCGTTCTTAATAATTATTTCTGCAATTTATGTTACTTCCGAGGAATAATGTTTCACATTTTATTTTTTTTTATATTTCTACTAATTCTAATTATCCAGTGAATTCGATAACAAAACATTAAATTTATTTTATGTTTGATATAATAAAAAGTAAGATTTTCTGATTACGTTTATTTTTTATCTGACGAATCAATATTTTGAGACAAAACTTGGTTGAATAAAAAAATATTCTGTTACAATATATTTTTATTTAAGCTATTTTACCATTTAATCTGACCTAAAATCGTCTAGGCCACGTCATTTTAAAAGTTTTGAAGTCTAATATAATAACCCAATTGGAATTTTGTCATCACTTCATACCTACTGATTGGACTATAGGCATTTTGTCTAGTATTTTCGCAAAGTTTTATTTTAGAATTTAATGATCTTCACCAAAAATGTTTTTGAGTAAATAGTAAAGTAAAATTTTATGATATATCGAATGTGAATGGTCCATCCCAATCAGGATATTCTTGAAAAAATATATATATTGGAAATAAACCTTTGCTTGACAATACATTTGCAGGGCGATTCATATACAACTCTCTGGGCGAATATTTTTGTCACTTACTAAAAAATAAGTACCAAAGGAAAACAAAATCAATACCGCAAAAAAGGTTGTAATATTTTACTGGCGACTAGTTTCAGTGCCTCGGACCATCTTCAAGAGGTATATTCACATAATAAAATAAAAATTGAAAGAGATGAGATGAGTAAAACACGTAAAGTTCGACATGAAAATAATATAAAGTTAGTCACCATTCAAACATTTATACCTTTTTGTGGTCATGCTTTTGTGTTACTTATTTTAACTACTACATTTGACAATGGATAACATTCTTCATTTACTAATGACCGAAGTGAGTCGAATTAGTATATTGTACAAGCCAGAGACGCGGATCCAGGGGGGGGGGGTTGGAGGGTGTAACTATTGCAGTAGTACAGGTAAACTTTTGGGACCACGAAAAGGATTTTTTTCAACTCAACACCTAAAGAGAAAATTTCGGAAACAAATATAATATTAGCTTAAATAAAAAATAAAACTGCAAATGATTCAGTTTATTTAACATCATTCAATTTATAACAACTTTAACACAAAAAAAATAAGCAATTTTAACTTTTAACTTATATTTACTTATCGTAACTAAAACTCCTGTTTTAATAAAAAAAGTTACAGCATTTTTTTCTCAACCGTAGAACTACCTCCAGCGCTCCTCTTAATTTGCCAGTAACTCTCCAAACTCTGGACCTGAGTGAGACTTCTTAAGAAATCTTCATCGTGAGTGATGATCAACAATTGGAAATTCAATTCGTTCTCTCTGTTCTTAATAAGTTCGGAGAGGGTGTCGCTCAAACTTGAAATATTGGCCCTATCCAGATTGGTCGTGGGTTCGTCTAGTGCTAAAATTCCGCAATGCGAACTAAAAGTTTCTGCTAGTGCCATGCGGATTACCAAGCACGCGAGGACCTTGGAGGAAAAAAATGTCATTTAGGAATAGGGAATATGCTTTACAAAACTAAAGGAAGAGTCTCGAGGCTCGCAAATTGCTAACTAATGCAGGTCCGCAAATACAAATTAAAAGGGCAATTTGCAGACCTGAATTAATTAGTAATCGGGATCCGCACCTGTGGTTAGCTGGCGGCGAGAGATGGGCGAAACATAACCTATGTGAATATGTGATGTTTTATATATTTGTTAACACATTTTTGTATTTGGATATGCCTCTGAAAAATATGCTGTTTTGGCCATTTGTGGATGAAAATTTACATCATTTGATTGCCGGGTATAATAGTTGTGTATATCACTGCGAAAATCCAAAGCAAAAAAAATATTGCTTGCAATTTTTAAAAAGCATGAATTGGTTTGCTTTATTTGGTGATAACAGTTTTGACACTTTACAAAGCAACACCTAATACATTGGGAATCGTTGCTTTGTAAAGTGTCAAAACTCTCTTCTAACCATAGATGGTAGCACATCTAAAAATATATTTACTTATCCCCAATTTCTTTTTTTTTTTAATTTACTTATAAATATAAACTGCTAAATTTTTTTTTGTTTCAAAAATTATTGGCCATGGGCTATTTTACCGCGCTCTTTACCTTTACCTACTATATTAATAAAGTATTTCAAACGATAATAGACCGTAATTGTTACATAACTAAATAAAAATTCGAAAATAAATACCTTTTGCCCAGCACTACACCTTCCTCGCATGTCTAGTTCTACATTATTTTTGACTTGAACTACTTTATAATTGTAAATTCTTTTTGTGGCTCCTCCTCCGCTCATATTTTCCTCATTTTTTATTTCAATATAATCAATATCATTTCCTCTGGAAAATTAAAAATATTTTAAAGCCTATTTTTTTACGATTAGTTGGCCTTGAACAAAACTAATGCAACTACTACGAAATCGAAAAAAGTCAATTAAAATTTTTTTTCGACAATTATGACACCTCCAATCGCTTTATATACTAAAATTAATGGTATTTATAAAAAAATATTAATTTGCTCAGATTTTTTTGTAGATTTATCTCTAATTTTCTCGAAAAAAAAAAAACACTTTTTCCAACCAAAATCTATTAAAAAAAATTTTTCATCAATTTTTCAACCTCCAATCATTTTATATACAGTATAAGTAATTGCAGATAGAAGTATGGTAGATTCCTCACTTTAAAATATTATGATTTGAACCAACTTGTTCTAATAAAATGTTTTTTCCTTAGTTAAATGGCACTGGTATGAAACCAACTGGCCAAAGCTTTCGTTAATATTTAACAGGTGTTAATCCTTGGGTGGTTACACAAAAGAGAGGGAAATGAGATATAAATGTATATATATACGTTCTATTTATAATTTAATACCGGCTTTAATTATGTATTGATATAGAGGTAGATATCATCTAGGATTGGTCAGTAGATAAGACAAATTTATTGGAAATGTTGTATATTTCTTAATATTAGAGTATAGATTACTAATTTCTAGGTGGTTGTTGGGACATTGTAGAATGATATGTTCCAGAGTTCCTTGTTCTCCGCAAGAGCAATTTGGGTTGTCTGTTAGTCCAAACCTGTGCAGCTATTCGGGGTAGAGTGCATGATTACTTCTCAATCTGCATATGATACGGACGAAATTTTTTGAGTGGTAGTTCTTGAACCATACTTGTTTTGCTATTTTTAGATGAAGTATTTTAAAGTTTTGACCAGTAGGAGTCACTTCATATTGTGATTGCCATTCTTCTATAATTTTTGTTTTAATTGGGTAGAAATAATCTGATACTGGTATTCTGAAGTTTTCTATGTTGTCCCCGTGTTCTATTGATTTTTTTGCGAGTTCATCGGCTTTTTCATTAGATTTTATTCCCACATCCAAACCAGAACCAAATCCTTGTTCACACATTGCATTTGTTGGTATAATGAGAGTATGTCGACTATCAGGTAGTTATTTATTTAAAGTATCAACTGCACTTTGAGGAAGACAGGAATCTACGTTTTGTCATTTCACTGTTCAAATATCCCATTCACTACGTAGAATAACCGTGTTTATTTTTTGTAAATCATCTGAATATAACTTAATCGCTGGCTCAAAAAATTTTCTTATAAACTTATAGAAGTTTCGGGGGGGGGGGGGGGGGTGCGCCTTGGCTACGCCACTGTAGTTATAGGATATATGTGCATATGTAATTAGTTGTAAATGTTAATTTTAACTGAATTATAGCATAACATGCGCTGTTTACTTTTTTACATAAGTAATTAATATTTGATTCCCAGCTTAAATTACTATCTAACACTACTCCAAGAGATTTAGTTGATTCTGATAATGCTATATTAGTGATTTTAATTGTTACACCCATATTTATTTTATTTCTTGAAAAAAATTGAGCAACTGTTTTGTCAGAATTTAAGATTAATGCGTTGTTACTACACCTCAAATAAGCTGTCAAACTAATAAAAGTATGACATGTCATTTTCTCCTAATTTTTATAATTTAAATCTATGTTGAGCAATACCAAAAGACTGGAACAAAAATTCAAGTAGGGTACGACTTGCCTGAATGGATATTTTTGGAAAATCAAAGGTAAAGAAAAAACCTGCTTAATTAACACATGGCGACCCTTTTGAGTCCTCGAAATTCTGAAGTAAATGCTCTGGAAACTTAATTGGAAAGAAGATCGGTCAAGGTTCATACAGATGTCTGGTCTTTGGGTATAATTCTATTTATAATGTTGATGATGATGTTTTATGATGCCTTTCATGCGAAACAAGTACAGTAGCACTTATCGCTTAGCATTCATTGTATTTATATATATATATATATATATATATATATTGAATAAACTATAAACCATTTAGTAAAATTAGATGCTAATGAATTAAGTTTGCTTTCTAAGACATTAGGAGATTCTGCATGACAAGCCAAAGTTGTATCATCAGCATACAAAACAATTTTATCCGCAGATATATGTCTGGGGAGATCATTAATATAAAGCAGAAATATTAACGGTCCTAGAACAGAGCCCTGTGGTACTCCACGAGTTACAATTTTTATTTCTGATTTATAATTGTCAACCTTTACACATATCTGTCTTGCTTCCAAATAAGAACCCAACCATTTTAAAAACAACTCTCTGAATCCCAAAGCATATAGTTTCTTTTGTACTATGTCTAAATCTTATTATATCGAATGCTTTGGATAAGTCAAAAAAGAGTGCACCAACAAACTGTCCATCGTCCAACTGACGGTGTATATAATTGAAAAAGTTTGTACCTGCACTCTCCGTTGACCTATCTGGTAGAAAGCCATGTTGACAACTTGAGATTATATTGTATTTCTATAGAAAAGAGAGCATATTTTAAAAAATTTCCGAATATAGTAGGTAATTATTTAGTGATGTCTGGCTTCCTTTTTTGAAAATGGGTGTTATAACTCCTACTTTTAGAGCATTAGGAAAAACTCCTTGTAACACAGATGAATTAATTATATGAGCAAACGTTTCAGCAATGAGAGGAGCCATCGATTTAATTATTTTGGTTGAAATGCATTCAATGCCTTCTGCATTTGTATTGTTCAAAGATGCAATCATTTGCAATACTTGGACTTCAGTTACTTCCATATAATAAAATGTCTGTGGTACAAACATAGTGGTATAATTGTTAAAATTAGTACTTTGGAAATGATTTTGAACTGCGTTATTGGCACTTGATGAAAAATTAGAGCAAGTTGGTTCAATTCGTAATATTTTAAAGTGAGGAATCTACCATAATTCTATGTACAATTACTTAAGGACCACCCTGTACATAAATTAACGGTCTTTATAAAATATTAATTTTCTCAGATTTTTTTGTAGATTTATCCCTAATTATTTGGAAAAAAACTCACATTTTCCAACCAAAATTAAATAATTCGTTGCTTCTAAGCTTTACTGGTACATTTGTAAACATCATAGGTCGTAAATACATATATTTAAGTTATAGTACCATTTCCAACGTAAGTAAGGATAAGATTTTTTTTTAAATATCATAAGTTTATTTACCTGTAAATAGTTCTCCACAAATTTCTAACGGTGCGATTGATCTGAACCATTCGCTCTTGATGGAACTTGAGAACAGAACGTTCAAGGATATTAACGTATCTATTCAAATCATCGACACAAAGAGTATTAGCATAAACTTCGTAATACTGTTTCTTGTAGTTATTAAAAGCATTTTTGTTTTCGGGTTTTTCCAATTCGTATTTTAATTCGTCATGTTGCTCTTGAACTTCTTCTAGTTGACCATTCAACATGTTTATTTCTCTTTGCTTTTTATCGATTTCAATAGATTTCGTTGTTTTTTCATCAAACACTTGACGATAGTTGTATCCTCCTATTTTTCGTTTAATATCTTTTATTTCTACAGAAACTGTTTCTTCTTGTTTTCGTTTTTCTCTCAGAGTCACGTTGTCCTTAAGCGCCCTGAAGTCGCTTTCTTTTTTAGCTACTGCTTCTTTCTTCTGGGATATTGAAGATAAGGATTCGCTTTTACTTTTTTCAAGGTTTTCTAAAATTACTTTGAATTCAACTAATTCTTCCACTGCTCTGTGTAACTTGCCATCTCCGTCTTGTCTGTCGTAATCTTGGATGCCTCTTTCTAATTTGTGTATGTCCGATAAAGCATTTTGATAAGAAATTAGTTTTTTTTGAAACTTGTCTTGTATCTCACGATTGGTTTTAATAATGTTATCTTTTTTATTGATAGCTTCCTTTAAATCATTTTCTTGGGATACTAAACTCAGTTGTAGGTCCTCTATTTCGGATCTCAGTACTTTAATTTGTTCTTTGTATTCTGTATTTTGCTTTTCTAATAGAGGTTTTTCCTGAACGAGTTTTTGGATATCGATTTGTTTTTGAACTTCCGTTTGTATTCTTCGATTTAGGTCTTGACATCTGTCTCTGTGTTGGTCTAACAAATTTTTGTTTGTTGCATATCTGTAACGAAACAGTATTTTTTAATTCATTTCTGTAGTATTTGAAGTATTTTTAAATAACCACAACAAAAACCTGTGACATATTTCCTGTTATTGTAATTACTTTTTTGTAAATGTAAAATTTCTGTTGAAAAAAAAACTAAGAAAAAAAATTTAAAAAATATTTTCGTTGTGAAAAATTTTGTTGAAACAAGAAAAAAATTATGTGAAAAAAAATTTAATGACGAATTTTGACAAAAGAAATTTTAGGTTTGTAAAAAAAATGCCGTCAAACTGTTTGTTGGAAAATAATAAAATAAAAAAAATTAGGAAAACGTAAGAATTTTGTTAAAAAAAACTAAAAAAAAAATGAAAAATATTTTCGTCGTGAAACATTTTGTTGAAACAAGACAAACAATTATATGAAAAAAAATTAAGGACGAATTTTGACAAAAGAAATTTTTGTTTTATAAAAAAGGCATGAAAATGTTGAAAATATTTTTCTGTTTTATTTTGTCAAAAAAAGTTGGCTGAAAAATAATAGAATAATTAAAAAATTGTAAATGTTTTATTAGAAGAATATATAGATTGTTTAAATATAACGTGAAACATTTTGTTGAAAAATAATCAAAGGTAAATACCACGACTCATCCAAATTTTATCACAAAAACGGCTTTATTTGGAAAAAAAAAAATGAGTTTGTTTGAGTAGTTTTGCCTGCAATAAAGGCGTTTGAATGGAGATCAAAAATTTAATCTATAAAATTTGAGAGGATGAGTGTTATTTGGAAAGTTTATTTTTTGAATCATTTAAAAACAGAGAATATAGTAATTTATGCAAAAGACACTTTACACCCAAATGTTCAATATTTTCTTTATCTTTATAAATATTGAGCTGTTATAGATTTAAATGCAGGGCTACCAAGACATGCGCGATTGCGTTTGGCTTAATTCGGTTCGGCTTTGACATCAAGAGATTTATGGAGTTGGGAGATTTCTGTATAATTTGAAGTGTTTAGGTATTCAAAAACTGATGTTGAGTGATGAAGTGCGTGTGTGTGTTAAAGCGATTTGAAATAAACAGGTTAGTTTACAAATACGTTTTGAAATTTGGATATTAACATAGATTTGCAATACATTTTAATATAATAATAATCGATAATCCTAAAGAAAAGTTGTTAAATGTTTATATTTGACAATTCAAAAAAGGTTAACAGTTTTATCGAAAAAACAAAAACGAAGAGGCGGTTTTATCAGTATAAAACTCAATGATAAGTTAGGATCGTGAGCTCTTATTGGCTGAAAACACAAAATCTGACTGTTTTGACAGATGAAAAAAAATAATTTTTGCAAAAGCATAATTTATTGAAATGAAACATTACGTAAAATTTGTTCAATTTTATTAAAAAATATTACACAAAAAATTTGTCATGTAAAATTTAGAACTTTTTTTTAAATTGACCAAAATTATTATAGAAAATTTCACGCCAACATTTTTTAACCAATAAGAAGCTTTCCTTTCAGCTCGTTACTATGGCAACCACAAAAATTTGTGGAACTTTTTTCGTCCTGGGTACCCTGGGCCAAAACAGCTATAGTATTAATTATAAAAAAATTGAGAAATTTCTGTAAAGAGAAGTAAAAATTGACGAAATTTTTTTTATCCTTAATCAATTTGATTAAAATAACATTGAAAATATATTTTTTTAGAAAAAAAAGTCAATTAAAATTTTGACATTTGGTTAAAATGTTTTGCAGAAGAAAATGTGTAAAAAAACACCGAAAAAAATTTGACCGTTTTTTGTTAAAAAAAAATGAAATAAAAATTGATTTTAAAAAAATATCGAGAAAAAAAAGTTGTGTTAAAAAAATACCAAAAACGAAAAATTGAGAAATTGTGAAAACCAAAATTAAAAAAAAAAGTTTTAATGAAAATAAAAATTACTAAAATGTGTCTTGAAAAATTTGCACTAAACCTCACTGTACGTATTTCATATAACATTTATTTCATTTTTCGAAGAGGATATTGCTTGATAATATAAGTTTTTTAAGATTTTTTCTTATTACATTTAAATATATACGCGGATTATTAAAAAAAACAATATCAATAACACCATTCGCAGTACAGTTTCTTTTTTCGACTTATTACCTGTTTTTTGCATTGCTGAGTTCTCCTTTAACCGAATCTATCTCCATTTCAGTTTCTTGGCGAGATCGATTCGACGGCACTTTTTCCATACTCTCCTCCAAATCCTCTACAGCAGCGTTAGCTTTAACTATGTCCGTTTGATATTGATCAAAAAGAGTAGCGTCTGTGATTAAATCTTTGCAAATTTTTGTTAATTTTTGTGGCGTCTCTAGACTTAATTTTTCATCTAGAATGATATAAAAGTAGATAAATGTTTTTTTTGTTTAATCTACATAATAGTAAGAGAGATGACAACCAAAACCATGTTTCATAGCAGCCCGGCTAAAACAGTGTAACATCGATAGATTAGATGATCCTAGAGCCGACTGGCGAGTAGTAACTTCCAGAAGTGTAGCATCTTCGCGGGGGGCCATTTCTGCTGTGTAAAAAAAATTGGTCGACTGATATGATATGAAAATGTACATAGATTTTGTCATTTCATCACTAAAATTGTCAAAAAATCTGACCTAAGTGACTCATAGCAGCTCAGTTAATTTTTGTTTCATTTTTCATTCGTATGGATGCCCAGATTACAAAAATACTGTTTTCAGGCATTTTGAATGTCGCCTATAATGAAAAAATGTGCCGGATTCGCCCAGCAAATACCCCGGCAGTTACGCTCCTGTGTCAAGAATGGCCAATTACTTGTTACCTAAGCTGAGACTTTTTCACATAGAAAACGTATTTTTTCGATATTTTATTTTGACGCTAGAAATAGGTACGTTAAAAATGAGCATCGCTGTATCGAAAAGTTGTCTGATTAGTTTTATGCTACATTTAATTTGTCTGATATCATTTTTTTCGACATCTGGGCAATGTATTCAATCATTTACGATCAATTTCAGACATATTGCTATGGGTCAGTTACGTCAGATTTGTTGACAAGTTCGAAATGCTATAAAAATGTAAGGCGACAGGTTTTTTGTCTAAAAATTGATTATTCCGCATCAACCGACCCGACTTTATCTATAAAAGTGATTTTCAGACGTGCTGCTAAGATCAGACGCTACGCGAAAAATGTCTGAAGATCGCATTTCCGGGTACAGGGTCATATAATCTATCGATTCCGTACCGGGAGGGTATGAGACAAAAATCTTGGTTGTCATCTCTCTTACTATAATTTTTTAACAATTAAAAAATGTCTGGGTATCCTTCCTAGCCGTAAGAAATTTGTATCATAAAATACAATACATTTATAACCGACCTCGAGATCGGACACCGTGGCTCAGTTGGTTAGGGCACCAGCCTTTATTCTCTGGTCACTGTTCGAAGAGTAGGTTCGAATCCTGCCGCATTCAAGTGGAATAAAAGTCAGATAAGACTTTGGGCAAGTGCAAAAAGGTATTTTTTTTACTCATGCGGGAAAAGTACTTTCTTTGCGTCCGCCTTTTCGGGTGTAAAATGGCTGTTTGGATATTTAATTAGTTCCGTGCGACAAGCAAATTTTGCGCAACTAGAAGTCGTTTCAGAATGAAACTCAGCGAGTTACGTGCGAAAAACCGATTTCTCATATCTTTATATGTTAATTTACCGCCCCTCCCCTTCACACCTTCCTTAGCTTTCATATAGTGATCACGTGAAAGAGGGACCTCGAATCTATGAAATCAAAAAATTTTTTTTTCGAAAAGAGCGACTTCCTTTTTAAAACAGATCTACTCCACTATAAGGGTTTTATTTTATTATACTTGCGATTTTATCTGAAAATTGCAATAAAGACAAATTTTCAAAAAAAAAATAAGATTATAATATTAACCATTAAATGTTCAAGAAATTAACTTGGGTTTTTAAAAGCGGTGAAGCAAAAATATACGAGATTTAACAATAATAATAATTCATTTATAACATTTATTAAAGCTATTTTAGATTTGTTTTACCTGCCAGCTCCATAGATTTTTCTTCTAACTCCTCTGTGATATTATTTATCTCTTTTTCCAGTTGGGGAATTTTAGTATTTAGCATCATTTCTACATCCTCATTAACACTTATAAGTTGCTGCAACTCATTATAAATTTTTTCCTCTCTTTTCAACTCGGTTTCCACTTGAATCAACTTTTCGGGAACCTCCACTATTTTATTTTTTAAATCTCTGACTATCGAAGGTATCGCCGAAGTATTTTTCTCGAAACCGGTTTGGCAAACAGGGCAACATTTATTTTCGTCAATTTTACGAGCGAATTCTTCAAACACTATTTTAGCGGAAGTGAAGTAGCCTTTTCTTCTTTGAATACTTTCTTTCTTTGTGTAAGTTTCCTTTAACATGTCGGATAAGTTTTTTCCATTACAGATACTATCGACTTTTTTCTTATTAATTGATAATTCTGTTAACAATAAATAAATAATTGGTTATTTATTAACAAGAAATCATAAATCCTAAAAAGTTTGTTGTAGAGATTAGATTTAAAAAAATGGTTGGTCATTTTGACCAGTTTCAATAATGCAATACTAAATATACTGTTATGGTGTAAAAATTGAGACAAAATTATGGAAAGTGTATTTTGGGAGAATTGGAATAAAAAAAATATGTAAAAAGGACTTTGGATAAAATTGAAAGATGGTTGTTATAAGATGTTTATGGATATTTTTTTGATGAGAGATGGTTAGAATGAAAAATGTCAGAGGTAAAGTTAAAATAAAGAATATTGAAAACATTAAAATTTCATTACCATTACAAATGGCGCCCAACGTGGGGCTTAAATTGAGTTAACCCAAAAGATGGAGGAAACAAATAGAGAAGATCAGTTAATGGAATTGTTGATCAGTATGAATAAGAAATTAGACGAAAATAAGGAAGATATGATTAATATGAGGGGAAATTTTAATAGAAAATTAGATGAAAATCGAGAAGAAAGTCAAAGAATGAACAGGAAATTAGACAAGAGTCTAGAACAAATAGAAAAAATTGAAAAAGGACAAGAAGAGCAGAAGGAGCAAATCAAAAATATACAAGAAAACATAAAAGAGAAAAATTTAAGAGAAGAAATTCAAGAAAATGGTGTTCGAATCAGACAGGACATAGAGAATGAATTGGATGAGAAGATAACTTCCATAAATGGAAAAGGAAATAACAATAATTAAAATATTTCGGGGGAAAACAGATTCAGAGATAATTCTTAGGATAAAAAAAAGTTTAAATAATTTTCACTAATATAATTAATTAATTATAACGTGAAAATAATTTGGGGGAAATTGTTATGGTGTAAAAATTGAAACAAGATTATGGAAGGTGTATTTTGGGAGAATTGGAATAAAAAAACCAGTTGAGAATGCTCTTCTAGCATTGCCATAAACCGAACAAATTCTAATGACATTATTAATATGTAATTTAAAATCATGTTTAAAAAATAAAATGGCGGGAAGTTTTAAAAAGAATTCATTTGTTTTGCGTCAAACTCGAATTTAAAAATATATTACTTCCATGACCAGGACTCCTTCATATTTAATATCATGAGATTTGGAAATGTTTGTCAAACATTCATGCGCAATCTTATATTCTTTATTTTATTCTTAAATTTCACTTGAAATTCATAACCAGCAAGCTCAAAAACCCTCCCATACTGAATTTTACCAAAAATCCAAATTTTTTTTAATTATTAGCCATTTTGTTTTGTAAAAAGATAACATTTGTTATCACCATTCTTGAAAACACTCTCACAAATTATTGTCGAATTTGAAAAATACATTGCTTTTGTGATCAGATTGATGGTGATTTTTGTTGACAATTCCACTCATATGTAAAAAATGTCATATGAAACTTCAAAAATCGTAGTTTGCTATCGGATATTTAGCCTATGAGGAGGGAAGAGAAAATATAACTGGATAAAAAAATCGATAATACCACGTTGCCTGGTTAACGATGTGCGTCTGTTCTTTATTTATTTATGTGTCACATCAGTTTAAAACTCTAAGACGTCAAATTATTTTAAATTTAATTAAACTTTATTTTACTACATACAAAACAATAGATATTAAAACATTTTTAAAACGATTTGGTAATATTTCGGAAGCAGAAATAATTAAAGAAATAGAAAATTATACTCCAATAAATACTAAAAAGTCAAAGATGTCCAAAGAAATTTTGATTTAAAAAAAGAACAGCCGATTGAAGAAGTTTCAACAATACTAATGGATTGGGATTTCAATATGAAAAAGAAAAATGGAGATGATTATAAAGAGTTCTAAAAACAATGTGGAACTCATCAACTGCTAAAATGTTACAAAATATGTATTATGAACAGTTTCACATTAATTTCAATCCCTTTGAAGACAATATCTTCAAAAAAGACCGTGATGCAAGTAACTCAAGGCGTAAGAAATTACGTCTATAGAAAAGCGTAAACAAAGTTCTGTTGCATTAACCATAAATGAGATTGTTAAAAGAGCATTATTATGAGATGTAAATACAAACAAATTGTATATAATAACTGTGTTTTTAATAATTGTTCGTTTTAAAAATGTTTTATTATTTATTGTTTTGAATGTAGTTAAATAAAGTTTAATTAAATTTAAATATTTCTTTATTCATGGAATTGTCTTACCAAATACCATTCGAGCTCGGATTTTGAGCAGGATATTTTTTATAAGTTTGATTTCTCGTATTTACTTTCATATAGGCAATTTAACTCGATCTGTTTGACAAAATAACTCGACCTGCGGTCTCGTTATTTTTTCACAGATCAAACTCAAATAAAAAATATTCGGCCAAATCTGAGTTCTTGTGGTATTACCTTTGACAATTTCTGGCAACATATTTTTTTTCATTTTCGCATCACTTTTCAATAGGCGCCATAAAGGTACATGAATTTTTGTAAAATTGTAAATAAAGGTTTATATTTTCGAATCCGCTAGGTGGGTTGGAAAAAGTAAGTGTAAATTATTATTTGCATCCCATTTAAGATTTAAAACTACACACACTTGGGAATTTGTGGGTTACGACAAATAATCCAAAAAACACAATTTTAAATACTTTTTGTACTATAACCTTTATACATACTACACATTTTTGCATTAACCACAACAATTATATTCACGGAACACACATGCTTTAACACGGAAATGCTATGACGAGAATAATAGCAAAAAACCGCATTTTCCGTCATTCTTTCATGTTTTTGGTGTGACAACGCGACGCATGCGCTGTAATTTATACTACGCAGATCAAAAAATTATTTACTAATCTGTCTAGATCAATATAGAAGCATCGAATTTTTTTAAATGTTTCAAAAAATGGATTTTTTGTCGCGGAAATTTATTTTTCAAACCACAGGGCGGCGCGGCGGCCCGAGCCTTGATCTCAAATTGTTTGCAAATGACCATGAGCGTGTATTTTTATTTTTATTGGAAAATTAATTAATTTAATTTGATTTTTATTTAGTGTACAGACACAATAAATTATTTCAAATAAATAGGGTAAAAATTTTCTACTCTTAACGTATGTATATTTTCCAATAAAACATGCACCCTGTAAAGTTACACACAAAGATCAAATATTTTAAGCTCTAAATATTAAAATTCAAACCTCGTTAGAACTAAAAAAAAGATTATAATGAATTTTAAAGAAGAGTAAGTCTAACAACCTACCTCGTTGATCAGTTTTGAGTTTATTCCTTTGGTGATTTAAATTCGTCTCTAATACTGTTAAAGTTTTTTCTAATATATTAACATTCTTGGTGCAATTCCTAAATTCAACCTCCTGTTGATTTTGAATATTCAGTACTGATTTCGTAAGGTTTTTTTCCGGTATATTATCTTGGAATAAAGCTTTCAAATTTTCAGAATGCTTGGATTTAATTCTATTTACCTGACCCTGTTTTTCGATAATTATCGATTTTTCCGAATCTAATTTTTGTTCTGTTACGTAGTTTCGTTGTAAAACTCTGTATTCTCTATCCAGTTTATCGAGATACTGTTCCTTGTTGTCTATTTGTTCCTTCAGTTGTTCTATTTCGTTCAATTTTTCGTTTTCGTTGAAGGAATTTTTTAATTTTTCGAGAGTTTGTTGGGATTTTTCAATTTTATCATTAACCACTTTCAATTGAGAATTTGAAGTATCCAAATCTTCTAATTTAGATCTAATATCTTTAAGTTTAGTGTTGCACTCATTTATTGTGGTATTTTTTGATGAAACGGATTGTTTGGTTCCAGCATTCTTCTCTCTGATTGTATCAATTTGGTCTTGATATTGTTTCTCTTCTAATTCTTTTTCACGTTTCAACTCGGCAAACTTGTCCTGTTGGTTTTTTAGGACATTAGAAAGTTCTTCCAGTAAAACTTCCTTATTATCAAATTGTTTAATTTCAAGCTCCAATCTTAATTTATCCATCAGTTGTAAACATTCTTTTGTCTTCATTGCATATTGTTTCTTTTCTTCTTTCATTCGACCTATTCCTAGTTGTTTATCTTGTATGTTAATATTTTGTGTTCCGATCTGTTTGTTGATTTCTTGAATATTCTTTTCTAGTTTCTTGATGGATAATTCTTCTGAATTTCGTTCATGTTTGAAAGAATTTATTTTTGCTTCCAGTTCTTCATCTGAACCCTCAAAAACGAATGTCATATTGTCACATAAAGTCTTTTGTTGTTCAGCAAGACCTGAGAAAAAAACAAAGAGTCATTTTACTTTGATATTTGTTTTTTTACGTTCACCAAACCAAAAATCCCAAATAAATACTGCGAAATCACTGCAAATAAGGAGCAGTTAGCATAAAACAAAAAACGAATTCACTGCTCTATCTAAAAAAAGCATAACAACTTCAATGCAATATTGAAGTTATAAAACATCTATTAACCCCTTGACGTGTGCGCTCGAGTTAATTCGAGCGGAATCGTATTTTATGTTCCTGTAATTTTCACACGCAAATATAATCGAGAATTGAAAATAACGCTAAGAAAAAAAAACAACAAGATGAGAAAAGTTGATGTACGTGCAAGATTGAAATATTCGGCTCTTTTCTGCAATGTGGATAAAAATCTAAAATTAAGATAAATTTTTTTATTAAATTTGTATTTTTTTTTAATTTTTGCCAAAACAAGGTTCCAAAATGTGATTTTTTTGCCGGTTTTTTAAAAAAAATGTGTGTGTTAAGTTAAAAAAAATCTGCAACCCCTTTTTATTTGAAAGGAGTTTGTAGGAGGGCTGGGGACGTGAAAAAATTCTGAATTAAAAATACCAATATCTTCTACAACTACGAATTTTTTCCACGGGTTGCGGAACAATAAAATCCAAATTACCCCATTTTTTTCCACCCTACGGTGGCAGGAGGAGAGTCCACGAATTACGACTCCAACTAAACTATAAAATCACACTTATTTGAAAATCCTTAAGCAGGGACATTTGAACTGCATGTAACCATGTTTATACAGGGTATTTCATTCGGAAATGCACATAGAGTAAGGGTAGATGGAGGACACCGAGGTGCTTCTAAATAACCTATATTTTATGGGTGTATCGTTCTTTATAACCAAGATACAAGATGATTTATTAATTTTCCCCATTTTTTCAATTAATCGTAACTTATGAACCACCGTATACATTTTTATATTATTTGGTTCGTATGTTCTTCATCCACAGTGGCGTCGATTACCTAACATAATAAAAAAAAGTCTTATTCCAGGTCCGGCCTTAAAAAAATTAAAAGTAGGTTTCTAGTCGATTCAACAATATGTATATCAATATTTTAAAATTTTATTTACAAATTTGGAAAGAGCACAAAAATTAAGCAAGACTAAATGTATTTGGTATTTCCCATACAACTTTTTTACTTATTAACTTGAGTCAAATCTAGATGTTTCGATAATGAAGTGGCACAAAATTAAAAAAAATAAATTTTCTGTCCCAAAAGGTACTTTTCCAGCTTTAATCCATAAAAATTATCAACTATTTTTCTTTTCCTAATTTCTGGATTCCAACCTTATTGAAAAACGAGAGGACAGGTCCGTATTTGGGACAAATTATTATTATCAATGAGTAACTTTCAAACACCCTGTATGCGTAAAAAAAATATAAAACCTGATGAAAAATGCCCATTCCGAAAAAAGCATAACTTTATTTTAAACAAAAATAATGTTGCAACAAATTGTATTAAGTTAAACGAAAAGAATTAGACACAAAAAAATGTAAACAACGTAACTTATAACAGTTGTTCAAAGTGGCATCCATTTTGCTCAATACATTTCCGTGCTCTTGAAGTAAAATTTGTAATTGACTTTCTAATCATCGCTTGGTCACTTCTCAGTTCCTCGCATGCGTCCTCAATTCTCCGTAGGAGGTCCTCTCTAGTGTTTACTTCAGTTGAGTAAACTTTTGATTTTAAATAACCCCAAACATGTTAATCGATTGGATTAAAGTGTGTTATGTACTACATTAAACAATACGTACAGACTGCTTTACTTTATTATTATTATCAAGAATGCATCAGTTAAAAAAAATAATTAATCAGAAAATTCTAGTTTTCTGATTTTTTGTTACATTTAACCTTAAAAATGTAGATTTCATGCAACGTTTGGAGAATAAGAAATAATTGATGATTTTATGGATTAAAGATGGAAAGTACCATTTGGAGAAGAAAATTTTTTTTTTTTAAATTTTGTGTCACCTCATTATTGAAACATCTAGATTTGACTCATGTTAATAAGTAAAAAAATTGTATGGGGAAACACCAAATTCATTTAGTCTTACTTATTTTTTTCTGCTCTTTCCAAATTTGTAAATAAAATTTTAAAATATGATATACAGGGTATTGATTCGACTCTAAACCTACTTATTAATTTTTTTAATGCCGGACCTGGAATAAGACTTTTTTTGTTATGTTAATCGACGCCACTGTGGACAAACAACATACGAACCAAATATTATAAAAATTGAAAAAATGGGGAAAATTAATAAATCACCCTGTATCTTGTTTATAAAGAACGATAGACCCATAAAATATAGGTTATTTAGAAGCATCTCGGTGTCCTCTGTCTACCCTTACTGTATACGCATTTCCGAATTGAAACACCCTGTATTAATAATTTTTCAAAGTCCAAAGATAATTTTATATTTTTTTTAAAGCGTAACTAAATTAATGATAAAAAAATAAACATAATTTATTTCTGACTGTGACCCATTAAATAAAAAGTAAATTTTTTGGTAAATTTTTTTTAAGTTTACCAAATTCGAGCGCGCTAAATAGGCCAAACTGTGCACACTCGAGATGTGTCATATTTTATGCTGTAATTTTTACTCTCGTATTAACGAGAATTGAAAATAAGAATATGAAAGCTAAAAAAAATAGTTTTATTGATATTTATCGTTTACATAGGATTGTAAACTATAAGATTTGTTTAAACAAGAATAAAAAATAGCCTTTTACCAGAGAACAAAAGATCGCACCAACAGCGCGCCGCCTGCCCTCGTGACGACTGACTGCGATCCAATTTATATTTGATGCTGTTGATGCAGTAAAAAAACCAAAATGATTGTGAACATTTTACCTTTTTTTTCTTCCTCTTTTCCAGTAAGTCTCGTTTGCAATGAACCTAAAGTTTCTTCTAATTCTAAAATTTCCTTCATACGATTTCGAAGTGGTTCTATTTCCTTATTTTTAATTTCTATAGTATTCTTAACCTCCTGCAATTTATCTGTTCTCTCACCAAATTTGGCTCTTGTTTTCTCGGCTTGAATTTTAAGAAGTTTTTTGTTAGTCAATTCTTTATCTAAAAGCAAGGTCTGCTGGTTTTTTTCCTTGACGTATTTTCTAATGGCGTCGATACATTTGTTGTATCTGGCGGCATCAAATATTTCATCAAATTTCTCTTTTAATTTTTTTGGTTCATCTAAAGGCCAAAGCGAGTTTTCTTGATGACAAAAAAGAACATTATTGAAAATTGATTTTGAGACTTTAAGAATGTTGCAACAGTAACTATCTATGTCTAAGCAACGACCCGAAATATCTTGAACTGTATGAGTTTCTTTGTCCCTTCTGCGTATTGCGTAATTTAATCTTTTGAACTGTAAGTTACCCGCTTTTTGTTGTACCTGCAATAAAATAATTTAAACTTCTTTAACTTTTAAAATAATTTTTCGTTTACATATTATATCCATTATAATTCTATACAATTACTGTCTTGCTTAATATAGAAATAATTGATTAGTATACCTGTACAATTTTTTGAACAGTAATCATATTTTCATCAGCATCAAAGAATTTGATCTTAACACTTCCTTTTGTAATAGTTTTATTTGACATCTTCGGTTCGTTTACAAAGCCTTGTCCATTGTGAGTACCTGTCATTAAAAATAAAAAGTAAGTATGATATTGAATTACTTTCCTAATAAATCAAACAGAGATTGATTTATACAAAAATCCCGACAGGTCCATTTTTATTTCCAAATAGGTACAACACTTCTAGTTATTGTTAATACCGAAAGAGCTTTTATTTAATAAATCTTTATTAGCACAAGTTAATTCATAGATACAAACATTTTTTGTTAAAATTTTTAAAAAGTGTCTAAAATAATCATATACATTACAATTAAAACTTAATTTAGACACATATAATAAAAAAAGCCTTTAGTTATTTTTTGAAAGAATTAATAGTGATGCAGGTTTTTATGGAATCATTCAGTTCATTATAATAATGATAATTTACTGCCCAAACTATGTACAATAGATTTGAGGGTGTACAATGATAATGCCTTTATGGAAAATTGATTTTTCAGTCGCTTATTTATTTCCCATTTCAACTATATACATTCTAAAATATTTACCGTCAACAAGGTGGTCATTTTTTTAAATTAATGAATAAATCCAATTTATTTTAATATATATTAAATTGCTGAAAAACGTTTTTTGGCATTTTTCGCTTTTGAAAAATTTTCATATATTTAAATAATACAAAATAAATTAAAATGTAACAGACTTGAGCTATCTTTTAAAAATAATATTATATATTCTGATACTATAAATTTTAGTTGCTAAGAAACATAAAGAGAAAATTAGAAATAAAATTTCAACAATAATTGGAATTAGGTTGGAATATCCCAATAAAAACCTTAAAATGATCCGACTTCGTTTTGATTTATTTAAATTGGCAATAAATAATTTCTATTTGGAGAACAGGTCCTAATACCCAAAACCATTAAAAAAGCTGCCAAATAAAAGTATCAACCAAATTACTCATTAGATTTAAAATCATTAAACCAATACATATAAAATGGCTATTTTATATTGTTGCTTATTTTTTTGAGGCTTTAATATGTTTTGTGATACAATTTATTAGATTCCTATTATTAAATAAACTTATGTTTCTTAAAATGTTAATAATAAAGATGCCAGAATAATGTAATATTGATCGCCACCACCCAGTTTTTAAAATTTTTAGTTAAAAACCAACACACCTGCGGGCAACTCTCCAGTTAAAGCATATCTTATACATTCTAAGATGGTGGTTTTTCCAGAACCATTTGGGCCTTGAAATAAAACAACAGGGGTGGAGAAGTATATTGTTTGCCTATCATCTGGACTGAAGTTTCTCATACCAATGATTTCCAAACTGTGTAGTAGAGCCATTGTTAAGACAACTATCAAATTTTCTGAAAATTATCATTAATAAGTTTGCTTACTCACACGGCTAAAATTTTAAACAAATTTATATATTATTTCTTTTTTATTTAAACTATATATCCCTTTCAAATTCCTCAATCATATATTTTCTGAATGTTTACAGTATATAAATAAAAAAACTGTATGATTTGATGTTTTAAAAGCACCTATTATGGGTGCCCCAAAAAATATACACGATCAAAAAAACGACATAAAAACAATTAGCTACAATAAGAAAGAGAATTATTAAAGGTTAAGTGTTAGTTATCGTTTTGGAAACAAGTAAAATCCCCATCTTCAAAAACCGTTACGTATTAGTTTATAAATAAAAATAAAACAACTCACTGTTATAATACCTATTCGGTTTAATTAAACACAAATACAGATTAGCAAAGTGTACAGAATTTTTAAGAAAGTAGCAAAAATTAGAATTCTTTTTTTCCCGCTGACCAGTTAAATTCTTTTACATGTACAACTGACACAACAAAACACGTCAAATAATAAAAAAGAAGAATCAAGATCAAACTGGTAGAGTACTACAGCTCGCCTTATGGTTTGAGAACATGAAAACAGTAATACCAACTAATTGAACAGACAAAGGTAGTGTGAAATTAAAAAACGATTTAGGTTCAGTAGGAAGCATAGACAAATAATTACTTGTTATTTTATCTATGGTAGGAAGTTGGACCTGTTTCCTATTATAAATTGATTTTTTTTATAACAAACTATTTCCAAACAGTAAGAACTATTTCAAAATGTATCTTTAAACATGTATGTTAATTCAACTTTTGCATTCAAATAGAATACGTTTCATGATTTGGTACAAATTTTAAAATTCAAACTTGTATATTGATTATACCTGCATTGCAATGTGTAAGTTAATTTAGAAACACAATTTTTAAGATTATTCATAGTCATTCCGTCTGTACTTTCAGAACCAATTAGAAACTAGAGGCTACGTATGATTTTCATATAGTTTGAGTTTTCCAAACACGAAATAGTATATTACATAATGAGTGCGGAAAGTGACACTTTTCACACGAGTGGAAAGTACCACCCTCCGAGTGGAGAGTGCGATATCTGTTACTCTCCTATGTGGTCGAGGGAAAATACTATTGCGTTTTGCGTCGTGTTCAAATATATAACTTCAGGATCATAAATGCACATTGAAATAAAACGCCGCAATAAAAATGTTATTACGTACTAAGAATTACAGGTTCATCGAGAGTTCCCCTTAATGAGACTTGTTGCTAAAGAAAATACCACCTTTTGACCAACATTTTTCATACTGCCTTTCATATTTTCAATTCCTATAAGTTTCCTCATTTACTACTATACCTGTGGATATTTTTCTGCACTATTTTCTATAAATCCAAACATGTGATTTAGGAACCTCAAAAATAAAACTCACATTTTGTTTTAATTTGATCATTATTTGCAAAACCAAAACATTCCACAACAATACACGTGTATAAATAAAGTCTTTTGAGTAGTGAATTTAAACATGCAATCATCACAAATGTCTTTTCAAATAGTTTTGAGAAAAGGGGCGCGCGAGGTTTCCAAGGAATAATCCAAAATATATAATAAACAGATATTTGACAACTCAAATTTCATATAGACAACATCAAATTATCAGAATTTGTCACAATTATCATTTTGTAAAAATAATGAGAGATAAATACTCTTCTTTAATAAACCATGGATTTTAGAGTCCTAGGCTTTGAAGTGAGTTTTTGCATAGCTCCTAATCATTAAAAGGAACACTAAAAGGAAATGGACACATTAGTCCGAAAATAGAAAAACTGTAGATAAGGTGTAGTACTCGGTTTTAGAATTACTGTGCAGAATTTAATGAAACTTGGTATATTGGTGTATATTATAATAAGATAATGAACCAGTAAAATTTTTTAACCCTTTGAAGTCTATCGGGACATATATATCCAACACAAATTTCTAAACTGCTGCTGGTTCAAATTGAACCCATTTTGTACAGAACATTTCAAATTCTGTCCCATCATAAATGTCTGACTAAGATAGATATGTCCCATTCAAAATGGCGGTTTTTTGTTTTTTCACCAATACTATCCCTACTAACCACAAAGAATATAAAAACATGTTAAAACCCATTAGCGCCCGGAAAAATTTTTTTTCGTATCAATTAAGTATTCACTTTATACATGAAACTACAACTGCTAATTAAACCAAAATGACCGCAATCACCTATTCCAGCGATCTTTGAGATATATAGACTGAGATGAGAACATACAGATTGCTTAAAAATGTACTATTATTTTTTACACGTCGTTTTTAATAAGACGTCAGTGGTGCCATACGGTACCGCTGGGCGCTAATGGGTTTTTGCAGAGAACCAGAAAAATATATTAATATAAAAAATGTTTGCCTTTACCATTGCTTCTCATGAGAAATCACAGATTTTATTTTATTTCACAAAGAGTATCATTCAGATTTCGATGCACGTGGTATCAACGGAAAGAATAAAAATTTCGAACATTTTGGTTACTCACAAATCAAGGTTCAGAGCATGTGATTAAGAGTAATTAGCAAATAATTAGAAAATATGTAATGTAAGTTCATTACATCTGACAACGCCGTCAAACATCTCTAGTCGCGTTTTTACGTGGCTGATGTCCCATCCAGGGCCCTAATGTGAATTAACAAAACATGATTTCCCTGAGCTGAACAAGAAGATACCATCTAAATAGTTTTCCGAACCAGTTGAAGAAACCACTTATTTATTAAGATAAGTTATATATAAAATTGATGATTTGAGTAATATATTAACTTTTTTGTCATATGAAGCTCTAGTAAATTAAAATTTGCTCGTTATCGTATTTAAAGTTTTGAATAAAAATAATTATTAATGATGTTTCCACATTTTATAGTGCTTTGTATTCTGAATTCATATTTTTGTCGTGTTAGAGTACTACCTTGATGATTTTTTGCGTTAAGCTATATATTGATCATCTGATTTCAAAATTATTTATATTTAACAAAAATCATTTTGAAAAAATAAATAATCTAAATGTAAAAATTAAAATGTTTACTCGTTTACACCATCGCGCGCGGCAAATAGATGATACAATCTGAAAATTTTATATTTTCAGCAGATAATCCACAGTTTTTAAGTTATTTTAAGTTTAAAAAAAATTAGAGAAAAATAAATTAAATATTCTTAAGTAACACGGTAAGTTTTTTAGTTATAAAAAGAGTAGAAACATTTTTTTAACACAAAGAAAAGATATTTTATATTTTTATTTCCCTTATCAAATGATTTTGAGATATCTGTGCGAAATTTTTTTGTCGAATTTCAGGTATATGTGTATCAATGTCAAATATCTGCCAAAATGTTTATTTTGAAAAATTATCCCTTAGTTAACGATGCGGGGAGCAAGTTTTAAATAATAAAAAACTGTTAGTTTTGTTTACTTGATTTCATAATAAAATATTAATTAATTTTAAAATGCTTTATAAAAAAGTAAAGCAGATAAAATATTTACATATTCAGATTTTTTTAAGTAACAATTTTACTTTTTGTCATTTTTTATACCTACTTAATAATTAATTATAAATAAATTTTTACATGCTTGACTAAAAAAGTTCGTATTTTAAATTTGAAAATAAATTTATGAAAATTGGACCAACTTTAGGAAACAAATTAAAATAATTAGAACTGTTTAATGTAAAATATAAAGGTTTTTGATATTTTAAACAAAATTTCATTTTTGTTCCTTTGGCATAAACTGAGACTTGTTCCAACGATTTGATAAAAACTAATGTACACTTTATTGTACAAATTTCAAACAAAGAAAATATTAATAGACCAGAGCCAATCGTTTTTGATAGGATACATATTTCAACCACAAATCGTAAATAACCAATATCCAACCCTCAAAACGTCGGTTTGGGCCTGGTCTATAATAACTATCATGAAAGTAATTAACTTGAGGATTGCATATCAGTATTTTAATTATTATTTCATTTAAATGGAATATAAAAATAATTCATTTATTTTAAATTTCTCTGAACATTTTGTCAAATTTGCCTAGTAGATTCTAAAGACTTAATTTGTTAAAAAAAGACCTTCTTTAGCCTCGACAAATATTTTTTTCTATTCTATATTTGCTGGAAAGGAAATAGGTTTTGATATTAAGACATTTTTTTGGTTTAGCTCATAAACATAATATGTGAAAGATAAAGTTTTAGAACTTAGAACTTTAGATTCTACATATGATAAATTCTAAAATTAATGTGATTAAAAAGATGAGAAAAAAATTGAAAATATCTTCCTTATCTCAATTCGAAAATGGTTTGAGTTGCAACGGGAATGGAAAACTTCGCCAAGTTTAATATTATACTAAAAAAGTAAAGTTTGTGTGACGGGTGGTTCAGTTCGACTGGTGTAGAAATTTTCAGGCTATCACTACCGCCTTCTACATGCCTTAATGACTACAGGAGCGATGGTTTTACATGTTCTCCGAGGCATGATGGGTTGCCGATATTATGAATCATTTGATTTTCCCGGGAATCAAACCCGAGTCGTCTCGCTGCGACGCGGGCACGATACTGATGAGCTTATAATTGAATTATCACCAGCTCAAAACTGCAAACCCTTATGATATACAGCAATAGTAAAAGTTATTTTTATTTTTTAGTTTTTATATTTTTAGAAATTCCATCCTATTAAAATTTGTTATTTTGTTACTTTTTTTTTAAATGATTCAAGTAGGTATGCCTAAACTATAAACTATTTAGGTTAACTTTCTTAATTTTAATATTTTTCCATGAGATTTTTATAGAAATTATTGTTTCCTCCTATAAAGTATGAAATATTCCAATTATTTTAGTTAGATTGACTTTTGCAAAAATCCTGAGACAGACATAATTGTCAAATTTCTGATCCCATAGCTGTCAAAGTAGCAACGCCATCTCAATTTTTTAATAACAATGTATGACTCGTGTATTGAAAGGGCTTTTATTTCTTAAATGCAAATAATTAATACATTTTGAAATAAAAATGTTTTCAACGGATGTGGAGATAAGAGAGATAAAAGATATAAATTGTTGTTGTCTATCCGAGTTCTTTTCTTAACTCCACATCCAAGCATGATAGGAATATCAATTATTTTTGTCTCTGTTAAAGGCAGTTTTATGTCAAAATGTATTAATAATTTGTATTTAAGAAATAACCGTCTGCTTCCAAGCAAAACTGTTAAAAATATATGAACTTTTTTGTTTCCAGGACAAGCTTCAGTAATTTAATATATATTTAAATAAATCGGAAATTTATTAATTTCATAATTCATTTCTGTAGTTCATAATGGCTTGGTACTTAATATTAACCATGTAGACCGTTAATATTTAAAAATATACATGGTTAAAAAGATGGTATAATGATGTAAAAAAAATTGAGGTGACGTTACTAGTTTAATTTCGGAAATTTAGAAATTATGTTTTATTAAAATAATTGAATATTCTATACTTTATCAATCAAGTTGTCTGTGAAATAATTTGTTTTTTAAATCCAATCTTATAATTTAATTTTAAAAATATTGTAGTAGGAACATATTACATATTCTTGGTGGCTTTCTAAACCTCCATTAGTAATTAGTCTTTGTTCCAAAGAATTATAAAAAAAATTCTGGAAAAATAAATACTGGTACTATATTTACAAGAAACAACAACATTGTATATCATATTTTTTTGTACTTGCTGGAGAAATATTGGATCGAGATTAACTGATTTATTTGAAGGGTTTACATTAAAGAAAATAATAATTAAAATATGGATACGGGCTGTTGTATTTTCCTCTGAGTTAAACAATTTTGTCTGAGATATTCAAGAGTCTATTTAAATTTAGAGTTTGTGATATTAAGATCGAAATTTTTTATCTAAAATATCAAATTGCTGCCAGAAGGATTTGCTTCTCAATATATGTTTATTCTGTGTCGACACTATCATCAATTTATAAATTAAATAATGAATTGGTCGAAATGACATAAATCTACTAAGCTCCATCAACCGCACTCCTCCGCATAGGGCACTAAGAAATTGTACAAGAGTTTCTCGGCACGCAACTCGTTCTATTGTCCGTAACACATCCACCGGGAGTTGTGGGGGTGCTCGTGAATCGCTTTTTGCGACTTGCACTGCCGCTGTTCTTTTTTTGCGTAATAGCGTATCGCCATTGCGTGGACGTTGATGTGAGTGCGTAAGATTTTAAATGGGACTTTACGCTAGTCGGTAACGGTAGCTGCTCGATGCTGTAGACTGTTGTACGGGCGACTATTGCTCTACAGCACAGTTCTTGCAGGCTCAGGACTGAAAAAGTAAAATTATTACACATACAGTGGGTCTACGTAAGTTGTAAAGTGACACTTCAGTAAATTTATTAGAGATAAATTAACTCCAATGTTAAAACGCCATATGCTTGAAAATGCTTTTGTCTTTGACTTTGACAGCGTTAAAAAAGGTGCATCCTTTCTTATCAAAGGTAATACCACGAGTCCTCCAAATTTTATCGATTACATTTTTGGTTTTCACGAAAACGGCTTTATTTAGAAAAACCACGAAAACAAACTGATTGATAAAATCAGTTTGTTTGAGTGGTTTTACTTCAACCAATTTATCAAATACAACAGCGAAATTCACACATACCCAACTAGAAATAACACAAACTTTTACGTTACTCGTACTAACTATTCACGAACACAGAACTCTTTATTTCACAATGGTTTGCTTGAGTTTAACAAACTTCCCAATGAGCTGAAAGATTGTAATATCGTGTATAACTTTAAGTCAGAACTTTTTAAGTATTTAAGACGTAAGTAAATTTTCCTTCAAATATTCTGTTCAAATACTTTTCAGATTTTTAAATTTTACTTTTTTAAACTGTCTCACCTATATAAATATTGTGTAATTGATTTGTAAATTAGGAATACCTATTTAATAAAGACTATTATTATTATTATTATTATTATTATTAAATAAGGGCGTTTGAGTATGGAGGCCAAAAATTTAATCTATAAAATTTGAGAGGACCTGTGGTATTTGGAAGGTATTTTTTTGAATCATTTTGTATTAAAACAGAGAATATAGTCATTTATGCAAAAGACACTTTATACACAAATGTTCATTATTTTCTGATGATGTGTGTGTGTGAACAAACAAATAAACAGGTTAGTTTACATATAAATTTTGAAATTTGGGTATTAACATAGATTTGCAATACATTTTAGTATAATAATAATTGATAATGCTAAATAAAAGTTGTTGTTAAATGTTTATATTTGACATTTCAAAAAAGGTAAACACAGACAGATGAAAAAAATAATCGGATAAAAACTTCTCTTCCTCAATATCTAGTAAGCGTCATTTATTTGTCTTTAGTTATAATTTCATAGCAATTAAGTGTAAGAGTATATAAAAAACAATGTAAAATTTTGAAAATAAAATATTTTAAAGTTAAAAGATTTTTGTGTGTTGAATCAATAGAAACATAACTATCATTAAAAAAAGATCAGTTTCTATACCTCAATTCACTACCTATTTAAACATTGATTGATTTGGTCACCTAATTTTTATGTTCTGCACGCCACTGGCTACTAAGAATGCATAAATGACTTATTTATTCAGTGGCAATATCTTTTGGTAAATATATTATGATGTGTTGCCAAAGTTTGGAAAATATTTATATTTAGTCATGCCTACTTTTGCTTCGCGGGTCAAGGGGAAATATCATATAAAGTTATGACGCGTTAATGAAACCCCTTTTCCTTTTTTTCCATTAGTTGTAAATGTTGCTTCATCAGCACATAAAATATTTTTTCTACTACAGTGTGTAAAGTACGTACTTTACTTTTTTTCACTAGTGCTTAAAGTAAAATATGTAAAATTGTACATAACAACAAAATAAGACGTTTTATTTTAAATTACCATTTATGATATATTTTCTAAGACAAGTAAATTATTTAAAGTGTGTCGCACTTAAGATGAAGACACCTCCATATTCTCGTTATTTGAAGGAATACAGACTTAAATTTTTGCACAGTGGGTGATATTTTTTAACATAATCACCTAAAATTTGAACTTTAAACTCAGCCTACTACGAATTGACAAATAGGGCCGATTCTCGATATTTTGCTTAGCGTTAGAGATATCGAAAAAATTTAATAGAAAAAGTTGTTCAGAATATTATTCTAACAACCCGATATAACGATTTTCTTGACAAAATTCGCATTTTTAATTTTTTCATTATTTTGGTTTATACACAAAATTTGATAATAATAAATCTTTATTAATCCTTTTGGATCATTTTACAATGATATAGGATAGGTCAATGCAATATACAATACAGTTTAAAAAACAGAGAACAAATAGAACGACACAGTTTTTAATTTAACATAAAATCCCTAACGTCATAATAACATTTTTGAACTAAAATTTTTTTAAAGCCAATTTAAAGCTGTTAATGTTTTATGCCTCGTTGTTTGTCTTTTTACTTTTTTACTTTTTACTTTGTACTTATTAATATGTATTTAGTTTAGGATTTTATCTACTATTTAGGAAATTTCTTCCTGTAATGTATACTTTAAATAAATAAATAAAAGTGTTATTTATTTAACTGAAATATTAGAATCCCCGACACTATTAAATTGTCAATGTGTCAAGTTATTATTTTCCATGGAGCACTAATTATCAAATTAAAAGAAACTTGTAATAATTTTGTGTATAGACCAAAATAACGAAAAAATTAAAAATGCGAATTTTGTCATGAAAATCGGTATATGGAGTTAAAATAATATTCTGAACAATTTTTTCTAATAATTTAAAAATATCGAGAATCGGCCCTACTTGTTAATTCGTAGTAGTCTGAGTTTAAAGTTCAGATTGATGTATGACTGTGCAAAAAATCAAATCTGTATTCCTTCAAATAACTAAAATATGGAGGTATCTTCATCTTAAGTGCGACACACTGTATATAGTGTGTAACAAATTATTCAGTTTTTTATTTTGATCCTAATTTTCTTTAAATGTTATTGAATTTAAAGTAGACACACCATATAATTTGGAAGACTTTACTTGTTCTCAATGCCTTATTTATCAGTTTACTAATAGATGGCAGGAAACAGTTAAGACAATGGCTTTGCCTAATTACTTCATTATTAGTAACTTATAAATTACCCTTTCCATTTTGTTAATAAAATTTGTAATTGAGGTCTGGCCTTATATTGTGAACTAACCTTTATTGGATCTCCATAACCTCTCCATACCATTACGATGCAGTGCCATTCTTGACAACTCACAGAAGCTCTCGTGAATATTGAAATTGCACAATGGGGAGACCTCAAAAAAGGCCATGCTGTGCTTGTTAGCATACATCTGGGCATCTCGTTGGCCTACTTTGCGGTTGAAGGCTAGATGAAGGCGGTTACCAACTAGAACTTTGGGGACACCTGGGGCATGTTCGTCAACTTCTTTCAACCATCGGTCAAGACCATCAAATGACCATCGGTTTGTTATGTCATATACCAGCAGAACACCTATTTTCATATTTTTTATGGTTATACATATATTTTGCTTAAGTAAAATGTTTTTTTTAATAATTACCCTGTGCTCCTCTTGAATAGCTGCGAATTATTGTACAAAATCTTCCTTGTCCAGAGGTGTCCCACAGCTGAAGTTTCACCCTTTTCCCATCCAAAAGAATAGTGGTAGTTTTATAGGCTGTAAAATGGGCGAATAAGCACATATCCAAGAACTAATTTCTGGTTTACATACACTTACCACTGTGTCCACAAAATGGACTTTCTGATGACCCATCATCCAAGTCTGACAATATTTCCTGTTTCCCCACATCGCTGTCACCCACCAGAAGAAACTTCAACAAATAATCGTATTGTTTTGGAGGCTTAGTGATATCCTCAGTCATAGCAGCGACATAGTAGCAATATTCTCAACATAACTTAAGAAATAAATTTGAAAATTCTTAATATAGTTGTTACATTTACATTTTCTTGGAAAAACTCTTTGAGATCTTGGTTAATGATTACCTCCAGTAGGTCACAATTACCTTAAAAAATCCTCAATTTTCTTCATTCGTTTATTTTTAAGCAAGGTCGTTCTTGCTTCTTGTAGAAAGTAATCTGTATCGAATACCTAGCACTTACATTTCATAATTAATATTTAAAAAACTTTCAAGACCTATTATGTTATCAAATTATTACAAATACTTAGATGATTTCCAATTTTTGGAAAGATTTTTACACGACATAAATAAAAAATATCTTTTACTTTACATGACACTGACAATAATGACAATCACTGCTGCCAACAAGTAACCATAAATCAAGTAACTAACGTTCCTCCAAGGCTATTTTTAGTTAAACAATGACGTCATTGATACAAGACTGCGTTGTTGGAATAAACCTTAAAGTCAAAGTGTAGGTTATAAAATAAAAGAGTATTAATTTCAATTTCCTCACTTTTTTGTATGTTTCCTTGAGAACACTGTGATGCAGTATTCCTCCAAGCAATTATAACTGCATAACTGTATGACAAGCAAATGTGCTGACAAATGCACTACACGTAACCAAAGTAAAAAAGAAAAAAGGAGATATTTCTGACAGTGACTAGTGACACATGTTTTTTTATAAATGAGTGAAAAATGTTCCGATTGTTTGAATATAGTAAAAAATTGTAATTTTTCTGTAATTATGAAATACATTTTGATCTCACATTAAAAAGATGCTATATTTAAAACCAATTCAAATAGTATAGAGAAATGTGAGTCCAAACTTTGTTAACTATAGAATTCTAGCTAATTCAAAGAATTATAATTTTTCCTCTTCCACAAATGAGGACGAAGAACTTTATATTAACAATATGTGTAATAATATCTCTGAGTTTAATTTTTGTAATATTTGGCCAAGAAAAACCAGAAAGTATTCATGATATTGTCTCTACAACCAATGAACAAATAAGAAACTTTAAGGTAAGTACTACGCTGATATTTTATTTTTACAAAAGTTTCAATTATTCTTCTTCCGTTTGAAGTAATTTTAGTTCATTTAATAATCTTGGGCTGTACAGAAAGAAACCTGCAAATATTTTGTTTTAAAATGTAGTGAACTATTAAGTATTACCTTATTTCTTAGGTCAATCTAAGAGATGCTGAAACAAAGACTTTAAATGCAGATGAAAAGTACTTAAAGATATTGGGGTTCATAGATGAACCTAGATTATACCCAAAAGATGCGTGGAAAAATACATCATTGCCAGTCGTGGTTACTTATGTTAAAGATGGCCAAGAGAGTCAAGCTATTGGTTTTATAATAAACATGGCAAAAATACTACCAAATAATACAATTCTAATTTATAATTTAGGTTTAAATGATCAAGGATTTAAATTGGTGAGTACCTATATTTTATTTAATAATTAAAAGTGTGCAATTCATTGTTATAGAACTTCAAAGGAACTAATAAAAATTATTTAAATAAAACATTTGTATATTGTCAGAAATTTACAAATGTGTCACAGAGGTATTTTTTTACTCAACCCAACCTTTTGTTATCTGTTATAATATTTACAATCATTGTATTGATAATTGATAAAATTTGTTTTACTGTTAAATTTATTTTATCTTGTTAATTATTGTTTACATAAACAGATTATTCTATAAATCATTGAAAATATGCAAAAGAAAAATAAAGATTTTTCTTTTTGTTTTTAAAGATTATGTATGTAATAGTATATTACATAACAAACAGAATGAGTGTGAAAATCACTTTCTAACGAGTTATATACAATATTTTTCCTACGAAGTTCCTGCCTTCTAGATAGAAATGCAAAATTCAAAACTGATATGAAATATTCATATCGTAACAGCTTCATATCATTACTGATTTAAATGTGACATATTGTCAACTTTATGCGATATAAGCTATTTTCCCATATAGTCGAAGGAAATAGTATATCACTTAACAAGTGTGGAAAGTGACCAATTACGCACGAGTAGCGTTTAGCACGAGCCGCTTAGCGGCGAGTGCAAGAAATGTACTTTCCAACGAGTTATGTACACTATTTTTCCTACGACCGCAAAATTTTTAATATTCTATTTTTTTTTTTAAATATTAATTATTAATTATTGGGTATATATTGAATTTTAGGATTTAAAATAAAATTTTAAAAATAATCTTTTATTGTGCTTTTAAGAAAATTCTAATATATTTATTAACTTAATATAAATTCAGAAAAAGAAGCTTTAATGGCTTTTATATTTCTTCAGTCCATGAATTAGTTGTATGAATAGGAGTACCTACCTTTCTTTTGATTTTTGGGGCAGCGGCTATAAGCTGGTAATTTTAACCACCGCAGATATTTCTGGTGGAGTTAATTCCATCGAAAATTCATCACTTTCCAGTTTCACTACTAATTATTCATAACGATTGACAACACTCTGACTGATGTCGTGCGCGAAAGTAAAATATATCACACGACTTTTTGGCAAATCTATTGATTACCAATTATATCTCCATATAGAAAAATATAAAGTAACTTTACTGAAATGTCTTTTAGAAAATTCAATAAACTTAATGTTATAATATCAAATCATCTTTGCAAAATTCCAATAAAACTGTTCACATCAAAAAGTTATATTTAAATGTTTCACATATTCAGAAAATATTGAAATTTCCTTGAGGATATGTACCCTGAAAAATTGTCAGAATACCACTAGAGCTCAGATTTGGCTGGATATTTTTCATAAGTTTGATGTAGAGTATTTGAAATTTATTTATTATTAATCACAATAACAAAACAATATTACAGAATATTTATCTCTAAAACTACAAAACAACGAATCTTTACATTTTTAGAAAATATACTCAATAAAATACATTTACAAAGTGTAGAAATGTTCAACTAAATTTAGTTGATGGCACTTTTTACATCTTAAAACTATCAAAAAATGCAAACAAAAATAAACATTAAAGTTGAAAATTCGGTTGTTTTTGCTTAATAAAAGGTATGCTACTTTAATATTGTGATACTTTACAAAAATCAATCAAAATTTACTAAATTTAATCAGCACAATGGATTTTGAAAATCCGTGTGTGCTGATTTTTCACCTTATTTTAATGAAATAGATATTTTTAGTTGTACACTATATATGTACATAATAATATTAATAATTCCCAATATTGAATAATATTTGCAGAATGTATATATAGTGTACCTCACAAAATAACACTTTAATTTTAGTTAAAGTTAAAGTTTTAGTCCTGTGAAAAAAATAATGAGACCGCAGGTCGAGTTATTTTGTCAAACAGATCGAGTTAAATTGCCTATATGAAAGTAAATACGAGAAATCAAACTTACAAAAAATATCCTGCCCAAAATCTGAGCTCGAGCTGGTATTTGTTAAGACAATGATGCTTACCACTAGGTCGGAAATTCTAAATGAATTTATGCAGAAACGATAAAGAAGGGGATTTAGTGTTTTTATAGTACTACTACTACTTCCTTACGAGAAAATCCTATACATAAGATCTTATGAGGAAAATAAGCACATAACAAAATATATGCAATACAATGTTTACATTATAATAAAAATGTTTACATATTCATCTTTAGACTAAATATTTGTGCTCTTTCAAATTGGCTGATTTGGAATGACGTTCTACCCTACGGATATTTGCTTTCACTCATTGAGTTACGGCAATTTAGTGGGCAGTTCGGTGGACGATAATTGGGTGGAAAAATATGCTTATAAGGCTATAATTCATGTTGCTCCTTCTCCATTGGTGTTATTAGGAGATAATATCGCTGGTGCCAGAGGTATTAGTACACTCCACCGCACGTAAGGATGTCTTTTCCTAGAGTCGGATGCACGGGATGACACTCCTCAGCCATTCTGCACTAGTGTGATCCTCATAACTAGGTGGCCTGATTTGTGTGTCCTTGATTCTGCGGGGATTTGGTCCAGGACTAATATCAATCTCTCTGGGATCATTTTATTCTACTGAAACATGAAGATGTACGAGAACAACCTTTACTGAGGTAAGGGCGTCTTTGAAAGAAATTTATTCCTACTACTAGCCGCTGCACTAAGTTTTGAAAATGATCTTTTTGACAGCTATTCCATCTTGGTTTTAAAATTTGCGCTCCATCATTAAATCTACTTTTTCGGAAGAGATCCACACCCTCTTGTCTTTACCTCTTTGGATGTAGGCGCTATCGCCTCTTCAATTTTGGGAATGGAGGTGGACACCTGCAATCTGCATGCTTTTTCCTATTTTTAGATTACATGTAGATCCCACGAGTAGATGGGAAAGGTGGGTATGACAGAGCCCTGCATATCGTAGTGAGGTGATATTCCAAGAGTCGACCTGGTGTCTCAGAAGCACCGTACATAGCACCATTACCCACTCATTTTACAGAACCGGTCATGTAACACCTTGACTTGGGGGGGGGGGATGGTATTTTCACAACACCAGTTTAGATAAACCGGCAGGATACGATTATTTAATCATGCTCGAAAGGTCGAGGAAGAAGCTTCCGCGTAGTTTTGCCTGTCATGCTCAAATAGTTGATGGCAGTGTGGCTAACTCCTTTACCCAGAGTTATTTTTTAGTATTTCGTCTTCCTGGAATTATGGAACGTTTTCATTAATATGGAATAAGTCGAATATATCCTGTGGTGAATTTATGTGCTATGAAAAAGTTTTTATACCAGTAAATAAATGAATGATTGTGACGTCTTAATTATTTTTAACTTACTGGCAATTTTCTCATAACCTTGTTTTTAGAACTAACAACAGGCAAGCTTTTGCATTACTAAAAATTATAACAAAAAAATCATAACCCATAACCTTAAAACATTGAAAAGTATCGTCAAATATGAACATTAAATATTAGGAAAATAAAGCATTACTGATATTGACAATTATAAGCTCAATTACAGCAATGAGTTAAAAAACTAAACTGAATCAGCATTCTTTTGAGAAGCCATAAGTACTATGATTGCTGTGGAGATATAACTGGGTGTTTCATATTTATATAAATATATTTTTCAACCCCTTTTCTTAAATACATAAATATTCAAAAAATAGGCATATGAAGGTAAATTAAAAGTTACAATTTTTTTATTTTCTTTTTTACAGCTCACAAACTTTTGCAACAATTCTAGATGTCAGGTCATCAATTTTGATTTAAATCAATTTCCCCCACATGTATTTATGGAAATTCTTCACGCATTTCGTCCTTTGATAATTCAGGTATTTAAAGATTAACGTTACCATAGTGCACGGTATTATAAAAGATTTAATATATTCCCTATGTTGCAGGACGCACTTCAACACACTGGTGCAATATTCTTCCTAGAGTCAAATTACAGACTTTCCCAAAATGTGATACCAAGGCTGTTTGAAGAAAGAACATTAAAATCAGGAATTCTAGCATGGCCATTCAATTTAAAGAATCCAGTGTCAAGCTTAACCCACAAAAAAATGTTTGAGTATTTCCTTACAGATGCAGATAGTTTCCTTTTTCTTGAAATGGTAAATACTAATTACATTTATTTTTTACGCATTTTTTTTGTTCTTTCATCTGATATAAATTGCTCTTATACTTTACTTGTTCTGATATCCCATATCCAATTACAGATCAGCAACGAGAATATAAATGGGAATGAATTCTTAGACATTCGAATATTTAAATTAGAAAAAGTATAGTATACTTTTAATTGGTACATTCTTTGGGATATGTTTGTGGGGAAATATTATTATGAAAACTTTATTTATGACGAAGTATAAATTCTCTGGCGTCTGCAAAGGCTCGTCCATACTCATCTGAATAAACGCAATTTTTCAAATCGGGAAAAACCGCCACATTATATGTTGCAGCTTATCCATAGAATAGATTACACAACAGAAATATGATTATTTTCCTTGAACTTCATCTTATAAATGTTAACATGCATTTTTTCAGTTGGTGCGATGTGGCGGTTTTTTCCGATTTGAAAAATTGTGTTTATTCGGATGAGTATGGACGAGCCTTAAGTCGGAAAAAACTATGAAAAATGGACCAAAATTTACCCGGATCGAGAGTACCTTCTCCCCTCGTTTTCTAGGATGCTGAACACGATGGCGGTATATAGCTATTGAAACTTATATTATACACATTTCACACAACATTTCATATTTATTCTTAAAAACTAAGGCGACTATGCGATTATTTTGACATGTCATTGTCGGAATAATTAATATTGACAGAACTCATGGGTCTGAGAATTTTATATCAATTAAATAAATAAAATGGAAACTGATAGTGACTTGGACATAGAATTAACACCTCCAAGCATAAAGGAAGCTGTACAAGTAACAACTTTGTTACCACAAACATCAAAAAAATTATATCAACGATCTTATGCCCTCTTCATAAATTGGAAAAAAGGTGAGAAAGCAAACTCATTTTCAGAGAACGTTTTAGTGGCTTATTTTGCCGAAAAAAATGAAAAGTTCTACGCTTTGGGCACAATATTCGATGTTGAGAACGACTATCGGCATTAAATATGTAATAGAAAGCAGTCGTAGAAAAAGTATAGTATGCAACTCGAACCTCGTATGATTTGCAACACTTGCCTAGGGCTCGTATTGCAAACTTTCATACTCGTGCACAATATGCTTCATTTTGTGCTCGTTGCATATTTCGCCAGCCGAACCCCTAAAGCGGCCAAAAACTAACCCTTAAAGGGGTTAAACGTGCAGCACATCATGTCCCTGTAAAAAAAAAGTCTGTCCCCCCGTTTTCTAGGATGCTGAACACGATGGTGGTGTTCAATATCACTTCCGACCCTCACCAACCCCTCCACAAGTCAAAATTCAGCCCCATCGAGAACTGCGGGCCCGGGGGAATCCCCCCGTTACCCTCTCCCCCTTCTCGTCAGGCCTGATTACAATATACACCCTATATATTGTTAAAAAAATCGACTTTATTTGCATTTGAAAAAGACCGTTTTCTTAAAACACCCTATATAAGATTTTACTAAATAAACATTTATACTGAAAAAAACTTTATATAAAAATAAACTGTTCAGTGAAAACCGCACCTCCCTATCATTTCTGACTTCCGAGATATTTGCAGTTAAAATGGGTCAGAAACTTCTGGGACACCCGGTATTTTCTGTGAAGTAGACCCAGAATTGGTTACTTCGCTATGACCTTCACAGGAAAGGTTCGAAGGCTAGGCAAATATCAAATTATTACATTTCATATGCAATACTAATATTTTATTAAATTATTTTGATTTACTTAAAAAAATCGTAACCCAACAGGTAAAAGCGGAAGCACTCTTAATCATCAACAGTGAAACTATACACAAAAACGTGATGCTACCATGGGTGCAATGCGCCCTAACCCAAGATTGCATCATCCCTATAGGAGCCCAGTCAGTAGGATGCAAATTTGACAAAAAACCACAATACAGGTATTCAGGCTGTCACAGCTATGACACGTCTGCTTTAAATATAGTTTTAGGAATTTTATTCAAACAAGACAGTAGTCAATATACTTGTAGTGATAATTCAAACTATTTCGAAATAGTACCATTGAGTGTCGCAGATACATTGCTTAAAAAATTAGAGTTAAACTCTACAACAGAGGGAAAGTTAATGGAAAGTGTGCATGACTGAAAAAACAAAACAGTGTATTTCTAGACTGTGTTTCACTTCTTATAGAACTACCCCTATATTTAATGTGTTTAAATGATAAGAGATGTGTTAAACATGTCCCTGTGACTAGATCTTTCATATCTGAAACTATTTTCATTCAATACTAATACTATCGGTTGGTTGGTTGATTAATTTAATTTATAATTTCATAAAGTTTTTCAAAATTAAATGTGTATTTTGGTGTATCCAAATTTAGTACAAAAATAGCGTTAAATTTTGAGCCTCAGTTGCTGATAATATGGAAGTCCTCATTAAGTATAAACTGAGATGTAAGATACGCACAAGAAGAAAAGAGAGCCATCAGAGACGAAAGAAATTCTCATGATTTTATTAATATATTGCTCAAATTCAAAATAAACATAATAAAATAAAAATAAAACCTTTCACGCCTTCACTCAAAACTCACAAAAAACGTATTCAAATAATTTATTTTTACCGTGTCCAGTAATAATGTGAGAATACACTTTGGGTGTAGAAAACGATAAAAAAATATTTTTAAAATTGTGTTTATATACATAAATCAGAAATTATTTTTTTTTAAATTAGTAGTAAAAATTTTTTTTTGCAAACATAATAAGAAATATTCATGTTTTACTCTAAGCCTCTATAAAGGAGGAGGCACACTTTTAATGGGATTTCCAACAATGTACGAATTTGATATAATTTTAGTATATTATAGATATCGACCTTCTGATCAAAATGTCTCATGGGCTCAAAGAGATCCTATGACTAGTTTCCGAGATACAGTGAAGAACACGAATTAAATGAAAACTACTATAAAGTATTTTCTTTAAAAAAGTGATACAATTAATTTAATTTGATCTTGGGCGGCTGTGACGGATGTCACGTGTCGATTTTTTATGTACAGGGAGTACTCATAAGTAATATTAATTTCCATACTCTCAACAAAAAATTGACAAGGTTCAACCTCACCTTGCAAATATTTTTTTATTCTAGAAAAAACGTAAATAATTTTATATACCTCCTTACAGAAATTTTTAAACAGTATCGAAACTTCCTAATAAAGTTTCTTTTGATCCTGATGGCATTCCCCCAATCTTATTAAAAAATTGTGTTTGTACGCTTGCCAAACAATCTTTCGCTAAATAGTGGAGTTTTCCCAAAGTACCCCGCAGTTTTTGATAGGAAAATGGCTTTCAGTCGATTTCTCCTAAAGGAAATTTATTCGTCACCCCATCCCGATCAAAAGTGTCCGCGGGCACAAGTCAATCATATGTACAGATTTCGAGCTAGCGTCCAATCGCGTGTCGGAAGCCTAAAGCCACAACGAACACTTTGACTAATTTAATTCAATGCCTTTGGGGGCATTAGCCTCAGGAGTAGTTTGTTACGCACTTTACAAACTGTTGTCTGTCGATGGCTCTCCCAGTGCGCAACCCTTCCTGCCCGAGTTCAGTGCGGTTGGGGTGGGTGTGGGTTGGTATTTAATAAAAAATAATTTATGTTACAAAATAAATTGGGCGCCACTGGCTAATAGTTTCTTGAGCCGGTCCTAGCTAGAAGACCGCCGCGATAGTCGGGATCGACAGACAACAGATACCTACTAATGGAAACATTAGAAATATGAAAATATATATATTAAAATATAATAACACTAGAACTACGCGCCGCTGTGACGTCACGGGGCCGCTCACAAATACTAAATAAACAAAGAAACAATTTATAACAAACAAACAACAAATAAATATAAAATACGAAATAAATAAGAACTTGTTAGGAAATGTTGGATGGCTGAACACTCGCCGATCGTGCCCCTAACTGGAACCCTATAAATTTAGAATAACTTTCCGAATCGTCTTTTAAAATTTCTTTGCCTCCTTCTAGGGTTCTCAAATTACTAACTACTCCCACGCCTCTCAATTTCCAAAACCCCACAGCTTTATTCTCACGCCTCTCAATTTCCAAATTAAACTCAAAATTACGGCACCAAAGAGATGACGTTTACCCGCGTTTAAAAATAATTTTCTAGAGAACCTGATAGATAGAAAATCGTATACAGAGCGATAGAATTTCAATGTTGCGGGTGAGTTGCCAAATTAACCCGTAACAAGTTGTTTCCAGTCTAGTCGTGGTGCAACTCGTAAATAACTTCTGTGATTTGTCGCAAGTTGAAGACTTCGAGAATGACGCTGAGAAAATTATTTTCTTTTAATTTTCTTTATTTTCACAGAACCCACTTTTGAGATTGGATATTTCTTCGTTGCTATATATTTTATCTTCATATAACTTTGTGATGTTTTATTTTAATACTAATTTAATGTTTTTTTTATATATATTTTAATATTACAACTTTTTAATATATTCTATTGTAATGTGTATTGTATACAATTTGAGTTTTTCCGTTGAAATAAATAAATAAATATCGTATGAACAACTTAATTTAAATGTTTTTAAATAATTTCTGGTAAAACATTTTCTTGGTATTCGTGGGGATTAATTACTCTAAAACACTGTTGTTTGAATATTTGACCACTGCTTGATGTCGGGCATAACTTCAATACCAATCATACCTACTATCCCCGCGGAAGAAAATATTACTAGAAATTATTTAAAATATTTAACATTTAAATTAAGTTTTACATGCCCTATTATTATTTTTCAATTTACCCCTGTAGGTAGGTATATAAAATTATTTGCGGTTTATTCTAGAATAATTAAAAAATATTTGCAAGTTGAGGTTGGACTTTGTCAGTTTTTTGTTGAGAGTATGAAAATAAATAGTAGTAATAATATACTTTGAGTACCCCCTGTACATAAAAAATCGGTACGTGACATCCTATACCAAGATAATATAGAATTGTTTCTATTATTATTATTTTTTAATAAAATACCATCCTTTATAATATTTTTCGTTTAATTCCTGTTTTTCAAATTAATACCTCTGTACATAAAAAATCAGTATATGACATCCGACAGCCGCTCAAGATAAAATTAAATTAATTGTATCACTTTTTTAAAGAAAATACCAACCTTTATAGTATTCTTCATTTAACTCGTGTTTTTCACTTACCCTTACCCGCTACTGTATCTCGGAAACTAGTGTTTATCTTTGGGCCCATTAGACATTTTGATCAGAAGATCGATATCTACAATATACTAAAATCCCATGAAAAGTGTGCCTCCTCCTTTATGAGATAGAAAAATGGACTGAAGTATATTTTTTATATGTTAATTTTTACATTGATGTTAAAACGTTGTTATTTGAATTTAATGATCCTTTAGTTACAATCCTTGAGTACGTTGAAATTGGATTAAAATTAATGTATTGTAAGTCTCTTAGAATTCAGAAATGCTAGATATATGGGTGCCTCTATTTGGAGTGAGACATGCTGTAAACAATCTCTGGAAACCTAAAAAATCGGATTGCTCAAAAACATAGTTATTTATTCTATTTATCTAGTGAGGCAGCTAAGCTGAATAATTGTTCATTTTTTTGTAATACTTCACTTGTTTATATTATAAACATAAACAAATAAATTTTATATTTTCATTTACAAATGTGTAAGAATAATAATGAATGAACTATTCGTAGAAAAGGCTCAAAAAGTGAACAAATAGCGAGTTAACGGCCTTTGGGACAAGTTGCAACATAATCCAAAACAGATTTTTTATAATAATTGTTACCCTTGGTATCAGTTTCATGTTTGATAATAGTATATTATTGAATGAGTTTGGGTGGGTTATTTTATTACACGCGGATGAAGTTTGCAGCACGAGCGAGTGGTGTAACCATCCGAGTGTAATAAAATAACCCACCTAAACTCATTGAATATAATACTTTATCTACTAATGTCGACAAATACTAGATTATTTATACCTTAAAAATATCTATTCAATCAAGAACAAAACATTTTTAAATGCTAAAGAAACTATTATACGAATATAAATACTTATTTATATTAAATTAATTCTTACTTGTTATTAAAATTTAAAGTTATGTTACTGCAATTCGAGAAATTAATTGTTGTATCTGCAACACCAAAATTCATATTGTGATCTGTATTTGATATGAAATTACTAGAACTAGCATATGTTGTTGGATTATTATTATTATTTTTATGGATTTGCCGTAAAATTCTAATAATAAAATACCCATTTTAACAAATTTTATAAAGTTTTTAGTGAATAACTTTTACTGGCATTAATTTAATTTGACATTGACGTATACATTAAAGGTCGTGCTACATAGTAAATGTAAATGCGTTCTTGATCTTGATTGGTTAAATTTAGTTGCCTTATGATTATTGGTTATCAAAAGTGTTGAATTTTCAATATTCAACGCTTTTTAACCAATTAAATCAATTTTAAAAACACACTATTGAATAATGAAGGTCAAATTCCGGTTTGATTTTTGGTTTATTATTTGACACTAGTAGATAAAATATTTTAAGATATTTTTAATTATTTTTGAAATGTCACTTTATTAGAAACTAACTTCTTGTACTCGTGGTATTAGTGTATTAGTGACTCGTCCCAATAGACGTTCGTCTGAAAGTCGCTGATTGACCCGATTGTGTTGTTGTTTCATATTATGATCAAATATTTGAAAAATTTACGTTGTTGATTAAAAAATTATGTTCTTCGTACTGCCTAGTAATTAAAAAATGCTTAAATTTGGCATGAAATACATGGCAAAAATTTGAATTTAAATGGCAACATATCATAAGTATAATACTATAACTAAAGGTTTTCTTTGAAAATTTTTCAAAAGAGTATTGGAAATCAATGAAATAAGGTGCAATTCAAATTATACAAAAATAATTTGCCTTGATCAGACTATTTTTGGATATTCTGTTTAATACTTTTTTGAAAATCTGTGAATGACGTATTACGATTTATTAAATTATAAACAATTTACAGCTTATAACGCCTGTCAACATTTTTTCATCTACATTATAAAGCCTTGAGAAACCATGTCTTTAACTGCACAACAACCCAATATTTCCTTTAATACATTTTGCATAATTTGAAGCAAATTATTATTTCATTTTTATTTATATACAGGGTGGTCCTTAAGTAATTGTACATAGAAGTATGGTAGATTCCTCACTTTAAAATATTACGATTTGAACCAACTTGCTCTAATAAAATGTTGCTAATAAGGAATATACAAGGTTAAAGGTTAAATTTTGATTACGTGAAATATTTTTTAATACTCGAAGGACCTTTAACGATGACGATTAATACTTCTTGACTTTTTTTAAGGATTTATTTTCGTTACATTGACATTACATTTTTAAAAATTAAAAACTTCAAAACTTATTTTTTTTATGTTTCCATGAATACATGCATCCATGGGCGTTTCATTAAAAAGGCTTAAAACAATTAAACAAATTTTAAGATTTATTTTTGCAATAACTTTAGCGTTTTTATATATATACATAAAAAATTTGGAACTGGGGGTTTTTGGGCCCGAGAAATCAGAATCTGATACCTAATTCGATGTAATCTGTAGAGGGCTCTAGTTCTGCGATAAACTTTTTTGCTCTTTAAGTTAGCGCTTTTTTTGTAAAAGAATATTAAAGCCACGTAATTTTAGTAGAAAAAAGGTATACCTTAAAACTTAAAGGTTTCCGAGATATTCGCATTTTAGGGATTAGCTGCATGATTACACTGGTCAGCAAAAAAATTTTTTTCTGGCCCTGACACCATTCTTGCTGATTCTTATGTAAAATGACCTCCTGAATCCGAATATGACCTCAGTTTTTCATCCCTCAAAATTATGGGAAAATGATAAAAACAGGTGGGGGCCACCCCCCGAGAACGGTGGATGATGGGGGAAAACTGAGGTCATATTCGGATTCAGGTCATTTTACATACGAATCAGCAAGAATGGTGCCAGGGCCAAAAAAAAATTTTTTTGCCGACCAGCTGATCCCTAAAATGCGATTATCTCGAAAACCTTTAAGTTTTAAGGTTAATAACTAGTATACTTTTTTTCTACTAAAATAACGTTGCTTTAATATTCTTTTACAAGAATAGCGCTAACTTAAGAGGAAAAAAGTTTATCGCACATTTATGCCAGAAATGTGGCCTAATTAGCGCCCTCTACAAATTACATCGAAGTAGTTACCAGATTATGATTTCTCGTGCCCAAAAACCTCTCGTTCCAAATTTTTATGTATACATACTCAAAAACGATGTCATAAGTTTGCGCCACCCTGACCTGACTAAGCTACTTGAGACGATAATGTGGCCTAACTAGCGCCATCTACAAATTACATCGAAGTAGCTACAAGATTATGATTTATCGTTCCCAAAAACCCCCAGTTCCAAATTTTTATGTATACATATAAAAACGCTAAAGTTATTGCAAAAAATAAATCTTAAAATTTAACCTTTAACACCCTGTATATTCCTTATTAGCAACATTTTATTAGAGCATGTTGGTTCAAATCGTAATATTTTAAAGTGAGGAATCTACCATACTTCTATGTACCCACCCTGTATATTTTTCAAAATATACCCGTTTTATTTTTTAAGTGTTCGTTTGTGCTTTATTAACTTTTTTTGAACACAGTTTGTTTCATAACATTCAACGGTAAATGGGAAGTGGCGGATATTTTAAGAAAATATTACGATTTTAATTTTAAAGTTAAAATAAAAATACGAAACATTTACTCAAAAAATCCATACGCAGAACTGTTTGTGTTACATATTTTATCGAAATCGGCTTAATTGTTTTTTTGATTTGTAGTTAATAAAAATTTCCAAAAAAAGATTAAACTGCAAATAATTTTACGCATATCTTTCAAAATATGTAAAACAACGGCTTGTCCCCTTAAAGCACCAACGAACACATCGTCATGGTTTTTTCGTTAGCAGTATACTCTTAAAAATATTCATACCAGATGAAACTGTGTGATACTTAGTATTAGTTTGACGTATGTAAATGAAGTTCTTGTTTTTTCCATTTTTTTATTTGTATCATTAAAACTTTTGGCGAACAACAAAGTGGTCCACAAATGCCTAATTTATGCAATTGATACATAATTATTGTAATTGTAAGATAACAATCAATCCTTAAGATCTCATGGAAAGTTAAAAATAACTAGCCAAATTGACCCTCTATTTTGTGCACCACTTAGTTTTCATATATAAGTTCTTAATTTGTAACAGGAACTTCATGTATACCAGTGATTTTTTCCAGTGAAACTTTAGCTGAATGTAATGAAAATTGTCAGTAAAGGAAAGAATTACTCAAAAGACTTTTATACTTGTATAAATTTTCATGTTATTTATTTTTCGGTGATAAATGTAATGAGTGGTATTTTATTTGTTGCGTGCCATATTGCTTCTTTTATTTATTATGATAGTTATATATTCTAGTCACTTATTTATAGTTTTGTCAATCTAAGTGGATGCTGTCATGTCCTGACACAAAACTACTACTATTAGTGGCGTCTGTGAGTCGGAAAAAACCATGAAAAATGGACCAAAATTCATCAGGATTGAGAGTACCCCCCCCTCGTTTTCAAGGATGCTGAACACGATGGCGGTATCAGAATTACTGTTTTCGATTGCTGAACCCCCTAAAATGGCCAAAAACTACCCCCAAATACGTATTTCCCCCCGTTTTCGAGGATGCTGAGCACGGTGGTAATGTTGAAGATTACTTCCGACCCTCACCAACCCCTCCACAGGCCAAAACTCACCACCGACAGGGGTGTTTTTTAATTTTTTATATCAGCGGCAAAACGTCTGTTTTCGAGGATGCTGAACACGATGGTGGTATTCAATATCACTTCCGACCCCCACCAATCCCCTCCACAGATCAAAACTTCGATGGTGGTGTTGAAGATTACTTCCGACCCTCACCAACCACTCCATAGGCCAAAACTCACCCCCGACAGCGGTGTTTTTTTATTTTTTATTTCAAAACGTCTGTTTTCGATGATGCTGAACACGATATTAGAAAGAAATTGAACCCTATCGAGTGAGTTTTGACCTGTGAAGGGATAGGTGAGGGTCGGAAGTAATCTTCAACACCACCATCGTCTTTAACATCCTCGAAAACAGAAGGACATCCGTTTTGCCGCTGATATTAAAAAAAAAAACGACCCTTTCGGGAGAGAGTTTTGACCTGTGGAGGGGTTGGAAGTGATATTGAATACCACCATCGTGTTCAGCATCCTCGAAAACAGACGTTTTGCCGCTGATATAAAAAATTAAAAAACACCCCTGTCGGTGGTGAGTTTTGGCCTGTGGAGGGGTTGGTGAGGGTCGGAAGTAATCTTCAACATTACGACCATGCTCACCATCCTCGAAAACGGGGGGAAAGACATTTTTTTACAGGGAAATGATGCGCTGACCGTTTAACCTCTTTAGGGGGTAGTTTTTGGCCATTTTAGGGGGTTTAGCAATCGATACCGCCATCGTGTTCAGCATCCTCGAAAACGAGGGGGGGAGGTACTCTCAATCCTGATGAATTTTGGTCCATGTCCTTCCGACTCACAGACGCCACTATATAATTTTGATAAAATGACAGTTTTTTATCCGTTTGTTTCGAAATATTCAGCCACAAACAAATTCTGCGAAACGCCTTTTACATATACATATATTTAAATTATTTTTAAGTGCTTTTTAGCCATTAAATGTTTTAACAAGGTTCGCAATTTTGTTTTGACATACCACTCCTGATAGTTTCAATCGATCCGTTTTATTTTTATGTAACTTTTCATAGAACAAGAAAATACAATCAGCAATAATAACTGTTCTTTTATTTCAATTACCTACTTTATTTGAACCTGCAAGAATATTTTTAAGAATTAAACTGGAGTGACTGAACCACGAAAGATTCGCAAAACTTTTCTTTGTCAGGCTGAATTCCTTTGAGTAGTGTCAATTTAACTATTTGAATAAGAGCTCTTAATGGACCATGATAGTCGTGATATGGAAATTATGTTGGTATCTACTGAAATGTTTCTAAATAAACATTACCTAATAGTAAGGCATACCATAACCAAAATGGCATGTTATAGCCACAAGCTTTATTCAAGCATAACTCGATAGATTTACACAAATGCAATAAGATTTTCACATGGCAAAAAGTTCTACAGTTACACAATGATCTTGTAAACGATTTTCCGTCTGTAAAAAAATATCGCTTTTTTTATTCCCACACTTCAGTTATTAATTTATTATTAAAACGCATAAATTCACGTAGAACTGAAGTGTTACACAACACATAATCGGGCCCGGGGGTAAAAATTACGGGCCCCTATAGAATTTTTGAAATTAGTAGCCCATCACATTACATCTGTATTTCATAAAAGAATATTTGATATTACAGGGCGCCCACCAACCTGGAAAACCGGGAAAAGTCAGAGAATTTTAAAAACCCTAAAACTCAGGGAAACGCGTTTGTAAAAGTCAGGGAGAACAGGGAAAAATGAAATCGGTTTGTTCGATCCCCTTTAGAACAGTGATTTAAAAAATTTCCTAAAACAAAAAAAAAGTGATAGACACTGTTATATGTATATAGGTCAGGGAATTTTTTCGAAATGGACCTGGAAAACCGGGAAAAGTCAGGGAATTGAATTTTACTAACGTGGTGGGAACCCTGTATTATTAACAACTTCTCATTTTGTATAAACTGTTTATTGACACAAAGTATGACGTACATATAAAATTAAAATTTAGTCTTATACTAGTTAAATTAAACACTTATGTTGTAACTTGTACAAATCGAGTCTACAGTATAGAGAGATAGCTTGAAATAAAACCTGAAAGTGCACACATAGAAATTGGCAATTTGGAAGATAATTTTTTTCCCGTTTTAGAGTAATGTTAACGCGCTTAAAGTATTGAATTACTATCTTACATTGTTTTATCATTTTCCAGTATATTTTTATAGCTAGAAATAGTGCCAATTTACTGAAATATTTTCTGGGTGTCAAAACACCCAGGGTGCACTAAGTACACTGCACTTTAAGGGTTAAAAAATTTAGTAGCGCCTGAAAAATTTCTTATGAACTGGGAACAGGGCCCCCCGTACGGAAAACCACTATTGGCACTATGGTTCACTATTGCCGAAAAAACTACTGGGTAGTGCAACCAGTAGTGGAGCAGTGGTGCTCAAAAGTGCGACTCATAGTGACCAGTAGTGTAGATGCATCACTACAAGTTGCACTTTTGAACAGTACAAGTCGCACTTCTGATCACTACTGGTTTTACTACCTAATAGGTTTTTCGGCAAAAGTGAAGCGTAGTGCCCCATCGAGAACTGCGGGTCCGGGGTGAATCCCCCCGTTACCCCCCCACCCTCCGTCAGGCCTGCACATAATTGCAACAATGCTTAGACATTAAACTTTTTCAAAATTATGTATTAATTTATATATTAAGAAAATCTAACTTGACATTTTCTACCACACGGAGCTACACGAAATTACATATAGAGTTGCATCTTTGCAGTCCATTCAGCTGCATTCTGTGACTCGGACGAACATACAAATAATTAAATAAACTAAGTCATCCATTTTTCTCAAATGTGGCCCAATTTTAAAGAGAATCGAAAAGCTGGTACTGCCTTTGAGTTTTTCGTATATAAATCATTTTTAACGCCCCCAAAGTACTGACCCCCCCGTTTTCGAGGATGCTGAACACGATGGCGTGGGTTAAAATTCTTTTCGAATTGACCCAAACGGAAAACCACCGCCAAAATAGTGAATCATGTCTTTCACCGGGAAAACTAACGGGGGTGGTTATTGGCCGAAAAACAAATTTTTCACCCTTTCGGGGGGAGATTTTTGGCCGTTTGAGGGGTGAGGTTAACTCTAAAAGAAATGTAACCACCGCCATCGTGTTCAGCGTCCTCGAAAACGGGAGTGAGGGTGTCAAAAATTATTTGGTTTTCGTGTTTTTTTTTCCAACTTACAAAATGTTTGTTTGCTCGCATGGGGGTGGTTATATATGTCAGTTTCAATATTTTCCAACTGTTTCATAATAAAAGCCAATACCTCAAGTAGAGAACTGACATGTGTCGATAACAAAATCGGCCCCAAAAAATAAGCATAATACAAAGTCAATAAGTTGCCCGTGGGCCAATGAAAATATCAGTTCATATTTTTTCGTAATATTAGGTTTGTTCCAACATAACACAAAACCAGTTTGCGTACTGTCGGGATTCTGCGCAGTCTAGATTTGGTGTTCCAACAAACTTCGGACTCAAACCTGTACAAAAATGTAGTGTTCCAACACAACCAAAACTAATCACAAACCAGTTTATGTACTGTCAAATCTGTTCCTGGGTTCGAGTAGGTACAAATTGTCAAGACTTGCGCAAATCGATTTAATAAAACGTCATCCTAACCTGAAAATGTTATGATTGTATTTTTATTATGTAAACATTCATATTATTTAATAGGTACACTTGTGTACACACATAATTATTATTTAGGATTGTAGACATCCAAATTTATAAATATTTTCATTAGTTTTTGTTATTTCCCAAATTCAAAATTTGACATTGGTTGTGACGTTACTGACAGTATAAATTTGACAAAAAATTTGTTGGAACACTTCCGAATGAGTGCCCGATCCTCGACAGGTCATCGACTAATAGTCGTTGACATGTCGTCGACAATAAGTTGTGGACAAGTTTACGTACAGTCACAAAATTGTTGTTGGAACAAACCTCTAGAATCATATAAATTTTCAACCTGTGGGTAATTTTCAAATTACACATTTACTTCCCTCTATTAAAAAAACAAAAAAACGGACGTGTGGCGATAACAAAAATAGACCACATTTTTTTACATGTTTAAAGATCAATTCCGACCTTTCGGATGACTAAAAAAATTCCCTGAATTTTTTTCTCAACTCTCCGAGAACTGATGAAAAATAATTGAAAATTTTGTGTGCTAATAAATCGAACATTCTGGTTACGGTATGCCGTACTATAAGTAACATACGCAGTCGATGTCATGGCTCAACGGCAGCGCGTTCGCATCGCAACGAAACGACTTGGGTTCGATCTCAAGAAAAATCAAGTGGCTATATATAACTGTAGCCATTGGGCCATGTGGAAAGCGGTAGTCGGGCCTGAAAATTTTTGTACCAGTCGGACTGAACCACCCGTCACACAAACTTTACTTTATTTTAAGCCATACATAGTGTTATTTATTTCGTTCGTTTTTTTTATTTCTTTTTTAAAAACATGGCCAAGCACTTGATTAAAGTGAGTAAAGAATGCTCTCGAATCTGGACATCTGCCACGAATTTTGTGTGTAAAGACTAGACATTAATGGACAATGAATTAACACACTGTGCACTAAAATTCTATTTTTTTAACTATGCCATGCTATTGGGAAATCGGGACATATTTTGAGTTTTAAAAATAAATTCTCAATTGATAGACCTATGTACTATATGCGGCCGTTGGCCGCCCGCGCTGCACATCTGCTATGTTCGGCCCTGTTAATGAGGTGATACCATGAATTACCGCAACAGGTGAACCATACTCAGTCGGCAGCCGATACTGCATTGGATCTTTGAGTGAACAAGGAACAGGGGCGCACCGAGGCGGGGGTGTTGGAGGTGTGACACCCCCCCCCCCCAACTTTTGTATCGAGTCGTTATTTTCGTCTGAGTCGGCATTTTCATGCCGTAGTCGGCAAATTTTCCTTGACGAGTCGGCATTTTCAACATGAATCACCCCCCCAAATTTATGAAGTTGATACGTCCCTGACAAGGAATAAAGAAAGTCACATATATAATATGAAATATTATTTATTAATAGAGATAGTCATAAACATTTATTTGTATAATAAACTTGAAGTACATATATTTAATGAGAAATCTGTTGTTTATTTTATAGGAAAAATACAATTTTATTTGGGTCCGCAGTCGTTTATTTTATATACATCAAAGTAGACTTTTTTTTACCATTCGACCAAACTCAAAAACATAATGTAATATACTATGACTTTTGGGACATGTAAATATGAAACAATTTCGCTTGATCTAGAGATACTTTACTTGAGCAGTTAGAATGAAATCTGAACAATATGAAATAAAAATGAATTAAAATAGTCTAGATGAGAGACTTAATGAGAATAGAATACGTTATTGAAATAGGCAATTAAAAAACATTAATTATATAAAGGTTGAAAATTCTACAAATATGTATTGTCACATATTCTCGAATTTAAAAAGTGTTCTTAAAGTCAAAATAAACTTTGATTAAAGTCAATATTTCAAGATAACATCATTTTTTTATTTTTGTTGTTATCTGATATGAAGCTAGTAGGAAAAATTTTGTTCCTAACAGCTCAGAGTGCATTTTCCGCACGCAAAAACTGTATTTGCGTGCGGAAAAGTAACACTTTGCGCACTTGTTAGGAAAATAACTATTTGTTAACATTTATATTAATATACCAGTCCTGTGCGTGTATTGCCCAGTAAAAATGCGCGAGTATACTTTTGAAGATCGGCTGTTGTTAAAGCAACTTGGACGTGTTCTCCATACTTTAAATAAATCTTGTAATTTCTAATGCATTATTTTGTGTTAAATTTTGAAAATATTAAAATTTAGAGAATACAGTCGAATCTATTATTGACTAATTTGATTTATTCTAGTTATTTATATAATCTTTCTTTTGGATAACAAAACCACTCTTTCTAATAGAATATTTTTAATTTTTGACGTTTCGACTTTTCGTTCGTGAGGCGTTAACCAGAAAGAAGATTGTAGAAACGAGCTACAGAAATAAATTATTCTAGTCGAATTAAATTCCCACTAGATTTTTTGATTCATTAACATTAATGAAAGTCATTATTTTTATTAAAACATTGTCACTTTGGATTCAAAAAACATTTTTTAAATCCTCGACTCTCGTAGTTGGAAGTTTGTACATACTGAGGATGATTTGTTGTTAGTTGGTCATCAACGATTTTTAGAAGGGATTCAACATCTTCTGTTTTGGCATATCGTTTGAAAACATCACAGATGCTTTGAATATACCAACTTCCTTTGTGAGGGTCTCTTATTGAGTAAAATCCTAAAAAAAATCAACTAAATTATTAGGGAATTGTAAAATCTGTAGGACAATAAATAGTAAGTTTACTTGATAAATGAACCCTACACAACTAAATATTTAAATTTCTCTCTCTTTCCACTGGATTAAAACCACTTAGTTGTTAAAAAAGTTTTTTAACAACTAAGTGGTTTTAATCCAGTGGAAAGAGAGAGAAATTAAAATACAAACCACTATGAGCTTCCGAAATGAATTAAATATTTAAAATATCAAATATTTTCAATGCACAAAGGATGTGAAATGAAATCACACAAGCTCCCAAGAACAAGGACATTAAAAATGTCCTACACTGCACCAGCGTCTGGACTTCAACAACTACTCCTTGGGCTATATCCCCGACCAAGTCGGGGCTTTAACCCAAAAACTTCGATTTTGTCATTAAAGGAGCTTGCCATTCTTAGACCGGTTTCGGCATTATTGGGCCTCATCAGTAAGAAGCAGGCTAGCTCGACATCCTATCTTTAAAGGATGTCTGAAAATGAATTCGACTCGCCTCGTTCTTGATAAAAGTGGTTGCGTTATAGCAAGGGTATCACGAACGAGGAGAGCCCAACGCCATCTTCACTTTAATAACAGAATCAAAGTTTGCAAAACTACACGAAGAAATTCAATACATGGTGGGGCATATAGCCCAAGGAGTAGTTGTTGAAGCACAGACGCGTGTGCAGTGTAGGACATTTTTAATGTACTTGTTCTTGGGAGCTTGTGTGATTTCATTTGACATCCTTTGTGCAGTTTTGTCACTCCCATGGTACTTTTTTGGAATTTTTATGGTTTAAAAAATTCGACCTTCGTGTAGTTTTCTATAGTTTAGCAACTTTGATTTTGTTATTAAAGTGAAGATGGCGTTGGGCTCTCCTCGTTCGTGATACCCTTGCTATAACGCAACCACTTTTCCTTTAAAGATAGGATGTCGAGCTTGTCTGCTTCTTACTGATGAGACACAATAATGCCGAAACCGGTCTAAGAATGGCAAGCTCCTTTAATGACAAAATCGAAGTTTTTGGGTTAAAGCCCCGACTTGGTCAGGCACCAAACCACGTCTGGACTTTCGTAATTCAATACCTGGTTTGGGCTTATAGCCCAAGAAGTAGTTGATGAAGTCCAGACGCTGGTGCAGTGTAGGACATTTTTAATGTCCTTGTTCTTGGGAGCTTGTGTGATTTCATTTCACATCCTTTGTGCAGTTTTGTCACTCCCATGGTACTTTTTTGGAATTTTTATGGTTCAGAAAATTCCACCTTCGTGTAAATATTTTCAATGGTAAAAATTACCTGGAAGTGTTGAAAAAGCAATTAACATATCAGCATGTTGTTTTATGACATTTCTAATAGGAACAGCATCCACATGAAGTGATTCGCTTTGTTCTCCCCTGAAAATAACATAAATTTAAAAGTATACAATTAGGCTATATAGGTTTCAGCATTGCTTTGAATAATAGTACCATATTTATTAAGGAAAACTTTGATTTGGTTTGGTTAACCTTTGTTCGCAATTATCTATTATATTATACAGGGTATCCCGTTGGTAAACGGAAATATTTTAAAGGTAGATAGAGGTCACAAAGCCGATTCTAAATAACCCATATATAATGGTCCCTTTGTGACATCTACCTATCTTTAAAATATTTCCGTTTACCAACGGGACACCCTGTATATCATAGGCTGAGTAGATTTACAAAATGGTGATTGGTAGAAGTGGTGAGAACTATTACGTCTACGAATACCTTTTTTTTGTTAGAACGACTCCATTCGCCATTTAGTTTGGCTTCTAGAGCTGATTTCTCTTTTCGTCCAATGACCAAAATTTACTTGTTGACCTTTTCAATTCCCGATTAAAAATGGTACAAAATTTATGGGGATTTAGATAATTTTATATAGTTATTTATATATCTAGGAATTTAAATAATAATAATAATATACGCCTTGCAATTCACTCCCTTACGAGTAAACCCCAGAAGCTCTGCAGCTTGTGCGGGGGAGAGACGGCTATTATAATTATTATTACTTGCCGAGTAATTAATCTTAGATAAGCGACAAATCATGCCCGGAAGTAGGTAGGCAATGAAAATTTTTATTTAAAAATCTCATTGTCTAGACCTAGGAACGAACCAGAGCACGGACAGACCTCTTAATGGCACACTGTTTAACGTGAGTATATAGATAGCTCAATTTTTTACAGAAAAATTCTTCCCTTCACACTTTTTCCAGGCTTAGGACTGGCAATATATAAAATTAATGTCTTTTGAACTCTGTTAAGAAATTAACTTAACTTTTTGTCTGGCAAGAGAGCATATAAATTAGGAAAACACATGTTTTTTCCTTAGTACTTCTTAAATCTGCGTGGATGGTGTATAATTGTTTAAAAAGAGTTGGACAACTTTTGAATGTTCCATCCGCAAAAATTATTTTCAAAATGTGCACTCAGTAACTGTACTAGCTCACACAAAATTTGAAAGTTTTATCTCTTACCATGAAGAGGAAATCACCCGATGTCATAAGTTTGCGCCACCCTGACCTGACTAAGCTACTTGAGATGATAATGTGGCCTAACTAGCGCCATCTACAAATTACATCGAAGTAGCTACAAGATTATGATTTCTCGTTCCCAAAAACCCCCAGTTCCAAATTTTTATGTATACATATAAAAACGCTAAGTTATTGCAAAAAATAAATCTTAAAATTTAACCTTTAACACCCTGTATATTTCTTATTAGCAACATTTTATTAGAGCAAGTTGGTTCAAATCGTAATATTTTAAAGTGAGGAATCTACCATACTTCTATGTACAATGTTTCATATTCATTATTTTCATTATCCAGCACTTTTTTAAACAAATCTAACGACTTTGGTACTATTTTCATTAGATTTCTTATAAAATGTTATATCTAAAATTTTGTAAAAATTGATACGAAAGAAAATTCAAAATCAAAGTGCGAAAATTGATAATAAAATTTTTCCTTGAATTGGAATTTCTTACCTGCAACATTGGAATATAAATATCTTGGGTTTTCCCTTCATTCCTGGACACTTATCGCTAGTAAATTGAGCCAAAATTTCCTCTATGGGTAAACTATTTCCATCAGTGCCACTTATTTGCGTAAAACTTCCTGAGACAGGTTGATTGTTATTTGTGTTGGTACCATGGCTCATTATTATCACTATAGATATATCTCCTTTAGCAAGTGCTCCATCGGTACTAAATTTTTTAATTTTACTCCTCATTTCCTGCAGAAATACACATGAGAAAATGATCATCTAAATGTTTTCCAAACTTTATTTATTTGGTGTTATAAAAATAATCTTTAGATGGTTCACTAAATAATATAGAGAAAGCAAAATTGTCGGATGTAAAAAAGCCATTCGAAGAGCTCTTTGAATCGGTTTTTTGTAAAACAATATAAAATCACGATTTAAAAAAATAATTTTTTTAATAACATATTAATATAATTTGTAAATGCAGTAAAAAAGCCTAATTTTCAATAGAAAAAGTTGCATTACAATTTTTTTTATTAGTGCTCATTATGTTGAAAATGGTCAATACAAAAGTTTTAGATTTATCTACAACTTTTACATTAAACTTTTTTCGATTGCATGCACATTTCAGCCACATATTGTAAAAAACCAATGTCCAACCCTCAAAACGTATATTTACCTACCCCTACATGATTTTAAAAAATTGGTGTATTTTTCTCCAAAAATAAAAATCGAAAATGGGGTCACACTTACCCAAGTTTACCTTACCCAGATTTATAGAAATTGTAAAACATTAGCTTTTTTAAAACTAACTTTAAAGATTATCTAAGGCAAGGAGCCTGGATGAGGTTCTGTCTGCAAAATGATAAATGTCTGCTATTGGGATCTGACATATCCAGCGATACGCAATCTGGTGCTTTGTTTTTGAATACAAAGTAAGGTGAAGATTACGTTAAACAGGAAAATCGATTTTTGAGATAAATAATGACCGAAATTATAGTAAAACACCGTGAAAAATCGAAAAATAAAGTGTACTGCGCAGTACCAGTGTGTAATAATAACTCTCATAAATGTCTGAACGTTGTAGAGTGCCAGAAAAAATTGATCAACACGAAGGGCAAGAAGAGAAGAAAGAAATCAGAATATTGAAGCAAATAATATCAAACTTAATGAATCCAATCAGCAAAGCAAGGAAGAAGTAACTGCAGAATTTAAGGACGATCAGCTCATTATTGACATAGAAGCCTTGAAGAAACAAACAACACTCATCACTTGTTCACCTCCTGCAATTTTCCCATTAATTTGATGCAGAAACAGAAAGCCACTACGTCCACACAGGCAATGTCACTTTCATTAATTTTTTTCCCGCATTTAACCAAGTGTCCAGCGTATAAAATGCTTGTTTAAAATTTAGTTTGCCAGGGGGAGGCAGTAGATGCAATTGCCCCCCCCCCCCAAATCCGGCAAAGAGGATATTTCTCATATCTGTGTAAACCAAATTTTAATTTTTTTTGTAGATTCTAGGTCCATTTATATCCTAAAAAACTCACTTTTTGCCTCAAAAATGGCCCAAACATTTTTTTTCAGTATTTTTGACATTGCCAACCGTTTCTTAGGCAAAATTCATTCTGCGTAAACCAAATTTTAATTTTTTTGAATTTTTTTGTAGATTCTAGGTCCATTTATATCATCAAACCCAAAATATTAAACTTTTATCTATATCACCCTAACAGCCGACGACGTTGCCCCCCCCCCCCCAATCTCTGGGCTGGAGCCGCCTTTGGTCTGTTGTAGCCCATTCGCAAATTTGGTCAATCGTAGACTCATTTTTTATATTTAATACGCCACCAGCACTCATGTCACATTTAAATCTTCACCCTAAATTGACGTCATCTTGGATAGGCCACGCGCCCATGTCAGATCTCAATATTAAGCATTAATTTTTTTAATTTGTGTAATTTTAGGACTATTTACAGATTTTAATGTGTATGTGTCAGGTTTTTTTTATAGATGTGGTGTGTTGTGCAAATTATTAAAATTTGTCTTTATATTGTTTGAAATATTGCCTAATAAAGTTAATTATGATAATTAATACTTACAGAAGCCTTTAGATTCCTACAGACTTTAACATCAAATCCCATATCTTTAAACAGTTTAGAGACATCTGTTTCATCAAATTCAGCTCCTTTTCTATTTTCTTCATTTTTTAAAAAATTTATATTATTAATTACAATAACATTGCCCCTCTTTTTACCATTTGTATCATATGTAGGTACAACGCTTCTTGTGCTTATGTTTGTTTGATTTTGTATACTTGGCACTGCAACTGTATTTGTAAAATTATTGCAGTTACTTGTAGGAACTTGTCTTGTAATTGGCCTTTGATATGCAGGAACAACTCTTGAAGGACTATAATTAGATGTAGGTTGTGCAGTTGAAGTACTAGGCAAACGGGCACTACCTAGGAATTAATTTGCAGAGCATAAATTATCAACTAAAAAAGGTCCCGCAATTTTTTTCTACTTCTCCGATGCTAAAATTATTGAACTTATCTTTTTTTTTGAAACACTGGCTTACATTTTCAATTATTTACATATTTTTTATTACTTATTTCTGTAAGTCGTAGTGGTTTATTGTCTTTTAAATACTCTTCTCTTATTATTTATATTTTTTATTGTATTTATACATTTTTCCCCTTTTACCAAAAAATATTTTTCTACAAACGTCAGTAAAAGTATAATTTTTAACGCGTGGTGTCAGTGTCTAAAATGCCATTTTATGACACTGGTGTTAAAAGTAAATCACTTTTAGCACTAGTGCTAAAAGTGACGTTAATTTGGACTTTTAATGGTGTTTGTAGAAAAAATAGTGTATGATATACGTGCTAAAAGTGATATTTTAGTACATATCATAAATAACTATTTTATTACTCAAAAGATTCATTTAAACATTCTGTTTTAAATACATATACACAATATTGCCCAAGATATACATTTTCTTACCCACACTACCCAATTTTGCATATTATTAGTCTCTTACCGATTCTTGAAAAAGGGCTTTTATAGTTAGGTGTAATGGTTATTGGATTAATTGGTCTGGCATCGACTTCAAAAAGTGATGTATTTCTAGGTTGCTGAGCCAAAGTTAGATTGGGACTTGAACTAGTTGATATATGTTGACTTTGATCTACATTTAAATAATAATAATAAAGTGAATGTTCTATAATTTAAAGAAGTTGTATATTTATTTTTCAAAATCGTAAATATATATAGTAAAAAACTTACACTGTTTTCCTTGTAGAACAGTATTTGATGAATAGGATGATGAAAAAGAATATGTAACTCTCCTATAAAACAAATTTATTCAATTTAAAAAATAATCTGTTTAATTTTAACTCTTACCTTGTTGTGGTAGCATTGTTACTACAATACTGTGAAACTGTAGTTTGGGAGACTTTCTGGTCTCTGCAAAAAAAATGTTTTAATGACATTAATTAATTTATTATATGGCAGTCAAGGCATACTGCCTATTACCACTATATAGAAGCAAGTTCCATCGACAATCATTTAAAATTCAAGGAAAGCTACCACTAAGTTTCTACAAGTGCTGTTGTATACACTTTTTATATAAAAATTAAATGTTGCTTAGTTCTATGTTGGCTACATGTTAAAGATTTTTCTGTTTGTTTTAACCTTTTCTAAGTATTTTGTTCTTGATGTTGTTTATATAGGTATAATTTTTATATTCTGTAAATTAATTATTTTTTTCTCTGCGCCATTTAGTAGGTGCATTTACCATAAAAGAAATTATTATTATTTTATTATTATTATTTAGCTTAAAATTAAATTTATCTTTTTTTATAATTTCAAAACTGACTTTAATTTCAATAACATTTTATTTCCAGTTATAGAATGTTTTTAGTAATTAATCAAAATCAAGTTATATCATTTTTAATAGATTGAAAAATGAAGTGTCTCTCAGACACAATTCTGTATTTATTTATGAAAATTAAAGTCTGTAGTTACGGATTGAAAAAATAACGTACCTACCCTTTTTGTTTTTCTTTTGTTGTATCTTTGTTTTTGAAACCGAACATTTCACAACTTTTTGATTTATTTTATTATGTATTTGCTCAACAAAGAAATTGATTGCAATATTTTATATTCAAATGTAGATAGTAAATTCGTCAAGGGGCAGATAGTTATATCAAAAGTATAAAAATGAGATTAAGCAGATATGACTAATATCATTTATTTTTCAAGATAAGGAGAATTTGATTGTTGACTAATAAGGACATAACTTCATCTAGTTTAACAGCTAGGACAGATTCTGTTTTTTTAAATAGTTAATTTAAACATGAAAAAATTATTATTCTAAAAAAGTTGGCGGCGTTAAAACATAATCGTTATTTTAACATTCAAAATTCTAATAAGTAATTAAGTATTCTTTTCACGGATACGTTTATTAGACCCCCTCCTATTTAGTTAAGCAAGTCTTTGACGTGTCGATTCCGTATTCCGTCATTCGGGTCGAAATTTGAAATCGACGAATCAATAGATTAGTACTCTAGACTCCCCCCGTACCAACCAAACAAATAACCTAGGTACCGTATCTAGCGTAGCATATTTTTTGATCTAAGGATTGGAACGACCGTGAATGGGCACCTGTAAGAGGCCGAATTCCGGTCGATATTTCGTTTACGTTTGCTTACGCCGAAATAATCTGTTGCTGCTAGTAAAATTTCGCAGTTGTCGTTTTTACGCAGCGGAATTTTGCTGACTTTCGCTAGCGAAGTAGCGGATCGTCCTAACAAACCCAGGCCCGGATTCAGAGCCGTGATTTGGGGGCGGGCGAACCTTCCAGGAGGACCCGAGAATTTTTGAATGTCTTTATTACCTTTTAGTTATTTATTTGTATGTGATTTTTTTCGTTTGGGGAGGCGGTCGCCCCCATCGCCCCCCCTTGTATCCGGGCCTGAACAAACCATAGTTTTACATGTGGCCAACTAGCACGCCAGCGCTGGCGCCCAGTGAGACTGTCGCGAGCTACTGACCACGACTAAGTCATCCTTTTTTTTTTAATTCTTGGCTTTGACAGTGGCCAATATTTGTGTAACTGTGAAAGCACCTTAAGCAACTGGAGTCTACGTCCCAACGATCACTCGGGTGCCCACGGTATTGCCAAATGCCACAATATTTACTTGAAATATTACTTTCTGAGCTGACCTGATGTACCCTTATCTTACCTGACCTCACCCTGTAAATGATTGATCTGTTACATTTTATTAATTTTTGATAACATGTTTCGTGCATGTTATGCGATAAGTTTGGCAACAGCGTGGGCACCCGAGTGGCCGCTGAGACGTAGACTTTAGATCTAAAGCATACCTGCCTCAAACGTCAAACTGACGACTGCCATGCGACAACTTCATGCTAGTTTGCTGTTTGCTTTTTTGAAGAGGGAAATGTTGTTAATGGTGTATTTATAATAATTACCTTAACTTAAATTTGTAAAAATTATTCTTTTTATAAGTACAAGTAATATGCATCTCACCAATAAATATTGAAAACACTAGGTATTTAAATAAATGCTGTTTTATAATTTTAAACATTTCTAAAATCACTTATGCATAATAAACTTCTTAAGTCTATGAATTATTTTAGTAATTTTAGTAATTAAAATTTGAATATACTTTTTCTAAAATCACTTGAAATTGTCTATAATGCACATACATCCGTCTCAAAATTTTAATTGATTAATAAAAATCCGGAGAATTAACCTAACTTTCCATATTATAGGAAATATTTTATGTATGATGTCCGCTAGTAAAATCACATTGAAATATACAACGGAAGATGTGTTTAATGAACCAAAGCATAAGAGAAGAAGTGCCCGTATTCAAAATTTACAAAACACAGAATTAGATCCACCAGAGTTATCACCAAAGTTACCAAACACTATTGATTTTAAAAACAATGAAAGTGGACAAGAATTATTTTGTGTGTCGGATAAAGTAAGTATATTTCATTATTCAAATACACATTTAAATGTGTATAAAGTTAAACAAAATGAACAGAAAATTGTCTGTGTACTTTTAGATTAATACAATACATAAAATTATAAAACCTCTTAATAAACAAACATCTTGCAAATGCGGTATTTGGCTATTATCATTTTAAAAATAATGTACAGTTAACAGACAATTTTCAGTCCCAATTAAAATATAATTAATTTTTTTTGATTTTACAAACAGAGAGAAAGTTATGCATTTGATACAGACCATACCTCTGACCGTGAGAATAGTGAAGAGTCCGATGAATCATTAAAATCACCTAATAAATCATTACAAACGAGATTTAAAAATTCAAAGGATAAAAAGTATTTTAAAAGATATAATAATGCCCAGATAACTCCTGAAATGGGTATTCAAACTAAAGATGTTTCAAAAGTATTTAAAATGATATCAAAACCGATACATACAAGTCCTCAAATAAAAAGTCCAGTAAAATCACCATTAAAAACTTATACAAATCCAAGAAAGTGTTCAGACAAAAATGAATCTATTGAAAGTTTTGGTTTACCTGATAATCCTCTAAGTTATCCTAATATGCCACTACCTCAAATGGATCAAGTTTTAGATGTTGAAATATTAGATGCTAAGGAAATAACTATACAAGATTTAAAATTTGTTGATGAACCATGGTGTATAATAGATTTAGAACAACATTTTTCTAACATAAAAGAAATTAGAATAAAACCTGATCCTGAAGATCAAGACAAAACTTGTTATCCAACAAAAAACTGTACAGAGACTGTAAATAATGATTTTAATATTAGTCTTTCACCTCAATCAAAACTTAAGAATCGACAACATAGACGGGTTGTTTTAGAAAATAGCCCCATTGAAAAGCAACTTAAAAGACTATCTCCCAATAAAAATATTTTAACTACAAGTAAATCTAAAAGTGATAAAATATTTGCAAATCATAGTTTAACATTAGAAGAAAATGAAGTTGAAATATTTAATTCAAGATATGTTCAAAATTCCTTTGATTTAACTAGTGTTAAAACCAACAGACTGTACCCAAAATCACCCAATAAAAAAAATCGTAACAAAACACTTCAAGTAACAGATGATGAGATTAGTTCACAAAATGAAATACGTACCTTAAGATCTTCTAGCGTTAGCAACGAAAGTGAAAAAGAAATAACAAAAAAACAACTATTGAAAAAACCTAAAAATAAAAATTTTATGTATTCAATTGATTTAGACAAAATGACTGTAGTCAATGATAATTGTGTTTCTAAAAGAATTCTTAGGTCTAGTTCATGTATAAATTTACATAACTTTGAACAATTTGAGATATCTGAACCTTTAAAAAAATCAAAAAGTCAGATAAATCTAGGTTCAGATAATAATTTACAAAATACTAGCAAAAATTCATATTTGGATATAAATAAAGTTAAAAACGCTATTCAAGATAAACATAAACCTAAAAAGGAACATGTCAGAGAACTAAAAATAACATTATGTCCTTTACCTTTGAAATTAAAAGATGGATCTATTGAAGTAAAAAACTCTCAAAATGCAAATAAAGACGCTGATATTTCTAATAGAAATTCCTTTCAAAATATAACAACACATTTCATTAAGAAGAATAAAATTCCAACTTCTTGTGAAATGACTTTAAAACGTACTGATATTTCAAAAGATTCTAAAGTATCGGTAAATTTTGATAACAAGAAAGAAAAACCAAAATTCATGTGTGGACCATCACAGGAAATTTTATTTTCTAATGAAAATAAAAAATCAGAAAACATAAAAACTGATAATTCAATCGAGAACTTTAATGTTAATGTTTCCAAAAATGAAATTGCACACAAAACTAATAAAGTATCTTTGGGTTCTGATTTACATAGCATTCAACTTCAACAAGAAAGAAAACTATCTGAGGGAGATGTAGAAACTTCAAGTTTATTCCCAAAATTAAATTACAGCGAAGAGAGAACAAGCAAAATTGCTGCATTTGCTAAATTAAGTGAATGTTTCAGTAGACGATCTTATATCAGGAAGTCACAAAGTTTTAATGTATCTAATAGTGATAAGTCACCATTAAAATTTATGAAGACTGATGTCCATGAAAAAAATGACAGTTTTGACAGTTGCCAAATGAATGCTTCATTCAATGAAAATGCAGAATTATCTGATAATATTATGTTAGATATTTTATCACCGAGTACTACTAGCACACCAAATAAAAGATTAAAAGGCAGACCAAAAAAACTTAACAAGGAAGAATTTAATAAGATCAATGAAAACATTCAAATATCAATTTCTGATCAAAGAGGTGAATTATTAGCAACTAAAAAACAAAGAAAAAATCCGGATAATAAAAATTATGAACATGATCAAACAAATGGGATTGTAGAAAATAACAAAACAGAAGCGGATAAATCTTCAGGATATGAAGATAGTAATCAAAATCAGAGTTGTATACCTAGAATAATTGAGAATGAAGAACATAAAGAACTAAAACGAGAACAAATAGAAATAGATCGATGTCTTGCACTTAAAGCTGTTAATATAAAAAAAAGAGATAGACCAAAAAAAAAGGTTAACAAAGAAATTGGAAATGATAATAGATCTGAAATAACTATAAATGTAGAATATGACAAAGATGAACCTTCTAACAGTTGCAGTAAAAGTTTAAGAAGTAGGGAAATAAATAAAGGTAAAGAGACCAATTTGGCAGTAATTGACCAAGTTGAAGTAGATGTTGTGGATGATAATGTTAAAAGACGAAACAATAGTTCAAACAAAATTTTCCATGAGGATTATTGTGATGACAATATAATTGGTGAGACCAAGATTGAAGAAACAAATGAAAATTGTAGTAGTTACCAAAATTGTTTTTCTAAAAAAGTCTCAAAATTATTACAAAGTAAGAATAAAACTTTGAATAATGAAAATAATCACATCACAAATAATAAATATAATTTAGTTACTAACTTTGAAGAAAACAAGCAAAATGTTGAATTTATTGATTTAAATGACTTAGATGATTTAGATGATCAGAAAAATGAAACTTCACATAGCATTTTAGATGTATCAGATGAAGAAGTTTCTGCAATAAATGAATCTATAATCGTAAGAAAACGTAATCCGTTTCCTTTAAATAGAATCAAAACATCAAAAACTAGTATACAATCCAGAATAAACAAACAAATAACTGATTTAGAAGCATATGTTCCTCCAACAAGAACTAGAAGTAAAACAAATTTAGGTGATGCAGTAAATGGAACAGATTTAACTTTAAATGATGGTATCAAAAAAATAACTAGAAGTAAAACAAGCTTAGGAAAAAATATTAATGAACTTTCAACAGATTCAAGTTTTGAGGATGATGATATTATCCCAAAAAGAACAAGGAGTAAAACAAGTTTTGGAAAAAGAATAAATGAAATTAATGAAAATTTAATAAGTTCTCCAAAAAGTAGTATATGTAAAATAAATTCAAATGGGAAAAAAAATGAAATTAATTCAACTTTAAAGAAAAAAAATTCTCCAAACGGAACTAAATCCAATAAGATACAGCTAACAGATACAAATTCAGATGAAGATGTTTCTCCAAGAATAACTAGATATAGATCACATTTAGGAGAAAAATTATGTAAAAATGACAGTAATCAGACTGGCAACATAACAAGAACCAAGCTCAACAACTATAAACATAAAGGATTTAATAAAACTTTACCTCTAAAAGAAACTACTAGTAAAAATACAAACAATCAAGAATTTTACTCACGAATTACAAGAATCAAAAGTAATATAGGTATACAAATTTCAAGAACTGATAGTAAAGACATGAACATTGAAGATATCATCGAGACAGTGGAAAGTCATAAAAGTTTTCCATCTAAAATCACTAGATGTAAAAGCAGCTTAGACACAAGAATAAATAGAACTGATAGTGCAAAGACAATTGAAAATAACGTAGATTCTTTAAATGTTGCTGAAACTAACAATATATTTAGTAAAGATGAAACTTTTTCTCCACCGTCAACAAGAACTAACCCTGGTTTAGGAGCAGGAAGAGTATGTGCACATATTGAGAAAACTTTTAAAGAAGATGTATCTTCAAAAAATAGTCTGAATGGTACAGCTGAAAACAACGCTTTAAATTACAATAGTGTTTTTCCCTTAAAAATGGGAAATTCACATGGTCTGTCAGAAAGTCTAGATATGAATAGAATTGAAGAAGATATTAAGCAAAATTTTGATATACCTGAAAACATTGAATATAAAGAAAATATAAAAAAAATCAGTAACAATGCTGCATTAGAAGAACATTTATATAAATCTGAAGAAAATCTAGAAATAAATAAAATTGAATGTAGTTTGGAGAACAAAATCTTGGAAAATGGAAATAAATACATAGACCAAAATTATGTAGATGTTGAGGACTCTCTAAAGGAAAACATAGAAGAAATAATGTCACCTTTGGATAAAACAAGTTCCAGTCAAGAAAGTTCATTCGATGAAAAAGCTATTAATGACAGAAATTTATTAGATTCTATTGAAATCAAGAATGATCTAGGTACCGAAATTATTAAGAATAACATCAGTTCAAATAAGGAGTACTATAGTTTAGAAGGAATTACAAAAGGAACAAATGAACCATGTGTAAACCCTAATACAGAAGATTGTTATGTTTCTGAAATCAATATTACACCTAAAAAAGCTGGCAATAATTACGAAAAAAATTTAGAAATAGCTACTGAGGAAGATAAAATAATTAACCATGATAATATTAAAGATTATTCAAAAGAAAATTTAGAAGATGCACTAATTTGTTTTCCAATTAAAACTGAAATTGAAAATAGTACAAACAATGATGCAAGAGAAAAGGGAACAAGTTTTACCACAATATCAAGTAATAACAATATAAAAACACTTATCAGTGACGATCTTAAAATCACGTGTGCTAGTGAAAATACAGAAAATAAAATAACATCCTTAATCTTAGACGTTACCACAGATAACTGTCACAGAGATCAAACTGAAAAGGCTGCAAAATTAGACAATTCATTGACAGTTGATAATTGTTCAGTGGATGATGATAATAAGGATCAGATTATTTTAAATGAAAAACAGCAATGTAATTATGCAGTTAAAAAACGGCCCAGAGGAAGACCTAGAAGTAAAAGTGTAGCACCCACTTATAGATTTTCTGCAAGTTCAGAAAATAGGAACATAATCAATCAGGGTAAGTAAAATATATTGTAATAGTTTCTTTTATTATTTTGGATCAGATATTAATTAAATGATGGATGTAGGATGGCTAGTAAAATATAATATTCGCTATTGAAGAATCTTCCCTTCTCAAGGTAATCGATGAATAAAATATCTTTCACTTCTCAAAATATTGAGACCAAAACAGCTGACATTTACGTTTTTGGTCGTCACTCAGCTGACTGTCGATTTACAAAAGTAGCGTCACTAAAACCAAAACTACTGTAACTTGTGAACTAGTAAACCATATGGATTTGTCAATAGTGTGGCGTCATCTATATGACATCTTACGAACACATTGAGTGGCCATGTATTTTTTGAGTGAGTGTGGGTTTGTTGACGATAAATTTGGAAGTTATGATTTTGCCCAATAAAAGAAAAAGACAGACCTAAAAAATTAAGATTTTAATTTAAATTTCTAAGGTGAAGTTGAAGTTATTAATAAAATTTGAAAATATTTCAACTTCGGGAAAAGATCCTGTCCAACATAAAAGTATACCGATAAAACACTTGACGGCAAATCGTTCAGTAATTTCGACAGTCCGGACAAAATTTATTAAAGGAAATGTCAATATTGTCTATTCATAAATAGTAGGTTGGAATGGCATATTTTTTTATTTCTGCAGGAGTATTTTCAAATTCTACATCTGAATCGTTTGATTTTCTTCTCCTTTTTAATAAATTAAAAGTTTTTACAAATCAATATTAAGATCACGTTAACTAATTCTGACAGTTAATTTGACATTCATGGCAAACCTTATTTTTTTAAACAATTACGTAATGAAGATTCTGCCTCTAGAGAAAGAATGAAATACGTATAAAATACATAAGAGAATTTTCTTTCAATCTCAAGAGCGAGAATGTTTCTTTTCTGTTATTATAAGTGGTTTCAGAATAATTCATTTCTGTACTAACAATATTTCCTTACAGTTGTTAGTGTTCTACATAAATTATTGAAAACACGTGTTTAGGAGAATAGAGTAATTTTTTGTTGTATTTGCAGTTATTTGACATTTAGAACAATTATTGACATTTGGAGAAATATTATTATAATTATGCAGAACATTCTGAACAACATGAGAAGTAGTATTTTGTTAAATATTAGTCATGACACAAATTAAAGGTAAATGAGATGTATGGGAAAGAAATATAAGAAAGTTTAAAAGATTTTTTTTTAATTTTATCTCACTGCACTTGTCTCGAAAAGACAGACACCTAGTCTAAATTTCGGGTCATCATCAAATCGTTTTTATATTAAAATAGTAGGAATCAAAACAGTTTCTCTTTGATCCTCTCGAAAATACAGTTTCTATTTTTGTATCTCAAGTCTTTAATGAAACTATAGAACATTTAAATATTTACAGAGGATGAAGATTCACAAATTTCTCCTATTCCAAAACTATTTAAGAGAAGTCACAGTGTTGGACCAAGACAAGAATATGCCATACGTAAGTTAACTATTCTTTTTACTTCATTTTTAAACATCTTATAAGTCAATTATTTGGTAATTTATTTGATTTTTAGCCGATTTGATAAATCCCAAAGTAGGAAAAATTGCTTGGGCTCAAATAGGACATTATCCATTTTGGCCTTGTGTTATCACAGAAGAACCTAAAACTAAAAATTATATGAAATCGGGTAAGTACTTATGTGATAAAGAGAAAAATTTATGGTATTATAAAACAATATATTATTTTACATTTAAAACATTTTACATATAATATTGATGTTTATCAAGATTTAAATTTTAAGGGAACATACGATTTTCAATGTATTTTGGTCGAGAGCTCATGTAGAAGTCGACCAGCACAAAATATAAGACATGTGCGCGAAAGCGTATCAACTATTCAATTGAACCACTGTTCCCCTTCCTCTTCGAGCAACTGACACGTGATACTTGCCACTCAGTCTACTGAAATTCAATCGCAGTAGTATTAAGCCGATAACGATTGAAAAGAAAATGTTCACGTTCACAAAGGAAGAAAAGATACAAACGTTAAAGTGGTATTTTGGGGGGTCACCCGATTCGAGATACAATAAATTTATTTATAGTCGCATTTGAAAATAGGTTAATTCCGACACAGTCCACCGTTTCTCGAATTATTAAAAAATTCAATACGAGATATCTCTGTTTCACAGATTTGGCTATATCGGGCACTTTGGCCTAGTTGGTTAGGGCATCGGCCTTTATTCTGGGTCACTGTTCGAGAGTAGGTTCGAATTCTGCCAAACTCAAGTGGAATTAAAGTCAGATAAGACTTTGGGCAAGTGCAGTTTTATTCACGTCGGTAATCAGGCCCGATGAGATCGGATATCTCGTGTAACTGATAGGGGTTGGTGGCACATTTACACACTTGTTGGTCGGTAGATCACTTGCATGACAAAGGCATAGTCATGGGTTTAAGGTGATTGAGAACCGTGGTTCGGAGCCCACGATAATCTGTAAGTCCCGTCCAGATTAGCCCTGGTAGCAGAAAAGAGAGGTTAAAATTAGCAAGCAAGCAAGCAGATTTGGCCTATTGTTTGGCACAAAAAGGTGGTTTATTTGAACCTTTATTACATTAGATTCGTAGTTTTTTAAACCTATTTTATTTTCAAAGCCGTTATGGTAAGAAGGAACCACAGCATTCATTTTCAGAAGAGAAATTATTTGTTACATTTATTGCAGCAAAAAATTTCTCGCATACAATGGAACTTCCTGAAAGTCACACATACACACCTCGTTTCCTAACATTTTCATACTGCTGCAGCCTGCAGCTCATTGCTTTTGTTAGTAAGCTCTGCTCTGCTAGCGTAGAGTAGGGATACAACAATGTATAGTGGTTCAATTGAATAGTTGATACGTCGTCGCGCAGATTTCTTATATATTGTGCTGGTCAACTTCTACATGAGCTCTTGTTCAAAATACATTGAAAATCGTATGTTCCGTCAAAATGTTACCACATCTGAATAAGGATCTAGTTGCCAGTTTAATGCTATACAATGCGCATACATGAATTATTTTCAAAAAAGTATTATGAAAGAAAGTAAACTTTTAAAATGTAATTTAGATTACCTATTATGTGAATGAAGTGCAGAAAGGTGATTTCTCACAAGTGAAAATTCAATTCAAACGAGTGGGGAATTGCATTTCTGCGCGTGTTGCACTCTATACTTTTTCTACGATCACACTTTTGCTAAAAATAAAAATAACACTAATTAAGTTTATTTTCAAATATATATTTTAATTATTGTGAGAAATTTTAATAGTTGTAGGTTGAAAGATTATTTTTTTCTAATCTTCTTATATCATAAAATTAATCAAACATTCGGATTTAACTAGACAATTTTAATGTTAGGCAGTAATGCCAAAGGTATCCATTTTATCTTAATTTTTACTTCTCCGCCGTTCACTATATCATAGAGGAAAAAAAAAATTTTTTTGCGTCTATTCATTATTTAACCTGAAAAAACACGAAAAAAATGGTTTTTACGAAATTTTGTCTGGGAGTGTGTCGTCGTCGGCAAATTTTCTTGTTAGCACGATAACTCGATTAATATGTAAAAATTGGAAAAAAAAAATTTTTGCCCCAAAACACATAAAAAGACGTGATTCGTGCAGAAAACACACAAAAAAAGTTTTGAATGTATGTACCCCCCCTAACCAAAAAAATGGAAAAAATGATGTAAAATAAGAAAATGTTGTATTAGTATTAGGTATTTTTTTGAGCGGAAAAGTTCGTTCTAGGTTAAAACCATTTATTTTCTTCTCTGTATCTCAAGATCATACCGAAGTTCGGGCTTAAACGTACATAAATTGTACAACTTTGGAACTAGTAAAGCCACTCATGTAGTATTATCATCGGCTGTCGGCGAAACGTTCGTCAAGCGTAAACTATTTATTTTTAGATGTGCTACCATCTATGATTAGAAGAGAGTATTGACAATTTTTAAAGCAAAAAATTCCCGATGTATTGTGGTTGCATACACAATTTGCATTGTGTGTTGCAAAGCTTTTATTTGACTGATTCTAGTCAAAATGTCACTCTCTTCTTTCGTATCCCTTTCAGAGATTAATACAAAGTTAGCAACACACAATGCAAATTGTGTATGCAACCCCAATACATCGGGAATTTTTTGCTTTAAAAATTGTCAATACTCTCTTCTAATCATAGATGGTAGCACATCTAAAAATTTTATCTTATAGCGGACTTGTACGAGTTTGGAATTTTATTTATTGGATTCGAAAAGCCTAACTGACGAAGCCGAAAGGCAGAAACCGGTCTTAGGATATCGAATCTGATAAATTAAATTCCCTTACTCGTTTGGTAAACTATTTAATTTTGGTAAGTGGTTTTACTAGTTCTCAAGTTATTTAAGAAACAACAAAATTTTTAAATCGCTACTACATAAAAAAATCTTGTCCATGGTAATATATCTTAAGTTACAATATAGGTGCTTTTGGGGACTTTTCGCAATGCTTATCCTATTACATGCTTTAGGGACACCAATCAAATACTTATGTAAGAGTCATCCATAAATATATGCCTATTTTACATAGATTCGGTGTGTTTAGTTATCTTCAAATATATGGTTTTAAATATTGTAATTATTTTTATTGCTATAATAGGTTGCCCAAAATTATTCTTGCTTTCTGAAGTAGACACGTGATCACTACTTTAAGAATGATGGGCCCTCAACCTGTTAATTTAATAATACCAATCTCAATGTATTAACTGTTTTCAGTAATAAAACCATATGGACCGAGAGTTTTCTACCATGTTAAATTTTTTGGGGACAATGGAAGAAGAGCTTGGATATATAGTAAAAAATTGATGAACTATACAAACAGAGACGACTTGCAGAAAATATTCGACACCTTAAAAGAGGTAAATTACATGCTTAATTTAACAGAAATAATTTTTGAGAATAGTAGTGTATATTGCAGAAACTATATTATAAATATTTTTTAAGATACAGTTAAAGCCACTTTTTTAGAACTAGAATATTAACCTATAAACGCAAAAAAAAGGCGGAATTTCGGCTTATGGCTTATATTTACTTACTTTGGTCAGTCAATAAGTTCGTAGGGTGATTTATAGATTTAAATGATTCGTGTCGAAATTCCATGACAATCTGACGTTTAGTTCACAAGTTATGGTGGTTTTAGTGACGCTACTTTTGTTTTTCCAAACAATGGAAGAGTCTGAATTTCGTGTGTTGATATCATTGCTTTTTAATACCCTCCAAGCGAAGCAACGGCTTAACAAAATTCGGACTTTGCTCTATCGGGACAAATGGTAGAAAAGTGGTTGGCTAATTTTAAACGCCGCACAGTGGTCGGAAAGTCGAAAAAAGTGGGATTTAATATAAGGAACCTTCCAAAAATCCCCAAATTTTGGAATCCTAAGGCGTATTTTGGATTCCTAAATAAGAATATGAGGTGGTGACATTTTGAAAATTCTAAAAATTCAAAATGGCCGATCCAATATGGTCCCCGAAAATTCTGGTCCAATTCGATTTCTGTATTGACAATAATTGTAACTATTAACAATATTTAAAAAAAGTTGCCTTTTATTTCGAAGACAGATAAAAAATGGGTTTTCATCATCTTTATCTGAATTTTTTTTTACTTTTTTCTTTTTTTTTTTTTGTTTTTCTTCCCTATATTATGAAAATTAAGATTTGTGTTGTTTTTACATAAATTTTAGCATCACTCTTATCATTATTTATCCAAACATTGATTGATTATACAAAAAACATGCACGTTGTACCAAAAAAATACATTTTTTTGATAGGCTGTAGTTTTGACCGGGGCAGCTAATTGTTTTCGAAAAAAAGACTTTACACTTTATATTTTTTAGTCGCCTAGGAATTTCAAGGGACACTAGGGGAGCAATACTATTTTTTCGGTGTGAAACATTGACACTTTTCATTTTAATCGACATGGATAAAAGAAGCAAAAATTATATTTTATTATTTTTATTATCATTTTAAACAATTGAATAAAATGACAGAATCTCACTAGATGCTGGAGTTTTTTACTATTGCTGTATTATAAATTGTTAAATAACATTAAATACTCATAGAAATGCAAATAATTAAGTTAAATAGAGTATTTTATGAAATGTATGTATATAAACATTAACAGTGAATAAATAGTATTGGTCCCCTAGGGTCCCCTGAAATTCCTAAGCGACTAAAAAATATTTAAAGTACAAAATCTTTTCTTCCAATCCCCGGTCAAAAGTACAGTCTATCAAAAAAATGTAATTTTTTTGAATAATCAATCAATGTTTGGATAAATAATGATAAAAGTGATGATAAAATTTATTTAAAAACAATACAAATCTTAATTTTCATAATATAGTGAAGAAAAACCTAAAAAAAGAAAAATAGAAATTTTCAGTTAAAAATGATGAAAACTCATTTTTTATCTGTCTTTGAAAAGAAAAGGTAACTTTTTTAAATATTGTTAATAGTTAGAATTATTGTTAATACAGAAATCGAATTGGACCAGAATTTTAGATTTTCGGGCGCCATATTGGATCGGCCATTTTGATTTTTTAGAATTTCCAAAATGTCACCTCAGATTCTTATTTAGGAATCCAAAATACGCCTATGTACAAAATTTGTGGATTTTTTTAGGGTTCCTTATATTAAATCCCACTTTTTTCGACTTTCCGACCATTGTGCGCTGCCGTACAAACACCGAAGATGCTGAAGCTTTGGTTCTAGATTCCGTAAAGCTAAAAAATCTCCCAAATTCCGTACAACTTTTTTTTTTGTTTTGATTATCACTAGTAATCTCCCTAGAGCTTGAATTACTATCGGAAATATTTAGGTCACTAAAGGTGGTAGAAATGTATTTTTTGTTACATGATTTAATGGTTGTAAAGCTTATTGCATAGCCTTTCAGTTGCACGTCACCAAATATGACGTCATATCATGTTTTCGGCATGTCTTTGATTATTACATGACATTTGATGGCGACTCTACAAAATTTTGACAGTTGTCAGGATTGTATTCAGCCAAATAGGAAAAGGCTTTGAAACTAATAAGAATTATGATCTCAAAACATTACAAAATAAAACAAAATGTATTTTTAATCGATATTTATTATCATAAATAATATAACATTAGTAAATAAATTCCTAAAATTAGTTATTCCAACTTCTAAAAAATGTGATTAACTACAATAATTACAAATGGAACTAATGGAAGTGCTGTTCTGATAAAAACTGTCAGGCGTACAATTTGAGGTTTATCAAAAATAGCTAAAGAGCGTGTTCAATATTTCAATTTGACTATGAGGCCATGACGTATAGCAAACGGCAACCAATGAAATGCCTGTATTGTGTCAATTGCAGTTATTTAATATCTACGTGTAGATCTCTTATGATGGTGTTGCCTTACGAAAATTTATAGTGGACGTACCGTTTTTTGCATTCCTTTCAACTTTATACGACAAAGCGAAATAGATGCCGTATGACGTGCAACTGAAAGGCTATGCAATGAACTTTAGATCATATGTTTACCTTTTCAACTGTCAAAAAATTTCACATAGGAATTTTTTTTCAAAAACTTTCCAATATCACCATCTTGGTCATATTTTTAAGTATTATTTTTAACTCTTTCGTACAATTGGATATATTTCTTCTTTCTTTTCACACCTTAAGTTCCATTCTTGTCAGCTTTGTCTCTGCTTTTTCAGCTTCAGTTTGCAAAACTTTGAATGTTGGATAGTATCTCGTGATTGACCCACTGATGCTGTTATTTTTACCTTTTGCTGCGTTATTTGTTCTATAACAATTTTATTGGGTAAAACTCATTCTCCAACCAATTTTGAACAAAATAGTCCAAAAATTCTTCCAACCTCTGACTTCAAACTGGAATTTGTTGACCAGGTTCCACATCTGGATTAAGCGGGATTTCAGCCATTATATTCAACTAGCTTTCCACTATATCTTCTGGTTTCAGGAAAGCGAGTGGGACGCATCTTCCTTATTTTTGTAAAAAGTTGTCAAACTGTATTCTTGAACTTTTCGCCAGATACATTGGCCAACATGAAAAAAACAGCCATGAAAATGAGCTCTTGGAAAAAGTTCTCTGGCAGCTTGGATTGAACCTCAAAATCCATAGTAATACCTTCTGGGTTCCAATAGCTTGAATCTTCTGGATTCCAATTTGGTTCTTTTTGGAGAATTAATCGAAACATTCTCGAGTATGTTTCCTTCTTTTTATTTGGAAGAAGAACATATTCCAATATCAGCAAAAATAACATATAACTGTGCAAACTGAGGGCAACGACTTTGAAATGTACCATCGATGAAAAACTGTTTATATTCTGTGAAATATTGTCGCGACTTCTCACTTGCAAAAATTAAAATTCTTTCTTCTTGGCCGTAAAAAATCACTTCCATCGGCTATTTTTCTTGCGCTGTCTGGAATCTTCTCTGTGAATGGGTTCTGTTTGCAAACCTTGAGAATCATTGCCTGGTGATTGATAGGACCAAATTCCTATTGGTAAATTTTTGATAATTGCACTTGTCTTTCTTCACGAGCACGATTCTTTGCACGGTAAGTGGCTTTTTTCACATCGATTTCTGCTACATTTGGTACACACTGATGATCACTAATTTTTATCACTTGCAATTTTCTTGTAACAATTTTGCCTCTACAAGTAACCAAACCACGTACTTTAAGACACAACCAAGACTTTTCACGTTTCTTATTTATTGTATGGCATCTAAACATCAACCATCACGTATGGCCAATGGTTTTCCTTTTTCAGTTTGAATTATTTGAATTTAATTTTCCATTTTCAGAAAAAATCACACAAAATATAAGTTAAGAAAAAAAAAGAACTAATTAAAAAATTAATCCCAGCTAATGCTACCAACAGTTGAAGCCAAATTTATAAAATGGATCCGGATGTTGAAACGAAAGTATTAATATATCTAATTCAAGAGAAATCTGCTATATGATTATAGCGACCGAAACAAAAGAAGATGTAGTTGGGAAGAAATAGTTAGGACACTTGCTAAGGAGAATGCTACAGAAGAAGAAAAAAAGTCTCAAATATATCAACATTACAGAAAGCAGAGGCAATGTTGCAATTTTGCTGCTAGAACCCGAACAAGATAAGAATATACCACTGCGCATCATAGCTACATGACCTACGAGTGGAGACTGAGAACGCTTTGATGCGGTGTGATATTCTTATCTTGTTCGGGTTCTATATGCCGATTGGGTCACCGCTGTGTGTGTGTTGTAACAGCCTAGTGTGTTTTTACCCTTAGTCATCCTACGAATTTATTGAGTGGCCAAGTAACAACGAACAAAATGAGTCAAATATTATAAAATTTAGTCAAAAAATACCGGAGTTATCATCTTTTCCGTTATGGAAAAGTTCATTTTGAGAAAAACGAGTTTTTAGTTTTTTGAGAAAATGTGTCTATCGAGCGAACTTGTACTAACGTGTCGAAAAAAAGAAAATGTTAGAGAATAAAATATAAAAGGCAGCTGATAGGTTGAGTTAAGAGTAGCTTGTTGCTAATCTTGGCATATCAGGTGCAAATGTTGGTTTTTCAGTAAAGACATTTTAAAGCAAACATGTTATCCATGTAAAGTAAACTTCAGTAGCAGTTTTATTTATTTTATTTAAAGACATTTTAATTCATTTGTTTATTTTTATTTATCATAATAGTTTTATTTTTTCGAATTTCGATCTGAAATTGTAGGTTCGTATTCTTGAGCTATTGTGGAACAAATTTATGAAAAAAATTATTTAATATCTATAAGAGGGAATGGAGGAAAGCATCTTTCATGAAAAGTGCTGAAAAATGACAGTTTGCTGTGGTAGCGAAAAGAGCTTTTAACTTTAAAGAACCAAAATTAGTCCGAATCAAAAAATAAAATTAAAAATAAAATCATCCTTCCATGAGGTAGGACATTTATAGAAAAGAAAATTTTTTTAATTTTCCCTGTTGAAAAGGTATGAACTTTTCCAGATTACAAAAATAACTAAAAAATTAAAGAATCTTCCACCGTGGAAAAATCTGTTTGATGGAAGGATGATTAAATTTAATTTTGTTTTTTAAAATTAAAAGCTCTTTTCGCTACGACAGCACCCTACGTCATTTTTCAGCACTTTTCATGAAAGATGTTTCTCTCAATTCCCTCTTCTAGATGTTAGACAATGTTATTTACTTTTTTTTTCTGTGGTATTTGTTGTTGTTAGACGTTTTAGCTCTGAAGATGGCTAGTTGGATTTAATGCGCTTAGCTAAATTAATTTTCAATAAATTTTTACACACTGTCCCTAAAAATACAAAGGTTTCTTTCCCTCACTTATTGACAAGTGTATACAAAGTCTTTTCATTACTATTATGTTTCGACACTAAGGGTGTAAAATTAATGATTAATTTTTGTAGGTTAAATCTATTTCCTTATTAAACGCGTTTTCTGTCAAACAAAATCTTTTAAAAAAATGGACAAATGCAGTTGAAGAAGTAGAACAAGTTCAGTCCCATAACTTTAACTTGAATCAAATAATAAATTATATGGCAACTACTAATGGGCAATTTCAATATACACAGGAGGTTGGAATTTCTGAAACAAAATTAACAACCAAAGGCAAGAAAATACATAAGGAGAAGATAATTAAAAGTAAATATTTTCATAATAAATAGGATATTTAATTTTTTTACGGTATTTTTTCCAAACATTATAGATTGTAGGGTGGGTCGTTCGAGTACTTTTAACATTTTCTCACTTCGATCTAAAAAGACCTTTTGTAATTTTTTGTGTGACCTAGTTTAACTAGTTCGTCAGACGTTAGCGTGCTTATTCCTCTATTTCTTCCGCATTCAAGCAGAAGCTACACAGTAGATGGAATTCCATTCCGTTTCCCTTCTAAGAACAGTATGTGGATGGTCGGAAAATTTACAGTAAATTATAAGGAAATAAAAAAAATCAATTAGACAAATTAAAAGTTCTCGAAGGGGGTGGGGGTAGCTAAATATACAACTTGAAGGTTGGATATTGGTTTTTTACGTTTTGTGGCTGAAATATGCATCCTATTGAAAAAAGTTTAATGTAACATTTGAAGATAATTAAAAAATGTAAAACTTTTGTATTAATCATTTTCAACATAACCTCAAAATTATTGAGAAAATCGTTAAAAACCTTGGCGAGGGGCCGGGAAAGTAAAAAAATATGAAAAATAGAATAAGAAGACGCTTAGAAATGTTGCCGGATTTTTTAACATAATTGAAACAAAATATCTTTGTATATTCTTATCAGTCGTCAAAAAAGTCGTTCATTGAGATTATAGCGTAGAAATATGATTTTTTTTTATTTTTTCGAGCTCGATCAGGTAGTATTATAGAAAATTGTATTCCTATCTGTTTCCTAAATAGAGATGGAACACCGCGCCACTGTCACAGAACCCTGTATAATTATTTCTTGTAGAACATTTTATTGTTTTACTTTATATTCTATTTTGTTTTTATTGCACAAAAATCATTAAATATAATTAATTTTATTTGAAACACTAAATTTCATCTTTTTTATAGAAAACCAGTTACTTGAATCAGATACAAATGTGTCTCATATAAAGAAGAAAATTAAATTAAGTCCCAGTAATTCACCTACTTCTCCTACGGAAAAAGAATCCAAGAAAAGAATATCAAAAGTATCTGAAGATAAAAAAATTATTATAAAGGACGAAATATTAGATATCGAATACCATGTCAGTGAAGGCAGTATCGATCATTTTGGTACCTATTCCTTTGATGAGCAGAGGGCGCTTTTCAAGAGAAACAATTTATTTAAGGGCATACCAAAAGATAAAGTTTGTCAGTTTTGTTTTAATTTTGGAGAAATATTTAAATGCAGAGGTGGTTGTTACGGAATTTATCATCTGGAATGTTCTGTGCAAGTTCTGGTCGAAAAAGTCCCCAAAAGGAGGACAATTAGAAGTAGTCTTAAGATGGAAAATGCTGAGACTTTTGAAGTTAAGATTGAAAAAAAGGAAAATAATTCAGGTAATTATATAACTTTGCATTAAAACCTATTAGTGTTAACGGTTTTGTAATAGGTTACAATAATAATTTATTTTACTTATAGAGCTATTTATTTCTTTAAAACACGTTTCAATGTTTTCATGGGTAAAATAGATCAGGGTATCATCCGCAAATAAATGTATTGAGCATCTTTTGACTACACTAGCAATGTCATTAATATAAATTAAAAACAGTAGCGGACCCAGAACACTACCCTGTGGCATTCCCATATTATTCTCTATAGTATCTGAAACACAATTACTTACCTTAACCTTCTGTTTCCTGTTTTCCAAATAATGTCCCAACCAGTCAAGTGCACAACCCCCCAAACCAATAGGTCTTAATTTCATTAATAATCTACACCTATTAATAGTTTCAAATGCCCTCTGTAAATCCAAAAATGCCGCCAATGTGACAAGATTATTTTCAATTGACAACTTCCAGTCATGTAACACCAACTGTAAAGCAGTTTCACAGTTGTGTTTACTACGGAATCCTGATTGCACGTTACTTATTGTTCTATTTCCCTCTAAATAATCAATAATTTGAAGATATATTAATTTTCCGATAAAATTTATCGGTCTTAAATGGTTAGCTTTAGTTGGATTCGAAATTTTTGGTATCGGAATTATTGTAGCAATCTTAATATAATCCGGAACTAAACTTGTTTTATTTGAAAAATTTATAATATGCAATAGAGGTTGTGAAAAACTACCAAAACATTATTTCAATAAAATTGTGGGTATTTCGTCTGGGATATTTTTATTTGTCATTGAAAATAATATTTCTTTTAAATCGTTATAATTCAGTAGTTTAAAGTTTACAAAAGTTTAAATTTCAGTTAGAGGTATAATCGGATAATTATTACCTCATTTGTATTTTAGGTCTACCTCGTTGCTGCTTTGTAATTAGAGTTGTTACAAACCTTATCATGCTGGAGTTCACTTGAAGAATCCTGATCTTCCTGTTACTTAGTTCTGTAAATTGAGTATCCTTCTACCTTCTCCGAAGTACTTCCACCTTATAGGCTTATTGCTTCTTGAGGGAACTGACTTCGTTGCGGGACCTTTTAGAAGATTCTTTCTGCCTTTTGGTTATCATCCTATAGGGAGATTTCTCTTTGTGCCTGACTTTGAGATTTTTTCCTTCCTGACTTCTTCTGGCTTTTGGACATGTTTCTCTTTTACTCTCAATTTCCATCTCCCTAATACGGAGAGAGATCCAATTTTTGGAGCTCCTCGAAGGACCCTTGGTATAAAGGGCATAAAGGCGCATGTCTTGACCTTTTTCCGACAGAGTTTTACTCAGTCCATCTAAAGTTTAGTATTAAGATTCAGCTGTTTCTCCTTTGGAGAATTTTCTCTGATTTGTGGGTGCACTTTGCGAATCGCCCTTAAGTTCACTCTGCGGGAATTTGGTTATTGGCTATACTATATTGACTATACTACGTCTAACATAAAGAAAAGTAAATACACGTATACAGAACATGAGTGTTCTAGTATACAGGGTCGCATTAAGGGTTTTATAAAAATAAGTAATCGATTCCACATACAGTACAAGGGTGAATCATTACATTACATCATTACAAAACGCGTTGTACACTCTGTTTTGTTTACTTTTCTTTATGTTGGACGTAGTATAGTATAAATCTTTCTGAAATCATTTTCTTTTCCGGAAACTCTTTATTAGTCGCAGCACCTTTTACCGAGGTAAGAACGCCTTTATAGGAAATTCCTTAATTCTTCAGTCCGTTTTGCTTGTGGCAATATGATTATTGTCCTACTACAATCTGTAGGCTTTTGATTTTTACGTCCATATCCATTGTAATGTTTTCCTCCACTGACATATCCAGAAAAAAACAGCTTAATCTGTTAACAAAGCCTAGGTATTAATCAACAGTATGCATATTAGGTTATTACATATATATTTTGATGATTGTTCATGTAGTATAAATTTGAATTAATTGAAACTGTAAGCGGGCACTGACAACGAATTTTCAGGTACTCAATCTGAGGTTGACGAAAGTCATGTTCAAATTATCACAGTACCATCAAGTGTCTGTGCTACACCGCCAAGAAAAACTTTTCCTCCAGATGTTATGAACATGACTTTAGCAGATAGGATTGATTTCAAAATGAAGGAAATAATGAAAAAATTTGAATCCACTACTTATTTAGCGATGCTTAACGAGCTTTCTTCTGAAGAAAACTCGCCCTCGTTGAAAACCAAAAGTTTTTCTAGGTAAGTATCAAGTAATAAAGTAAATTTTTATCTTAAAATTTTGTTTTTAAATATTGCATAATTGTAAGTAATAAACGCCCTAGGTGCCAAGATCTATTTTCTGTGGATAGTCAAAGTTGTTCTATGTTAGACAAAGAATTGGATGTCATTTCAAAACTGGATCAACAATCACCAATTTCTGCAAAGGGAATTGAACAACGTTTAGAGGGAATCTTAGAACCTTCTCTTTCTAAACATGTCACTGCTGATTCACCAGGTAATAAATGATTTGTTTATGGTAATAGTATAGAAAAAAAAATTAGTTTCAATTCTTTGTTATGTATGAATTTTAATTTTTGACTTTGACTTTGATATAACTCTGTGTGAGGGTCATTCCATGTGAAAAGCATATTAGATGTCACTTGACCCTCAGCGATCGCGTTCTTTTTGACACCATAATCTTACTAAGGAAATAAGTGGTTTCCCAAATTTTCAGCCTAAAATACCACAAGGAAAATTTTTAGGCTCAGTTTTAAGTTTGTTCAAAGTGGCAACGAAGAAAAAAATAAAATACGCGTTTCCTTCGTATTTCTCATTAACGGAACATACAAAATACAACAAAGACATTTCTGACGTAAAATTTCCCGTAGAACATGGTCACGGCAATCGTTTTCAATGACTCCCCTCGGAAAATGCGAATTTTTTTTATTATTTACAAATTTCTCAAATACATATACCCCGATTTAGCTGAAATTCACAGAGCATATTCTTGGAATCATCCTTTTCCAAATCTATATACTCGTGTTTTATCTTTCATATAATTTTCAAGAATTATATATTCAGGGTGCGGCAGATAAACGGTCAATTAGAAATATCTCGATAACTAAAGGTATCTGAATTATGAAAATTGGCATGAAGGGGTTTTGAATAATGAGCTATTTAATAAAAATATTGCCGTCACTATTCTACTTCCGGTTATACCGGTTATAGAGGCGCCCCCGAGCCTCGCGCTATACACGTTTATCATATGCATAAGTATTTTATCGATAAAAACTTATACAAATTCAATTTTTTATCTGATAATTAACATTTTTATGATTTTGGGTAATTTTATAACAATTTATAACATAGGTATGTATATCGTAGATATACAGGGTCACGTAGATGGCCCATTAGCCATATATAGAGAAGTATAGATATTTGAAAATTGGGTTACGGGGCTTTGTCAGTACGCTCTATTCAATGAAAATATTTTCAATTTCCGGATACTTCCGGTTATACCGGAAGTAGACCAATTTTGTTATTTCAAATGAAATGTACCAATTTTCTTTATATTAAATTAAATTATAAATGTACCACAGGTCTAAGTTTAACAGTTTCCGAGATATTTGAGATTTTTATAAAAAATTTTGAAAAACATGCATTTACGTAAATTTCCGTATCTGGCTTAGTTGTTAAGCTATTAATTTCAAATTTTATACAGAGATTGTGAGAATATCCTTCTTCAACGAAACTTTCAGGGTAGACTAATTCCTAAAAATCGGCAAAAAATGCAGGTCTCATGTCTGTGAAAATTCGATCTTCCGAGATATTTACAAGAAAAGTTAAGCCTTTAGTTTTATTTCCTAGCAACGGCAAACAACACAGAAATATAACCTTTTTCTATTATATATTTTGTTCTTTCATTCAAGAAAGTCAAAACGTCAATTAAAGCCCCATTTTTCTTTAAAATAAGTTGTTTTATTTCCATTAGAAGAGAAACTGATAAATATTAGTTTAATTTGTCAGTAGAATCAAAAAATTTTGTAGGTCCAGATATTTTACATTTATTGGCTCTAACCAGAAGAGCATACCGTCGGTTAAAAGTCAAAACCTCATAAGTCAAAATTGACAACTTTTCAGGAGATCCAAAAAACTGCACTGAATATTACTAATTTATTGAAATAGTTTTATGAGGATGCGCTATAGTCTTTACTGACTGATTTAATTTATGAGGTTTTGGCATCACTACATCCAGAACAATGTTTTCATCTCGTAATTCAAAAAATTGCCAATTTTTGACTCAATCAGGTTTTGACTTTTAACCGACGATATGTATATTTCGTCAATAAATAATATTATTAAAAAATATTTAATACATTTTGAATTTTCAATTAGGTGAGTCGACCAGATGTTCAACTCAAAATGATAGTTCAATAGAAAAATATGATCAAAACCTTATTGGACATGTAACAGCAGACAGCGAAGGATTATCGGAGTCAATTAGTGAATTAAATACCGAAAAAATATTTTCAGATAGAAACAACAAACCTAATAAGAACAGAAAATCTTTAACGAAGCACGTGACTGCCGACACCTCCTCTCCCATTGAGAATAAGACACCAGTAATACTTCCAGTGGAAACAAAAATATTTAATGGAAAACTAAACGGAGCCAGAAAGTCATTAATGAAACACGTGACAGCTGACAGCGACGGTACTGAAACAATAGACTCTGAAAGTTTAAGAAGCAATTCTAGCCGACAAAGCAAACAATCCGAAAACTTAGAACAGAGTGAACTTTTCAAAAATATAAATCCCAAACATTTCAAATGTGGGTTCTGTACTGAAGATATTGATCCGTACTGTTTTATTTGTCATGAGAGCGTATCAAGAAGGGAGTCTAATATTCGACAGAAGTGTTCTTTAAAGCAGTGTTCCAGATTTTATCATCCTGAATGCTTAAAACTTTGGCCACAGACACAGTGGTCATTAATACAAACAACTAAAAACAGGTAAATTTTGTCGATCCATTGACTCATATCTAAATAATTATTGGTTCTAAAGGCAAGTCTTTAATTTTCTGCGGAGGGGGCGGGCCGCTATATACTTTTCTCGCCTCTTCAGTTACAGTGGAAGGATCTGGGGATTAGGTCTGATGGGATGGGGGTGGAAGGAATGGTGGTAGATATCTGAGGGATCCAGCATTTTTTTCCTCGGATTCTGGTCTTATGACCAGCTACATCTTTTTTGGGCTAGTTTCACAGCACCCACTCCATAACTCTGGTTCCCTGTACGAATCTGTACAAGTTCTTCTCCGGTTGGCTGGCTATTCTTCGGGAGTTAGCTTAGGCTGCCCGTATTATATTGCCTGTTTTTGCGGTCTAGTGCCTCGCATTCCGATATGTTTGGCCGTTTCTGTAATTTTACCACATTGTCTGCAAGAAAGTTCTCCGTTGTACAACCCCATTTTGTGCAGGTGTTTTCTCATTGGACTGTGACCAGTGAGAAGGCCCGTTATTGTTCTAACTTGATTCCTGCTCATCTTGAGTAGTTCTTCAGTTTTAATGTATGGTTTGCCTTATAAAGTAACCCCTACTGCGAGTTCTGGGCCAATATGACCCAGCATTTGCCTGTTGCATTTGATAAAACTTCTGAAAAAACTGGAAGCAAGTCAGACGGCCTGGGGATCGAATACCCGAACTACCGGTAATTTTTGGTTCTTAAACATCTTTTTTATACAGGGTAGTCCTTAAGTAATTGTACATAGAAATATGGTAGATTCCTCACTTTAATAACTTGCTCTAATAGAATGTTGTTAATGTTAAAGATTAAATTTTAAGATTTATTTTTTGCAATAACTTTAGCGTTTTTGAGTATGTATACATAAAAATTTGGAACGGAGGGTTTTTGGGCACGAGAAATCATAATCTGGTACCTACTTCGATGTAATTTATAGAGGGCGCTAGTTAGGTTACATTTGTGGCATAAATGTGCGATAAACTTTTTTGCTCTTTAAGTTAGCGCTATTTTTGTAAAAGAATATTAAAGCCACGTTATTTTAATAGAAAAAAGCACAATATATAACAAACTTTCAGCAAAATTGATAAATGAAGCCCATAAGAGAGTTCTGACAACTTTACAATTTGAATTGGGAGATCCGGATGATGAATCGAATAAATTTGTTTATTCCTTGAAGGAATGCAAATTGGGAATTTTTGCTTTGTTATTTTGCCAAAACCATCTTCTGGGAATCATTTATCAGTTTTGCTAATAGATGGTAGCGTTTGGGTATCTTTTAGCTGTTTGGATTCAAACGCGCAACTGATGAAACCAAATCTAACTTTCATAACTCTTTTTATAAACCTGAATCAAAACTTTGACTAATTTATAGGTTTTCCAAAGAAGAAGTAGACAGCTTCGTATGTCCTCAACATGTCTGCCACACCTGCGCATCTGATGACCCCCATGCCGCTACATCCCGTTGTTCAGGTGACAAAATAGTCAAATGTATGTGTTGTCCTGCAAGTTACCATTCAACAAACCTATGTGTTCCAGCTGGTACGGAAATCATTACTTCTTCACAGATTATTTGTCCGAGACACAGGAATAAGAGTATGTATAATTCAAATTAACCTGATTTCGCTATTTGCCGTTTTCAATACCTTTTGGAACTACTTTGGTCTCTTTTTAGAATTTAGTCTATGAAAACCATACTTTTTGACAGATAATTTAGTTAATTTTCTTAACGCAATAATAGTGGCATATTTATGATATTCTAATCAAGTTTTTTACGACTAATAATATTCACTTATAATATCACAAGAGCTTAAATTATTTCCGGAAATTTTGTTGAGGGCACGAATATTTTGAAAAAAAATTATTAATCCAACCTAACATTTTAAATAAATTTCACTGCTTGTCAAGTTGGCCAGGGTATTGTTGTTATTTTGCTTATTAGTCGATATCATTAGAGATTTGTCAATGAAGATCTAATATCTTCATTTCAGTTAAAATAATACCGCAAAATAAAACACGTGACTTTGAGTAATCAGCATAGACTGACTTTTATTCATGGAACAAAACAAATTATATGATATCTATTTATTGGTATTTAACGTTGCCTCCATTACATTTAACTTAAAAACACATTTCATCTTTTGTTTACAGGCAAAAATAACACCATTAACACCACATGGTGTTTCATATGCAACCAAGGAGGCAACCTCATTTGTTGTGAAATTTGCCCCACTAGTGTCCATCCAGAATGTATGACAGTCAACTTAACTGATGATGATAAATTTATTTGCGAAGATTGTGAATCTGGAAGATTGCCACTTTATGATGAAATTGTTTGGGTAAAAGTGGGACAATATAAGTGGTGGCCTGGACTTATTTTATTTCCTAATGAGGTAAAAAAATTAAAATATTTTTTTTATGTGAAAATTACTGTTCCAGTCAATGAAAAAAAATAATTATTGAAATTCCATTTTTTAGATACCACCAAATGTGTTCAATGCCAAACACTTACCTGGAGAATTTGTGGTAAAATTTTTTGGAACTTACGATCATTTTTGGGTGAATAGGGGAAGATCATTTTTATTTCAAGAAGGAGATGCAAATGAGACTGGTTCGAGTACGAAAAGTAAAGTACAAACTGTATTTAAAAAAGCCGTTGAAGAGGCTATTGTAGCACATAAATTGAAAAAACGTAAGTTAAAAAGATTTAGTTATTTATGAAATTATAATATTTTTTTTTTGTATAGTATTTAAGTCGACACAAGTAGCAGAATCCGTCAGTACAATGAAACCTCCTCCGTACATCAGAATTAAAGTTAGTAAGCCAGTTGGTAATGTTAAGTTAATGGAATTAGATTTAAGTAATACCACTGCCTGTGAATGTGATCCTAGTCAACCAAATCCTTGTGGACCTGATAGCAATTGTTTAAATAGGTAAGTTTGGTTTTTATTAAAAACAGGCTTATCTCCATTGTGTTTTATGGCATTATCACGTTAAGAAAACTACAATTATATTTTTTCTATCTAACACATAATTTTTATTATATATTGGAATGGTCAGAGTCAGTGGCGGCGATTGGACATTAGAAGTAGGGGGGCAAAAACTTTGTACAAATAATTTTTACATAACTCCTGAAATGTTTAAAACGGAACAAACATTAAATTTATTTATCGATATCTCCTTCTAAAAGTGGGGGGGGGGGGCGCCTGCCCCTCTAATCGCCGCCACTGGTCAGAGTCGAGAGCGGACTCCATAGAATTCGGAGATAATGTCGAATTTATTTAGATACCAACAAAGAGCAATTCATTCTAGCTAAAATGTAGACAAAGAAAACTTATTTTCTTTTTATTCGATTCTTAGAATCCGCCTTTTTAATGAAACTCTTTAGTTTTTTCAGATGTGACAATTCTATCTGAAACTTTTTTTTCAAAAATTTCCCATTTCGTATGAAAATTATCCGTTTATATAATTTTTTTACACCCCCTCCTGATGTAAAATTTGGCATACATATAGGAAATGAGAAAATAAAAGACCTAATAAATTGAAACACAAGAAATTACACAAAAATTTTGGAAACATTTAAATTTTATGGTTTTCTATAAAAACTATTGAAAGTTTATTGTCGAACGGTATTTACTTCCAAAGATGTCTCAGTTTAGTTTGCCTAATTTTTCACTGTTAACTTGTACTAGTCGTCCTTTTAGGCATTCCAATAATTTATCTTTTAGATTACTATGGACTGAATGCAATCCAGAAGTTTGTCCAGCTGGACAACTGTGTAAAAATCAATCATTTGAAAAACGTGAATACCCACCTCTAATTCCTTACAAAACAGAGGCAAGAGGATGGGGGTTGAAAACCTTAGCTTCTATTAAGAAGGGTCAATTTGTGATAGAATACGTGGGAGAACTTATTGATGATGAGGAATATCAAAGAAGAGTTATAAAAATGCATGAGCAAAAGGAAGAAAATTATTATTTCCTCACGATACACACTAACAGGTAAATGCCACATCACTTATTTCATTTTATTTAGAAATTTATTTATACTGAGTAACAAGTGAGTTGAAAAGTATTAAACAAGTATCGTGATTTAATTCACGGCTAGATCTCAAAACCAAACTCATTCTTCTAGAATATGTTTTATTATCGAAGACAAGTTTATTGGTTTGGTACTATTTCAATTTGATTTTAGCTCATATCGGTGTATTTTGTTCTGAAAATAACTAATTTTCGAAAAAACCATGGAATGCCGTTTTTTACTGAGAAATTTTGATTCAACTTAAATTTTTTTAAAAATATCGTACTTTCGGATCATTCTTATCCGAATTCTTGTTAACGTTAAGAGTTTATAATAGAAAAACAGACTGATGGGGTTTGTCAAACTTGGGCCCAATGTTCATTTAAATATGGTATTTCATTATTAGCCTTCATATAGCTTATTTTACGCGTCTTGTTATTATCAATAACTTTTCTTATTACAATGTTCATCTCTTACCACGTTTTAAGCACGAAAATCGCAAAAAAAACGATTTTTACGGGATCGTTTGTATGACGGGTACCCGAACGGACAGCCGTCAGACCCCAAAATCTAATCAGTTCTTCCCATGAGCCATAGCTACCATCTGGTGAAAGAATTTTTTAAATCGGACATAATTTGCTCGAGCTATCATGTTCACTAACATCCAGACCTACAGAGATCCGGACAGACAGACACAATTTTTTTTGTCTCGGATGGACTCTAGGACATTCAAAACGTCGAGAAAAGTCATTTTGAGCAACTTTAATTTTTTATTTTTCTTCCCACCTTTAGGTGGGCCGAAGTAATAAAAACAAAGTTATGTCTTATTCAAAACCAATGACGAAATTTTCAGAATGATTGACGCGGGGCCAAAAGGAAATGTTGCCAGATTTATGAACCATTGCTGCCAACCAAATTGCGAGACTCAAAAGTGGACTGTCAATGGTGGAACTAGAGTGGGCTTGTTTGCTACAAAAGAGATTGCCGCCCATACTGAACTGACTTTCAATTATAATTTAGAATGTAGTGGTACAGAGAAAAAAGTATGTAAATGCGGCGCACCGAACTGTAGTGGATTCATTGGTGTCAAAGCCAAACAAGTAAGTATTTCTTACTTTAATAGTATATTACGTAACAAGTGTTGTAAAAAGCATATTACGCACGAACGGAAAAATTCGTCAAACCTACCAAATTTAGCTTGAGATCCGCCTACCACGCTACTCCTTCTCACGGCAACCACGAACAGATCCCCGAGGAATGTGCAGGTGGACTCTTAAGGTATTATTCAGTTTTAGTTCTGCCCCACATTGTATTATAAATCGCATATACTTAATATTTTATATTACTTGTACATTTTTTTGACCTAAATATGTTTCTGTTTGTAAAATTGGTGAATCCCAAGTGATTTTATACATTGTCAAATGGAAAATATTTTAGATGATTTCCTTTTAAATGTAAATTATTATGTTTTAGGAAACTGCTGATCCCAAAAAGCCAAAAAAGTCTTATAATAAAAAAAAGGAACCTGTTAAAGCAATAGTTTTACCACCATGTTTCATTTGTCAAAAGGAAGGAGAGGTGGGTCTTTGTAACAATAAAATTTGTAACAAAGCCTATCATTTGGATTGTCTAAAATTGGAAAAATGGCCAGAAGGTAAAAAATAAGATTTGGATATAGTTGAAATCAACATAACAACGAAAAATTTCCTTCGAGTTTTAATATATGCAAAACCTAGTCAAGTGATTGTTCTTAAACATGTTCGCTTATTTAAATAATACCGAATGGAATTTTTGTACTTTACCTGAACCATGAATTTCCGTCTTATGATTTCACTTATACCTCGGATTAACATAGTTCAAATGCCCCTGCTCACCTATTTTCAAATAGTTGGGATTTTACAGTTAGTTGGGGATGCACAAATGATGTGAAATAAAATCACAAGTTCCCAAGGAAAAAGACTTTAAAAATGTCATACACTGCACCAACGTCTGGACTTCAACAACTACTCCTTGGACTATATGCCCCAACAGGTATTGAATTACGTAATTCCAGACGCGGTTTGGAACCCGACCATGTCGGGATTAAACCCAAAAACTTTGATTTTGTCATTAAAAGAAGCCTGTCATTCTTAGACCGGTTTCGCCATTATTGTGCCTCATCAGTAAGAAGCAGACAAGATTTGATTTTGTTATTAAAGTGAAGATGGCGTTGGGCTCTCCTCCTCTTACTTCAACTTAACCATTTGTTTTAAGTAGCTGGTGGGTGCAAAGCGTTCTTTAGGCATCCTTTAGAGATAGGATGTCGAGCTAGTCTGCTTCTTACTGATGAGGCACAATAATGCCGAAACTGGTCTAAGAATGACAGGCTCCTTTAATGACAAAATCAAAGTTTTTGAGTTTAATCCCGACATGTTCTAAACCGCGTCTGGACTTACGTAATTCAATACCTGTTGGGGCATATAGTCCAAGGAGTAGTTGTTGTCCAGACGTTGGTCCAGTGTATGACATTTTTAATGTCTTTTTTTCTCGGGTACTTGTGATTTTATTTTACATTCTTTCGTGCCTATAGTTAGTTGGGGCGCAAAAATAAGGTACGTAACTCTCCAGCTCCCGTACATCAATCTTAGTGGTGGAAAATGAGGTATTTTGGTTTTTTTCACTCAAACGCATTAAAAATCTTAGTTTTTCAATCATATAATATGTTTTTCGTATTTTTAGACTCCTTGTTGCCTAAAAATTCCAATATTCGATCTTACATGGAATTCTTTATAAATAAAGATTCATGCGTTGTTAAACACATTATTTTGGCCTACTTGCCCCACAGGTATTGAATTACATCGGTCCAGATGCGGTAGGAACCCAAACTTTGTCGGGATAGTCTAACCTTTTGATTATGTTATTAATTTTCGGCATCGTTGTGCTTTATCAGTAGAAAGTAGACAACTCAACATGGAATCTCTAATCCATTTTAGAAAATGACTGTGTTGCTTGCCAAGATTAATTCTCCCTAAGAAACACTGGGTTTTTCAAATATCTATGCTGGTAATACATTCTGCAATTTTAATTCTGTTATTAAAGTGAAGGTGGCGCTGAATAGGTACACCAACACAAATAGTAATAATAAGCTTGGCAAGCAACACCGTCATTTTCTAACATGGATTAGAGATTCTATGTTGAGTTGTCTACTTTCTACTGATAAAGCACGACGATGTCGAACCCGGTCTAGAAATGACAAGTTCCTTTAATAACAGAATCACAGTGTTTGGACTGTCCCGGTAAAGTTCGGGTTCCAACACGCATCTGGACTGATGTAATTCAATACCGGTGGGGGCAAGTAGCCCAAGGAGTTCTTGGTTCAGATGCGGAGCAAAACTTTTCGATATATTTCGAAATTGGGAGAAGTAGAAATCTACAATCATATAGAATATTTTGCAAATTACGAGTTAGCGAGTGATGGACCGTATGTGCTTTATTTTTTTGCCCCATCTAACCATAAAAATAACATTTATTTAATAATCCGTGAGCAGGAACATTTGAGCTGTGTGTTGGTACCCTATATATTATTATTTTTTTTGTTTACAGGTACAAAATTTGTATGTCCACGGCATTATTGTAATATTTGCTCAAAACGAACAATAAGATGTTGTGGGAAATGCTTGAATTCTTTCTGTCCGCCACATTCTGAAGGAAATATCCGTTATGACGATTTAATGGGATTTGTTTGTAACATTCATGAGCCAGTAAGTAAATATATTGTAATGTAATAACCCTGAATTAAAACAATTAACTAACAAATAACAAGAAAATCGAGAAAATAAACTGGATAAAAAAAGTTTAATTTGTTAATGAACTTTAAAAATTTAACATCCTTAATATGAGTTTAAGTCAACCCACGCCATACTTCTTTGTTTCGGTTAATGTTTTCTTTACTTCCTTTAAATCACTTCCTTGTTCATCGCCTTTGCTGTTTCTAGAGACTCCACAACATTTTTTGTGAACGATAAAAAATTCCAAAGACAAAGTTTGTTTCACTTACATTGATGAAAATAAGGAATTTAAATATTTAATAGTTTATATATTTCAGACAAAACCAGACAAAACAACGTTACCTATAAAGAAAAAACGTGGCACCGCAACATCTGAAGATGCCATTGTGACCTCAACAACCAACGATATCGACGAGAATGATTTAGACGATGTTCCTTTAGTCTTCAGACAAAAAGCGAAAAAAAGCAAAAAACATTCCTTAGTTGAGACTAACACCGTTGACGTCGGTGACGCACATACAAGCTTAGTTAAAGAATCAGAAACTGAATCACAAGATGAAACTGTATCTAGAGCGACAGCTTCAGATTTTGAGGATGAGCTTCAACCGAAGAGAAAAAAGAAACAACTAAAACGAAAAATGAAAAATAAGAGGAGAAAACTGAAAAATATGAAATGTATAAATGAAATAATCACTGCCAATACTAAAATAGTTAGTCTAAATGGTTCCAATATTGCTAGGTAGATTGTAAGTAGTAATTTAGAATTGTACTTTATTCCGAATTTAATTCTTTTTTTAATGTCTTTAGAATGTTTATATTAGTATGGATCCTGTATACTGTCAATAAACAGATTTTACTTTTTATTATTCATTAATTTAGTTTCATTTCCAAACATTCCAAAGTCGGTGTTCATAGTAGTTTGTCATTTTAAATGTTCTTCTTTTTGGATGATATTAACACTTAAGCACGACAAGTAAATCGAAAAGAATGACAAAAAATTGCACTTTTTTTCTAAGGTACAGCAAATAAATACCTTTATTATGACAAGTACTCATATATGTTATTAGTTTTTGGCACATTTTTGTACTATTTTATAAATTTTTTAATATCACACATCTGTAATTAATTGCTGTCACAGACGTCGTGCGCCACACCATCACTTGTTTAAATGCATATTTATTTTTGATGGAACACTTTGTTTTTGTTTAATTTTGCGAATTAGAGTATATTTGATACATTTTGCACTCTAATGTACGTTTAAAAATAATAATTTGGTACCGATTTAGTCAACTACAGACGAAGGTAGTAGAGCAAGAGCCCGTGAGTGCCAGACATTTGCTATTTTATAAAAGCTGAAATTGTCTCGGGGCATGCTTCCAATACAGGAAACATCGGCTGTCTTTCAATTCTGATTGGCCTATCATCTTGGTGTTTTCAATGACGTAAAACCATAGATACGGATTGCAAAGCAATGTTTGATATTGTCACAAAAAATAATTGTAGCTGCAGACGTCAAAATGAGTCGCTTCGGTACTACCTTCAAAAGAAATTATCAACCAAAAATATTGATGAAAATATTCCCAGTGACACAAAAAATCCAAATCTTATATGGAGACAATTTATGACGTTCTTTGTGGAATGCAACTGTAATAGTAGTTTTTATTCGAATATATGAAAAAACGTCAAATTCGATACAGTACACAATTTTTGAAAAACGCGTTACATTGCATTTGTATAGTGTAAGAAGTACTAAAATAAATAAAATATACACAATACTTTTTGAAGCAAAATAGAATGTAGAATTTATAAAAAATTTAAGTCTGTCGATTTATTTTTAAACTCAGTTTGAACAAAAAAAACCATACTTGTTTTCTTTTAAGGCTATTTTAATATAAGGAGAATTGTTGTTTGATGTCGAAAAAATGCATCGTTTCGGAAGAAAATTATATTTTCGGGTCGCAGGTACACAAAATTTTTCGCCACTTTCCCAACGAATATGAGACACCCTATACTTATTAGTCTAATTAAAAAAGGTAGGCTCACAATAAAAAGAAACAATTTGTGTAAACATAGGTATAATATATAACATTCTAAAAATAGTTGCTTTAAAACAAAACCACCTAATATCAATAAATATGTATTAAAATTTCTATAGATTACATTTGAAAGTTATGAATTCTATTATCACAAATCAAAACTAGAATTTTTCAAATGAACATTTTTAACAAAATTGTTTTTTAAGTTTCTTTAAAACAAATAGGTAACTTCGAAGCAATTTAATGATGTTTATCATATTCTACTGATTTACATAAATAATTCTTAGATTGACTTAAACACTGGCAATGACGTATTGTAGACCAAATATTCTACTTTAAATATAAGAACCGAGTTTCTCATTTCTGATAATTCTATGCTAAAATTACGCAAATCCAATAAAAAATCACAACAAAAGAATTACAGAAATACAAATGAGTCAAATTCTAAAATACCGGCTGTGGTGTCAGCTGACAAAGGCGACTGTACTTACATGTATAGTTTATGGCATAACGGCGCTGTTTTTCTTTAAGGGTATTAAAACCACTTTTTTAAAGTAAAAATGTTTTTTTCGTCGACCTCTACAAAAAATGACATTTTTCTGCAGCCGTTTCGAAAATAAAATTTTCGGTATGATTTATTAAATCGAAAGTACCACTTTACACGAAAGTAGCATTTACGGGACGATTTTTTTCACTTTCGGAACGATTTCTTTACTTTCGGTACGATTCGCGTTACTTTTGGAACGATTTTGGATCAGTAGGCGGTTTTTATTTTTTAATGCTGAACAACTTTTCTAAATAATATTTCCGAGATTTTTCAAAATAAGAGTACTTTACTCTTGTCTCAAATTCAAATTTTTGAAGGATCCTCGTATATTACGAGTGTAATATTTTGTTGGTGCATGTTTTTTGTCGAGAAACCCTTAATAAAAAAGTTTCCCATATGGTGCGTACTTTCGTTATGACACTGTATAAGGTAAAACTGCCAACTTAAGTTGTTAATTCTTTAATAATACACATCAAAGTTAAAAGCGTTAAACATTATCAACTGGACAGTTGTGGTTAGAGTGTATAAGTAGCGTATACACTTCGCGTGTTTTACAAACTCTTCCATACGTTAGTCGTGGGAAATGCGTGTATGATTTCGCGCTTGTTGTACAATATACTATTGTGCAACTTTTCTTCCTTGTCTTGTGGCTATATCTTTTTGTAATTTAAACCAGATGATTTGTTAATCAGAGTCATTACATTTGGGACTCATGGAGGTCAACCTGTTTCCAAATCATATTATAAAGGGCGTTTAAGAGATAGTAAATCAATTGGCCATTCTGTCCAAAATACAATCTGTATGGAATAGCGCACAAATAAAGAAAATATCAAAATTTTAGACTTTTTAACACTTCAAGTTGAATTTTTCTTCTTCAAATTTTAAACTCAAAAAAGAAACTTTGTATTCAGAAATTCCAAAAGCAGCTGCTCATTTTAAATAAGCAAACGGATTTTTAAAATCTGATATACAGTGTTGTTTTGAGGTTATCAGGATATGTTAAATCTTTTATAAAGCCAGACACGGATTGCATATTTTATAAATATGATAGTCAACACTATGAACATAGAAGATACCTACCGAATATAAAAATAATGTAGTTAGATTCTTAAGTTACAGAATTGGACAAAAAGCGAACTTGGCTATGTGAGACATTAAAAAATCAGTTAGTCATTATCTACCCTTAACATATGCGAATTTATCACTGTAGTATTTACAAGAATTGTGCTAGAAATGTTTGGTGATGATTTTACAAAAAAAAATTATAAAAAATATCATATGTGCATTGTTCTCTAAAGTATTAAATCAATAATTTGTAAATGATTGAGATTATGTTTAAACCTCTTTATCTTATTTAATAGCTGTATGTTTTTTTGAGCATTTAAATCTAGCCAACACTTTAACTAAGTCACTAATTTCTGTTTCAAGTTCTTGTTTTTGATTTTTCAAAAACATATTTGCCCTTTCCAGATACTCTACTGTTTGAGTAAGGCTCATCAAACGGTCTTTCATCTTTTTTCGAGACTTTGCTGCAGCTTTCCTATTTTGTTCTCTTCTATGTCTGACATATTCATCATTTGGGTATCTTCGCTAAAATTTAAAATATTGATTACCTATAGTTGATAAATAGTCAATAAAGCACATGTACTTATTTGATTAATTTACTTTTCTCTCAAAAGCACTTGAACATTTAGCAAAAAAAAATTTCAATGCCAAACATGCAGTCCGTGACTAAAAAAATGTAATACCCTCATATAAATATTTCTACTTCTGTTTTTTTCACATTCCATATGTAAGGACCCATCAGATTCTGTAGTATGTTCATCAGCAGATTTTCGTTTTGTGTTTTCTTGTTCTGCCTCAGTTATTGTGGACAAATATTCATTTGAGTTTTTAATGTTATCATTAATATCAGATATACTTGTACTCTTTTTCTGTACTTCTTTGTTTAAATCAATTTCTAAATCCACTTCATCTTCATAAACATTCTTGGACCAAGTAACTGTATTGGTTTTTATATCACTTCTAGTTAAATAAACTTGCCTTAGACATGAATCATTGTATTTTGATAAATCTATAAAATCTGATATTTCTTCAAGCTTTTTGATACAATTAACGCAAACATTTTGAGGCATGCCATCCTCCTCAGCTATCTGAAATGTAATAATTATAATGAAAATATGAGATCATAAAAAGGCATACACACTTCAGTGTTCGTCAGACTTTGTAGGACGTCAATTAGATACTCCACTTCTTGCAGGTTTCTCAAATTGTTTCTAGCAAAACATACTCTACATATAGAAGTAAAATCTGTGTAAGATATATTAACAGACGTAGTTTGCCAACCGTTCATTTTTAAGTATTTTAGTAAGAATATTTAATTACAATGTTGTTTTAAAATAATATATAAAATATAGAACGTTGTTACGAAGCAATAGAATAAGTGTTAATCAGTATTTGGCTATTAATATTTATGAGAAAGAAATATAGAATGTTACTTATTTATTCAACTTCAACTAAAAAATATGTCCAATGATTCAACTCTATTTATCGTTTTTAATTAATATGTCATAACATAACCCTATTTATTAGTCGAATGTTCTTCTTTTACTTTCTACTTTCTAGGGGTCCAAACTTCCGCGAAGTTAATTTAAGTCTATGTCCCATCCGCCACTCGTCTGCCTACGCTGTTGCCAAACTATCGCATAAACTTATGCACGAAACATGTTATCAAAAATTAATAAAATGTAACAGATCAATAATTTACAGATTGAGGTCAGGTAAGATGAAGGTACGTCAGGTTAGCTCAGCTTAGAAAAATGATGTATAATATAAAGTAATATTTCAATTATTTACTCGGGTACCCACGGTGTGTTGCATTTGACAACACCGTGGGCTCCCGAGTGACGGTTGGGACTTAGACTCTAGTGCGAAGTTAGTGTCAAAATCCAACATGCAATTTGACGAAGATTGAGCCCATTAAAAAAGAAGAAGTGTTAGTGTAAATTGTACACATTCTATTTTTCTTATTTTTGTTGTACGTTGAAAACATTATCAACTGTTAGAGAAAGTATATACAATTTAATATTTGTGAAAATTACTACTTTTTTATATATGCTAAAAATGGAGAATGTGTCCTATAGAGAATTTGCAAATATTTGTAGAATTTGTCTAAGTCGAAGCAACCTTACACAGTTACAAGAATTGGAATATATTGTAGGTTTGTTTAGCAAAATTACAGATATACAGGTAAGTTTAAAAAAAATGGTTTGGTGTTTCTATTGTACGGCGCTCAATGAAATAAAATGAAAGTTCATTCAGTTAAGAATTTACAATTAAAGAAAACGGTAAAATTCTAGAATTTTACTCTTTTCCAGACTAATTTTGGATCGCTGATCACGAATGTGCAATCAGATTTGTGCGGTCTGATCAAACAATAAAGTTACGAATTTTTAAGTTTCGCTGAGCCAACACTGTTACTGTGACAAATTATTAGGTTTAGGATTTTTAGGTTAGCGTTAGGTTAGGTGCGACACAACGAACTAAACGCAACTAATTTTTAATACAGTTCTGAGAAAACAATTATTTTTTTTTTAGTATGGAAATTGATGAATCAAAGTCATATTACCTCCATATAGAACAGCGACTTTTTTGTTACAATAAAAACCTTAAATTCATAACTTTTTTGTTTGATTAGACCACACGAATCTGATTGCAGATCCCTAATCAGTGGTCCAAAATTAGCCTAAAACAAACTATGCCATCAGTATATACTACAGTTTTTCACAGAAGTGCTCAATAACCTCTAATTTCTGATGGTACTTTCTACACTTTTCCGCCTCGATATTCATATCTTTGATATTCATATCTTTGATATTCATATCTTTAATCCTGTGTTTTTTTATAGTTATTAGTTGATTACGTAATGCTGAATTGCAACCATAAAACCTTCCATTGGTTTAGGTTTTTTCTAAGTAACATTTAATATATCTTGATATTTGTTTCACCTTGGCACTTATTTTTTGTAAGCGTGTGTGTATTTATTTTCTTGAGTTTTCAGACGTTTGCAGGGTTTTTCTACTTTTCAAAAATCCACAAGAAAAATGTACAATAAAATATATACAACTTTAATAAATATAATATGCAAAATTATTAATCTGTAGTAATCATCAAGCTGTCTACACGATTTTTAAATGTGTAGACAGAGTGTAAACAAAGTGGTACACTATTTTCTTATTGTTAAGTAAGTATTCTCAGAGCACGTTTAACTGGAGAGTGAATGCCATAATTTGTGTAAAGAAAAGGAATGTAAAACAGTTCGGAATATCAGAAATTTTAGTGCACATTTTCATTTTAATGAGTTTTCTAGAAATCACCCCTCATTTTAATAGTTTCATAATCGTCATGATCGGAATGTACGCCACTTTCCGTGTTTGAATCATTATAACCAGAGTGGTCTTCAATTTGTGTCATGTCTGTTGGTAGCGGTACAGTATCATTGAGCAGGTTAAAATATCCAAACAAACAAAGAACATTGTGAACTTTGAAGTTTATGTAAAAACAAATATTTAGTTGTGCTACCAAATGAAACAGTTATTCTTGCACAGAAGGACTTCGGTCAATGGCGTTTAAAGGATAACTGTGTAGTCTTTATTTTATTTTAAAATTTTAATTTTAAATTATCGTTCTTGCATAATTGCATTTTTTCATGACAATAAATTGTAGGTTGAATCACTTGATGAACTACCTCAAAACATCTGTAAAGAATGTGTACAAAAATTAGAATCAATATCAAACTTTATCAGTTTATCAAAGCAAAACGATTTACTCCTAAGACAAATTGTTTTACGTAGAACTCAAATCAAACTTGAAACAGATGAAGTAAATATTGTCGAAGAAGAAAATAATCCAGATAGTTATATTAAAATGGAACCAGAATCTGAAAGTAATTCTCTAGTTGAAAGTGATGAATCCGAATATAACGCTGCTATGAATGATGAACAAGAATTGACAGCGGAAATAAGTAATTTATATGATGGCCATCCGGAAGTTAATTTAAATGAGCAACAGCATGTTGGGGTGAGTTTTTGGTACCTATTTTAACATTAAATTGAGTCAGTTATCGCGCATATTTTATTTATATTGCCATTTGAAAGGTTAAAATCACATCCCCAACAAGTCATTCATAAGTTTCAAATATTCCGTGCCCAAGGATGAAGTAAGATAGATATATAAAATGTGTGAATATGGCGTCAAATTTATGCTGCGATGCGTGGGCGTACCGTTACAGAGGGAAATGGTATGAGACACAATATTTTTTTTAACGATTTTAATTTTACGACGTCGGTTAAATAGGAAATTTAAAATACTAATGAAAATATATTTATTTAATCAAATGAGTAATCGTAAAAAAATTGAGGATCAGTTATTTCGCTAGTCCGCTCAGAACACCTAGTGTTCGCCAATGCAGGATCAAGGGAAAATTCATCATTTCCTTGCAAATGTGTCTATGTTATTTTTATCAGGCTGTTCTGTGACAAGAACATTCGGGATTCAGGTAGGGATAGGGAACTAACTACAAATTAAACACTGATGAATTATTAGTTGTACCTATCATCCTGAAATAAAAAAAATAATGTTGGTGTAGTAGGAACCTTCTACATTTAGATAAATCCTGAAAAATATATAAACTTTTTTAATCTTATCGAACCTACTACAAAAATTGTCAACTAACGAAAATGTTGACAGCAGTAACAAATTTCTACATCTCCAATTTTTTTGTGAGGCAAGCCTCGTTTTATTTTTTTTTCTACACTTGAAGGGAACTATTTATCAACCATATCTGAAGTCTAATTTAAACTTTTGTAATCGTTCTATATTACAATGGTCCTTCAGGTAGTAAATAAAATAGTTTAGAATTTCCAAGAATTTTCATCCTGACCTATGCTGGAAAGAGACGTGTAGTTCTCCTACAGTAGGTACTAACAATATAGAAATATTTTTAATTTATTATGTAATGGGCATAATGACTGACACAAGTCAAATCGAATCAAATAAATAATTAGTTAAAACTACAATTACTGAACACAAAAATACACAATTAAAATTTCAATAAAGTAAGTTACAAGATTAATGGGAAATCCCTAGAGTTTACGCAGTCGGTATTATGGAAATATTTTTGATGGCTTAAAATATTCAACATATTCTCAAAAGAATGGTTTGACCTTTTACATTACATAAATTTAGGCCATAATGTTTAAACAATATTACTGGAAATACCTACATTATTTCAAGTGAAAAATGTTTGCATTTTAGTAAAGCTTTGCCAAAGTATTTTTAAATCTTACAGCCTAAATTTATTAAAAAACAAATAAATATAGGTATATTACCTCGATATTGGTTTTGCATCTTTTTTCAAATATTTCCTTCCACTTGGTTTATATTCATTGTCACGGAAATGACTTGAACAAATAAAAGCATTTTAGGTAGGAGCTTCAATTCCTCAAATTCTAACAACGAGTTTGGCAGAAAAACAAATTTGATTTAATTTTAACAAAATATATGAAACCTACATAATTATAAGTCGTTGCAATAAGTTAAAATAATCCTTTAGGCATTAGTAAAGAGTTTATACAGTCGATAAAATACTAATTCTACGCCCCTGAGCTTTGTTTATAATCTCACCGGTAGCTTACCCATGAAATGATAAATCGGTGTTTAAATAATACATTTTGCGGCACACAAGACACTGAAGAACCATATTTATCTAATAAATCAACATAAACCAATAAATTCAATGTGAAAAAGGAAATTTTAATCCTATAACCTATAAAACAGAATAATAAACATACAAAGTTGTAATAAAATGGCCGCACTATTTTACTATGAAACATATCCCCTGATTTCATTCATAAAGATATAACTTTTGACAGCGCTTAGTTGCCACTTCTAACAAATTTTTGTAGAAATGGTTTAAACTTAAATCGTGGTAAAGTATTTTTGTCAATATTTCTCTATCAATATGATTTGTTGTGTTAATAGTTACTAAAATTAGTGTTAACGATAATTTTTACATAGATTTAAGATAACTTTGACAACATTGAAACTAGAAATATAAATTTAATAACAGCGCTTAGACTGGCTTACTTGTTGGCGCGGGCCGAAATCTTATTCTTCTATATCTATGGTTAAAATAGACTTAAGTTGTATAATATCCTTTTTTTTTGCATCCCACTAAAGTAAAAATCCTACAATTTTTTTAAACCTTAATAAAAAAATAAACGCAAATATTTGAATTTATGAATTAACATTTATTTTATTTTATTTATCCGTAGTTATTGAATTTGTATTGGGTGTTTGATTAAAACTTAACTTTCTGAATAAACATTGTCGATTCAGTGATTCCTGTATAAATTTGTTTGGTATCTGAATTCGTTATGAATTTTAAAATTCTGACTTCAGATTTTGATAGAGCATCAAAAAGTAAGCTTAGGGTTTGATGTGACCCTCCGTACCTCTTCAGAAACACATTCAAAATTTTCAAGTTTAAAAAGTCATTTAATTTAAAGTAGACCCAGTGAATGACGATTTTGGTAAAAGTGAGTAGACTGTGGCTGTGTTGATTAGAAGAACTGTCAATCTAAAATTTTATTAATACTTTCATTACAATTTGTTCGGTCTATGGCAATGCTTTTTTGCTTTTGACTAAGATTTCAAAAAAATGATCAATTTGATACAGGTGGAAATATTAATCTAATTTTTAATATTAATCATTGCTTACAACAATGGAAAAACCGAGATAATGGAGTAGATTTTTCCCAATCGATGAAGTCAGATTCTCCATCATTCCTACATGAAATGTTCAACCCAGGGGGAGGGGGAAAGAACTTGAAAACGGCTTTTCCGACAAATCTCAGCCGGGTTTGATCCCACAAAAAAAATGTTCTTACAAAAATTGAAGAGCTTGACAAAACACGTAATCAAGTTCTAACCTGAACCCGATAACTCAATTAGTTCGCGAAATATCGCGATTTGAAATTGCAAAAATGAAAAAATTAATCATTTTGTGAATAAAAGGGTAATAACGAGTATTTTTGTGTGCCGGAGGCTGGGGGTAGTGGGAAAAGTAGGGGGGATATATGGGGGAAAACAAATATTATTGAAACACTTCCTTACTAATTGAGCTAGCGCAACCAGCCAGGGCTCTAATTGTTCACTTTTCATCCGCTATCTTTTTTTTCCGTGTCGTCCAAGCGAGACGGTGGTGTTGTCCAAGTGACTCCGAAATCATCAAACATCTGTATTTTACAATTAAATAAGTGTAAGCTACGTTCATAATTAGTTAATTGTGATACTTCTCACACAGCGAACATTTTAGTATAATTTCACAAAATGGTGATATTCGTTTCTCATCAAGATCTCCAGACCTTATTCCCTTAGATTTTTTGTGTGGGGGGTATTTAAAAAACATAATCTAGGTTAACCCTCCAGCCGCTAACGTAGAGCTAAAGCAAAACGTTCTGCAACGTTATTAACAACAGTCCAGTGGATGTGTCTCAGTTTATGATGCAATAGTGCTACGAGCGAGATGGTTAACATTTAATCGACTTGTTGTTCAAGAAATAAAATCCGCAAGTTTTTGAGTCTATGAGAAAGAAAATATAAAAAACAACGAAAATGCTATCATAGAACATGGGCGCCGTTACAAAAAATGTCAGGGGGGGCACATTTTTTCAAATCAAAGTATTGCATTAAATTGAACTGAAGATCCTGTTTGTTGCGACCTCTGTTATTTGATACTCCAGCAAAGTACCCCGCAGTTTTTGATACGGAAATGGCTTTCGGTCGATTTATCCCAAACTTCGGAAATTTATTCGTTATTCCATCCCGATCAAAAGTGTCCACGGGCCCAAGTCCTATGTACAGATTTCGAGCTAGCGCGAGTTTCACCTGATTAGCACGAACTCGATATATGCGCATTTATGGGCAAGTTAGGTGTTCACCGCTTTACGTTGTGGATTAAAATAAATACAAAACTAAACAATCAATGGAAAAATACTTTTTGTAATAGAACACTCAACAATTATGTCCAGCAAAAGCGTCACTCGTCGTTATCTCCTTTAAGCCCTACTCTTTTATACTCCTACACGGGTTCTACGACTCACATAGAGGAAGGGAAAAATGGTGAAGTAACAGTATATGTTCAATGCAGAATGTTTTTTTTTCATATAAGTATGACTTTTTGTAGTTTGAGAGCGGGGCATAACGGGGTAATGGGTGTGGGATATGATGGGGTATAGGGGCACTATAAAATGAGCTGGAAAATTTAAAAATGCCGAAGAAAGTATCCAATTCTCATGATCTACTCCTCAAAAAAACTGCTAAAAACAAACAAAGGCTAAATTTGCAGCCAAAACGCAAAAAATAATGATGAAGACACAATTTGTCTACATATAAATACTTTTCTGAAATCATTATGAGGTTGGATAGGCTGCCAGCTTTGTGGAAATTGGGGGAACAATTTTGATTTCTAAAGTTTTTTTTAAGAATTTATTTTTTTATTTGGCTGCAAATTTAGCCTTTTGTTTGTTTGTAGCAGTTTTTTTGAGGAGTAGATCATGAGGATTGGATACTTTCTTCGGGATTTTTAAATTTTCCAGCTCATTTTATAATCCGCGTGACGCACTGGTCAATGAGTTAGGTATTCATCAATGGAGTAAAAAGCGTTTTGTTGCAAATAGTTTTTAAGTTTGTTTTTAAAACTGCTGTAAGTCGATTGCAATATTAACTCTCGGGGTAAAGCATTGTAAATAGATACAGAGGGAACTCTTAAGTTATCTGTCCTGGTATATATCTATATATATATATCGATGGATAATAACGTATGAACTTTATATATCTAAACAATTACATATAACAATCACTCTTATATATACATTACTTATGCAATAATTCATAAGTAGCCGCTTTAGCAGATTCACTAATCTCATGTGGAATTATTTCACTACTTATTTCCATTTTTTTGATTTGAAAAGCGAAAAAACACACACCAATGTTACATGACAGGCGCTGTCAGAATAAATGTCATGGTATTGTCAAAACCGCCTACTAAATATCCAAAATCGTTCCGAAAGTAACAAGAATCATACCGAAAGTAAAGAAATCGTTCCGAAAGTGAAAAAAATCGTTCCGAAAATAGCATTTTCGGTACGATTTGTGTAAAGAGGTACTTTCGATTTAATAAATCATACCGAAAATTTTGTTTTCGAGACGGCTGCAGAAAAAATTTGTTACTTGTTCTTCTGTCACGTGATCTTTTACCCTGGAAATAAAAATCCACAACTTCTTTTTGTCAGGAGCTGTGGTGTTATCTGCACCCTCAAAACCATTATTGTTGGACTCATCTTGTGGTATATGGGTGATTGTCATGAAATGGGAGTAGTGGCTGGCTGGCCGTTGTTCTCTAGCTACAACGCCTCAAACAAATTTTTTCTGGGGTAAAAATCTCCATCAAGTAATAAAACATTCTCTCCTTCATCGCCTCCCGCGGCAAGCACTCTTGAACAAAATGGCGGCCCTTCAACCACCGAAAATGTCGCCTCCGTAACCTGTCCATTTTCCGCTTTTACGTCACGGCACTACGTTTACGGAAAAACAGTGCATTATTGCCGCGCGCCTAGGGTCTCAAACGATAGCAGCAGTGTTCCGAAACTGATCACCGGTATGTATTACGCGGGCGGATACCTGCTTAGTTAGATGTCAGTGTTTACATTCTGACTGTTGTTTGTTGCAAATTTCAATAAAAACTATAAGAATAGCGTACACGCAACGACAAATTGGTTGTCAAGTGGCACTAAGTAGTGAAAACGAATCGTGACAAGGTTCTTTGTGAATGTTTATCCTCGCCGGGCGTTTAGACTGTGAACAATTTATAAACAAGAGAGCAACCCTCAAGAAAATTATCGAAGAAAAAAAAACTGTCGCCTCTGTAATGTGTGTTTTCGTTGTGATATGTGTTGCAAATCTCTTTTAACTCGGTTCGGTGAATTTGTTTGCATTTGTAGAGCAAGCAAATTTTCGGAAAAATTGTTTGCTCTCATTGATCGTGAAAGCGACGGATTTTTCGATGAAATGTCGCTACCGTAATTGTCGCCTCCGTAGCAGTTGTTGTTTGGTTTTTATGTATTGGTGTTTCTAATATTATTTTTAAAGAAATGGCACCTACTACACGTAACTCGAAGCAGCAGAAAAAAGAGCAAATCGCAATCGCTCACCGGAATAATAAATGGAAAATACAGCGACAGAAAAAATCCAAAGAACAACAAACAAAGAAGAAGGTGCGTATAACGATTGACGAAATATCAATTAATAACAAAAAATAAATACTGGTTAGTATGCCAGCATTAATTTGCCTTCGTTTTGCACGGTAATAGGTGTTTCTTATCTGTCCCGGTATGCGTATGTGTGTGTGTGTGTGTGTGCGCGCGCGCTTGTGGATGTCCAGTGTCTTTGTTGATATTGAGCGCCGCGATGACGGCCGGTGCATGTTTACATGAATACTGGAGTCTTGATGTTTGTTTCTGTTGCAGAAGCCTACCAATAAAAAGAAAATTGAAGACCAGAAAGAACAAAGACGCATCGCTCAAAAAGAAAGGAGGGAAAAAATGAAAAATGATTCAAAAAAACATGAGGCATACCTGAAAGCTGAGAGAGAGAGATATCATCGTCGTAAGAATGAGGGAAAAATCAAATTGGTGGCCGGTATGAGCAGAAGGGAGGCCAAATCGTTTCGAAAAAAGAAAAGAGAGAGTAAGAGCGCAGAGCGACAGCGTAAAAAGTTATCAGTTGAAAATTCGAATGTAGGTCAGCCATTAACTACGACCATGCCGATTGATCTGGATTTGCTGTTAAAACCTATGTCACATCAAGCCATAAGCGGCCAAAAACGCGCGAAGAAGTTGAAAAAAAAAATGCTACAATGAAAACTTCAAATTAAAAGGCCAGAAAGAAGCGATGGCAAAGCGCATTCAAGTCTTGGAGAAGAAATTGAAACGGGCGAATGCGAAGAAAGAAAAGTCCGAAAAAACTTCTTCTCCAGTAATGGGTCTTCATTTTGTAGATTAAAATAATTACCTTTTTTTTTATTTTCCTCCCATCAAAATATAAAAATTCTCGCCTATTAAGATTTAGAATATTATGTTCATCATAAAAAACAAGTATAAATGTTATTGGATTAATAAACAACGCGGGACTCCGCTTACATTATGAAATAGAATTCCATTGATTTTGTGTCGCCTCCGAAGCCATATAATTTCGGCTTTTCTATATAAACTTCTCACTGTCTATTCCTCGTGTGTATTTATGTGGAAATATACAGAAAGTACTTCAAAATAATGTTGAAAACACATGAGAAAATTTTTTTTCAGCATTTTTTTGTTTGTTCACCAGCAAATCTCAAAAACCCCCATTTCATGACAATCACCCATATTCGTTCCAAGTTTTTTTGCACGTTTTTGTTGCCGTTTACTTTTTACTTCTATTAATCCATTTTCATCTACTGAGGTACCTTTATTATTGATTGGAGATAAAAATTTCCATGTACTCTTTTTATTTGAGTTTCAGTAAGACTTGTTCGTTGTAGTTGAGTTGGTGGGTGCGAAAATGTAGTTTTTGGATATGCTGACGGTTTTTGTAGATGCTGACGGTTTTTGTAGATGTTGACTATGGTTTGTCATTTGAGATGGTGCAAGACGGTTAAATGAAGGTATCTTTTCAGTAACGAAATTTGAATAGGCTGGAGCATTAGTTAACATTAACAAGTCTTTATTTGACTCTGTAAGATTGATAATTTCTTGTTTTACGTTTTTTTCATTTCATTTTGAAATTTTTTATTCATTTTTAATATATGTAACTTGATATTTTCAGTCATTTCTTCATTTTTGATGGTTTTTCTGAGAGCAGCCAAATCGTTCTTTATCGTTGCAATTTTATCTTCTAAGGAATTTAAATCACATAGTTTATTGTCAGGTTGTTGGAGATTTAGAGTAGGTCTACAGTTTGGACATAGAAATATTAATACTCTAGATGACTTGAGTATAACTGCTATGTACTCCATAGTTGACAGTTTTGCACAGGTTTGGCAATATTTATACATTTATCGCAAGTAGTTAGTAGCTCTTCTTTGGAATCAGTGGCCTTACATTTGGTGCAAGACATTTTAGTCAACAATTAAATATCAGTCCGACTCTGTTTAATTTTTAAATACAACACAGAAATTCAAGTTTTTGTAGAAATTATCATTTTGCTGATAAAACACCTAAATAGATTAAGTATCACAGTTTTTATATATACTCTCAAAATAAGAATTACGATTTGTTGTTATAGCACTTTAGTGAAAAACTAAAAGAGTCAGGAAACAACATTATCGAAAAGTACGTCGCACTAGCGACATTTTGGTATAACTATCTTTAAAAACAGTGCACTTTTTACCACATAAATTACAGTAAAACACGACACTTGTTTTCACTGCTGCTTGTTTTAAGGTCACAGCAAATAATGAGGAGAGGAAGAAGAGGAAAAGGGAGTGTGAACAGAGGAGAAGAGACAAAATTAAGGAAAACCCGGAGATATATGCCAGTGAAAAATTCAAAAGGCATGAACGCTACAAGAAACAAAAACAAACAGGTGTTGTCAAATTAAAAGATGTCCTTAGTGAGAGAGGACTCAGAGTTCAGAGAAGGAAGTGGAGAGAAAGTTCGCAACGTTATCGCAGTAAAAACAATTTATAGCGCACTTAACACTTAACTCGCCAAAATATAGAACATAACGAACTACCAGATAAGCCTGCACCGAAAATACAGGTGCCTGCAAAAATATCATTAAGTCCTAGCAGGCAAAAAATTCAAGGAAGAAGGGTTGTGCTAAGAAATCGACTTAAATGTTATCGGCAACTCAAAAAACTAAAACAGGACAACAGGCATCTACATACTAAAATGGAAACATATAAGAAATATAGATATATAGGTTAAAACTCAAAACAGGGGTAAAGTCGCCTCAATCGAAGGTAAATCAGTTTTGAGGGGTAACTCTGTATGTAATGTGGTAAAGAAAAAACTACTTCTTGGTGAGGTGCTTCAAGAGGAGCTTTCTACAACATTTCGGGCTATGCAAGATGCTAGATCAAAACAAATATACTCAAAAATAATTAAAGGTAACTTACTAAACGGAGATAAAAAATATTATTCCACTTACCTTTTGCAGATCGAATAAAACAGAAGTAGCTTATTACTGTATGAAAGTAAAAAAAATAATAAATTTCTGATTACAGACTAGTGTAGTTCAATTTTTTTTAAGTGATGAAAATTCTTGTTTATGCCCTGGCAAAAAAGACATAGTAACTAAACGTGGTATTAAAAACAAAAACAATATTTAAATAATTCTTCGAAAAATCTATATGAAAATTATCAGAAAAAAAAAATACAAGTGAAAAAATATTGTATGCAGCGTTTTGTAAACTATGTCCGTTTTGGGTTGTCCTTCCAAAAGTTACTGCTCGCGATACCTGTATATGTGTTCTACATGAAAATGTAAATTTACTTATAAAAGCTTTGTATAAGAGACATATTATAACAGAGAAGAACATTGATCAAATTTTAGCGAAAATATGTTGCGACAAATATCAAGAGACATGTCTGACGCGACGCTGGAAAGTTTGTAAAGCAGATAAGCAATTGTATTATATTCAAAATAGTATGTGGAATCAAAATTATTACTATGAGCAGAGGGTGACAAAAAAAAGGAAAACGAATAAGTGCTAAAGCGCATAAAGAAATTGTGGTTAACAAAACAGAAAACGGAGGCGTCGCTTGAAACTATGGTAAACAAAATGTTGCACCATACATTAAGTATACAACATCAATATTCTACTATGTCAACGTTAAAAAAGAACCTTCGAGAAGATGAAATATTGTTACATGTACATTTTTCAGAGAACTACAATTGTAAGTATACAAGGGAGGTGCGATCAGTTAATTTTGGCGCTTCAGGAGAGCAAATTACTGTACACACAGGAATGATGTACCACAAGTGTGCAAAGCAAGGTTTCTGTACGATATCACCATCATTAAGACATGACGCCCCAGCTGTGATGGCGCATCTAAAGCCGGTCGTACAACATTATTTTAGCCACTTTCCAAACAATATCGACTGTACATTTCCTGTCTGACAGCCCAAGTACTCAGTATCCGAACAAAACATTATTTTCTTTTACAAATGATTCTACCACCACTGTTTCCAAACATTTCTAAAATATCCTGGAATTACTCTGCAGCTGGACACGGTAAAGGAGCTCCGGATGAAATTGGCGCTACTGTTAAAAGATGTGCCGATAAATTAATTTCATTTGACGATATTGATACATTCGATAAATTTGCCAATTCTATTAAGGAAAATATTAACAGCATTTATATTCAGACTGTATATTCATCTATTAAGCTACAAAAAACAAAGGGTACCATGCAGGCACATCAAATAACTTTGCGGAAAGGTGGTAACAATTTATTTTTGAATAAATTAAGTTGTGTCAAGTGTAACCTTGCAAAGAGCATTATCATATTACAGAGACTTCCTACAACATACCTCACGAATCTGAAACTAAAGACGACTTTGTGGAAGGTTTTAATCAAGAAATGCCTCAAGCTATGGAAGCCACCCTTACCGTTCATGTTTTAATATTAGTAAAAATGATTGGATTGCAGCGATTTATAACAATAAGTGGTATCCAGGTAAGTTGAAAAGTTTCAGTATATGCTTACATGATCTCAATATTCAAATTTTAGGTCTTGTGGAGGATCTTATAAATAAAAAACAAATAATTGTACATTTTAGACATAGAAGATGACAACTATTTCGTTGGCATCTAGCTTCTGACAAACAAGTTCTGCATAAGAATGGAATCTTGTGCAAGCTCGAATCGCCACCAGTGACAATTTCAAAGAATTTATTTAGAATCTCTAACTCGTCTTTTATTGATAATTTGTGCAAATCTGCAAAATAAGTTGTTTGTATTGTTTATTTTTAGTTAATTATCAGTAAAACCAAAGTTTTTTATTTTGTTATTTGTTATATTTTGTTATTTTGTAATGTTCGTAATAAACATATGAATCTCTAGCTGGTTTTTTTGTATTTTGATACGGTTTATTACATTTAAATCATTGTGTCAATTTTGTCATTGTCGTGGATACAGATTTTTGAAAAATCCAAAATATGCTAATTTAAGCATGTCCTTTTATACCACTGTAATCTTAGTCATTCAATCTCATATACATATTTTTTTCAGAACTGAAAAAGCCTTTTTAATTTTTGAAATTTTGCAATCATAAATCTGCTTCTTTTGAGAGAATCACCCATATCTCAAGTTCTCTCTAATCAGGTTAAACTCGCGCTAGCTCGAAATTTGTACGTAGGATGGTTTCTTATTCAGTACCAAGCTTTCGCAACCGTATGTTGGTACTGGCTTAAAAATTGTTTGGTAAACTGTTAATTTTGTCTTCCATAAAATCTCTTCTACAATAAATATAAGAAAAGCTCAGAAACATTTATACAAAAATTTAAAGTTATTTTTCGAATATTCACTAATGATTAAATATAAAATACTAAAATTCTCAGATTTATCAAAAGATACTATTTAAATAATTTTCAAAATTATTCTTATAATTACTAAATTTGTGTAAAGATTTTAGATTCTTTTTTTCAATAGTGTAGTAGAAAAAAAATAAATGTGCTTACTGGCTATAACACAGTATCACTAATTGCAAATAGACTATTTAACAAATAGAAAACAGAATGTCAAAGTTGGAACGAGCTTGAACACTGATTCCATAATTACTACTGGAGTGCCACAGGGATCTGTTCTGGGACCGTTGCTGTTCCTGGTGTACATAAATAATATTCAAATAAATAATTTCCATGGACAACTACTAAGCTTTGCTGACAATACAGTGCTAATATTTGTAGGGGATAGCTGGAACGAGGTCAACGCAACTGCTGAATTAAATTTTCAAAAAATATATACATGGCTAAACATAAATTTACTTACTCTAAATATACAAAAAACAAAATACATTGCATTCAGTCCAACAGTAGTAGACCAGTCAAACAACAATCTTAAAATTAATCTACATCTTTCCGCCATCTACTAAATATTTGGGGATCATAGTAGATCAACATCTACGCTGGTCTGATCATATAAGTTATGTAACTAAGCGTCTCAGAGCACTAATTTATAAATTTTACGTGTTACGAAACGTTCTAAATCAAAAAAATGTATGTATGATTTACTGCTCCCTTGCAGAATCCGTAATAAGGTATTGCATCACTGCATGGGGTGCCTTTAATACAGCTTTATTGACACTGCAAACAACTCAAAACGCTCTTTTAAAAATTATACACAAAAAAGAAAGATTGCACTCTACACAGTTACTGTATCAAGAAACTGGTTTTTTTAATATAAAAGCCTTATTTACATATCAAAGTATAATCAAAATGTACTCTTACCAGTGCAATTTTGAAGAAAGGAAATCAAATCTAACTAGAGCTTCAGCAAACAAGGAACTTATCACACTTCGTTTCAAAAAAACTCTCACTTGTAATCTTCCTAGAGCTTGAATTACTATCGGACATATTTCCGAAAGCATTAATTTTTTAAAAGTATCCTGAGTCAAAGACGAGGGATACTTTTAAAAAAAAATTCATGCTTGAGGAGATATTTCCAGATAGTAATTCAAAATCGTGGGAGATTCGGTGAGAAAATTTCACACCAAAGTAATATAAAAAATTATAACATGACATTTTCGTAAGACCGGTGTATTTTTATAATTTGACACTTGACAGAAATACTATCGCTGTGGTACAGCCCAGGGTAGGAAAATACTATCGCCAAGTTTTTTGGTTGCTACAGTAACGAGCTGAAACGAAAGCTTCTTATTGGTTAAAAAATGTTGGTGTGAAATTTTCACGCAAAGATCCTTCTTTTATTTTGGTCCAAAGTTCTTTAACATAATACCGCTAACCTAAAACAAATAAATACTTTAAATAAATTTAAAAAATACATGAAAACCTACCCTTTAAAATTCAGTTTCTCCTATCTTAGTCACATCTGTTTTCTCCGCTTATATTCCTGTAGGTCACTTCGTGTGCTACAGATTTCTTCCATTTTTGGATTATCGCAGATCTTGAGAAATTTGTAATTTTTTTTTCTTTACATTTAAATTTCTTATTTTTTCTATAAATATCTACTAAGTATATGTAACGCTTCCTAAATTGAACTGCTCCGCAAAACAAGCAAAAATGCTTATGCGAGAGCATTTCAGTTTGTGGAGGTGGAAGCATAGATAAAATAACAAGTAAACGAGATATGCAATCCCCGTGGAAATGAGTGTCAACAAATTCATAACATTCCGACGCCACATAGGAGGGCACGGATCTTATTGGAACTAATTTAGGTGTGCGAACACCCTAATAGTTAAAGATAACGTTTAAAAAAAGAAGAAAGAAAGAAGTAGAATGGCGGCTCATTTAAAATTATTTATACCTCATCTCTTGTTTCTGACCAATATTTACAAATTAGCTCAAAGCTATTTAAATAATTAAGTAGCTTTGAAACTAATATGCAAAGTTTAGTCAGAAACAAGAGATTGTTATTAAAACGACAAAACAATAATTGAAACACATTTAAATAAACATTTTTATTAAAAACAATACCAAAACAAGAACAATTTAAATTATGATAAAAGATGTAATTAATTGAAGATGGCCATATGCATACATCTAGAGCCTATAAAACAAGAAAAGAGTTATGTAAATATATGCAGCTTTAGTTTTGTATTAAAGTAAATAATATATTTTTTTTATTTATCTGACCTTTCATAAAAGCTTTTGGAATGTTTTTAAAAACCATTTATAACAATGCTTAAATAATCATAAAGGTTCAGTATAATTAAATTAAACAATTAAAAGAAAATAAAATTGCTACTTTTAGCCAATCAATTGCTTGAAAATAAAAATATACTTGCAATTTATTGTTGTCCGCTTCCCACCACGTGGAGGTAATAGCAGTGTACTAAAACACTAGGGAGGCTTTTTAGATTTAATACAAACAATACCTAATGTCGCGAAATACCTCGCTTCTTAACAAAATTCTATACTTTTTTAGGAGAAACTGACAGCAAGCCAAATTATTTATTTGTCAAATTTACATCTCTAATGTCAAAATATAAAAACATACAAAGTGTTCTAAAAATTAACAAAATCTTGCTTTTAAGCAACATTCTCCCCCCCGGTGTTAACTCCCTTGTTAACACAAACTTCCAAGCGATGCAGCTTCCTAACAGGACGCTTGAAGATCCCATTTGAAGTTCGTCTATGAGTGTTTCAACACCCTGATGAGCATTTTTTATATGAAAATGCATAATCATTTTTTGTGTGTAAATATGTTCACCAGCTAAAATGATGGGTTCCTTCTGTATGATAGAGACATTTTCTATCTTCATTATTCTGCTAGACATTCTTAAGATTCCATCATTGTCCAAAAAAATCGACAGTTTATGAAGTCTTCCGTTTCTGTTTGGTACATTATTTTCAAGATTAATTTTGTCGTTTGCAAAACAGGATTTTTGAACCAATTTCCACCAGTAACACTCGCTCCATTTCAGTTCATCTTTCGTCAGAAATATCATCAGTCGTTTGTTTTCGTCAAGTGATCTGATATTTGATAGAAATCGCTTAACTCTCGCTGTTATTCTGATGAGTTTCAACCAGGAATAATAAGACTTGATTGGTATAATTTCTGGGTCAAATGCAACTGTCATGACAACTTCGTCGGGAAGATTTTCATTTTTTACAATATCTTTTGGAATTTTAGGCCATCTACTCTCAGGTTCATAAAGGAAATTGGGACCTCTGAACCAACTATTTTCATAACTAGTCATATTTCTAGCTGTGTCTCTGGTGCAAACATCAACAACATTTTGGGTTGTTGGAACCCATTTCCATTGGTCGATACTACTGAGTTCTAAGATTTCATTCACTCTTGTGGACATATAGGTAGGAAGTTTTTTGTCACAATTGAGCCAACTTAGGACTGTTCGAGAATCCGACCAATAGTATTTGGTATCGATTTTTAGTTCCAAATGTTTAGTGACTTCTGCACAGAGTCTTGCTCCCAAAACTGCAGCCAAAAGTTCGAGTTTTGGTATGGTTAAATATTTTACAGTTGTCGAGTTTTTGATTGGTACAACCCTTGCTTTTGAAGCTACCAGAATTAGTTCTACAGAGGTTTCAGAGCTGAATCGAAGAAAAATTGCACTGGCATATGCATCTTCACTCGCGTCAGAAAAAACATGAATTTGAATAGATGAAAACACTCTTCTTGTAGGCGAATAACATCGTGGAATTTCAATATTCATTGCTTCGTTCAGTTCTTTAAGCCACAATTGCCATTTTTTGAACATATTTTCGCTAATGAAATCGTCCCATCCGATACCTGCGCGCCAAATATTTTGTAAGAGAATTCTCACTTTAATACTGATAGGAGACAGTAAACCAAGAGGGTCGTACACAGACATGGCTGTTTTTAGTACTTGGCGTTTAGTGGGAATTTTTAAACCTTTAATGATCTCTTCGGAAACTTTATGAAATTTCAACTTGAAGTGAAAACAATCCTTCGTTGAATTCCACATCATACCAAGTATTTTTTCATCCTTTGTTTGTATATTAATTTCTGTACTCAACTGATTTGCTAATAAATGGTTTGGTATTCTCTGAAGTATCTCTTGAGAATTCGAAATGAAGTTTAGGATCTCAAAACCACCCTGTTCATGAATGTGGATGACTTCGTTCACCAATTTGATGGCATCTTCCTCGTTGTCAGCGCCGTCTAAGTAGTCATCAACGTAATGATTATCTTTGATGGCTTGTACTGCTCGAGGACAATAATCAGAATATAAATCTGCGTTGTAATTTTTTACAAATTGGGCCAGAAAAGGAGAAGAAGTTGTTCCAAAAAGCATAGCTACCATTCTGTATATTTTTGGTGGAATAGTTTTATTCAAATCTCGCCAAAAGAAACATTGAGCATAGGTATCTTCATCAGCTATTCTGACTCTATTGAACATTTCGCGGATATCGCCTACGAATGCAATTCTATGTGTTCTGAATTTCAGTAATATGCCAAAAATGGAAGTAAGCCAGTCAGGACCTGTCAGTAGGAAATCATTCAAAGAAGTTCCGTGCGATTTAGCTGCCGCATCGAACACAACTCTTACCTTTCCAGGTTTATTTGGATTCCGTACTGGAAAATGGGGTAAAAACCAAACTTTCTCAGCTGTTTCGAGTTGTATTTGAGTTACTGGAATAGCATATTTTTTATCCAATAATTTTTGTATTTCGGCCTTATAAGCTTGAGCAAAACTTTTATCCTTCGACAAACGATTTTCAAGACAGAACAACCTTTGTATTGCTAACTTTTTCGACTCTGGAAGCTTGTCAGATACCTCCATTTTCCAAGGAAGTTTGATTTGATACTGACCATTCTGGAGTTTGATTGAATTTTTTGCAATGGAAAGGGCTCTTTCGTCATTTAATGATCTTTGTTTGTCTTGTTTCACAACTGCTACACCAAAATTTTCCAATGTCATGTAATTTCTGAATAAATCATGTAAAGTTTCGTCTGCTTCTTGACAACAAATAAATGATGATTCTGTACAACTCATTTCATTTCGGGAACCACTGATTGGTCCATGAAGTGTCCAACCAATTTTTGTTTTTGATAGAATAGGAGTTTTTGGATGTGGTTGAATTACTTGTCTTGAAACAATGAGGTGTGCATTATTTTGCCCTATCAACAAACTGGGTTTTTCTTTGATTTCTAAGTCAGAAGCTACTTGTTGAACAAATGGAAAAGTTTTAGCCAATTTTTCAAAGTCGTATATCTGATATGGTAATTCAAGATTTTCTACAGTTCGAATGTTCATTAATTTATGAAATTTTGAAGATTTTTTTCCTGCAATATCTGCCTGTACAATCTGGGACTGATTATCGTAGCGGAATATTCCACCTGTCCATTTACAACATAATGGTGAATTTGGACCTGTCAACCCAAGTTCCAAAGCTTTTGCAGAATCTAACAATGTCGCAGTACTCCCTTCATCGAGTAAAGCCACTATATTGAAAATACCATTTGGACCACTGATCTTTACAGGTAAAACTTTCAATAGATTTTCATTATTGACATCATTTGTAGTCGTTGTTACCTCGGTAGAGTTTGTATTTTCATAATTTTTATGTAACAAGGAATGATGAAATTTTGTACAATTATTGATACCACATATTTTCTGTGTTTTGCATTTACCATGATGATATTTCAGACAACAGAAACAACCGTTTAATTTTTTAACCATTTTCCATCGTTGTCGAACATCAGCATTCTGAAACTGGTTGCATTTTTCCAGTGAATGTTCATTTTGGTTGCAAATTTTACACATTTTTACTGGCCTATTTGTCTGTTTACTTTGACATTCATCAGTGACTTTGACAATCAGGTTATTACATCTCATTGATGGAGTATTAATATTTTTTGAAGTAAAAGTTATTCTCGAAACAACATCAGACATTTGTTGAATCCATTTTGAGAAATCTTTCAATGATTCTTCTTGATTTTTTACTTTATTTTCTATCAAATAGCCTCCCCACTGAGTAAGTAGATGAGGTGGCAGTTTAGTGATAAAATTAGCTAAAATTTGTCTAGCATCCAAATAGTTAGGATTTCCTTCAAGAACGGCAGAAATATTACGCACAGTATTGCTAAAATCTATGAATGATTCGAGACTTTCTACTGGTGTTAATTGACAAACTTGCGATAACAATTCGTCTAATATAAGCTCTCGACGTCCGTATTTCTTTTCAAGAATATCTAAAATCTCATATGGATTTTGTGCTGTAATGAGGAGCATCTCAACTGTTTTTCTGGCTTCTCCAGTCAAACTTTTGTTGAGTCTTAGAACATTTTCTTGAGGAGAAAAAGAACAAGTATCATCTGATAACTTGTACTGTGAGTAAAAAATTGGCCATTTTAAACAGGAAGAACCATCAAATGTTATTAATTGATTACCTATGGTTTGTCTTGCTAACATTCTATTGATAGATTTGGTCAAATTCTCCATAGTATTGTGAGATGAATCTTCACGATTTATTTCAGGGAAATTGATATTACCTGCATCTTCAGCCCATTTCTTGGTATAGGAATGTTTTGATATCTCACCAAAGTCTGGATCCTGGTCGCTTGATAGATCTGCTATTTCTTCACCTATCTCTTCGTCATGTTCCCTTTGGAGAAGATCTTCATACTTTGAAATGTTTTTTTCCTTATTCTTCAGACGAATTTCTTGGAGATGTAGAAGTTGTTGACATTTGTTCAATTTCACTTCCTTACTGGCGACATTTTCAGCCGAGACATTTTCGTCTAGTCTCATTTCATCAAGTTCGCTACTCAGAATCACATACTCTTCTTGTTTCTTCAGAATATTGTCTTGAATATGACAAATTTCATCCTGAAGCTCGATTATTTTGGATTTGAGATCACACGTTCTAGCTTTTGAAGCGGAAGATATTGTAGATCTCGCACTGGCTACTGAACTTCGTGTATTTCTTGACTTCTGAGGTACTCCATCTGTATTGGTTTGTTCATTAAGGCATTTTCTCACGGCTTTCAACAAATGACATGTTAAAGTTTCAGCATTGGCATCATCTGAATATTCTTCCCCAAAAATATTACACAGTTTTTGAAGAACTAAAATACTGAGAGATTTGCTGACCATTTCATAGTGCTTACTATATTCTGGACTATTTTCTGGAAAACTAAAGCCAGTAAAAGAAAGGATTCGTCTTCTTACTGCGTTTCCTTTGAAATAAATTCCATATAATGCAAAATGAAGGTTTTGCAGCATGTATTTCTCGTCAACATTTTTCAATTTCTCTTCTACACCTGGTATATCTCGGAGCATATTCATTGAAGTTAAATCCTCTTGGTTTTTTCCAAAGTAAAAGACTGTATGAACACGTGCTGAGTTCTTTAACTCGAAGGACCACAATTTGTCGCGAAATACCTCGCTTCTTAACAAAATTCTATACTTTTTTAGGAGAAACTGACAGCAAGCCAAATTATTTATTTGTCAAATTTACATCTCTAATGTCAAAATATAAAAACATACAAAGTGTTCTAAAAATTAACAAAATCTTGCTTTTAAGCAACACCTAATCTCTATTAATAAATAAATATTAACAAATCATTTTATAATTAAACTATTAATATTAGACATTTTAAATATGTTTAGGTATTATTTGTAAAATAAACACAAACAATAAACATTTTTAATGCTTTCTTTAATTTAAAAATTCTACTTTGTTGATCCCTGGCAAAAGAATAAAGCTTTTTTTATATGGAGAAAATTGTTTAACTTTTTTATCTTTGCTATCTTTAAAATAAGTACATAATTTTTGATTTGGTTTTTCATCTATAACATTAAGTTTACGTTTTGCTTGACTAGCACAGTTGTTATCTTCATTGCTGACAGACAAAACTAAATCATGTGGCTGATTTATTATTTCACGGTGTCCAGCCTCAGATTCGGGTATAAAAACTACATTGTTTGTTGGATTACAGTTAGTAGTAACTTTAAGAGGCACTGCATTTATAACTAATCGTTTGCGAAGTAATGAACTTTTACTAAATGAATCTAATGAAAAATGATCTTCGCAAATAACAGAAATATCTTCTGTATATGGCAAATTTAAATTTTGAAACCAGATTTGCCTTCTATCTAATTGGTTAGGAAATTTAAAAAAATGTTTGTTCTTATAAGAAATATCAAATATGGGATTGTAGAAACAGTTATAGCAAGTCTGGACTAGACATTTATATCTAAATCTTCCTGGGCTAGACATATTTTCAATTTCGGTTTAAGGATCAGGTAATCTTCAAAAATACTGTATCTATAAAATGTTTCTTAAAATAATGCAAATAAATAAAGTGCCCGTGTTATATTAATGATGATGATAAACAAATTTACTAAATCTACATTAATTTAAAAATATAGTTACATTACTTATCTAGAATCTCCTAACATAACCTAAAATTAAATTGGCCTAGTATCACAGAATATTACATATTTCCCTCCACAGCAGTTATTGAAGTTTAATTTTTTCCGCATTGCCACATTGTGTAACAAAATTATCTGACTCATATGAAAAACATTGCATTATTGGGTTAATTGTCGCTTTCGCTTAGAATTTAGATGAACACTGGCAACATCTGAATCATCTGATCGACCGTTGCGCTAACTATTAGGAGGGCAAGAACTATGGGCTTGGTGGCTTTTTTGTGTATTCATCCGGGTGTCTACCTTTATTTGTCTATGGGTGGAGGTTAGACTAAACTGTTGCTAGGGACCTAGATATATATATTATAACAAAAACTGATGTATATTTTATTAAATAATGTAATGTATTACTATATTACTCTCTACAATAAACTAAACTAAACTAAATTTTTCAATCTAACAATTCAATCGGAAAAGAATAAAATAACTACCAAAATTATTACCAAAGCCACGCTCGTTAGACGATTCCCCACTATTCAACACATACGATAAAAATTAAACTGGAATTGTATATATACTAAGTGGCTCAAATTTAAAAATAACAATTTTAAAAATTTGATTTTTAAAATGTTACAATGTCTCTACGAGGTCTGAAAGTCACATAAATATAGCTATGAAGGTAGGAGGGTCGGGTACACGTTTTAAATGAATATATATCAATTTACTAAACGAAGATTTCAAAGTAACAAATAAAAAAGTAAAGTAAGCTAATTAAATTATACGCTAACCCAGCAACGCTCAAAGAGACATCTTGTGGCGGGGCGCGTAAGTTAATAGTTAATGTTCCGTTAGAGCGCCGCTCGTGTCAAGCGAAATCGAAATGGGCAGGCGTATTTCAATTGGTAATTCATTTCTATAGTTCATAGTGATTTGTTCTTTTAAATGTTCTATAACGATCCAGTTTCTTTAAACACCCATTTTTAAATTGCCATATCTTCCTTCGTATTAATCGTAGAAAAATAATAAAAAATTCATTTTAATTGTTAGCTCAAGGCCAAAAAAATTAGTTCATATCAATTTTTACGTAATACTAACTGATTTTCGGTTATATTTAAAAAACTTTTAGAAATGTACGATTTTTGTGGTGAAAATCGTAATTTTCTACGTTCTATAATTGGGTTTATTTTCATGAAAAATTGTATTTAACATTAATTCATGATTGCGCGAGTTTTTTTTCTTTCTTTTCCCCTCATGTTACCTTCTTCTATGGTTAGTGGAGGGCGGAAAAGGAAAAGCGGTAAAAAATAACTTATGACATTTAAGTATGTAGTGTCAAAAACACATTCCAATAGAGAAAATGATAATTCGATCACTGCCAACTTCGTTCGAGGTTTAAATTTAACGGAGCTCTACTATAATGATTTAGTCGCTTTTTTTAATCGGAAAAGTGATTTTCTAACTTTGATATTGTGCCAGAAATGAAGTAATTCCACAAGGTTTCACTTTGATTTGACCTGGCTCAGAAAATTGCGTAGTCAAACCGAGTTTTTCCTGGCCTATTAGTATACTTTTAAATTTTGTAGAAAACAAGCAACATCGAACAAGCGAGGAGAAAAAGTTTGAGAAAAAGAACCGTATGTCTATTTTGTAATCTTGATGTATTAAATTTTTCACGCCACGTTTTAAGACATCATAAAAAAGAAGATATAGTTAAAGAACTACAAAATCTACCTCCACTAGATCCGAAAAGAAAAGCTATTTTCGAATCGATCAGAAAAAAAGGAAATTTTTCTTTACATAACAAAGGAAATATTCGGCCTTCGAGAAAAAGTAATTTGCACTATGGTAACGAAGAGTACCTTTCTTGCGATTTCTGCCTTGGATTTTATTCCAGGTATTTTATAAGACGGCATAGAACAAAGTGCAAGTTTAGAAGAAACGATGAAATTAGCAATAATAATAAAAGACAGAATCATTGGGCTAAATGTCAGATACATACTCTTTGTTTTGGACCATTTAAGGAATTTTACAATTCCGTGAAAATAACGAAGGAAGTTTTTCCTAAAATGAGAAACGACGAAGTTACAAGAGTTGCTATACATGATTTACTTATTTGTAGTTATGGGGAGAATCAAATGTCTCGATCCAAAGTACATCAAAGACTTATTATAAATGGCATGAGGGAATTAAGTCGTCTTTTAATAGCTCTCAGGAAAATTACAGGCGTTTATACGCTTGTAGATAATTTGAAACCACAGTATTATAACAATTTTATAGAAGCTACGAAAACGATAAGCGGCCATAATGCTGAAACGAGAACGTATCAATCAATTAATATAGTTTTACAGCTAGAGTCTAGATTGAAAAAGGTCTGTAGAATCGCTGAAAAAAGTATTTTGAATGGATATAATTATTTTTCTGGCAAAAACAGCAAAGATACCTTAGAAAATATTGAGCAAATGAAAGCTCTCATAGAGAACTACTGGTGTAAGGATCTGCCTATCTTAGAAATGAAACATTTAAACAAAGACGAGAAGAAGAAAAACTCAAATCCAAAACTGCTTACAATAGTTAACGATATCAAAATATTTTACAATTACGTTATGATGGAATCAAATAAAGCAATCAAAAATATTGAGCAAAATATTGATATATGTGCATCCTATAAAAGTCTATGTGAGTGTGTTCTATCTTTTTCAATTTTATTTAATAAAAAAAGAGTCAACGAAGTTGAGTACATACTTCTATCTACTTATAAAGAGGAAGTCTTAATATCAGAAGAAAAGTTTTTGAGATTATTAACGGCAAGTGAAAAAATGCAGTTGAAATATTTTAAAAAAGTTGTTAGCTATGGAAAATGCTGCAAACCAGTAACAGTCTTATTCCCAAAAAATATTCAATCTCTTATAAACATTTTATTAAAAGCTAGAAGTACATGTGTTCCTATATGCAACCAGTTTTTATTCGCTCATCCAGAAGGAAAAGCTTGGTTGGCGGGCGACGACGTCATAAAAAAAATTGTTTATGAAGCTGGAGTAGAGAATATAGATTTGTTTACGTTACCTGGATTATGTAACGAAATTTCAACTGTTTTACGAGTGTTAAATATGACGGAAGAAGAAATAAATGAGTTTGAAACGCTTACAGAAATTTCAGGAATAGTAAACGACAAATGCAGGTAAATAACTTTGCAATTATGCATATACTAATATAGTAAAATAAAATTAAAAACAATTTATTTTTAAAAACTATTATCTCCATGCATTTGTTATTTTGTCAAAATATTAACAAGAATAAGAATTCTCTCAACTCAGAGACATGTTTTGAACGAATCCACTTTTGTATTTGTAAAATTATCAGGTGTACAAATAAGTTTCCGCCACCAATAAGTTATGGTTAAAACTGTCAGATGTAAAACGTCATTATCGTAAGGTTGGACATCTGTCAACAACATAACCTTAAAATATTAGTGATATAGTAATATACTCGTGTGCGAAAATGTCTAGTTTTGAACCGAATAAGCGTCATTTGAGGGACATTTTGATTTCCTTCTTCAATTTGAAGGAATCTGTATCTGAGACGTATCGATTGCTTGTAGAAGCATAGGAGTAAGAATATTTTCTTATCAAATATTTTCTTATATAACGGTTTTTTTCTTATCTAACGGATTTTTTCTTATCAAATATTTTCTTATCTAACGGTTTTTTTCTTTCAAATATTTTCTTATCTAACGGTCTTTTCTTATCTAACGGTTTTTTCTTATCAAATATTTTCTTATCTAACGGCTTTTTCGATGACCTCGATTGACTTCCTCCCCCCCTTATCCCCATTCTTCCTTCACAATGTGCACCCAGGTGCACATTTTGAAGGAAGGATATATCCCTACTCATAGGTATAGTGAACCCGCCTTAAGTGAGATAAGTGTGAGTGGTTTCAAAAGTTTAAGAACGGTGAAAACAAAGAACGTAGCGAAAGGGCGAAAGTGTACGAAGACGCGGAGTTGAATTTACAACAGATGGGCATTGTTTTATTCAAAATTTTTAACGCGTTCCAGTTTTGTAATTGTTGCTTTTAGCTGATTTTTATATTTACAACTGTCGAAACAAAAACCTGTTATTTATTTATTTACTTTATTGCAGTACACCACAAAGTAACCTAATTGGTACATAGCAACGTCATTAAAATATAAATGAAAACATAGCAAAAAATATAAAATATAGAAAGTACATTTTTGCAAACACATAAGAAATAGATTAAAAAACAAAAAATTTAAGTAACAAAATATCTACAGTCTTATGTTTATCTTTAATAATTTGTAGTGATACGTGAAAAATATCAATATTAGCAAAGTTATCGTTGTAGTTACCCAATAGCCTGTCGATAAATGAATTTCTACCGTAATTAGTCCTATGAGTCCTCACATGAAAAAGTGTTAAATGACCTGTGCGTCTTTGAGGAATATAGAATCGGACTAATTCTAGCAAATCTTCACAATCTATCTGGCCATTGAGTAACTTATATAGAAGAACACCGGTCACGCTGGGATCTCGTGCCGGGCCAACAAAACAGTAAACGAATAGTTAAAGCGCCATCAAAAGTAGGTGATATTGTGAATCTAAGCAGAAATCAAATAAGGCATGTCACGGGACTAATAACCGGACATTGTCACCTTAGGGAACACCTACATAAAATGGGCATCTTTCAAGATGAACTCATATGTAAACTATGCAATGAGGAGGATGAAACAGCCTCTCACTCTCACTGGAGGTATAACCTACTGGGGCCGGTAAACCCACAGGAGGACTTTCCAAAAGAAAATCTGGTGAAAAGGCTACTCAGCCTGGTAAAGGTAACAAACCTCTTCACCTGAACATAACGATGTAACTGACATAATACAATAAGTCTTAAGGCTGCAGTATTGAGGCAATTAAAAACCTCAGTCAGGCACATCGTCTTAATCAAATCAATCAAATTAAACTTATATAGAAAGAACAGTCTTGCCTCCTGTCGCCTTCGTTCCAAACTTTGAACCCCACATAGTAATAGTAGTAGAGACCATATTATGGAACAATATTCAACAGTACTGCGCACCAAACTGTTAAATAGACACAATATTGCCCGAGTATCTTGAATGTGTTTAGAATTTCTCTTTACGAAGCCCAGTAACCTAAAAGCCTTTAGAATGACAGTGTCTAAGTGTAAATTAAAGGATAAGTCCTTGTCAAATAGGACTCCAAGGTCGTTAATTGATGAGACTACTTCTAGAGAGTCATTATTTATATAGTAAAGGATATTACTAGGGTTCGTACATCTATAGAATCTCATCAGTTTATATTTTGACACATTTAGCTGAAGAAGATTTACTTCACACCAGGAGACAAATCTGTTTATATCTAATTGCAGATAATTAGTGGCTCGTGATACCGGAAGGAATATTTTTATATCGTCTGCATAAATAAGATACCGTGCATACTTGAAACATGAAGAAATGTCATTAATAAATAATATAAATAAAACAGGGCCAAGATGCGAACCCTGTGGAACACCAGAAGTTTGCATGACTTTGAACCACACATTGAAACGTTATGTTATTGTTCATCACCGCTCGTTTAACACGGAAAACTCTTCTTATGTAAGTGGAAATAGTGTTTTTCTTTCTTTCGTATTTGTTTTTGTAAAATTAATAAGAAGATCCATAAAATAATAAGTGATGAAATTGTTTTATATATATATTTTCCCTTCTTTTTATTTATAATTTGTAACACCCCTTTCATCTTACAGTGCCCTGAAGATGTCAAAATAAATTGACAAAACGTTGGCTTTTAAGAAATATTGTTTTCTTTAATCCAAGACCTAAATCCCAAAAAACAACACCACAGTCTTCATTCAAAAGGCCGCAAAAAGGATTTGAAAAACATTTAATATCGGTTGAAATCATTGGGAATGATTCAAAAACAAGGAAGTTGGGGTCCATATGAACTGACGCCGATTTTTCACATGTGAAATGCTGCTTGCCAGGCAAAAACGAAAGGTTTTCTGCATCATGTAGTCACTGGTGATGAAAAATGGATCTACTATAATAATCCAAAAAGAAATAAGATCATGGGGACCACCTGACCACGCTTCAACATCTACAGCTAAGCCAAATAGTCATGAAAAAACTCTATTTGTGTATTTAGTGGTATCAGCTTGGTGTCGTATGTTATAACGAACGAAACCATTTCTGGGGCTGTCTACCGAACACAACTGATGATAGCACTCAAGGAAAAGCGCGCTCACTACTACTCCATACACGACAAAGTTATTCTCCTGCATGATAATGCTCGTCCAGATCTTGTGGCGGCGGTCAAAATCTATTTGGAAACGCTCAATTGGGAATCAACACTTCACATCATATGGAGATACCAAAAATTGGGTCGATTCGTGAATAGCCTCAAAAGATCAAGCATTCTTCCGTCGCGGTATTAGTATGCTGCCAGAAAGATGGGGAAGAGTAGTGACAAGCGATGAAATACGCGATACTTTGAAAATAAAACATTAGGGTCCGTTCTTTCACAATAAATGCCCAATTTCTGATAAATAACGGCGAAAACTTATTTGCACAATTGATAAGATCCTTAAAGAGGTGTTTTTTTTGGCTGCACACATCTTGAACATTAACAGTTAAATTTTACTAAAATTAAACTGCCAAGCTACTTAAAGTTAATTTTAAGAGACATTTATTTTCAAATCAGCCATCGTCAGATTAAATTGTAAAATATTTTGGTTTTTGTTGCTGCATCCTGTTTTGGTTAAGCAAAACAACCTCCTAAAGAATATTATTCAGTGAAGTGTAAATCTTAATGTGAAGTTTAATTTTTTTAGCATAAAAGATGATCCATATCTTACAGCCAAAATGTCAAAAATATTAATGGTCATTGATAAAGGTCATGCTGAGGAGTTTAAGAGAAAGAATCTACAGGAAATTGAATTTTCAGACCTTAAACCGGATGATTCCAAACAGTACAGTAACTCCAAATTGGAAAGTACATATGTCCACTTTGAAGAAAATAAAATTACAAGTAAGAGTCATAAAGAATAATGTAGAATAGCAAAATAAATTTAATACATAAAGCAAAATTAACACGTAAATCAGCAGTTCTCGAGATATTGCGATTTGAAGCCGTGTTCGCATTTTTCGCGGGGACGAAAGTAGAGACTTGACACTGGTTAATCTTTGACCCATCGTAAATTTTTAATTTTCGAGCAATCCGGGTCAACAAGATAACAAACTCTTCCATCAGGACTCTGCTACAGGATGTATTAAGGAGGTTATGATTTTCGCGAAAACGGACATATGGCGACCGAATTTCTGATTTTGCATATCTTATTTTTCGATTTTTGGGATGAAAGAGTGGGGGAAATTTTTTTTCGTTATCGGATGCGGAATTTTTTTCTCTTTGATTTGAGCCCTACAGGAAGGGAGGGAAGGGGGGGGGGAAGCGTTTTGCCCTGTAGGAGGGCAACGGATAGGGTTAGTGACTTCGGGCAAGGCTCACTTTCAAGTTCGTATGCATCCAGAACGAAGGGAAAAAGTAGTGGATACGATGGACAATACTTAATAAAACTTTAGGTTCCTCTCTTTCACAATAAATGCCCAATTTTTGATAAAACACTGGGAAACTTATTTGTACACCTGATAATTCAAATAGATAATTCAATATTTCTTGTAGCTCAAATTCCCGCCAAATCTCCAAATCTAAAGAAAAAATGGACAGTTGAACAAAAAAGATTATTAAAAACTTATTTCGCAGATTTCATAAAAAATAAAGAAGCACCCAAAAAGAGAACAATCGAAGATTTTATTTCTCAATATATCGATGTATTTTATGATAGAAATTGGACGTCGATTAAAGCATTTGTTTATAACTGCTACAGAAGTATGTATCTTGTGTTTATTATCATAAATCGGAATTGTTTGCGACATAACGTAAAAAGCAAAAACGGATTGTATGATAAATACTTGAAATGTTCATTTATATTACTTTTACTTGTGTGTTTTGTAATACAATAGCGAACACTGATATACAGGGTGTTCCTGAAATACATGCAGATATTAAAATTGACAGAAGTTTATAAGGTCTAATAATGAATGGCACTAGTTTTTATTTAAAATTACACAATTTAAGCAAGGGGCAATTTTTATTTTTTCCGACCATTATTTTACGCCCAAATAAAAAACATGAACGGCTGCGATAAATGGCTGTCTTCTGCATCTTTCATAGAAAACATTTTTTTTAACCAAATTACATGGTATACACAAGAGGTGCACCACAAACAACTCTTATCTTTTAAGCAGTCATTTAATTCCAAATCCCAACCTAATTGATTTTGAAATGTAATTTTTAGTTTAGTGCATTAAATAAATTAAAAGGGTAAGAAATGCTAAAAATAGTAATTTACGTAACAAGTTCCGAAAGTGATATTTTGCGGGATGAGTAGTATTACGTACAATATTTTTTCTGCAGCCGTTTTGTATGTTAAAAAGGATATCGATGGATAATAACATATGAACTTTATATATCTAGACAATTACATATAACAATCACTCTTATGAATACATTACTTATGCACTAATTCATAAGTATCCGCTTTAGCAGATTCACTAATCTCATGTGCAATCATTTCACTACTTATTTCCATTTTTTTGTTTTGAAAAGCGGAAAAACACACACCAATGTTACATGACAGGCGCTGTCATAATAAAATACAAGTTCATGTTATTGTCAAAACCGCCTACTAGATATCCAAAATCATCCCGAAAGTAACACGAATTGTACCGAAAGTAAAGAAATCGTTCGGAAAGTGAAAAAAATTGTCCCGAAATAGTATATTGTGTCACAAGGGCAAAAAATGAGCTTTAGCAGCCCGAGGCTCGCTCATGCAGCTAATAGCTAAGGGCTGCTAAAGCGTTTTCTGCATGTGTCACACACAACTGTTTTTCGCCTACCAAAAAAAAAAACAAAAAATAGGAAAATATAACAAAAATCTTTTATTTTATAAATACAGACAGAATTTAATGAGCAACTTAAGTAATAAAAATGTACCAATTTATTTATATATTATTTCCAGTTGTTAAACAATTCATAGGACTTTTCGTACCATTGCGCGTTGTCTTGTTAAGTAACAAATTTAGAGAAACATTACTACCTTCTTCTTGCAAGTCTGTTGGAGTATTCGTAAATTCTTCATCACTGCCTGAATTACTATTCATTTTCACTAATTCACATAATCACAATTATTCAGAATCAGAACGTATTTTTATTTTAAAGTTTAATTCTCTTGATTCTACACTGACGTTTAATGAAAATGTATGTGAAATGTCAAAGTCAAAGGTACGTTGATAGTGAAAATCGTGTTCTTTTTGATTTTTGCGGCCCAAGGGCCGGAAATATTACTTTGGGTCTGATTTTTAGGGTTGATATGATTCATTTTCAGACATGGTAGGCGAAAAATAGCATTTTCGGTACGATTTGTGTAAAATGGTACTTTCGATTTAATAAATCATACTGAAAATTTTGTTTTCGAGACGACAGCAGAAAAATCTAGTAGCGGATGAAAAAGTGAACAATTTGAGCCTTGGCTGGTTATCTCAATTAGTAAGGAAGTTACAAGCGTTTCAATAATATTGATTTTCCCCCCATATCTCCCCCCTACTTGTCCTACCACCCCCGCCCTCCGGCACCTAAAAGTACTCGTTATTACCCTTTTATTCACAAAAAATTGAGGCCCCATCTCCACTGCCTCTCGAGAAATAATTAATTATTTTTTTTAGCAATTTCAAACCGAGATATTTCGCGAACTAATTGAGATATCGGGTTCAGGTTCGGGAACTAAATTACGTGTTTTGTCAGGCTCTTCAATTTTTGTAAGAACATTTTTTTTGTGGGATACGACCCGGCTGAGATTTGTCGGAAAACCCGTTTTCAAGTTCTTCAGATAGAGGATTTCCCCCCAGGAATGATGAGGGGATCTGACTTCATCGATTGGGAAAAAAAATTCTCGATTTCATCATTCTGTTTTCGAGCCGTTTTTTCCACTAGATCTACTCCATTAGAACCAGTAAAATTTTTAAAGAGCTGTAGAGAACCATAAAAAATATATTAATATAAAAATGTTTGCCTCTACCATTGATTCTTATAATAAATCACAGATTTTATTTTATTTCACAAAGAGTACCGTTCAGATTTCGATGCACGTGGTATCAACGGAAAGAATAAAAATTTCGAACATTTTGGTTACTCACAAATCGAGCTTCAGAGCCGGTGATAACAGTGTTTTGCAAACAATTAGGAAAAATGTACTATGTCGGCAACGCCGTCAAAGAGGTTATTACGCACGCGAAATTGTAACGTATACCTATGATACCGTTATTTTTCGCCCATCTCTAGTCGCGTTTTTACGTTGCTGATGTCCCAGCCAGAGGCCTAATGTGAATTACCAAAACATTTCCCTGAGCTGAACAAGAAGATACCAGCTAAATAGTTTTCCGAACCGATATGGTTCCTTCCCCAGTTAAATTTATTAAGATAAGTTATATAAAATTGATGATTCGAGTAATGGTGTTGTGTGGTTTTTCTGGGTTTTCCCACAACTGTAAAGCAAATGCGCCATCAAGCATCAGTAAGTCGCCCCAGAGCGCCACGGCAAATAATAATAATAGCCGTCCCTCCCCCGCACAAGCTGCAGAGCTTCTGGGGTTCACTCGTAAGGGAGTGAATTGCAGGGCGTATATTATTATTATTATTATCATTATTATTATTATGATTATTATATATTAACTTATAAGTATTTTTTGGCATATATAAGTAAATTATAATTTGCTCGTTATCGTATTTAAAGTTTTGAATAAAAATAATTATTTAATGATGTTTTCACATTTGGACGCTGTTATGCATAAACGATCCAATCCACAAATATCTAAAATATAAGATAACTCGTCCAAACTATCAAAAAAATAACTATTTTTATTTTGCAAAAAATTCAAATATAATGAAATCCGCAAAACTGATCCAAAATACTAGGATTGATTTTGCAGTATTTCACATTTTTGTAAATGACTATTGTTACGTTTAATACATCAAAAATTAATTTATCTTCTAGAAAATTAATATTCGATAATTGTACGCTCCCGATGTTTTTATATAACATTTTGTAAAACCATTAATATCTCAGATTCAATATCATGTGGATTGGATGCTTTATGCATAACAGCGTCCATTTTATCATTATACCTTGTAATGCCTTGTAATCTGAATATTTATTTTAAGAGTGGTGTCGCTCCAATTTCTAATTTGTGATTGAGTTATTTATAACCTAATGTCTAACCCATACACATACTAGTGCATTTAACAGCACTGAAAGACAGTTACTGAAAGCATATTTCTGTCTCTTTTGCTTTTACTCGGCGTTGTATGAATTGTAAATACTACAGTAGTCCAATAACCGAGAGCACACATTTGACTGTTGTGGTACCTTAACAAATCATTTCAATAGTTATTTATGCACCAAATGCGTTATATAGATCCTAACGCCCGGAGTCAGCCAGAGGGCCTCTGGCCCGAGGGATGAATGTTGCCCGATGGGCGTTATTTTTTAGCCTGATTAAAAGAATCATCCGGCAACAACGCGCTTTGTGTATATTGGTGTAGCCTTTTATTGTAGGGGTTAACCGAATTATTCATTTGGTAATGGTCTGAAAAAAGGAAAATGCCCGATGCTTAAATATTTGAATTTTAAAGTAAAACTAGTTTGTTTTTGTACATTATAAATTATTGCCTATTTTAATATGTGCATGCATTTCAATATTATAACAAATGCAATGCAATTCGATATAACAGTAAATGTAGGTTGTCGTCTATGAAATGTTGTAAAACATTCTGATCTATGGTTATTATGTTCTTATATTTTTTTTAGACAAAATAATATCCATAGGCCAACCGTCAGTTAAGAGAAAAAAATGGACACCGGAGCAACAAAGACTAATAAAAGATTATTTTAAAGACTTTATTAAACGTAAAGAAGCGCCAAAAAAGGGTGTCGTCGAAGATTTTATTTCTCAATACAAGAATATGTTTAAAGGTAGAAACTGGATAGTGATAAAAGCTTTTGTTTACAACTGTTACAGAGACAAATAATAAAAAAAGTTTTAAGCACAGATTGTAGTTTTTATGTTCAAAAACTTACTTTTTATGACTAAATCGTAACCATAACCGCACCATATATTTTAATTTTACAACAAGTTTAAGAGCACGTAAGACACGTAAGGCTTCTCGTTTTTTACTGTTATTCAAAGGGTTTAATTCAAAGCGGATGTGAATGGTTTTCTAATCGTTTATGGTAACTCATATTTTATTTCTGCTTCACTGAGGTAAGTAGAGAAAGCTTAGTAAAAAAAAAGTCTATACACATTACACAAATAATTAAAACGATGTTGCTTCTGCTCTGACATACGTCAATATATTATATTGTAGATTAGGGAGTAAACCAGTAAGGAATTTTAATTTATTAGATTCGACATCCTAAGACCGGTTTCTGTCTTTCGACTTCATCAGTTAGGCTTTTCGAATCCAATAAATAAAATTCCAAACTCGTACAAGTCAATAGCTATATCCGCTATAAAAAAGAAGAGAGTGACATCTTGACTAGATTCAGTCAAAATTTAATGTCAATACTCTCTTCTTACCATAGATGGTAGCACATCTAAAAATGTTATCTTATAGCGGATATAGCTATTGACTTGTACGAGTTTGGAATTTTATTTATTGGATTCGAAAAGCCTAACTGATGAAGTCGAAAGACAGAAACCGGTCTTAGGATGTCGAATCTAATAAATTAAAATTCCTTACTGGTTTACTCACTTTGTATTAATCTCTGAAAGGGATAAAAAAGAAGAGAGTGACATCTTGACCAGATTCAGTCAAAATTTAATGTCAATACTCTCTTCTTACCATAGATGGTAGCACATCTAAAAATGTTATCTTATAGCGGATATAGCTATTGACTTGTACGAGTTTGGAATTTTATTTATTGGATTCGAAAAGCCTAACTGATGAAGTCGAAAGACAGAAACCGGTCTTAGGATGTCGAATCTAATAAATTAAAATTCCTTGCTGGTTTACTCACTTTGTATTAATCTCTGAAAGGGATAAAAAAGAAGAGAGTGACATCTTGACTAGATTCAGTCAAAATTTAATGTCAATACTCTCTTCTTACCATAGATGGTAGCACATCTAAAAATGTTATCTTATAGCGGATATAGCTATTGACTTGTACGAGTTTGGAATTTTATTTATTGGATTCGAAAAGCCTAACTGATGAAGTCGAAAGACAGAAACCGGTCTTAGGATGTCGAATCTAATAAATTAAAATTCCTTACTGGTTTACTCACTTTGTATTAATCTCTGAAAGGGATAAAAAAGAAGAGAGTGACATCTTGACTAGATTCAGTCAAAATTTAATGTCAATACTCTCTTCTTACCATAGATGGTAGCACATCTAAAAATTGTAGATTAGATTGCAGTTTTTTTATATTTTCAAATAAAGAAATAATGAGTAAGTATATATAAAATAAAACAATTTTCTAAATGAATGATAATAGGTTCAATACCAAGTGGTCCAAAAAAAAATAATTGGTTGCTTGACCATCTCAGAAAAAATTAATATTTGGTATGGGAGGGTTCAAAAATATTTTTTCAAAATTTTTACTGTGTACCATTTTAAAATGGCGGGCATATTTGTTTTAGGTGTCTATTTGTCGCGTTCACAGGCATCTACGATTTTTTAAAGTGTACAGCAATGGATCGTCCTAGCGTTCTCAAATAAACTGTATTGAGTTCAGTACACTGTGGCCTACAAAATAAAATCATAATTACCTAATTATATGTATTTATTCATATATTTTCTACAGCTCAAAATTATTGGTCGCAAATTGGCAAAATTCAATTTTTGAATGGTAATTTTTCAAAGAAGGAATAACTTCTCAGCCTTAATATTTTTTGCTGTTACACTGTTACTTTTTATAAAGTATTAATGGTGAACACGATGGCGGTATCAGAATTACTGTTTTCGATTGCTGAACCCCCTAAAACGGCCAAAAACTACCCCCTAAAGGGGTTAAACGGGCAGCGCATCATTTCCATGTAAAAAACGTCTTTCCCCCCGTTTTCGAGGATGCTGAGCACGGTGGTAATGTTGAAGATTACTTCCGACCCTCACCAACCCCTCCACAGGCTAAAACTCACCCTCGACAGGGGTGTTTTTTAATTTTTATTTCAGCATCCTCGAAAACAGACGTTTTGCCGCTGAAATAAAAATTAAAAAACACCCCTGTCGGGGGTGAGTTTTAGCCTGTGGAGGGGTTGGTGAGGGTCGGAAGTAATCTTCAACATTACCACATCTAAAAATTTTATCTTATAGCGGATATAGCTATTGACTTGTACGAGTTTGGAATTTTATTTATTGGATTCGAAAAGCCTAACTGACGAAGCCAAAAGGCAGAAACCGGTCTTAGGATGTCGAATCTGATAAATTAAATTCCTTACTCGTTTTCTAAATAGATTATAATTTTTATAAATGTTATTTTGGAAGTTATAAATGTTATTTTGGATATTTTTGAAAAGGCAACCAAGAAATAGCTTTTAAATACGAGTAAGTCTATTTATTGGTTACAATAACTTATAGGCCAGCGCAGTGGCGGTTCTAGAAATTAAGGGCGGGGGGGGGGGGCACATACAAGTTTTTTTAATGATCTGATTCTATGCTTAATATTGCCAAATCGTTCAACATTTGTTCACCTATTGTGGATCTAAGATAGGTTTTTATATATTTTAATCTACTAAAAGTGCGTTCAGCAGTTACACTATTAGTGAAGTGAAATTAGAATTTTATATGGATGTAAGAGCTAAGTCAATTTTTTCGATTTTATACATAAAGAGAAGCTTGTAAATTTTTTTTTAATAAATTTGGGCTGGAGCTTCGCGAGATATGTGCCAAAAACGGCATTTTTGATATTTTTCGAGTGGATAGCTTCACTATTTTTTAAATATCTCCGGCTCTAAGAGTCAAACCTCAAAAAACGAATTCGCGCACATTATTTTTTTTACTGAATTGGCAATAAATAACCAAAGAATCCCCGAATTTTCTTAAAAATTGGAAAAAATATGTATTTTTATGTCGGGAAGACATGGTAAAAATTAAAAAAAAATGTATTTGTCCAGAGTAGTGAAGCAAAACACGTACTGCGACCGATAAAGGGTGGAGGTGGGCTAAAAGGGGGTCGGAGGCCCTAACGGTAGCTGTGAAGCCCTATATGTGAAGACAGGTGCCTAGAAAAGTTAGGTTAGTGTTCAGATCTAACCTAACTGCATTGACAGCTGACAGGACCCCCCGAGAGGCTGAAAGGCCCCCCCAAAATCGACATTTTTCGAAAAAAAAAATTGAATTGATCGCAATGTTTGAAAAAACAATAGTAGAGAAAAAATTTTTATCTTAAAAAGGATTTTGTGTGTACTTTTGTCTAAGAAAATCCAACATTTTATTTCTTTATTTAAAGTGCACAACTTAGGGAATAATAAAAAAAAATTCGATTTTCATTTTTTATATTCATTCGTTCCCTCACAAAAATCTTACTTTAGAACCTGAAATATTTGTTTTATTTTTTTAAACATTTTTTGGGCTGAAATACAGTTTTTCTAAGAGAATCAAGCATAAATATAGTGATAAAAAAATTGGAAAAAAATGAAAATCAAATTTTAATTTTTTTATTATTCCATAAATTGGCCACTTTAAATAAATAAATAAAATGTTGGATTTTCTTAGATAAAAGTACACACAAAATCCTTCTTTTTAAGATAAAATTCTTTTCTCTACTATTGTTTTTCCAAAAATGGCGGCCAATTCAATTTTTTTTCGAAAAATGGCGATTTTGGCTGGACAAATAAATTTTTTTAAAAATTTTTACCATGTCTTCCCGACATAAAAATACATATTTTCTCCGATTTTTAAGAAAACTCGAGGATTCTTTGGTTATTTATTGCCAATTCAGTAAAAAAAAAGTGCGCGAATTTGACTTAGCTGTTACATCCATTTTCAGAATATTTTCGTCTAATTTCACGCAACTATATGGTGATAAATATTCGGTACAATTTGACTAGATTCGGAAATGCATTTTCAAGATCATTTGAAATGATATATGGTAATATTTCTTCAGTTGTTACACTAATTTCATTATCTTTAAGTTCTCTAAATAATAAACTAAAAGACTGGTATTCAACAATTACATCACTAGTTATAAAATCGAAGGGGCGCCAAAAACGACATTTTGTAAAGGGCGGGGGGGGGCATACTGCCCCCCTTTGCCCCCCGTGGCGCCGCCGCTGGACCAGCGCCGATAATTTTCGAAACCAAATAAAATAATAGTAGGATGTAACTCATTGGAAAACGAAGAGAATATGACAAAAATGATAGGAAAAATAATTTACGGGCGATCTGAGGTTGGGAAGTGGAAGGGGGGAGTTTTTAAGGGTAGAAAACTGTTTATCTCGATTTCCGTAAAAACAAAAAGTTAAATAGTAAAGTTGTAGGTAATAAAAAGATCTACAACTTTTGTATTTACACTTTTTTCACATAACCTCAAAATTTTTGTGAAAAATTCAACTAACTAAGTTTTGGTTTTTTATTTTTATCTTTTACAAAAAAAATTTTTTTCTCACGAAATTTGGTGAAAACTTACCTTTTTATGTCCCAAACACACTGTAATTTTTTTGTTTTAAAATATTTATTTTTTTAACCTTATTTTGACTTAATATCGAAAAAGCAGTCTAATTTTCAATCGAAAATTCTCACGTCAAAATATCTGCTTTTTTAAAAAACTCGGTGGGCTTTTTTTTCGTTGAAATCTCTACTTTTTGATGGTGTAAAAAAATATACATTACTATGGTAAATGTTCTCAAAAAATACAAATAAGAAACGAAGAAAACTCCGAATTTCTTTTTTTTTTAAATCATCCTGTACAATTTTGAGCGATTTATTTAAATTAATTACTCTTTTGTTTATCAATGTAACACGGAATCTCACATTTTTCGAGTAACATAATCTTTTAATTGTGACCAGATCAGTTCAATGGGATTTAACTCTGCATGGCAAGGAGGCAATCTGAGAATTTCAAATCCTTTTTCTCGGGCCATCTCATCTGTAATATATTTTTTGAATTTGTTTTTATGTTGCTTTGCTATTACGAGTAATTCTGCCTTCAAGGAAGACTGATAATATTTTTAGAATGAAGCCATTTTGAAAATACATACGATACGGCTATGAATAAATAAAGTCTGACTTATCTGTCAGAAGAACAGATTTATTACAGTAAAAACCATGGAAACATGATTAAATCAAATGAAATCTTTTATTAGACCAATCAAATGTATTAAAATTTTCAGTTTGACTACATATTAGCATTGAAGAATGAGGTAAAAAAAAAATTTCTACTTCTTAAACCTGTACTACTTCTACAAATTAAATTATTGCACTCCTTTCTTCTCTAATGTATAGCATAGTAAACACCGCACTTCACTTGACCCTGGAAACGCACAAGCTTTGCAAAATGTTTGAACAGGGGCAGCATAAGTGTAGTGAGAAGAACTGACTAACTGCATTACGTTTTGGTTTGTCATTTTAGTGTATCCCACAATAATAACTTTGAAAAAGCAAAATCTTTCAAATTTTTATTTTTTTAAAATACAATTTTTTGTTAATTTCTTCTAAGCAATGGGGGGAGTGACATCCCCAATAACCCACCCCCCTCTCGTTACGCCCATGTCTCCTTTCAGTCCTACTCTAATCCCTAGTACAATTTGGCGACTATGCTATGTAATGTTATCCATGTAATCTGTAATAATAATACAATAGCCTGAAACACCCTGTAAACATATCTTATTAACCGTAAAATTTGAAGAGAAATCGAGTGAGAGGTCATAGTATGATTTTTGCGTGGTGTGATTGATTTTTTTTATGCTCAATTCTGAAAGCACCGTAAATTTGAAAATATTATCTTAGCGTAAATCGTTATTCTAAATGTTTTTTATTATTTGTAGGAGGAATTAGACTCCCTTAAACGACGAAGAGAAAATAATAGGAGAGCAGCAGCAAAACGACGTAAGAATATCCAACATGCCAAGGTCAATCTGAGCAAAACGGTACATCATTTAGAGAAACAAAATGATTTTCTTAAAAAACGCATAAAAGAATTGCAGGAGAAGAAACGAATTTTTCTATTTATTTTACCCAAGATAATATAATTTTGAATCTAATATACCTAAGTATGATTTTAGAGGTCATCTACAACAATTTAGGAAAGCCTATTAATATTCTATAATTTAAATAACCTTTTTTACTGTCAAATGCTTAATTGCTAAATAAAATTATGTAAATAAACTCATCTTTTACTGTCATAGACTTTATTGGTAAATAATAAATTAATTAAAAAAAAACCCGCAGTTTCCAAAAACTCGCAATGACTATACCCTGTTTGAAAATTTATGATAGTAAAATTTTTATGACCCAGAAGATAAACCCCAATATAACATCATAAATCAGTGGCGGATAATTTCTAAAATAAAATGTTTAGCATTATTTGTTCCAAAATGAAATCTTGGGGTTTCTTCCTAAAATTTTTAAAAATACCAATTTATTTCAATTCTTGGTAAGTATGTAATCTCTACAGGTAGAAAATATTTACAATTCAAGATCAATTTAAGTAGCCCTCGACTTTCTTAGAAAGGATTAAAATTTCTAATCAGAAAGTGTTGTGCAGATTGTAAATTATTTTAGTTAAAATTTACATTTCTGTTTGTGTAGTCCTGTGATTGTAACACGCAGAATTGTTAGTTCTGTAATAACAGGCGATAAAAAGCAATATTGATCAAGTGAATTTGTGCAATAAAAATGGCACAAACGTCTAATTATACTCCTGTGAAATTAAAGTGCAATTTAACCGTGCATATGAAAACTTTAGTGTTAACTGTACATGAACATTTCAATAGTGTTCACATATGACCGGAGTTGCCTAACATTTACTTATCTGGGTATGTAACTCTATATTTATATTAATTATAATAAGTTTATATGACGCAAGTATCCGAAATACAAACAAACAAATTTATATGGAATCACCCCGTATTTCTAAAAACGAAATATGAGTGTTTTATGAGAAAATATTTTTTGCAAAGATTTTTTTTAGTATCAATATCATATAAATTTGGTTGTGTGTATATTTATTATTAAATTTTAAGGAAATGTCAACCTAATATCTAGTAGACAAATAAAGATAGACCCCCGGATGAATACACCAAAAGTGCAACCAGGGCCGGCCTGAGGCGTGTGCGACGTGTGCAGTCGCACACGTGCGATTTGGGAAGGGGCGCCGAAATGAGAAAAAACATGAACAAATAATTCGGTAAAATTTTTTATAGTCCAGTAAATTAACTCCAGAAAAACCCCAAACCTGGGCATCAAGTCTGTCCGTCAAATTTTTTTAATTTGCAGGTTTTCATAGGTACATTTACCTCCGAAAATCTCAGCTACGTGGAATTTGTGGAAGGGTGGGAAAATGGCTCTAGAGTTCCCGAAAATCCGTTTTTCGACGATATCTGCCGAAATATGACACTTACAGCATTTTAGTTTACACAAAAAATGAAGAGCAGTTCATTACCTACAAAAGTTGTCCCTATGATTTTTTTCGTTTTTGACAAAAATGATAAGGATCATTTTTGTAGGTAATGAACTGATCTTCATTTTCGTCCAAACAAAAATTCCATAAGTGTCATATTTTCGGAAATATCGCGCCCTTCTACAAATTTCAGACAGCTGAGATTTTCGGGGGTGAATGTACCCATGAATACCTGTAAATTAAAAAGAAATGGTGCCGAACGGACCTAATGCCCGGGTTGGCACCTTCGTTTATTGGATTATTATTTTTAATGCAAATTAGCCATTTGAATATGTTAATAACTTCTGTTCAACTGGTTCTAAACGCTTCATTGTTTTTACAGAGCACAATGTGCCAAATTCAATAATTATTAAGCTTTGATAAATTCGTTTTATATCACAAATAACATTTTTTGGGGGGCCGATTTGATAGACTCTCTCGCAAGCTCGCTCGGCCATAAAACGATTGACAATTACTTTATTTTACTGTAAAATAAAGTGCTACTTTATTGACGCAAAACTGTTCTATAAAGAGCGTTTTATTATTCAATCGTACATAAATAATTTTTCCTGTAAAAATGAAAAGATTTTGATTTTGAATTTCGCCAGCGTCGGACCAGTTGAGTTTTCAAATTTTAAACTTTTTAGGGTGTACCTACTTGCACTTGCACACCAAAACAAAATTATAAATATTAAGAACTACTTTATTATAATACGGAAAAAATACCTTGTTCTAATTTATATCGGGTTTTTTAAAAGGGAGATACAGAAAATATGACATATATAAATCTAATTAATTAAACAACGTGTCTTGTTTTGAATATACCTAATGCAATTGACATGAAAATGATTAACTAACTACGTAAAAATAAAACTCCTATTATACGACGAGTATGGAAATTAAAATAGGATTTAACATACTATGTACATCTGGATTGAAGATAGGGCAGTGTGGTGCGTACACTTGCGTTCATTATCGGCGGACGTTGAAAATGTAAAAGTATCCTAATGTACAAAAAAAGTATCCAGATACCGAATACTTTCAAATTTGGTCATGGATACCGGATACAAAATTTAAAAAGTACCAGGATACAGATTTCGGATAAGTACATCAAAATGTTTAAATAATGTTTTCGGTCATTTCAAAACCATTAACAGTTGAGTATATAAGACATTATATTACATAAAAATTAATCTTTTTCATCAATTTCAATGCTTATTTGCAATAAGAAATAAAAAATTGTCTAGATTATCTGAAAAATCGATTATGAAAAAGTTGTTTTTTGGTTTTCTGCATCACGATATTTTCAATACGAACAATATATTTTTTTCATACCATCTTAAAGTCGAGGTTCCAACGAAGAAAATGAGCACTGATAAAGTTAAAAAATTGGAAATTTGTTAGTGAACTTTCTCGATTGAAAATGAGGGTTTTTTTAAATTTAAATTCGTATAAATTCGAAAAATAAATATTTTGCTTTGATTATTTCCCGCAAATTTATTCGCTGACAAACTCACTTCCTACATTTTCGAATAAACTACATCGTCCTCCTTAACAGCTCCTAAAATATAGGAAACACATCATACATGCACCGCTTATTTTACGGTCGGCATTGTGGAAATCAAGTATACAACTACCGAGAGCTGTACAAAATCAGCAGAAATTGGCGCAGAAAATAATTTATCTGTTGAAATTAAAAAAAAACCTCTAAATGTTGTTTACAATAATTGCGTTTTTAATAACTGTACATTTAATAAATAAAAATACATGAGTTGAAATATTTATTTTTGGCTTATTAAACTATTTGAGAAATAATCTGATCAAATATAACTCGACCATCGTTTATGCGCGAATAATTTTTTTTCGGTTTTTCCTTAAATAGTTTTATTTTAGAAAATTCAACTCGTTCAAAGAATAAAACCCTCGAGCTAAAGCTCTCGGGTTTTATTCAGAACATCAATCTTCGAATTAAACTCGTTAAGTTTTCAAACAAAACTATTTTTGGAAAAATCGAAAAAATTATTCGCTCATAAACGAGGTCTTGTTATATTACTGTCGAAAAAATTACAGCTTATTTAGAACACAAAGAAGAACGTTTTCACCAAGTTTCATAAAAAAAAAATATTTTTGCAGGAGATAAAAATTTAAAAACGAAAAATACGGTTTTTAACGATAATTTTGAGGTTATGTTGAAAAATGATTAATGGTATTTAAAAGCCCTAGTCTATTAATGAATTTGGATTTTTACCTAACAAATTTTTTTACCCAATTCATTATTTTGCAAAGTAGAAAAAAACCGACACTTTTTTTACTACAATAAAAGTTTTATTTGAATTAATATTAATCAAAAAATACAACGAAGCGGAGTAGGAATTGCCGCGGTTGGGCATTGGAAAATGTCCTATCTCAATACCATTGTAGGCCACGCCCCCTTTTCAAGATGACCACTCCACGGCCGCGTCATGCTGGTCGCGATTTTTTTATCCAAATTTCAGCGCCCCAATTTCCCCATCCCCGTGTTGAGTTGGTAAACATATTGCGTTGGCAACCCTGTCGACAGGTATTAGTAGATTTCGACACTCTTTGACAGGTGGCACTGATTATAGGTAACTCGGATTAAGATTGCAGCGCTCATGCGGTGAAATTGGAACTGTGCTAAGGAGTAGTAGTTTGTTTACTTCGTGCTTTCTTATGGGATATTTCATGTGTATTTAAGTTGTTTATTTGGTATCAGTTTTGTTTTTTTGAATTATTTCTAGGTGTAAATTGTATATTGTTTTTGTCTAGTGTTTAGTGTGACATTCATTTTATTTTATAAACTATACATAAACATTTATTTTATATCTTTAAAAGTGTGATATTTCCAGTTGTATTTAGGTGAGTAGTAGTCAGGAATTTTACTCAAATACATTTTAGTCTCAAATTATTGTTTCCATTATTTTTTAGAAATGAAGTTAAGCATTTTAGAGTACATGAACTATTTGGGCGAATCGGCTAATTCTAAATCTGTAGTTGAAGGTGAACATGTCCTGAATGCAGGACATCTTATTTTAGCGGGAAAGACCATAGAAACTTATGAGTGGATAGAAATATATGGTTTGTTTACAAACGAGTGCATTGGAATCTAATCCACATGAAATTACTGGGAAATTATCTATTTCTAACACTGTAAAAGTGGAGAACCTCTTATGTTCTTGTAAAGTTATAGCATGAGGCTTTAATGTTCTCCGTTTTACTCTAACTGTAAATAATAAATCAAAGCAAAGTGGTAAATAATAATTAAATATTTTTACCATACCTTTTTGAATAAAATCACTTTCAGTAAAATGTAGAGAACACACTCTCATGGTATTTGAAACTTTCTTGCCAATTTTTAATGTTGTGATCCTATCTAATAATTTTCTATTGCCAAGTTTGGTTTCAAAAAAAACTTTGGACGTTCCTGCTTTTGGAATCGAATGAAAACTTAGTTCAGGGTTTCTTTTTCCCCATAATGAACACTTAGGTACACAACAATAATGATTACTCATTATAAAAAAGATCAACAAATCAAAATTATTTGTAAAAACAAGACAAAAACACTATGAAAATTACTTAACAACGCTAAAGAAATAACCCAAAATGTCAAAACTACTCCTTAGCTCAGTTTTCGCAGTTTTCACCAGAGGGCGTGTCAGTTAGGACGAGAAGCGAACTTGTTGAGTTGCCAAACTTGTTTAGTTGGCAATTACAGATTGCTAAGTAGACTACAGATGCCGACACTCAGGTGGCGCTGAAATTTGGATAAAAAATGGCGAACCATAGTGGAGTGAAATTAGAATTTTATACGGATGTAAGAGCTAAGTCAAATTTTTTTAATTTTTTCGATTTTATTCAATTCCTACTAAGCGGAGCATTTAGAACCAGTTGAACAAAAGTTATGAACATATTCAAATGGTTAACTTGCATTAAAAATAAAAAATTTTACCGAATTATTTTTTCATGTTTTTTCTCATTTCGGCACCCCTTCCCAAATCGGACGTGTGCGACCGCACACGTCGCCTTAGGCCGGCTCTGGGTACAGTTGACATTTTTTATACCTTACGTTTCTCGGATCATGGTAACTTTAAAACACGCGCGTTTTTAAAAGTTAGATTCAAACCGCTGAGGCGTACTTTAAATACGCAAAAATTTTGGAGAATAATAGTTAGGAATTAAAAAAGGGAAAATAAAATATGACACAGAAATATTTAATCAGTTATTTATTTTTAAGTATAAAAAATATCAAAATAAGTAAAAATATTTTTGTATCCTTTTAAACGTAGAATGCCACAAACGTTACAAAGAAGAAAAAATATTGAATACCTACATTTATTTAACAAACCTAGAATTATTGTATATTCTACATATTCCAACAAATGATTATTTATTGAGTATGCGCAATTAAAAACAATGGAATAAATATTGTTCCACTTCTCATGTTCCCCATATTTTAAAAAAATACCTTTTCCATATTTTATGAACATGAAAAATGAATATATATTTCAGAATTCTGTAAATTAAGTACAGTTCTGTAATATAATATCGGATTTAATTCCTCTAATTTCTTTGTTTAAAGTTTTTAGTAGTGGATAATATCCACAGTCACATCTATTTCTAAAATCGTCTAGGTCCAGTGCCCATACCATTCCTCCTCCAAGACCCCAGTCTTTTATTAATTTTGCCTAGAAAATAAAATAAAAGTCTGCAATAACAACAAAAATATATTGTAATTTAAAAGTAAGTATAATACAAAAAAAAATTTTACTTGTATTGATACCCTTGACAACGTGGTATAATCGTTTTTGTATTTCGCATCCTTCCATCTTCCAAGTTTGTCATAGAAACAATACGTTTGACGTTTATAATAAGCAAACGTCAAAAAAAATAATCATATAATTCGTTATATGATTATTTTCGAATACCACGCGAGCATACGAAAATAATATTTTATACTTCCTCCTCGCTCGACGCATTTCTTCAAAACACCACTCGAGCTACGCTCTCGTGGTGTTTCGCGAAATACGTCTCGTGACTCGGATGTATAATCGATTATTATCGTCGCTCTTGTGGTATTACTACTGCTTATCTTATCTCTTATTTAATTTTAAAAATAGATACAGGGTGTTTCATAGTTAAACCGACATACGTTAAGTGTACATAGAGGGTACTCAGGTGATTCCAAATAACCTTGGTTACTGGGTCTAACGCCTTTAATAACCGAGATACGGGGTGTTTCATCCCTTTCGGCCAATATTTTGATAAGCCGTAACTTTAGAACCACCCTGTAGATTTCTCTCATACTTGGTACAGGTATAGTGTGTTAATAGCTCAATCCTATAGTGGAAGAGCTACAATTAAACTCCATTAAGAAGAACTCGGATTAAGAAGAATTTGTAAAATTTGAAAATCCCCAAAACAACCCTGTATATTAGATTTTTGGATGGGATGGATATTTGAAAAGAACGGAAAAAAATGAGTTAAAGTGAGATTCTTTTTAAGTGCACATCCCACTCTACTACTGAAGTTTTAACGTCAAATTACATCAAATGCATTTTTTCATTTTCACAAGCGGTAACTTTCCATATACCTGGTAGATTTCTTTCATATTTGGTATATTTTTTAGTAGGCCATTCGTATAATGTAAGGACTACACTACAGTTAAAATCCAGATCCGGATTAAGAAGAATTAGTAAAATTTGAAAATCCCCAAAGCAACCCGCTGTACATCAGATTTTTTTAAATTGGATCAGACATTCGAAACGAATGGAAAAACTGAGATATTTTTATAAATGCACATCTCTTTCTACATATGACTAAAACTTTTAAAGTTAAAATTCAGTGCAGCACTTGTGTAGTTTGAGTTTATACTTGAAACTTTGTTAAATAGAAAAATGACACTTTTAAGGCCTAGAAATAAATTGATTTGTTCATCGAACTTTGTTTGGAAATTCATAATTTTTCTATTGCTATAGGTATAAAAAATCTTCAAACGTACCTTTCTTCTTATATCTGAAATATCGTCATAGGACACCCATTGGTTACCATGTGTCGCATAGGGACCTATTCTTCCTCCGGGATCTCGCGATACTGTCCATCCTCGTCGTTTAACTCTTTCACAAATCTAAAAAGTCAATTAAACAATCACAAAAAACGTAAAACCATCTTGTGTCTAGGAAGAAGGAACAACTGCAGTAATTTAAATTATGTGCTTACTTCGTAAAAGGCTAAAAATCCACCAGCTCTTGTGAACTCTCCTGCTTCTCCTGGCCCATATGTTTTTTCATTGAGTCCTCTTTTACCAGAATCGGCCAAAGTAAATGATTGTCCGTAGAGCGGTATTCCCATTATTAATTTTTCTGGAGCAGCTCCTTTTGATATCCAGTAATGAATAGAAAAATTCTAAAAAATGTATTTTATTTAATTATTGAAATAAAAACAGTATAAAGAGTGGTTTTATTATCCAGAAAGAAGAGTGTTTTATTCGATTTTAATGTTTCTTGTGTAACGATTTCTGACGGGAGGATCTTACAGCCTTTTGAATTAAAACAATTTAGACGCGAGTTGGAAGGCTGTTAACCAAACCAACACTTCGCTGCTTGCTTAATTTTAACGTCTCCTTTCTGCAACTAAGGCTAATCTGGACGGGACCTACAACTTATCGTGGGCTCCGAACCACGGTCCTCAATCACCTTAAAACCTTTGTCCTGTAGGTGATCTACCGACTAATAAGTGTGTAAATGTGCCACCAACCCCTATCCCCTATCCGAACTTATCCGGCCTGTTTACCGGCGTGAATGAAACTGCGTATGACACAAATACCTTTTTGCACTTGCCAAAATCTTATCTGACTTTTAATTCCACTTGAGTTTCGCAGGGATCGAACCTACAAACCGAACACTGGCCTATTATAAAGACCGAGGCCTTAACCAACTAGGCCACGGTGTCCGGTAACCAACACTGATTTTGTTATTTGAGGAGTTTGTCATTCCCAGACCGGTTTCGGCATTTTTGTATAATAAAATTATATTGTAAATGCAATCACGTCCAAATCGAAAACAACTACTCCTATGACAAAAGCCCACAAGCTCCTGTTAGATATGCTCCGGTTCGCTCGGGTTAGATATGCTCCGGTTCGTTCCGGTTAGATATGCCCTCTAGTAAACGGGACCAAAATGAAAGATGCCTTGAAAAGAATGGAAACAAGAATACAAGATGTAGACGTGGAAACCTTCACCAACCTGATGGGAAAGTTGCAAAAGGAATGTGAAGTACAGAGAAGAAGGGACAACAGAAGTATGCCTCACTGGTGGAATTGGGAAGTTGAGGAGGAAAAGGGAAGTCTTATTGAGGCAAGGAGGATCGTGACAAGAGCGAGGAAATCGCGGACAGCCGAAGAGCAGATGGAGGAGGTTTATAAGGAAAGAGAAAGATGAAAAAGGTAATACAAACTTCCAAGAAAAAAAGCTGGATTGAGTTATGCGACAAGTTGGAGGAGGACATCTGGGGTAACGCCTATAAGATCATGATGAAACATTGGAATAAGCTAACGCCGCCATATAACAGACCGCATAAATAGAGGAACCCCCACCAATTACGAAAGAGGAGCTGTGCAAAGCGGCGGAAGGATTGAAGAACGGAAAAGCGCCTGGGATGGATGGGATTACTACAGAGTCCATTAAAATCGCAGTGACAGAATTATCAGATCTGATGCTGAATATGCTAAACAAGCTAATAAGAGTCCAACAATTTCCGGTCCAATGGAAGAGAGTTAGGGTGGTCCTAATACCATTCAGACCCATATGTCTACTCGACCATTGGCAAGCTATACGAAGCAATAATCAGAAGAGGAATTAAATGGGAAACATGGTATATCCAGTGAGCAATACGGCTTCCGTAAGGGGAGGTCGACAGTTCAGGCAGTGCTGAGGGTCATGGAGGAGGCGGACAGAATAGGGAGATGGAGTGCCTTAATAATGCTGGACGTTAAGAACGCGTTCAATGAAGCAACGTGGAGCATAATAATTGGCAGGCTTGGACAGATAGGCATAAGCAGCTACCTAATAAATATAGTCCAAAATTACTTTACAAAGAGAACGATCACAGTGGGAAAGGGACTCGAAAAGAAAATCACCACAGGTGTTCCGCAAGGATCGATCTTGGGCCCGACGTTGTGGAACGTGTTATACGACCCAGGCCTAAGACTAAACATATCCTCTAGATGTAGAACAGTTGCTTACGCAGACGACTTGGTGCTAATTGTGGGGGCCGAGACAAAACACGATCTTATGGAAGAAGCAGATTTAGCACTGCTCAAAATAGAGCAATGGATGGAGGACAGATAAGACAGAAGCCGTAATAATGGGAGGTAAAAGGAATAGAGACGGAATCCGGTTTACGTTGAATGGAATAAAAATCGTTCCAAAGAAAAGTATAAAATAACAAAAAACAAAAAAGTTCGTTTTAGATTTGTAAGTTTTGTCGACATCTGATGTACACTAGACAATTCATTTGATATTGAAGTTTCGTAGGCAAATAAAAAATTATATTAAGCTTACCGTATTAAAGTAATCATAGGTATCCCCAGGATAATAATACAACGGTGACACGTGTCCAGTTTGTTTATCCCAATGTCCGTGGAAATCGTACGTCATAATAGCGATCCAGTCGAAGTATTTACTTAGTGATGCCACTTCGTAACCAGCATCTATTACTGTCTTACTTGGTGAAACTGCAGAGGACAGTAGTAACCCTCGAGGTTTGAAACTAGAACTTAACTCCTGGACTAAGCTCACGAATCCTTGTTTATCAGAGTCTGGACCTTTGTTGCAGTCCACCTAGAATTTTTAAATATGATATATTTTCAATGAAAGGTACAAAGTGTATGTTCATGTAAACCTGATTTTGGAAGAGGTGATCATTAAACATCCCTAGAAGAAGTTACTGTTTGTGGGATACCATATCCCAATAAGGTTTATTGACAGGATAAAGTGATCTATAATAAGTTATAGGACGAAAAATTCACCCCACAATTTTTATCTGGTCACAAATATTTAGAGATTATTTCATATTGGTTCCTTGGATCACGTGATCAAACACGGATGCCTATCATTATCATTTATTTTGACTGTTACCTGGTTGTCTTGTCTGTTGAGTTGTTGCTTTGTTTTGGTGTTACTGTTAAATTTTTATATTGGTCATATGAGACAGTAACTGCTTACCATTTTCAAGAACAGCTTTCAGAAGCATCATGTAGTTTGATGAAGCGACGGACGTTTTTGTAAATCACAGAGGCACAATTAAACTAGTATTGCCAACACGGTTCTTGCACCCTAACAACTTTAAAACGACCTATTATAGTTACTCAGAACTGCTAGTGTAACTGTTTTTTTGTAAAATATACTAGAAGTTGGCTATATGTTGACAAGATGGTGAAACTGAAGTACGATTTATCTACCCGATAGCCGCTATCTACCAGATACCACCTTATAGGGAGGTTGGTGATGGTCAAGCGTGCGGTGTAATATTAAACGAAAGACAATCTAAATACCGCATACAGCAAAAAATGGATTGGTTATAAGGTTGACGGTAAGCAAGTCTCATCATTCGTCTGTCCATCTAAGAAAATAGTGCTAAAACGTGCTTTCTGTGCACCCCAGGGCAATGAATTTAGTGAGAATAAAACACGCACGGCGTTTTGAATATAATAAAAATTAAAATCATTTTTAACTTACTTGCCAGCACATTGGATACTCCCAATCAAGATCTAAACCATCAAATTTCCATTTTTCTATGAATTCTATTACATTTGTTACAAATCTTGCTCTTGATTGTGGATTATTGACAAGCCTTGAATATTTATCACCTAATGAATCATTCCAACCTCCAAGGGCTATGAGAATTTTTATTCCCTTAGCTTTATATTCAATAACCTTTTTGTAGAATTCTGAAAGTTTTTATAGTTTATTTTTAATTTTAAAGTCTGTTATTATAAAACTATGTTTTTTTACCATTGTCAATGTCAGCCCAGGAATCGTGCGGTTTTATTGTAAGATATTCAGAATCCAAAACGGCAAAGCCATAGTTAATATGAGTACATAATTCTGGATCTATATCAGACGGTAGGTATTTTCCATCACCTTGCCTAAAAATGAGAGTTGCAAATTGAGTAAATTGGTAAATTTGAAGAAAGTGGACATCAGGTGACTATGACGATTTGGATTTCGGAGTACCAGAAGAATAAATGGTGAGAGAAGAGAATGTATATAATTCTAATAAGGGAGACAACTGATTTGCTAAATCTACTTCTGACCAATCTGACAGACAAACATCGGCCATTGATCCCATACATGAGGAGATTCATCAGGCGGATTGAATATATAAAAATGGAATTACCAAAAAACAAAAGGAGGAGAAATATCTTCTCCAACGGAATTGTCCACTTTTCAAATCGCCAAAATTGAACGAGGAAGTGGTTACATGCCTGGGATGATAAGTTTATGCAAAGTCTTCAGAAATGGACTGGACATGGGTTGGCTGCTCTAAGCCAATAGATAAACACAACAAGGCAAAAAATACAGAAATAATGTCAGACCTGGGCGATACAGCTCAACTTTTCAATATTCACCACTATGTGTCTATACACAGAAAATATAATTATTATGCCCATTTAAATTATTCCTCGAGAAAAATAATCGAAAACCGTAAGACAGACGAGTACTTATTACGAAAAAACTTCTTCGATTAAATAAAATCAAAAGAGACTATAATAAAAGCTGCTTCAGATTGAAAGGCCATCACTTAATTCCAACTCCATGCAAGCACTTCAATATTCAAACCAAGTAAGTATGTCCAGACAGTTTAGTTTTTGAGATGAAGGGGTGAAAATTTGGTAAGTTAGGGTCACAACAGCAATCCGTTTTTCGTGAAAATATAAGACTTCCTAGTTTAAAAATTAGCCTTCGATGGTGAACAATGTGTATGCCATTTGTAAGTTATATTGATTTATATAAAAAACACTTACCTGTACCAAGCCCAATTGGTAAAGTAACACACAACTTTATTTACGTTACTACTAGAATCCGTTCCTGAGTAAGAAGGTCTTTGTGAGTCATTATCAACTGAAGGTCTAACACTTTCAGAAACCTCAGTTGTCTCATCTATCGAAGTTTTGGTACTACTATCGGGATGACACTGTGTGTTTTCTGGCCAATCACAATGATCTACGTTCCAGAAAAGATTACTTGGACACGATTGAATTTGAAATTGATTTTGATTACACAAATAGTATTGGTTGCAGTTGGTGTCGTGAGCAACAAATAGTTGGCCATCACAAGGAAGACTTTGTTGTATTTCATTACCCGGTTGTGTTACTACTAAAGGTGTTTCGGTTGAGGGTTTTTCAACAGAAGGTTTAGGTTTTTTTGTTGGTCTGGGAGGTTTACCTAAAATAATATTTATAAGTATGAGTATAAGAGATGCTAAAATTTGTATTGTCTCTCATTTTTACCTAAAACACACTTTGGATCAGGTCTTCTGTAATTTCTTAAAACCCTGTTGATTGTTCTTAACAATGGATATTCTTCACATCCACATATATTTTTAAAATCGTCCAGATCCAATGCCCAAATCATAGAACCTCCTAAACCCATAGAACGGATATATTCCGATTTGTGCCTAATCATTCCAATGTCATCAAATGACACCCATTGGTCTCGATGGTAGGCGTATGGTCCCATTCTACCTTTATGATCCCTGACAACGGTCCAACCTTTGTCGATAATATTTCTACAAATCTAAAAAAATAATATTAAAATTTTAAGTTTCAATAATCGCTCAAATTTTTTATTTACCTCATAATAAGACAAAAATCCTCTTGCTCTAGTTTCTTCTCCAGCTTCTCCACCTCCATATGTTGCAACATTTAATCCATTATTGCTATTATCACTTAAAGAAAATGATTGTCCATACATTGGCATGCCCATTATCAGTTTTCTTCTGTCAGCACCTTTTTCTATCCAATAATGAATTGTAAAATTCTGTAATAAAGAATAATTTTTTGGGTTTGTGAAGCATTCTGTAGAATGTTTGGTTGATTTAAATACATTTTTCTTTGTACTTCTATATTCATATACGAGGGAAGTTCCAAAAGTACCCGACCGGCATTGATACGTTTTGCTGATGATGTCGCCATGATAGTGTTGGCAAAAACGAGAGCATCCTAATGAATACAGCCAATACTGCCCAGCAGCGTATAGCTAGCTGGTTACAGGGAAGATAACTTCAACTAGCTCCTGAGAAGACTGAAGCTGTGGTACTTACTACCAAAAGAAAGTTAGCACCGATAGAATTCCAGATCCTCAGTTCAACAACTACATGGCTAGATAAGAAGTTTGCAGGTCATGTAAATAAAACAGTTACAAAAGTCGAAAAAACTGTAATAGCACTGAACAGCTTTATGCCCAACATTGGAGGCTCAAACGAAAGATACTTGTATATACTCTCAAATATTGTATGGTGTTTCAAAATGGCATAACATAGTCAATAATCCGAAACTTACTCTGTGCCTTATTAGAATACAGATGATCGTATCTATAAAATGATTTTCAACGAAGCTGCAGTGGTCATTCGCGGAATAGCTCCTATTATCTTACAAATTAGAGGACGTCTAGATACATACAAGGGACATAATAAGAAAGTCGCGAAGTGCGTTGGACAAGTACGTTGGACAAGTGCCTTAATTCCAAATATAAAAATGTGGATAGGGAGGATGTACAGTTGAGAGGTTGATTATTTCGTTACGCAAGCTCTTTCAGACCACGGAAATACTTAGGTATGCCAGATCATGAGCTGAATCAATGAAGTGTACCTACTGCCAAGAAGTCGACGACGCTCTGTTCATATGTTTGTGATAAGAGACCGCTACATATTAGCTAAAGGAAAAACTGTTTAAGGTTGCTAACATGATGCAGAGTTTAATACAGTCAGAAGAGAACTGGAAACAAGGTTACATTGTCATTCGAAATATTATCCAAACAAAAGAGATAGAAAGCAAAAAAGAGGTAAGATTTGGTGGGTAGGCAGTGAGACTGAGAGTACTGGAGTCCCACACTCCCTGTTGTGATTTACGCAAGCACAGGGAAAGAACATGAGTTTCCTCATCGTCAAAAAAAACCCAAAAAATTTGGGAAAAATATTTCTCTACATCAGCCATCAACCGCAGTTTTTTCCTCTACATTGTTGGCAAATGTTTGACGACCAAAGTTTGAAAACAGAAAATAATCCAAGGGGGCAATAGCGATAACGAATCGTGAGTAATCGCTGCACCCATCAGTTCAACACAGCTTTCTCATATCCAAATTTTCGGTCAATATGCGATGTACATAATGTCGTCCAATTCCATTTTATGAATTTTCTTCACCATTTCTGGCGTTGTTACCTCATTTGGACGACCTTTGCCATGTTGGTCTTAGCAGCTCGTACTGCCTGGTTTCAACTATGTTACCCAAGATTTTACTGTTACAAAGTAGACTTTCTCAGCGCAGAATCACACTCCGCTTTGATATTGGTTGGACTGAGGCCTATTAAATGAAAGTATTATATAACAACGATGACCAATTTTTTAATTTTTACCAACTACCGATAGCTGCCAAACAAGTACAAAACAGCGTAGCGTCGTTAAACTTCAAACTTAATGTTCAATATCTGGTCCCAGAGCTTCGCTCTTAATATTTAAATCTACATTTTTAAGCAGCCCAATGAGTATATAATTTAAGTATATTTATAACATGACAAATTATTAATTCATTCGCGAAAATCACGGAGTGGGCGACATCTACTTGAACTACTGAAAGGAAGATAAATAAAAAGTTGATTGGCGATTGGCTTCAAAGTAGGCGGGAAAATTAAAAAAGCTGTCAGTGTTAATTTTCAATTGGCTGCAGCTTTTGTTGACGTTTATCAACTGCTTGTCACAGAGGTTAGTTAAATGCATTAAAAGTTGCCTAGTTTCTGGGGATTTCACCCTTTTAGGGCAACGTCTACTGACGCTTTTCGCGAATAGTCACGGCGGACCGGCCCCGTTTCCGGGACGGGCAACAGCAGCGTGTAGGGCACAGGTCCCGTCAACAGAAGATCGCTGAGCTCATTCTATTTATCACTATATAAGAAAAATTCTATGTTCAATTGATTTTATTATTTATTGATCTGCAGTGAAGGAAAATTATAGGTCTGATATTCATACTTGGGTAAAAACCTCCACAAAAACCTGTGACCAGACTCTCGACGTGTGGCAGATATTGATATCATATTTTTTCAAAGTTTTTCAGTTACAAAAATAGTTCATTCGTACATTACATTACAATTTGTTCTTGGAAAATACAAAGTCACAATCAACATTAAAATGTAAAATAAAAAATTGAAATCTATGTTAATAGTACACGTGTACAAGCATTCATTCTTTTTCTCTCTCTCTCTATGATAATGAAAACTTAAAATATTAAAACTGTCCGCATAATAAAATAGTAGCCGAAAGGGGAAGGGGAAGGGAAGAACCTTTACCCGATGTGCATAAAACATTTCCACCCGCCAAAAAAAAACATTAGCTTTAGGTTAGGTTAGATCTTTGTAATAAATAAAGAAAAGTATGATACGTGTGACATTTTGACATTTGTTACATTCTGACAGGTGTCATATTTTGACATTTGTTCATTTTGAGATTTGTTCATTTTGACAGTTGTTACTTTCTGACATGTATCACATTTTAACAGTTGTCACGTTTTGGCAGGTGTCACATTTTGACAAGTGTCCATTTTAACAGTGTTACTCAACTTTCCTATAAATATTTACCTAAACCTATGATTTCTGAAATTGAATTGGCAACGTTGTATTTTCAACTTTGAATTTAGCAAATTATTTATGTCCGTCAAATGAACATTTCCTTTTTTATACTTTTTAGGTTTATTCTGGTTATAAATTGCTACTTGGGCATTTGTAGAAAAGTTATGTATGCGTTTGTACTGGAAAAATATGTTAAATAACCGTTTCAACGCACTGAATTTGTTTGTCTTGGGAGTGAGTATCCAAACCTATATTTTTTCATAAAAAAATGTGAAAAATATTTTTCCGCGTAAAAATTTTTATTGCTAAGTATATTGATTTTGTCATGTTTTATAGCATATGTGAAAATTTCATGAAAATCCCAGTCGGCCCCATTCTAAAAATATTATCAGTCCTCCTAAATCCTTAAAGGCAGAATTATTAGTAATAGCAAGGCAACATAAAAACAAATTCGAAAAATATATAGATGAGATGGCCCGAGAAAAAGGAATTAAAATTCTCAGATTGCCTCCTTACCACGCAGAGTTAAATCCCATTGAACTGATCTGGTCACAATTATTAAAAGGTTATGTTTCTCAAAACAATACAACATTTAAATTTCCTGATGTGCGAAATTTGTTTTTGAAGGCAGTTTCAGATGTAAATAGAGAACATTGGGGAAAATGCATTGATCATGTTAAAAAGGTGGAAAATTCATTTAGGAAAGTGGATATATCAATGGAAAATTTAATAGTACCTATAATAATAAACCTCAGTAAAGACAATTATAGTGGTACCAGTAGTTTTAGTGAAGACAGTGACTTTTAAAGATAGTTCTTCTATTAATCTTTGAGTTTAGGTAAGTACTGAAGCGTTACTTTTAATGCCAAGAGATTAAAAAAAGTTTAATCCCAACATATAATCCTCCTTGTTATTTATTGGTTAAATTTAATTCGTTCAATGTTAAAGTGTCAGATGCATAAGGTTTATTTTTATTTTTTGTAAATAATATAACTTCAAAATTTAACCTACGAAGTGCGTATATATATTTTATATGCTGTGACTTTATTTACATTATAGAAACTTATTTTGCAAAGTACGCCTATGGAATGTGACGTTATATCCCCACTTTTACTGCGCTCCTCTCTCCTTTATAGTATATATTACTATAGAAACAAGTTATATTATCTCTGCCGTTGCTAGGAAATAAGCTAAAAGCTTAACTTTTCTTGTAAATATCTCGGAAGATCGAATTTTCACAGACACGAGATCTGCATTTTTTGCCGATTTAGATAGGAATTAGTCTACCCTGAGAGTTTCATTGAATTCTGACGAGTGGATTTTGAGATCCTCCGGACACACACACACACACACACACACACACACACACACACACACACACACACACTCATACATACAAACCTTGCTTGTTTAATAGTATTTGATATCATAGTAATTGTTTCCAAAGAACAACCGCCATCTATACGTTAGATCGGGTAGTTTTGAGAATACCCTCTTAAGATTTATCGAAACACAACTAAACTGACCGTATTAAAAGTATCGTCAATATCTTCATGATGATTATACATGGGTGCGACGTGTCCAGTTATTTTGTCCCATTGACCATGATAATCGTAACACATAACTGCAATCCAGTCAAGATATTTAGATAAAGTTGGCACATCGTACCCAACATCAATTACTCTTTTGCTAGGTGATACTGCTGAGGACAATAACCAACCTTTTGGTTTGAAAGCTTCGGATAGTTCTTTGACAAAAGCGGAAAAACCGGCCTTGTCTGTATTTGGACCTTTGTTACAATCAACCTGAAAATATAGAATTTTTGATGAAATACAATTTCTCGTTAAGCCCTTAAGTTAAACATACTTGCCAACATTTTGGATATTCCCAATCCAAATCTAACCCATCAAAATTATTTTCAGCAATAAAATCTGTTACATGTGCTATGAAGCGCCTTCTAGCAGATGGGTTATTAACTAATTTCGAATATTTGTCTCCCGCCGAATCGTTCCATCCACCAATCGCAATTAATACTTTGATGCCTTTGGCTTTTAAAGCTGTAACTTTTTCATAAAATTCTAAAAAAAAGGATAAAATATTTTACTACAAATAAGTACCTAAAATAATAATACTTCATTTTATAATATCATACAAAAATAGAAATGTTTAGAGGTAGAATTACAAATTGGAAATTAACTTACAGCAAAATAGTTCATAAGTATGTATGTAGATATAATTAAAATAAAATTAAAATTAAAATAAGAACCAACAATATATAAAAACTATTCATTTCTGTAATTATTAGTGGTTTGTTCTTTTAAACACTCTCTTCTTTCTGGATAATGAAACCACTTTCCGCAATATTTTTAACCTTAAAAAGTTAAAACGTTAAAGAATAGTCGTCAGGACAACTCAATTGGTAAGGTTGGTGAGTATCGATCTAATAACTAAGCACGTCTTGTCGCGGTTAGACTATGGATGGGTGACCACTGATATGCGGATCAGGTTGTCTTTTGGGCCGTGCTGGGAAATCACACGTTAAAAGGAAAATGTTTAAAGTTATAGAAGTTTGCAAAGAAAATGTCGTACTTAAATAAAAAATTAGAAAAATTAAAACCAAAGAAAACATTTTCACCCGAAACCCTAAACATAGTGGAAAATCAGTCTTCTCAAACTTTTGACAAATCTGAAGTCGCGCTTTTGAATAAAGGTTTGGGTTTTGCACTGCCTCCTAGAGACGATCTGGGTGACTTGATCGGACATTGAAAAATCAATTCAGTATCTCCCTGAGAGTACAAAAGGTTTTGTCCTTGAGGCATGCCGAAACCAGATCTCTAATAATATTGTAATAAGAAAATAGTTAAATGGTTGAGGAAAAATGACTGTTTTTATTTGAAAGCAGATAAAGGAAATAAGGTTGTCGTATTAGATAAAAGTGACTATTACGATAGAGTTAGTAATTTGATTAAATCTGGTCCATACACTTCAGTTCAAAAGAATCCTTTGCCAAAAATGATTAGGGAAGTTAATAATACTTTAAAAAAGTGTAACAACCTTGTTACCCCACGGAATAAATATAGATTTAGAATTAGCAATCCAACCATGTCAAAGTTTTATTGCCTTCCCAAAATACACAAACCTGGAAAGGCAATGCGACCCATTGTGTCTACAATAAGCACACCTAGTTATAATATCTCCAACTGGTTATCAAACAAGTTTGAAAATTTACGTTCATAACTTAAAAATTTTTATGTTAAAAATTCTGTAGATTTCATAGATAAAATTAAAAATACTTCAATTCAAGAAGGCGAAATTTTAATCTCGTTTGATGTAAGTTCATTGTTTCCTAGTGTACAGATTTCACAAACCTTGGAATATCTTGAAGAATTGCCCAAGTCAAACGACATTTAACTTCCGACTAAGTAAAGAAAGATTTAATAAGGAAAAGAATTTGATTAAGGATATAGCTGCAAGAAACGGTTATAACGAAGACTTAGTTGACAAACTAATCAGCAAACATAAATTTAAGAAAAACCCACGTTTTTCCAACACGAAAAACAGACTGAAAAATTCGTTTGAATACCGTATAATCCCACTTACACCAAAGGACTTACCAGCGTGTTCAAAAAAGCGTGTTAAAAAAAGCGGGTTTAAATTTAATTTTTCAGTCTAACAACACTTTAAAACAGTTATTAGGTAATCCCAAGGATAAAAACAGTAATTTGGAAAAAAGTGGTATTTTCGAAATTAGTTGTGGGGATTGTGATAGAAAGTATGTTGGGCAGACGAGACGCTCTGTGCAGGTCAGATTTAAAGAGCACATGGCTCACTTAAAATATGGGCGTACGGAAAAATCTAGTATAGTCGAACATGCTTTTAATCAAAATCATAGAATAAGTATAGATAATGTAAAATTACTTAAAAATGTATCCAATAATAAATTGTTGGACGCATTTGAAAGTATAGAAATAGGTAAATGTAAAACTAGTTTAAACAGAGACAAAGGACCAATTCCTCTTAGTCCAGTTTTTAGGGCGGGTTAGTCATCCTTGGCTGATTAGGTCACAGGGGATGACGGTACTCGGCACCGCCGGGGGGAGGTAGTCATTTAGTATAAATAGCTGTTAGAAATAGTTAATTGTTTAGTCTATCATCAACTCCTGATGATGCCAACATAGTTGGCGAAACGCGCGTAGAGTGTGCTAAAATTTGTGTTTTGGTTAGTGGTCGACGATAGTGTTTCAACTTAGTTGATAAACCAAAGGTTCCATTTTCCCAATTTAATATGTATATAGAACAGAACAGAATGTATAAATATAATTTTATTAAACGAGGTTGAAGAGGAACGATACACCAGTAATCAGAATATTAAATAGAAATAATGCCGTATTTTTAACATTTGATAAGACTATTGATGATGCCTTTTGGAGTGGTATGTATCTATAGTTTGATGTTTTTTAAACAATGTTTATTTTTTTTAGTATTTGAAGATTGGCTGGATTTAAAATTTAGAAGATAAAAAGTCGAAGTGTCTTTGTGTGTACGTTTTTAGTAGAGTGGTATAACATAAAAAGTATTAAATCTTGTGGAATACCGGTGTGTTGGTTGTGATGTAGAGAATTTTTGTTTGATAATAGAAGACATCATCAACATTAATTTGCTCTATTTAGAGATTAGGTAATCTAGAATAGTTTCATATAAGTCCAACTGTGGTTATTTTGTATACAGTTTTTTGCACATATTACATTACACATATTTGCCACTTTTTTCAAACAGCGACGAGCCCAGACAGATAAAACTGAACGCACAGCCTCTAGCGGTTGGTGTGTGTTTAAAAAAGACTTACTGTTATCAAAATCAGCCCAGCTATCATGTGGTTTAATAATCAATTCGTCTCCATTCAATACAGCAAACCCATAAACTATGTGGGTACATAAATCAGGGTCAATATCTGCTGGGACATATTTGCCTATACCTTGTCTGTACCAAGCCCAGTTTGTAAAATAACAAACTACTTTGAATTCTGACTTAGAATCTATTAAGGATTCCAATTCTGAAGATCCTTTATCATTCTCGAATTCTTCTACGACTACAGCTTCTGGTTGCTTAAAATAAAAATAAAGGTTGAATTGACATTTGATTGAAATTCGACAGGCTGCTCGGATTAACGATCGTTTCCGTATGCTCTTCTCTAATTCTACATCTACTTATGATTATTTATTGATACCTTGTTAGAACCGCAAAAAAACTCAATTTAAATAAATACTTAAATACCTCTATTCCTGGTGGAATAAGATCTTCAAGAGATTGCTGCTCGCCAGTACCAGGATCAGCTAAAGTATTTCTTATGATAGTAAGCAACGGGTGTCTACCTTGACCGCATCTATTTTTAAAATCGTCCAAATCCAAAGCCCAAATCATACCACCTAAATATAAAGCATAATAATATTTTAAAATTAAATTTTTAATTTGTACAGTTGTACAAAAGACTTCGATTTAGAAATATTTATTCATTCATATGACTTTGTCTAACCTCCTAAGTCCATCTTTCTTATATACTCTGATTTCTTTCTTATCATGTCCTTATCATCGAACGAAACCCATTGGTTTCCTTTGTAGGCATAAGGACCCATAGTTCCTAGTGGGTCTTGAACAACAGTCCATCCTTTAGTTTGTATATTGTGACATATTTCATAATAAGCTAGAAATCCTGCAGCTTTAGTATATTCACCAGCTTCACCAGGTCCTGGAGCCTTAGCATTAAGACCATTCTCGGATTCATTTTCTAGACGGAATGATTGCCCATAAAGCGGCATACCCATAACGATCTTTCTACGTGGGACACCTTCAGAAATCCAGTAGTGAATTGAAAAGTTCTAAAAGTATTGGTGAGTTTTTAAAAAGTTACAAGAATCATTCAAATTAGAACTTACCGAGTTGAAGAAAACCACTTCGTCTTCAGGATGATAAAACATCGGAGCAACGTGACCAGTCTGCTTGTCCCATTGTCCATGAAAATCGTACGTCATTACAGCAACCCAGTCAAGATATCGGCCAATTATTGGTACATCATATCCTGCATCAATGACTGTTTTACTTGGAGACACAGCTGAAGATAACAAGTATCCTTTGGGTTCGAAGGCTTCTTTCAGTTCCTTGACAAATTGTGCAAAGGCTGGTTTATCTGAATCTGGCCCTTTTTTGCAATCGACCTGCCATTAAAAAATTATCCTGATTTCGAAACTTTCATAACTATGGGCTATCCTTTTGAAATTACAATGTTTGTTGAGGATAAACAAAGGAGTCGATATAAATCATTTGTAAAAGTGCATGCATTCATGAAGGCAATTAATAAGAATGACGTAGCCAAGAAGACATATGTATTCAAGTTTTTCATAAATGCACCGGACATTATGCATTTATTTTTGAAGGTAGTAGCCATTTGCGGTATCTTTGGGTCTTGTAGAAGATGTGAATTATGCGATTTGCGCTTACATGATATCAAAGAAGAAGGAACCGTATTGGTTAGTACTATCTGACCAGTCTAAGACATTGAAGGCTCGACATTTTACTTTAGCCGACAGTGAAGCAATTAGTTATGTGCATTTGGTGAAACAGTATTTATCATTGCGCCTCCAAAATGTAAGTAGAGACCGAGTTTTCTTACGATATGATAACAATCAAGTGGTTGGTATTAATACGTTTGGGTCATGTCCCTTGCAAATTGCACGTTATCCTAAATTGGATGATCCTGAGAAATACACGGGAGATGCTTTTCGACGCACGTCCGCTACCATTATGGCAAATAGTGGCATGAGAGTAGATCAAATCCCACGAAAAATAGGATGGAAATCAGCAGCTGTGGCTACTGGTTACGTTGAAGAGAGTATTAGCAATAATAAGAATGTTTCAAACATTATTGGGAGTGCCATTAATGGAAGTTCAACTTCATTGAGTTCTGAGAATGTTAACAGTATTAATATAAATAATACCATTTCCTCCGATTTAAAAAATCGAAATATTAATATCTTAAACAATACTAACTGTAATTTCCATTTTCATTTATAAAATATATATATATATATATATATATATATATATATATATATATATATATATATATATATATATATAGTTAAAAAACACTTTTACTTTCCAAAAAAAACCAAACTTTATTTATTTAAAAATACAAAAATGGAACTTTCAAATTTGAATAACTATGTAATACAAAATAATGTTTATTCAATGATGATTAAAATTAAAAGAACATTCATTAACACTTTTCACTCATATTTATAAACTTGCTGATCTAGAATTCCAGGCAATGACCGCTAGGTTGATGTTACATTTATATATATTAAAATATTTTATTTGACGTTACAAGGTACTCCTGTCAGATCAATAATAAAAAATTTGTCATTTTAACTTAAAAAATCGCGCGTTTTTGAAAGTTAAGCTGAGGCGTGCTTCAAATAGGTAAACTAGGACACCAATAAAAATAAATAATATTAAGTTTCATGATTGAAATAAAAGAGTGTTACTTACTTGCCAACATTTAGGATACTCCCAATCTAAATCTAATCCATCAAATCCATATTTGTCCAAAAATTTTAAAATATTCTCAATAAATCGTTTTCTAGCTGCTGGATTATTAACCAATTTCGAATATTTATCACCCAGTGAATCATTCCATCCTCCAATAGCAATTGAAACTTTAATGCCTTTTGTCTTATATTCTACAACTCTTTTATAGAATTCTGAAAAAGGTAAGAATATTAACAATTCTGTCCAAACTCCAAGAGAAATGACATACTGCTCGGCAGTGGGAAGGGAAGCTACCGGTTTTGCTAAGATGTGAGTTCAAGCCGGTAAATTGAACAATTTTTCGAAAATATTTTCCAAAAAGCGCGTAATTTGTGAACTTTTGATTTTATTTTTAAGTGTTTTGAGTTTTGGGTCATACTTATGGGTCACTTTGTAAATTTAGATCTTTAATTCTAAATTTTTCCAACATTACAACATAACAAGTATTTTGTTTAGATATACTTACGATTATCAAAATCTGCCCACGAATCATGCGCCTTAATAACATAATTTGAATAGTCCAACACGGCAAATCCATAAACAATATGGGTACATAGATTTTCGTCAATATCTTCAGGTAAATATTTACCTAAACCTTGACGATACCAAGCCCAGTTTGTGAAGTAACAAACGATTTTGAAATAACCTGAAAGTGGTTTTAATTGTTCCGGAAGAGGTGGTTTTTCTGAAGTAGGAGGTATGGGAGGATGCCACTCCCATTCGTTTCCTAAAAAGTAAAAAATACAATGTATACCTACGTTAAAAAAAGGAGATTATTTATATTACCTTCAGAAGATTCTGTGGTTAATTGCGGAGTCCATTGGGTTGTGCTAGGAGGTGTCCATTGTGGAGGTTGAACGGTGGAAGGTGGTCTGTCCCCTGGAGGAAGTGGATCTAGTTCTGCTTCGGGGCTCGAATCACCTAGTTCATTGGTGTCTGTTTCTTCGGTACAATGTGCATTTTGAGGCCAGTCACAAAGTTTCTTTTCCTAAGAATGTCAAATGTTGATTGCGTATCTTTTAAATTCTTTTCTCTTGGAATTTTGGAGGTTAATATTTATTTATTTAAAGTGATAAATTATTTTATAGTAATATTTTTCAAAATGGATGGATTTATAATTCTCACGTTATGAAAAATAAAGAAATTTATTTTTTTTACGATCGTGCAAAAATTTACTAATTTTTGGCCCCCTAACCGTGCCAAAAGTTCTACTTTTTTGCACTAGTGGAAAAAGTAACTTATTTTGTTGCACTAGTGCAAAAAAGTGCTTTAATACTCTATAATTAGGAGTTGTAATTTGAATATACTATATATCAGCGCGTGATCAAATTGGAAATATTCTTCCTATTGGTCAAAGTGGGAAAAAGCAGACGAACTTACAAGAAGAGGCTCGGAAAACTTCCCAAACCAAAGGCGGACACTAGAGGTACCAAAGCGTACAGCAAGAGTGTCTGTTATAAACTGGATCTGGGACAAACAAAAAAATTACTGGGAAAATGTCCCGGGAAACAAACACGGGAAAGAATACATCAAAGGACCGTGCCACAACAACCTGTTAAAGATGAACAGGAGCCAGCTGAAAATAGTTACGGGACTCCTTACTGGCTATGCGCCAGTTAAGGGGCACCTCAACAAGATGGGACTGTACAATGGTGACCTTACCTGCAGACTGTGCGGTAAAGAAACAGAAACAGTGACACATATACTGTGTAGATGCGAGGCACTGGACCGCAAAAGACAGTAAATTTTTGGGCAGCCAATAGGTGACCCAGAACTATACAACACCCACTCAGTAAAGGACCTGTACAAGCTTGTACAGGGCACCAAGGTACTGGACTGGGTATTGTAAACAGAGAGGGAAGATACAATGGGCCGACAGACCTAAGTGTCACCGGAGGCCTCGGTCAGACGGACCCAACCAGGGGGTGAAGTTTTTTAGTGAGTATGCCTTGAAAGGAGAGTCTCGCAGTAGACCTTGAGATTATAGGCCCATAACTTCCCCATAAAGGGTTTTCCTTCATATCCGCAAAGAAAAAGTGGGAGGTAGAGCAACCAATATCCAACCCTCCAAACGTATATTTCGCTACCCCCACCTCCCTTGCGGAACTTTTACTCAGTCGTCTTGATTTTTATTAATTTACTTATAATTTACCCTAAATTTCACGTCGTGTTTTCCAGCCAGAAATAGAATATTATTATTAACAACAATAACGACTTAATGAAATAGTTAACGGGTAATAGATATTTATACACCAAGTGAGTTAAATAAATTTTTATTCGCGAGAAGAAATTAGACCGCGAGCCGCTAGGTCCCATTATTCGCAACTTAAAAAGATGTTGTCTATTAAAGAAAATGTGGACATAAACAAGTAGGTTTTTTAAATTTTGTAAAAAAATTAGATATTTGGTGTTAATGAAAGATTACTTTTTTTCAGATTTCACCAAGTGAAAGCATTGTTAAAAAAGCAATCAGTGGGATATAGGCCAAAAAAGTCAAAAGTGTTTACTAGAGAAGATCTCGAAAAAATTTTAGATGACGAATATTTACTCCTTAAGATAGTTTTAATAATGGGAGTTTCAGGAGGCTCTAGAGTTTGCGAACTGGTAGCTATGTCTACTAATAATATTGACGACAGAGGAAGTGTATTAGTTGTGAATATCCCCGACACTAAAACTTACAAAGAAAGAGTATTCACTGTCGTTAATGGAAGTAATGCTATCAATGCAATTGATGTGTTTCGAAAATATATGAAATTGCGCCCAAAGAATATATCACATTCTCGACTATTCCTAAATTATAAAATTGAAAATTGTACGGTACAGCCTGTAGGTATCAACACATTCTAAAATGCCTCAGAAGATAGCAGAGTTTCTGGGTTTTCAAAATGCACAAGACTATACTGGACATATGTTTAGACGATCTTCTTGCTGGCTGAAGCAGGTGCCGATTTGTCGATATTAAAAAGACATGGAGGATGGCGTTCTGACTCAGTTGCAGAAGGATACGTCGAACAGTCTATCAAAAACAAAATAGAAATTTCCAGAAAAATATTGGGCCATGAAGCTGCAATAGGTGCTCCTGAGAACGTAGAAGGGACACTATCCAACCACAATTTTAATATAACGGATAATTCATTAGAAACCAATTTAAACAATGAACCATCGCCAGTAGTACAAACATCGAACCAAACACTGAAAACAGTTCAAATCTTGTTTCTAATGTCTCAGGGCAACTAATCATTCAGTTCAATAACATTAATAATTGTAATTTTTATTTTGATTGTAAAAAATAATCATGAATGTAAAGTTATATAAAAGTTTTGAATGATTGTTTATTAAAAACACACATACCAAAATAGTGCTAATATCGACATCAAAACTGCGGCTTCCGCATACTATCGATAGTTACAAGGTAAACTAAGGATTTGATTTTTTTTAATCACTAGTGATTTAAAAAAACTTTAATTCACTAGTGATTAAAACTTTATTTGTTACTGTTGGTATGGAGTTAATAATGACGTTTTAATATGTCAAAATTGGATAAAAATATATAATACCAAATTGAAAACTCTGTAGAAAAAATTATTCATTACTGAGACTTGTGACCACAGATATTTTTTATTAACACTTTTAAAATAAAATTTATGAGTACGTCTTTGCGAGGAGGCGTGATCATTGCATGTCTCCAATGTTTAAGTTGGCCTGTCCGATTTGGATAGAGTATAGGTACCATTAAATATTATTCAAGACATTATTGTTTGAAATAAAAAAGAAATATTTTTTACTGTAGTTTTGATTAATCCAAATCTTGTTACTAACGAAAGCATATTCATAGTTAGCTATGGATGGCATCTGACAGAGGCAGTTTACGTAAAAAGTATGAAGTTTGTCCGCCAGTTACCATTGTAAATTGTTCTAACTGCGACATCAAAATTGAAATTAACTCGAAAAAAGTAAAAAACTAGTTTAAGGAAATTATCGATCGTTAGTTTAAAGTTAAAAAATATAATATGATAACTGTTCTTTTTATTGTTAGAACTATTCCTAAGTTTTTGTAATATTTCTTATATTCTAAAATACTATTCAATAAAATTTGAAATAACAACAGATTTAATTCGATCGTAGAAAAAATGTTGTGTGCTACACGTGCAAAAAGCATATTTGTTTCACTCAGCATGATTGCAGCCCTCGATTTCATCTCGAGCTGCAAACTTCATGCGTCGTGCAACAAATATACACTTTTTGCACTAGTTACACAAATAACTATTTGTAGTATTTATTAAAGCAAGTACAACCTAACAGTAAAAGTATACATACAGATTCGGAAAAAATATATTTTGGGAATGTAACGAAATCTACAATAGTAAAAAATATAGATTTAAATGATAGTGATATATAAATTCAAAATGTTCAAGAGCCGTTGTTGCCTATATACAAAACTAGCAATAATTATTAAGTTACTCACATTATTCCAGTGTAGTCCAGGCGCACATTGTCGAATTTCATACTTTCCCCATTGACAGGTCATATACTCTTTGCAGCTACCCGATAAAGCGACGAAAGTATTACCTTCACAACTTGAATAAGGTTGTGGATCTGTTAAATAAAAATTTTTTTATGATTATAACTAAACAATTTAGTTAGATAGTGTTCTTATGTAATCTAACATTTAGCACAAATACTGCTAATAGTTTCTGGTATAGTATTGTATAATTTTGGTGCTATATGCAGATAAGAACGCTAATAAGGACCTCAGTTTTCTCCCATCACCCACCGTTTTGTTTCATACCTCCAAATTATGGAAAACTGATAAAAATAGGTAAGTAAATACCGAAAACGGTGGGTGATGGGGGAAAACTGAGGTCATATTCAGATTCATTTTACATAAGAATCAGCAGGAATGGTGTGAGGGCCAGAAATTTTTTTTTTCCGGCCATTGTGGTTTAAAAAACATTGCGAAAAGGAAATTTGATACTCCAGCAAATTAATGTTTATCGCGTCACACGCGGCGTCTCGACTAATAGTCTAAAATCCAGGAGGGACGTCCGCCCCTTTTGCCCTTAAGTAACGGCGCCCTTGCCTATCGTGGATTCACAATTTTGAAATTTTGAAAAATGACATATCCGATTTTATCCGAAGTTAGTTGTACTACTTTATATTTTTGTGTATTTTCTATAGTTTACATTGATTTTTAAATAAATATTATTAAGTTAATATACCGTGTGACAGAGACTCATGATATACCCCCCTTTTCTCCTTTGTTTCTCTAGCTATATTTCTGAAATTTGGAACATTGAATATGCTCACTAGGCGGCACTTTTTCACATATTTGGAAAAAAATATTAACTTCCGGTTTTTCCGGAAATGGCATCAACTTTCAATTTTCAAATGGAACACGCTGTATATTATTAAATTTTTGGAATCTTCGTAATTATCTGAATCCAATGATACCTCATAGTTGATATTTCATTAGTCAGAATACCCATTTTATTTTTCGATCTAGAGAGCCATGAACTCCCTAAAATTATTCCAAATAATCAAAATAATCGTACACTATCGCATTTTCGATTAAAACAGGATGGTGGTTCGAAATACGTGCGAAAAACGTCAATCAAAATGTTTTTTTACCCAAAACTCAATTTTTTCAAATGGTACCATAATGGTACTCCGATGTCATTCGAAAGTATCATCGATGGGGTATCCATCGATATTAACTCTTTTTGTCTATAACCATTCCGAACAAAATAATGTAGTTGAAAAAAGTTTAAGTATCTTCTCGTATCTTCTTGTTCAATAAGAATAATTTATGAAGGTGGCTATGGAACAGAAGTTACACTTTGACATTTCGATAATCTCAACATTTAAACTTTTTTCAACTACATTATTTTGTTCTTAATGGTTCTACACAAAAAGAGTTAATATGGATGGAGACAGAGAGCTTTATTGTCATAGAAAAAATACAAAAATTTTATAGACAAAGCGAAACTAATCTTAATAAAAATAAAAATAAATTACTAGACAAAACAAAACACAAACAAAATATCAATAACAATTGCATTGGATATGCAATGCAATTAAAACTTTCAAATTAACTTAAATTAATTATTGCTCCTATATGCTGGAACCCAAAAGTCTAAGGCACGTTATAAAATTCTGCCACTGTGTAAAATGGCCTTTCTTGAAGAAAAGCCCTAGTCGATCTTCTGAACTTATCATAAGAATTTATAGATTTTAGCTGTATCGGGAGATTATTATACAATTTTTTTTTCATTGCAGGTAATAGAATTTTTTATTAGGTCAGAGGTGGGAATAGTTACGTAAACATCAATATCTAAATTTCTTGTAGGATATCTACGAGTTGGTCTTTCCGATAACTTTTGAATGTGCTTGCGAACTAAGCAGACGGATTCAAAGATAAATAGAGCAGGAAGGGTTAGAATTTTGAAATTTTTAAAGTTGTCCTACTACTTAAACCAAATACATAACGAATTGCTCTTTTTTGTAATTTGAAAATAGATTCGAAGTGGTATAAGCTACAAGAACCCCAGAACGGTAAACCATAGCCAAGGTGAGATTTGAATAAGGAAAAGTAGGTCATTAATACAGTAGTAGGGTCAGCTCTTTAGAAACAGTTTTAATGGCAAAACATGCAGACGATAATTTTTTGGCCAAGGTATCAATATGAGTGGACCATTTCAGGAATTTGTCTATATAAAGACCTAAAAACTTAATTGAGTTCACCGTTAGAATCGGATTATTGCTTAGAGTTAGAGGCTGTAAAGTACCTCTGTAAGACATTGCTACGGTTTTACTGGTGTTGAAACAAAGCCCATTCGAGTCAGACCAAGATTTGATAGTAACTAGATCTTTGTTTATGCTATAGATTGTAATGTCTGTATATCAGAACTACTCCAGGTTACACTCGTGTCATCGGCAAACAAAGTAATCTTTCCACTTATTTTTAAGTCTGTGATATCGTTGATGAATAATAAAAATAAAATTGGACCTAACACTGAACCTTGAGGTACGCCACTGCTAATTGGCAGATTTGAAGAATCAGCACCATTAGCACGTACCTGGTGATTTCTATTTTCTAAGTAAGTTTTAAACCATTGCAAAGGAGAACCCCGTACGCCATAAATTTGTAGTTTCTTAATTAGATTAACATAATCAAAGGCCTTTGCAAAGTCACAAAATACTGAAGCTGTGAAAAGTTTATCATTAAGTGATGTATATATTTCATTAAGAACGGAAAACATTGCATCACTAGTGCATTTTTTAGGAAGGAAACCATATTGATGAGGTGTTATGAAGGTAGGAGGAAGGAGAGAGCATCCTGGCCCGGAGCTATGTTAGAGCTGATATTCTTACTTACATTAACAAAATAATTGTTTAGTTCATCAGGACTAGGATTAACAGTGTTTGAAGAACGGGTTTTATTTCTTAAGTCATTTATAATAGACCAGGTTTCTTTGGAAGAGTTTTTAGCTCTTGAGATGCGATTTTTATAATAGTTTTTCTTAGTAGATTTGATAATTTTTCGATACAGTATTCTGTAGTTGTTGATATAATTTAATATTAGGGGGTTATCTGAGAATTTTTTAATATACATAAGTGACCTCATATTTTTTGAAGAGATTCTTATTCCTTATTCCAAGGTTTATGACGTTTAGTTTTAATGGGATACCCCATCATTGGTACTTTCGAATGACATCAGAGTACCATTATGGTACCATTTGAAAAAATTGAGATATCGTTGGATTAAGATAATTACGAAGATTCCAAAAATATGATAATATACAGGGTATTCCATTTGAAAATTGAAAGTTGATGCCATTTCCGGAAAAACCGGAAGTTCATATTTTTTTTCAAATATGTCAAAATATGCCATCTAGTGAGCATATTCAATGTTCCAAATTTTAGAAATATAGCTAGAGAAACAAAGGAGAAAAGGGGGGTGTACCATGAGTCTGTGTCACACGGTATAGCAAGCCTATGTAGTTTGAGACTGTATTATTTCATATGGTTTATGTCAAAGCGAGGGGTAAACCGTGAGTTAAATTTTTGTACACTAATGGCTACTAATGGCTAGTAATGGCTACTAATGGCTAGTAATGGCTACTAATGGACGAGGTCTGTACACCAAAATGGACCTCGCGATTTACCCCTCGTGTCAAAGTTAAACTGATCCAAGTATAGCTACGTTACATTAAATTAAATTTTACGTTTTTTTTTTACATTAAAATTACATACTGTGTCCGAGATATCTGTCATGAATAAAGGTAAATTTCTGTGCCATTTTTCTTCTATTAGAACACTTCACTTTGAAACTCCAGTCACACATTCCATTCTGAGCATCAAAATTAAGGCCAGGTGCACAAGTCTGCTCCACCAATCTGCTGTTAAAACAAACATAGAAATGGTTGCAAAGCTCATGAGGATAATAAGCTCCGGATTCGCATGAATCATCAAGGACTGGTGCAGACACAGGTGGTAAAGTTGTAGTTTTAAAAGTAGTAGTTGGAGATGTATTTCTTGTTGAAGTTTGCCATGAAGTTGAAGGTTTTCTTGTCGGTTTCTTTGTAGGTGAAGGTTTTTGATTAACTAAAATATAATACACATAAATATTATTTTTCTTTATCTATAGTTTATAATAATAATTTAAACATAGATTTGTTGAAAATAAAGGGCGAAGTTTATTTTTTTGGTTGGGTACTGGACTCAACCAAAAATATTCTTCCACTCAACCCAAAAACAGAGACTTGTTTCATTTAGAAATCTACAAAAGTTTAAAGTCTAAGTTATTGCGAATGCATCTCTAACAAAATTCTTTATTGTTAAATGAAATAAATAAATAAAGTTGGCAAGTGAAAAAATGCATAAAAAATAAGCTGATGTATAATAATAATAATAATAATAATAATAAATCCTTTTTCTTAATAAATTTTATTTCTTGTATAAGTTAGTTAATGTTGATAACTCAAAAGATGTATCTTGAAGTTTTTTTTAAATTTTTTAACACTCAAGCTTTTAAGTTCCGATGAAATCGAGTTGTAAAGGTAGCTGAACGAGCGTCTGAAAATTTCAGTTTTAAAAGGAGGGACACTCAGTAACCCCCTATTTCTGATGTTTATGTTGTGCACATCAGTGCGATAAGTAATTTTACAGTGCAAATACGGAGGTTTTTTATTCTCAATTACGCTATGACACAGATTAGCAAGGTGTAGCTTCCTTCTGTTCTCCATATTCAGCCATCTGCCTCCCTCAGTCTATGCGAGATTCTTTGTCGCCTCCTTACTCCAAAAATTAGGCGTAGACATGAATTCTGAACTTTCTGTATGTATCATTTAGTCGAAGTAAATATTAAAGAAATAAAAAGAGGCAAGAGAAATCACTACATTCAAGCAAATGCGGGTTTTATGACAAATCCTCACTACTTTTTATCTCTTACAATACATAACCGGCTTATGAGCCCCTGGAACCGCGCCTGACAAAGCCTCTATTGTGACTAATGTTTATTGTTGCATTCTCCTGTGGATCTTGCATCAATATTCATATTCATAAAAAAACTACAATCTGGTTATTCAAGGAGCCGACATTCTTAGACCGGTTTCGTCATTATTGTGCCTCATCAGTAAGAAGTAGACAGCTCGACATCGTACCTCTAAAGAAGATCACATTCGTAGTACTCGATAGAAATAATTGCGTTATAGCAAGTGTATCGAGAAAAAGGAAAGCCCAACGCCAAATAACAAAATCAAAGTTGCCAGAATATAGGCATCATATCAACGTGCAGACTACAGGATAAGAATGCTCGACATCCATTGTTTAAAGAAAAATATATCCATGCCCAAAAGTGAGTTTTAGCCCCAGGAGTAGTTGTTTCCAGTCCAGACGTGGCAACCATTTTCTAGTATAATTTGTTATATGTTGTTAGTGGAAGACTTTGAGAAAATTTAATTTTTAACAAAGTTTTGAGTTACGATAAACTAAATATTAAAACTTTTTCATTGAATTTTAGGGTTCCGAATAGCTGATCGGTTCTGTCAGTGTAATATAGACTACACCAAAAAGCAACCGAAAACAAGTGTAAGAAATGTCAAATTTCAAACAAAACTATTTTGACATTGCAACATAGCCTACAAATATCACTAGGTTTTATTTAAAAAAACACATATCATAGCAATTCAATATGTTATTCCGATAATAAAATACTCCAAATATTATTGGATACAACTATTAATTTAAAGCTAAAAGAAAAAGGTAAGCAAGGACAGTTCATCGTCCGAAAAAAGTACGAAAAAGGACTAGGACAGAAAAGCTCTTCTTGTTATTGTGTACTGTACCGAATTTGACGTTTTTTTGACATATTCGAATAAAAACAATATTACTTACTCTTCTCTTCTTTGCATTTAGCTTCACTTGGCCAGTCGCAAATTGATGTTTCTCTATTCCAGTGCAGTCCACCTGCACAGTACTGCTTCCTCAGCTCTCCCGCAACACATCTGTAGAAAGCGTTACAGTTCATAGAGTCTGGTAAATATTGTCCTGGTTCGCAAGTTTTTGTCGGTATATCGATTTCCGGTTTAACTACTGCAGGTGATGGAATGATCATGGGTCCTTCCGGAGGATAAGCTGGTTCTATGGGCCTGTAAGACAACGACATGCAATGCTATTAATTAAATTAGAAGTATACGCAAAATTTTATCTTGGAAATTCAGTTATCCTCGATGTTCTCGAAAATGCGACATCTAATTTAAATTTCTACATCAAATTCGCTATTTTTGATAAAGAAACATCTACTTATGTAAAACTAAAATATTGAAAAAAAGTTTCGAAGTGACTAATTAGCAAACTTTACTGTTGAAATTATGTAAGGTTTTCAAGAAATATTTTTGGGTCTAACGATACCTCACTCAAAAACATAAACAGGATTATGCCATTTGCAAATACTATACCGGAATAAAAATTGTCTGGGCTGAAAAAACAGGAGCGACCAAATTTGTTTCGGCTTCAGTATGATACGAGATAGGCCAGTTTTTGTGGTAAAACGGAAAATAAAAAAATAATTTTAATTACCTTAATGTGGTAGATTTTGTAGTCGTCCACCAAGTCACAGGGGTACTAGGTTTCTTACTAGGTTTACTTGTACTCTTCTCAGTACTCCACCAAGAATTTGTACTAGTTGGATTTTGCCACCATGGTGTTGTAGTAGATTTACTAGTACTGCTTGGCGTTGTGCTTTTTGTAGTCCACCAAGTAGACGTTGTCGTTCTCTTGGTAGTTGAACTTATTTCTCCTACAGGATAGTGGTTATGATGTTCAGAAGTTGCTCCTGAGTCGATACCTGTAGTAGTTTCTGGGGGAGCTGGTGTAGAAGGAGATGGTGGCTTAGTGCAGTCAGTTGTAGTTGGACTGTCCGATATAAGACCTAATTCATTATTAAGAGTTCTTAAGAGTGGGAAAGGACCTTCGCAGCATCTGTTGTTGAAGTCATCGAGATCAATTGTCCAAGCTACAGCACCTCCAAAGCTTCTGGATTTGATATAAGAAGCCTAAAATAATTATCTTATTTAGGTCACTAATAAATAAACCGTTCCAAACCTTTTAACTTTGATATTAGGCCAAAAATGAAGTAATTCCACAAGGTTTCACTTTGATTTGACCTGGCTCAGAAAATTGCATAGTCAAACCGAGTTTTTCCTGGCCCAATACCATTTATTAAAGTCATGTCAAAATTAAAAATACCGTGGTAGTCGATTTTCTCCAAAATGTACACCTGATCTCTACTTTGAGATAAAATCCATTTTTTTATCGAAATACATCAATGTGTCTTTTGGTCCAATTCGTGTAAAGTATTTTTTTTGTTCATTCGAATTTATTTTATTTAAATAATGATCTATATCTGATTCAGATGAAGCGGGTCTAGGTAGTTCGAGCCCCCCTCTCCAACTTTTTCCTCTGGAGTAATTCTCTGCCGCCTTGCTGGAGCAGTTTGCAATACAACCCCAATTGTTAAATAAAACATAACAATTTAAAATATTTAATCTACATTATTTCTTAACAATATACAGGGTGTAACAAAAAGGTAAGTCTTAAATTGAACCACATATTCTGGGGTCAAACCTGCGATTCCTGCGAATAACATGAATAGGTATTCAGTTACTTTTTGTTACTCAAAATTGTTGAAGGATGAAATGAAAAAGAGGCCGCATCTCCATAAAAACTGGCTTTTCGAAAAAGTGCTAATAGGCCAAAAAAAATTCAAAAATGATGTATTAAACCCATGGTGTCACAATACTAATTTAATAGTAACGCATAGAAAAGTTTGGGGGGTTCTAGGGGTTCAAAACCCCCCTATGGGCTGTACAGATTTCGTGGTTTTATATGAAAAAGATGCTCTTACGATAAGAAAGCCATCTATCCATTTTCATTGCAAAATGTTAAACAGTTCGTGAAATATTGGAAAAAATCGATTTTCATTTTGTACTTTCCAGGGGCTGTAACTTTTTTTGTGTGCACATTTGCATTAAGGTAAGTTCTGTTCAATCGAGTTATTTTTGACCCTTGAATATGTGGTTCCATTTATGACTTACCTTTTTGTTACACCCTGTATATGTGTGTTTAGTAAGTAACTTACCTTTTCCTTAATGGATATTACATCTTCATATCCAACCCACTGATCGGTACTATAGGCGTACGGTCCCGCAATATTTCTGTTAACAGACCATTTCTGATTCCTTACTCGATTACAAATTTCGTAAAATGCCAGCATTCCCGGTTGTTTTGTATATTCTCCTGGTTCTCCTGGACCGTGAGCTGGCGACGATTCTCCGTAACTACTTTTCTTAGTCAACTCAAAAGATTGTCCATAGAACGGTATACCAAGTAAAAGTTTATTTCGTGGAGCTCCTCTGGAGACAAGATACTCCATTGTGAAGTTCTAGAATAAATATATAACGTTTTAACTAATAAGCGGGTTGCTTTATTGGAGAATACAAAAATAATAAATATTATATTATATGATCAATCGTAGATTGCTGCTTCTACCAATTTCGAAATATATTAAAAAGGTTTGCACCGCATCTGAATCTAAATCAACTACTCCTTGGACTACTGTTACACAAAATAAAAAAAAGACTCTTACCGCATTGTATTGTGGATACTTATCATCTGGTTTTCCGTACAATGGACTAACGTGGCCAGTTTGTCTTTCCCATGCACCATGATAGTCGTAAGTCATCACCGAAAGGAAATCCAAATGTTGTCCTAATAGAGGAAGATCATAGGCTAAATCTATAACTTCTTTGTAACCCGATATTGCAGCTGCTAGGATTAGTGGAGGAGATTGTTTATTGAATTCCGTTTTTAGTTCCTAAAAAAATAAAAAATAAAACTTTTAAATTAGTCCAGTAACTGAAGACCTGAAAATATGCAAAGCTGTAGATAAGTCGGTCAAAAAATTTCACCACGATTCCGACTTGGGAGAGGTCTGAAAATGGCCCCTAAAGTCTGAAAAAATGGTTTCCCGCTAATATCTGCCAAAATATACAAATTAGACAATTTTTGTTTAAATAAAAAATGAAGATCGTATCATTATCTACAAAAATGGTATCTACTATTTTTTTCGCAACACGAATATTTTTTGTAAAAATGGCCTTCGAAAAATCCAAAATGTTTGCACTGAATAGATATGTTAGTTTCTCACTGAATTTCCGCTCGAGGGAATTGGGAATACATTGATTTTCATTTTATGGACTTTGGAGACCAATTGTAGATGGCGCCAGCGGCATACCTCTCCTCGCTAAATTATGGGACCTTTGAATGAAAATCTGGGCACCAATCGATTTTTCGACAATTATTGGCGGATTTCACGTGACTTTTTTCTGTAAAGTAGCGCTTGGGGTTTCTAAATTGTATTAGCGAATGTTCTGTGTAATTTGAGTTGCAAATTTATAAGAAAATTGCAAAAATTTATTTTTTCATGTGGCAGTCTCAAATCCCGGCGCTTTGCCTAATAGTGGGTTACTACTTTTAGAGTGTGAGGAATATTCACTCGAGAAGATCCTTTATATTTTCTGCGTTTTTTGCAAAATTTTCGCCAACTTCTATCGGAACAATATAGGTTCAGAAAAAATAAGAAAGTTTTTGAAAAATTCCTTTTATGAAAAATTTGGAGGACTTTGATAAAATACTATCAATATTTCAATAATACGGGCAAGCCAACGACTCCAAAAACAACAGAGATTGTATACCAACAAAAGCAGACGACTAATGTGGGCGCGTGGGTACTCGTGGTTGGGTTATGTGGAATATCATGGTTCCCAGATGGAGAGCGTAAAAATGGGGGACATAATTCTAACGAACATTTAATAACCGCGCTCTAATATAGGGATTAGATCAATTGATATAAACGGAAAGGTCAGAATATAAGCTTCACTTCGGTCTGGGTATTAATCCTCAAAAAATGAACAGCGGTGTGATCAATTTTCTGGAAAATGGAGGAACTTTATTCGAAATAAAAAATACGTTCGAAAAGTAGACACTGTAAGCTTTAAAATGGTGTGCATTGAATAACAATATAATGGAATATGAGTTTTTAATTCGTGCTTGTTTCGAAGATTTCTAGATCTCCGAAAACGTCTGAAAAATGCAAATAAACAAACCAATTTTTTATTAAAACGCCAGAAAAAACTGAAAAAAAATTTATGAGATCATTCGAGAAATCTCAAGATCCCATTTAAAAAAAAATGGGATAAAAACTATTAAAAAAAAAATATGAATAAATTACTAAAATGGTCCAAAATATTGTAGATAAGATTAATTTTTTATCTAAACAAAAATTGGCTAATTTTCATATTGTGGCAGATATTATCGGGAAACCATTTTTAGGGACCATTTTCAGCCCTCTCCCAAGTCGGAATCGTGGTAAAATTTTTCGCCCTAGGAAGCAACCGTCAAGACCTAGAAATTAAGTCACAAAGGAAATCTGGACCGACTTATCTACAGCTTTGTCCCTTCAGTTACTGGACTAAATTGGCCAATGGAAATTTTGTTTTGGTTGAGTACGGACAATACTGGACATAAGAAAATCGGTTCAAAATTATCTAAAAGTTGTTTTATTCTCTTTTTAAGAAAGTTATAGATGATTTTCTTTTGACAAGTCAAAATTTCTTATTAATTCAGCATTATTCAAAATATGATAGAAATTTCCACCTATTTCAATTTAATTACTTGTATAATTTTGGCAAAATTCGCTTTATCAGAAGAGGGACCTCTCTTGCAGTTACTTTGCCAGCAAGTCGGATAGTTCCAATCAAAGTGAAGTCCTTTAAACTTGTGTCTTCGTAAGAAACCCACAACTCCTACAACAAATCTCCTTCTTGCTGATCCATCACTGACTAATCGAGAGTATTTGTCTCCTGTTGAATCTGTCCAGCCTCCCAAGGACAGAAGTACTGTAGTGTCTTTTAAAGATGTTATCCTTTCGTAAAGGTCTAAAAGATAAAAGATAAATTATAAAAAATATTACGGGAGTCTCACTTAACTTTTCAATGGTTTGATCGTCTATTACTTAGTCAGTTTTAGGGATATTTTACTTCAACTTTAACTAGAAATGGATATGGTGATTTTTAAAAATGGGGCAACATTATTATTTTAAAATGGAAATAAGTATCATTTATTAATATCAGAATATTAAATGTACCGTACTCTTCCATATGATATTTTTGTTTATTCTAAAGTGCCTACTAGTTAAATGACCTGATAATTTGAGCTAATGTTTTGAGAAAATTGATTTAGGCCCTTGTGCCATACTTGATCAAAAACTTGAGCTACATCCAAGAATATAATATAACGTTCCTTATTCAATGGAAAAATGTTTATTTATAGTTATCTGGAAAATATAATTAATAGTATTTGAATATAATTACTTACTGTTGTCTAAATCTACCCATGGATCGAATTCTTTAATCAGTAATTTTTCTGCATCTAAACTAGTAAAGGCATATACGATATGAGTACATAATCTTTGATCTATGTGCTCAGGAACAAATTTTCCGTCACCCTTTCTGTAAAAGGCCCAGTTTGTAACGTAGCAAACTACCTAAAATAAAAAAATAATTAATTCATTATTTTCAGATGGAAATACATCGATATAAATAAAATAGGTCCAAATAATGAAATATGTAATCAGATGAAATGTTTTAATAAATAACGCATCGTTTCTTAAATTGGGTTCAGAGTACTCCTAGACGTATACAGGGTGGTCCTTAATTAATTGTACATAAAAGTATGGTAGATTCATGACTTTAAAATATTACGATTTGAACCAACTTGCTCTAATAAAATGTTGCTAATAAGGAATGTACAGGGTGTTAATGGTTAAATTTTAAGATTTATTTTTTGTATTAACTTTAGCGTTTTTGGATATGTATACATAAAAATTTGGAACTGGGGGTTTTTGAGCACGAGAAATCAGAATCTGGTACATACTTTGATGTAATTTGTGCGAGAAACTTTTTTGCTCTTTAAGTTTGCGCTATTTTTGTAAAAGAATATTAAAGCCACGTTATTTTAGTAGAAAAAAGTATACTTATTAACCTTAAAACTTAAAGATTTACGAGATAATCGCATTTTAGGGATCAGCTGCATGATTACACTGGTCGGCCAAAAATGTTTTTTTTTGGCCCTGACACCATTCATTCTTGCTGATTCTTATGTAAAATAACCGCCTGAATCCGAATATGACCTCAGGTTTCCCCCATCACCCACCGTTTTTTTCATTCCTCCAAAATATGGAAAAGTAGGTGGGGGAAAACTGATGGTGGGGAAAACTAAGGTCATATTCCGATTCAGAAGGTCATTTTACATAAGAATCAGTAAGAATGGTGTCAGGGCCAGAAAAAATTTTTTTTTGCCTAAACTAGCGTCGTCTACAAACTATATCGAAGTAGGTACCAGATTATGATTTCTCGTGCTCAAAAACCCTCAGTTCTAAATTTTTATGCATATATATTCAAAAACGCTAAAGTTATTGCAAAAAATAAATCTTAAAATTTAACATTTAACACCCGGTATATTCCTTATTAGGAACAATTTATTAGAATAAGTTGGTAAAAGAAAGTCTGGTCCACCGTCTTCCTAGACGTGGCTCAGGCTTTTGATAAAGTTTGGCATGAGGGCCTTAACCACAAGTTAAATTTGTTACTACCACGTCAGTATTCAGAACTCTTAAAATCCTATTTATAAAACAGATATTTCAGAATAAAACAGGAAGATGTATATTCTGATCTAAGAGAAATTAAGGCAGGAGTACCCCAAAGGTAGTGTACTAGGTCCAGTACTATACTTACCCGATACCAGTGATATTCCTAACCTTAAGCACGATACTATTGCAACATTTGCTGATGATACTGCCATTCTGGCTGTTGGAAAAGACCATGAAGAAGCTAACCGAAAATTACAAACATATGTAGACCAGATTAACACCTGGACTAAAAAATGGCGTATTAAGTTAAATGAAAATAAATCTGTTCATGTTAACTTTACTAATAAACGAAACCAACACATTCCCATAAGAATAAATAACGCTCAGATTCCCTATGCTAATACAGCAAAATATCTTGGAATGACACTCGACGCTAGACTTCGCTGGAAAGTCCACATTAAAAAGAAACGTGAAGTGCTTCGTATAAAATATAAAAAGATGTATTGGTTATTAGGAAGAAACTCCAAGTTGTCCACACATAACAAACTGCTCCTCTACAAGCAGATATTGAAACCCGTTTGGACGTATGGTAGCCAGCTTTGGGGCTGCGCCAGTAAAAGTAACATTCAAGTTATCCAACATTTTCAAAATAAAGTATTAAGGAACATCGTCGATGCACCCTGGTACTGTCGCAACAGTGATCTTCATAGGGACCTGGATGTAGAAACTGTTGACAAGACTATATCTAAATCTGCCAGCAGCCATGAACAACGGCTGCTCCAATATGGGAACGTTGAGGTCATCCAGCTCCTCGATAATACCAATTTCGTAAGAAGACTCAAGAGGACCAAACCTTTTGAACTAGTTCAGTGACAGTGCTTGTTACAAACAGAGTATAGTGCGGATTTTGTGTTACACGTTACCGGTAGTGTTACTAAAATTATCAGACCCTAAGGTACACTAGTGAGTAGGACCTTAGTATTTAAGAATTCTAGTTAAGTTAGGTTAGAACAAAATTGCTTATTGATCTTCATGATCAGATTGTAGTTACCGAAAACTTTCCCACAGTGTTTTGCTATGGAAAAAAAAAGTTGGTTCAAATCGTAATATTTTAAAGTAAGGAATCTACCATACTTCTATGTACAATTACTTAAGGACCACCCTGTATATGTAAATTGTATACAACAAAAATTCGGTACTCAAAAAGTTTATCTCACATTTCACAAAAAAATATTCTTGTTAAAAATGTCTAGTATAAAACTTTTAATACATTTGTTCGACTACAGGGAAAATAGCAGCAGAAATCTTTAATAATAGGCATCCTGATAAAACTGTACATTTCACAACTGTAAGATATGTATTACGTAATATACAGTGCGTCTACTTAAGTTGGAACCATATGGAAAACTTTTTTATTATTGGTTTTGTAAAAAAATTATTCTTGATAAAAAGTTCTGCATGGTCCAAAACTTAAAATGCAACTACCAGATATCAAATTTTTGAAGTCGTATACGAGGTTTGTCAAAAAATATGAATTTTGATGAATATGATCCTTAATCTGTTTTTACATTAAATATTCCGTTATTATTTTTGTTTCGTAACTTACCTTTGGTTTTTCATCTTTAATACTTTCTTTTTTAACAGTCACATCAAGTTCTTTCAAACTACTAGGAATGTACACTGTTTCGCCAGGTCTACAGAACTCAGGTTTGACCTGGTCACATTTTGCGTTTGTTGGATCAAACATAAGATCATTTCCGCAAGACAGATGATAAAGCAGGCCATTTTTGCAGATATAGTATGCAGCACAATTGGTAGAATCGCTGAAGTATCCTACAGAATCGCAAACACCTAATGGTTTAGTTGGTGGGACATAGGTGTCTGTTAGAAATGTTGGATTTACACCTAAAAAATTATAAATAAAAAAATTATTAATGAGAGTGTTAAGATGTATATCCTCTAAATTTTATTATAGTAGGTGTCAATATCAACATTTATTAGGATAATTTCCAAAAGTAAAAATATAAATGCGTCAACATTAATAGTATATCAAGTTTGGAGAACGGTAAGGACTTCTTATCGATGGAAGACAATTGTTTGAAGAAGGAGCGAAGCAACGACTCCAATTATTGTCTGTGCTTGTGAAAGTAAGACGTGGTTAATATCGATCCTCTAAAAATTAAATCTGAAAAGTGGTATAAGTAAGTTAGTGCAGCATAGAGAGGCAAAAGTGCAAAATATTAACTGTAAGTAGCCTTTAAATAGTCAGTAATTCGAAGAAACCGGATTAATTCAAATAATAAAAGTCAGTCTGTAAAATAAAAAACTGGTCACAGCTTATCTGTAAACCGTAAACATTGCCCTCAAATCAGAGAAGATCAACAAGATGAGATAATCAAAATATTAAGAGAAAATGAAATGATAAAAAAGGAAAATGAGCTAATAAAGCAAGAAAATAAGAAAATTAAAGATGATTTGAATGAAATAAAAAAAACACTAGAATGGATAGAGAAAGACAAAAAAAGCAACGTGGTGATGAGAGAACTGCCAATAGATGAGGAAAATCCTGAAATATTAAAAGATGCAATAGAGTACTTTGCTAGATAGAAGCTGAATGTGAATGTGCAGGTGAAATCAGCTACTAAACTAGGACCCAGAACATGCTTGATACAATTTAACGAGGAAAAAGACAAAGAAAAAGTAATGCAGACTAAAAATAAACTAAAGGACATCAAAGACGAAAGAATATACATCAACAATGATCTAAACAAAAAATGAAAGGTTCAAACAAAAGCGAATGAGGGCTTGCTATGAAAGGCAAAAAGGAAACATAGTTAAAATTGGATACAAGTTTTTTGTTGTTTGTTAATTTTAACGTCCCTTTTCTGACCTAATGAATAAAACCCCCTTTCAAATGACAACATGTATGGACATATGAAACGTACTGAAGTTATGTTAAAAATAAGTGGATTTTTAACATGAAATAAGTGTTATTTTTTTCATTTTTAAACGCAGACTCTTAAATACTTATTTAACAATGCACCAACTAATCTGCTTTATATAGTTTATTTTAAATAAACATTTAATAATAATCTATAAAAGTACTAACCTTTAAGTTCACTGTTAACAATCGTTAATAAAGGCCACTTTACACCACACAGTCCTTTAAAATCATCAAAATCAGCGGCATTCACAGCTGCACCACCAAGATGATGCTCCTTAATATAATCAACCTTAAAAATAAAAAACTTTGATTTGACTTCTGTTAACAAGAAAAACCACATAATAATCCATCCAATGAAAAGGAAAAGTGTACTACAAAAAGTGTTACAATTTATTTCAAAATATCAAAAATTATTACCTTTCGTTTTATACTCTCTGTATCATCATATCCAACCCATTGGTCACCATTTACAATATAAGGAGAACCAGAAGCATCTTCACTTCTAAACCAACCTTCGTTCAATATCATATCACATATTTCGAAGTATGCCAAAAGTCCAGGAGTCTTTGTATAAAATCCTGCTCTCCCAGGTCCCTTAATTGGTGAGGCGATTTCTGTTTCATTTGAATATTGAAGAGTAAAGGATCTGCCGAAAAACGGGATTCCAAGCACTAGTTTGGAACTAGGAAATCCCTTTCGTAGCCAGAATTGGACTGCGTAATCCTGTAAGTGAAACATTTTAATCATATTTTCTTTAATGTGAATTAACGAGATACAAATTTTGCATAATTCTTATCCTAGATTTAATACGGAATCAGTCTTACCACGCTTAAAAAAATATTAAGTCCAGTATCGTCAGGTCTGGCAAATAAATTTGAGGGGTGGTCAGCTATTGATTCTCTTTCCAAATAAAAGTCGTATGCTTGTAGATTAACAAAATCTACAATATCTCCAAGTTTTAACGGGTCAAAACCATCTTCAATTTTAAATCTAGAAGCAGGAGCAGAAAGAGCTAGAATCCAACTTTTGGTTTTAAAAATTTCAGATAATTCTTCTAAGAACACTCCGAGAAACTCTTTATCTGCTACTTGTCCACCTAAAAAACGAAAAAAAGGTAAATTTATTATCAGGACAAACCCAAAGTCATTTAATATAGTATCTATTATGGCCTTGCCAACTAGACATCACGGTGTTCTTCTTAAATATAACGCACCGTGAACGTCTAACTTTTTGAGTGATTAGTAATTTTTTGAAAAACTATTTATTATTTTAAGTTGAATTTTTATAAACGTAATTATATATAGTGTATCCCTATACTAGTGGGAGAAAGTCGAAAGTGCAAAATAATATTGGATCTTCACAAACAGGTTTGTAATATATGTCCTCATTTCCGAGCTATACGTCTTCAAGTTGGAATTTAAAAATTGTTTTTCGTTTTTCAATTTCTGAACTGTATATTTGAACTTGTAAGTAGTCTTATGTGTATGCTTGTTTTAGAAGTATAAATAGATGTATTGTATTACCGTTACCATGAAATCAGATAAAAGACCAAATTTCTGCAGGGATGATAGTTTCTACATACAAATAGCAAAAATTACTTTCTCATACTTTTCACTGACGAAAAGGTACTAATGGAATTCGATAAAATAAGTAGATAAGCAAGTCAAAATACTTTTTAGTTAGAGAGCCAGCGACGAAAAAAGCCGATGTGAGTGCAACTTTTTCCTCTGGAGTAATTCTGTGCCGCCTTGCTGCAGCGCGCTACAGCCCTTTTCAATGGAACCCCGATTGATTTTATAAATTAGTCGTCAGAAAATTTTACAGCTTTTAGGTGACCCGAATACCACAAAAATCATATTTTCTCTCACTTGTACAAACTCTTGTGGGGTCAGCAAAAAATCGGCATCAGAAAATTCGAAAACAGTGCATGCAATGAGTCAAATTGGGCTTAATCGATTCGTATGAACAGAGAGATCACAAAAATATAATTTTCTGTCAACATCGATCTTGTTAACAATAGAATTTTAGACGGAAAGTGCGAGGTCGCGGTACCTCCCTTTGAAAAGGGCTGCAGCTCGTTCCAGCAAGGCGGCAGAGAATTACTCCAGAGGGACAGGAAGAAACCAGCATCGATTTATTGTTGTCTGGACAGGAATAGTGGGAAATAATTTAATACGCTCATACTTTATTTGTACCGTAAGTATTTAGATTTTTTACACATCGACTTCCCGATCTGTTAGATAATGTATCACTGCAAACAGTGCAAACTTGTATTAACTTATGGTTTATACACGAAACTCATACTTATTTACATATGTCCCAAAAGTTATTGTTCTTACATATTTAAGTTTTGGAAGAATAAAAAAAATGTGGTCGATTTTGTAGTGACGACAACTGATTTGCACTGTCTCATCCAATACCCCCACTCGACAGGTCAATCTGCTACAATACCCAAATTATTTCTAAATGTAACAACATTTTCTCAGGGTAGAGGTTTCGTTATTCCATCATTGAACAACATTTTTGAATTCGAACAATAAACAAATCTCAAAACTTAAATCAATTAAATTCTTAAGATGATGGTGTCTAACATCTATGTGGTTCGTGTTTGCACTAGTCTTTTTATTATTTGCCAAATTTATGCAGCTTTGATTGTCTTCATACAAAATATTCTTTGCAACCATACTAAATCTTGACTAGCCATCGTCGCTGAGATATGTTCGGCTTCTGTTGACGATAATGAAACAGATGTCTGTTTTTTTCTGATCCAAAAAAGACTTGTATTTCCCATAGTAAAAACAACAACCACTCATAGATTTTCTATCTGAGACATCACTAGCCCAAGTCACAAGTCAACGACTTCCTCAAGCTCCATTTTAGTTTAAAATTTGAGGTACCTTTAATATATTTTTCATAACTCTTTTAACAGCATTTCAGTCTAATTTTCTGGATTTCGAGACTTTTCTTGTTAGATAGGTCACTGCTATCGCTATGTTTGGTTGTATTATGGTTGAGTAATAAAGTAGGGATCAGAACTGCTCTCCCATAATTGTCATTATTTGGCAGCAAATTCATTTCTTCTTAAACTTAAATTTTTGAATTACTAGTTTCCATTGGACTTGCAACAGATGTAGAATTTTCGAAGCAATATTATAGCTATTTATATTACAAGTACATAAACAAGGGCTTTATTGAACGAATAATTTTATAACCGAGCGAGCTTGCGAGAGAGGCTATAAAATGATGAGTCCATAAAGCCTGTTTATGTACGCGTTATATACATGATTTTATGTTCGATTGCAATTAAAAAATAATAATAAATTGAAAAAATTAAAATTTGATACGATTTTGGCTGACAGCAGTTGCGATGACAAGTAGATGTTTATTTTTTAAACATGTCAAATGAGTTGGCTTGCAACTTGTCAGTGACGTTGGCAATTACTTTATTTTACTAGTAAAATAAAGTGCTACTTTATTGACGCAAAACTGTTCTATAAACAGCGTTTTATTGGTCAATCGTACATAAAATTTTTTATATATTGTAGTGTGTAAGTTAGGTTATAGTTTGTTATAGTGTAATAGGGAGTTTTTTTGAAGGTAGTTATTTAGAGAGAGAGAGAGTTGTCAAGAAAATTTAGAAATGTCAATATTAAGAATTCACCAAATACCCTGAGATTGTAAATATTTGTATTGAATAAAAAAGTTATAAAAATATAAAGGCTATAATATTAAAATAATATATAACAGGAACGGCTTAGAAATAGTATGGAATTTGAATACAACAACGAGACCATTTAAAAAAAAAATAACGTACCTGATTCTTCAGCTCCTGGATATTCCCAATGGACTTCCAAGCCATCAAAATTGTATTTTGTTATAAAAGATATCGTAGAACGAATAAAATTTACTCGTTTTCTAGCATTGGATACCATGTTACTAAAACGGTGGGAACCATCTTCTCTACTTCCTCCAAGAGAAATTAGTATTTTTAAATCAGGATTTTTTTCACGTAAACTTGTGATTGCTTTATATCCACCTAAAATATTTTTACTTTTAAAGAAAACTGATTTATACATACAAAGTATATAAGTAAATATGGCGGAACTATTATTAATAATTTTCAATAAATATAAATCTCTTTATTCTTAAAGCTTAAACATAAACACAGTACTTATATTTGGTGGACCATAACTTGTTGCCCAGCAAGTATCTGGCTGAAGTTTAGCAACTTTTGTGGGGTGACAGGAGCGAGTCTTTAGATTCATAAGACAAAGTGGAGTATGATCAAAATATGTAGATTTCTGCTTTCATTTAACAAAGACTTTCGAATTATATTGAAAGGTTTCGCCGTACCTGGTCTGACAGGTATTAAGTTACATACGTCCAGACACTACGTGTTATAACCCAAACATGTCGGGACGCTTCAATCATTTAATTTTATTATTAAGGTAACTGGAAGATAGTCTTGCCCTTCGCTTGGCTTGACGATCGATGGTGCAACTCTTCGATATAATTCAAAGGTCTTTGTTGGGGGAAAGGAGAAATCTGAAATTTTTGGTGGTGTTAGCGCTAGATTTCTTTTTGAGTTGGAGTAACACAATCGATCTCTGATATGTAATATATCTTTATCATCGATACAAATAGCGATTTAGAAAGATCAATATAACAAGAACGATTAGAAAGTCATGCATTTCAAATCGCTGACTCAGTAATAAATAGACCTAATTTAAAAAATGAAACTACAGAAATGGTGAAAAACTATTTTTGTATAGTTAAACATCCAGAGCGGTTTTTCTATGACTTAAAATAATTATAAGTGGACAGCTCGTGGCACACTTTTTAATTGCGGTTTTCTCGAAAATAGTTGAAATTATTAAGTTTAAATAAGCATAATAATTTTACATAAACAAAGCTACGACCCAATTTCATCATCAGGAATCGCCCCTTGTAACAAAATTTTGATAACTGTTTATGAAAAAATATTTCAACTTTAACACCCTGTAAAGGAACATTAAGTTATTTTTAGTCCAATCCTCATATTTTAGCTCATATAACCTGCGCCTATTATAGTCTATTTCAACTTTAAGACAACTAGAAAGGAGATGCTACCGAGTTAAAAAAATTGACAAAAACTGATTACTTCCCCATATAAACCTTTGAGTGTGACGCCGCAGCACCGGCGACCTTAAAGAGAGATGCAGTCATAAATCACATGGCTCCTTTCTTCAAAGGAAAGCCGAGCGCTTCGGTCTCAGAGGTACCTTTCTTTCTGACTTATTACGTGGACATACTATACATGTTCTAATAGTTACGATTCACCAAAAATGAAAAAAAAATTGCTGATTTGTTAATTAATGCTTATTTATTGCTAGGGCATGAGGGGTTGAGTGTTGGTTTTTATTTGGTTTGTAATTTGGCATGTTAGTTAAGTTTTCCATATTAAAAAAAAATTGACCCTTAGTTTTAAACATACCTTGAATTATATCATAGGCTTCATCATTTGAAGCAATAGTATAACTGATTGGATCAATAGTAGCATAGTTATAGATGACATGAGTACAAAGAAAAGGATCCAAATCTTCTGGGTTGAAAGTTAGTGGTTCTTTTCTATAAGATGCTATGCCATCTACATAGCACACTATCCTTTGGTCTATTTCTAAACTTTTTTCTAAAAATAATAAAGGATTTGTTTTATAATTAATTATCTATATTAATTTGAAAAACTTACTTCTTCTTTGATTTACATCCAAACTTCTTCCTCTTGGTAAACCGTCAGGACTTACTAGGAGCAACTGATACCTGTTAGTTATCCTGTATGGATTCACAGCATTTTGAAAAAAGCTTAATGGAGAATAGAAGGATTGCTGAAAATATTGAGGATGGACTTGAGGTACGTAAGCGTATTGAAGATTTGCTGGAACAGTTTCAACTGTATCTTGAAAAAAATCAATTTGGCCAGAAGGATTTACATTTTGTTGAAATAAATGTGGGTTGAGAGTTTGTTGCCTGAGATCTTTTTCTGGAACTAGTGGTTCATCTGGAGGAGGCCTTTTTTCTACTGCGTCTCTGAGAGGTAATCTTCTGGAATTCTCTAATCTGTAAAAGTTCCAAAGTATTCACATATTTACTGTCCTGAATTTATTATTAAAATAATTGATAAGTTATTTTTTTTTCTGTTAGATTTATCCCCTTAAGTAAAGTACTGTGTACCGTGGATGTCTAATTGCAAGAAGATGTTTTATTGATGCGGACTTTAAAATATTGAGTATTCGAGCAATGTTAACGAATATCTTAAAATATTTCTATATATTTGAAGCTGAACCGAATTAATTATCGAAGTTACGAGTTATTCAAGCTGGTCTAGTTAGAATGGAATAATGGAAGAAAGTTTCTCTACGGCCACTGCTGAATGTAGTTATTCTGAAACCACTTATAATAACAGAAAAGAAACATTCTCGCTCTTGAGATTGAAAGAAAATTCTGAAACATTTGTCTCTTATGTATTTTATACGCATTTCATTCTATCACTAATGTCAAATTAACTGTCAGTATTAGTTGTCAAACGATTCGATGTAGAATTTGAAAATACTCCTCCAGAAATAAAACAATATGCCGATAATATAACTCAAAATTTGCTACCGCAAAAATCCAAGCTTTAACACAATGTTGAGAGATTGATGTTTCATTTTACTTATTTAATTTATACTTTCTGTGGCCGTGGAGAAAGTACAGTCGTGGTTCCTCACGCTCGCATTCGCTCGCGTTCAGAATCCTCCACTCGTGTCGAATTCTCATTCCAACCTTATTACAGAATATACTATTAAAAATATCTATAAAAAAGGAGAGATCGCTAAATATGCGTCGGTAGTTGAAGCTTAAAAATATTATTCTACAGGGTGTAACAAAAAGGTAAGTCATAAATTGAACCACATATTCTGGAGTCAAAAATAACTCGATTGAACATAACTTACCTTAATGCAAATGTGTATACAAAAAAAATTTCAGCCCTTGGAAAGTACAAAATGAAAATCGATTTTTTCCAATATTTCATGAACTGTTAAACATTTTGTAATTAAAAAGACTTTCTTATCGAAAGAGCATCTTTTTCATATAAAAGCATGAGATCTGTACAGTCCACAAAAATTTTAACCCCCCAAACTTTTCAATGTGTTACAATTAAATTAGTATTGTGACACCATTGGTTTAATACATAATTTTTAAAATTTTCTTGCCTCTTAGCATTTTTTCAAAAAGCCAGTTTTTATCGAGATGTGGCCTCTTTTTCATCATCCTTAGAAAATTTGGAGTAACAAATAGTAAGTTATAACTGAGTATTCATGTTATACGCAGGAATCGCAGGTATAAAAAATATGTACAAATGTGTAGTATTTACTATAATAAATATTCAAAATGGCCTCCATTTTCATGAATACAATAATTAAGCCACCGTTTTAAAAAGGAAAACCGAATTTTTTGGCGAAATCGATTTGCAAATGTTAAACAGTTCATGAAATATTGGAAAAAATCGACTTTCATTTTGTATATTCCAAGGGCTGTAATTTTTTTTGTATACACATTTGCATTAAGGTAAGTTATGTTCAATCGTGTTATTTTTGACTTCAGAATATGTGGTTCAATTTATGACCTACCTTTTTGTTACACCCTGTATAATAGGGTTTCATTGGGTTGTGGCATGCAGAGTCGCATCACCCAGTATATTAGAATAGTTAGTTATTACTATTAGTGTAAGGTTAGGTATATTTATATTACGTGATATAGGAAGGTCGATAAACCAGCACGTATAGAGTTATTGTTATTAATTATTGTGTATATAAAAACGGTCAATGTCAATCTTCCTATTCATTCCTATTCATTTTACTATTATTAGTACTCATTACTATTCAACTAGATTAAGATGTATATTGTTGCATTTAGTTATTAATATATTCTACCACCAATACGTATGCAGTTATTTACCACTAATCATTTATCACAGGGCATAAAAAATGGGCTCCCAATTTCTCTATCTGTAGTAGCAGTTGGTGACACTTTATGTCTGATAATATCTTGGGAGGTTAACTCGCCTAAAAGATTTTCTGATTGGACGTAGTCTGATTATATACATAAACACAGTTTTTTATTAGGAGGCTTTGAATTGAATTCAATAGTTTCCATTTTAAACTCTGTTAGTAATTTTTTTTCCTACGACCACATAGGAAAGTAACAGATATCGCACTCTCTTCTCCGATGAAAAGTAACTTTCCGCACGTTTGTTTTATTATCGGATTTTTAATCTGAGTAGTTTTGCCATAACATCCAATGTGCCATCGAAAAAAATCACTCTGTATAAATTTTGTCTTTTTTGTAAAAAAAATAACAAGTCCCGGGAATCGAACCAAGGTCTTCTCGACACTATATCCACTGTTGTATATATTTTGTAGGAATTTTTAACAATAAATTATTCAAAATTAAAAGTGTCTTGTGGTCTTAAGTAATTTTGCACTAGAAACTGATTAATTATTAAAAACTAAAGAAGTCCCTTTTTTCAGCCTTTTTTCGATTTAATTTCTTGCACACATTTCAAATAAAACATCGATATTTCTTGTATTTTCAATAGTAGTACTATAAGTACTTCAAAATAATCGGGTTATACATCGATAACTTGTTGCATAATTACAAAGAGTGGCCCAGTCCGGAAAAAAAGGTAAAATCACCTCAAATTCCGACTCCTTGCCTCCACTATGCGCAAAGTAGCACTTTCCCGCATACTTGCACTTTCCCGCATACTTGCAGCACTTTCCCGCACGCTTATTTTAAAGCAAATTACCATATTATAGAGGCGTTTTTTCTTATATTTTATAATTTTTTTAGTAATGTACGTATGTAAGAATTGTGCTCTATGCAAAAATACTTGATTTTTTATATTTAAACAAAATAAGAGCAAAATAAAATAATGCAGATTTAGATATAGTTTACATCAACTTTGACAATATTTTTATGTCAAATGCGGTTTGTTCACTTAGCAACCAAAATACATTGTCATGCAACGCTTTTATGTCAGTCGCATTAAAAAAAACTGTTTTAAAAATGGACACTGAAGGAGGACTTCCAGAAGTTCCTATAGTTATTTCATTCGTAGAAAAAATATTGTTCCTAACACGTGAGAAAAGTAGTTTTCCCGTATTATCAAAGTGTATTTTAAATGAACGAAATTGAATTATGTAAAAAGGACTAAAAAAAAGATAATGGTTGTTAGGGGTGGTTTATTTTATGTTGATTAGAATAGATTAAAAAATGTAATAGGTGAAGTTGAAAATTAAAGAATATTAAAAAATTTAAAAACCTTTAAAAGTACTTACACATTAGGAATACTCTCAACAGCAGTTCTTAAAGGCAGTCTATTGGTTCCATACTCTGCTTTTTTTGTGTAAAATAGTTTTTGATCTCCAATTGCAAATTTTGGTACATACTCTACAGAATCTCTTCTAAATGATGGTACTCCTGATTCGGGGATATGTTGATCTCTTCTAACCCTGGTTGATCTTTCTTCAGTCACAGATATGCAAAGTAAAAGAAAGGCTGTCGACTAAAAATAAGAAATACAAACAAATAAATAAAAATTAAATTTTAACCAAACAAATTCGTCGTTATAAGAGAAAGAGTTAAAAACGATTTTTATGAATAAGAGTACTTGTTGCAGAGATTCATGGTGCAATGACAATTATCAAAAAAACCTTGTCTTTTTGTTTTGTTTTAAAATTTAAAATTATAATTTATTCATTCACAAAACAGGATAAATCTTTTAGAAGAAAAAGCATAAATTTAAGTAAGGGTGATGTGACCTCTATACAGGGTGTCCCACAACGTACTGTACACAGTCCAACCATAAGTACTATAGACCGAGGCCATTTCATATCTGGTATTAAAAATGACTTGTTGCCTTTTTGACGGATATACAGGGTGAAATATGAAAATATGTGAATTATTCTACGTTAAGTATATCTAAAAGTAAAAATCTCAGACAAATAAAATTTGGCACACACACAATAAAATAGGTTTAGAAAAAATTTTAATTTCAGGTCAGGACTTAGTCTTTTTTACATTTTTATTGGTTTTTTAAAAATAGCCAGATCAGACAATTTTTATTTTTCTCACTTTAAAGCTTAAAGATGATACTATAAGCAACAGCTAAAAACAATTGAACGCGGAACTTTTTGTTTTCTGCAGAAAAAAATAAAATAGTATAATTTTAATGGATGCACATTCTTCTTATGACTGATGCGGCACATTGATAGCACATTATCATTTTTCAACAAAAATCATAAGGAACGTTCATTTTACTCGATATAAAGTATTATTCAATCAACCGTTGAAATTTTTTTAAAGTTTTTATTGATCCTGTAAAAACGACACCCTGTAAAGCGAGTTTATTTTCAAAATTCCATCCATTCGCCTCCCGGCACTTCCTTTCTCTTTACAAGATATTGCTTACGGCTTTTCTTATCTGTTCCATGGTTAGTAATCTACTGGGGCAAGGTCAGGTGATCTCGCCGGCCAGGGAATCGGTCCACCACGTCCCATCCATCTATTGGGATGTAGTGCTGTATTAGCCATAGTGGAAAAACAAACATTTGCACTGTTTTCAGAAGTAATAGTTTTTTTTATGCCAAACAGCATTTTTTTATTTCGGTTAATACCGCATCCGCTTTGACGTGACAGAAAGAAAATTTGTTCAACTGGGTGTTTACAGGGTGTTGTTTTTACAGGATCAATAAAAACTCAATCAATACGGCCCTGGAATTTCAACGGTTGATTGAATAATACTTTATATCGAGTAAAGAAATTAATCAAATAGATCGACAATTGACCTGATAGGTCCGATTTGATCCTGCCGTTCCGATTTGATCCAGATTAACAAATTATCCCTATTAACCTTGCAGGAACGCGTTTTTCTCGGAACTGGTACAAGCGACAAAAGTGGGAGTAGCGTAACAAAAAAGAGACAAAAAAGCGACAATTGACCTACTAGATCCGATTTGGTCCTGCCGCCGAGGTTAATAGCGCTATTGTATTACCTGTTCAAAGAATTTTTTAGGTGCTGATATCGCCAGAAATTTCCTGGAAATACCCTTTTTAAGACATGGACCCTTGAAAGCCACCTTACTTCGGTGTGATAAAGAAGAAAGAAGAATAAAGCACCCGTTTCTTTTTTCGAAAAATACAGGTCTGCAAAGCTTTTTCTTTAATGGAATTTACAACTATTAACGCAAGAGCTTCTCGGTAAAAAAACAATGTCTCCATGTGTCATTAGGCATTATTTCTTGTAATCTGACGACAAGATCAGATTGATGGCTTGTCATAGCTTTAGCGCCATCTGTGCATTATAGCAATCCATTTTGCCCAGTCATATTTACTTGTGCGTTTTACAAAAGTGTCGAATAAACACTTTCCAGTTCCAATGGGAAACAAAATAAAATATCTTCTTGAATGCCATTATTTGTATCATCTCTTAATAATAATAATAGTAATAAATTGGGCACAGTTAGATATATCTGTGGATTCGTCCATTTGCGCTTGAATATCTTCTGCCATATCAGCAATTCTTTTTTGGATAGTCTTATTTGACAGAGGTATTGTTTTGAACTTGGCAGCATCTTTTTCACCAAACGTTATATGTACCATTTTAACAGCTGCTGGCAAAATCAGATTTTCAGCTATTATGTGCGAGTTACTAATATTGGTAAGGCGATAAGCAACTTTATAACATGGTAATAATGCTTTTTCATTAGTAGTGGTTGCCAATGATAAAGTATCTTGCTGTTTGTAAAGGACGTTCAGCTTTCTTTCAAAAAATTCTACGGGTTTGTCTTTTATATCTGGATGTTTGCTATTTAAATGTCGAAGTAACTTTGATGGCTTCGTGCTTTCTTTTGATAAGACAAATAACGGTAAAACCATATTTAAGATATTCATTAATGTAAAGTTTATTTTTCTTTTTATTACTGCCACTTTCAAACGTAGATTACTTGTAAATTAGGCACGCTATTTTTGTTGCTATTTTGGTTTGGGTGATAAGTAGGGGGAAATAGGAGGCTGTGAACAGAAACGTGGTCGCGCTTTAGATAAGTTTGAGAAACACTGTATTAGACGATAGTTTGTTGCAATAGTATATTTTTTTTTCAAATATTGGTACAGGGTGGCCAAATAAGAATGCGAGGTACTGTATCTGGGAAACTATCCATCGTAGAGGCTTGCGGAAAAAAAGTTATGACTAAATCGGTCAAGGGAAAAACCTGGAAAATATATTTAAGTTTCTGAAATGGCTGCTAGGGGGCGTAACTGCAATCTTGAATCTAAGAAAGTATTGTTTCTGTGAATTCCGCTATATTAACCTAACAAAAAAAACCTGATCTTTAAAGTAGAGGATAATCTGAATCTTTTTTGTTTGACAATTTTGGCTGTATCTCTAAAAATAAAGTGGTGGGGGGTGTAAAGTTTATTTTTCTTTTTATTACTGCCACCTTCAAACGTAGATTACTTGTAAATTAGGCACGGTATTTTTGTCGCTATTTTGGTTTGGGTGATGAGTAGTGGGAAATAGGGGGTGGTGAACAATTTTTTTAACAGAAACGTGGTCGCGCTTTAGATAAGTTTGGGAAACACTGTATTAGACGATAGTTTGTTGCAATAGTATATTTTTTTTTCAAATATTGGTACAGGGTGGCCAAATAAGAATGCGAGGTACTGTATCTGGGAAACTATCCATCGTAGAGGCTTGCGGAAAAAAAGTTATGACTAAATCGGTCAAGGGAAAAACCTGGAAAATATATTTAAGTTTCTGAAATGGCTGCTAGGGGGCGTAACTGCAATCTTGAATCTAAGAAAGTATTGTTTCTGTGAATTCCGCTATATTAACCTAACAAAAAAAACCTGATCTTTAAAGTAGAGGATAATCTGAATCTTTTTTGTTTGACAATTTTGGCTGTATCTCTAAAAATAAAGTGGTGGGGGGTGTAAAGTTTATTTTTCTTTTTATTACTGCCACCTTCAAACGTAGATTACTTGTAAATTAGGCACGGTATTTTTGTCGCTATTTTGGTTTGGGTGATGAGTAGTGGGAAATAGGGGGTGGTGAACAATTTTTTTAACAGAAACGTGGTCGCGCTTTAGATAAGTTTGGGAAACATTGTATTAGACGATAGTTTGTTGCAATAGTATTTTTTTTTTCAAATATTTGTACAACGATATTTTCTTCTAAACCAAATGACATTGAACGATAGTTGGAACTATTAGGGTGATTGAAAGATAAAATGTAGTTTCGTAAAGTATTTTCAATTTTTTTTCCTCAAACATTTTGCTTTATGTTTACTTACATTAACTATATTGAAGTCAAGCCAAGACGGATGTTTCTTTGTACTTTAATTACTAAATTTTTCGAAGTTTCCCCTACAATGGGACGGACTTTAACAATCAGTTGAAAAGGAAAAGTATTTGATCGAATGTTCTGCTGATTAAAAACCGTTTATTTTTTTTAGAAGCGTACAAGAAAATTAATAACCCATATAGTAAGTGGGAAAGGTGAATAAATAAATAAAAAACTATTTATTTTAAAATATAGTGAAGTTTTCTACAGTGTTTTAATCTAAACCAGTCAATTTTAGGGTTTAAAATTTTAACAGATTCAAAAATAGATTTGGGATTGCCCCAAAAAATGATCAAGTATTTTTATAAATAGTAGAAATTAAAATAGTACTTACTGTGATCAGCAACCTCATCATGGTCTAACTATCAACTAAAATATTTCTTCAAACAAGTAATCCCACATTAGTGAAGTCTTCTTTTTTCCCTCCTTTTTTTAGAAGCCTGAAAAATCACCATGAACATGAACTTAACTCCGCACATACAAAAAACAAACGAAGATCTTTCAATGTACTTGAGACTACGTGCGTGCCACTGACCAATATACCATCAAAGACAATGGGCTACAAATTTAAATTCTTCGCAGGTCTTCGATTAACCATTGCTAAGCTATATTTATTGCACATTGTCAGACAATTCTACTGATTACGGTTTTCAGACGACTGCGTTAAAAATATTGGACAGTAAAAGGTATTTGCAGCGAAAAAAAAATACTGGATATAATTATAGTACCCGTAACCTGTGTAAGTTGTTTTTGAAAAAACCGGCAAAGAAAATCAATTTTGTTTTATTGAAAAAAACACATTTTAGAACTTTGTTTATTTTGGATTTCGAACCACATGCAGAAAATAGCCGAATATTGGAACCTTGCACGTATCTTTCTTTTCGAATTGCTGTTTCGAAAAAACATATTTTTATCAGTAAAAATATTTATTTGTACTTTTTCAACAGAAATAATAACAATAGTATTTAAAATAAATATTCAAAATTTTCTTTTGTGTGGCGCAGCACATAGCTCAACATTGCAAGTTTTTGATATTTCAGTAATCGCAAAATAAAATAAACAATAGTCTTTATATAAATTAACGAAAATATGATAATGGATCGCAGTAAATCAAAAATTGATCAAAACTGGAAAATGCTTGCAATTTTACTAGATTTTGTCCCTGCAAAAGTATCACACACAGATAAATCTATTGCTCAAATATTTCCGAGCACATTACAGTTTTATGACCTACACAACAGTCAGTATTAAATTGTTTTTTCAAGATGGAACTGTTCTTTTGAGATGCTGTCTTGGGCTCCAAATTTAAAAAATGCTATTAACGTTCTATGCGATAATACTAATGAATGGTCTCTCATTCAGAGCGTTTGCAATTATTTAACAGGTTACAGTAAGCTCTTAACAACTTTGGAAGCAGAAAAAAATGTACCTTACCAATGGTGGTATTAGATAAAAAATGGGCAAGTGCCGTAAACAACAAAATTGACAGAAACAATATTGACGAAACGTTGATATTGTCGCTTCAAGCATCCCGTGATAAAATATTAAAACATTTAAGACAAACAAACCAACAAATAATAGTAATTTATGCAACAAGTGGAAAACAATGGAAAAGTTGACCGCAGGAGCCGTAGGCGAGTGTGGCAATTCCATGAGTGAAAAAAAACACTTTATGCATATGTTGCATACAATATTTTTTCTACAGCCCTATACAAATAATGCAATTTGGAAAATTTTATTAAACTTCTTCAGTAAATTACAACTAATGACTGAATTGGAAATTGTACACAATAATATTAAAAAAAATCAACAACTAAATTATATATTTTAGTTTCATTTCGCAATGTGAATATTGAAAACGCAATTGGTTGGTTGACTAATGTGAATTTTTGATCCAGTATCGTTTGTTTCTGTTTGATTCATGGATATAAAGCTTCAGTTAAATTGTGAATAATGTAGAAGACTCGAATTTTCTAGACCTTTCTTCAAAAAAGCTAATAGCACTCATTCTGTAAAGCTATGAATAGTATTCTGGTTCCGCCATTTCATAAAAGTGTCATATTCTTTTAGATAATTTTCTTTGGATTTCTCCGGCAGCAAATTTAATGTAGCCACAATTTCCTTTTCTATGATTTCTTCGGGAGTACATATTTCAAACTCGGAATATTCACTATCCATAATAATAATAATAATAATAATAATAATAATAATAATAATAGGAACAACTACTAAATTAAAACAACTCGGATTATTGATACTATAAACAAATCTGTTAACGTCAAATCAGTTACACTTGGTGTTGTCAAAGTCAAATGTGACTTGATATTGCGCCAATCAACTGTATTAGCTTTTGGAAAGCGTGAAATAAAGTTAACGTTACGGCACTTTTTTCAACGCTTTTTTACTTCTTTTCATTCTAACCATAAACAGCCGTTTTAAGCACTATAAACCGGTAAAATACAAGGTACTTTAAAGGTGGGGCATAGAAAATAGTTATTTGTGTAACTAGTGCAAAAAGTGTATATTTGTTGCACGATGCATGAAGTTTGCAGCTCGAGACGAAGTCGAGAGCTGCAATCATGCTGAGTGCAATAAATATGCTTTTTGCACGTGAAGCACACAACATTTTTTCTACGATCGAAAATAAAATTTAACTTTAAATTAACGATAATTTTATTAAACTAGTTATTTACTTTTTTCGAATTAATTTCAGCCTTCAACATTGAATATTCTGACTATAAGGTCGATGGCTTTAATATCTCCGATTTTTCTTTCAAATACGCTAGGACGACGAATGTTCTTAACAGGCTTTGTGTCACACCAGTCTGTAAAGCGTTTATAACAAATTTCATTTTTTTTTTTGATTTTTCGGGTAATAAATCTGCTGTGGCTTCATTTGCTGTTTGAATTAAATCTGGAGGAGTACAAATATATTCTTCTTCACTATTCGAATCAGACATTTTTAACAGCTAACAAAATATTAAAATTTTTAATTGACAACTTGAGATGAATTACGTAAACTGCCACTGTCAGACGCCATCCATAGCTAACTATGAATATGCTTTCGTTAGTAACAAGATTTGTATTAATCAAAACTACAGTAAAAAATGTTTCTTTTTCATATCATATCATATTTTTCATATTTTGTCTATTAGGACCACCGTGCAAAGATTCAATAACCAACTTACTGGAGATCGTTAGGGGTAATTTGCGTGAAATTTCTATATTGATTAACTTTCTTTAATATGAATTTACATTTTACTTTCTATAACGCATATTAGATTTCAATAGAGGTTGACCACTCCACCTCGCCCATAAGTTCATTTTCTGATCTCTTGTGAGATTCACAAACGTTGCTAATTAAAATTTTTGTCTCAAATTTTAATTCTAAAATTAAAAACACGGTGAATAAAGTCACAAATGTTATAAATTAATTAAGCTTACCTACCCTATCTCAACCCTCACCATTGGATTCACTGTCATCAACGTTGATAATCAATTTGGTCGGACTCGTTATATAAGAATTTTCTTCTTTGATAACATGTTTGATTTTTGTCTGCCAATCATCAGCTGAACTTTTGTTAATTTCTTCTTTTACCAAATTTGCTATCAACCCGTGAAATTTGGGAAACACGTTATAACGCCTTATTATTTTTTAATTTGTCCCCAAATTAATTCTATGGGGTTAAATACACAAAAATAGGGCGGAAGGAGCAATACCTCGTGGCCCCTTTTTGATGCCATTTCATCAATAAAAAGTTTTATAATATATATGTAAAGGTGCCCAAACGATATGTATAAATGTTTAGAAGTGTCATTTCAAGTTGACATTTTTACTTGATTCCTTTTTCAAGTTACAAAAATGGCGTCGAATGATGTAATTCCTGCTGGAATAAAAGTTGTAAATAAGCTAATTGTGGATGGATTACTAAAAATCAGAGAAAAAATTTCAAGTTGAAATTTTTTTGTAAAATAAAGTGTAGAATTTTTTCTCTGATTTTTAGGAATCCATCCACAATTAGCTGATTTACAACTTTTATTCCAGCAGGAATCACATCATTTGACGCAATTTTTGTGACTTGAAACAGGAATCATTTAAATAAAAATGTCAACTTGAAATGACTTGAATCAAATATTGAAATAGTATGAACGTTCACTTGAATTCAGGTTACTCCTTTCAAGTTACTTGAATTCAAGTAACTTGTAAAGTCTGAACGCCGCTTTATAGAAATTAAAATGTAAATTCATATTAAAGAAAGTTAATCAATCTGCTAAGTTGGTTATTGAATCTTTGCACGGTGGTCCTAATAGACAAAATATCATTTTATTTTTATGTATATGGACAGTGTACGGTGTTTTCGACATTAAAATACTCAAAAATGTCCAGATCAATTAGCATTTCTTCTATTGGCGGTATCCTTTGCTGTTTTTTCTTTCTCATAAAGCAGTGGGTTCTACTATACTTTGTTGCACTAGTGCAACAAAGTAAGTTACTTTTTGCACTAGTGCAATAAAGTAAAACTTTTAGCACAGTTGAGAGTGCAAAAAGTAGTAACTTTTTGCACGATCGTAGAAAAAAATTCATTTTATAATAGAATACATAAATATTGGGTGGGTCTTCTTCTAAAAAATTATGGTTCGCAGAGGCGTTTTAGGAAAACATTAAGATAATATCAACCTCAAAAGCTTGAAAACTCAAGCTTTTTGTAAGGAAAGCTTGGCTACTATGAAAGCTTGGCTTGTTTTTCCAAAGGCTTGGCTTGATTATTCAAGAGCTTGGCTTGATTTCAAGCCAAGTTTTTAAAAACCAAGCCAAGCCTGCGAATCTCTGATTACTACGATGATGGTACTACAAGAAAATCAACAACTGAATCGGAATTCATTGCAGGTTATGATTCAGGATAAGAAATTATTTGGCTTTCTTTTAAATAAATTGTGTTTAACGAAGTTCCACAACCGATTTTTCTAAATATTGTGCATGTTCTAAGCGAAGACCAAGTATCTGGCATCATGACAAAATGATTTGTCCGAAATATATTTAAGATTTTATTTGGAATGAAGGAGCAAATTCAAGGAGAAGTGTTTAATTAAAATTTTACTATGCACACTAAAAACTTTGTTTATATAAAAAAGGTTGACATACATTTTGAAAGATAGATGTAATTTGAATTTGCTTATCATTACTGGAATAATTGTCATCCTGTATATATTTGAGACGTAGTCGAGATATTACTCGAAAAACAATTAAAAATAAAAGTACGATACATGTTCTCAATTTTGTTTTTATTAAGTCTGCATTGCAACGAATTGACCAGTCTGACGAGAAAAACGTGAATATATGTAATAAGTAGGTACTATTAGTAATTGAGGAGAACTTAAAGATTTATTGCAGAAAAATGAACCGATAGGTAATTATTACTATATTATTTTTTGTTGAATTAAAATATACGTTAAGTGCCTCTTTCCTTAGGATGAGAAAAAGTTGAAGTAACAGCTATATAATCTTTGGCGCCTTTTCCCTTTGATGACGTAGTCCGTGTTACACCGGGGCAATTCGCGCTAATTTAAGCTAATCCGGACTAGTCCCAGGCTTTAGCATTAATCTCGGGGTAATCTCTAATTACTAGTTTAACCTGAGTCGATTCGTTGCTGTTTAATTTTCAACAATTAAATTAAACATAATCTCAAACCGACAACATCGCATCAAACACTTTCAAATATTCGACATGATATAGGTCACGTAGGCTCACTTCGACAACAATCCGACAACAGCGCTTGACGCAGAACCTTTAACGGATGTTTGTATTACGTGCAGTTTGTCACGTCCGCAATAATCTCATAACTTCACAACCAAATTAATTTTTGTTTTCTCCAGCGTGATAGAAAAAGACGGACATAAAAAATCCACCCATTTAACCAAAATGGATTCGCCCACGCGATAACAACTAGCTTCTAGAATACTCGGACGGGTGGGGAAAAGTCGAAGAGTCTAGACTTCGCGAATTTCTTAATTAGTGCGCTTCTAACTGCAAACCAGCTTAGACCAGCGCAACGTAAAAATATTTCGTTTTCACAGTGGTACTTAGCTGCGAATCAGGCGGTCCACTTTATTCTTATTTTAAACCTAAAATCAGTGCTCCTTAGTGCAGCAAATTTCGTTTTCACAGTGGTACTTAGCTGCGAATCAGGCGGTCCATTTCATTGTTATTTTAAACTTAAAATCAGTGCTCCTTAGTGCAGCAAAAATTAGTGTTGCACCGCCACTCATAGACAAAACATCTCAAACGCGCATTATGAATTACATATTTTCTGAATTATGTGATTACTTTAATTTTTACTAATATGGTTTAGTGATTTTTAACACATACTTTTATTGATAATTTGTGCGTTGTTCGTTCGTTATTTACTAATATGGGTTAGTAAAATACCCAAGTACTTTTATTGTTAATTTGTGAGTTATTTCTTCATCATTTTAATAAACCGTTAAATACAAGGTGTTTGTTTTTGTTCTTGGAGTTGGGAAGACACAAAAAATCAAATTACAGCCCACTTAGAAGCTTCGACATAGTTTAAAAAGGCAGTGTTTAACACATCGGCTGACCTTGTAAACTGATGCACAATAGGGTCTCTTCATCTGATCCCTCAACATGGCCACTTCGAACCGGGATAGTTCCAGACCCCCAACAGTTGCAATTCTCGTTTATTTTTATATAGTCCGTTTCAAGATATTTGGTTACTTTCCAAGTATTGAAATTGCACATATGTTCAATGAATATTTTGTTGAAAGTATTGAAGATATTGTATTCAGAATAGTGACAAGTGAAGTAACGAAAATAACAATTTGTATCTCAACTTCGAAAACTTTAAAATGCTTTCTATGCAAGATTTAAGAAAACTTATCAACAATTTAGATAACAAATTTTCATTATACGAAACACTGAAGTGTCGAATGATCAAAGAGATTTTTCAAACAATTGGTCATGTTATGCTATTCTTAACTTAATTAATACATCACTTAATACAGGTAAAATTCCGAAAGCTTTAAGCACAGTCATCCCTATTCAAAAAGAAAAAAATACTATTAAAGCAGAAGAATTTCGGACAATAAACATTCTACCTCCCATAGAAAAAATATTAGAAATGGCCGTTTATGAGCAATTATTAAAACATATAGCTGATAGATCAATTTTAATGAGAAATCAGTCAGGCTTTCGTCAGAAATTCTCTTGCGAGTCTGCTATACAGCTGACACTCTGTTATATTAAGTCAAAAGTGGACAGTAACAAATATGTTGGGGCTGTATTTTTAGATTTGAAGAGGACGTTCGAGACTATTGATAGAGAGATAATGTTATCTAAATTAAATCAATATGGTATTAAAGGTAGAGTGTTGGTCTGATTTAATGACTATCTAATCGACAGAAAACAAAAAGTCAGATTTAAAGATCAATAAGATAGGGCTAACAGTATAGGAGTACCAGGGCAGTGTGCTGGGTCCGCTTCTCTTTATTTTGTACCTTAATGATATCGAACTTTTTATTGAAACAGAATTTATTAATCTATTTGCGGACACATTAATAGCTTGTAGCAATGACAACTTAGATAAAGCCATTCAAAAAATGAATAAAGTTCTAAACGCAATAAGAAAGTATTTGGGGAAAAACAAATTAAAGTTAAATGTAAAAAAAACTCAAGCAATGATTTTTACTACTAAATATAAACACGATCAACTAAACCTAAACACCCACAATATTAACATCAATGGTGAAAAAATCGAAATATTACCAGCAGTAAGATATTTAGGAGTCCACCTTGATATTTTCCTAAATTTTGATAATCATTTCAACTATATTTAAAAAAGTTATTAAAAAAACTATATTTTTTCAGTAGAATTTCACAGTATTTATCAATGGAAAGCAGAATAACAGCATATAATACAATTATCCAGCCACACTTTGACTACTGCGCATCAGTGTTATTTTTGTTTAATCTAAATAAAATAAATGTGCTGCAAAAACTACAAAACCGGGGCATGAGAATTATTTTAAGAAGAAATCGTCGTACCCCCATAAGGGACATGCTAAATAATCCTAACTGGCTGTCGGTAGAAAATCGGCTGTCTTATCTAACTATGGTTTTTTTTTTTAAAATAGTAAACGGCACAACACCTGAATATTTTGAGCAGTATTTTACTTTCAATAAGAATGTTCACTCATACAACACTAGTGGTATAAATAATATTTATTTACAAAGAACAGCATATAGAAGTACTATCAATTCTTTATTTTTTAAAGGTTTTAACCAATTTAATCTTCTACCAAATAATATTAAAAATGATGATACATTAGACAGTTTTAAAAGTAAAATGAAAGAATTTTTACGAATCAAGATGTAGCTTCAAAAAACTTCAGTGTTTTTATTAAATTAGCTTTCATATTATTATGTATATTATTCGTATTATTCTTTATTTATTGTTTTTTTTTTCTAAATGTCATGTTTAAACGTTATTAGTTGTAGTTTCTTTTAGTTTTAGTTTCTTTTATCTCAGAGTGATTTCACATTATGTAATTTTATTGTATTATTTATTTATATGTATATTAGGGGTTCCTAATTAAATAAAGATCTATCTATCTATCTTAATAGGATTATCGGTTATGGGTCTATAAAATCGGCGGGTGTAAACCAGAAACCAAACTGATCCATGTACCTGCTCCTCTAAAAGGGTTCGATAATCTCGTATATTGCACAAATGAAAAGAAAAATAGTCAAATCTCCTAGGAATTGGACATTGAATGTCAACGTTGTCACAACGTCTGGACTTCAAACAACTACTCCTTGGGCTATATGCCCCAACAGGTATGAATTATAGAAGTCCCGACGGTGGTTGGAACCTGAGAGTGTATACACTTCATCATTTAACAGTTTTTTGCCTAACGCGTGTTTGGTATTGGATTTTTTGAAACTGAAGAATTGAAGAGATAGCAAGCGGTCGAATCAAATAGATTGAGTATCAAATTTTGTTTCCTTCAGTTATTTTGTTGCTACAAGTCCTACTATCCATGGAAATATTTTTGGTGTCGTTTGATCTACATGATGGTGAATATTAAATTAATCGCAACTTCGAGGAACAATAATATATAGGCGATTTATAAAAATTATTTTTATTTATAGAAATTTACACGTGAAGGAATTATTAAAAATATTTAGGGGATGATTATTATTCCAACAAATTTTCTTCTTTTTGTAGATATAGACTTAATTTTGAGTTAGTAGGGTTAGTCAGCAGTTTTCTTAACAATTAAAAATAATAATAATTAAAATAGTTTTTATATTTTTTTGACCGGTAAATTATTTAATCAATATATTTATAATCAAAAAATATTTTTCTATTCTCCATCATTATTATAAAACAATTTTATAGAATATTTTTAGATGTTTATTGTAAATCTCGAGAGAGGAATGATGCAAACAACACACTGAGTAACTGAAAACCAATTATTAGGACTATAGAATATAAATGACAAATTTAAATAAATCAATCAAGTTTATTCGGCCATTGCCTCTAGTTTTTTGGCGGTTAGTTGTCTTAACAATCCGAGAAGCTAATTTTAAAGTCTAAACTCGAATTAGATGATTTGCAATAATTGACAGAATCCGTTACGTCTAATCAAATAAATCACAATCGTGCGTTTCTTTAACAAAAAAATTGACATCTGCTTTATTTAGTGATATAAATATTTATTAAATCAATTTAAAATAATCGTGATCAGCACAATTATTTCAAGACATTTTTTTGATGGGAATATATATATTTAAATTGGCGGTATATGGAAAACCTCTTTATTATTAATTTTAGGAAAAGATCTGCATTTTTTTAGTCGTATACGAGGTTTGTCAAGAAGTTTGAATTTTGCTCAAGAGTAAAGTACCTTAATTTCTGACAATATCGAAAATTTTTATAAAGAAAAGCTGTTTAGATTACAAAAAACTTTCAAACAATGAATTTTAGGTTTTAGACCATGTAAAATTTTTTATGAAGAATAACTTTTTCCCAAAATTCTTTTTATGTATTAAAATTTTATAATTAAATGTTTCTTGAGCACTAATGGGATCTGACATGTGGGCGTCGCCTATCCAAGATGGCGTCAATTAGTGTGAAAATTTAAATTTGACATGAGTGTTGCTCTCTGAAATATAAAAAATGAGTCTTACGATTGACAAAATTTGCGAATGGGCTACAACAGACCCTAGAAAACTAAATTTCAAACAAGCTGAACGCATTTTATACGCTGGACATTTGGTTAAATGGGGGAAAAAATTAATGAAAGTGACTTAGTAGCTTTCTGTTTATCAACATCGAATTTGTGAGGCAATCCCCATCAAATTAATGGGAAAATTGCAGAAGATGGACAAGTGATGAGTGTTGTTTGTTCCTTTACAAGTTTGTGCACTTTTGTAATGGGAGTATGATAAAACTTGACAACAAAGATTTTTTGGATTTTGTGTATAAATTTCAGTACGATCGGCCACTACTCGTACATTTTGATATTTTGCAAAACATGATGGCATATTTTTTAGAATTTCCTCTTTAGTTGGCCAAGCAATAAATTGTTTTAAACGGATGTTCAGTAGAGCAGTAGAATCGCAAAAAATTCTTTGACAATGCCTATCGGTACTATTAAATAAAATCGAAAGAAAAGCGTAAGACAAATTTTTTTCAATGTAATTGAAGATTTTTTTTAAGTCCGCAATTTTCACAATGTCCAAAATTGTTTCAAGTAATGCAAAAAACTCGATTCCGGTTGCTGTACTCAAGTCAGCGTCCTTTCTTAATTGGTCTATGAATTTCGTTCTAAAATCGCCACTGTTAACTTGGATTTTGACGTTTTTTGACGATTTTTTCTCGCACTCCGAAATGGTTTTGCTTAAGTACAAAACGCTTATCCAGCTCCGGAAAATAGTGAAATACAACGTCCAGACATTTAGAGCACATTTCATCTGGAATTTCCACTGTTTATAGTTTTTACCATCCACTTTGTTCACATGCGTTATTACCGTTTTGTCTGCAATACTTTCCTGTTTCAGTGATTGATTATAATTATGGACGCTAGTAAAGGCAGAAATAAATTGGATAGAAATTTGGGATAGGAAAATCCTAAGAAAATTTTTTGAGTGAAAGTAGATGGAATATGGGAACTAGCCAAGAGTTTTTTTTTTATATAATTAAAAATACCCCAAAATATTACCTGACAGCAGAAGTTATAGCAAGAAAAACAATATATGACAGGGACACACGCTTCTCGTCCAGGGACCGATCAGGACATTTTTTTTTGACAAACAGTGGTAGGCCTCGGTTAGGGGGTAAACAAATAGGTATAAAAACGGAGGAAACAAGATTAAGATTCTAATCATAGACGAATGTTAGTATCTCTCAGAAATTCCAAAAAGCAATCGATAATTTTATCAGAGAAATGGGTCAAAGCCGTTTCTACATTCAAGGGAGAAGGAATACTATATTTTATAAGGTTTATATAAAGTTTATTTGAATATTCCGTGTATTTTTTGCATTCGAAATAAACGTGATTGAGGTCTCCAATTGGACCACAAATATCGCAATATTCATTTTCTTTTACATTAATTTTAAACAGGTGTTTTGGATAACTGGCATGACCAAATCTAGTTCTAATTAAAGATGTAATATAATGTCTTGGAATAATATGATTTCTACACCAGGGTGAGTTTGGGATGTTTCTCTGTATTTTTGTATATTGATTGGAGTAAGTGGAGTAGCCAAGAGTTAAAGAAACTATACAATGAAAATGAACCAAGCGATAATAATAACAATAACAGGGATCATAAGAGCACAAAGAATTAGATGGCTCGGACATCTATATAGAATGAACGAGAAGACAATACCGAAATAGTATACTATTTTATTCACAATCAGAATTACCTAATCTAAAATTAATTAAAATTTAATAATGGACAAAATAATTTTAAAATAGTAATCGGCGCATTTGAGTTTGTTACAACTTTTATCTGTCATCAAATGAAGTCTAAATTCACTCTACGTTAATAATATAAGAAAAGATAAAACTACTGAAATGTCTGATTCTGAGATCGGACTGATGAGTTGCACTCCATCAAATCTAAAAGAAACTACAGAAAAGATAAAAACATAAAAATTAAGTTGCTATACTTTCGCCTCTTGGGAAAAGCTATTCAATTCAAACAAAAATAAAAATTTGACATTAATAACAATGGAAAAAGGCTTGTTATGAAAATGACATATTACAAACTAAATTTTTTTTGTTATGTGATATATGTCAAAGTGACATATAGCAACTTTTTTTTTTATTATTGTGGTTCTGAATACAACCATAGTAAAAAAATACAAATCTGTGTTAAAAAATAACTTAAAATTCCATATAAAATAAATGCTTGAAGGTATGGAAGAAAAGGTCCTTTTTATCTCACAAGTTATTTATTAGATAAAAAGGACCTTTTCTTCCATACCTTCAATAATTATTACTCACATATGGCTAACCCTACTTTAAATAAAATAAATGCTCTAAGACATATAGAAAGAACCATTTCTTGAATATTATCTAAATTATTAAGTGTTCAAAATGACATTAGTCGATTTTTATCTGCATCCCTCATAAACATAATATTTGAGCATTTAATAATTTCTAAATAAGTTATTTACTGTTATTTTTACATAGACAATTTTTTTTAAAATATGCTCCATTCTGAAATGGCAAAGAGGATTTAAAAGAAGAATAATAATTAGTTTGACTTAAATTAAAATGAATGAATTTTTTAGGTTATTTTTAAAAGTTGATTAAAAATTCATTAAAAACACATTGTAATACTTTAATAATTGTAATAATTTACTTATGTAGGTAAGTATGTCAAAGAATTTTCCATCATGAAAATGGGATTATCACTATTTTAGTTTAACGTTATTCTGTTTTTGAAAAAAATTAAAACTGTACTATCTATCATTTATCTAAGTATTTAAATTTTTAGGAAAATTTTTACAAAAAAACAGTTTGTTGTTATTTACAAATTTTTTATTTTAAATATAACAGATACAGGTGAAAAATTTGACTGGCATAAAATGTGTAACTTTGAAAAATTGTTGAAAGAATAACAGAAACACATTTTTGTTTTTCACTGGTTATATTTGAACAAAGCTGTTTTTAGTTCTAAGTAAAGTCGTGGGAACAGGGAGGACCACCAGAGGTTGATCTACTCCCAATTTTTTTTCGGCGGGCGTAATTTCGGCCGGTAATCCCTTGGCCTACCTGCATAAATCAAGGGGTACCATTTATGACAGGGGTAATTTCGGCCGAGGGGCCCTCAACGCCGTCAGCTTCAACGCCGGACTGCGTACCAGGAGCAAAGGACTGCGTAGCCCGCTGAGGTATAATTTTTTTATCAATATCCGCAGGCTGTTGTTGTTTTGATGTCTGAGGCGGAGCCTCCGTATTATCTTCGTTTTCACTTTCTACGTCACTTTGAAATAAAGAAATATTTTAATATAAAGCATTCTGTTATTTTATTTGATTTGCGGCCAAAAATACCTATGAAATAAGGAAGCAACTTAAAACCTCCGGCCGAATTTACCTACCGGCTTTTAGTACCTGCCCTTTTTCCGGCCGAAATTACATCCGCCCTTTTTTTTAGATAATATTTAACATTAACAATCAAACAAGCATAAAACTAAATTCCGATTACAGAAGCAATTTTTTTTTATTTTGGACAAAAATCCAATTTTGGCTTTTATAAAAACAGGTGTGCCATAATCTAAATTGTGGATTATTCGAGTATTTTTTAAATTTTTTGCAAGAAAAATAAAAATATAGGAAAAAAATAGTATAAAAGTATGAAAAACGGAAAGCTAAAGTGTGGAAAATTAAGTAAATTACTTTTCTGTAATTCACAGTGGTTTATTCTTTTAAATACTCTTCTTTCTGGATAATAAAAACTTTTTTCTTCAAGCGTATAATAATAACTATATTACTTTTTGCAACACAGATCGTAGAAATATACTATTATTTTACTAGTACAAAAATGGATTTTCATTATTGTACTAGTAAAATAATAATGAGAAACGCTTGCATGGGGCGTTGTAATCAAGTAGGTAGGAACTGTCATTTTTAAACTTTGTTGAAAAATGTCTCAAGAATTGCAATGTACGCCTCCGAAATTAGTAGAAATAGCTAATTCCAGTATTGAAACACTAATTCCAACGAAGCCGCGCAAATGATTTTGCATATGAAAAATTTTTAAAATGGACCAAAGAAAATAATGTTCAAAAGAAATACGGAAAATGTTATGATTGCTTACTTCACGCATTTGTCAAAAAAATACAAAAGTTCAACACTATGGGCACAATATTCAATGGTTAAGACTGAATTAAATATCAAACATAGTGTGAATATGAATAATTATACCAAATTAACGGCATTTTTGAGGCGACAAGGGGAAATTATATACCGAAAAAATCAAAAACATTGACAAAAGACCAATTTAATAAATTTCTTCAGGATGCACCGAATGATATTTATTTAGCAACAAAGGTACGTACTTTATTATTTGTTTTGTTTATTATTATTATATTTATTAAATCGTTGACAATATATAATATCCTTCCAAATACTAATTTTAACTTGACAATAATTACGAGATAGCTCTGCGACAGAGGATCTGTCCTCGACCCCAATGTATACAAAACTGCATCTTTAATATTACTATTAATAAATAGGAATAGATAAGACATATATTTTTTTTTCATTTTTTTTCAATTGTGTTAATAAATAGTTGAGACATAAACAATGCCTTCTATTTTTTGCTACGTATAACTTGAATTATCTTTACGCTTGAAGAAAAAATAGTATATATTACTCGGAGAAGAAGGCTTCATTATTATGTGTTTCGCTCAGATTACACTGCCTCGGCTGGCGCCTCGGCAGTAAACTTCTGAGCTCAACACATAATAAGCGCCTTCTACTCCTAGTAATATAATATACTATTTATGTTATGTCTTATTATTTATTGTGAGTGCATTAGTTTTGTTGTCAGTTATTGTATTTTTATGGAGTAATTAACAAATTATAGTTACTTTTTCTGTTGAAATGCTTTGGTATAATCATTTTATCGCAAAAGAAAATTTTTGCGCTTGATCGGTTGCCAGAAGGTATGGATTGTTATACAGGGTGGGCCAAACCTCTGTCGTCGGCGGATTACGTCGTTGTGGTAAGAGATAAAACTTTCAAATTTTGTGTGAGCTAGTACAGTCACTGGGTGCACATTTTGAAAATAGTTTCGATTATACAGGGTGTTCCAAAAACTCGTGGCAACACAAACTTACATTTTTTTAAATGGAACATACTATATTTTATTCAAGAATCGAAAAGATCTCACCGAGTGCCTTAAAAAAATATAGCATGTTAATATATTAAATGGGTGTTTCAAAAAGATATGCCCAATTATTAGCAAAAATGACCCCATCTTTAATACTCTGTAAAACAGTAAATCAAAATAAATCAACAGGTCTTTGTATTCAAATGTCATTCTTATATCGTTGGCTGTGCTCACTATTAATTGCTTTCTTTATCTGTGGCTTCTTTAATACAGGGTGAAACAGAATTCAAATCAAGCAATATCTCAAAATTTTCAAATGGATCACCCTTTAAGTCTTTTTACATTCTTTCAAACGGTATAGTATAGTTAGGGTATAAATTAATGGAAAACTGTAAATATTTTATGATAACGTAAAAAGATTTATAGGGTGATCCATTTGAAAATTTTGAGATATTGCTTGATTTGACTTCTGTTTCACCCTGTATTAAAGAAGCCACATATGAAGAAAGTAATTAATAGTGAGCACAGCCAACGATATGAGAATGACATTTGAATACAAAGCCCTGTTGATTTATTTTGATTTACTGTTTTACAGAGTGTTAAAGATGGGATCATTTTAGCTAATAATTGGCCATATCTTTTTGAAACACCCATATAATATATTAACATATTTTTTTAACGCTCTCGGTGAGATCTTTTCTATTCTTGAATAAAATATAGTATGTTCCATTTAAAAAATGTAAGTTTGTGTTACCACGAGTTTTTGGAACACCCTGTATAATCAAAATGTGCACCCAGTGACTGTACTAGCTCACACAAAATTTAAAAGTTTTATCTCTTATCACAACGACATAATCCTCCGACGACAGAGGTTTGGCCCACTCTGTATATAGGCAGAAGGCAACCAAATCAAAAAATTTTTTAATATTAATTTAATTCTTTACTTTTATTATTTTTAGTATATTCAATTAAGTGTTTTCTAATTGAGAAGTAAAAAAATGTCTTTTTTTTTTTTGAAGATTGTTGATTTTATATGATTTATTTCAAAGTTCTTGGACGTTCAGACCGTTTTCAGGGATCTTTATAAAACTTTTCAATATTATTAAAAAATCTACAATGTATATTTTGATGTAAATAAAAAATTGTACCTAAATTAAAATAGGTACAGGTACAACATAAAAAAAGAAAACTTAAAATCTATAAATTAAATAATATAATTTTACCTTAAAAATTGTATCAAATAAAAATACCATAAACACACACAAGCAAAATCAGATCAAATTACCAAAAAAAATAAGAATGTCTTCTACGAACGACCAACTGATAAACAAATGCGTAAAGATTTCTAAAGGCAGATTCTTATAAGTGGTAGGAGAAGCTCTCGTCAAACTCATCCTAAGCCATTATTACAAAACCTGTCCGAATTTCGGCGCATATGAATTTCTTCAAAATTCAAAGAAGAAAAAATAAGAAATGGATATAATATTTGTTGCAGCCTAGTGTCCATTTGAATGCACTCTAATTTGAAAATGGCAACGAATCGCCTTGAACTTGACTTTAACTCGAAACAAGAATCAGAGACCGGTGGCTGAATAAAAGAGGTTGGGTAAATCAATAAATTTTATAACACTAAATATACCGAGTGTAACTTTTGTTTATTTTAATTAATTAATTTGTTTATTTGGCTTACACCATCCAATGGTTGAAATTAATTAGAGGTTGGGAATAATAACAAATACAATTGTGTATGTCTTTGTGTGTTTGTATTATGTGTTTTTCATAACCAGTACCGCACTTTGAATCATATTTTACTACTACCAAATACATTAAGAATTATTGTAGTATTTTTGGGATCAGAAAATCGACCACCGTTGCTAATAATAAAGCCAAAATTTTTATATAATTACTTTTTCGTCAAAACCCAAATTTCGAAAATAATTTACTTTCAGATATGCAGTTAGGCCTTTTTGTCTCTTTTATGGACTTGTATATGCCTACGTTCATCTTGGATCTTCTTCGGGTTGTCCGCATC